>CM061487.1:83286511-84609011 GCA_030867185.1 Tagetes erecta
TCATCTCTAGAAATACTGTAATGTCCGATTTACTGAAAATGTATAAGAGAGAAAAAGAAAAGGTCAAAGTCATGCTTATGGAATCACCTGGGAGGTTATGCTTAACTGGAGATTTATGGACTTCTATTTGTACTGATGGGTATTTAGCAGTTATAGTTCATTTTATTGATAAAAATTGGGTTTTGCAAAAGAGAGTTTTGTCATTTTCCTTCATGCCACCACCTCATACTGGCGTTGCTTTATGTGAAAAGGTGTTTTCTATTCTAGTAGAGTGGGGTATAGAAAAAAAATATTCTCTATGACGTTAGATAATGCGTCTTCTAATGACACTTTCGTTGGGCTTTTGAGAGAACAATTGAATGCAAAATCACCGCTTGTTAGTCAAGGTGCTTTTTTTCACTTGAGATGTTGTGCTCATATTTTGAATTTGATTGTGCAAGACGGGTTAAAGGAAATTGATGATTGTGTTTACAAAGTAAGAGAGAGTATCAAGTGTGTGAAAGGTTCAAAAGGAAGGAAAGACAAGTTTTTGGAATGTGTTGAGTTGCTTTCTATTAAAAAGAAAAAGGGGTTAAGGCAAGACATTATTACTAGGTGGAATTCTACCTTTTTAATGCTTGAGAGTGCCCTTTATTATCGACGTGCCTTTTGCCATCTAGAGTTGAGAAAATGCATTACAGTGGGAGAAAATCAGAAAGATATGTTCTTTTCTTGGAGTATTTTTTTGATGTGACAAACGTTTTTTCGGGCACCAAATATCCGACTTCAAACTTGTACTTTCCGCATGTTTTTGTGGCTTATGTGACTTTGTATGATGGTATGAATTCAAAAGATGAGTATATCAAAAAAATGACAGCCTTGATGATGGGGAAGTTTCAAAAATATTGGTCTGATTTTAGTCTTACATTAGCTATAGCTGTGGTATTGGATCCAAGATACAAGTTGCATTTTATTGATTAGAGTTATTCACAAATATATGGAAAGGAAAGTAATGAATATACAAATTTTGATCAGTTTTTGCACTCTACTTTTAATGAATATGCCAATTTAAATGTGGGTGAGAATTCAAGGGATGATGAAATAGGTGCTTTAAATTCAAATACAAGCAAAGGGGTTAAGGATACAAGTGATGATTCAACATATGCGTATGGAGTAAGTGCAAGACTTAAGGTATGTTAGGCTAAATTCAACATATATGTAATTTCTTATTTTTGAAACTTGGATCATATTAATTTTTAATTATTTGTTTTTAGGATTTTGATGTATTTCAGAGTAAACATTTTTCAATTAACAAAAAGTCTGAATTGCAACTGTACTTAGAGGAGTCAAGAGTTGATAGGAACTCAGAATTTGATGTGTTGGCTTTTTCGAAAGCCAATGAGTTTAGATATCCAATACTTGCGAGGATGGCAAGAGACTTTTTGACAATTCCGGTATCTACCGTGGCATCGGAGTCTACATTTAGTGCAAGTGGAAGAGTACTTAATGATCATCGAAGTTCACTTAGTAAAAATACCGTTGAAGCTCTAATATGCACAAAAGATTGGTTATATGGAGATATTTGTAATGTTCATTTTCCTTTGATTTTTATAAGTTTTTTACATACTATTATATTAATGCTTTAATGGTGTATGTTTGTACTTTGTAGATTCTAATCAAGTTAGTGTAGATGAGCTCACTGAAGATATAATATCGCTTGATTTTAGTGGTGAATCAAATGCTTCAAACACAATGAACAATCCTAAGGCACCAACTTGAAAAGCTTCAAGTAGTGTTGCTTGCTCAAAACAGTGAACAATCTGAAGGTACCCCACTCTAGATCTTTCTAGTAATATTGCTTGATATAACTATATGAATAGGTTCAATTGTCCATGTTTAATATGACTAATTGGCTATATTTATTTTGTGTGTAGGTTTGATGGTTTGGTCTTGAAGATTTGAGAAGTAAAGGCCAATTGGAATTTTGGAACTTTAAGTTTTTTGTAATAGATGTTTTGATTAGACTTTTATGGATTTATGGCTTAATTTGTTAAGGATTATACGTGTGTGCTTTATGTAAGACTTTTGCAAACTATGGACAATTTTTATTTCACATTACATGTTCTTGAATCTTGAATACTTGTTTTTAAGCAAGTCTTATCGTGTCTTATCGTGTATACCTGTTATAAACAGGTACAGGTAAGGGAAACAGGTACACGATAGCTTATCGTGTCGTGTACAGGTAAAGGGGTTTCGTGTTCGTGTCTTAACAGGTTCGTGTCTTAACAGGTACAGGTATACACGATTTGCCAGCCCTAGGTAAGATGATACCGAACTTAGGATCCTTAATCCATGGAGGATCCTATATCCTTATTACATGAAGTACTTTTTCAAATGTACTGCATTCCAGGCTCTGAGTAGTGGAATTCCTTCCATTGTTAGTAGTCTATATGCTCCTTTTCCAACTTCAGCTTCAATAAGATATGGACCTTCCCACTTCGGTGCCAATTTGCCATCGGCTGGATTGGTAGTATTTGGAAAGGTTTCCTCAGTACCATATCGCCTTCTTAGAACCTTCTTAACCTTATATTTGTGTTATATGCTCCAGCTATCCTTTGTTTTTTGCTAAGTCTTTGAGTTCGTCAACAATTTCTAGATCTTGGATAAAGGATTCTTCGTTTTATTGAGGATCACGGATGCTCGTTCTGGCTGTAGGGATCACCATTTCAGTTGGGATAACAGCTTCTGCTCCAAAGACCAGTGAGAATGGTGTTTGACCTGTGGCATTCTTTGGAGTTGTCCTATCAGCCCATAAGACATCTGGCAATTCTTCAGCCCATTTCCCTTTCTTGGATCCTAACTTCTTTTTCAGATTGTTGATGATAATCTTGTTGCTGGACTCTGCTTGACCATTGGCTTGAGGATGAACCGGAGTGGATGTAATTATTTTAATGCCCCAACTGTCATAAAAGTTAGTGGTTCTTTTCCAGATAAACTGGGAACCATTATCACAGACTATTTCCGAAGGGATACCAAATCTAGTAATAATATTTCTTTTAATGAAAGATATTACCTCCCTTTCCTTAACTTGAGCAAAGGATTCTGCTTCTATCCATTTAGAGAAATAATCAGTCATTGCAAGCATGAATACTTTGCCTCCTGGTGCCTTTGGTAGCTTGCCTACTATGTCCATGCCCCATTTCATGAATGGCCATGAGGATACAATAAGATACATGGCAGGTTGATGAAGGATGTTACTATGCATTTGACAAGCACCACACTTCCTTAAGTAATCCATGGCGTCTCTTTTCATTGTGGGCCAGAAGTATCATGTTCTAAGGATCCTTGAGAATAGCGATCTACCACCAGTGTGGTTCCCACAATCTCCTTCATGGAAATCCTTTAAGACTTCTTGGACTTCAGGCTCCTCGATGCATCTTAGATATGGTCCTGCAAGAGATTTCCTGTATAATATGTTATTTGATATAATAAACGGAGATACCTTGATTGTGAAGGATTTAGGATTCTCTCCATTTGGAATTTCTCCTTCTTTAATGTATTTCCTAATCGGTTGGATCCAGGATCCTTGTTGTTAGGGTGTAAACGAGCCGAGCCGAGCCCGAGCTCGTTAGGGCTCGAGCTCGACTCGTTTTAGTTTTAACAAAGCTCAAGCTCGAGCTCGACTCGTTTCGAGCTTTAATTCAAAGCTCGAGCTCGGCTCGTCAGAAAGTTTTCAAGCTCGAGCTCGGCTCGGGCTCGGCTCCTTTAGTATTTAACTTTTTATATATAATTTTTTATATTTAAATTTATATATATTTATAATCATACATCTTATATATAACAAATACATATTATTTAATCTTTTTTATCATAATTTTTAGTTATATTTATGAATATATATATAAATAATATTTATAAAACTAAATATAAACATATAAACAAAAAGCTCATTAAGGCTCGACGAGTTTTGAATACAAAGCTCGAGCTCGAGCTCGAGCTCGATAACAAAACGAACATTATTTTAGGCTCGAAATCGAGCTCGAGCTCGTTAAGGTTCGACTCAAACGAGCTTTTTACGGAGTCGATCTCAAGTAGCTTGCGAGCCAGCTTGACTCATTTACACCCTACTTGTTGTGCTTGAGAGGATGAAAGATCCATAAGTTGGTTTCCTGAATCAATCTCCATTTTCTCCTTTCGTCAATAGCTAGATGAAGGATATGAATAATAGGAATCTTCAGATCTTTCGGAATCTTCAATGATGATGCTAAATTTGCTAGAGAATTTGCCCCTGCGTTTTCTTCTCTTGGTACCTATGTTATACTACAGACATCGAAATATTCTACAAGGATTTTAACTATTTCGAGATACTTAACTAATTTTTCACCTTTAACTAGATAAGAGTCATTAAAGTGATTAGTTATTAATAAAGAATCAACATATACTTTAAGATACCGGATTTTCATATGTTGTGCTAGTTGTAATCCTACTATCAAGGCTTCGTATTCAGCTTCATTATTGGTGGCTTGAAATTCACAAGCAATAGATTGTGGTATAATGTTCCCCTGTGGCGATTTTAGTAGTATGCCAAGACCTGTTCCTCTAACATTTGATGCTCCATCAGTGTAGAGTATCCAAGGATCCTTGGTCACTTCTAACTGTTGTACTTCCAAATCTGCTTGTAATTGCAAGTCACTAGTAAAATCTGCCACAAAGTCTGCTAGAGCCTGCAACTTAATTGCATTTCTTGGCTAATACTTTATGTCATAAGTGCCTAGCTTCACTGCCCATTTTGCCATCCTGCCTGATAATTTTGGCTTTTTAAGAACATTCTTGATAGAATAGTTAGTTTTAATAATAATGGTATGAGTTTCAAAATAATGCTTTAATTTTGTAGAAGCCATGATTAAAGCAAGAATTAGTTTTTCGAGGTGAGAATACATGGCTTCAGCATCAAGAAGGCTTTTACTTACATAATAAAATGGATGTTGTTGACCTTCGTGATCTTTAACTAGTACTGCACTTACTGCATTACCTGAAATGGCTAGATAGAGGATCAAGGGTTCTCCCTTGACTGGCTTCATTAATGCTGGAGCTGAGGATATATAATCCTTAAGATCCTTGAGCGCAGTTTCATGCTTTTATGTCCACTCGAACTTTTTATTCATTCTAAGAATGTCATAAAATTCTTTACATTTCTCTGAGGATTTGGATATGAATCTATTCAGAGCTGCGACTCTTCCGGTTAATCTCTGGACATCTTTCACATTTCTTGGTGATTTTAGATTGATAATAGCCTTTATCTGCTCAGTGCTGGCTTCTATCCCTCTCTTTGTCACCACATAACCTAAAAATTTCCCAGCTTTCACACCAAAGTGGCATTTGGAAGGGTTGAGCTTCATGTTGTATCTGTCCAGAATGTTGAATGCTACTTCTAGATCCTAAAGATGGTCTTCATTTCTTTCAGATTTGACCACCATATCATCTATGTAGACTTCCATTGTATCACCTAGCTGATCTTTAAACATCATATTGACCAGTCTTTGATAGGTTGCACCTGCATTTCATAGTCCAAAAGGCATAGCTATATAACAATATATGCCGGTAGGAGTCATGAATGTTGTATCCCCTTGATCAGATGGTTCCATCTGAATTTGTTGAAATCCTGACGAGGCATCCATAAAGGTTAACAGCTCATGTCCTGCCGCAGCATCCACCATGGAGTCAATGTGTGGCAAGGGGAAAGGATCCTTGGGACATGCCTTGTTTAAATCAGTAAAATCGACACATACCCTCCACTTTCCATTTTTCTTTTGAACAACGACCACATTGGCTAACCATTTTGGATACTTTACCTCTCTAATCATACCTGCTCTCAAGAGTTTGTCCACTTCTTCCTGGATGATCACATTCCTCTCGGGTGCGAACTTTCTTCTTTTTTGGTGTATGGACCTGAAAGAAGGATCAACACCCAATTTGTGAGTAATAATATCTTTGGATATACCTGTCATATCTTCATGTTTCCAGGAAAAAGTAGATTTTCTTTGCTGGAAAGAGGATATAAGATCCTGCTCTATGTCTGTCTGGATCCCGAAACCTATGAATAACTTGGATTCTGGATCCTCAGGTTCAAGCAATACTTCTTTTACATCTTGCTCTTCGGATCTTTCAACTTCCTTAAGCAGCTTCTGTAATTGCTATAATGCTGTTGGCTTGGATGCTGGTTTCATTGAGGATGTGTAGCAATTTTTTGCCTCTTGTTGGTCGCTGTTTATTTTCACTACTCCCCACGGAGATGGCAATTTCACACATTGGTGATACGTTGAGGGTACTGCCTTCATCTCGTGTATCCATGGCCTGCCAAGAATAATATTGCAACAAGACAGACAATCAATAACACAAAATTTTTGAATTGTATTTACTCCCTCTATGTATATCGGGGAGCTTGATGTCCCCCAAGGTGTTCTTGGTTTCGCCACTGAATCCTACTAGAACAGCGGATCTTGGCACTATCTCGGATTCTGGAATGTTCATCTTTTTTAGGACATCGTATTGTATGATATTCACAGAGCTTCCTCCATCAATAAGGATCATGCGAACATAGTGGTTAGCAATAAATAGTGTAATAACTAGACTGTCATGGTGAGGATCATGGATATGAGCTCGGTCTTTTTCATCGAAAGAGATGAACTTTTGGCTGGTTGTGGTGGACGTTGCAACTGGTCTTTCACCACACTCCAGTTTGCATTCTTTTGCGTTCCTCTTTGCAGCTGAGTATGATGTACCACAGATGTCGGATCCTCCAGAGATGAAATTGATTACTCTAGCATCGGGAGGAGGCTGCGCAGCTTTTTCTGGAACCTGGATCCTTTGCTTCTTTCTGCCAAATAGGTCTTTGAAGTGCCCTTTGCTGAGAAGATAACCTATTTCTCTTCTCAATGCAATGCATTCGTCAGTGATATGGCCGAAATCTACGTGGTAAGAACACCATTTAGATTTGTCTTTGTATCCAACTGCTTTATCAGTTTTTCTTGGCCATCTTGCTTTTTCACCTAGATCCTGCATAGCAAGTAACACATCACCAACATTAACAGAAAAGCAATATTCAGATATTTTATACTCTTCTTCATCTTCGTCATATTCCACTGCGTGAACATTTTGATTGTCATGCTTGAAATATGGCTTAGTCTTGTTGTTCTTGAATAAGGATCTTGCTTTTTGTCCTGATGTTCCTGCTTTATAGTTGAGCCAATCCTGTCATGGATCTTCTTGTCATCTTCCAGCCTTATGAATCTTAAGGCTCTGGTTCTTACTTCATCTAGATTCCTGCACGGGGTCATTACAAGATCATCGTAGAAAGGGGAGTCTTTTTTCAACCCCATTTTAAATGCTTGAACAGCTGTAGCCATATCAAGGTTAGGGATTTCCAAGACTTTCATTCCAAACATAGATACATAATCTCTTAATGATTCAGAATTAGATTGAGTTATCATGTATGAGTCACTGGTTAGTCTTTCAAAGGATCTGCTACAAGAGAACTGATTATTAAATAGATTAACCAAATGTGCAAATGAAGTAATAGAGTAAGGGGGAAGACTTAGCAGCCATTTTAAAGCTGATCCAGTGAGAGTGGATCTAAAACCTTTGCATAAACAGGCTTCCTTTAACTTTTCTGGGATAGGATTTATCTCCATCCTCTCCCTGTATTGGTCTACATGCTCCTCAGGGTCAGAGGATCCATCATAAAGCTTCATATTTGGAGTCTGGAAGCGCTTTGGGATTTCAGCATCACAAATTGGAGGAGAGAATCTAGAAATCTTATTGCTTCCTACAGGAATTTCAGGAATCGGCCTAACTACCCCTGGAACACTAGATATCATATCCTTTAGTTTTTGCAGTTCCATGGCCATAGCTGTATTGACGCCTGTATCCTACATTGAGTCAAAGTTAGTTTGTAAAATTTGACTATTAAAATTGTTACCTCCCGGTTGAGAATATCTTGTTCCGTTTTAGTATTCTGAATGAGGTATCTCAGTTGAGATAGATGGCGCAGTGATAGAGTTGGTCTGCATGGTAATGATATCGTTGTCATGGGTTTCAGTAACCTTCGACCACTGCATGCTTGAGGATCCTGGATTCTGAAGAAAGGATCCTTGATTCTGGATGAGGGGAGGACCTGGCAGAGATTGCATCGAGGATCCTGCTTGATGAAAGGATCCCTGAAGTATGGAGGATCCTGGTTAATTGAAGGATCCTGGAAAATTCAAACTTCCTGGTCGGCTGAAGGATCCTTGTTGATTCTGCATGGAGGATCCTTGCTAGAATGTTGTAGTAGATGGCTGAAACATGGATCCCATGTTTTGTTGTGCTAAGGATCCTGGAGTGTTGAAATCAAACATTTTTGGCATATAAGGACTGGTTTCCTCCACATGCTTCTTGCTTTTCTTGATATCCTCGATCTCCCGGAGGATCCTCTGATTAGCCATGTTCTGTTGCTCCATGAAGGCTTTTATCTGCATAAACATCACAGAAACATCATTGTTAGCATTTACCATAGAAGGTGCAGAAGAAGTTTTTGATCCTTGAAAAACTGCAGTTGGCTTCTTATTAGTGACATCCTTGATCTTCACCGGCCCCAATGATGAACTAGACATTGGAAAGGAAGACAATGAAGACAACATGCTTGATGAAACAGCTTTTGATTGAGAAGCCATTGAAATACAGAAAGTGAATGAAGACGAATTGAATGGAAATATGAGATGAATGAAATGATAAGAATGATGATTAAAACAACACTTGCCCCACGGTGGGCGCCAAATTGTTTTGCTCAAAAATAGACAAACCAAATTAGTAAAGTGAGGTTGTGCGTTCTAATGAATATTAAGCAGAAATGTAAGATGAACACGATGATTTATACGAGGAAAAGCCCTTGATCTTTTAAAGGATCGCCGGCATAAACACCACGGGTGATGACAATTGTGACACCCCGCCCGGCGGCGGAAAACACCGGGCGCGTCAAGTGGATCGGATATCAAAGTACAAAGCACATGGCACACTAAATGCATATTTTAATATTAATTAAGCAATAATGTCGTGACATAAAGAAACATTCGGTTGTTTTGTGGTTGGGGGGGTTGGTTGAATTTCTAAGTTACATGATTGGTCCCTGAACTTTCGGTTGTTTTAAATTAGTTATTGTAAGTTTTAATAATAATTTGTAAATTGCTGTTTTGGCCCAACGTTAATTTATAAGTTATATTAGTTAATGAATTTAACTATGTTGAGACGTAACGTTTATATAAATAACATTTTCATAGTCTTAGTTCGTTTAAGCCACTTAGAGATTATTTCGAGACTTAGAAGCGTTTTGGTTTAACGTTTTCAATAATTTTCTTTTACGAACCATATATATATTAATTTATATATATATATATATTTTGAGATTTATTGCCCCAACAGTATTTATTTGATATACGTGAATGTGTTGTGACATAAATACGATTATTTAATTGGGACGGGAATTACGTCGAATCCAATGTGTTTATTCATAATATTAATAATAACGTTACATTTCAAAGAAAGTAAATACGGTTACAATTTAAAGGATAACAAATTCGGGTTCGGTCGGGCATTCGGGTTCGGGTTTGGGGTAGATGTCACAACAATCGTCTATCACCACTATATTAATGATAAAAAGATAATACAACTCGAGAATTATGGCTGAGATTACAAATGTATGTGTATAGAGCAGAATATACTCATATAGAAGAAAGAGTAGAGAAATCAAAGAGAGTTTTCGTGTGTTTGTGTGTGTCAGCCATAACCTCATTATATAGTTTAAATTAATCGAAAAATCTTCCTAAAAGTAAGCATAAAGCCGTTGATGGGCTTGACCACGTTCATAGCTTGTTCTACAACTTCTTTGACCAAATTTAGTGGAGGACTTAGTCTTGAGAACGTTATCTGCACTTGAAATATCTAAAATACGCATAATACAATGGTTAGTTATTCGACATTTATAAACATTAAGAATCCTCAATCCTCATATGCTAAGGATACTGGATCTATCGTAAATAAGGATACTAAATCCTTGCTGTCAAGATTTCGAGCCCTAACATACCACACCACCGGGTGGCTCGCCTGAATGCCTAGTCTTTCTCTACCTTCAACTCGACGCTGTCGTCACCAGTAAGATACAACTATATTGGCATCAACTATGTCTCTCATTGGTTCTCCAGCATGCGAGTTCATTAAGTATCGAAATCAACTAGCCTTCATTCAATCAAGGCAGCACGCCCAGCCCAACTCAGTCGGTCGATTGGCCCACCTAAGATATTAAAAAATGATTGATCAAATTTGAAAAAAGTCTTTCTCACTATTCAGAACAGTGGCGCTTTCGATCAAGATGTTCTCGCCTCCCCCGTTTGAGCTCTCGCTCGAATCCAGGTTCACGCATGATGGAGATAGTTGTTGTAAAACCGATAGAACCTAAAATGGTTAACTGGGATTTTCTTGTACAATATAATGGTAGAGTTAAGTACAAAATACACCTCTGTGGTTTACACCCAATAGCACTTTGCAACCCCGATTGAATATTTAGACCTTTTGCAACCCTATGCTTTCTAAAGTGAGTCATTTGCATCCCCCGGTTAGTTTGATTGTTAGTTGATCGTTATTTTTAACGGTAAAATAGACTATTTATATAAAAAAGAAAACAATTGATAATTATAAGATCTAAAAACTATATACTTTTGAGTGAAATGCATTAAAAATACAAAAAATCATACCCAGATACGATAAAAAAAACATAATCATAACAACCCACTGTCGGATAACCATCGGCACCGACGACGTATACACTTCCTTAAATATTTTTTAGATCTTATAAGTTATAAATATGTTTATTTTTTTGGTAAATGGTCTCTTTTACCGTTACAAATAACGATCAACTAACAATTAAACTAACCGGGGATGCAAATGACTCACCTTAGAAAGTCTAGGGTTGTAAAAGGTCTAAATATTTAAACAGGGTTGTAAAGTGCTATTGGGTGTAAACCACAAGGGTGTATTTTGCACTTAACTCTATAATGGTATAAATGGATTTCCCTCCTTTATGACGTTTATGGATTAAAGATTGTCTTAATTTTGCACAGTCATAAGTTTTATTAAATGGGTCATCTATTCGGAAGTTCCAATTGAAAAGAGGATTCAGACAGAGCTACCCTCTCTCTCTCTCCCTCTCTCTCTCTCTCTCTCTCTCTCTCTCTCTCTCTCTTTGTTCTTGTCGGTGATGGAAGCATTTAATTACTTTGAAGACGCTACATTGCAAGGTACGAGACATAATACTACACCAAAACGTGCATGAGATAATCAATAACGTAGCACATGTAACGAAGTCATAAATATAACACAACATATGCACCAACGTGCATGAGATAATCAACATATAATGTGACACAGGTCAATTCCTAGTTAAATATATATAAATAATTAGTTATTGGATTTAAACACCCTCAACTATTTATCAATGGCCGTTGTCACCATGCCGCATAAGAAGAGATAGGACACGTCATCATGCCAAATCAGCAAAAACATAACGACGTTAATGGTTTGGTTAACTTTTGGTGATACGGACACCAAAGTGTTTATTTAGGAGTTCTGTTGCCAAAGTGATACATTGTGGTGACAATGGCCAATAACCAACAATTAAGGGTGTTTAAATCAAGTAACTCTTTTTTTAAAATAGCAAACTATCATATTCATAAATAACACTCCCCACTACACACCTTCATTTGAAGAAGCAAAATGTTTATTAAGTGATTAGTCTCACATTAACCATGCAATTATTTATGGTCAAGCTCATAGTGATATGATGGTAACACATGTTTTAAAATTTTAAAAGGCTTAACGACCAAACCCCTTACGGTCTCACCCATGTGTAGAGGTGAAAAAAAAACCAGAACTGGAACCGGAACCGATCAAATAACCGAAAACCGGTTCTTCGAAGAAGCGGTTCTACAAGAACCGAACCGGAACTGAACCGTAGGTTCTGAATAGGTTCTACTATTTTTTCTAAATTATAGGTTCCAAAAGAACCGGAACCGGTTCCTAAAAAAACCGGTTCTTGGAAAAACCGGTTCCTGGAAGAACCGGTTCTTGAAAAACCGGTATATTTTAGTGTTGTTATTTATTTAATGTTTTAAAAGCTATATATCTTGTAATATTTAAAATTTTTAATGTTACTTCCAGCCCATATCATAGAAAAAAATGTGTTTTTTAAGAACCTGAACCGGTTTTTTAGGAATCGGAACTGGTTCTTTGAGAACCGGAACTGGTTCTTTAGGAACCGGTTACTGTGTTCTAGTTTTTTCACCAAAAACCGGTTCTAGAACCGAACCGGTTCTACAAGAACCGGTTCTTTTAACGCCAACAAGAACCGGAACCGATTCTAGAACCGGAACCGGTTCTTCAAAAAAATCGATTTGTGCACCTCTACCCATGTGGCATTTAGGAAATGTATCCTTTTTAGGTAGTCAAGCCCATCTAAATCCAAATGGTGGTAACTCTTCTAGCTTTGTATAAACAAAAATGGGTAATTTCATAAAATAATAATAACAAAGTTTTAAAATAATATAACTAGGTAACTCGTGCATTGTTTTCTCAAATTGGGTCATTTATCTTTAAAATCGAGTCATCATCGAAACTTTTGATGTAAAGAAAGAAACGATGGAGAACATATGAGGGTCGAGAATTCCAATATACAAAATTTTAAAAAACATGCTAATTACTTAAAAAATAAAATAAAAATCTAAAGTTCACATCACAACTTCACACCAACATCAAAAAAAAGGAAGAAAAAACTATTTAAATTGAAACATAAAAAAATATACTAAAAAGTATGTTAAACCCTATAATAGAAATAATATACGAAATGTGAGTGACCTAACTAAAACATTTTTAAACTTTAGTAACTTAATTTAAATATTTTTAAAATTTGGTTATTATTAAAAAAAATTAAAAAAAAAACAATTGTGATATAAGATATTTTTGGTTTTAGGTCCTACTTTATTTTATTATAATTTGTTTTCTCTTTAGCTTGGTCATCTTTTTCTCTATAGACCCATCTGAGAGAAGTTGAATATAGGATGACACGGGTGAACAAGTTATTAAAAAAGAGAGATGAATTCTAACACATGTTAGATTTAAAAACACTTATTATTTTTATTTTTTTATCATACAAAAAGAAAAATTATATCCACTATCACATGCCCTCCTTTTTTTCTGCGTGTACTACGACTAGTTGTCCCAGAAACCTCCATCTTCACCACACAACCTAGTGGGTGTCTGCCGACATTGGCAATGGCGTATTAGAGGCGGCAACAAGGCCTGGATTGGAGGTTACGTGGGCGGTGGAGACAATGGTGGTAGGAAAGACGATATAGAATAAACGATTATAGTGAATGGTTGGAGATGTCAACCTGTTTTATTGAATTGCTTTTCAATTTGTAAAAAGCAACAAATAATGAGATAACTTTCACTACAACTCTCTAATTCTCACAAGTTATACAACCCAAACATCCGGAGAATTAAATGTAAAGTTCAGATGCCAATTTAATTGAACAAATACACTTATACTCCATAATTTTCTAGCATCAACTTATTTAATCATTTAATGTTGGCTTGTTTTATAGTTAGCAACTTATATGAAAACCGGATTGTGCAATGTGTCGGCCAAGTCTCACGTATGGATTGTGCAATGTGTTAGCTTGTTCATGTCTCTCATGTTACGCTGTAAAGTCGTAATTGTTGACTAAATCAAAGCCGAAGAGTCAAAAGTTTTAAATATGTTAAAGTAAAATAAGAGGTCAATGTCGTAAATATGTCAAAGTAGAATAAGGAATCAAGATCATAAATTTGTCAAAATAGAATTAAGGATTTAAGGGGTAAAGATCGTAAATATGTCAAAGTTAAGGTGCAATTGGGTGTCAAAAGTTTAAAATTGACCAAGTAAAAGGATAAGGTATATTGATTTTCACTGGTCCCAATTATTACCTTTTGTCTTCTACTGGTCACAACTATTAAATTGGTTGTCAACGGTCCCAACTTTTATCACTTTGGTAACCAATGATCCCGTCGTTAAATTTTTTTAACGCCGTTAAGTTTTTTCCAAAATCAAGACCGATGTTTTAGACCTTTTGATCGGAAGGATAATACTTGTCGATTGATGTAAAAGTTTTCTCGAAAAGGCTCTCTGAACGATAAAATTTTTACATTGATGCACCGTTAGGTTTAACCACCCGATCTAAGCACTATTTTGTTGTTCGGAGCGCCGTTTTGAGGTAACCTTTCCATCAATCGACTTATATTATCGTTCCGATCAAAATTCTTATAACATCGGCATTGAATTTGAAAAAAAACTTAACGACGTTAAAATAATTTAACGACGGGACCAGTGGTTACCAAAGTGATAAAAGTTGGGACAGTTGACAGCCAATTCAATAGTTGGGACCGGTAGAAGACAACATGTGATAGTTGGGACCAGTGAAAACAATATACCAAAGGATAATGACCCAAACTCTTCCCCTAGACTATCAAAACATGTATTTTGAAATGGGCAAACACACTTACATATCACTTAAATGAACTTGCATATCAGATTTGGATTTGGGTTCAAAAAGACACAAACCCGAAACAACCGATACAGATTTTTATCCACAAGGGAAAAAAAGGAAAAAAAAAAAACTTAATCATGCTGCTACTCATAACAAATGCTTCAACTGTTTATTAATATCATGGAGTTTAATATCACCAAATAGGAATCAACAGAAATATAAGTAACCAACTTTATTCAAGAACAAGAAACCTGAGACGACAGACACGCAAAATGCAAAAGTACTCGACATGTATCAACAACACGGATTCTGCAAACTGAACTTAGTACCTTACAGTAGTGACATGCTTCAGGAGCATGTCAACAACATCACTTGAAATTCTTTCAGCCTCGGTTTTCAGGTGTTGAATCTTAGCATCTGTTTCTTTCTCAAGACGCTTAACGTTAGCACCCGAGTCTCCACTAGTCTGTTTATGATCAGAAAATAAAAATTAAAAAAATAAAACTTTTCAAGATTTTCTAGAGGTGAATGCCGCATACCGGTAATATTTATGCCTGTCGGTTGTATAAACGCATAAATTATTATAAAAACTCTCAAATCTCTTTATTCAAAGAACTATATTATTAAGGAAATAATATAATTATAGATTTATGGTGATCTTTAAACAGGATGTGTGATCAAGCAGATTAACAGAATCATAGAAAAAGTAACTATTTGACCCATTATCCAACCCACTTGACTGGCCCAATTTAAAACTTTAAACATTTCCACATATCTTTATAAGATCTAACCCAAAAGGTTTGCATCATATACAAAAACTAGCTTAATCTAATAACATGGGTTGAACTCAATATCACTGAATTACACTAACTTGGTGTTTCGACTTACCTCGGTTAGCTTTCTTTGATAATCAGCTTCCATTTGGGCACGAAATTCAGCAACCTCCTTTTCAGCCTCTTCTTTGGCTTGTTTTAGTCTAGCTAATTTTGCTGAGAAGTAAATAAAAACTAACAGCATTAATAATTTCATACTTAATGGATATAAAGTCAACAAGTTGAGTTTAGCAAAAAAAACTTGAAAGCATAAATTCAAATAGTTAAAAAAAATATCCAATATTTTGGATTAGAAAAGTCAAACCATGTGTAGTGGGGCGTTTCCGCCCACCCAAAACCACCCCCGGGGCGTTTTGGATATTAAATTTGTGTTTGGCGCTTTGTACAAAGCGCCCCAATTTCTTGATTATGGTGAAAATATGATGTGGAGAGAATTTTGGGCTCTTTGGGGCTTTTTGACTACACATGGTCTAACACATACAGGAAAAAACTGCTTATGAGTTTCGATGATGTGAGATTAAAATTCAAATAAGCATAGCAAGTACCGACCGTTTCGGGCAGCATTCACAATTTGCTGAGCTTCTTGCTCTGCAGCCAACAAGCTTTGAATTCCATTTTGGCCCCTGCTAGAATCCATGTTTGCTGATACACACCGTACCATTTCATTTTAATACACCACAAGATAACAAAAATACAAGAAAAGAACAAAAAGTTTAAACACCATACTGAATGATTTTAATATCCCAATTCAAATCAATATTAATTGTTGTTTGTGAGCTGTTATAACTTATAAGTATGACTTCTCCCCATAACTTCATTTTTTTGGTACCTTTGGCAATTTGCTGCCTTGCTTTAGGCTTGGGGATCATTATTATATTCAGTAGAGCAATTAAAAGAGTGCATAAAATAAGTCTAAAGAGCCATTTTGGAGGAAAAGAAGTAAGTATTAATAATTATTAATGTTTCTATATATCCCTACAAGCGACATGATAGCATCAAACATCTACCACCACAAAAAAAAACTAATTACCATGTTATATTACACTCTTTCAAGAAAATTATATACTTCTTTGCTGTTTGGATCGAAAACTGACTTTAATTGTTTACTAAGCAAAGGATTATAAAAGCACTATGGGAAAAGTGTAAACAAAGAATTATCAATGCAAAATCTTTAATATTCACATCCCAACAATCATGTTTCCAAAAGAGCTTTGACAAGAAAAATGTCAGAAAATATCCTAAATGTGGGGACAAAGATGATAACAAGTGGTAACTTTAGCATCAGGCATTGACATCAACTCTAACAAGAAATTAACAAAGAGTAAACAATTGGGCATTTCTGATCTTATGTGATTATAAGTTCACCACGTAGATTCCCATTACCCAAAAACTCGATCTCAAACCCATCCCAAAACTTAATCGTTATAACATCTACTAAACTTCATTAAAAGACTGTTCATTATTAAGGTTTAGATTATATATAATGTATATATAATCGGCCTTGTCCCAAACCCATGAAAAGTTTTATAACTAATCCTATACTCACATGCCCATCCCAAATGTGGTTCAGATTTTCCTACCATCCATATGTTCACATTTTATATGGATCACCACAATTTTCTCCCATAATGAACCAAACCAAGTGTCCAAGTTCTCGGTACTTTTTCATAGTTCTCAATCAGTGAATAGGTAAAATTATGATGCAGAATCACCACCCAAATATAGAAAAAGTAGCAGGGGCAGATGTATTAAGTCTCTAGGTGTAGTCCGGGCTACGGCTCAACTTTTCATAAGGTAAAATTTGATGTTTTTTTCTAGTTTCACGTTTAGGATACCCCTGAGCAATTAAAAAGATACCGTGAGCAATCAAAACAGATTTTTATTGGCAATTTTTTTAAAAAGTGTCAAGAAAATAATAACATTGGTTAAAATGGTCCAAATATCACTAACGATTTTCAAGAAAATGATGATAAAACTCCAGACATTACTAATGATATGCAAAGAAAATAATGTTTTGTACGAGCGTACGCCCAAAAAAAAATTTGTATAAGTGTACTTCAAAAAAAAAATTTAGGATACCCTAATATTTTGGCCTAGTTCCGCCACCGAAAATTAGCAACTATTTTCAGTCTCTCAAATAGAGATTGATTAAATTAACTTCATACTTATGACATGGGTATTAAAATACCACATCTAATAACACATAAACAAGTCCAACGCTTGCTGTTAGCGTCCGAATCATCCAAACCAAGTTGTTTGTTTTGCTCAAGTGTTGGACTTGTTAACTACTTGTCTCTTGTTAACTATATGCTTCTATTAAATGTGGTACTTAAGTACCCACGTCATCACATACCATGACGAACACAACCAAAACCTCTTCCCGATTTGTTTTATTGTTGTATACACATATCAATCACTCATCTCAAACTAGAACCATCCACACCACATAAAAACATGTTCAATTGACAGATAATGACCAAAATCAACGCAAATAAGTTTAAAATTCGCAAAATAATAATCAAATTCAAGTGAACTAAACGAGATCTGGATGTAAAGATTAATCAGGCACAGATTGAGATCCAACTAAGATACAAAACTAAGATCAAGTGCAGATTGAATTCGAAACCTGATCCGCAAATCAGATGATTAAGATCAAACCTTTATATGCTGATTTTGGGGAAGATCTAAAAGAAACAAAAAAAACGTACCTAAGAAACGGAGATCGGTCTGATGAGGCAAACAAGGAGAAATTGATTAGACGTGGATATGATAATGTGTTGGTTTTGTTATATAAATCTTCTACATTTGAAGATGCTCCTTACATTTATAATGTGTTACACATATTACCCCCGGAGTATCTATCGGTTACCATTTCTAATCCTTCAACTTAATCTAGTCTAGTTTTTCTATAGAATAATTAGATGACAATTGGGGAAACGGTAAGGTCGTTGCACTGAAGATGTGTAGTGTAATGTTTGAGTTTAAAGTCTCTCATGTCCTGGTAATGGGCGCTTATAAGTACTTACTAACCAAGAATAATATGTATTGTTAGTTTAAGTAATAATAATCTCAACTTTTACTTTTGTTGTCAATGAAAATTTTAGTAGCACAATTAAAGGATATTTAAACTTTATGTTCAATTGATTTTGTTGACGTTGATAATTTTGAACGAAATGAATAAAAACATATGAGCAAAATCGAGTTGAAATAATGTGCAAATCAAGTGTAACTTTATGGTTATTATAGTATTGGGATTGCCCTTGACAAGAAAAATGAAAATTTGGATTATTATTAGTTAAATTGATAGTATGAAATACTAGGGACTAGTGAGTAAAAATATGAATTATTAGAATTTAGCTTGCCATAACATCACAACATATGGTGTAGGGTTTTTGTTGTTTTTGTTGATATACAAGGCAGTGACAACATCTTATAAATCATTAGTCTTTTATTATCGTTTTAATAGTTTCTAGTTTGTTGTTTATGTATTGTGTGAAGGTGTGAAACATAGGTTTCGCATACATGACAAGTGTCGCATGACACGTGTATGCGAAACATATGTGAAAACTTCGTTAGGTTTCTCAGTCCTAGTAACTATACATAGTCATGTAGGTTTTACTTTTCAGTTGATCATTTGTCATGTGTTGTCTTCGTATATTGATTCTCATATTGATTCGAGACGTACTACGCATGTCGAGAATCATTCATATCGTGTAGAATATCGAGCTCAGATATAACAAGGATCTACAAGCGGTATCAAAGCTCTCGTGCTTGTTACGACTTAGTTTTCAGGCACTCTTGAGAATATGTGAGTTACAACTTGCTTTTAGGCGTGCAAAATATCGATCTCTGATAACCAAGATCAACAAGTGGTATCAGAGCCTTTAATGTTTTGGGAAGTTAAACGGCAAATTTTCGAAGGTATATGAAGTTCCAATGATAACAATTGAGTTTTGGGCAAAAACGACTAAGACATTGGCTATAAGTTTCGTGCAAAACCCTAATTGTGCAAAACCTCATTTAAAACCTATCAAGGTTTTTGAATCTACTTGTGTGACATATATATAGTAAGTATATATATATATATATATATATATATATGTGTGTGTGTGTTTTCCATGTAAAGTTTGTTCGTGTTTTAATTGTTTTTTGTTTAGTTTTAGGTAGAATTTGTATACTACTGAGTCAAGTTTGATTTTATAGGCTTCGGTGTCAATTTATAATAAAAGGCATGGTAAATGAAGCATAGTGAGTGAAGACCCGAAAGCCGTAGCGAAGCAGGAGAAACAAGGAAGCGTTATGCAGAAAACACCTCACCACGCCACGCGGCCAAGAAGATCTTCCTCACCGCGTGGCGCGGCGAGGTAAAAGGTGCACACGTCCAAAAAAGCACGTTGTGCTACGTGGCCACATAACCCCCTCCTCACTGTGCGGCGTGGTGAGGCCATTTTGACAGAAAGTTTCAAGCATTTGTTAGGGAATTTGCTATAAGTGTTATAAATCTTTAAAACCCTAGGAGAGTTACGAACGGAGAGAGCTTTTGGACGAATTTCAGAGTTGAAGACGAAGTTTTTGTTTTGTTTAAGGCTACAAGATCACGCTTCTGGGGCGGACTAACGTACAAGATTTAAGATTCAAGATTTGGCGGGTTCTATCATCCAAATCTTTTATCTCTATTTTATTCTTTTCAATTATGAACATGTTCTTTAATGTTTTGTTCGGTTGTGAGATGCCATGCTAAACTTATTGAATCACCTAGGTGTCATGATGAACCATTGACTTTAGTATTTTGGTTATTTGGATTATTGTTAGGTTATGAATTATTGATAAAGTAAACGTTTGAGGTTTTACTTGATTGCATTCTCATGTGCTTGTGGGTGTCACACCCTCAATTTTCCACAAACGGGGTATCCGTTAGGCGTGTGACATACCAGGATCTCAAGCCATTAGTTACAGTTAACACTGACTCAACGTTAACGAAATATGTATTTTTATAAATAAACCAAAATTCATAGTTTAAATGTTAAAACCAACGTTTAGCGGAAGCATAAATAATTCCAGTACGCAAAATCCCGCGCACAAAATAATCTAAATTAATTAAATAAAGTAATTAACAAATATAGTTTTTGAAACAGTCCAAAAGACGACCCAACGCATGCATGTCCTACTCGCGCTCGTGCTCCTTAATTACCTGAGAAAACATACTAAAACGGTCAACACATGGTTGGTGAGTTCAATGAGATTTGTAAATAAATAAATAAATAAAAAGTACCGTTTATAATCAAAATAAACAAAATCCATTTTATTAGGCGGTTTGCAAGACCGTATGCTTATTGCTTGTCAACACGTCGAGATGAAAGCTAAACGTTACTTTTGCCTTGTCGCCATCTTACCAGGATGACCCATAACCTTTAAGGACAATTTGCACCACATGACGCCCAGTCAAGGGTGGGGTGCCATCGCAACCCGGTAGTACTACTCAAATTTCCCCGCTATCATATATTAATCAACCTCGAACTTTTATAAGGACTTGAATGTGGTTCCAATTCGTGTAAAGCACTATAAGCCCTAATAAAATCCTGCCCGTAGGCATATATACTTTTACCAAAACCTGCCCGTAGGCATTTATACTTTTACCGAAACCTGCCCGTAGGCATTTATACTTTTACTAAAACCTGCCCGTAGGCATTTACTTTTACCGAAACCTGCCCGTAGGCCCTACCCGAAGGTATAAAATGCAGCCTTAGTTGGCCCCGCCCGAAGGCATAAAAATGTAGTCCGCCCGAAGGCGCTGTAAAATAGTTGCCCGAAGGCGCTGTAAAAACATTTGTATGTTTTCTCCCCGAAAAAGAATTAAAAGCGGGCAAAGAACTCACCTTTGAAGCGCACAGCAAATAAAACATCACAATTGCCACAAAAGAACCAAAACCGTCTTACGACCTGCATAATAGTTAATTGTTAATTATTTACTGCAAGCCTAACCTCAATTACATATATATATACGATAGACATACTCTTCACATTTATGACTTTTACACATACAAGTACACGTTGCATACACTTTCATTATGAACATATTTAAACATACCTTTGTACACACATATACATGTCTAAACAACCTAATACACAACTAGTAACACAAACCTATCCATGCTCAATAATCTCAACCTACATAAATAAACACCTCAAAAGTTCTTTCAAATTTGTTTCCCGCATACGCATACCCACATGACCTATATATACACATACAACACCTACTTACTATCTTGCTGTTATATATATGTACTTAAACGCCTATCCACATACAATTGCATTCATACCCCCATATACACATTAATAATATATTCATACACCTCAGTTACACATCGATGTAATTGTTGCAGCTACGTACACAGATCGACCCAAATATATATATTCGATCTACTACTACTTATACACGATTAATATGCATGCATTGCTACTATTTTTCTCGTTCATATACACATGCCGCATATATAAAATCAACCGTTCACACATAAACAGTTTCTATCATCTATATGCATTCACACGATACGGGTATGAACACCTACTGTTACAAATCGAGCACACCCTACATCCATTCATCCATACATACATACATACATACATACATACATACATACATACATACATACATACATACATACATACATACATACATACATACATACATACATACATACATACATACATACATACATACATACATACATACATACATACATACATACATACATACATACATACATACATACATACATACATACATACATACATACATACATACATACATACATACATACATACATACATACATACATACATACATACATACATACATACATACATACATACATACATACATACATACATGCTACTGCTACTTGTTTCGCACTCCCACACAAATCGCATGCACACCACACATATTACATACACACAATCTGTATATATTTACGCTGCACTATCCAGTTATCCATACATACAAAACACTCATATAGCAGACGATATATATATGTATATATAACACATCAACCGACAACACATACGTACAAATTAAAACCCGAGACATGATTGACTAGCAAGACGAATAAAAAAAAAACAAGTAATATTCACACATGATCATACCGGAACTGATTCGGGGAGTACGAGGCTGGTGGTTGATGATCGTCGAAGTTGCAGGTTCACCGGTGACGTGCGGTTTCAAGTGCAGTTGTTGTGATCCCAATTTCCGACACCGACGAAGAGGAGAAACAAGGGAGGGGCTGCTGCTATGGTTTCGATTGTCGCCGTGAAATAGAAGACCAACGAAGACGGTGATAACAAGATGATGATTTTGATCGGGAGTGAACGGAGTGGAGCAGCGGCGTGTAGGGTTGTTCGATTTCGTGTGTATGTGTGCACGCTTTGTAGAAGCAGACGAAGGCTGGGGGTGGGCTTGGGTTGGTTAATTTGAATTAATTTAGTAATTTACATAATGGCCCTTATAGTATGTAATGTTATTTAGTTTAGGTTTTAGAATTAGTAACTAGTTTAATTAATTACAAACCGAACCCCAAACTTATATAAAACTTAATGGAATAGTTAAAGAATAGTTTACTTAGTTAACTTGAATTTGCAGGGTGTCACATCATCCCCTTGTTAAATGAATTTAATTTTCATCCCGAAAATTACACTATATCATGGGTTGCCTGCAGCGGAATGGAACAAAAGAAAGAAAAAAAATTTCTAGGTTGTCGCATCATCCACCTGTTAAGGGAATTTTCGTCCCGAAAATTAATACGGTCAATAAAAGGTCTGAGTAGCGGAAAAAGTTTTCAAGGATCTTGTCTTTTCATATGATCGATTTAGTTGTGTAGGTCTTTTAGGGTGATCTAGCAGTATTTCTTCTAAAATGTAGGTTTTAGTTTACGAATGGATTAGAAAACCATTCAAAATAATACGATGCTAGCAAGGATTTTGATATGGAGATTTATTGGGTGATAGTGTTTGAATTCTCCGTTAGAGTGTTTAAAAGAGGTTGAGAAACAACAGTCCGGCTGAGGCTTAGAGTTTAATAGACCAGATAAGGATACCATGTTATTTCGCTACTTTTGTCGTATATCTTCGATAGTTTCATTAAGCATGTAGTTTCTTCAGTTAGGATTTTCCTAGTTTAGAAGGTAATTTAGAGTCAAAGACAACTTAAAGTTTTGTTTATCACAGTGGGTGTTTGATGATCATTGTTATTTTGATAAATCCTTGGTGAATGTCTTTCATAGGATAGGGTTTGTTTAGCTTAAGTTTATCAAGTTTGTGTGTTAAAATCAATTGAACTCCTTGAATTACCGATGATGTCCAAACTGTGAAGTAGCATGTCAATTCTGTTACTTTATCATAACTCGTTAGACGACTGTGAGAGAGTCTAACCTTTCAAACTAGTTTTCCTTAATAATTTGTTAGAAATTAATAGGTGTCTTCTCAGAAAAGGTCGAGGGTCCTAGTTAAGCTTCTAATGAGTGTTTATTTTAAGATCTAAGTCTCATAACTCTTACAACTTTCATTTGACTAAAAATAATGCTTCGGGGTTTCTAGCCTAGGTGGTTTTAATCTTCATTATCTGATTTCAACTCGTTTTAAAACTGCTTTCGTTCATTTCACTTTAATTTTTATAATTAACTTTAATTTCGGTTTAGTTTAGTTAAACCCCCTTTTGTCACATTATAATTTGTAAAAGTCGTGTCTTTAATTGAGTCTTGTTTGCTAGTTAACATAGTTAAAAGAGTCTCGTGGGTTCAATAACCGGACTTACTTAGCTTTACTAGTGTCACACCCCGACCGATGGCAGAAACCTAAGGGCGGACGTAAGTGAATAGATTGCTCGTAGCTCATGTTACTAAAATGATTTAAAATAATATTAAAGATCCAAAATTTCATTAATTACATACAAGGTACAATGATTCAAATAAGAAAATACAACAATAAATAGTTTATTTTTAACTAGGACCAAACATATCCTAGATGTGACGCATCTTGAAATACAACTAAGCTGCAATTCCTGAAAACATGTGAAAATAGTATTTGTTCAGCTAACGAATTAGCTGGTTAAGTAAACACAAGTTTGCATACATATATATAATGATCAAAATGATTGAAATGACTAGAATGAGTAAAATGATTCAATTCCATGTTATGTTAAAACCTATCATGCAAAAGTGTATCATACAAGATAAACATAAGCACAATCAAACCTCATGACTAGCATCCACTTAATCACACAGACTAAGTTCTGTTGATAAAAATGATAAAATTGCAAAGTTTGTTAATCATCCTCGGATATAATATTAGATGATTAACTAAAATGTAGTTAAAATCACCATCGGATAAAGTATTAGGTGATTAAACTAAATGTGGTTAGAATCACCATCGGATACAGTATCAGGTGACTAAACAAAAATAAATAAATGAGCGGTTACAATTACCCTCGGATAAAATATCAGGTAATTAAACCAAATGAAAAACCGGTTACAATCACCCTTGGTTAAAATATCGAGTGGGTTTGTTATGCCAATAGATCGATTATTGAATAACCGTCGGTTTGGATAAAAATAATGATCATACTTCGATAAAGTTTAGTTTAACATGTAATGAACACATAATATGAATTAATATGAATATGATAAACATGATTAAATTAGACACATGATTTCACCCCAAAACATAAAAGTAAAAAAGGGGCTATGAATACTCACATGTTCAATGAGAATGATGAATAAATATGTAACCTGCAACAAAGGCACCGAAAGATCTCCTTAAATTTATCCTAAGGAACGATGACTTAAGTTAGAAAAAATGAACTTAATGATCTAAGAACGACATCGGGATATAGGGTTTCTAATAGAATTTTGGGTTTTAGATAATATGTGATTTAAATATAATGGAAATAACTTCGATAAATATGTTATGTGAATATGTATTAATTGAATAACCAATACTGATAATGATGTATAACAATTAATTTATTAACAAAAATGAAATAAATAACGATAATAGAATATATATAGTAATCTAAATGGTAAAATAATGATTAGTGATAGTAGTTAAGTAGTCAAATAATTAACTTAACAACTACTAAGTAAATGACTATAACTGACTTAATGAATAACTGAATTTCATCAATTTAGTAAGTAGTTTACTATAGTTAGTTTAGAAAATAAATAGTTGGCTAAATTGAAATAAAAGATATAGTATTTTTAAAAGAAATTATTTGCATAAATAATTTATAATCAATTAAGTAGCCAACTTATGTAATTAGTATATAAAATTATAAGACCTTTAAATATATAAAATAGTTTATAACTTTTATATTATAAATTTATTTAAATTTTATATGGTTCCAAAGTATTTAAACGAAGAATGTATTGTTTTGAAAATAACTTTATGAATTAGTGTTCAATTATAATTAATGAGGATCATATATGATATTTCTCGTAATTAAAGAAATAAATTAAGGATTCAGAAAAATAAAAGTTCGCAGTGGGACTCGAACCCAGGTACAAAGGTTAAGAGGCAAATGTATCAACCACTAGACCAGATTGGAGTTTGTTGAAACATTCCGAAAGTAAGTCTTTTGTTTGTTAATAAAAATTTAACCCCAGTTTGCTTATGAACCCTAGATTCTTAAGTCTTAAAATCCAACAAAATTTTGATCTACAATTGAAATCCAACAGAGGGCTATTGAAGTACGAACCAAAACGAGTACATAGGTGGTTTTAATTACCTGATTTGATGATGAATGGGCAATGAACAAGTTCTAGATGTGTTTTGATCAATTGATGTGTTTTGTGTATTGTTTTTGTGAAATTGAAGGTTCTGTGAGTTCAACGGAATGTAGGCGAGTGTTTTGAACGGCATAAATAATGTTAATTTGATCTGTGAATGATCGAGCACGTTTTAGGTGTATTCGGCTGACATATGGTATAATTCAACTGAAATTTCGCTCGTGTTTATTAAATTGGACCAATGTTCAGGTTTTTATAGACTAAAGGAAGATTTTAGTTTAGTTAAATTCGTCATTCACAACCGATTACAGTTGATTTAATTTCAAATATACCGAGGTTGGTGAAAACCATTTGATTTTATAATAACACCTCAGAAATTCGATTAATAGATGGATTTGTCTTCGAATCTTATCCCAAAACGATATGACCGGTTAAAGTGGGTTTAAAAGGACCCTTTGTTGCGATTTTGGGTCTCGTCGGAGGTTTACCGGCGAAGTCGTCGGAAAATGTGAAAAAGAAGGGTGGGGGTTTTAAGTTGGTTTAACCAATTTACAGTTTTAACCCTACGTGATTTGTGTTGTTATTATTTGGTTTCAAACTTTTAAACGAGTTTCAAATATGACGTTTTAAGCCCAAAACTTAACAAAATAGATTAGTCTGTTAATTTTTAATAACCTTCATCAAAATCATAAGGTTTGACGATGTCTTCTAAAAATTAACTATGATTTTTAATTTTTATAAGATTCGCCTCACAGGTTATTACAATGATTCAGAAATTTCGTTTAGATAATAACTCAAGATTAATAAACCAGTTTAATAATGATAGTAACATGGATAATTCGGACGGTTCGGGTTTGGTTATGAGCAAATTTTACAACTAGAGTCGATCGGCACACTTGTCGGTCGACGTTAAGTTTTAAGAGTCTAGATTTATTACTAAGTGTCTAGATTAGTCTGCTTTTGTTTATTTAAAACATAACTGCTTTTCGCACATCAAAATTTTGGCAATATTGTCGGGGACTTGGCGATTGCGTTATTAGCTTTTGTTAGACTTAATTCCTACATATGTGCTACTTGTTACTTATAGTGTGTCTTAGGAGTCTAAAGTTTTAATTTTTAGCTTTATAAATTTTTGTTTGTTTTATTTTAAGTTTAATTTATTAGTAAGGTTCACTTACTTTGTCGTTTGTCTTCTTGGCAGGTTTATGCCACACCTTAGATCGCATGGACCACCATTGAAGAATCGCGGAACCACACCGGTAAAGATTGAGACAAGGTCATCTTCAGAATCAGAGGAAGACTCGCAATTTCTAGAAGGTAAGTCCCTCAACTTCGATTTTACACATTTTCCTACACCACACCACTCCCTTTTTAGTTCAGCACCTAGCAGTCCTAGGAGCATCCACATGGCAAACAACCAAACTGTGCACCAACAATCAACCGATGTTTTCACCGGAAACCATTCACCAATCACTGTGCTCGCCATTAATAACCAAAACTCTTGGCAAATCCTGTCCTACACATGGTCACATCTCTAGTCTGTCACGAATCGTGGGCAATTTTAATCTCCAGGGTGCATCAACTGATGCCATTTTTCTTCATCTTTTTCCCTTCTTACTCGCGGGACGAGTTATCACTTGGCTCGACTCGCAAGCAGCTGACACGTTCACCATGTGGGAAGCACTTTGTTCTGCCTTCTTGAACAAGTACTTTCCACCTGCTAAGGTAGCCCGCCTTCATGAACAGATCCACTCGTTCCGAATGGAACCTAATGAGCCATACTACCTATCTTGGGAGCGATTCCAAACCTTGTTATCTCGCTGCTCCCAACATGGGCTCACTCCTTGGGCTTTAGTAGAAAATTCTATAATGGGTTAACCTACGAAACTACGGCTAGGTTCGACACTTCAGCGGGGGGCACCTGATGGGTAAAAGAAATATTGATCAATGTAATGAGATGCTTGAAAGTTTTGCTCAAGCCGAGTTTGAGTAAAGGTCTGTTAACAGGAATTCTACTCCTGTCACTAGTGCACCCTCATCCACTCGAGGTGTACACCATGTCACCATGGAAACTAGTTTTGTTCCTGCTCTTAAGAACCTTACCTGAGAGGAGAAAGATTTAAAAGCCAAAGTAGATAAGTGTGAGCTATGTAGGGGTGGCCAAGGTACTCTAGAGTGTCCAATGATGAATCAGGAACAGGTAGAGCATCCACAAGTAAACACAAACCTGAAGACAACTAAAGATGCATCAAAATATAAGACAATAGTGAACACCACCTACAAACCTGCAAAAGTAAAAAAAATTAACAAGCATAATATTAATATCAATAAACTACGAAGAGGGGAGAGATCGAAGTCAATCTGAATCCGTTCTTGGTTCCTCTCCTAGCCGACTGTAAAAACACCATAACCATCATATCCGACTTCCGCCTCCTTCACCATCTTCTTATCTTACCACCAGTCCACCTCACCATTCACCGTCGGTCAGAACCTTCGAACTAACTCACATTTGCCGCCATCTCTAACGCAAACACCACAACCACCCTAACCCCCGCCGCTCTTCCCCAAATTGATCATCCGACGACCACAACCCTAACCCACTACGGCTGATTCTCCTTCTATCACCATCAATAAGTGAAAACGACATGAATCCAACGACATTTTCAAGCATTATAACATTATATTTGCAAAATATGAAACATTTTTTTATTAAATTACTAGTCACACACGCGAGACCAACGCCTACATCATGCAACATCGTTCGTGAATAGCGAAAGTTTTGTACTATAATTCACCATATACCATCCTCACTCTTTTTAGACCCACACACTCACTCACTCTCTTCAAAACTCTCCCAAAAACCCATTTCAACGACACACACTGCATTTCGCTCTCTAAAAACCCTAGAAATTGACTCAAAAGTCATCAAGCTCCAACTCCTTTTGTAAGTACATCTCTATAATTTCATCTATACCTGCGTAATTTTGTTAGGTTTAGGCAGATCGGGTTAATTTTGTAATTGCATGAGAACAAGTAGCTGAAAATTTCTGTTGATCTTCGTGCATCTTGTTTGTCACATTTTGAAAATTTCACCGGAAATGAAGCTTAACAGTTTCATTTTCGTATGTTTACCCTTTCTAGGGTTTTGATCTGCTAAAACCCTAACTTTGAAGTAGTTGGTTGGTTTAATCTCTCTGCTGCATTTCAGATAACATGGAAGAGGCAGGACCGAGTTATAATGAGAAGCCTGCAAACGGAACAGCTTTTCTTGACTTGGATGACGACGAGGAAGATGATGATGATATGATGGATGCACCTTCGGTTAGAGATTTCGACCAGCTAACTCTAAAGACTTTCGCTAAAAGGGCGTCGACGTCGTTTTTCAAGCACTATGGTCTCATTAGTCACCAAATCGATTCCTACAACGAGTTCATCAATGTAGGAATTCAGAATGTGTTCGACTCGATTGGTGAAATCTTAGTGGAACCGGGGTATGATCCCTCAAAGAAAGGTGATGGTGAATGGAGATTTGCTTCAATCAAGTTTGGGAAGGTCACTCTGGAGCGACCTAAGTTTTGGACGGGGGATAAAGGTTCGGGTGATGGTGGTAATGATCTTAAGTTCTTGCCCAGACATGCTCGTCTTCAGAATATGACTTATTCGTCGAGAATGAAAGTTCAGTACACAAAAGAGGTGATAATATGATATGGATTTGCTCTTATTGCTTGACTTTTCTTGATATGGTTATTGTCAAAGCGTGCTTATGATCGATCTATCTCTTTTGATTTTGCTTAAGCTCTATTGTGTTAAATGAAATAATATCAAGTTATAAAGAAATTTGATCTAGTGAGTCAAACATGGTCAAAAGTCACCCAAAGTGAAAGACATTATGCATAAACTCTCCTAAAGCATTTTATTAATGAAGGATTATCATTGAGATAATATAATTTTGTTAACGTATCATAAGGGTTCTGAGCTAACTCCAAATTATAGCCCGTTTTGATTTGAACCCATCTGACCTATTACCCAACTTGTCCACCTCAACCATTTTGTCAACTCTGCTTCTTGAATTGCTATGTAAGGTTTTTAGGTTTTGTTCCTCATTGTAATAATAGAACAGGCTGTTCTGAACAGCATTGTTATCATGGGAAACATGGTGTTCAAACAATATAAGTAACCAATTACCAAACTTCTAAGTTAAGTACTCATAGTTACATATGCAAATATTACTGATTTCTTGTTTCTGGTACTATATTGGTTTACAAAATCAAGAAATCGTATCGCTTACAGTTATCATCTGATGCATTATTGGTGCTCTTGTGGACTTGATATGTGAATATGTTGTAATCATTTAACATTACAGGTGTTTACTCAAGGGTTTGTTCGAAGTGACAAGTTCAAAACCGGAAAAGAGCAGTATCTGGACAAGCAAACCATAGAATCTGAAGAGGGTGAAGTTTATATTGGAAGGATTCCGGTGATGGTTAATTCTGACTCGTGTTGGATGAGTAAAGCTGATAAAGATGACTGTGATTATGACCAAGGTGGTTATTTCATAATCAAAGGAGCTGAGAAGGTATAGTTAAATGTATATAAATTTAGTTTATATACTTTCATTTAGTATAATAAAACTTTAATTTTATGCCATAGTTAAATGTATAGTTTGTGAAGTTTCAAAAATGTTATTGCAGATATTTATTGCTCAAGAACAGCTTGGGTTAAACAGAGTTTGGGTCGCGGGAACCCCTAATTGGCGAGTGATGTACCGATCAACTAACAAAAGAAAAAGGGTTTATGTGAAGCTGGGAGAGAATTCTTCGGATGATGATATTGAAGGTGGTGCGCAAGTGATAACAGGATATATATTAAGTTTAAAGGATATGCCAATATGGATCCTTTTTTTTGCTCTTGGTGTAAAATCGGATAAACAAGTAGTGGACTTGATTGAGGCTGACATTAATGATGGAAATATTGTCAATATTTTGATTGCATCTATTCATCATGCTGATCAGAAGTGTAATGAATTCCGTAAAGATGGAAATGCATTAAGTTATGTTAAAAAGCTTATGGACAAAAGCACATTTCCACCTAAAGAGTCTGTTGAAGAGTGCCTTGCTAACTACTTATTTCCTAATATTATTGGCTTTAAAAGAAAGGCTCGGTACCTTGGTTATATGGTCAAGTGTCTTCTAGAGGGTTATTCTGGGCGGAGAAAGGTTGATAATAAAGATGATTTTAGGAACAAAAGGTTGGAATTGGCTGGTGAGTTACTTGAAAGGGAGCTAACAATTCATCTTAAACATGCTGAGAAACGAATGGTGAAGTCAATTCAAAGGGATCTTTATCCAGATAGAACTGTACAACCAATAGAGTGTTACTTGGATGCTGCAATTATTACAAATGGTCTTTCGCGGGCTTTTTCAACGGGCTCGTGGTCACATCCCTACAAAAACATGGAGAGGACTTCTGGAGTTGTGGCTACGCTTAGGAGAGCAAATCCTTTGCAAATGATTGCTGATATGAGAAGGACACGTCAGCATGTTCTATATGCTGGGAAGGCAGGAGACGCAAGATACCCGTAAGTTATTCAAGTTTGATTATGTGTCATTTGTTAAGTTCACATTCTGTTTTGTTTTCTTAGCATATTTTGTCATTTTATTGAGGAAATAGAGGAGGTGGCAATTTCGATCCATTTACTTATGTCGGGCCAGTAATGGTTATGTTAACTCTAACAGGTTTAATGAGTTGAAAATTGCCAAAGTGTTTTCTTATGCATACAGTTTACCAATTTGCCAAACTCGAAAAATTAGAATATTATTGTTTTTGGTCATTGTATTTGACACAAATTATGTATATCAAAATTTGAATAATTGGACCAAAAGGATTTTGATATTACACCAGGGCCAAAAATTGATAGTTGTCCTTCCTTTATCTTGTAATGTCAAAGTATAGATTCATCTTCTGTATTTTCATCTATCATAAATTGATACTTCAGGATCTTTATCTTCTTTTTCAAGATCTTTATCCCTATTTAATAGCAAATCATTTATTTGTTAATCTGGAGTTTCTGGAGTAACATTCTTCACGATCATAATAAATTTGGACCCACCCTCTATTTGATAGATTGCGTATGTAAGAAATAATGCCTATACACTGATTCATTCAAGTAGGAGTATGTTTTTGTATCACCCATAATATTAAAGTATAAACTAATTCTCTAATTCAAATACAATAAAACTTTTCTATGTGCCACATGTGTTGATTGGTTGATAACTTGGATTATAATTCGTTAGAGAAGTTATAGAAGCTAAATCCCAAAGGATACAAGTTTGACCTTTAAAATCGGAATGTGCCTCTTTGGTTTTGTTTTTTCAGATACATTGAGTAGACTTTGAATACATGTTATCAACTGTTAACAATCTTTTGTTTGACGAGTGCAGACACCCTTCTCACTGGGGAAAGATATGTTACCTTTCTACCCCTGATGGTGAAAATTGTGGGTTGGTAAAAAATTTGGCTGGCACTGCTCTGGTGTCAACAACAGTTCGTGAACGATTTTCTGATGCATTGATAGCATGTGGAATGGAAACATTGATAGAGGATACCTCAACTTCACTCGCTGGAATGGATAAAATCTTTGTCAATGGTGATTGGGTCGGGAATTGTAAAAATTCTGCATCATTTGTAGCTAATTTCAGGAACAAGCGCCGCAAAAAACAATTACCTCATCAGGTTAGTAGTTGTTGTCAAATTTAAACATTATTTGAAGACATTTCGGTTTACCTTATGATCTAAGAAGTATTTTTATTTATTTAAGTACAATTGTTTGTAAATTATCTCAGATTGAAATAAAAAGAGATGCTAAACATAAAGAAGTGCGCATATTTTGTGATGCTGGAAGGATTATGAGGCCACTTTTTGTTGTTAAAAACCTGCATAAAATTAAACTTCTAAAAGGTGGAGGGTACTCTTTTCAAGATCTTCTAGATAACGGAGTTGTTGAACTAATTGGAACTGAAGAAGAAGAAGATTGCTGCACAGCATGGGACATCAAATATCTTTTTCTGGAAAATGATGATCATAACCCTAGTAAATACACACATTGTGAACTAGACATGTCGTTCATGTTAGGTTTAAGCTGTGGCATTATCCCATTTGCTAATCATGATCACGCCAAAAGAGTTTTATTTCAATCCCAAAAACACAGTCAGCAAGCAATCGGTTACTCATGCACAAGTCCCGATATCCGAGTCGACACTCTTTCTCATCAGTTATTCTACCCCCAGAGGCCTCTTTTTAAAACCATGCTTTCTGACTGTCTTGAAAAAAGTCAACCGTTTGGTCGAAGTCAAAAGGGTATGATCCCAAGACCCGAGTTCTTTAACGGACAATGTGCTATTGTAGCGGTTAATGTGCATCTTGGGTACAACCAAGAGGACTCATTGGTTATGAACCGTGCTTCATTGGACCGTGGTATGTTTAGGTCAGAACACATCAGAAGTTATAAAGCTGAAGTTGATAATAAGGATGCTTTGGGAAAGAAGATTAAGTCTGATGATGCTGTGAATTTTGGCAAGATACAAAGTAAAATTGGACGGGTTGACAGTCTGGATGATGACGGGTTTCCCTTTATTGGTGCTAATTTGCAAAGTGGTGATATAGTGATTGGGAAATTTACAGAAGCCGGGTCTGATCATAGTGTGAAACTGAAACACACCGAAAGAGGGATGGTTCAGAAGGTTGTACTGTCAGCAAATGATGAAGGACAGAACTTTGCTGTGGTATCTCTGAGACAGGTGTAATTCAGTTTTACTTTCTGTAGTTATCTTATCTTATTTATTTATTAGTTTTAATTTCTGTGGTATCTATGGTGGGTTGGTTTTTAAGGTGCGTTCGCCATGCCTTGGGGACAAATTTTCAAGTATGCATGGGCAAAAGGGTGTTTTGGGTTATTTGGAATCACAAGAGAATTTCCCTTTCACTGTACAAGGAATAGTTCCAGATATTGTGATAAACCCACATGCTTTTCCGTCAAGACAAACTCCTGGGCAGATGCTGGAATCTGCCCTGGGCAAGGGGATCGCTTTAGGTGGTTCGCAAAGATACGCCACCCCCTTTTCTTCCCTCTCCGTTGATGCCATAACCGACCAGCTTCACAGGTAAAAGTTTCATTTCTTTGACTAGTGTCTTCATTGTGGTATTCGAGCAGTGTTGTAAAAATCAGGATTCATTGGTAATCGCTGGGCAGCCGTTGCTATTTCAATTTATCAGTCACAAAATCTGTAGGCGGTTAAAATCTGTCAAATATTTGTCAAAATCGGTCACATTTTTTAATTTAATTGAAAAGTTGTACTTTTTAATCCAATCCTATTAATTAACTTTGAAAATTTTATGTAAAAATTTGTACTTCAAAATTTGGAAAGTTATATCTAAGAGTGAAAATTTACATATAAAATTCCAATCGGATCAATCCAGAATAATAGTACTGCCTAGCAACTTTTAAAACCATGTAACTGAGCATTTTTTTCAAATTACATTTAGGGCTGGGTTTTCAAGATGGGGAAACGAGAGGCTATACAACGGGCGAACCGGTGAAATGGTGAAATCTCTTGTTTTCATGGGGCCAACTTTTTACCAAAGGCTGGTTCACATGTCTGAAGACAAAGTGAAGTTCAGAAACACAGGACCAGTACACCCTCTGACCCGACAGCCAGTGGCAGACAGGAAGCGGTTTGGTGGGATTAAGTTTGGGGAAATGGAGCGGGACTGTCTGATAGCCCATGGAGCTTCAGCTAACCTTCACGAGCGTCTTTTCACTCTCAGTGACTGTTCGGAGATGCATGTCTGCAGAAGGTGCAAGAGAATGGCTAGTGTGATCCAGAGGTCAGTGGCGGGTGGGCAAAAGATTCGTGGGCCGTATTGTCGGATGTGTGACTCCCTTGAGGATGTGATAAAGGTGAGTGTGCCTTATGGTGCAAAGTTGCTGTCTCAAGAACTTTTCAGTATGGGGATTTCACTCAAGTTTGATACTGAATTATGCTAAGTAAGTTTGGTTGCCTGTTTGCTATGGACTTTATTTTACTTGTAGGGAACAGACTTTTGTTTAGGTTTGATGTTATGCTGTAGTGACTTGTACTCTTTGCTTGCATTGGTAGTTGTACATTGTTCTCTGAACATGGTCTCTTTTGTAATGCAACTTCGAAAAAAAAATCAAAATCTACCTGCTATGCTCCATGTTAGTTTAAGATCTGGCTGTGGCTTGTTTTAAATTAATAACACAGCCTATTTTATAACAAAACATGTAGATGTAGTTTCTACATCTTCACCAACTATTTCAGCCACTGCACCACGTGTCCTGTCACCTGCTTCCGCACTTGCCTTGCCACCTCCGAAACAAGTTCGTTCACCTGTCCCGTCAGCACCAAAACTTGTAATCATGTCGAGTTGATCCCCGTAACAAGCAGCAGTAACCCCTTGCGTAGAGGTGCACAAAATAACCGGTTCAATAACCGAAACCGGTTATTAACTGATTGAGGAATAATTGGTTAGGGTATTTTTTAACCGCAAGTTCGTAACCGATTAGGGATTTTTTTATGAATAACTGGTTATTAACCGGTTTTTTTAAAACCGAATTTTAACCGATCCACAGGTTAACCGGGAAAAAACCTGAAAAAATAATAAAACATTAGAAAAAACCGGTTAATTAACCGAACCGGTTAAAGTAAATAACCAAAAATTTTGAAAAAAAACCGGTTATTAACCGAACTGGTTAAAGCGAATAACTGATTTTCTCAATAACCGAAAATAACCGGTTAGGGTATTAAATAACCGGTTAACCGAAATTAACCGATTTGTGCACCTCTACCCTTGCGGTTCGTCCTATAAAATTTAACAATATCGTCAACCAAGCCATTGCTCCCAACCCAAGATGCAAGAACGAGATACCAAAAAAATTCAATCGGTGTGCAGGAATAGGCAACTCTCGTGAATATGAACATGCAAGTGAGGTTGGATATGGTACTAATGCCCTAAAAAGGGTTGCCTCTAGGATTAGTGTGCCGTGTATTAACTTTTCTCTAAAACAAATTCTAAAGTGTCATGGCAATGGCAATGGCAATGGCAACTATAAGCTTGGTTATTGCTCGCTCGTTGCCGAGCCAAGTATGCTACTAAATTTCTGTCAGCACAGTCTAATTTTGTGTTGGCAACAACAAAGTCAAAGTACCATCTTTTTGTAGAATCTCATAACAAAAGAACACCAGCATACACCATTCGCCATCATCTATTGACAAATGCAGAAACATAAAAAGACGATGGAAGTGGTCGGAAAAGATGTCATAGCCAATGAATAACAATATCTTTTTATACTTATGATGGCATATATGAAATTATATGACAAGTTGATTATGACTAAAAATGTTTTTTTAGGAAAACAAGAAAATACAAGTGTTCAATTCCGTTAGCAATGATTGAACCGAACGTAAAAAGTGCATCCAGCAGGAATCGAACCTATGAATTTGCCCGGTTGGGCGCTTTAACCATTCAGCCATGGATGCAAAGAGACTCAGCGAATGAACTAGGTTTTGGTTTTCGAAACTTCTATTTCTTCCGTTAAAGGAGTCTCGAGAAAAGATGGAATAAGAAGATGACGTGTTTCCAGAACGAACAAGATATGGGTTAAGAAGGGTACATGGTTAATGGAATCGACTATTGGTGGTACTGGCTGGAACGAGCTGGAATTAAGCCAAAGTCATAGCCAATGAAGCATTGTAGCATTGACTACCACTGTATCACCGACTATGGAAAGCAGAGTGAAATGTCAAAGTGACGGGACTTCAATGAAACAGAATACAGTGATAATCGATGACACCGACTATTAATGTAGCAAAGACTATAGAAGGAAATAGTAATAGTCGATGACACCGACTATTACTATAGCAAAGATAAGGAAGACAATTCAGCCTAGTATGTGCTTGCAACAGAACAATACAAGTATCGGAGTATAGTCATGGATACCGACTATTCTCATCGACGTGTTCGTGTTCGGTTAAAGCTAAATGAACAAACACAAACATATGTCACTTTTGGTGGATTTAGGCAACGAAGCTCGTCCCGGGCTACCAGCCAGCTTCGGGTCCAGGCCTAAGGGTTTTACGTGGCATGGTTAAAGGTTCATGCCTGGTTTTTCCTTAGAAAAGTTGGTTGAGAAGTTTCGACTCCGATCAACTTGGCCCGTAAGAAGGATTGTGGTAAGCCTCCGTTGTGTTCACGGTAATGGGAGAGCCTCAACGTCTACGAAAAACACCTATTGGTATTAGAGACGGAGTTTCAATCTCGATCTTTACACCTCTTAGTGTATCAGTCCCGTGCACCAACCGTTGTTCTAATTTGCACAAATATATTTGAATTAAAAAAACAGTTATTATGTTTTATTATATGTATATAAATGTTTTCTATAATCTGTTGCACGATCCTCGTTGAAAACTTAATAAAACATGATTTTAGTAGTTTATTATGATTAATAACGCACATAAATACTTTTTATAATTTATGATATTTAAATGGATGACCTAATTAAATGATAAATGACGGGTTTTTTAAATTTTATTACTAAAGGGAGATATTATACGACCAACAAATATGTAATAGTCTCCAAACTCGCCTTTCTTAGTCTCCATTTATTTTAGACACCACGACTAGGGCTGTTCACGAACCGAACCGAGCGAGCCTCTGCTCGTACTCGGCTCGAATTGAAAGCGAGCCGCTCGGTTCGGTTCGAATGTAGGGAAACGAGCACAAAACTACTGCTCGCACTCGCTTGGTTTAGAACCGAGCGGCTCGGTTCTGCTCGATTTTACCAATAAAAAAACTCAATTGTTCACGTACCTGCTATTCGATTTAGGGTTGTAGATATGTGGTGACTGGAGAGGAGAATGTGACGCACGAGGAGGAGGTGACGACTGACGCACGAGGAAGAGGCGACAACGAGCAGAGGAAGCGACGACCAGGAGGCGACGAGCAGAGGAGGCTGCGTTGCTGGAGGTGTGCTACTGTGTGTCTGTGTTTGTGTTGTTGTGAAACTGAGAATGTGTGTTTGTGTTGTTGTGACTTGTGAGCTAGGGTTAAGGTTAGGGTTTGAGACTTGAGTCAATTGGGTTATGGGTATTAACATAAAATTTTGTCTTGGACTTTTGGTATCAATTATGGGCCAAAATAAAATGGACTTATGGATCAAAGTTGGCCAAAATAACTTAATATATTATATATAAAATAAATTAAAAAAATTCGAGCCGAACCGAACCGAACGGACCCTTGCTCGTTGCTTGGCTTGTTTTCAAACCGAACCGAGCGGAGCGGCTCGTTTACAATCGAGCGAGCAATTTCCGAGCGAACAACGAGCAAGCGCCGAACGACGAGCGATTTGAACAGCCCTAACCACGACTCAAATGAAACAATTCATTGGACATATTGGGCTCGGTCACCTTGTCATCCACTTAGAGGGCTGAGGCCCAATACGCTAAACCTCATTTAATAAACAATGTTTACCACTTTGGAGCTTTGGGCACATTACTAATTCGAATGCTTTACTATCTCTTGAGCCATTGGTTAGCCGGTGGTGCAACTGACGTTTCAAAAAAAATTAAATAGATTAATAACCACTTGTTTATTTAGTGATAAAGGTGTATATCTGTCACTAGATTTTCACTAGGTGTTGTGTTCTAGTTTTATAAAAAGGGTGATTTGAAAACTATTTATAATAAGGTGTTTTTGAAAACTCACTCATCCCACTCCTTATGTTATTGGATAAACAAAATTATATTTACTACATTGTTTAAAGAGATTTTTACATATTTCCCCTTCCTAAGTTTATCAATTACAAATTTACCCAAGCCTAAAGTTTAATTACACATATCCCCTTTGACATAATAAATTACTCATTTACCCCTTCTTTTTAAACAAACCATAAAAAAATATAAAAATATATTTACCAAGATCATTAAGGGTAAAATAGTAAATTAAAAGACTATTTTAAAGAAATTGGGTAAATATGTAATATATATGGTTTAAGAAGGGGAAATATGTAATTGAATTTAATGAATGGGTAAATACGTAATAAATAATCTTATGAAGTGGATATATGTAAATGCCCCTTGTTTAAAAAGGTTAAGAAAAACTTGTAATAGAATCGGGAAAACATATTATCAAAGTCTCCTTTCAAAACGTTTTTAAATCTTTTTTAGTTGTTTTATTTATTTATGTACATAGCTTGATGTTACAATTTTCGGGTCGGTCAAAATGCTAGGTTCGGTCATGTTGGTCCAACTAGATCGTGATTTCAGTGCTATAATGACTTGTATTACAACAAAACACTCTTGACTCAAACAAACAAAGTCTCATATAACCCAACAAACAAAGTCTCATATAACCCAACAAACAAGAACAAGATTAAAACCACACAACAAGAGGTAATTAAGCTACAAAGATAGTTAATATAAGCTTCTAGCACCTCCTGGAAACACACACAAGATACAAGAGTTTGGATAAGATTTTTGTCAAAGTTACATTGCAAAGAGATAAGGTAACAATATATAGCAGCTTTAGGTTCGCTGATAGATTCGCTGACAGCGAATCTATCTAGCGAACCATATAGTTTCGCCGGGCACAATCAGGTTCGCCCGGTCAATACTAACACAAAAACTATACTGTGCTACGGGCGAACATACAAAAGATATAACACCGACATACCGGTGAGTCCGACCTATACATTACTATCAATACTCCCCCTAGGTTGGACCTCACCTGGGGAAGTCTTCTGTTTTAGCTCCGTCTTTTTCGGCTTCAAATATTTTCAACGTATGCTCCTGCCCTCGATTCAATCCCGGCCAGTGGATTTGTAACGTCTTCAGATCCGGCCTCTTCATCTTCACTAAATACCAGCATCGACTTCACAAACTCAGCTTCGGCGACATCAGAATCAGGCATATCCAGAACAATTGTTTCCGCCTGTACTTCTTCAGTATGCTCCTCGCCTCCCACATCCACATCAACAACCTCTACCGGTTTCTCAAACCTCTTCTCAATAGTTTGATCAAGCTGTTTAGACAAGTCGTCTATTTCCATGTTTTGATCATCAGTCATCCTCAACCTCTCGTTTACCTTTCTCAACTGGTTAAGGTATTTTTTTAACCGCAGGTTCGTAACCGATTAGAGATTTTTTATGAATAACTGGTTATTAACCGGTTTTTTTAAAACCGAATTTTAACCGATCCACAGGTTAACCGGGAAAAAACCTGAAAAAATAATAAAATATTAGAAAAACCGGTTAATTAACCGAACCGGTTAAAGTAAAATAACAGAAAATGTTGAAAAAAAAACGGTTATTAACCGAACTGGTTAAAGCGAATAACTGATTTTCTCAATAATCGAAAATAACCGGTTAACCGAAATTAATCAATTTGTGCACCTCTACCCTTGCGGTTCGTCCTATAAAATTTAACAATATCGTCAACTAAGCCATTGCTCCCAGCCCAAGATGCAAGAACGGGATACCAAAAAAATTCAATCGGTGTGCAGGAATAGGCAACTCTCGTGAATATGAACATGCAAGTGAGGTTGGATATGGTACTAGTGCCCTAAAAAGGGTTGCCTCTAGGATTAGTGTGCCGTGTATTAACTTTTCTCTAAAACCAATTCTAAAGTGTCATGGCAATGGCAATGGCAACTATAAGCTTGGTTATTGCTCGCTCGTTGCCGAGCCAAGTATGCTACTAAATTTCTGTCAACACAGTCTAATTTTGTGTTGGCAACAACAAAGTCAAAGTACCATCTTTTTGTAGAATCTCATAACAAAAGAACACCAGCATACACCATTCGCCATCATCTATTGACAAATGCAGAAACATAAAAAGACGATGGAAGTAGTCGGAAAAGATGTCATAGCCAATGAATAACAATATATTTTTATACTTATGATGGCATATATGAAATTATATGACAAGTTGATTATGACTAAAAATGTTTTTTTAGGAAAACAAGAAAATACTACAAGTGTTCAATCCGTTAGCAACGATTGAACCGAACGTAAAAAGTGCATCCAGCAAGAATCGAACCTATGAATTTGCCCGGTTGGGCGCTTTAACTATTCAGCCATGGATGCAAAGAGACTCAGCGAATGAACTAGGTTTTGGTATTCTAAGCTTCTATTTCTTCCGTTAAAGGAGTCTCGAGAAAAGATGGAATAAGAAGAAGACGTGTTTCAAGAACGAACAAGATACTGGTTGAGAATGGTAGATGGTTAATGGAAGCGACTAATGGTGGTATTGGCCGGAACGAGCTGGAATTAAGCCAAAGTCATAGCCAATGAAGCATTGTAGCATTGACTACTACTGTATCACCGACTATGGAAATCAGAGTGAAGTGTCAAAGTGACGGGACTTCAATGAAACCTAATACAGTAATAATCGATGACACTGACTGTTAATGTAGCAAAGACTATAGAAGGAAATAGTAATAGTTGATGACACCGAATATTACTATAGCAAAGACTAAGAAAGACAATTTAGCCTAGTATGTGCTTGCAACAGAACAATACAAGTATCGGAGTATAGTCATGGACTATTCTCATCGACGTGTTCGTGTTCGGTTAAAGCTAAATGAACAAACACAAACATGTGTCACTTTTGGTGGATTTAGGCAACGAAGCTCGTCTCGGGCTACTTGCCAGCTTCGGGTCCAGGCCTAAGGGTTTTACGTGGCATGGTTAAAGGTTCATGCCCGGTTTTTCCTTAGAACAGTTGGTTGACAAGTTTTGACTCCGATCAACTTGGCCCGTAAGAATGATTGTGGTAAGCCTTCGCTGTGTTCGCGGTAATTGGAGATTCTCAATGTCTACGAAAAACACCTATTGGTGTTAGATGCGGAGTTTCGATCTCGGTCTTTGCACCTCTTAGTGCATCATGCACCAACCGTTGTTCTAAAAAGATCTAACTCAATTTGCACTAATATAGTTGAATTTAAAAAACAATTATTATGTTTTATTATATGTATATAAATGTTTTTTGTAATCCGTTGCACGATCAGAAATCATTATTAGTTTACTAGGTTTAACACCATATAGAAATCATTATTATGTTTAAAATTTTATAATTTGTAAATATTTAATATTTAATAATATTACTCCACCAACTCATGCATGCCACTTAATATTTTCCCTATTAAATTTCCTATTATAGATTAAAAAATTCCCCCCAAAAATTGCCCCCTAAAACCTTAATTTATTAGATAGACTAGATTATACGCCGCGTGTTACACGGGTTGAATAACTAAAACATGTAACGATCATCAAACATAGTAAACAAAGATTCATACGACAAGTAAGTATCACATTATAAATCAGTACCATCTTTAGTACGTTTTCTAACACCAAAAAACTGAGAACCTATATAGGAAAAATTAGAAGCATGTTGCATATATATAATATACTTGTTACTTATAACCTTTATTCTGTTGACAATGATTAATTGTTCTATTGCCTTCTCAACAAAAGTTAGCTTAAATAAAGTTCTACAATCATGCCCAGACAATCCAGCTTATACTATGCTAATAAATATTCTTTTATTAAATTTATGCGATAAATTTGATGAAAAACCTGATCCAAATAAGTTATTAAAGTTTATCAACATATTTTTGGACCGAAATATATCGATATATATTTTGGTAAATGATACGTTTACTAAGAATATGAGAATTATTTACTAAGTATATGGTAATTATTTTTGTAATTTATAGGGAAATATATTAACTTGATGGTTGTATGTTATGTGGCATCAAAAACCCTCTTTTATTAGAAGGTATAGATATAGATTTTGATTTATAATGTACATAAATACTTTTCATAATTTATAATATTTAAATGGATGACCTACTTGAATGATAAATGACGGGTTTTTTAATTTTTTATTACTGGAGATATTAAACGACCAACAAATATGTAATAGTCTCCAAACTCGCCTTTAACTCCATTTATTTTAGACACCGACTCTAGCAGTGCATAAAAAAACCGGTTCCGGAACCGACCCGGTGTACCTGAACCGTAGGGTACACATGGGTTCCGGTTCCTCCAAGAAAGTGGAACCGAACTGGAACCGTCGGAACCAGGGTTGGCAAATCGTGTCTTATCGTGCTTAACAGGTTTCTGACGACGCGAGTAACACAAGTATCAAACACGAAAATGACCCGTTTACCAAATGGCTTTGATTGTTTGAGCGTGACAGTTATCTATTTTATGCACCAAGAAGGAGATGTGTAAAACCCTAAGCTCATAATTTCCATTATATTAAAAAATAAAAAAATTACATGTTGTATTTTTTTGCTTAACAGATCTTATCGTGTCTAAACAGGTGACCCAATTGCCAGCCCTAGTCGGAACCGGTTCCACCTCAACCCGGTCAAACCCGGACCCGGCCCTACCCGGAACCGAAAAAACCGGTCAAACCGGTCAAAACCCGGTCATACCCGGAACCAAACCCGACACGACCCGGTTCTTGACTTTGTTGACTAAAATCGGAGCCGATTCCTAAAAAAACCCGATTTGTGCACGGCTAACCGACTCAAATGAAACAATTCAACGGACATATTGGGCTCGGTCATCTTGTCATCCACTTAGAGGGCTGAGGCCCAATACGCTAAACCTCATTTAATAAACAATATATATCACTTTGGAGCTTTGGGCACATTACTAATTCGAATGCTTTACTATTAAATTAAAGAGATTAATAACCACTTGTTTGTTTAGTGATAAAAGGTGTATATCTCTCACTAGGTGTTGTGTTCTAGTTTTATGAAAAAGGTGATTTGAAAACTATTTATAATAAGGTGTTTTTGAAAACTCACTTATCCCCCTCCTTATGTTATTGGATAAACAAAATTATATTTACTACATTGTTTAAAAAAGGTTAAGAAAAACTTATAATAGAACCGGGAAAACATATTATCAAAGTCTCCTTTTTTTCAAAACGTTTTTAAATCTTTTTTTAGTTGTTTTATTTACTTATATAAAACATAATTAAAATGTCTAAGTTATTTCCATCAATGGTGGAGCCATGAATTTCTTTCTGAGTTCAGATATGTTTGTTTGTGGATTTCAACAACCTACATAGCTTGATGTCACCATTTTCGGGTCGGTCAAATGCTAGGTTCGGTCAGAACACGAAATAAAAGACATTCTCAATAGAAAAAATACGATAAATATAAAAAGTCAGTATAAAATAATAAAAAAACCTATTTCAGGTCGATGCGGATAGTGAACCAAGATGAGTTTTTTAGGTAGTAATTAGGGATGAGTTATGGCCAATGAATTAACTGATTAATAATGTAATGTGTTAAGTCCTTCTACACCATTTTTATTAATAGTTCAACTCACAATTAACCAAATAAAGTTTTTTTTTTATATTTTTGTAAACTTTGTGATTGTAATTTCAAAAACTTTCGTACTTTTTCTAACTAAATGAACAATGGTTTCATTAGATAACAACAAGGTCGGTAATAAAAAAGACTAGAATTGCTTGGTTTTTCGGTATATAAATTACTCTACACCCCGAAAAAAAACTGAGGTCAACCAAAGCCAGTCGACCCTATGTGGCTTCGCCCTGTTTTCCATCAACTTAGGTAAATTTTTATTCTTATTCTCTTCGTTTTAAAAGAGTTTATAACTATTTTCAAAATATAATAACAAAAGCAATGTTCAATATAAAAAATTACAAATTGAATAAGACAACAATTTTTAAACAAAAATGCATTAAATTTCAGAATAGACCTAATTGGATTTTTATTTATCTAATTAACAAAAAACATAGTCCTTGATCTCATCTCTATAACTAATATATGCTCGATTGCTTAAATCTTATTTCTTATACAATAATTAACATATATCGTTATGAAAATACAACTAACAACAATAACACGTTCAAAATATCAGAATTTTAATAGGGAAATTGGAATTATTTATTTATTAAATAACCGGAAGAAGTGTGTGGTGTCGGTGCCGACACTATACAAACTGACAAGATGACCGGCGGCAACCGGTAACATGTTTCTGACACATCTAATCTAAACCGGTAACATGTTCCGTTTCACCGACGCTGGCTTTTCACCCGCCTTGTCTCGTGATTCTGACATCGTATAACCGACGCTTTTACGTTTTAATTTCAATTTTATTTTGGCCACATATTTTTTGCTCGTGTTACAAACATTTTTAAGGCTTGCTCGGTTCGCAATCGGTATGCGAAATTTCGGTTAATGATCACCTTGTTTTTATCGCTTTTGGGCTTACCCTAAGCATCACTTATAGATCGTTGCATCAATCTCTAAAGCAGCTTTTTCAAGTGTCAGTAGCGGAACGAATGGTTAATCGGAAAAAATTTTTTTGTGACAAGACCTTGAGATATCAGAAGTGAGAATGTTGAACTAAAGGAGAGAGGGCCGGTAATAGCCGAAGGCAAAAAAAATAAAAAATAAAATTGAGGGTTAGGAGTTAAACCAGAAAACCTTTGATCATAGAATCTCTCGGGACCCCTCTGGTAAATACGGGCTCTGGCAACTGCCCTTTATTTATTTATTAAATTTTTTTTAATTTTTTTTATAACAAATAAAACCTCCTTGAAGTATCAACTAATGGAAGAAAGAGTGATATTATACAACACAAAATTAAGAAACAAATTTTAAATTACTAACTATTGTGTTTTTCATGTGCATATACTCAACAATGAAGAATTTTAGTTTGTTTAAGGTGTCTTGAAAAATACCCTAAACCTAGCCGATCACAATCTTTGCCACTTCTTTAACAATTAAAAACATTTATTAGAAATTCATTAATTTCAGAATACATTAAACTTTGAAAAAACATCATACAATACAAAAAGTACTAAATATTTTAGAATTTTAGAATTCATTAATCTTTAAAAAAACATCATACAAAACAAAAAGTACTAAATATTTTAGAATTTTATCAAATTTGAGAGAGTAGCGATGTGTTCTAAAAGATCATATTGTAGTTTATAAGGGGTATTTTTGTTAATAATTTCATTTGTTGGGGGATCAAATACAAAATATTTCCGTAAACAAACATTGTATTTTGGAATGTTAACGAAGTAATCCTTCATTAGGAATTCGTTAGTTGTCACTCAATCACGATGAATATAAGTTTTTGATGATTTCACTATATCGTCTAGTTCGGCCGCCACGCTTGCACTTTAAGAAAAGTTAGAGACCGATGGGTTCAATTGACCCGTAAAAGCCGGTGAGTTATTTATAAAGTAAAAGTATGTGAATTTACGCGAACCATTTGAGTGTCGGTTCAATTTATTTATATAAGTAATGACGAAAAAAGAAAAAAAAGCATACACCAAAACGTGCTAATGCAACAAATAAAAAAATGAAACCATGGAAACTCGAACATACTATGCAAAAGTGACTTTGGTCGGGTTCCTGACGCTATGCGTAGTGACTTTGGTAGTCATCAGCTCGCCTTACTGGAAACAATAATAGCGGTACCGACACTGTGCAATAATACCAATACACACAACCACGATATTCATTTTTAATCAATCATGCTCGTCACAATACCTCAAAATTAGATGCTATTAAAAAAAACTAAAACTACAAAAACCAATATAAATTTTTTTTTAGTGAAAGTGTGAAAACAAAAAGAAATTACCAAAGTGACGTAACTTATGAGGCTAAAATATGCAAATAATATAAAAATTGGTGGTCAAAACTAAAATGAAAGTTAAGAAACATGAGTTATACCTAAATGAAGGTGAGTTGTACACAAGGAAATTACCATTCTACCATTATACCCATGACATTTACTATATATTAATTTGCAAATTTAATAAATAGTAATATTGCTAAATAGTAAAATGGTGTTTTCATAATATAATAACTTAAATTTTAAAGATATTTTGATTATATGTTTGTTTTATCACTCATTGGTTTCATACTTTTCATGTTTCTTCTTTTTGGTTTCAATGCAACTTGATTTGGTCCTTTCATCGGCCCTTTTGACATATTGGTCGTCGCTTCAGGCGGTTGAAACACGTTTTATTCTAGCGATGGTTGTCGTTCCGTTGACCTGTGTGGTCTTTGGTTTGCGAGAATCTTTGGTTTTTTTGATTCGTTAGTCAATTAGTCGCTTCTATAATAATTAAAAGGTGTGATCAACAAACAAGAAAATGTCTTCTGACACGTGCAAAATAGAAATAAACCTGGTTATTATGAAAAGTAAAATATGTGACGGCGAAAGTAAAAACTACTAAAGAAACCTATTTATAACTTCATAGCATCTCACTTAGATTTTTTTACATATTGTTATACTTTCTAAGACTCAAGGTCGGTGCAAAGCACTGGCAATCGCGCTTTGTTGCGTGGCGTTTCATTTTTTTACTTTATGGTTTTAATCCCCGATTTTTGACATATTTACGGTTTTAATCCCTAATTTTTAGTAGTTGTCATTTTAGCCCCTGGTGAGTTTTCGACTTTGATCTCTTACTATACTTTGACATATAGTACAACTTCAACATTCTGGATTTAACTTGATTATCGTTTTGACATCTAACTTTTGATATTTCATCACTTTTAATATGTGACACATTACGGTTTTTCGATATGACGTACGGGGCATGAGACTTTTTTTTTATCAACGCATCGTCACATACGTTAGACCTGACTGCGTGACCCGGTTTTAAATCTAGTTTACTTGTGAATATGTAATAGACAATTCAGGAGTATAGTTTGGGTTTTTGAACGTATGGCACTTCACTTTATGTTGTATTGTTGTTCTCATTTTATACTTTGACCCGGTACTTCATTTGTAATTTAGATTTTAACTTAGGTGGACAACATTTTATAACTTCATACCATCTCATTAAGATTTTTTACATATTTACTTTTGTTTTGCTACATATGATGCAATAGAATTACTTTATGTTGTCTTTAAGTTGTCTTCATATTTAGGCAAAGTTATACTCCGTTAATGCATAATATAATTTCTTTATGTTGTTTTCACATTTAGTCTAAGTTAAACTATGATCTTGTTTAGCTAGAGAACATATGCTATAGCTTCATACTTAACTCATTTTTGTTTATTTACTTTTGCTTTGCTAAGATGCAATACCTAAGAAATACGTATATAGAAGTTTAACAAAAATGATTTTTTACTTGAACCAACTCAAAATAAAATTTCGCTTATTAGTCAAATCTTGAATGTTTTGATACATGATGACGTACTCTAATCACGGCTATGTTTTTTCTTTTTTACTTTAAAATGTTGGTGTTATAATGATGAGTAGATATTAAAGTGCAAATATAACTATTTAGTTACTTTATAAAGCCTCTCAATAATTTGACATATACTATACTTTGTCATTTTAGCCCCTCCGACGATTTGTATATTAAAAATGTAAAAAGACGACTAGATAGTGCTTTAAACTAATAAATTGTTAAGAGTTTTTGGATTTTACCTCCCCGAAATCACCGAATCTCCATCCGGCATCACTCTCCTCATCGCCGAACAAATCAACAACTTCGAACGCCAACGTCGCAAAACTGGTCGCCGCCTTTAGCATCGTGTCTTCTTCATTTGGTCACTTCAGCAACGCCCAACCTCTGAGCCGTTCAGCATCACCTAGACTCTGAATCGGTAAGAGGCTCCCCTCTGAACAGTTCAGATCTTCGATCTATTCAGCGATCCAACCAAACACACCCGAACCTCTGACCGATTCAAAGGTTCCTTCCGTTCAGAGCTCGTTCAAAGCCAACCAAACAACCCCTAAGATTAACTAGTTGACTTTACATCATTTGAACTTTATCACAAGCTTATTCTAAAAGTGTCATGAAATACAAATACTCAGGTTATCAGGTACAAATTTATATATTCATAACTTTTAACAAATTCAAATTATATGGACCGTAACAAATTTAAAACATTAACTCTTAGCGTTTTCAATATATTACTATATTTTATTTTTTAAAACAACAATTGGTACAACAGAAAGACTGTTGTACTCAGATGAAGTGGAACGATCGAGTTCGAAGCCTCAATCCGCTCCATCTAGTGGACGTTTAAGAACGACGCTTTCAAGGCTCCTCCATAATGAAGTCTCACCATAACCCTTCATTTCAGAGTCAAGTTAGTCAGAGTCGAAGACTCATCAACCAATAGTACATAAGAAAACCATGATAAGAACCATTAAACATACATGAGAGTATGACAGTATGTAAACCCTTATACTCGGATTTGAATTTAGGTCTCCGTGCGTTAGAATCTTCGTTTCGTTAGACATTAGACCAAAAAAAATTGCTATTAAAATATTTGATTTCATAGAAGCAAACATGTATTATATTGCTTTCATGTAATCGAATTGAGATCATCTAATGTTATGGTTTTCATTATTTTTAAAGCATTCAAAACCCTATATCACTTAAACACCTATAATACATCATCCGGATATTAGTGGTCAGTAGGTCTAATAGTTTATCTTGAGTCGAAACGACGTTAAATTTTTTTCAAATAAATTTGTCGGTGAAGAAGAATCGAGTGCTCCAACCATTGGTTCATGAGGTTTGGGTGATTGGAGGTGGGGATAAAGTGTAACGCAGGTCAGAAGGTTACTGTGGGGTACGAGGTTTCATTGGTTGGTGATTTAGGACCAGATGAATTAATTTTTAAGTAGATAGTGAATAGTGGTGGAACGTAAGTGGGGAGGTTCAGGATCACACACATGCACGTGACATACAGCAAATGCAAATTAAAAAACAATTGTATGATCTTGACCGTTCAACGTGAAATAAGTGAGTTGCCACCCACTTCAACCCCTATGCTTTTCAATCTATGGATGCATTTGCTACAACTCCAAAAGATAAACATCTTTTTAATTTTTAATATGCTACTAAACTATTTTTAGTCCGTATTCTTTTAACAATTTAATATGTTTAGTTTTATCTTAACAGTTTTAATTTTTATGACTTTTATTTCTAATAAAATTGATCCCAAACAATAACTTCATCAAACTTTCCATTAAATATCTCATACGCACCCCCACATGTGATGTCCTGATGGGTAAAAATGTCATTTCTCTCACACGCCACCCCCATGTAGGTTAACATTTTTATTTAGTCGCATGTAAAAAAGGAGGGTAATGACATTTTTACTCCGCACGTGAGGGAGACTTAATGGAAATTGGATGGAGTTAGTGTTTAAGACAATTTCTGTTAGAAAAATAAAATCAAAAGGACCTAAACTGTTAAGTTATGACTGAACATGTTAATAAGTATTAAAGCACATGGACCAAAATTATAATTTACTCTTAATATTTTAATATCTAAACTTACAAAAAGCATAAGGGTACATTTTATAAAATATATATGAACTAAGAAGTACAATTTTGATGTTTAGTTTTTATATGTGAGAATCATTTTTGTAAAGGCAATATGATCATATACAAAAGGTTAGCTTTGAAAGCAAGTCTTCAATAGAAGTGTCTTCCTTTGTTAGGTACATTTTAGGTATCTATGTTTCCATTAACAATGTAATCATGATTGTAGTGGCAATCCAACTAATCATGTAGGTCAGTTCATGAAAATATTTGATTGCGAGAGTCAAAGTGAAGCTACATCAGTTCTTATGGAGTTACGGTGCGAAGGATTTTTAATTTGGGTTATTAGATTTTAATATTCTTAATTACGGGATCGTTGTCACTTTCAACTAACACCTTCACTGTCGATCACCACTCCTAATTGAACATTTCACTTGTTGTGTCACTTCGTTTTTATGCAACATAGGCATGTCATGTACGATAATAAAGCCATGTGGACAAAAACAGAGTGACATGTCAAGTGAAATCTTAAGTTAAGGGTGGTGACAGTAAAGGTATTAGTTGGAAGTGACAACGACCAATACCTAATAGTTAAAAGTATTAAAATCAAATAACCATTTATTTTTTAATACAACTTTTTTCTAAACATATTTCTTTTAAAAAAAACTTTGGCGAGCCGGGGCTTCAGTTAAGAAAGAGGCACCCGTGAATTTCTTAACTGACCCGGCGGAAGGTAGATCTACACTTAGACCGACAAATATTTTGATATTTGGATGAACAGAAGGTAAACATGCATGTGTGGATTTAACATGTGTTTCCCACTAGTGGGCTTGGGAAATGGCGTTTTCAGGGTGGGTCAAGCTGCTGCTTGCAAAATGGCTAAACACGAGAAAACATGCATTGACAACCAACATGTATTCGTTCCATGTGCATTTGAAATCTTTGGTTTTCTTGCACCTGAGGTTGTGGAGGTACTTAATCGAGTCCAACGGGTATGCATAGCTTTGTTATGACCCTGAGGTCTATCAATGTAGTGTTTAAACGACTTGGTTTTGCTATCTAAAAGGGTTAGCGGCGCAGCTTGTTGCCCGTTTACCTTCTATTTCTATGTAAAAAGCTTTTAATATGAATGACTGGAACAAAAAAAATTCATTTAAAAAAAAAAACTTAAGATCCTATTTTCAAAACAAAAGTGGTGAGCCTAATTGAAAACAATATCACTAGGTATTAAGATATTGAAGAGTCTCCCATATGAATAAAGTTAGTGACGGATCTAGAAATAAAGTTCAGGGGTAACGGAAAAATAAAATTTTGACCTTAAAGGTACGTATACCGAAACATAAAACAAAAAGAAAAATTGAATTTTTACACTAGATTTACACTTCGTCGGAAAAGTTAAGAGGTAACGGCCGCTACCTCTTCTGCTACTATAGATCCGTCCCTGAATAAAGTAAGGGTCATTAGATATATTTCCCACTTCTTATCACATTCTCGTGTAATTATAGTCTTCAAAGAGAAATTATACAAAGCCGGGTTATCATTTGGAACTGAACTACCTGTTGGCAAGTCATTCAATGCTTTACTTCAGAATTTAGCATGTTGATGGACACCACCTTAAAAGAAATCTAGTATGGAGATACACAAATAGATTTAAGGTCCCACCCAACGTCTATATTGTTTAACCATATATTTTTGATCTGCTGTCGGTCCATTGAAATCAGAGGTTTTTATGGTTTGGTTTCAAACGTTAAAACCATTTAAACTTGTCATCGGTTTGATTTTACTATTGGTTTTTTGTCTATCACTCGGTCGGTTAGTTTCAAAGTTTTTAAATCATAGTGAACGGTTTGGTTTTGGTTTATACCAAAAACCGGTCGTATAAAACCGGACCGGACCGTTAAAGTTATTATCTATATCTAAGTTATTATACTTCAATTATGCTTAACTAGGGTCTATACTTGTTTAGTCTTAAATGCAACTCTAGCTCACATCTAAACTCATCTAACATTTTAACTTCGTAATCTAATGAGAGTTCATAAAATCCCCTTGCATTCCATCGATTACTCTACGCTATATGTTTGTTTTATGACTTTTATCATTACAAAACACATGAACAAATTATGTTTTACGTTTACTTAACATATGCTAGCAATATACATCTATTGAGGCATTTTATGGGTAGGTTCCTTCTAAAAGTAGTAATAATAGTAATAATAATAATAATAATAATAATAATAATAATAATAATAATAATAATAATAATAATAATTATAATAAAAATAATAATAAGAATAATAATAATAATAATACGTTTTGTTGGTTTTGTGCAGTAACATTTTTGTATAAGTATCATATAAAACCCAAACCAGAACCAAACCATTAGTAACAGTTTGGTTTGATCCGATTTTATGTTTCAACAGTTTGGTTTTCGTTTTCAATAATCATAACCCGCTAGTAAGGGTTTGGCTCATGGTTTGACTTAAAAGTCATCGAAACTAGACCGTAACACTCTTAATTGAAATGATTCAAATGTGTATAAATTGTTGTTGCTTTTGCCGAAAAAAATTAATTATTGTTGAACTATTACTTTTACTATTATTATTATTATTATTATTATTATTATTATTATTATTATTATTATTATTATTATTATTATTATTATTATTATTATTATTATTATTATTATTATTATTATTATTGTGTTTTTGTGGAACTGATTAAGAAGATGGCTGTTGGAAGCTTAGGAGTTTAGCTTCTTGAAGTTGAGATTGAAATTTTAGACAAGTTCTTCTCAACTGTCTCACCCTATCTGCCAAAATTTCCAGCACTTCGTTCTCTTCTTCTAGAGCAACTGCTTTTGCAAACTGATATTTCAACATGGTGTTCTCATTTTCAAGAGCCATTATTGAGTTGATCAGAATGTAATTGTCTGCTGTCAATTCCAAGATAGTCTGTTGCATACTACCCTCATTCACATGAGTGGAATCTCTGGGTCCATATGAGGTTATAGGCCTAGCCTCTATACCCTCACCACGAGATGTGGTTTCTTGGCATCATAGATTCCTATCTTCAAAGATAGTATCCATGGATACTTTTATGAAGGGAGTTACCGTGGTTGGGTCCCAGTTTTGTTACCCACTGTCATCCTGAACATTTAATGTTTAGACAGTAGTGCCACCCCCTTCTACATTGATATTTTCTACACTAAGATCAACCTCATGTGTAGGATCTGGGATAGGTACATCCATATAACGTTCAATCACCATCTACTGAGTGTGAGTAAAGGAGAGAGATGGATCATCATGAGTTTTAGCAGGTGCACCTTGATCCTGGGTTAAAGACATGTGTGATGGTTCTTTATGAAGTTCAATGTCTAATGGCCTAGGATGTTGACAAGTTCCTAATGAGATATCTTCTTTGGAAGTTACCTCAATAATGTGGTATCCCTTTTGGCATTCCCAACAGAGTATGTATTAAGACTTATGATGTGGGATAATAATATTAGTTAAGGTCAGCTCATACGAGGAAACTTTAGAGGAAAGAGGAGACTTCTGACTTGGCTGGTACCTTTGACTTAAGCTTACAATAGGTTAAGCAGGTGTTCTTTCTTTTGGATATGAAACTTTTTGGCTTCGACAAGGAAAATCAAAAGACCACCTTTTGTTCCAAATCAAAAATTTAAATCACAGAGTTCTAAATCTATGCTTTTATACCATTTCAAATGTAAAAATGTGATATTTTTATGATTTTGCTTATTTTTTCAAAAACCCAAAACCCTTGAATTCGACTCAGATCTTAAAGTGATGTTTTGAAGATGATTCTTACCTAGATTTATTGCTCAGTTCCTGTTGATTTGATGCACACATAACCGGAACTTGATTCCTTAATCTTAAAATCAAGAAATCTTCAATTTCTACACTCTCTCACTCTACTTTCTCTTTCTAAGGTGGAGATGAATTAGATGAAATGATGAATGTGGAGGCTGTTTAGGGTTGCTTAAGGGGGGGGGGGGGGTGTTATGAGCCCCTAAAACCATACTTTTGGCCCATGGACTCCTTAAGTCCATAATCTCTCTTGTTCTCTAATTAAATTGTCTAAAACTAATGCCCCTTATACGAACTGCTCTATTCAACTTTTGGGATGTTACACTTTATTTGAGATTGCTAGTAACTGGGTATAGTAGGGAAATTTGAGTAGTACTACGGGTCATGAAGGGCCCTACCGTTGGCTTGGAGCCAAGTGATGCAAATTGTCATTTAACAATGGTCATTCTAGTTTTGATGGTAACGAGGCAAAAGCAAATCGTTCAACTTTGGTCTCGACATGAAAAAGTAATAAGCAACTGGTTTAGCTAACCAACAGGACATTAAATATTTTACTTTATTGGTTAAGTTTTTTGTTTAAATTATTGGATAATTAAACTATTTGAACTCACCAACCTTGTGTTAACAGTTTTGGTATGTTTTCTTAGGTAACTAAGGAGCATGAACGCGAGTAGGACATGCATGCGTAAGAGTCGATTTACTTCCATTGTATTTTATGAGTGTGAACATTTGAATCTAAACTTTAGGTTTACCGGTGAGTACGTGGTGCCCAAATTTTTTCTTAATTTGAATGAAATATTCATTTTTTTCAAGAACAAGAAGTTTGGCCCCCCTTTTCATTTTTAATCTAATTTTTAAGTTTTTTCTTATATATATATATCTTTATAAAAAAGAAAGGGTATGGATAAATGGAAGGATGAGAGAAAGAAAAAGAATAAAGAATATTGATGATATAGAATTCCAATATGTAATTTGTTCCAACCCAAGACATAAACAAAGACAAGGATAATAAGACTCGTTAAAGACCCAATATACAAATAAGAAAGGGGATCTTTTTTGACATGAAATGGATATATCCATATATCTCTGACTCAAATTTATGAGATGATAAAATATGGCAAAAGAATTCTTCCTTTTTCTGAATTATAAAAAAACTATAAATAAAAAAATACAAAAATTTTTATATTTTGTTTATTTTCACTCAATTTTTGGTGGTGGGGAGTCTTATTTTCCCCATCGACCTTTACAATTACAATAATGAAAAAATTTTATTTTTCTCCGTAAGGCTAGATAGAAGATTTTTAGTTCAAATTAATAAAGTGTTGAAACTAATGGATTCCATATTATGTACAAAAAATGTATCAATTTGGAGTAATCCAAAATAGACATTTTTTCAATTCATGGATAAAATTGATTTTTTGTTTCAAATTTATGAAATCAGATAAACCAGAAATAATGACAATAAAAAAAAAATCTAAACTTTATATTGTGTCATTTGGTGTAACTAATAACTTGGATCCCGGTTTGTCACACACCTAACAGATACCCCGTTTGTGGAAAATTGAGGCTGTGACATATTGGTATCAGAGCATTAGTTATATCGAACTAGGTTTGCATTCTAGACTATAATTGTACACTTCATTAGTTACACTTGTCTGAACTTAATTGTGACACACATAAATGAGTAGTCAACTAGTGTTATGTGAAATTTGAGAGAAGTTCTTTTGAGACAAGCTATGTTAGTGAAACTTGAACTAGGTGTGTACTTAGCACATTTTAACTTTGTTCCCTTAAATATGCTTTAGATATGTTGGACCATGACTTTGTTTGAAATTATGACTGCTGAATTTCTGTCTGCTGATTTTTACCATCGAATTTTATCATTAACTATGGGCAACATCACCAGTTATAATGTGATTTTCTGCAACAACTTTCTTCTCACTTTGACTGATATTTTCAATTTTAAATTCTTCCACTACAACGTCCGCTTCTTTTTCTTTAAAGGACTGAACAATGGTTTCAGCAGATGTTGGCTCAAGACTACACTCTGGGGTATGAACTGGAGTGTATACTGGTGGTGGTTTAACACTTGAGCATATACCAAAATTTTTCAGCTTTGTACCCCAAACATGTCTTAAATTGATATATTAGATTTTTATTTTTATAAAAATCAAGTAATTTATCAAACCTTTCTTGGTGAACATGGTATCTGTATGCATAGGATTAAGCTATAAAAAGATCATCATTTGCTGCATTCAACCATCATAAGAGATCATCAATTTGTATTTCAAGATTTGATTGCTCATGTTTCAAAGTTGAACAAGTTTCTCAAGTTCTTTATCTTTTCTTGTTGAGATTGATATATTATTTTAAAATCAGATTTAAGAACTTTGATTGTTCCAACTTCTTGTAAAAGTTCTTAGTTTTAGTTCTTCAAAATGTTTACTTTGGCAATGCATTTAGGAGTGTAGTAGGGTTTAGTAAATACATGAGTGGTTGATTCTGAATCTTAGCAGCTAGCCATGAGTGCATTCTGCATTTGTGTAACATCTTCAACTTAAAAGATCCATTCAATGTTTTTCTCTTCAATAGCAACAGCAACAATATGCCTTGAAACATCAACAACATTTGGGTTTGTTCTACTGGTGGGATGAGCTACTAAATCTTGTGCAAGTGTTGGATTTGTTTTATGTAATCTACATTCTCTGGCAAAATGACCTAGCTGGTTGTAGTTGTGACATGTGAGCTTGCTTTTATCAAGACCAAAAGCTCATCTTCTTTGCTTTTAAAATTGTCTTCGAGTTCTCTGTTGAAACTGATTTTCCCTAAAGGATATCATAGTTATATTATAGATGATGTTCATTTCTTCAAGATCAACAGGATGGATGCATTTGAAATCTTCTTCTGACAGTTGGAAAAAGCTTGCCTGGTCAGCAGATGTAGACATAAAAGCTGAGTTTGTGAAGTTTGATTATGAATATGAACTAGAGTATGATGTAGGAGATATCCATATGCTGAATGATGTACTAGAGGTTTCAACAGCTGGCGATTCAGGATAAGTGATCAAAGGCATCTTATGGCTAAAAGTTGGTTATTGATAGCTTGGTTCTTGAGCAAGAAGAGCAAGAGATCTAACTGGATCTATTTACTAATCTGCATGCTAAATCTTGTTTACATTAATATCCATTTGGTATGCATTGAGAATTCCATAGAGTTCTTCTTCAGTTCTTCTGGCCACAATGTATATGGTCCATGGTTTTAGAAGAGACCACATGAACTTTCTCATCACACATTGCTGTCAATTATTATATGGGCTTCTTAGAATGAATACATTAACTTAACATATCTAAGATATGTTGAAATCATGGTTTCACCTGCCATATGATTTAAGTTTTTAAATCTTCACTTGAGAACATATCTTTTGTTCTCTTTGAGCTCTTCATTCTAGTCATATTGTTACACCCTCAATTTTCCACAAACGGGGTATCTATTAGGCGTGTGACATATCAGGATCTCAAGCCATTAGTTACAGTTAACACTGACTCAATAGTTTAACAAAAAGATTAAATTTAAAATTAACCCAAAACTTAGGGTATAAAATGTAGCTTTCAAAGTTTAGCGGAAGCTTACAAGATAAACCAAATTGTTTAAATAAACATGTGCTCAATATTCTAACACAAAACCAATAACTATTTCAAAATACCAACAGTTGAATGTAATAATTTCAGTAGTAAAAGAGTTGACTCATGCATGCAATGTCCTATGTGCACAACTCCTAGTTATCTGAGAAAACATACTTAAAAGTGTCCACAAATAATGCTGGTGAGTTCAATGAGTTTACTTTAAAATATAAATAAAATATAAGTTTCCCTATAAATCAATATATTATTGCTGGTTTGCAAGACCACCTTGCTTACTATAGGAGCACGTCAAGATTAAACTGAACGTTACCTAACTTGCCTTGTCGCCACCACTACGGATGACCAAAATGTTTAAAGAACAATTTGCACCACCTGGAATCCATCCAGCATGATGGGGTCTGCCGAACCCGGTAGTACTACTCAAATTTCCCCGTTATGTCGAAGTTGGCATATAAATAATCTCAACTCAAGAAAAGGACTTTATAGGTATGTTAATGCTCGGTAAAATAAGCCATTAACAATAAATATTATTTATCCAAAAGATTGCCCAAGTTGGCAATGTAAAGTTTTGCCCGATGGCCCCAGCCGAAGGTATAAAACATAGCCTTAGTTGGCCCCGCCCGAAGGCATAAAGCTTTGCCCGAAGGCCTTGCCCGAAGGCATAAAAATGTAGTCCGCCCGAAGGCATAAAAATGCAGTCCGCCCGAAGGCGCTGTAAAATAGTTGCCCGAAGGCGTTGTAAAAACGTTTGTATGTTTTCTCCCCGAAAAAGATTTAAAAGCAGACAAAGAACTCACCTTTGAAGTGCACAACAATTAAACATCACAAATGCAACCAAAAGAACCTAGACGGTCTTATGACCTGCTTAATAGTTAATTGTAGAGTATTAATTATTTATATTTATACGGATACATATATACTTATATACACATACCCAGGCAGCACATTTCATGCATCCTATCACTAGTTTGACCCGACTCACATTATCATCGCATGACTTATATACTTGTCATACTTGCACTTCATGTCATGTATTCACAGTATACAAATACTATTGTTCCGCTTCATCATACATTCATATATAGACATGCATAAGATATACATACTTCTCCATCCTGTTCAATTACTACACTTACATGCATACTGTTAACTCAATGCATACATAAAACAACACCCCAATACACATACCAGCTCTATCACATACATACACCTTTAACATTATAAGATTATACATACTCATTAATTTGCAACTGTTGTTTCATTGGAACACGTACATACATACAATTAATTATTGCTGCTATTGTTATTAATGCACACCCGCATACATACATATCACCATACATTTTGCTGTCCATATTTACACCTACAACCATCATGGATACTATTTATTTATACAACTACGCTACTGCAAAACTGATAATACATACATACGCATACATGGCAACATCAAAATACATCCAATACCTACACATGGAGTTTTACTACTATCATACGCATTCATATACTTGGTTCTGCACATATATATGTATATATATCACATGTTGCTGTTTTCTGTTATTGCACATATATACATACGGTTCCATCATCTATACATACATACACAAGCGACGCATATATACATACATCACATACATGCACTTTAACACACACACACACACAGATATATATATATATTCATACAAAAAACTGTACACATACACATATATATACCGCATGCTGTTTCATATACATACACACAGAATCACATATACATGCAATAATACTATCATGCGGTTGCTATACATATATATATCAATCACATATCTAAGTCGTTTGTTCTTTCTTTACATATATACCCGTACAGTCGACATATATACATACACGCAGGTCGCGCATAAATCGTACAATCATGTTGTCACTTCCGGTCATAACGTAATGCATACACATACACACGATGATACGGAGATACATATACATACAACACATACATATAACAGTTCATATAACACCAAACCTGAAACGCGATCGAATACGGAACTATAACGTGATGAATAATAGGAATTAGTGTGATAAACACATACCGAGTATTGAGTGAAGTACAAGGACTACTGCTACGATGCCGGTGATCGGAATTGCAGGTTCACCGGTTCCGATGGTTTCTCCGAACATAAAAAATAACGCGCAACGGTGGGATGAAACGGGTCTGCTGCGATGCGGGGATGAAACCAACGCGGTATGACGATGGAGATGGAGGTGCGGCTGGTTAGGGTTTAGTGTGTGTGTGTGTGTGTGTCGCAATGTAGAAGACGAGAGAGGGACGACGGGTTTGGGTGGGGGGTTGGGTTTATATATATACAATTTACATGATTGATCCTTTAACATTTGTAGATTATTTAATTCGGTTTTAAAGTTTATAAAGTAGTTTAATAAATTACAAAACAAACCCGAACTTTATATAATTTATATTTCACGAGGACGAGTGCACATTAGTTACAGGAATTAACGGAAATAAACTGAGACAGGTTAAGGATGTTAACATGAAATTACGGGTTATCACACATATCTAGCCTTCAATGCATCCCAAATACCTTTGGCTGATTTGTAACTCTTGAGGCCTTGGATAATGGTGTTTGGGATAATCATTCTCAGAAACCATAGAGCTTTTGAATCAATCTCTAGTATTCTGAGGTCTTCTTCAAAATATTTTGACACATCTTTAGGTACCATTTTGCCTGCTTTACCAATAGTAGCCACTGTAGCAACATATGGACCTTTCTCAACTAATGTCCAAAGTTTTCTATATTTATTTCTCAAGAAATCTTCCATGTCTTATAGCCAACTGGTGAGAACAAGGATGGCTTAGTTAGGCCATTTTCCAAATCATATTTGGAAATAGCAAGAGCTGCAGCAGCAATAGAAGAACTAGCCATGAAGATATTTTTGGATATGCAAGGTGTGAGATCATTGATTCACAAAAGAGAGTATAGTTTTTTTAGGAGACTCAAGCTAACTAATAGCCAAAGCTCTGATACCACTTGTTGGATCGTTTCACACACAAGTTTTTGTAGAATCACAAGTATCACAAGTGTGAAATCCTTATGATATTGTTTTTGATCAAACACATAGACATAACAGATAGATAAGTAATGTAGTAGTGAACACATATGTTCACAAGTGTGGCTTATTTATATTAATCTAGCAATCTATTCAAGATAAAGTGCTAATGGCAAACTATAGTAGGTGCTTAAAATCTTCAGCAGGTACTGAATGTTGTGGTAACTCCACTATTCTTCAGCTTTGACATAGTTATCAGTGCTGAAGATCTTCAGCTAGTAGATCTACCTACTGAAACTGTCTTGCATCAGATAGGAGACTTCAATAGAAAAAAACTTGATTACACAGATTTCAGCAGATATTCTGTGTAATCTCTTGACCTATTTATAGATCAGATGCTTTTACTTGTGTTTTGTTGTAGCTTCATCCTTCACATCCCAACAACCCACTTTCTTGCACAGTGGAGGTACATATGTCACACTTACATGGAGTGCATGATGTGGTCTAAACTATACATATTTTATATAAATATTCCTTACACTTTTGTGTTACTTTTGTTGAAATCTACTCATAATCGATTCATATTTACAATTTTAAGATTTCAATAGATAATGAGCTCAAATGATATTTTTATAATATATTTTTTAACTGTCAAAACCAACAAAAAGTTAAATAGTTGATTGAATGTTATGGCCCTTTTAATTTAATTGATCATTCACTTTATTAAAATCCATTACAGGCCTATAATTAAAAAATATATATGGCAAAAGGTTTGTGAGCTGGGCTAGGATACAACACCTAAATTCTTTATTATAAAAAGAATAAGGTGTCGAACAAGAAAAGGGGAGAATTGTTTCTTCGCATACTTTTGACGGCAATTTTTTAAGAAAGCAAAAGAAGAATTGGGACGGCAGCTTTTGGTTTGAATTTGGAGCGAACAAAAAGAAGAAAAGCAGAAAAAGGAGATTGTTGGATGTTGGTGACGGCAACTTGGAGATATATATATTTTGTTTTGGTCTAACAAAAGATAGAAGAAAAAGAAAGTGGGAGATTGGAAAGCATAATCGGTTGGTTTAAATCATTCGGTTCTTGTTTTTTTTATCTTGTTTCTTGTTTTTTTTACTACAATTGAACATGATATATTTTGTTACTTTGATTATTTTTGATTCGTTCTTGACCTTTATGAGTAGCTAAACTATTAAAACTACCTAGGTTTGATGATTATTGACTAGGTTTTATTATTTTTTTGGGATTTGATAAATTGTATGACTTGAATATTATTGAAAGTATTTATCTTTTTCCGGTTTATGATGTGTATGCATGCTAAGTTGTGAATGGTATTTAATTCCATATTCCTCTTGTGATTCTAATTATTTAACTTTGTGTTTTATTCATTAGAATTGCATGTTTAGGTTAAAACTTGGTGTTTGAGATCTAATTGTGGTTAAGCTAGAGATAGTTAATCATAGGAATACGTTTTGAATGTTGGTTTAACTTAGTGTTCTACTAGTCTAGAGACCGAGAGGTGATAGGCTATTGGTTTTATCTTTCATCTTAACTTGATAGGAATAGAGTTATACGAGAGTAAGCTTTACCCTGTCGGTTTTGGTTCTTGTAATTCCATGTCATAAATTTGGTTAGATAAGTTTACCTCTTTACATCTAGGGTTGTCGGGGACAGTCTTACGTGTATTGTGATTGTTGAGACCGAGAGGAGATACATCATTAGGGTACCTTAGTATTCCCGGTTTGGAGATACCTAAAGTTGATTCATTCCGTCATTCCGTGAGCTTCATAAGACTTTTACAAACTCTAGAGTATGTTTATAAGACCTATAGGAGGCTTAACATAGTTTAGTTTGTCTATTTGTCATATTTTTTAGATCCGGAGTCATACAGTTTGTTAATCCCAAGGATAGTAAAATTCGTCAATAGGATTCTTACCTAGGTGGTTTGCTTTCTCCATATTTGCTAGTCTCAAGTTTTTTGCCATTTTTAGTATTTCTCATTTATTAGTTTTTAATTATTTTTTTTAGATAAGTTTTAATATTAGTTCGTCTTTATTTTCTTAGTTTAAATAATTAAAAATAAACAAAGTTTCATCGGTTAGAAGTCGATAAAGATTTATTATTGAAGGCCGCCAAACAAGTCTCTTGGGTACGATACTCGGACTTACTTAGCTTGACTACACACGACCGGTACACTTGCCGCTTGTGTGAGTTTCGTTGGGTTTTCCATTTTAATTAAAACCTGAGTTTTGTGAACGACATTTTATTTAACATATATAATCACACACATCAAGTTTTTGGCGCCGTTGCCGGGGACTTTATTTTGGCGACTTCGAGAACGATCCGAGTCGGGGGTCTAACCACCCTTTAAATTTTTGTTTATTCTTTTTTGTTTTAGTTCTCTTTCTCTTTTCTAGGTTAGTTTCCTCTATTTGCTAGTTGTTACCTTAGATATAGTTTGCCTTTTACGTGCTATTTGTTTGCTTGATTAGATTAGTTCACTTTTATTTAAGTCGTTTAGTTATATTTTTTTTATTGTCTTTTCCGTTCTAGTTTATGCGCCATACCCGTTCTGTCGGACCACCTGAGTTTGAGCCATTTGACGATCCCGAGAGTATATTCGACCAGCAGACGGGCGAACCCGACTACGACACCGAGTCAGAAACGGAGGAATCTTCAGTTCGCGACACCGACACCGATTCCGCTCACGACACCGAGTCTACGATGGGCGACGCGAATCCACCAGTTAGGAGAGTTGTTGCTGACTACGCGAAGCCGACAGCTGATGGCGCTAGGTCTAGTATCACCCGACCGCAAATCGCTGCCAACAATTGGCAAATTCCTCCTCAGGTCATTTCGATGATGACCAACACTTGTCAGTTTCACGGGTTGCAGTTTGAGGACCCGAATTCTCATCTTAATCGCTTCGCGAGAATCTGTGACACCTTCCATCTTAACGGTGTTACTGAGGACGCACTCAAGCTGCGTCTCTTCCCGTTTTCTCTCTCTGATCGGGCCCACAGCTGGCTTGAGTCTCTTCCTGCCGGTTCCATCACTACATGGGCCGATTTGCAGGATAAATTCCTTTTGAAATACTTTCCACCGTCGAAAACCGCTCGTCTGAGGAGCCTAATTCATTCGTACCAGCAGAAACCCGATGAGACGTTCTATGACACCTGGGAGCGTTTCAAAGAGTTGTTACACAAATGTCCACATCACGGGTTGCAAGATTGGGCGCTAGTTGAGAAGTTTTATAATGGAGTCACCCATGCAACACGTAATATCTTAGACACTACTGCTGGTGGTAATCTTTTGACCACTAAAACTGTTGATGAGTGTAATAACCTGTTCGAGGACTTAGCCATGAGTAGCTTTGAGTATCCTGAAGCTCGAGTTACAGTTTCCGCCCAGCGAGGGGTACACCAAGTCGATAATAATACTGTCTTAACGGCCCAAGTTGAGGCATTGACTAAAGCGGTGAAAGACCTGCAGAAGAAGGAGGAGCAGGCCTGTGAGATTTGTCGGGGTGGTCATGACACTGTTGATTGCCCCATCTCTGTTGACAGTCTCCAGGAACAGGTTGATTTTGTTAGTAATCCCAACCGGATGCAGGGCAATACCTTCGGTAATTCTTATAATCCGGGTTGGAAGAATCAGCAGAGTTGGAGGAGTGGAAACCCACCGGGGTTCCAGCCACGCACCCAGAATCTATTCCAAAACCAGACCAGTGGGCAGAGTAGTGGCATGGGTCAGGGCGAGAGGAAGCCTTCCATGGAGGATATGATGGCCCAACTCCTAGCGAGAGACGATACGAGGTATAAGGAGGCGCAGGAGAGAGATCGGGTGTATCAAATGAGGTTCCAAGAGAATAAGGCGATGTTGAAGAACCAAGGGGCGTTATTGCAAAACTTAGAGAGAAATATGGGGGAGTTGGCGAGTATGATGCAGGAGAGGCAACAGGGTGTGCTACCAAGTAATGTTGTGAAAAACCCGAACGCCCATGTGAAGGCAGTGACTACTAGGAGTGGTAGGACGACAGGTGAGGTTGAGAAACCTGTCCCTTACACTGATGATGATGTAGATGAGGAGATAGAGATGGAGGCCCCTGCTGGCGAGGTGCAACAGAGGCTGCGCCCAGCAAGTACAGCACAGCCAGCGGAGACCGAGAAGAAAGCAGTCGATAGTTCACAAAAGGAGCCACAGATTCGCTTAGATAGACTTCCATACCCAGGTAGAGTGGCTCAGCACAGGAATGAAGAGCAATATGGAAAGTTCCTTGAGATGTTCAAACAACTTAAAGTGAACTTACCATTCGTAGAGGCATTACAGCACATGCCTAAGTACGCTAAATTCCTGAAGGATCTGCTCACAAATAAGAAGAAATTGGAGCAGATCTCAACTGTGATATTGAGTGAGGAGTGCTCGGCTATAGTACAGAATAAGCTACCTCGCAAGATGGCTGATCCAGGTAGTTTCACTATTCCGTGTTTCATAGGTAACTTGTCGGTGAGTAACGCGTTGGCTGACCTAGGTGCTAGTATTAATTTGATGCCCTATTCTGTTTTTGCTAAGCTAGATCTAGGAGAACCGGTACCGACACGTATGAGTATTCAGTTAGCGGATAGGTCAGTGAAGTATCCGAGGGGGATCGTGGAGAATATGTTAGTGAAGGTAGATAGGTTTGTGTTCCCAGTTGATTTTGTGATCTTAGATATGGACGAGGATGAGAGGGTCCCGTTAATTTTAGGACGACCATTCCTAGCTACCGCGAGAGCGTTAATAGATGTCTTTGAGGGTAAGTTGTCTTTGAGAGTTGCTGATGAGATGGTCACGTTTGATGTGAATAGAGCCATGAGGCATACACAGGATCAGGACGACACCTTGTACTTTATTGATACTATTGTTTCACAGGTTAGTCGTTGCTTTTCTAAGTTTGTAGAGAGAGATCATTTAGATACACAGATCCTAGTTAGGGAGAACCAGGAGATTGAGATGACTGCTTTTGCCTTTGAGCAGGAATCGATAGATCTAGCTAGTAAGACTCCCCATGAGGCTGTTGTGTGTGAGGTGATAGATAGGGAGGAACCGGTGGAGAAGCCATCGGTTGAGACACCCCCATCATTAGAGCTTAAGGAATTGCCATCTCATCTCGAGTATGCATTTTTAGGTGAGGGTTCTGAGTTACCTGTCATAATTTCTGCTGAGTTGACAGAGGAGGAGAAGAGTAAGTTGATCGATGTGCTGAAGGCGCACAAGCAGGCTATCGCGTGGAAGTTGATGGATATTAAGGGCATTAACCCTTCTTTTTGCACGCATAGTATACTCATGGAAGAGGAGTATAAGCCTGTGAGACAGGGGCAACGAAGGTTGAATCCGAACATGCAGGAGGTGGTGAAGAAAGAGGTCATTAAGTTGTTAGATGCAGGGTTGATCTATCCCATCTCAGACTCCAAGTGGGTGAGTCCAGTGCAGGTTGTCCCCAAGAAAGGGGGAATGACGGTGGTGAGGAATGAGAGGAATGAGTTGATTCCGACTAGGACGGTCACAGGGTGGCGAGTATGCATTGACTACCGTAAACTTAATGATGCCACGAGGAAGGACCACTTTCCGCTTCCTTTTATCGATCAGATGTTAGAGCGTCTGTCAGGAAAACAGTATTACTGTTTCCTTGATGGATTTTCAGGTTATTTCCAGATCCCTATCGCTCCAGAGGATCAGGAGAAAACCACATTTACATGTCCTTATGGAACCTTTGCGTATCGCCGCATGCCATTTGGATTATGTAACGCTCCAGCTACATTTCAGCGGTGTATGGTCGCGATTTTTCATGACATGATCGAGGACTCCATGGAGGTGTTCATGGATGACTTTTCTGTTTTCGGGAGTTCCTTCGATACATGTTTAACGAGTCTGGAGAGGATGTTAGCTCGATGTGAGGAGACCAACTTGATGCTGAATTGGGAGAAGTGCCACTTTATGGTGAAGGAGGGCATCGTTCTAGGGCATAAGGTTTCACGAGCGGGGCTTGAAGTTGATAGAGCGAAGATTGAAACAATTAGTAAGCTTCCGCCACCCACATCTGTTAGATCGATTAGGAGTTTCTTAGGCCACGCGGGTTTTTATCGTCGTTTCATTAGAGATTTCTCTAAGATTGCGAGGCCAATGACGAAACTTCTAGAGAAGGATGCGCCGTTTGAGTTTAGTGACGAGTGTGTGAGAGCGTTCGAGCTGTTGAAGGAGAAGCTCGTGAATGCTCCGATTATGGTCGCCCCAGATTGGAGTCTTCCATTTGAGTTGATGTGCGATGCGAGTGATTATGCGATAGGAGCGGTCTTAGGTCAGCGTAGGGATAAGCATTTCCACCCCATTTATTACGCGAGTAAGACTCTGAATGACGCACAGGAGAACTACACCACGACAGAGAAGGAGTTGCTAGCAGTAGTCTTTGCATTCGATAAGTTCAGATCTTACCTAGTTCTTTCTAAGACTATTGTCTACACTGATCATGCAGCCCTTAGATTTTTGTTCAATAAGCAGAATGCGAAGCCTAGATTGATACGTTGGATTTTATTGCTTCAGGAGTTTGATATAGAGATTAGGGATAAGAAGGGTGCGGAGAATGTTGCAGCTGATCATTTATCACGATTAGAGGATCCTGAGCGTGAGGAGATTAAGTTAGATGCGATAGATGATCAGTTCCCGCACGAGATGTTATTGTTTGTGAAAGCACAGGAGCAGGGGTTGCCTTGGTTCGCCGACTTGGCGAATTACTTAGCAGATGGATATCTTATGCAGGGCATGACACATCAGCAAAAGAAGAAATTCTTTGCTGATGTTAAGCACTATATTTGGGATGATCCTTATCTTTTTAGGATAGGCGCCGATCAGGTAGTTCGTAGGTGTGTGTTTGGTGATGAGACGAGAGAGGTTTTGAGGCATTGTCACGAGGGACCGACAGGTGGCCATCACGGTGCGAGTTTGACAGCGAGGAAGGTATTCGACTCTGGTTTTTACTGGCCATCGATTTATAGAGATGCTCAGGAGTTTGTGAGAGGGTGCGATGCGTGTCAGAGAGTAGGAAACATCTCATCCCGAAATGAGATTTCCCAGACAGTTAGTCAGGTAGTCGAGGTGTTCGATATCTGGGGCATTGATTTCATGGGCCCGTTCCCAGCTTCACGTGGGAACAAGTACATTCTAGTAGCTGTTGATTATGTCTCTAAATGGGTCGAGGCTCAAGCCTTGCCCACAAATGATGCTAGGGTGGTAGTGAGATTTCTTAGGAAGTTGTTTGCTAGGTTTGGTGTTCCTAAGGCGATTATTAGTGATAGAGGGACTCACTTCTGCAACGCGCAGATGGAGAAAGCTTTGCAACGCTATGGGGTCACTCATCGGCTTGCAACGGCTTACCACCCACAGACAAGTGGGCAGGTGGAAGTGAGTAATCGAGGCATCAAACGGATTTTGGAGAAGACTGTTGGATCCAATCGCAAGGATTGGTCTGACAAGTTAGATGACGCATTATGGGCTTTTCGTACGGCCTATAAAACTCCGACTGGTTCTACACCATTTCGGATGATCTACGGGAAAGCATGTCATCTACCGGTTGAGCTTGAGCACCGTGCTTCATGGGCATTACAGACGGTTAATCTGGACATGCCTAACGCTAGAGATAACCGGTTTCACCAGATTCACGAGTTAAAGGAGTTGCACGATCGACACTTGAAGGGTAATAAAACCTTCAAGTGTGGGGATCAGGTATTGTTATTCAACTCCCGGTTGAAGTTGTTTCCGGGTAAGTTGAAGTCTAGATGGTCAGGACCGTTCACTGTTAGCGAGGTTTTTCCATACGGTACCATCGAGATTGAAGGTAATGATGGAGAGCGGTTTAAGGTTAATGGGCATAGGTTGAAACATTATGTGAGTGGAGCGCCAGTAGAGGAGATTAAGGAGGTCGTGTACCTCGGTTTGCCAGGCTAGTGAGATCTGAGATGAGTCAGGCTGAGGACTCGAAAAACCAAGCGCTCTCGGGAGGCAACCCGTAATATGTAAAGTTTGTAAGTTTAGCTTCTATCTTGTGTTTGATTTTATTTATTTATTTATTTTTTTTTTCATTTTATTTTAGTTGTGTCGAGTCAGTTTTATGCTCGGGTATCTTGTTTTTGTTTTTGCAGGTTTAAATTATTCTCACCCGTACTCAATCTCCATTCGGGTGAGTTTGCATTTGTGAAGATGAAGGAGGAGCTCGGGAGTGTCGGTGGCAAGGTTGACCGCGACCGAAATGCTATACGGTCAACACTAGAATATTGGAACGAAGACTTGGAGCTTACGCGTTTCGCAATACCAGCTAAGTCTTTTCCAATTCACCTCTCTTATCTTTTATTTTTGCATTCTTAGCTTTGTTTTTAAGTCTTTTTCCATTTCTACATTAGGGACAATGTAGAACTTAAGTGTGGGGATGGGAAATAGTCATTTCTGAGTTTTAGTTGTCTGTTTTGAGTCAATATAGAGTCTAAAAAAAATCCAAAAAAATTCAAAAAATTCAAAAAAAAATATATATTTTCTTTTGTTTTGTGTCTCTCAACCTTCATGAATGAAAGGGCAGTAACGTTATGGCATTATAAAACCTAATTTAAGTGATTTTTAGTGGGAAACATACTATTCTTGAAGTGGAATAAAAAGTTGAGTCATACTCAAGCCTTTTAGCTAGTATGATACAAAATGAAATTGCTTTCAAAAAGGTGGTTCATAGTAAACTTTAATTTTCACACTTTTAGTTTTAGTGGTTAACATTTCATGGCATATGATTTTATAATCTTAAATCTTGTATTGATGGGATGTTTCGGGATTCGGAGACCATGGGTCTTTATGCGGTCTATCATCTGGTATTTTTACTTCTAAAAAAAGAGGTATAAATATTCAAATAAAAGCTCAAAGAGCAAAACCCGCAGTTAAGCTGCCGTTATAAGTCAAAAAAAACTTGATCACAAAGTGCTTAAAAGTACAAATTCACTACTGACTTGATCAAACCACCTGTTAGTCATATGGGGTCCCCTTGCTCGCGTCCTAATACCAATAAGAAACGGACCACAAGGGACACGCCATATGTAAGCCCACAGATGAAGTCGTGCATAATCACGTATGGTGATGAATTTCGGGATATTGCTTGATAACGGGGGTATGTCATGTAATGGGGAACATTAGCTAGGAGTAAATTGGAAATTGAATTTATTTGATGCCACTTGTGAAATGAATAATAATAAGCAATGTGTTGAAATTGCTTGATTGTTGTTTGTGCTTTAAAATGTTTTTTTAATCATTTAGTTATAAGGTTTAAGTCAAGTTGGGGTGACTCAACCCAATAAAACCATGGAAAGCTTATAATAACTATGAGTCCCACTCTAATTAAAAATCGCTAAAGTTTTAGTCATGGGTGCTTGTTTGAGTAAGGATTAAAGGTTTGAGTTGTAATTGTATAGTTTTTGTTTATGGTTTTAGAGTTTTCGAGTCTTGAACCCCTGAGATAGTTTATGCTTTTTCAGGGACGAAAAAGATTTAAGTGTGGGGATATTTGATGTGGTCTAAACTATACATATTTTATATAAATATTCCTTACACTTTTGTGTTACTTTTGTTGAAATCTACTCATAATCGATTCATATTTACAATTTTAAGATTTCAATAGATAATGAGCTCAAATGATATTTTTATAATATATTTTTTAACTGTCAAAACCAACAAAAAGTTAAATAGTTGATTGAATGTTATGACCCTTTTAATTTAATTGATCATTCACTTTATTAAAATCCATTACATGCCTATAATTAAAAAATATATATGGCAAAAGGTTTGTGAGCTGGGCTAGGATACAACACCTAAATTCTTTATTATAAAAAGAATAAGGTGTCGAACAAGAAAAGGGGAGAATTGTTTCTTCGCATACTTTTGACGGCAATTTTTTAAGAAAGCAAAAGAAGAATTGGGACGGCAGCTTTTGGTTTGAATTTGGAGCGAACAAAAAGAAGAAAAGCAGAAAAAGGAGATTGTTGGATGTTGGTGACGGCAACTTGGAGATATATATATTTTGTTTTGGTCTAACAAAAGATAGAAGAAAAAGAAAGTGGGAGATTGGAAAGCATAATCGGTTGGTTTAAATCATTCGGTTCTTGTTTTTTTTATCTTGTTTCTTGTTTTTTTTACTACAATTGAACATGATATATTTTGTTACTTTGATTATTTTTGATTCGTTCTTGACCTTTATGAGTAGCTAAACTATTAAAACTACCTAGGTTTGATGATTATTGACTAGGTTTTATTATTTTTTTGGGATTTGATAAATTGTATGACTTGAATATTATTGAAAGTATTTATCTTTTTTCGGTTTATGATGTGTATGCATGCTAAGTTGTGAATGGTATTTAATTCCATATTCCTCTTGTGATTCTAATTATTTAACTTTGTGTTTTATTCATTAGAATTGCATGTTTAGGTTAAAACTTGGTGTTTGAGATCTAATTGTGGTTAAGCTAGAGATAGTTAATCATAGGAATACGTTTTGAATGTTGGTTTAACTTAGTGTTCTACTAGTCTAGAGACCGAGAGGTGATAGGCTATTGGTTTTATCTTTTATCTTAACTTGATAGGAATAGAGTTATACGAGAGTAAGCTTTACCCTGTCGGTTTTGGTTCTTGTAATTCCATGTCATAAATTTGGTTAGATAAGTTTACCTCTTTACATCTAGGGTTGTCGGGGACAGTCTTACGTGTATTGTGATTGTTGAGACCGAGAGGAGATACATCATTAGGGTACCTTAGTATTCCCGGTTTGGAGATACCTAAAGTTGATTCATTCCGTCATTCCGTGAGCTTCATAAGACTTTTACAAACTCTAGAGTATGTTTATAAGACCTATAGGAGGCTTAACATAGTTTAGTTTGTCTATTTGTCATATTTTTTAGATCCGGAGTCATACAGTTTGTTAATCCCAAGGATAGTAAAATTCGTCAATAGGATTCTTACCTAGGTGGTTTGCTTTCTCCATATTTGCTAGTCTCAAGTTTTTTGCCATTTTTAGTATTTCTCATTTATTAGTTTTTAATTATTTTTTTTAGATAAGTTTTAATATTAGTTCGTCTTTATTTTCTTAGTTTAAATAATTAAAAATAAACAAAGTTTCATCGGTTAGAAGTCGATAAAGATTTATTATTGAAGGCCGCCAAACAAGTCTCTTGGGTACGATACTCGGACTTACTTAGCTTGACTACACACGACCGGTACACTTGCCGCTTGTGTGAGTTTCGTTGGGTTTTCCATTTTAATTAAAACCTGAGTTTTGTGAACGACATTTTATTTAACATATATAATCACACACATCAGTGCATAACCAACAAAAGTGGTTCATGGGACAAAATGTCATATGAAATAGCATCCAAGGTTATTGCTATAGTGACTGGAAGGGAATACAACTTTGCTAAAGCAACTGTAAGAGGGATGAAGGATAACTTGGAGATAGGAAAGGGAAGGACCAACAAGTTTTTTATGTACCAAAGATTCCTATACTCGATTATTAATGATAAACTTCCTAATCTACTAAGAGACGCCCTCAGACTTATTTAACTACACCTAAGAGCCCATATGTTTACTAAATTGAAAAGTAGAGTATACGAAGGGGATGCATCGAATATGTTTGATCAGATGACTAATGAAGAAGTAGGAGTGGATTCTATGCTAATCAATGATGCACCACTTCTAGAAAGTGAAGAGAGTGATGTTGATGAATCAGATGAAGTTGAATATGATGATAATAGTGAACATGGAAATAATGAAGAGCCTGACATTTTACTATTGTTGAACAACAAGAAGAAAATGTGCAGCATGAAAGTCAAAATGATAAAGAAATGGACGGTGTGGAAGGAAACGATGAAGATAATGAGATGGACTGTAGCACTTGCCCTGATTAAACCCGATTCAAAATCCAAATAGATGAAGTGTCAAGTTTACTATCAAGAAAATACGTAACTATTACCAACATCATTATAACTATGCAAACATTAACATCATAAAGCCTAGCAAAGTTAAAAAATAAACTTACTAATTTAAATTTATAAGTTAAGTTGGAGTTTTAGATAAGATTGGGTAGAATGAGGTTGAAACTTAATCTTGAAAGTTTTAAACTAAAACATTAACATGATCAAACTAGAGGGGTGATATATAGTAAAATATATATGTTTCCCGCGTAAAGTTTGTACGTATTTTAATTGCTTCTTGTCTGATTTTAATTAGAATTTGTATACTATTGTGTTGAGTTTGATATTGCTGGCTTCAGTGTTAGTTTATGGTAAAACGGGCTAGAAATGGAGTTATTTGAGTGAAGACTCGGAAGCCGAAGTGAAGCAGGAGATTGCGTGAAGGAAAAATGGAACAAATCTGATGGTAAAGCCTCACCATTCCACAGGGCCAAGGAACAAGATATCACCGCGTGACGCGGTGACAATACAAAACATGTGCGTCTGATTGAGCACGCCGCGCTACGCGACCATGAAGATCCATCTCACCGTGTGGCGCGGTGAGGCCAATTTGACATAAAGTTTCGACGTTTGATGGGTGTAATTTGCATAAAGGGTTGCAAAACCTAAAAACCCTAGATACTTACGAACGTAGAGCAACTTTGGGCGATTTTTGGAGCTAAAGACGGGATTTTTGCAGAGTTCGAGAGCACGGGATTACATTTATGAAGTGAAGTAATCAGAGTTAGGAAGAGTTTGCGGGTTCTATCATCCGAACTATGAACTTTTTCACTTGTTTCTTGTTTATTTGTTTTATGTTAGGCTAAAGTAACTAGAATGACCTAGGTTGAATGATGAACCATTAGTTCGTTTTGGTTGTTATTTGGGATTTTATGAAGTTATGGTATAATGATTAAAGTAACTGTTTATTGTTTCTTTCAATTGATGCGTTCTATATGCTTGAATTGGTTTGGTTGATTGCTTTGTTTTACTAGACTCTAGGTGAATGTCTTTCATATAATAGGGTTTGTTTGAGTCAAATATGTTGCAATGTTTGCCTCTTGTGATTGATTTATAATAAGATCATAAAAATAAGTGCTTTAATCTAAATGAACAAAAGTATGTAGCTTTCCTAGTAATCATGAGGTGAAAAGGATATTGGTAAATTAGCTAAACTTAGTTCTTCGTAAGGAGTACGTTTAGACTTAATTGGTCAAGTTTGCTTATCGAGTCAATTGAGTTCTTTAAACTACCATTTGAGGTCTAAACTGTGAGTCTCGTGGGTTTGATAACCGGACTTACTTAGCTAGTAAACGTAATCAAAAGAGTCTCGTGGGTTCGATAACCGGACTTACTTAGGTTTACTAGAGTCGATCGGTACACTTGCTGGTTTTAGTTAAGTTTTAGGAGTTTAGATTTATTACTAAGTGTCTAGAATAGTTGCTTTTGTTTACTTTAAAACATAACTACTTTTTGCACATCAAGTTTTTGGCGTCGTTGCCGGGGACTCTTGGCGATTGCGTTATTAGCTTTTGATAGACTTAATTGCTACACACGTGCTACTTGATAGTTATACTGTGTCATTGGAGTCTAAAGTTTGCGTCTTTATCTATTTACTTCTTTTCGTTTTAAGTATTTCATTTATTTATATTTTAACTTTTAAGTGAGGTCCACTCACTTTGTTCCGTGTTCCATTTTACAGGTTTATGCCACATCTTAGATCGCATGGATCACCACCAAAGAATCATGGAACCACACCGGTCAAGGTTGAGACAGGCTCATCTTCAGAATCAGAGCAGGACTCGCAATTTCTAGAAGGTAAGTCTCTCAATTTCGATTTTATACACTTTTCTACACCACATCACTCCCGTTTTAGCTCATCTCCTAGCTGCCCTAAGAGCGTCCATATGACAAATAACCAAACTGTGCATGAACAATCAATTGATGGTTTCACCGGAAACCATTCACCAATCATTGTGCCTGCCATCAACAACCAAATTCTTGGCTAATAACCAATTTCATGGGTGGGATGATGAAGACGCACCCAGTCACATTTCTAGTCTATCACGAATCGTGGGTACTTTCAATATCCAGGGTGCATCAACTGATGCAAGTTTTCTCTAACTTTTTCCCTTCTCACTTACGGGGCGAGCTATCACTTGGCTCGACTTGCAAGCAGTTGGCACGTTCACCACGTGGGAAGCACTGCGTTCTGCATTCTTGACCAAGTACTTCCCGCTGGCCAAGGTAGCCCGCCTTCGTGAAAAGATCCACTCGTTCCGAATGGAACCTGATGAGCCTTGTTACTTAGCTTGGGAACGATTTCAAAACTTGTTATCTCGATGATCCCAGCACGGGCTCACTCCTTGGGCTTTAGTAGCAAAAACTCTATAATGGGTTAACTTACGTAACTAGAGCTAGGTTCGACACTTCAGCGGGGGGTCATTTAATGGGTAAAAGAAATGTGGATCAATGGAATGAGATGTTCGAAAGTTTCCCTCAAGCCAAATTCGAGCAAAGGTCTGTTAACAGTAATTCCACTCCTGTCACTAGCGCACCCTCATCCACTCGAGGTGTGCACCATGTCATCATGAAAACTAGTGTTGCTGCTTCTTACGAGAATCTTACCTGAGAGGTGAAATATTTGAAAGCTAAAGTCGATAAGTGTGAGTTGTGTAGGGGTGGGCATGGTACTTTAGATTGTCCAATGATAAATTGGAACAATTTTAAGAAATCTAATACCAAGCCTAACTGGCGTTCTTCCGGTGCACCACCTGGTTTCCAAACTAATTAAAATTCCAATCGGGGGCAGGGTCAGTTTTCCTGTAATAATCAAGGTAGGCATAATTCCAATAGTGGTCAACGGTCACATAGTGGGCTAGAGCGAATAGAAGAGTTGTTATCACAGTTAGATGTTAAGTACCAAGGCACCCGAAAATCTTTGGCTGATCATGAAGCTATGTTGAAAAATCAGGATCTTCTTTTGAAAAATTAGCAATCTGCACTCCTTGATCTTCAGCGAAGCGTAAGCGACATTTCTCATCGTCTAGAGGAAAGGCCTCAAGGCCAATTCTCAGCCACCACTCAACAAAATCCCGCCGCTCATCTTAAAGCAATTTCAACTCTCAGTGGTTGAGTTTGCGGGTTCTATCATCCAAATTTCTCTTTCTTTGTGTTCTTATTTTTCAACTCTGAACTTTTTCACTTGTTTCTTATTTATTTGTTTTATGTTAGGCTAAACGAACTAGAATGACCTAGGTTGCATGATGAACCATTAGTTCGTTTTGGTTGTTATTTGGGATTTTATGAAGTTATGGTATAATGATTAAAGTAACTGTTTATTGTTTCTTTCAATTGATGCGTTCTATATGCTTGAATTGGTTTGGTTGATTGCTTTGTTTTACTAGACTCTAGGTGAATGTCTTTCATATAATAGGGTTTGTTTGAGTTAAATATGTTGCAATGTTTGCCTCTTGTGATTGATTTATAATAAGATCATAAAAGTAAGTGCTTTAAACCAAATGAACAAAAGTATGTAGCTTTCCTAGTAATCGTGAGGTGAAAAGGATATTGGTAAGTCCTATTTGGTAAATTAGCTAAACTTAGTTCTTCGTGAGGAGTACGTTTAGACTTAGGGGCTATTTCGCAAAATCTGAATCATTAAGTGTTGAATAGTTAAAAGGTGTGAACCATTAAGAGGTTTCATCAATAAGAGGGATGTTGGGGTACAACTTCAGATGAGTATAAAGTTAGTATGTGCTCCATTCAGTTTCATTCAGCATCCTTCAGTCTTTTAACCATTCAGCACTTAACTGAACCATTTAGAGGCTATTTTTTTTTCTGAAACAAACGCTCTGAATGCTGAATGCCGAATGGTTAAGCACTGAACTGAACCATTAAGAGGTAAACAACCAGCCCCTTACTTGGTCAAGTTTGCTTATCGAGTCAATTGAGTTCTTTAAACTACCATTTGATGTCTCACAGTCAGTTATGATGTCAAGTTAGTTGCTTTATCATAATTTGTTAGTGATATGTATAGAAATATACATATTTATTCTTCACATTTAACCCGGATTTGGTTATTAATTGGTTGTATTTTCATTAGTTTAAGTACTAAATTGTGGTTTTTGTGATTTTACAGCCAAGACAAACCACCGAAGAAAAGAACGGAGAAAAGACGCATTTTCAAGAGAAATTGAAGAAAACAGGTCAAAAGCACGACCGTGCTCAGACTTAGCACGGTCGTGCCCGTGTTCTCCACTCGGAAGCACAGGCAGTGCACAAGGACGTGCTCGTGATTCTGGCCCGAGCACGCCCGTGCGTAAGCCAAGCACGACCGTGCTTAAGTCATTTCCGAGATCGTCTTCAGCTCGTGCCGCGCATGTCTTGGTCGTGCCCGTGATTTTGACTCGAGCACGACCGTGCTTGGTCTAAGCACGGTCGTGCGCCTGCTACCTCGAGACGGGAATCGAGATTTTGCTGAAAATGGAAACTGCGAAATGCCTGGGCGAAAAAGAAAACACTGTAGCTACCAGCACGACCTGGAGCACGACCGTGCGCCAGGTAGTGCACATCTGCTGTTTTGCTATAAAAAGCCTTGTGTTCATTCATTACGGGTTGTTGAGTTTTTGGAGCAAAATTACACTAAGTTTCACTGATTTTGAGTGTTTTGGAAGCCATTGGAAGCCATTGGAAGCCATAGAAGACTCAAGAATCATCAACCAACCATTTTCCTTCTCCTTGCTTGTTTTCGGTTTGAACGTTTTAATTAGTTTAATCATGTTTTTAGCTAGTTTAATCATGTTTCTTGTAGTTTTTGTAAGCCTTATGGGCTAAATACTCATATTATCTAGATTAGGATGATACTTATGCCTTGATGGTGAATGAAACTTGAATATTTTGGTGATGTTTTATGTCAAGTTCAATGATGAAATTATGATAATGTTGCAATGATGTTGTATGCTTAGCCAAATTTTATTGTCATTTGATGTTGGTAAGTATTAGGAAGATGACATGTTGAAAAACCCACCTTCTTAATACTTGTTTGTAAATCTTATAAATAAACTTTGTAGGATTTATGGCATGATATTAGAAATGATGATTGGAATGTTAGATGACATGAAATTAGGCAAGTATGCTTTCCTTCACATGATATTTGAAAAGATAATTGTGATGTTGTAATTTCTTAAACATGTTAGATGTGTAGGTTTGGAATTGTGGCCACAATATCTAGATTTGCATGACTTAGTTTGAGAATTACATGTTGGAATATTTCATAATTTTGTCTACTTTACGTAATTATTGGTGATTAGGATGTGATTATCGTTCTAGTTTTCCTTTAGTTATGAAACTAGGACATTTTAGCGGATGACTAGTTTACCTTTAGTTCTTGACATAAACGACATCAATTGGACTTAATTGTATGATTTTAGGTGATTAGGATGTGTTTATCGTTCTAGTTTTCCAAAGAATCATTTTAGTTAGATTTCCTTAATCGGAGTCTAGTTATTCCTATAAGAAAAATTGACTTCACCATTAATAGTTTTCATCATCAAGGTTAAGTGGATTCTTAGTCTAGATAATATCTTAATTCCATAGTTTTATTCCTCTAGTTTAAATTCTCTTAGTTTAATATTTTCCTTGTATGTTAGTTTAAGAAAAACCCAAAAATTCGCTCTTTATTCGGACAAACATTAACAAACGTTTAGTATCGAGAGCTACCGTGTCCACGGATTGATATCCGGTTCTTACCGTTTTTACTATATTACTAGCCGATAGGTACACTTGCCTTTCTGTGTGTGATTTAGTATTTTTAGGTGAAAACCCCTTTTAAAACTAAATTTGTGTGAAAAATCTTTATAAAAAAATATATATATACTTTCACGCACATCAAGTTTTTGGCGCCGTTGCCGGGGACACGGTGATTTCGAGAACGATTCGAGTTAGTGATTTGACCATTGTTGATACCTTGTGTGTATTTTTTTCTCTCGACTTGATTTTTTATTTTATTTTATTTTTTTTTTAGTTTCGTCATCGTCTTTTCTTTTATTGTCAATCGTGTATGTCCACAACTCCGGTCGCCGATATCGTCGAACCATCTTCAGAACCGGAGCGAAATTTACATCGAAGGCTGCGAGTGCGGTCCCGCCTCGTAGCCGCTGCAATCGAGGGCGACACGTTAGAAGACAACACATCCGGTGAGGAGGAAGAACAAATGGCGGAACCCGACGATCAAAGAACAATCGCCGACTTCGGCAAACCATCACTCAATGATCTGGCCTGGAGTATCGAGAGGCCTACTATCGAAGCGAACAATTTTGAAATCAAATCCAGTACCATTCAAATGGTCCAGAATGTAAAACCCTAAATTTTGACGTAAGTATATGTCGATAATGGGCGGGTGTTCATGTAAATAGCACGTTGAATAAAGAGTCCTAATGTATAGAGATAAACCCTAGGGGTGATAGAGGACTTAAAATGAAGAACGTGGGCGAAAACGGAACTCAAATCGGAGTTATAACGAAGCGGGAAATGCGAAAACACCCGAGGAATGCCCGAAAACTTGTTTCGAGCATATCTTGACTTAGAAGAAGAGTTACGGAGCCCATAATATATGAATTCCACGTGTTTCGACGAGAGGAATCTGAAAATGTAGGTTACGCGGTCCGCGCATGAGAGGGTAGGCTTGTGCGCGTATCGCGTAGGAGCTGTCGGGTGGAAAACAGCTGGCTGGCACCCACCATCTACGCGATACGCGCAGATGGTGGTGGTGTGCTGCGCGTATCGCCTAGCAAGGCCCAGACAGCCTATATAAAGGGGTGCAACCCCCCTTCATTTGTGCTCATCACTTCTCTCTCTCTCTAGACTTTTTAGAGAGAGAAACACACTAGTTATCTTGCGGAATCGCGCCTCGTGTGCGGTACCCTGCGTCGGAGCTTTTCTTCGAGTCTCGGGCGCGTGTAGATCGCTTGGCGTGCGTCGAGGTTCTGCCCGAGTGAAGAGCGGTGGTCATCGAGGTGGTGCGCAATTGAAGATCGGTGGTCGACAAGGTAAATGGTCCTTCATTCTCGATTTAGTTTAGGACGGGAATCGGGTTGGGAACCCGATGGGAATGCGGGGTGAAGATACCCGCATAGCACAAGGGACGTGCTAAGGGAAATAGTTGCGGGATTAAACACCCGCAACTAACGGGTAGATTACCCGGGGAGGGTGCGGGTTGAATATCCGTACCCTAGGGGTATGATATCCGTTGTGTACGGGTAACATATCTCTGTAGGATTCATTTAGACTCCCGAGGTTCGGGATTTGGTAAGTTTAGGTGGCAACGACTCGTATCTAGTCGTATGCTTCGCCAGTTATGCCCTAGGACTTACATAGTCTTAGGAATCGTTATTTATAACGTTGTGATATCACGTTATAGGTGGATTATAGCTATTTGTGTTGATTGTGGAGATAGTCATTTGGATTGATTATCGGGATTAGATCAAGGAACGAAGCTAGTTGTGAGCTTGTTGTGATCTTGTTAAGGTGAGTTCATACACTTAAACTCTTTTGAAATGATGGTATGTTTTACAAAACTGGATGTGTTGCTTAAACCTGTTTTGGTTGCAAATGATTGTGAGTTTTTTGTATAAACTCTTTTGGATTGGTTGTGTTCTTAAACTGTTGTTTATGAACGGTTGGCTAGCAATCTACGGTAAATATCGGGCAATACCACTCCAGATTATAGGGGTGACAGCGGGTAAAACTTAGAAGGGTATATGCATATATTCTGCTCCAGCGCAGACGTGCCAGACGGAGTTGTTGAGGGGTTTTATTCGTATTGTCTGGGAATATTTAACGGATGATGCTAGTATGTTTATGAAATGCTTGTAAGTGATGGAGTTAGTGGTAACTCGTTGATCAAGGTTTTTACAAGTATTTGGTTGAATGTTTTGTAAAATGTTTTTATTATGAACTCACCAGCGTAAGCTGACCCTTTCTTTTAAAACTTTTGGCACACATCCTAGGTGCCGTGTGATGCAGGAAAGCACTGTTGAGGCTAGAGCAGGTAGAAGGCTTGCGGGCTTAGAAGATAGACGCTCTGGACCTAGAATAGTTGCTAGCTTTAGTTGTTGATGTTATGTATCAAACAATCATTGTCATTTTGAGAACTATGTAATTGTAGTTTGAAGTTTAATGTATGAACAGCTTTATGTTTTAAGCTGTGTGTATGTATGTTTGTTGAATTCCGCTGCGTTGCTCCTGATATCCATTCGTCACACGCGTGATAACCCCCCGGGCACCTGGGACCGCCCGCCGCGTTGGGGTTGTGACACAGAACATGTGTCAGTTCGACGGTAAGGATCACGAGGATCCTAACGCTCATCTCAATAGCTTTCTTGAAATTTGCGCTACTTTCAAAATCAATGGCGCTTCTGATGATGCTATCCGGCTTAGGCTGTTTCCGTTTTCCTTACGGGACCGAGCCAAAGCCTGGTTGGTTTCACTTCCCTCCGGATCCATTACTTCTTGGACTCAGATGGCCGAGAAATTTCTGGAGAAGTATTTTCCTGCTGAGAAAACCTCAAAGCTTAGGGCTAGACTTCACGCGTTTGAGCAGGATGATGGCGAGTCCATCCACGATGCATGGGAACGATTCAAGGACCTTGCTCGAAAGGTCCCACACCACGGTTTAGAATTATGGAAATTTTGCGACACGTTTTACAATGCTTTAGAACCGCAGAGTCAGCAGCTTCTCGACATGCACGCGAATGGGGACTTCGGCAAAAAGAGACCGCAAGAAGCATACGATATGCTCGAAAGGGTAGCCGCGAAGAGCTATTCTAGTCACGCGCCGCGATCTAGGACATCTCGTCATGGAGTTCACCAAGTTGACTCCTACACCGCTTTAACTGCTCAGTTGGAGGCTCTCTCCACAAAAGTCGATCAAATGCAGGTAAATCGTGTTCATACCTGCTGTGAGTTGTGCGGGGGGCCGCATCCAGGTAGTGATTGTCAGATGGGGGAAATGATGCACGAGCAGGTTGATTTCATGGGTAACCAGACTCGTCCCCAGAACAATCCCTACAGCAATACTTATAATCCTGGGTGGAGGAATCACCCAAATTTCGGTTGGAGGTCTGGTTCCCTAAACCAACAACCACCCGGATTCAATCAGCGTCCCCCATTTCAGCAGACTCAAACTCAATCCTTCCAGTCCCGTCCTCCACAAGCTTCACTTCATAATCAGGGACCCAGTAGTAGCTCACAACCCCCACAAGAAGGGAAAGCTACTATGGAGGACATGATGGCTAGACTGTTAGCCAATTCTGAGAAACAAAATCGATATACTGAAGATCGATTCCTGAAAAATGAAACCGAACTGAGAAATCAGAAAGCTTCCTTGCAAAACATTGAAAACCAGGTCGGGCAAATTGCCAAACTTCTCTCTGAGAGACCTCAGGGTGGCCTTCCAGGCAACACTGAGACGAATCCAAAAGGTCATGTCAAAGCCATCACGACAAGAAGTGGCAAGACCACTGAGCCTGTTCCATCACCTTCTTCACAGCCGGTTGTTGAAGAAGAAGAGACTGAGTCTCCGGATGAGGTGCAACTGAGGCGAAGCCCAGCAAGTACAGCACGGTCCAAGGAGCCAGTCAAACCATACAATCCTCCCATTCCATATCCGGGCAGACTTAAAAAGCAGAAGATGGAGGAACATTATGGAAAATTCCTCGAGCTTTTTAAGCAACTTCACATCAATTTACCATTTGTTGAAGCCCTTGCTCAAATGCCCAAGTATGCGAAATTCTTGAAAGACCTCCTCACAAACAAAAAAGAAGCTCGAGGAGCTGTCTCATGTTACTTTGAATGAGGAGTGTTCAGCTATTCTCCAAAACAAACTACCAAAGAAGATGAATGATCCTGGGAGTTTCACTATCCCTTGTTTGATTGGTAGTTTGTCTGTCAGCAATGCTTTGGCTGACCTAGGTGCTAGCATAAACCTAATGCCATACGCGGTTTTTGCTAAGCTTGACCTAGGAGAACCAAAGCCAACACGTATGAGTATCCAGCTTGCTGACCGATCAGTGAAATACCCACGGGGTATAGTTGAGAATATGCTGGTGAAAATTGACAGATTTGTATTCCCAGTCGACTTTGTTATTCTTGATATGGATGAGGATAAGAATGTACCCCTTATCTTAGGTCGCCCATTCCTAGCCACGGCTAGAGCCTTGATTGATGTCTGCACGGGCAGACTTACTCTTCGGGTTGATGACGAAGAGGTGACTTTTGATGTTGGGAGATCTATGCAGCATCCACAAAGTCAGGATGACTCACTGTATTTCATTGACACTATTGACACATGTGTGAGTAATCAGTTACATGACACATTCGATGAAAAGGCCCTGGACACACAGTTAATTCCTAATCAAACATGGGATTCAGTTCACCGTGACACCTCCATTGAGGAGACGATATTTCTTGTTGACCATGACTCTTTCTCATGTCCAGAGGTCTTTGAGGTTATTGATTGCAATGCTGAACCCAAGTCACGACCTTCTGTCGAGGACCCACCACCAGTTGAACTTAAAGAGCTACCTAGCCATTTAGAGTATGCTTTCTTAGATGGTGAGTCCGGTTTACCTGTCATCATTTCTTCTGATTTAACGAGTGACGAGAAGACGAGATTACTTGAGGTTTTGAAATTGCATAAAAAGGCAATCGCATGGAAGATTATGGATATAAAAGGAATCAATCCATCCTTCTGTACCCATAAAATCTTGATGGAGGAGGACTTCAAACCTGTTGTACAACATCAGAGACGCCTCAATCCTAATATGCAAGAGGTCGTAAAGAAAGAGGTGATTAAACTACTTGATGCTGGGTTGATTTACCCGATTTCTGATTCTGCATGGGTGAGTCCGGTACAGGTTGTCCCGAAGAAAGGAGGGATGACGGTGGTCACTAACGAGAGGAATGAGTTGATTCCTACTCGCACCGTCACTGGTTGGAGAGTTTGCATTGATTATCGCAAACTCAACGATGCTACGAGAAAAGATCATTTCCCCCTCCCTTTCATTGATCAGATGCTTGAACGCTTATCTGGGAGGATGTTTTATTGTTTTCTTGATGGTTTCTCGGGGTACTTTCAAATCCCCATTTCTCCTCCTGATCAGGAGAAGACGACATTCACATGTCCTTATGGCACATTCGCCTACCGACGGATGCCCTTTGGATTGTGCAATGCCCCAGCTACCTTCCAGCGCTGCATGGTAGCCATTTTCCATGACATGATCGAGGACTCCATGGAGGTTTTTATGGATGATTTTTCTGTGTATGGGAGCTCCTTTGATCATTGTCTCACGAATCTGAAGAAAATGTTGACGAGGTGTGAGGAAACCAATCTTGTGCTTAATTGGGAAAAATGTCACTTCATGGTGAAGGAGGGCATTGTTTTAGGGCACAAGATCTCACAGGAGGGTCTTGAGGTTGACCGAGCCAAAATTGATACCATTTCTAGGCTACCCCCTCCTACCTCGGTGAAAGCCATTCGGAGCTTTTTAGGCCATGCTGGTTTCTACAGGCGATTTATCAAGGATTTTTCTAAAATCGCCAGGCCTATGACACAGCTCCTTGAGAAAGACGCCCCTTTTGTCTTCTCCAATGAATGCTTAAAAGCATTTCAGTTTCTGAAAGAAAAACTCGTCAATGCTCCTATCATGGTAGCCCCCGATTGGTCTTTACCATTCGAGTTGATGTGTGATGCGAGTGACTTTGCAGTAGGGGCGATCTTGGGACAAAGGAAAGATAAGCATTTCCATCCGATTTATTATGCGAGCAAGACCCTGAATGACGCACAAGAGCATTACACCACCACTGAGAAAGAGCTCTTGGCTGTGGTCTTTGCATTCGATAAATTCAGATCTTATCTTGTCCTCTCCAAAACCATTGTGTTTACGGATCATGCTGCTCTTCGTTATCTTTTCAGCAAACAAGATGCTAAACCCCGATTGATACGCTGGATCTTGTTGCTGCAAGAGTTTGATATTGAGATCCGTGACAAAAAGGGTGCTGAAAATGTTGCAGCAGATCATCTTTCACGTCTTGAGTGCCCAGCTTCAGAGGAACACGTGGGGTTACACATAAATGACAATTTTCCCCACGAGTCCCTCATGCACATACAGACGCATGAAGATGAGCATCCTTGGTTCGCCGACTTTGCCAATTATTTGGCAAGTGGTATTGTGTTGAAGGGTTTGACTCACCAGCAAAAGAAAAAATTCTTTGCTGACGTGAAGCACTACCTGTGGGAGGATCCTTATCTGTTCAGAGTCGGAGCAGATCAGATTGTACGCAGATGTGTGTATGGAGAGGAGGCTTCTAAAATCCTACACCACTGCCATGAAGGACCCACAGGAGGACATCATGGAGCGACTCTCACTGCGAAGAAGGTTTTTGATGCTGGTTTCTTCTGGCCCACCATCTTCCGTGATGCTCATGATATGATCCGTGCTTGTGATGCTTGCCAAAGGGCAAGCAACATCTCTTCCAGAAATGAGATGCCCCAGAACAGTATCCAAGTCTGTGAAATTTTTGATGTTTGGGGTATTGACTTTATGGGACCTTTCCCAACTTCTTATGGCAATAAATATATCCTGGTGGCGGTTGATTATGTTTCTAAGTGGGCGGAGGCTCAGGCCTTGCCCACTAATGATGCCAGGGTAGTTGTCAAGTTTTTGAAGAAGTTGTTCTCTCGCTTTGGTGCCCCCAAAGCACTCATTAGTGACCGTGGGACGCATTTCTGCAATTCCCAATTGGAAAGGGCGTTGTCACGCTATGGAGTGAACCATAGATTTTCAACGCCATATCATCCACAAACCAGTGGACAGGTTGAGGTTACTAATAGGGGCATCAAACGAATTCTTGAGAAAACGGTTAGTCAAAACCGTAAGGATTGGTCGGAGAAATTAGATGATGCACTTTGGGCCTTTCGGACTGCATACAAGACACCTATAGGCACCACTCCCTTTAGGTTGATTTATGGAAAGGCGTGTCATCTTCCTGTGGAATTGGAACATAAGGCTTATTGGGCATTAAAAGCCGTTAATCTGGACCTGACAAACTCAGGTGACACTCGATTTCTCCAGATTCACGAGTTAGAGGAATTGAGAAATCAAGCCTATGCCAATTCCACCATTTACAAGGAACGAACCAAGAATTTACACGATCGTCGCTTGAAGGACCACAAAGAATTCCAAGTGGGGGATCGTGTGTTGCTATACAATTCAAGGTTGCGTTTGTTTCCGGGTAAGTTGAAATCTCGATGGACCGGTCCATACACGGTGAAGAAGGTGTTTCCATATGGCACCGTTGAGATTTCACACGATGACGGAGGAGTCTTTAAAGTCAATGGTCATAGATTGAAAGTTTATGTTGAAGGACCGATTGACATGGCTTTGGAGGTTCTTGCACTCCACCCCAAGAACAAATAAATTCGGGGATCATGAGTCTAGCTAAGGACTCCATAAACTAAGCCCTGCCGGGAGGGAGCCCGGATGTTCGTGTGTTTACTTACTTTGTTATTTGTTTTTGTTGTTGTTTTTGTACGAGTTTTTGAAATCTTTGTTTCATCTCGAAGGAGAGAGGGTCACATGTGAAGATCCGAAACATTCTTTGGTTTGTTTCAGTTGTTTTTGCGAGTATATAATCGAAGGGAATTGACGTTTTGGTGCCCAAACGAGTAAAAATGTCGAAAAATGAAAAAAGCCTGATGAGAGGCACGACCGTGCTCAAAGAAGCACGACCGTGCGTGGCAAAGAGTGCACGACCGTGCCAGAAGTGCGCACGACCGTGCGTTTGTACGAAAATTCAGGTTTTTACATTTATCTTCTTCTCCACTATTCACTTTCACTTTTCCCCAACCTCCATTGCAGCCACCCACTCGATCTACAGTGCCAAAACGCGATTCCACTCCATTCCACTCGTTTCTTCCATATTCCTTCTCAATCTCGGTATGTAACTTCGATCCATCTACTCTTTTTGTGTTTTAATTCCTAGTTTTTAGATTTCTAGGGCTTGAATGGAGATGAACACCATTCTTGTCCGATTGTTGCTTGAAATCTTAGTTTTTAGGGTTGTTTTCTTGTTATTGTCGTCTAGATCCTTTCCCCTTTGTTAGATTTTGATGTTTGTGGCAAATAGTAGGATTTTTCTGAGTTTTTTGGGATTTTTCTTCGTCATAACTGTAGCAGGTACGGAGCACGACCGTGCTCCTCAGACGCACGACCGTGCTCGAGTCATGGAGGTAGTGCTGTTGGCGCACTGCCTGTGCTTCCGAGCAACTTGGCTCAAGCACGCCCGTGCTCGACCTGCGCACGACCGTGCTTCCCGAGGAACGCACAGGTCGTGCTGGTTGGCGCACTGCCTGTGTTCCCGAGAACTCCGACCTAAGCACGACCGTGCTTGGTCAAAGCACGGTCGTGCATCTCTTCTGTTTGCCCAAATTTTGTGTTTTTCTTCTTCATTTTCCCGTCATTTTTTCTAACTTTTTAGCTGTGTTTGTACAGATGGATCACGAGTGGCTACAATTCGATTCTAGAGACAAACATGACCGACCATGCATGCCCGCTCTTCATATATTGTGGGAGCGCCGACATCAGATTGAGTGTGCTCGTTACTTGAACTGGGACTTAGTCGAGAGCCTGAATCAAAACGGCCGTATGCAGCCCATGATGACCCCTCCCTGGACGAGACTATTTTCAATTCAGCATCCACAATATACTGAATTGATCATAGAGTTTTTCGCGACATTCCAGTTTAGTTATCCTTCACAGGATATCTACAGGAAACGTCATGGAGTACGATTTCGTTTGGGGGGGGTATGGCGAAAGATGTCTGTAGCCGAGTTTTCACAAAGAATGGGGTTATACACCGAATCAGAGCTACAGACCGAGCTGTTTGATGGGTTGCATGACTTCAGAAGTGATTTTGAGAAGGCAAGGTTTTGGGAAGAGGTCGCATCGGGTCCTTATGCGGCAAGAACCGCTAAGGCTACGAAGTTGAGGGATCCGTTGCATCGATTCATTCATCGAGTCCTGGTGGGAACCATCTGCCTACGTGGTGATAGCGTAGGAAACGTCTCTACCCGAGATCTATTCTTCCTGTTCTGCTTCATTCGCAGGGAGAATATTAATCTCGGTCATTGCCTGGCAAACTATTTGGTCACATCTTCTGGCAAACTGCCTAGCAGCCAGATTTGCGGTGGGATTTATGTGACTCAGATGGCAGAGTCTTTGGGGCTGTTAACCCCAGAGAATGTTGCTACTCTGACACTTATTTACGATACACCGGCCCTCGACCTTCGGACTCTTCGCTACATGACCCTTGTCGTTCAAACTCCAGCTGGCTGGCGTTTGAAAGACAAGGAGGGACGGATATGGGATCCTATCCCAGCTGAGGAGGAGCCTGAAGATGAAGAGGAGGATGTTGCTGACAATAGGGAGCCAGAGAATGTAGGAGGCACCACGTTTGCAGCTGGGGGGACTCAGCATGATGACTTTATGCGCTTTATGGACAATCTCGATGCTGCTGAGGCTGCTGCGATCCCTACAGTTCCACAGATGTGGAACCGCTTCGTAGAATTTGAGACCACCCAAACCACAATACGTGGTGATATCGAGTTGCAGCGGCAACGAATGGATGCATTCAGCCTTGAGCAGGAGCATCAACGCACCATGCTCGAATCCATTCAAGATGAGACACGGAGAGGGTTTGACTGGCTGTTCTCATCTCATCAGGTTGCTGCTGCCTACCATCACTACGACCTGCCTGCCCCTCCTTTCACGTACGCATCTTTTGGGCAAAATCCTGGTCAGAAGCGGTCACGCCAAGACGGAGCAAGCGGTTCAGGGGCAAATCAAGATGATTAGTTTATGTTCCAGTTTGAAGATCTGATGCACTTTTTCTGTTGATTGTTGGTATTTTTTGTTTGTTGATGTCATGACTGAATTGTTACTACTGTGATCCATGCGTACAGACTTTTAGATTTTAATATTTTTGTTTAATCTAGCTTTTATTTTAGTTTAATTTGGTTGGATGATTGGTGATGAGTTGATGATTTAGTAGTGTAAACGTGTGGTGTAGTTTTATTTTTGGTTGCAGGTGAATGAACATGGCATTCGTGAATTTCAAAGCACACGCGCGCTCCGATTCTGACAGGGGAGCATTTTTCTTCCTTACCTCCATGCATTCTTATTGATATCAATTTGCTTTGCATTTTTTGTTGCACATTAGGGACAATGTGCAATTCAAGTGTGGGGAGGGATATGCTTGAATGGAAACTTGTTCTTATCCTTAGCTAATTTATTTTTGCAAAATCTCCAACATTAATTTTTGTGGCAATTAGAAAACTCATTTTTGACAAATCAACCAATGAAGCAAGATAATAAAAAAGGGTGTTTTTGCAAAAGAAATAGTTGATAAGGGAAGCGAATGAGTTAATTTTCTGTGGCAACCATTAAGCGTGTGAGCTAAATGATGAACTACATGTCATGCCTTACACACCCCACCCCTTCCATTTGCGAGAGTAAATTTTTGAGCCTTTCTAGCTTTGTATCACATTGTTGCTCTTGTTTTTGTTGGATTTGAGTGTGCCGGATGTTTTATACATTTTAGAACTTGTGTTATATATACATTTCAAGATCACAATTTAAGACATTGCATAATGATTGAGGCATTAGGACACCCATCTTCACCGCCATTTTCATGCATTTATCCATCCAAACCTAGCCACTAGATAACCCTCACTTCACCATCCCGAAACCTCTTATATTTCAAATTCTTTTTGTTTAAACTCGGTCGGTTCTTGTATTATCTCATCGTTTATTTAGCCTATTCAAGTAGTCAATTTTTGCTAAACATGAGCATATGTTTAGTTGAGGTGAAAAAAAAAAAAAAAAAAAAAAAAAAAAAAAAAAAAAATCGAAAAATCGAAAAGAGGCATTCACCACAATTAAGGTGAAATTGTGCAAAAGAAGAGGAAGTTTTGAGTACTTTATGATGGAATCCCTTCTCCGTCCGGAAAAACCATAATGGTTTTATTATTAGTTTTGTATGATTTAGTTAGTTATTTAGCCGCCGAGTTTTTAACGCCTTCTACCCATTTTCTCATTCCAAATTCCACACCTCTACCACCACCGAACCAAAACCCAAACCAAGTCCTCGTGATTTATGCAATTGTTTTATACTAGTTGATGGAGATTTGATTTTTGCACAAGCTTATTATAATGTATGATTCATTGACTTGGCATTGAGTGTTCTAAACATACTCCTTACATGTATGTCCATAAATCATCCGAGTGTGTGTGAACATTGTGAGAGGGTAAGGTTGTGCTTGTTAGGAATTCAAGAGGTGAAGCATGTCTTAATAGTTACCATTGCATTTTTGATCATTTGCTTCTTTGTGCCAACTATTTGTTTTCACCCCTTTTGAAGCTATTTTGCTTGTTGTTAATTTGTTTATTGTTGCCATTGGAGATCTTGTTCATTTAAGTTTGCTTGAGGACAAGCAAAGTTCAAGTGTGGGGATGTTTGATATGTATAGAAATATACATATTTATTCTTCACATTTAACCCGGATTTGGTTATTAATTGGTTGTATTTTCATTAGTTTAAGTACTAAATTGTGGTTTTTGTGATTTTACAGCCAAGACAAACCACCGAAGAAAAGAACGGAGAAAAGACGCATTTTCAAGAGAAATTGAAGAAAACAGGTCAAAAGCACGACCGTGCTCAGACTTAGCACGGTCGTGCCCGTGTTCTCCACTCGGAAGCACAGGCAGTGCACAAGGACGTGCTCGTGATTCTGGCCCGAGCACGCCCGTGCGTAAGCCAAGCACGACCGTGCTTAAGTCATTTCCGAGATCGTCTTCAGCTCGTGCCGCGCATGTCTTGGTCGTGCCCGTGATTTTGACTCGAGCACGACCGTGCTTGGTCTAAGCACGGTCGTGCGCCTGCTACCTCGAGACGGGAATCGAGATTTTGCTGAAAATGGAAACTGCGAAATGCCTGGGCGAAAAAGAAAACACTGTAGCTACCAGCACGACCTGGAGCACGACCGTGCGCCAGGTAGTGCACATCTGCTGTTTTGCTATAAAAAGCCTTGTGTTCATTCATTACGGGTTGTTGAGTTTTTGGAGCAAAATTACACTAAGTTTCACTGATTTTGAGTGTTTTGGAAGCCATTGGAAGCCGTTGGAAGCCATAGAAGACTCAAGAATCATCAACCAACCATTTTCCTTCTCCTTGCTTGTTTTCGGTTTGAACGTTTTAATTAGTTTAATCATGTTTTTAGCTAGTTTAATCATGTTTCTTGTAGTTTTTGTAAGCCTTATGGGCTAAATACTCATATTATCTAGATTAGGATGATACTTATGCCTTGATGGTGAATGAAACTTGAATATTTTGGTGATGTTTTATGTCAAGTTCAATGATGAAATTATGATAATGTTGCAATGATGTTGTATGCTTAGCCAAATTTTATTGTCATTTGATGTTGGTAAGTATTAGGAAGATGACATGTTGAAAAACCCACCTTCTTAATACTTGTTTGTAAATCTTATAAATAAACTTTGTAGGATTTATGGCATGATATTAGAAATGATGATTGGAATGTTAGATGACATGAAATTAGGCAAGTATGCTTTCCTTCACATGATATTTGAAAAGATAATTGTGATGTTGTAATTTCTTAAACATGTTAGATGTGTAGGTTTGGAATTGTGGCCACAATATCTAGATTTGCATGACTTAGTTTGAGAATTACATGTTGGAATATTTCATAATTTTGTCTACTTTACGTAATTATTGGTGATTAGGATGTGATTATCGTTCTAGTTTTCCTTTAGTTATGAAACTAGGACATTTTAGCGGATGACTAGTTTACCTTTAGTTCTTGACATAAACGACATCAATTGGACTTAATTGTATGATTTTAGGTGATTAGGATGTGTTTATCGTTCTAGTTTTCCAAAGAATCATTTTAGTTAGATTTCCTTAATCGGAGTCTAGTTATTCCTATAAGAAAAATTGACTTCACCATTAATAGTTTTCATCATCAAGGTTAAGTGGATTCTTAGTCTAGATAATATCTTAATTCCATAGTTTTATTCCTCTAGTTTAAATTCTCTTAGTTTAATATTTTCCTTGTATGTTAGTTTAAGAAAAACCCAAAAATTCGCTCTTTATTCGGACAAACATTAACAAACGTTTAGTATCGAGAGCTACCGTGTCCACGGATTGATATCCGGTTCTTACCGTTTTTACTATATTACTAGCCGATAGGTACACTTGCCTTTCTGTGTGTGATTTAGTATTTTTAGGTGAAAACCCCTTTTAAAACTAAATTTGTGTGAAAAATCTTTATAAAAAAATATATATATACTTTCACGCACATCAGTTAGCGACTGTGAAGAAGCGTAACTTAGTCAACTACTTTTCTTAAGAACTTGTTAGAAATTTATAGGTGTTCTCGAAAAGGGTCGAGGGTCCTAGTCAGGTTTCTAATAGGTGACTATCATAAGATCCTAGTTCCATAACTTATAATCAAACTGTTGGGGATTCTGGCCTAGGTGGATTTACCCATCATCATTTGTATAATCATTTCCAAATTGTCATCTGCTTGAATTTCTTTAATTTGTTTACTTTAAATTTAATTTCAATTTAGTTTAGTTAACCCCCCTTTTGTGTCACATTATAATTAATAAAAGTCGAGTTTTTAATTGAGTTTTGTTTGCTAGTAAACATAATCAAAAGAGTCTTTTGGGTTCGATAACCGGACTTACTTAGCTTTACTAGAGTCGATCGATACACTTGCCGGTTTAGTTAAGTTTTAGGAGTCTGAATTTATTACTAAGTGTCTAGAATAGTTGCTTTTGTTTACTTTAAAACATAACTATTTTTTTCACATCAAGGGGGGTTAAGTGAAAATTTCAAATTAAAAGATAACCAGCCCTCCACACTCCCGTTTTCCCTATCAACAATTCCGGTGACTTTGCTAGAATCCGGCGAGGTCATCGGCGACACCAAAAGGACAATTTTTTTAGTTTTGCAATCGATTAAATCCGGATTTTAGGTTCCTAACTCCTAGACTGCATGTTTCGAGACCTAAAAACCTTCCTACAACAACTAATCGGTCGATTAATCGAATGTTTTAAACCATTCAAAACTAGGGATGAGATCGGGACGGGTACCGGTACCGCCCGGTACCGGTACCGCCTAGTACCGGTACCGAGTTTTAAGAAAAGTGGGTACCGGTACCGGTACCGAATTTAGCGGGACGGTAACGGGACGGGACCGGTACCGGTACCGGTATTTCGGTACTGGTACCACGTTGGTACCGGTTTCATGTTTTTATCTTTTTTTAATAAAATTTATTCGCTTATTTCGGTTTAATTTTATACTTTTTAATATAACTATACTATAATATACTTGAATATAAGAAAAAGAAATGAAATATGGTACAAAATTAATTAAAAATCATATCAACTTCATTAAATTTAAAAGTTGATATTCTAAAAAATATTATAAAATGACTCAAAGTTGTAAAGAAAACACTTTATAACATTAAGTATGTAATACACAACATTCATAACATCTCAAATTATTTAAAATATACAAAAAAATTAGTTTTTACTTAACCGGTACCAACGTGGTACTAACCGGTAAAGTACCGGTACCGGTACCGCCTAGTACCAGTACCGAATTTCAAGAAAAGTGGGTACCGGTACCGGTACCGATATTGCTAAGTCGGTACGGTACCGGGACGGGACCGGTACCGGTACTGGTACTAGGTACCAAAAGCTCATCCCTATTCAAAACTGTTCATAAACCCAAACATCAATTGGTCAAGTAACAACTCTTTGCATCAAATTCGTGCAGCTTAAACGACCGCACACTGAATTTAGACTTAATAGAACTTTCAATTACAACCTTAATCACCATTGAATTAAGTAACCAATACAATTCTCCCAATACCAAAACATAACTTGTTCATAATGATTACCCACAAACTGAGACCAATATTCTTGTGCGAAACACTTCCTCAACATCATTATCGCTCTCTGATTAATCAATTTCATACAAGTATTCAAGAAACGTATAGGTAGACTTCATTCTATTCGAAACTTGGAACTTAAGTTATCATAATCAAATCGTGTTAGTTTTTTGCAATTAGCATTGGGGTTTCATTCATCATATCATCAAGAGGAAATCTGGACGTTGAATTGGATTATAATGCACTCAATCAACCAATTTGATTCTTGAAGCCGTTTAAAGTGATATAAGGAAAACATATATAAATTACCCATGCTATTTTTTTTAAACTTAGTTATCAAAATATATTAAAAAAAAACTAATCATTGGATATAATTTAGTTATTTGACAGATTTTAATTTTATATTATCTTTTAAATTTATAATCATGTAGTTTAACTATTCAGCGAAACACAATCATTTTATTGAATAGGAAAAGTATATAATTGGCTGATTTTCATTTCAAATTCACTTTACAAATCATGCTTCATAAATCCCAAACTCATCTAGGAACCATAATATCAAGTTACCTTAGTTGTTAACTCAACTTATCTAATACTAAGATACCTATCGTTAGGTTGATTTCCCAAGGATTTCTGGTGTCTAGACCTATTACGTTTATCAACTCATTTAAACAGGTGAGTATTTCATACCCCATTTTCAGTGTTTTATACTTTAGGGGTGAAACCTGTGACATATTACAACATCATTTATTAATTTGATTATTCATTTATACGTTTGGTTCATTTTATTCAGTTAATTTCAAATTCAATTCGACATACATGTTAGCATTTTTACTTGCGAATTATGTGTACATACTTGATTAATAAGAGAACATGATCATTAATTTATTACAAACCTCAGTTACAAATTTACAATGATAGATCTATTGGACTGACAAGCCCACCCCATTTACATACACACGTGGTGATTGTTAACTATTTTTACTCATATGCTTATGCTCATTTTTATTTAATACGGCTTAATCTGTGTGATTAAGTGGGTGCAATCCATAGGTTAGATTGTTTTATATTTATCAAGGTATGTTTAAACATTTTGCAACTATCGTATTTATACTACATGTGAACTGAATCAGTTCCAAGCATCTTAATCGTAATACTATGTATCAATTGTCTACGAATGCTCAACAGCTAAAGTAATTAGCTGACATATATTTTTCACATGTTTCAAGTTATTTTGCATACACGTTTACTGCAAGAACCATTTACTTAGGATCATGCACCTAGGTAATCAAGTTATTAAATAAAAAATTATTGTTGTTTATGTTTGAGCATTGTGTGCCATTACTATTATTTGGATGTAACGAAACAGGTGCAATATTATTTTAACGTTTAAGGTCTATGACTATGAATAATCATTCACTTCGTCCGCCTCGAGGATTCTGCCGTCGGTCGAGGTGTGACATGGATGATGTACATCAATCACACATACACCAATCACAACTTCAATCACTTGTACGCCAATATCCAAACATAAATACCCCACCACATCAAACCTCAACTCACATGTCACCACAAAAGCACCAACTCACCAATCTCCACACTCAAATCAATCCCCCAAACATCCTTCACTTCTAACTCAAAACTCATCTGAAAACCAATCACCTTAAAATTCATGCCAACCTATGGGTTATTAAGTAGATGATATTCTGAGAAAAGAAAACATTCATCATTTAAAAGTAAAGTTTTTTTTAGAAGGTGTTAGGGTAAATGATTCGAAGAAAAAATACAATAAGAAAGCTCATATATAAAACTAAGTATTAGAAGCTCAAAAAGAAGAATTTTAGTCGATCTCTATGTCTATCCTCTTTACAAGAATCAAAGATTGCTCTTGATGACTTCCTAACAGTCTTGGATAGACAAAACAAACATCAAAGGACTCTCATTGACCAAAATAATGAATAGAAACCTCATCAAGCTAAGGAGATAACTAAGTTAAATGAGAAATTAGAATAGAAGTGAAGCCACTCTTAAAAGGGAAATAAATCACGGGCAAGAGGTGATTAATAATGGGGAATTTGTGCTAAAAGCTCAACAAAGAGGCTTAATGATTAAAAGTTTCTTATAAAAGATCATAACAAAGAAGAACATATAAACGATCCTAATGTTCCGACTAATGATGATGAAGATAAAGAAGGCCAGTCAAGTAGCGGTAGACACCCATCATCTGAAACAGGATATGATCCAAACTATTAAGTAGATCAATCTGACGATAATTTGAATGCGGATTATTCAAGTTCTTCTATGCATATTATGATCATCAATCAGCGAGAAGAATCCATCACTTCTACTTCCTTCATAGATCCTGAAGTCTACCATTAGATATTTAAATAAAATATTACGAAAAGATTCATGTTCTCTCCATCAAGAGATAACTCTCTTCCATTAGTAGTACACAACACTCTCTCAGATGAACACATGGAAGTAATCAAGGTTGCAAGTGATGCATATATTGCTTATATAGCAAAAGAAAAGCAAAAAAGGAAACAATATTACAACCCTTGATGCTGATAGGATAAATCTGATGAGACAAAGAGCTGAAAAACTCTGCTTCAAAAAAAGAAAGTATACTAGCAAGTCAAGTTCAACATCTCTGAATTCAGATCCATCTCCAACCAATCTAATAATGCTTCCAATGTTTGAATCTCAACTAGAAACAATTGAATTAGATGAAGGAGAGATAGAAGGTGGATATACTTAGACTGGTTCTAAATAAGATGAACCACTTAAGAATATGGAGGAAATCTATGATGAAAATCCAGAATCTGTCATGTATCTAGAACTATGCAATCGTGGATTCGTAAATTTATTTTATCAAAGTCTTAAATGAATTTAAATTGAAGGATCTTTTGAAAGACTTTCAAAGGGTGAATACTTATATTATTGATCCAATATATGAAAACTATGTGTTGATCACATAAGATGAAGAGAGAGACCTTAAACTCAGACATCCTGATATTCTAATAATGACCAACGATCAAATGGTAAAATGGTTAACCGACAAAGGTTTATTCAAGAACATTTTCAAAAAATTGACATGAATAGGTGCACAAGTTATACATTAAGAGTTGGCTCGATGAAAAGAAAGCAAAATGGCACTTTTCAAGCAAGCAAACAAACCGTGCCTCCATCTTCTCAACTGTCAACCTAGAACCGGCATATTAAAGAGGATCCAAAAGTAATTGTGGACCCAAATGTGTATTAACCCCACAAATTTGGCCCTTTAGAGACTAAGTGAGGAGGTTTGTTGATGAGTCTACCAATGCTAGATAAATATTTGAAGAACACGTTCTTCTAAAAGATGCTGACAAAAAGAGGGTTATAGCATGGAAATATGAAGAAGTATGGGACTCTGTACTTGTCAAAAAGGCATCTAGCCTAGTGCAGTACTTCTCATCAGTTCAAAGCATATTGTCATTGGAAGTTCATGACATGTATGATGTTTAAATCTGAAAATGATTAACCATACAAGATCATACCGAGGAACTAGTTTTAGACTATCGCTTGAAGAATACATGGACTTCACTAAGGATAGACTGACTGAAAAGGCTAAACAAGAAGATAAAGCTTACATGAAAAGAACGTTTTGAAAGAAAATAGTTGGTATGGAAATTGAAGCGGGCTTTGCAGATTTTTATGATAACTCTGAAGAAATTACTTCATCTAGATTTCCAAACTAATAAAAAAATGGATTGTTCAAGCAAAAAGAAATTGGTGGAAACCAGTTCCCATGTCTTATCATTAAGTGTTTATACAACTTAAAGACTTTTGAACTTGTTCTGAAAAGAGAAGAAGAAAAGAAAGTGGGTGAAACTATAAGGTTATTCGACCCTTATGAGTTGTTTCATCTTCATCCTAGCTATATCTCTCCTCTGAAGAAGCAAAATTTATGAAGCAATCAGATGTATTATCTAGAAATGATCTATGCTTCTTTATGCATCTGATCATTTTGTTCGGGACAATTCATGCTAAAAGTGCCCTCAAGCAAGCCATTATGTCAAAACACCCTCCTTACACTCATTTTGAAGGCATCACAAAGCTTGAATTAGATGATGAAAATAGCAAGTGTAATAAAAGGAGATAAGCTGATTATCACTTTGTTCACAAAATCAGACAACATTGCATTGGATACTAATACTTTGATGATGATTCTAAAAAAAATGATTCCAAGATTCAAGCATCAATATCAAAAAGCTGCCATAAAATTCTATAGCAAGACAATCATGGATAGAAGAAACAAAAGAAGAAAACAAGAGAAAAGTAAAACATGTGTAGAAATTCTAGAATTAAACTTAAGGGGTGATTCAACAAAGGACGTAGAATAGGATTTTATTTGTAATCCTTCATGTAATCCTGTGCATTAGCTGCATAATCCTATGGGGAGTATTGTTTACCCTAAAAGAGAAATATTATGCATACCAATTGTTGGTCCTTGAAATCAGTAAATCCGTACTATAATGATTTAGATCAGATCACAAGCAATTGATACTACTAGATCTAGCAACAATTGATTGTGGTTAATGACCAAAACTCAAATAAACCATAATAACCCATTAAGAATAAGTTGATTAAGAAGGTAATTAGATAAAGTAGAATAAGATTGAAGCAACAATGATATAATCCAGTCAATTCCTTGCAATAAACAATCAGATTCGAACACTAGATCAAAGCACAAAATGTATTCAATAATTTCCAAAGTGTTGTGTACAAAATAGCCCTAAACAACTATTTATACAGTAGCTAGTGTCGTAAGCAGTGTCGCAACCGCGACACTGCCTGCTCGCTAGACATAGACAAGCTGCATGCGACACATGCAGTGTCACATAATTAAGCACAAAACATAAGCAAACACTAAGACTAAACTAACTATTACAACGAAATCAAATACGACTAATCTATTACAAAGTAAACAAAATACAAATAACGACAAGGTGAAGTACCACCCTACATGTGGTCAACAATACTACCTCTAGGGAGGTACTTCACCTGTCGGATCTTCTTCTTTAGCTCCGGCCTTCGTACCTTCCAATAAATCAGTCAATTCACGTACATCTTCTCTCAGATCCACCTGCTTCTGCACACTCTCAGCGAGCTGCTTCACCTTCGATCTGATTCCCGAGCCCTGTTCGCAACCCTTTCAAACAAAGCAGCTTCCTTATTCGTTTCAGCTTCGGCTTCGCATCTAATAGGGTTCTCGCATAATATCTTCAAGTCGTCGTCCAAGAAACCGAAAACCTCCATCGGGTCAAACAACCTCCACTTTGTTCCATCTTTTACATGAACTACGGCCTCCCCCGTCTGATTATCATAAAACCACTTCTCGAACTCCTATAGTCTTGACGGGCTAGGATCCGAAACCCTCACTCTCAGAACAGTTTTGATCGGCTTCATCTTCAACACAATCTTTCCCTTTCCAGTGACCCAGTCCAAATCCTTCTTCAATCTCCTTCGTTCCAACTTGTTGTACCCGAAGCTCACAAAATTGTCCTTCAACCCAGCTTGAATCTCCTCCTCTAATAATTTTGCACGATCACTCTGATATGCGTTAATCAGTGGAAGCACAGCCAACCGCCTCAAGTCCCACTTTGGGAATGTCTTGAAGTGTTTTCGGTCGCCGATATAGCTAACTCCTCCCCCTCGTCTCTTAATCATGAACTTCTTCAATTCCAGGCTAAATTTCCAGCTGAATATTTTGTTATCGGTATCTTTTGTGGTCGGGGCTTTGATGTTTTGGAATAAAGGCCTAACGTTCTCAGGTTCTTCCACCTTCTTGAACCAGTCTGATTTGTCTAATTCGAACACATCACCCTCCAATCCGCTTCTTTGTGCCACATACACCATCTCTTTTTCATCAACTTCATAAACTTCCGGCTTCGAATCATAATCTATCAGCTGTTCATCCTCCTCTTCATCTACCAGTTTCATCTCAACCGATTTTCCTTTATCTGCAACGACTTCTTCGCCTCCCAAATCAGTATCGATGTCGAGACAGAAGTCATCAACAACTTCTGTCTCTTTTTCACCAGTTCCGCTCCCACCTTCACCGCTAAATCCACCAAAGTCTTTACGACTTGTGCCTGTTTGAACCATTTCTTTCAGTGTCGGATACTTCGCTATGCTCACCATTTCATTAATCTCAGCTTCAGTCTCGGTCACTCCTACATTGACTTCTTTCTTCACGTCATTCAACTCTAGCAAGAGCTTTTTGATTAAACATTGTTGATCCAACACAATCTTCCTCAAATCCTCCATTTCCGATTCTCTGTGCCTTACACGCTCCTCAACATTTAATTTCGTCTTAACCATGCTCAGTTCGTTCGCGAGCGACGTATTCAATCCTCGAATCACGTCCTCGTCCATCCCAGCTGTACCCCTCTTTTCTGGTTTCGTTTTGAAAGTCTTTGGCACATTTTCTAAGGTTGCTGGCTGCTTTCCCTTTTCCTTCTTTCGCCTGACATCAGTATCAGACTCAGTTTGAGATTGATCTGTTGCTTTCCGTTTCTTCTTACCCTTCGATTTAAATAATTCAACCTCAGTTTCATCAATTTCTTCCACGAAAGGTACCGGCTTCGGCCCCACGTACTTCTTTCTCTTCCAGATATCTTCCTTTATCTTTTCTCTCAATTCCACAAATCTCTTTTCCTCACTAACCTTCAGCTTCTCGATATATTCCCATCTCTCATCAGTGTACATGTTTCAGAAAAGATAGGTGATCTTTCCCGAAACATCATGTCGAGCAGCAGCACAATCAGCAAAAATCCTGATCTTCATTGGTGTCAAAACCAGTACATCACCAAGCTTTGGAAGATCCGGCTTCATATGATCTATGAATATCTGCACAAATCGTGGATAAAGCAGCCACTTTTCCTTCTTTGATGATGAAATGTTCTCGATCAAGTAACCGAATATCATTTGAGGGTTATTTGCCTTATCGCCTCTACACAGGTTTAGCATAGCCCGAGCCCATTCAAAATTCAAACCATCAGTTCCACCCTTTCGATGATCTAAGCATACAAAAATAACATGGGCTATAAACCTCCACTCTTTCGACAGGAACGTCTTCTTGATCTCCCGACGATCCAAGAAATCGGTTCCTTCGTAGCCCATCTCTAAGAAACCCTCATATACATTAGTCAGGCTTAGCAAAACAGGTGATCCAACGTCATGCTCCATCATTAAGATCTTGGCAATCAAGTCAACAGTAAGTACAATCTGGTCCCCCATAACAGTAGCCCTAATCTCCCCCGGCTCAGCATTCAGATTGTATGTGGCAGACTCCCAGAAATCACGGATATGTTGTTGATCCATCACCGGATCCTTTATAACAGCATAGAAAATGGGTGAGGCCTTCATCCAAGAAATCGCATCTCGATAGCCCTCCGACTTCGGGTCCTTATCATTTAGATAAGCGACCACGTTCAACCGCTTGTCGAACTTCATAGGAGGAGGAGGCTTCGGTTCCATATTATAACCTGAAACATAAACCGAAAGTTGATTAGTTAATAAAGAAAGAAAGTATAAAAAGTATATCAAAGTAAAATAAAATAAAAGGAAAATAAAAAAAAAAGAAAAGAAGAGAATAAAATAATAATAATAATAATAATAATAAAAAGGTAAAATAAAACAAAACAACAAAAAAATAAAAGTGAAAAACATAGTGTCGCAGACTTGCGACACAGCAGTGTTGCATATTCATCGACACTGCTGTTTCGCAACAACATAGCATGTGCAGCGACACTACACTGTCGCAATACTTAAGACTTCCGACACTACCAACTATGCATGGGCAGCATAACATTGGTAGTGTCGCAAACATAGTTTGAACTTTCGTTCAGTGTCGCAAAACGAACAGATAGTGTCGCAAAACGCGAAAAACCAACAATCAAGATATTCAAAACTATATCAGATCAACACAATAATCAAATATATTTAAAACGAAGGTTCGAAACTCATTATTAAACACAACTTACCGATTGGAATCACTTGAAAACACTTTAAATGCGTGGATTAAGGTTTAGTGAATGTTAGGGTTTAATGTCGGGTAGGTGATTGATTTTGAAAGAATGAAAAATAACCCAGTCGACCCACATCAGATAAACATACACCAGCCATAGTGTCGCAAACCCGACACTATAGTGTCGCAAAAACCCTAATTTAAAAAAAAATTTGAAAAATAATAAAAGTCAAATCTAATTAAATTACAAATATTTTAAAATAATGTCAAGCCAAACTAATGAGATAGATCCAAAACCAAGACTCATTTGAACTACGAACTTTTAAAAGAATCAAAATAGTAAAAACAGAATGAATCACGAGGAGATCAGAAAACGAGTTTCGGGCAATCATCCGGAGAGACCAAGATTTGAAAAGATTGTCAATATGTTTGTCCATTTAAACCCATGACTTTTTCCTTTCAACAAACAACCTGTGACGATATTATCATGTTTTGGTTCGATTTGAAGAAACTCTGTCAACCCATATTTAAATCCTGCAAGAAACAAACAGTATTTACATGAGATGAAGCATAATTATGAAATTTGTAGTATTACTCCCCCAAAAATTTCAGTTTTTAAACTGAAATTTTCAACAAATTTAAAAACTTTTAAGATCATACGCAAAGGATGGCTGACATTATTAGAAAATATAAGAAAAACAGATTTTTCGTTCACTTTTCTCCTTTTTTTAAAAAAAATAATAGGAAAATGATTAAAAAGAAATCAAACCAAGCATGTTAATTAATTCATAAAAACGTGGTTTATCAAACATTTTAGTGAACAAATCAGCTTTTTGATTTTTGGTGTCGATCGATATGATATTGATAAAACCCTTTTCCTGTGCATCCCGAATGGCATGAATTCGAGTTTCAATGTGCTTCGTTCGAGTGTGGTGAACAGGATTCTTGGTAATTCCAATGGCAGCCTCATTATCGCAGAAGATCGGAGTGTGAAGAAAATTTATTCTGTAATCGATCTCTGATGTTGAATCCATAGTACTTGACAGCAGCAACTGGAAGCAGCAGTGTATTCAGCTCCGCCAATAGATAAAGAGACGGTGGTCTGTTTCTTGCTCTGCCACGAAACTAAACACTCCCCTAGGTACTGACACCCACCAGAAACCGATTTCCGATCAAGTTTGCAACCACCATAGTCACTGTCAGAATATGCATGAAGATCAAAGCTCCCCCCTTTTGAATACCACAAGCCGAGACGCGGAGTTCCCTTTAGATAACGAAAAATACGCTTCACGGCTTTTTCATGTGACTCCTTAGGATTTGGTTGATACCTTGAACAATAACCAACAGCAAAAGCAATGTCTGGACGGCTTGCAGTTAAGTACATTAACGATCCGATCATCGATCTGTAACGGTGAGCATCAACAGACTTTCCAGGTTCATCAAGAGTGAGACATGTCTGTGCTGTAAATGGAGTTAATTCAGAAGAACTGTCGTCCATCTTGTATTTTACCAAAATCTCCTGAATATATTTCTCCTGAAGAATGAGTACACCATCGGGTTTTTGTACCACCTGCAAACCGAGAAAGAAACACATCTCACCCATCATACTCATCTTGAACCTCTCCTTCAACACCTCCTCAAATTCTCTACACAAACTTTCATTTGACGAACCAAAGATGATGTCATCTACATACACTTGAACCAGTAAAACGTCGTCACAAATTACTTTCTTGAAAAGAGTCATGTCGATGGTTCCTCTAGTAAAACCTTTGCTCAACAGAAATTGTGTCAACGTTTCGTACCAAATTCGAGGAGCTTGATGTAGTCCATAGTGTGACTTGTCTAATTTGTAGACTTTATCTGGGAAATCCGGATCCTCGAAACCTGGTGGCTGACAGACATATATCTCTTCATCGATATCCCCATATAAGAATGCGCACTTCACATCCATTTGATAAACTTTAAAGTTTTTGTGTGCAGCATGGGCAAGAAAGATTCGGATGGCTTCAATTCTAGCAATTGGAGCAAAAACATATGTGTAATCAATGCCTTCCTTTTGTGCGAACCCTTCAACGACCAACCGAGCTTTGTTACGAACAACAACCCCTCTATCATCAGGTTTGTTTTTGTATACCCACTTCATCCCGATTGGGTATTTGTTTGGTGGAAGATCGACCAATTCCCAAACCTTGAGCTTTCTGAACTGTTGAAGTTCTAACTGCATGGATTCCACCCATCTCGGATCTTGTAATGCCATACTAATGTTCTTTGGGACGGTCTGTGATAGAAAACAAGAGAATAAACAGACGTTGATGAGTCCAGATTGATGACGTGCACGAACACCGTCAGAAATGGATCCTATGACCAGGTCATGAGGATGATCTTTCAGTTCCTTGTAAAGCGAATTGGATGTAGAGATATCTGAAATAGGCATTGTAGATGAATCAAGAGGAATGTCAGTAGCAGAAGTAACATGAGGAGAAATAACAGGTGATATAGGATGAGATGGTGATGGTGGAGGATCAGCGGTAATAATAACATCAGGTGTGGATGGCATCGGTTGTGGAATTTCTGGAGACGGTGAGAGGATAACAGAATCAGGTAAAGCTTCAGAATACACAGGAATAATTTCATCTTCTTCCAAAAACAGGGGTAGATTGAAAGAGTTAAACACAGTTGTGGCATCATAGAACCAGGAAGGATCAGATCCAGTATCGCACACATTAGATTCTTGCCAATCAACATGGAAAGATTCTTGAACGATTTTCGTACATCTATTGTAAACCTGATAAGCTTTCTGAGAAGAGGAATAGCCGACAAAGAAACATTCATCAGAAACGGCTCCGAATTTTGACGTTTGAGCTTAAGTATTCAACAAAGTGCATGAACAACCAAAAGGTCGAAAGAAGTCAATCAATGGTTTTATTTTTTGGAATAATTCATAAGGCGTCTTCATTTTGGCTTTCACAATCAACACCCTATTAAGCACATAGGACGCACAATTAACAGCTTCGGCCTAGAAGATGATTGGAAGTTTTGACTCAATTAACATAGTCCATGCAGCTTCCACAAGAGTTCTGTTTCTGCGTTCCGCCACTCCATTCTGCTGAGGTGTCCTTGCTGCACTGTATTGTCTTAATATCCCATTTTCTTCGCAAAATGAGTAAAAAATGTAATTTCTGAACTCAGTCTCGTTATCGCTCCGAATGGCTTTCACCTTCTTACTGCTAATGGTTTCAATCTTCAGAATAAGACTCTTGAAAGCTCCTGCAGTCTCCCCTTTGTTAGCTAGAAAACTTACCCAATAATATCTTGAGAAGTCATCTGTAATAACCAAACAATAAGATTTCTTAGCTATACTTTTGACACTGATTGGTCCAAACAAATCTGCATGTAATAAATCAAGGGGGCAAGAAATAGAATTTATCGTTTTAGATTTGTGAGACTTTTTGTGTTGTTTCCCCTTAGCACATGCCATATAATTTTCTACCATAGAAAAATCTTTTATTGGTAAACCACGAACTAGGTTATGTTTAACAAGTTTATTAATATTATCAAAATTAACATGACCAAGTTTCATGTGCCATAAAAAAGCTTCTGAAGAATATGCTTTTGACAATAAGCATGTGACAGTAGAGGTTGACTCCTTCGAGTTCATGTCAAGCAACTAGGTGTCATTCTTCCTTGGTGTACGCATCACAATCATGTCTTCAGATACAGAAAAATCCGGCTTCAGAAACAAGCATTCATCGGATTTGAAGAGAACCGGAATATTCTTATCAAAGATTTGAGATACGCTCAGCAAATTGAAATGCAGCTCTGGAACGTAGTTCACCTTCTCCAATGTCAACGATCCATTAGATACCTCACCTTGACCGATCATTTCCCTCCTTTCTTATCTCCAGAAAAATCCACATACCCACCATTTATTATACGAAAATTTGTAAGAAGATCTTTCAACCCGGTCATATGTCGTGAACATCCACTATCTACATGCCACAGACTATTTGGCTTCCTTGGACGTTCCTGACATAAAACAAAAGAAAAATTAATTAGAAACGGGAACCCAAGCCTTAGAAGACTTGGGTTTAAACAATGAAAAATTAACATAAAAATGATTATTTACAAACCTATTGAATGTATAAGTTAAGCTAGAAATATTTACACCTTTTCGAACAAGTTCCGGATAATTTTTAACGATATGAGTGTCCTTACCGCAGCGGAAACAATGTGACTTGAAACATTTCTTTCCGGAATTACCAGTAGAAATGGTATCAATCACAATTTCTTCATCACATTCAGACATGTTTGTGTCTGAATCACTAAAAGAAACATACATTTCTTTTATTTTGCCTTTTGATGTGCTAGCTTCATAACCTGTCTTTATCATGATTTATCTTTGAGTTGTTTGTCTCAACGGGTTTGGTTATGCGAATTGGAACAAAGGTCGGTATTGGTGTTGAGACAAACTTCTTAAAACTGTTCTTATGTGTCAACACATCATTTGATTCAACAAAAGAAACCTGATCATTAGAAACATCATTCAACACACACACATCATTGTCGCTGTTTAATACAGACGGTTTAATGTTTAAACTACTCGAATCATTTAACAAAACATATGAACTACTACTGTCTAAAGTAGACTTCTTTGAATTTAATCTAAAACTTGAAACAGAGCATCCTAGTCCAGTCGAGGCACCATATTCGTAATCCTTCCATACCTCCTGACGATTAACTCCTTCTAAACCTGCAAATAAATTGTTAGTGTGTTCTGCAATTAAATCATTAGGGGAATGAGGTTTGGGTATGGGAGAATAACAAAAGGTACTGGGTTGAAGATAAACATGAGGAATCTCATCATATCCTAAACCCGATTTGATTTGAGCTCCTCTTTTCCTACAATTTAAATCCTCTCTTTTCATTCCAGCAATGGTCCATCTATCAAGTTTAGTTTGAAGTTTACTGCTTTCAAATTCAGCAAGTTTAACACGTTCATCAAGCAGGTTAACCTCAACATTCTTTTCAAGACGTTTTCTATTTAGGTGATCTATTTCTTGTAAAGCTTCGTTAAGTTTCACATAATAGTTCACTTCATTCTTTTTAAGATCCGAGTTAATAGTATCTAGTTCAGCTTGGTTTGTTAATAACAATCGATATACACAAAAGAGTCGTACCCGACAAGCCGATGAACACATGTCTTGTATTACCTCATATGGAAGACCCATGATAATCTTCTCGGTAGCGAGAGCCTTCTCACAGTTACATGCTGGTGTATTTCTCTTCCTTTCTTCCTCCGTCTCGTCTTCATCCATCTTGCTTTCTTTCTCATCCTTTACAGTTTCTTCCGTTTTGATCTCTTCAGTTGCCTTATTGATAATTTTCTCAGATTCGCTCCCAGCATTCAGTATGGTCTCAGCAACAAGAGCATGATTAATTTCTTCTTGAACTTCTGCAATCTCAGCACTCCAGTCAAAGTTTGTCAACAAGGAAGTCTCTCTTGTGTTACTATTGTTCTCTCTCTCAATAACAGCAGCATTTCTTGTGTTGGAAGATGGTGGTTCAAATACAATTAGGGATGGGCAATCTCTCTTGAAATGTCCGAGTTGTTTGCAGTTGAAACATCGGAGTTTAGATTTGTCAAACCCTACCTTTGCATTCTGATTTCCGAAGCTTCTTTTCCAGTTCTCTCCATAAACGTCTGGCCCTAACAGTCAACATTGCCATTTGCCATTGAATATCTGCTTCCTCAAGGTTGTCCGGGTCAACTTGCAACATATCCTCCATTGTGATACCTTTTCCCTTGATATCTCCGGCAATCAAGGCTTCATAGTTGTTTACGAACATTCCAAACAAGGCCATCATGTCATTTGGGACTTGAGATGCAACTTGTTCCTTTCTGACATTCTTTCATTCAGATGGCACATTTCCTGAGATATATGAAAAGCCAGAGTTGTTCGTTGATGTTTCAGATGTGGATGAGAGTAATGCAGCATTCTGGGTTTGCATTGGAGGATAAACAGCCTGATTGTACTCTCTCCTTTTGATGTCAAGCTCAAACGATTTTAGTTTGTTGATTACGTCCATGAGCTTATATTCAGTAAACATCTTCTCCTGCTTTAGCATTCTGACCTGCAAACTCCACTCAGGAGGGAGTGAGTCCAGTAGTTTTGTCACTTGTTCAACCGTAGTCAACTACTCATACTTCTTTAAATTGCTAGTGACCGTCAGGAAACGATTTGTGAGATCTGAAATTTTCTCATTTCTAAGACCCATAAATGAGTTGAACTCTTTTTGTGCTTGAACCCCCTTATCTTTCTGAAGATCTACGTTTCCATCATAAAACTCTCATAGAGCATCGTACAGATCCTTGGCATTTTTCTGATCCCCAAAACAATTGTGTATCTCCGAACTCAAACATAGAATTAAAGCACCAAAAGCTTTGTTGTCACAGTCTATCAATTTCTTATCTCTTTCATTGTAAGTGTCGGGGTTTATGTTTCTGACAGTTGCCTCACCAACAGTTGTGACAAGAATATGTGGCCCTTTTTCGATGGAATCCCATTGAGTGTGATCGGTGTACAGATAAAATGCCCTTAACCTTCTTTTCCAGTCCTCAAAGTTATCTCCATTGATCAGTTTCGGTGGTCTATTCGGTGATCCACTTTCCAAGTCAGCAAGGGTAAAAGACATTGACATTTTGTTCAGATTTTAGTGTCGCAGGAATGATAGTGTCGCAAAAGATTAGTGTCGTAAACAATTTAGTGTCGCAAGTAGTTATGCAAACACTGTCGCAGGAGCACTTTGAACTTTCGTTCAGGGTAATGTCGGGTGTAATGTCGAAGAACAAGCAACCAGGTAATGTCAACAATAGTGTCGAGTATAGTGTCGAATATAGTGTCGAACACAAATGAACTTTCGTTCAAGCAATGTCGCAGACTAGCCACAAAACTTGATCAACAACAGTAAACGGTAGTGTCGTAAACAACACTAGTGTCGCAAGATGAATCTGAGAAAACCCCTTCAACATGAAAAAGCACAAAAATCCCGACAGAAAACACAAATCAGATCCAATTGATGATCTGATGATTCCGATTGATTCACAATGCAAAATAGGTCAATCCCAAGCCAAATTCAATCCATAACAACAACAATTAAGATCCAATTAGATTGAAAAGGCTTTTTGTCCAAAACTTAAGAAGAAAAACTCCAAAATCACTCTAAGATCTCATATCTGTATAGCAAAGATAGATCTCAGAGTTTCAAATGATTCAAACACCAATAGAACAATGTTTTCAATCCAATTCCATATCAAAATTCACTAGATCAGATCCAGAATTGATGAAAAATGAAATATGTCTAAAAACCCCCAAAAACCACAAATCATGAGCACAATGGCTCTGATACCATATTGTTGGTCCTTGAAATCAGTATATCAGTGCTATAATGATTTAGATCAGATCACAAGCAATTGATACCACTAGATCTAGCAACAATTGATTGTGATTAATGACCAAAACTCAAATAAACCATAATAACCCATTAAGAATAAGTTGATTAAGAAGGTAATTAGATGAAGTAGAATAAGATTGAAGCAACAATGATATAATCCAGTCAATTCCTTGCAATAAACAATTAGATTCGAACACTAGATCAAAGCACAAAATGTATTCAATAATTTCCAAAAGTGTTGTGTACAAAATAGCCCTAAACAACTATTTATACAGTAGCTAGTGTCGCAAGCAGTGTCGCAACAGCGACACTGCTTGCTCGCTAGACATAGACAAGTTGCATCAGTGTCGCATAATCAAGCACAAAACATAAGCAAACACTAAGACTAAACTAACTATTACAACGAAATCAAATACGACTAATCTTTTACAAAGAAACAAAATACAAATAACGACAAGGTGAAGTACCACCCTACATGTGGTTAACACCAATGCATATTTATTGTAATTATCATTATTATAAAATATATATTATGACCTTTTGAGAAAACAAAGTCTAACTTGATTAATTTCTAATGTGAAAACATGAAGTGTTGGAGTTCAGCCGATGATAATAGCTATCACCCATGTTGGAAGATCAAGCGGGAACGTGGCTAAGCATAATCGAGAACCGTAGCATCATCTATCGTTGTAGCACCAACTTACGGGGTGAAGATCTGGAGCAATACAAGCTAAGGCTTAGTAAAAGATGAATAAAACATAGATAGTCGATGAAAACAACTTTCATTGTAACAAAGCCAAAGTCAAGGCATGGCTGATGACATTAGATAGGTCATCTACCGTAAATAAAAGGAAAGGCCCAAGTCTCAAACCTTTGCTAATGTGCCCAGCCATACACATCAGCGTCCAAGACCATAGTCAATGACTTCATCTATGAAGAAGAAAGACAATAAGTCGTATAGCATTGTCAATGACAACGGTTATAGTAGCATGAAGACATAGCTAGGGGTGCGTTGTTCGGTTCGGTTTTTACCCTCCACCGACACTGAAACCGAAGTGGTGGGTTTTTAGTCTACAAAAACTGACCGGTTTTCCGTGTTTTGGTTTTTCGGTGTTCGATTTTTTACGCGTTTTCGGCTCGGTTTTTTGGTTTTTAAAATTTTTTTTTGGGTTTTTTCTCGTTTTTAATTATTAACCCATTAATGCTTAAACTTTAGAAGATTTTTCCAAAATAAAATGTGAGACTGGCAACAAATAAGAAAAGAATACAATGCATCAAATCTAGAAACACGAGTTGATTACTTGTAAATATCATCGACATTCTGACAAGATGAAGTCCTGATTTACCTTAAAAAAATATAAAAAAATTAAAAGGTTTGATATGCAATTTCCAACATTCGCAGAATCTATATAATAATTTAAGGTTTTAAGGGAGGCTAATTTTTTGGAGGAAAAATATTTTTGTTCTATAATAGGAAATTTGGGAGGGAATTGAGATGAATTTTTACCATGCATAAGTTAATGAAGTAAAATTTTTAAATAGTAAATATTTACAAATGTTTAAACATAATGATAGAAATTTCTTTATACATATTATTATTTTATCCGTATGTAACACGCGGGTATTAAACCTAGTAAATTCAATAAAAATTCGTTTGAAATGCTACTTAAAAAACAAAAGTTTACCTTGAAATAATCCACTGATTGTGAATTTAAACACCAATGTTTTGAAAACCGGACCGGACACTGAACCGTTATTTTAATTTTAATGGTCGAACCGGTCGGACTGCAGTCGGACCGGGGTTGGACCGGGGTAGGATAATTGTATATTTATCAAAGTAATATCATAAGATTTCCAATCTAGACACAAAATAAGTTCAATAATATTAAGTTATACCATATAAGTAATAATCCAAACAAGTTCTAACGCCAAGAATCATTAAAAAATCATAATTTAAACAAGTTTTAACGCCAAAATAAAACGAGTTCATCATTTTCATCACTTAAAAAATCAACATATTGACTTTCATTACAAAAACACAAATATAAATAGATGTATACATAAAATCCATGAAAATCAAAACATAAAAATATATATTTATGACTGACCCGGTTCAATAGCGGTCCGGTTTCGGTCTGACCGGACCGATTCGTACGGTTCAAAGCGGTTCAGAAACATCAATCAACTAATTAAATCGGGATTATTAAAAAACGATCCAACCGCAGTCCAACCAGTAGGACCGACCGGTTTAAAAACACTGTTAAACACAACACTTTGTCTTATTTAACCTATAAAAACAACGCGGAATTATTTCTAATATTATCCTTTTAATTGAAACATCATGTTTTTGAACAGTAACTTATGTGGTAGGTTGCCACGTTGCAGCCTTTTATTTGTAATTTTTTTTTGCATGTTATTGAACGTAGTAGTGTTATTATACAATTTTTTAAGGATAAATTCTTACATTTTGTTGTTAGTGCGTTTGGTAGTTGTGTTTGCTATGAGGTGGGCCATGTGAGTTCGAGTCCCTTTTTTTGTTTACAAAGGTGGTTTTTTATGCATTAAATAATGTAATCATCAACTTTAAAAAGTTGTATATTGCACAATCATGGGCCAAAATTCATGCTGGTTTCTTTTGATTGTGTGTAACACAAACAAGAATATGTTAGAAAAACTCAGTCTTATTTTATTTTAGATTTTTTTTATTAAGTTTTCTAAATATCTTAAGGGTTATGATGAGTTGATATGAACCTTTCGATTTTTTTGATTGGTCTAAAGACCGTCTTCGTTTAACCTTATGTTACCTTGCGGTGGCTCTCTCATATATATTATAGTAAACGTTCCATATGTTACTATTCAATTTCTATGTTTGAAGCCGCCGCAACGCGCGGCTCGGGCTAAATTCCTAGTTCTTTTTAAATAACGGTTCACCGATCCCGAAGCTAAAGCACGTGATTGTATGCATCCTTGCAGTTGCCAGATGGCATCTTGCAGGTTTTTTGTCATCCTCCCGGTCAGTGGATCCCACCATTGGCCTTGATTTGTAAAATAAAATAAGCTAAGTTTTGTTGTTTCATTTTTTAAAACAAAATATTAATCTACCTATTTTAATAATTGAATAACTCATTTACATGTCAGCATTTTAACTATTTCACATAGGATTTTACTTAGGTGTCATCCTCTAATTTAATTTGATGGATGATTTCAATACGGGTCATGGTATGCTCCATATTCGAAATAACCGATATGTACAAATAAAAAATTAACAAATTATCATCAATTATCTCCTAATATAATATCTTCAAATAAAAATTTACCGATTATCATAATCTATCACCTAACCCGATATGCTCAAGTTAAAAATTTACTAATTATCATAAATTATCTCATAACACAATATGTTCAAATAAAAAATTTACCACTTATCATAAATTATTTTCTAACCCAATATATATAAAAAAAATTACCAATTGTTTTAGATAATTTCCTTTATTTTAGCATATTATTTTTTATAAGAAAATATTTTTAAATATCCATTTAATAGGGAATATGTTAAAAATAATAAATTTAGATAAAACATATAAAATTGAAATCTCGTATAGTACACGAGTACTAATCTACTAATAATAATAATAAAGATTGGTTTGTATGATGCTATGTGGGTATTGCCACGTCATATGAACATGGTGAGAGTGAAGATTGTTTTGTATGATGCTATAAAGCCGCAATGGGTGTTACATGTGGTGGGGCCGTGCACAAGCGCGTACGTGACTGCACGTAATTTAATCTCATTTCCCCGCTCTTCCTGCCGGGCATTAACTTCAAATTATATGCTACATTTGTAACATATTTTGTATATCTAATTAGGTTTATGCTTCTTGTTACGCGAGTCTTTTGTTTGCCGTTTTGTTAGATATTATGTGTAGATGAGAGATCAACGTTCAAGTAGTTGGGTGCTAAGAAGGATTTATATATTGTATGTTGTCAGATAATTTACAAATTGTATATTGCATATTGATGAATAACCTACTTGTTGCATGTTGTCCCACATAGGAGTTGAGACACACTTATTTTAGTTTATATCAATGTTGTAGAACTCGCTAGGCACTAGTCGAGCGGTGACGTACCTTGAATCTAGGAATTGGGATTAATTGTAATTAATCTAGGAATATGTTATACACACATATTGATGTGAATATAATACTTCAACATTCATGGATTTTGAATTTTTATATGTAAATTTCAGTTATATACAAACACACACTAATGTGAACGTAATACTTCAAAATACATCAAAATTCTAAGTTTTGATCGTGAAAATTAAAATTAGCGCCTACGGTTATGGATTTAAGAACTATAACTCATGGATTATGGATCAGGTCGATAAACTGAATGTTTAATATGACATATGCCCCAAACCCGAACCCGAATCATTTATTGTATTCGCATTTAATTTCTGAAAATGTAAACGTATCGTTATTATTAATATATAAATGTCGAGCTTTATGTTATTTCTCATCTTTAATATATAGCGACCGAATTATTATCTAACTTTACTAAATTAATTACTAAATACAATATTTAAATCTAAAAAATATATAAATTTTAAAAGGGATTTTATAAAGATTTATTAAAGATAAATACTATTAAAGTCTCAAAATAGCCATTTAACGTCCTCCACAATTTAAACATTCAAAAACGTCAATTATATAAACAATACGAGTTAACACGGTTAAGTTGGTTAGTTAAAATTAAGGATTAATTAACTTTGTGCCAAAACTGCCAACTTCTAAACTTATAATAAAGTTTATAACATCACATAAATAATAACCCAAAGTAGAAGGGCATGTTGTGTAAATTATCCAAACCAATCCCCCTTCAAGCGATTCCCGTGATTCCGGTGTATATATTTTCCGGCCACTTTAGCCGTAATTATCGTTTTTCCGGCGCGCTCGTTTTCGCATTTTTTTAAACTATTTTAACCAAACCAAACCTATATAAAACCCTCCTAACATCTTCCTACGTAGGATTCGAACCTCTAATAAGTTTTTAAACATTAATTAGTCGCTTAAATTCTCGTTTCAAAACCGAACCAAAAACCCACATAATGAAATCGGCTTGAAACGCATAACTTCAATAAAGTAAATTAACTAGAATGATTATCTCATTGATTAGAAACTGCTGGTAGCAATTAATAGAGTTATAATCTGTGAACTAACACCCAATTAATTCAAATTAACTCACCAATTATCTCGAACTCGTTTAATAGTTACAGACCAAATTAATCTAATTCATTCGACATACTCAATCTTTCTATAACCCTCTCACTCTCTGCAACTTCAATTCCTCACATCAATCATCCAAAATCTGTAAGTGGTTCGTGTTTGGTTCAAACCTGTTCATCTCTAATCAGACATCTAAACATCATTTTTATCTTCTATATTGTTAGGGCTTTTGTTTGTCATATCATAAAGAGAAAATTAGCAAGAGAAATTGCATTTTAACAGCCTCTAAGTACATGTTTGATTCTCAATCCGTTGTGTTTGTGTTCTTTGTCTTCATCGATCCAATTCGTTGCCAATCATGTAAGTGTTTTATGTTAAAATGATCCTTATAATGTCTAGATTCAAAGCACTCAACCAATTTCTAGTTTCATTGTTTCAGTCTGAAGTAATTTTGCGATTTTGTGTTTCTAGGGTTTATATGATTTGGGTTTTTTATTGAAAATGTGTTAAAACTAATTAGTCCTGAAATTTTATCACTAATTAGATCTGTATAAACGGGTTTGTTTGTGTGACTAGGAAACAAGAGGTCCCTGGTTCGAAATCAGGGAGCCACATATTTTGCTATTAATTGTTCTTGCATACTTTAACTAATTTTCCTTAAAACTAAAGCTAATCTCTACAATATATATTTTATAAAATACTAAAAACTTATATAAATATACCAAAACCATGATTTTATATAAACTTAGTTTTATAAATGTAATTATTACAAGTTTGTTAATACTTTAAAAATGCTATAAAAATGTATTTTAATATTATTAAAATACCTATAAAGTTTTATAAATAATAGGTTATACAAATAAGACTTTTATATGAATTGTGGTATACTTTAAAATTGTTCTAAACGTTTATAACATATTATTGACATTTTATAAGTTGTTGTTAAAAATATATTATTAGAGTTTCAATCGTTTGTCAAAATAATTATTATTACTATTGATATCGTTTCGAATAAATTAGTTATATATTTTAGTCATTTAACGAGAAACTCTCAAATTCCAATCCGTAATCCTAGAATTTCAAATTCCTTAGATTCTTATTTTTCTTATTTTAGTTTTCTACACTATATGTTTTACTAAGTTAGGATTGTCATTTACTAAGGTGATTCTAGTATTTGGCCAATCCTTGGTTCAATCTAAGTTGTTTACTATTTGTTTCGAGCCCGAGTTTCAAGGTAAGTAAATTCACACCCCTTTTTACTTTTACGTTTTGGAGCCGAAATATGTGTTTTATTACAATGCAACTTTCTATTTTTCTTTCAATTTTCAAAAGATGGAGATCATACAAATGTGTTATAGTCTTGTCCGCGGCTTGATGCAATCCTTATGTGTTAGTTTAAAGTAGTATTATTACTTTGTAATCCCACCAGTACAATGTGTGACATCTGCCCCAAACCCGAACCCGAATGCCAACTCGAACCCGAAGTTATCTATTTTTTATTATATTCATATTTATTTTTCTAGAAATGTAACGCTTTGTCATTATAAATATGAATAAATATGTCAGACTACATGTTATATCGTCTTTAATATATAACGACCGAAATATTACCTAAGGTTTACTAAATTAATTACTAAATTTGACAATTAAATTTCCAAAGTAGATATATATAAAGTGTATTTTGTAAAAGGGTTTTTAGAAAAAATAGCATTAAAGATAAAAACGATTAAAGTCTCAAAATAACCATTTAACGATCTCAACAAATTAAACATTAAAAAAACGTCAGTTATATATGCGTTACGAGTGAACTCGGTTAAGTTAGTTAGTTAGTTAAAATAAGTATTTAATTAACTATGTCCAAAACTGTCAATTCTTAAACTTATATTTTTTGAAAAATATTAATGAAATTTGAGGGACTTATATTGTAAATATACAAAATCCCCCCCCCCCCTTGAAGCATGTTTGCCCCGTACTTCCGGCAGCCTCATTCGGCAACCGCCAACGACATTCCAGCGAGCGTTAAAAACCAGTTTTGAGCCATTTTTAACACAATTAAAAACTGGTAAAATATTCCTAGTGAAAAACTCGAAGCTATGATCCTTTCCAATTTCATTTTAAGGCTCCAAACATCTCGTTTGGTCCATTTTTGTAACCGTAATCGTCACCTTTAACACCCATTAACTCCATTCGACCAAAACGCAAAATTTATTCAAAATCAAACCATTCAAAATGATCATCTGGACGATTTGAATCCGTCCATGCCAATTAATTGAATTCATATCACCAATTTAATCATCAATTTCACCAAAATAATCTCGAGACGAAACTGAAACAAAAATACATTTTCCAAAACAATTTGAAACAATTCAATCTAATTAAAACAACCTCTCATCCACGCTCTCACTCCTTGATCGTCCAATTCCAAAGAAAAACAACCAAGAACTCGTGTTTGATCCGTAACCCGTCGCCTCTTGTTCTTAGTTCCCATCGATTCAATTCACCACCAAACAAGTCAGTTTTTATATATAAAATGTTCATTATCTCATCCTGATCAAAAGCCCTATGATCAATTGCTTTATCTCTATCAAAATCGTGTACAAATTCGTGAATTCGTAATCTAGGGTTTGTATGGAATTTTGGGTTTTCATTTAGAACATGTTAAAACCATTTCTGGTCCAATTTCAAACAATAAGGAAACATAGCTCAACTGGTTTTTTTGTTGGCTGTCGACAAAAAGGTCCCTGGTTCGAAATCAGGGACAAGGAAATATTTTAACTTTTTGTTTAATTATTTTGTTAACCAATTTTATCACTTTCCTTAAACCTAATGCTAATATCATATTATATATTTATTAAAAATGTTAAAATCTTATAAAAATATCAAAACCATGATTTTATATAAACTTAGTTTTATGAATTTAATTATTACAATATACCTATAATGCTTTAAAAAATGCTATAAAAAGGTATTTTGAATGCTTCCAAAATACATATAATTTTATAAATAATAGTTTATGACAACAAGACGTTTATATGGACTTTTATACTTTAAAAAAAGTGTGGTACTTGTTTCAAAGTATTTCAAGATATCTAACATATTTTGTGGCGTTAAATAGTTTTCGTTAAAGAAACATATTATTTAAATTGTTATTGTTTACCAAAATTATTGTTATTACTATTGGTCCGACGCTTCAATTTAAGAAAATTATATATTTTAATCTTTTAATGAGAAACCTCCAAATCACAACCTGAAACCCTAGAATTCCAATTTCCTTATATTCTTATTATTCCAATTCTAGTTTTCTATACAATATGTTTTACTAAGTTAGGATTGTCATTTAATTAGGTGATTCTAATATTTGGACAATCCTCGTTTCTATTTAGACTATTTACTATTTGTTTCGTGCCCGAGTTTCAAGTTGAGTAAATTCACTCCTCTTTTTACTTTTACGTTTTGGTGCTGAAATACGTGTTCTAATACTATACAATGTTTTCAATCTATATTTTCTTTCAATTTTCAAAAGAGATCATACAAAAGTGTTAGTCTTGTCTGCAGCATGATGCAATCTTATGGGGTAGTCAATAGTAGTTATATTATTATGTAATTTCCACTGGTACAATGTTAGCGCTAATGGTCTGACAAACCATCTACACTTTACAACATCGATATGTGATTTAAACTCGGCGATTCTATAGGTTTGATTCTATACAATGGTTACTAGTTACTATACTGTGATGCTTGTTGCTATGCTACTATGTCCCTTCAATGCTAAAACAATTTTTGATAACTTACACATCGAGACGGTTAAATGACAGTTATCAATAATTGTAACATGATTGGTTCCTCATGACTTGTTGCTAAAGGTTACCCTCGGGGTCTATGGTTGTTGTTTCTATATGTTTCTATGGTCATGGTTGAGTAATATGATGAAATTGATATACACCATAAGCTTGCGTAACATATTTATCTCGGATTTCTATGGTCATGGTTGAGTAATATGATGAAATTGCTAGACACAATACATGAGTTTCAAACCGACAGGAGATTTCTCCCCCGAGATATTCAGAATTTGACCCAATGGAAGAGGAACTCGAACAATCTTTTCCCGACAAAGAATTTCCGCACCGTTAGCGGATAATCAGTCCATACCGATAATAACGTCAAAACTACCGAGAGTCGTAGGCAAACGATCGACATGAAAAACGTGGCCCAGAAGAGTAAGCATACACCCCGTATAGAAAGAACTAATAGAAACACCCTTCCCATTTGCTACCTCTAACACATAAGGTCTATCAAGGTCAATACGATTAACAGTAAAAGAATCAGCAAACTCTAGAGAAACAAAACTCTTATCGGCACCCAAATAAAATAAAATGGAAGCATAACGATCATTAACAAGAAACGTACCGTTCACCACATCGTTGTTTGCTTGAGCTTGATTAGGATTAATGTTAAAAGCTCTAGCACGACCCGCTTGATTAGCATTAGCATTTGTGTTCACATTCACATTAATGGATTGTAGGAAATTGTTGCGGTAATGGGTTGGATCATTGCAATTATAGCAAGCCCGGCACGGAGTAACCCTGTTGTTAGCATTGTTGAAACAATCTTTGGCCAGATGCTCACTAGTCACTACCTTGACAGATGTTACAATTCCGACATGAAGTCTTGGGAGCATGATGAAAGGGACACTTATTACATTTGGGCAAGTTCCCCGTATACGGCTTTCGGTTCACGTTACCCCCTTGTGGTGCCATAGGAGGATTAGGAGCAGTGATAGCAAAATTAGTAGCACCGAGCTTTCGCTTCTTGAAGTTAGAAGAAAATTCGGGCTTAAAACCCTTGTAAGAACCTCCTAGTCAAAGTACCGACCCGTACATGATTTTTGGTAAGGCGACCCGCTAGAGTCTTTCCTCACCCACAATATCGGGCTTACTACCCCAAACAGCATCTTGGATAGTCATTGGTAAACCCCCGATATATTGCTCAATATCACGGGATTCAGGGGTGACCATATTAGGGCATAAAGTACTAAGCTGAGAAAAGCAATCGTTGTAGGCCACATTCTCACCACTGTCTTGTTTGAGGGCCCAGAATTCACCCTCGAGCTTACGAATTTCACAAGGAGGGCAATACTTGTTAGTCAAAGCGGTCTTGAATTCATCCCAAGTCATTTCAGAGATTTCATCCTTACCGCGTCTACGTTTCTCGTGCGTAGAGGGTGTAGAAACGGATTCAAGATTAAGAATTCTCTAAAAACCTTGCGACCTGCAGACTCGAATGCAGCTCTCAAACCCGAGACTGATATTGTTGTAACATGACCCATTTTTGACAGGCATCTAGAAGGGACTGTTGGAATTTCCAACCGTCGGGTTGCTGCTGGGTTTTATGACAATTGAATTGCAAGACTTTTGCAATATTTTTTTGTCTACAAATATAACACCCAAAATGTAGCAGCAAGTTGATTTGAAACAACACCCAAAACGCAACAACACGATATAGTGTATCTTCTAACAAGAATGTTAGAGTTGGTTTAGTTAAGAAGCTATATGACGAAAGCGTTTCGGTAAACGTTTGGTTTTCTAACAAAAGTGTTAGAATTGGTTTTGTTAGCAAACCATATGATGAAAACATTTCAGTAGACGTTTGATAATCTAACAAGAGTGTTGGAATCGGTTAGTGTATAAACCACATGACATTAACGTTTGGTAAACGTCTAATTCTCTAACGTGTGCGTTAGAACCCGATTAATTATCTAGCCTGAATGCTGGATATTATTATGGTAATGGTTAAGAACATTTTGTGTAAACGTTTTTTCTTACCTAACAAATGTTTTAGTGATTACTAATTATATGAAACAACGTGTGTTTTATAAAGAATGATGTGTGTAAAAGTTTAACCATCGTATATGGTTTACATTTCTATACCCATTTAGAAATAATGACTTTTAATAGTCATGAATGACATGAATAATTTTTTGAGTCATGAACATGTAACAAATGGTTCATGTCTTTATAACCATTTTGATATAATGGTATTAATGGTTATGAGTACCATGAATAATGTTTTGAGCAATTAATATGTGACATGTGGTTTTTATTATATAAATCGGAAAGTTGAAAAGTTTTGCTTTAATTGTTTATCTTCTAACATATGTGTTAGAAACGGTTTGTTGCGGTAATCAACATATATAAAACGATTATGTAATCGTTATTCTCTAATAAGTGTGTTAAACCACATTTATTGGTATTCACCATACGTCTTATGTAAAGTGTAGATTTCTAACGTGCTCGTTAGGTCCTGCTTAATTATCTAACAAGAGTGTTAGATATGATTGAACTAATAGGGTTATAAATGTTTTATGTAAACATTTGGTTCAAAATTGTAAGATAATTATGCTTACAAAAAAATTACGTGTTTAAAAGATGTTTGTGTAAACATTGCATTTCTAACATGAGAGTTATAAATAATTTCATAATCTCAATTCGTTATTACGTTTTGTGTACACGTATAACTTAAATCAGCATATTAAAACATTGGCTTATGGAAAGTCGAAAATATATAAATATATAAAGGTGGAGTTTACGAATTTGATTTTTTTGGAATCAGAGAATAAATAAAAATAGTCTATTTTAACTAGGGCTTTATATTTACATATTTTGCAAACCTTAGAAAGAAATAAGATTTTAGATTATTTTATTACAATAGTTTTGCATAAACCTTTAACACAATTTGTGTTTTTGAAATAAGAAATCTTCAACAACTTTGTGTTGTTTTTATATATATTTTGTATTGTTCAAATATTGTTACTTGAAATTAGGAAAGGTTTACACGTCATATTGTTATCTGGACAGTTGAGTGACTGTTTAAGAGTATAGTTTCATTAAAATGAAACGAGGATATGATGACATGAAATTTTACTGAGAGAGTACCTCTATAATGCAAATAAAGTTGCCATTGGATTCATTCCAAGAATGTACTAAATGACACGGATCATTGCTTGTCATGGATAGTTATTATTCCAACAGCTTTCGTGCTATTGGAACCATAGTCGATGGGATGTCTCGATTAACTCTAATGGAGTATGTGTCACTGATATGTATAGAAATATACATATTTATTCTTCACATTTAACCCGACTTTGGTTATTAATTGGTAGTAATTTCATTAGTTTAAGTACTAAATTGTGGTTTTTGTGGTTTTACAGCCAAGACAAACCACCAAAGAAAAGTATGGAGAAAAGACGCGTTTTCAAGAGAAATTGACAAAAAACAGGTCACAAGCACGACCGTCCTCAGACCAAGCACGATCGTGCGTCAGCTGTTTCCTCGGTAGCATAGGCTGTGCACAAGGGCGTGCCTGTGAAAGTTGGTCAGAGCACGACCGTGCGCAAGCCAGGCACGATCGTGCTCCAGTCATTTCCGAGATCGTCTTCAGACAGTGCCATTCATCGTCATCTCGTGCCCGTGATTTTGACTTAAGCACGACCGTGCTTGGTCTAAGCACATGCTCCTTCCACCTCGAGACGGGAATCGAGATTTTGCTGAAAATGAAAACTGCGAAATGCCTGAGCGAAAAAGAAAACATTGTAGCTACCAGCACTACCTCGAGCACGATCGTGCTCCAGGTAGTGCACATCTGCAGATTGTTATAAAAAGGCTTATTCTCATTCATTTCGGGTTGTTGAGTTTTTGGAGCGATTTTACACTAAGAACTACTGATTTTGAGTGTTTTGGAGCCCCTTGGAAGCCATTAAGAGACATAGAAGACTCGAGAATCATCAACCAACCATCTTACCTTCTCCTTGCTTGTTTTCGGTTTGAATATTTAGTTATTTTAATCATGTTTTAGCTAGTTTAATCATGTTTGTTGAAGTTTTTGTAAGCCTTATGGGCTAAATACTCATATTATCTAGATTAAGATGATACTTATGCCTTGATGATGAATGAAACTTGAATATTTTGGTGATGTTTTTATCACGCCCATAAATTAACTAACAAATTTAATTAAATATTTTACAGATAAACCCTTAATAAGAAAATATATTAAACATCAGAAAATATTTTATGTCAAGTTCAATGATGAAGTTATGTTGATGTTTCAATGATGTTGTATGCTTGTCCAAATTTTATTGTCATGTGATGTTGATGAGTATTAGGAAGTTGACATGTTGAAAAACCCATCTTCTTGATATTTTTTTGTAAATCTTGTAAATGAATTTTTGTAGGATTTATGCCATGATATTAAAAATGATGATTGGAATGTTAGATGACATGAAATTTGACAAGTGTGCTTTCCTTCACAAGATGTTTGAAAAGATAATTGTGATGTTGTAATTTCTTAAACATGTTAGATGTGTAGGTTTGGAATTGTGGCCACAATATCTAGATTTGCATGACTTAGTTTAAGAATTACATGTTGGAATATTTCATAATTTTGTTTACTTTATGTAATTATTGGTGATTAGGATGCAATTATCGTTCTAGTTTTCCTTTAATTATGAAACTAGGACATTTTAGTGGATGACTAGTTTATCTTTAGTTCTTGACATAAAAGACATCAATTGGACTTAATTGCATGATTTTAGGTGATTAGGATGTGTTTATCGTTCTAGTTTTCCAAAGAATCATTTTAGTTAGATATCCTTAATCGGAGTCTAGTTATTCCCATAAGAAAATTGACTTCACCATTAATAGTTTTCATCATCAAGGTTAAGTGGATTCTTAGTCTAGATAATATCTTATTTCCATAGTTTTATTCCTTTAGTTAAAAATTCTCTTAGTTTAATATTTTTTCATTATATACTAGTTTAATTCAACGAAAAACCCAAATTGACTTTTTGATTGGACAAACATTAACAAACGTTTAGTATCGAGAGTTACTGTATCCACGGATTGATATCCGGTTCTTACCATTTTTTGCTATATTACTAACCGATAGGTACACTTGCCTTTCTGTGTGTGATTTAGTATTTTAGGGTAAAAACCTTTTTAAAACTAAGTTTGTGTAAAAATCTTTATTGGAAATAGATATACTTTCACGCATATCAGTCTCTAAAGGTGATTATCATATAAGATGATGAGATTGTTGAATATTGCAACACAATATGATTTTATTTGTTAGAAATCATTTATATATCCAATTAAACTATGATGAACAAAAATCTTGTTTTTGATTAATTTTCTTTGATGTTGTATAATTGATGTGTTCAATATTTTAGGATAACACATGCAGTTAATACAATGAAGTAAATCGAAACAAGGGGACATGCATAATTGAGTAACTCATCCACATGTTGTTTAAGCAAATTTGTTTGGTTTTTATCAGTTTATTATTTCTAGGATCTACCTATTCTAATAATTGAGTAAATTATCCACATGACAACATTTTAACTACTTTACATATGATTTTACTTAGGTGTCATGCTCTAATTTAATTTGATGGAGGATATGAAGGCAGGTCATGGTATGCATCATATTCGAAATAACCCAATATGTTCAAATAAAAAATTCACCAATTTAATAGGGGATGTGTTAAAAATAAATTTGATACCGAAATTTAGTTACTCCTTCCATCCCATTTTAAATGTCCATCTTTCCTTTTTTAGTTGTCCTAATTTAAATGTCAATTCCAAAAATAAAAGTATAATTTTCAATTTTAACCCTAATTATTTAACACAAAAGCTACTTTATGACTAAAAGACAAAAGACTTTAATGTCATTATTATCATTTTATAGGTTGAAAATATGTACTCCCATGACACTTAAAATAAGACGGAGGGAGTAAAATCTATAAAACCAAAATCTTGTGTAGTACTTGGATACTAATCTAGTTTTCAAATACTATGTTTTGATTAGAAAATAACAACTAAGATGTATATAGTGTGCATGCACATTAAAATAATAAAGAAAGAAAAAGAAAAGAAAAGAGGAAACTAAAAAATATTTGGAAAAAAAAGAAAAACGTTAAAAAATGGTACATAATCTGATTTAAGTTGATAGTTTATTAGGTTTGAGATCCAAGTTTTGGTTTTCAGTTAAACATTAGATGTTTCGATTGTTTAGGTACTAACAAAGCCAAGTTTTTAGCACTTTTAGTTTGTTTTTTTCCTTTGTTTATCCTACTTCTAGGCCTAGTCACGTTACAACCTAAACAAAGACATCTTGATTCTTGTTAATTTCTCATCAATAGGTGGATATTTAATTGTAACGAGCTTAAGTTTATATTGCACAACTTTAACTGGTTGTGAGAGTACCACTCTAAAATTTCAAGTGTAGCCCGAGTGATTGAGTGTTATTGATAGGGGTGTAAGTATGTATGGTTTGTTACTTAAAGGTGAACAAAGCTTTATTAGGTAGGCCTTAGGTTTTCAAAATTGCTCCACCATGCTAGTTGGTTGTAAATCTTTAAGCGTTAAAATAAACATAGAATAATAAAGTTAGGGATCCCGTAGTTCGGATTTGATTTTGCCATATAAAGGCGTATTTGTTTGGGAATTGTGTTGGATGTAATTATAAATACTTTTCTTAGGGACAAACAAAAGATTAAGTATGGGATATTTTATGTGTTTTAAAACACAAGGTTTGATTATATTTATTTTATCGCATTTTAATCTCATTTTATAATCATCATTGGTTTTTAGGCATTCATTTTTTATTTATTTTTTGGTAAGTTTGAATAAAAGAATCCGCAGTTCGGATTTATTTTTTGATAACTTCGTTCCCGCAGCCCGTGGGGCACCTAAACATGCAAAAAACCTATTTTTTTCACCTATTTAAGCCTCGCTTTAGGGTTTTTAGGGCATAATAACTTCTTCCATTACACCTAAAAATGGGTAGAAATCATTAATAGGGATCTTGGGTGCAAACTGGTATAGATTCAAGCTTTGATTGGTGTTTTGGTCTTTAATCTTGAATATTTTCGTTGAAGATCTTGAAGATTATTGGTGGATTGAAGACTGAATGTTGTTGATTTGAATATTGGAGTGTAAGATCTAGTAAAACCAATCTTAGATTTAAAGATTGGTAGCCAATCTAAGTGTGATATATTCTCTTTGGTACGTTTTCACTTAATTTCTTTAGTTTTTGTTGACAAGAGATGTCAGATCTAGAGATACTTAGGTTTGATTTGGCTTTTATTATGATTATTGGCTAGATTTTAAATGACTACTTCAACATGATTGATTATTGATGTTGATTTCATGATATTTGGTTGATTTAGATATGTTGTATAAATGTTCTACGATGAAAAAGTTGGTTTGTTATCATCATGTATACAATGTGTGTTGATTTATCGTTTAAAAACGTTATCCTATACAACAAGGCCTCGGCATAGGTTAATTTTTAGCGATGACTCTTGTCGACAGGACAATTATCCCCGGGGAAAGTCCATAAAGTAATATTATTATCATTTTTAGCGATGACTCTTGTCGACAGGACAATGACTCTTGTCGACAGCACCCTACCCGTGTGACAACACCACCTCCAATGTTACGAGTAGGGTTGCAGGTAGAGGAGAACGAGTTTCAATAGCCATATGAAATTTTCATACATTTGTGGATTTTGGTGGGGCCAGAAAGTGAATACGTGGCTGTCACGCGTGCAACTTACACGCGAAACCCATCAAAACTAGATAGTTTTGATTAATTCATTTAAATCCCTTTATTCTTCTATTATATCTAAATCGATCATTCTAGTTTCTCCACTCCATTTCTCCATGAATAAATAGTCTCTTCTCGAGCAGGCAAATGAAGGCCGTCATCAAGTAGTATGTCATTTTTATTTTTATTCAAAATTCAACTTAAATTGAATTATTGTTTAAAGCATCAGTTCAGACTTAGCAATTAATTATTTTTAAACTATCTGATAAAGAATCTATATTTCTTGAAGCATAATTTTTGACTGCTAATTGATATTCTTATGCTTTGAATCTTATATTGCCAATTTTCCATCTATATAAATCTTTTAAAAGCTAACACAGCTCATTGACAAACTTTTAATATATACTTGGAGCATTACCGCAAAAAAAATTGCTATAACTAACATCTAACAACACACTTAGATAGATACTGATGTGAGGGAGAGTTCTGCAACAAACATATTGTAGGAACCGTTCGCATAAAAAATTAATAATGCTTATATTGATACAATTACAATACCAAAATCAAATAAAGCGGTAAATTACAATACAATAATTACAACTGAAATAAAGAAAGTAATGAGTACATAAGAGGAAAAAGAACATGGTGGCCGAGGCTTCGTGTATTGACACGGGTCCCTTAAAACAAATTCCGAGTCTCCCAAGAGAACTCGAATGTTTCCCAGGGTACAACGGCCGAAGCTGTATGTACAGCCGGGGAGGACTCTAGCACCCGAAAAAATACATTGAGAAGAAGAGAGCGTTCTTAAACAAATGGAGAATAAGAGATATCATGTAGATGATTTTGGTGTGTGTTCAAGTCTCTTTCACAACTAGGTTCACCCTAGTATTTATAGTGAGCCAAGAAGATGAAACATAATTGTCATCTTTACTCAAAAGATGTAACATCCACTTGAATGCTAAGTTTAATATTCAAATGAATTCAAGTCAAATATGTAACATCCTAAACTTGACTATAAATTGAAACAACAAATAATTCAATTTATTATTTAATTTTTCACAAAGTAATTACTATTTTGTTTTTATACAAAATAATTCCAACACATATACACGTGAATTTGGGTGTAGTTACGATTGAGAAGGAAAAATATGTGAGATAAAAGAGGAAATTAGTTTTGGGAAATTGAATTTAAATTAAATTTAATCAAAACTACGTAGTTTTGATAGATTTCACGTATAAGTTGCACGCGTGACAGCCACGTATTCATTTTTCCCTTTATATATTTCATGGTTTTAACATTATAGGAAAAGAAAAATGGAAGGATTTATGGTGGTTGGAAGTTGAAGATGATGGAGATGAAGGTAAAAATGCTCGAGAAGAATTTTAGAAATGTTGCAGGTTTTATTAATGGAGATGGTGATGAGCTCCTCTTTATTATTTCATTTACTTCAAATAAATTATTTATTCTTCTATCTATCTATATATTTATTTTTTAAGTAATTGTTTAAATAATTGTTTTTAGATAACTGTTTTTCATGTAGTTTATAAAACACGAGCGGAGCGTAAAATTGATGGATACACAAAAACGAATATGTTTGGAAGAAGAGTATGACAATGATTTGAAAAAAATTACAAGATACACAAGAACAAATATGTTTAGAGGAAGAGTATGACAATGATTTGAAAAAAATCACAAGTTCACACGATCACCTGTTAGGTGACATGTTGGAGCTAGTGTTGAGTAGGGCTGGCAATTGGGTCATCTGTTTAGACACGATAAGACCTGTTAAGCAAAAAAGTACAACATGTAATTTTCTTATTTTTTAATATAATTGAAATTAGGAGCTTAGGGTTTAACACATCTCCTTCTTTGTGCATAAAATAGATAACTGCCATGCTCAAACAATAAAATCCATTTGTTAAACGGGTCATTTTCGTGTTTGATAATTGTATTACTCGCGTCGTCAGAAACCTGTTAAGTACGATAAGACACGATTTGTCAGCCCTAGTGTTGAGCTATAAATGATAAATCGCCGCCAAACACGGTTAGAATTGCAAATTTTAGGTTTATTTGTTTTTTAAATGTTTTTATATCTTTATATGAATGTTTGTCTTTTTTTTAGATTAATGAATTTTTTTAGTTTTTTTTTAATTTAGTGAATGTTTTTTATTTTACTTTTTAAATTGTTAATTTAGAGTCATTAAAATAAATAAATAAATAAAAAGAGTAAAGGTATGAGGGTACTTGGCAGTGGCACCCACAAAAAAAAATAAGTGAGGATAATTATGAGATTGAGTGTTGTGATTGGTGAATTGTACGGATAGTGTGAGGGTATGAGGGTACTTGACACTAACAAAAAACATGAAGTGAAGATAATTGTGAGGTGGAGTGTTTTGATTGGTGAATTATGCAGATAGTGTGAGGGTATGAGAGTTTTACTCCCACCACCATTAGATAGATGACTTAATTGAATATTAAATATCCGATTATTTACTAATTTTTTTTAGTATATACACAAGATAGGAGATCAGACGAATGGTATATTATTTTATATATTTTATAAGAATGTGTATGAAGAGTAGACTTCGAGTTGAGAAGTAGTGGAACTAGCATGGGCATTGAAGCCAACTTTTATTTGGGAGATTGACACCCTCTAAGTCAAACCACTTTTAGTTTGTTAGTTAATTTATTGGGTGATTTCCATAATTTGAATTGTTTCTTTTAAAACTATTTACTAATTCAAATTCTCACAATTCCAACACTTGATTTCTCACTAACCCATTATCATTTTATTCTTATATTTTAAAGCAATTCGAAGATGGAAATTCATCTTTAGTTTATTTCCAAAACGCATTTTCCAACTTTTATTTTTGATCTTATTACTTATGAACTTGTGAACATATATTTTTTTATTTTGGTCTCTGAGTTTGTATCGATTTGATTAATTTATGTATTATTTTTTTTTGTTATTTTGGTCCTTCCATCAACGTTTTATGTTAAATTTGATTTAAATGATGAAATACCCTTGTTCAATAAATTGCCTTTTTGGTCTTTTTCTAAACTGTTTTTTTGCCATTTTGGTCATTTTCTCAACTTTTGTCAATTTTGTGATCTTCCCAACGTCGGATATTTTAGTCATTTTCTCAACTTTCATTTTTGAAATTATCTCCACATCAAGCACTGTCACAACAGCCGCCCCACCATGATTCTCTCTCCAGCGTAAAATATTATATAAAACATAAAGAAAATCCTAAAAAACAAATTGAAATTAATTATTACTTTCTTATCAGTTTAATTATTTTATTACACATCAAACTCAAAATACGAATCCTGTTATGCAAAACGCCTAAAGAAGCAAAAAAAATATCGATGGCGCAATTAAAAAAGAAAGCGGTTGATTTTTAAAATATGTAATGATCACAAAATATATTTATAACTCCAACTCTAAAATTTTTGTTTATTAGCGTCGATCTCAACCTCAGATAGAAGAGAAGAAAAAGTTTATAATAATGACATTTGAACAACCTAAAAAGGGCCTCAAATTATTACTTTGTCTAAGGCCCCCAAAACGATTAACCCGTCCTTGCTCTCTAAAGAGGGGAACAAATGAGGTTTCTTGGTGGTGGTGGTGGTGGTTGGTTGGGAGGTGGACGAGTCAATTGATGTAAGCCTTAACTCAATCCGGCATTCCAAACGACGAAACGGTATTTAATCGGGTGTTTAAACCCTAACAATGCTTTAATCGGATGTTAAAATTAAACTATTTGGAGCACCAATTGAGGTAAGGTTTACATCAGTTGACTCGTATCTTCCTTCCAATTAAATCCCATAAAACATCAGTTTGAAATTCGAAAAAAGTTATAAAAGAAAAAGTAAACTGTCGTTAAGTGTACTTAACGATGAACTACTAGATGCAAAAAAAATTGAATTTGGAACCACTGGAGGTAACAAACTGTGTTGGTATTATTCTCGGTAATAGGTGTTAGTTGAGATTATTTTAGGCCAATTTGTCATTTTTAAATTTCATATTATTCATAATATTTAAATTTCATATGGATAATATTCACTAATTTCAGATATATCCCTATTTTTGTATATATGATACTAGACTATACCGCATGCGATATACGACATTGAGCACAAAAAATGATGCACTTAAATTACATTTTTAATAAATAAATACGTAACAATGAAATATAAATAATGTTACATTTACAACTTACAAACGTATATGTACAAATAAAGTTTCTTATTATTTTTTTGGTTTTTAAACTAATTTTATTTTTATTAGCTTTTTCGTTTTTGACTTAAATACCTTTTCTTATATTTTGGAAAATACGTTTTGCTAAAGTATATATATGAGACAACAATTCAAATAAACTGAAACATGCGTAGGACACAATTTCTTTTAAGTTTTTCATTTGCTCCTCACACGACATATTTGTAGATACTTTGTGATTAGTGAATAGTCTTCCAAAATACAAATGTTCGAGTAAATTTTATAGGATTCATTTTCGTACTATACTTACTAACTCTTATAAAGTTATTATAATCCAATTTATATTCTTAATCAATAACACCTAATTATACTAAATTCCAATTTACAAAAACATATATTTTAAAATAATAAAAAATAAATCACAGAAATACATAATCAAAAGTAAATTCTTCGAATATTAAAAACACTAGTCAGTAACACGTATATTACACGAGCTGAAAAATATAAACGAGATATAAATATAAAATACAGAAATGAGATATAAAATTTTGTAATGCTGATAAATTGTTTATCATAACAACTAAAAGATATCCTAAAAATAAAGAGGAAGATAATCGAATATTTTAACCCTATAAACGAAGTTAGTAGATTACATTGTAATTATTATAATCTTAATAAGATTCATATTCTACATTACATATATTACACGTGTCTTTATACAAAAAAGAACTTACATTTTTCATCTTTTACGTTTACATGCTTTTACACCAATGGTCTTTTTTTGCTAAACTTTTCATCAAACGTCCTTTATGTTTATAAAATGTTACAATGTTAATCCTTTACTCTAACACCTGTTAAAAAATCACATTAAAGTGTATCAGGTGCAGATCATGTGAGGGCAAACATGTCTTTTTCAACCCTTTTACAACCTATATTTGATATAAGTTGGGTTTTAATCAAAACATAAGTTGTAAATGTGTTTAAAAAGACAAATTTGCTTTCACATGATCAGCACATGACACACTTTAACGAGAATTTTTAACAAAATTAGAGTAAAGGACTAACAATATAATATTTTTTAAACATAAGCGACGTTTAATAAAAAGGACAAAAAGTGAAAAATGATATAAACTTAAATAATAAAAAATATAATTTGTTCTATAAAAAGTTATAAATTGTTTCTAACAAACTTTATTTATCCAAACTCGTATATAACAGAAAATATTAACCTAGCATTCGATAAATATCTTTTAAATCACCTTTGATTTCACGCGGTGAAGAAACTAGTTAGAATAAATAAATAAAAAAAGAGAGAAAAAAATAAAAGGGAGCGGTGGAGATGTATGGTGTGGGACATGTGAAGTAATGAGGGTGAGAGAAGACTTCAACATCACGACATGTTGTAACATACAGCTAGCACTGAACCACCTCCTTCACCTACCTTCTCCCCTCCCCTCCCTCCTTTTTTATTAACCTCATTCTTCAAATTTCTTCCTCACTTTAACCTCAAATCTCTTCTTCATTTTCCACATTTTTTTTCTTCATTAGGGTTTAAACACCAGGTGAGCCTCTTTTAACCTCAATCTTAATTAATTTCATCTGCTTATTGCTGCTAAGATACTTTTGTTTTGATATCTCAATGAAACAACCTACATCAATGTTTCTCCATTTTATGCTTTACTTGGTTTTTTCCGCCAATGGAGTTATTGTTCCATTGGTAACACATCTGTGTTATGGGTATTAGGTTTTGAAATTTGAATCCTCTTATGAGCAGAGATGCGTGTTATGTATTTTTTTCTTGAAAATTAAAATGTTGCCGTTCAAAAAAAAAAAAACTTTTTCCTCAATTCTCGAAAACATACACAATTTCATTTTTAATGTTTTGTTTTTTTTAACAGCACTACTTTGATTTTCAATGAAAATACATCATAATCTGTTGACAGCAGGATTGAACTCTGGACCTGGTGTTCATAACATAAATGTGTTATCTTCAATGTTTTGCTTGATAATTTCTTAAATGTCCAATTTTTGTATCTTCTTTGCATTCAAATCTCAAGGTTTGTTTTACTAACCATTAGATGGCAAAAAGTTGTTTTACTTTTAACAATTGAGTGCAACAATTTGATGAATAAAAAAAATTCTAGCATCTTAAAGCTAAATTTGGAATTTTTTTCTATTTATTGCTAAAATGCGAGCTGTGTCACCATTGTCATGCATTGCATTGCATCACATCACATCACATCATTTTACAAACATATCTTTTTTTTCTTTGTTTATCTTACACTCAAAGAATAACACACTTTTTGCAAGTGTCTTTTTAAGTGTTGTTAATTAAGTTGGTTTTTTTTCATTGCAGAGGAAAGAAAATGGGTGACAAAACATTCACAGATGAAATCGACTTGTTTGATAATATTGATGATCTCATTAATTTCCCTTCGGTGACCGACAATTGCTATGATCTTGCCGACATTTGGACCAACAATTCAGATGAATTGCAAGCCTCTGATCCCATCTTCTCCGATACCGGTGTCTCCGATCTCTCACCAGAGCTCGCTGTTCCGGTGAGTAATCGGTCGTTGGTCATTTTATTAGTAACACTCTTGTGTTTAAAACAAAACGTATGTTTTGAATTCAAATTTTACATTATATTGATTAAGATTAATTTATTCAAGAATATATAGAAACTTTACTTAAAAGTTCACTAGTGATTAGTAATTATTTACATTGTTTTTTACACATTGAAATTTGAAGAGTTTGATTAACAAAAATTGTCGGTGGGAGTTATTTCTTGAATTTTAACGTATTGTTTCTTGAAATATGAACACATACATTTTATTTTATGACTTTTAATTGTTTCTAGAAATATGAAGTTATGAACACATACATTTTATTTTATGACTTTTATTTAATAATAATAATTATCATTATATCATCACTGTCTAAGGGTTTTACATGTTATAGTTAAATGTTTCTATTCAGTTTTACTGAAATAGTTGGTTGACGACTTTTAACTCCGATCAATTTGATTAATATGGTTGTGATGAGCTTTCGCTGCGTTTGCAGTATTGAGAGAGTCCCGATGCCAACAAAAAAACACATTTATTTATGTTGTTATTTTAAAGAATATTTAAGATTTCGATCGACCCCATCAATATATAATTATTGTTACTTTAAAATCCCGCATCAATTATTTTTAAAAACATGGCTACTAAAATAATTACAAAAGAAGTCAAAAAAGAGTTTTCAAGGGCCATTCAGTAATAATGAAGCTTAAATTTAACAAACTTGGATGTGAAGTTTGAATATTTGTGTATTTTTATTTTGATCATTATTAAACTAATATAATATTTACAATCCCTTTTTTGAATAATCTCAGTATGAGGACATCATTCAGCTTGAATGGCTTTCAAACTTTGTGGAAGATTCATTTTCCAGTGAAGGATTGACCATAAACAAAGACAATATTCCGTTGACGAAAACCGTCGAGCCATTGGTGGTTGCAAACTATGAGTTCCAGATGTCGAGTCCGGTGTCGGTTCTCGAGAGCAGTAGCAGCAGCAGTTCCAGCTCATCCTCGTGCTCACGGGGTGGAAGTAATGGCAAGATGATCCCACTTAGTTCAACTACTCATGGTCCGCAACGGGCACGAAGCAAGCGTCCTCGGCCACCAGTTTTTAACCCTCGTGCCACCATGGAGATCCTCGTCCCAGTGAAAGTTTCTGTTGAGTCTGAGAACTTACTTGTGCCGGATCAGAAGAAGAAAAAGAAGAAACCCAAGAAACCCGACGCTGAATTCAATCCTGATGAAAAACGCGAAAACCAGAACCAAACAGGACAAGGAGTTAGAAAATGTATGCATTGTGAGATTACGAAAACACCCCAGTGGCGTGCGGGACCGATGGGTCCAAAAACCCTTTGCAATGCTTGCGGTGTTCGTCACAAATCAGGGCGGCTCTTCCCAGAGTATCGCCCTGCTGCCAGCCCAACTTTTGTGCCTTCTTTGCACTCCAACTCTCACAAGAAGGTTGTGGAGATGAGAAGCAAAGGCGTGCCGGACCAAGCCGAGCTCATCCCGAACATGAACCCGCGAGCGGGTTACATGTGATCAAGAAGTTCAGTTTAATTTGTTGCTAGTTTATATACTGGTTTTTAGTATAATTAGTTTGTTTAATTTGTTAATTTTTAGTATATAGATGTTTATCATATATTTTAGGTGGGTACAAGTTAAGGGATGAATTTTATGGCTTTAGGGTTGATGAGGTGCTAGATTTGTTTTGTTTGTTTCTTTTATGGAAATTCTTTTTGTAGTTCATACAATATATATTTTTTGTAGTTCATACAATATATATTATGTTGCCATCTTAAATTTTTTATATGTAGTGAGTTTGTTTCTGTGAAAAAAAAAATTACATGTATTATATGTCTTGTGTTTGTTCCTGTGAATTTCCAACCCCGGACTACAAAAGATCAAGATCCGTCACTTGGACCAGCTTTGACGATAGAGAGATATGACGATACGATGGGCTACAATTGTAGCAACCTTTTTCGATATAAGAATAGGGATCGAGGCATGTGACAATAAGAGGTCGTGTTTAATCTCTTGATATTGCCTTAGGATGTGGACTGTGGATAGTCAATAGTGTGGTTTGTTCGGTTATAAGGCTAAAACCGAAACAAACCACACTATCGGTATAGTCCACACCCTAAGGAAATTAAATCAATCGGTTTCAATGATAAATGGTTTGATAGTCAATAGTGTGGTTTGTTCGGTTATTGGTAAAAGTAGTTCATTCAATTTGATAAAAATTTAGTTCGGTTCGAATTTAAAGAAACTAGCGAAAAAGTGCTGCTCAAACTCGCTTCGTTTTCAACCGAGCAGCTCGGTTCTGCTCGATTTCATGCATTTTATGTTCCACATAAAATTTAATACGAAGATTTTTCAAATTTAAATGTCACCATTGTCGCTTGTTATCCATTCAAAATACATAATAAGTTAAACTAATAAAAAAAACTCAAATTAAGTTGTATAAGTGTTAATACAAATTGTTTCATTCAAATATTAAAGCAAAATATCATAAAATCTCATCGTTCAATCCTCATATATCTTTAATAAATTGTTACACATCATTTTTCATGCACTTATTACAAACCAGAATATAATGTTTTTGTTTACCGATTAAATGTTTTGGCCGGTCTTTGGAATTTACCAAGAATGTAGAGCTTTTTAATGTGAGCTAAAATTTTTAATGACTAGTGATCTTAATTTGAGCCAATAAAACATAAATCCCGTTATCTACTAAAATAAAACACACACACACACATATATATATATATATATAATTAAAAATATTCACGTTGAACCGATCCGATCGGACCTTTGTTCGTTGCTTGGCTCAGTTACAAACCAAACCAAGCCAAACGGCTCATTTACAATGAGCAATTTCTAAGCAATTTTCGAGCAAGTGTCGAACGATTTGAAGAGCCCAGCATAAAACCATCGTTTTACTTTGAGCCTGAGTGGATTCAATCTAACTTCAATTAAGAAAACAATTAATATTTTTTTTATCAACTATTAGTAGGCCTTTATATTTATAAAGTAGAACTTTTCCTACATATAACATTTAATTTCTAAAGGTAGTGCAAGGGTTTTATATTTACAAATATGCTTATAATTTTTGTTTTTAGTTTCATACGAAAACTTATTGACAATATTTTTGTATCCAACTTTGTTTAGTTTTAAACAATGATTAAAAATAGTTAATATAGTCTTAACATCCATGTTCTATAATAACAAAAACAAATAACAAGTAGTTAAACTTTCATTTTACAATCCCTGAATAAATCATCAGAGTATATATCACTCAAAATATGATAGGTTGCATGATACCAACCAAATTTGATCATCAAGTGTCTTCGGAAAACAAGTCAAAAAATCATATAGATCAAACACAAAAGCCCAAACTGGCGTAAATGGGCCTCCTAAACGAGTACACAGAAATTAACTCTTACATAGTTACATTTCAATGTTTCGTTAAGCCGTTAAGGGGTGTTTGGTGTTACACGAGTCGTGTTTATGGGTAAGCTGTTCAAATCCATTCAAACCCGAAAATGTTCACACAAACACAAACCCAAACACAAAAATTGTGCCAGGTATGGCCGTATGGAATTAGAACACCAAGTGAAAATTCTCAAGCTGACACGAACACGACCCTTTTAACCCGAATTTTATAATTTTTATACTTTTTTCACGTATAGTATTTTGAAATTATTACTTTACAAAAAAAATTGTTTATACAATAATTTTTTCTTGGGTTATTGGATTTAATCACCTCCAGCTATTAGTTATTGGTCGCTGTCACCCTTAAGTATAACTTTGGCCAATAATATAACTCCCAACTAAACACTTTGGTGTCTGTATCACCAAAAGTTAACCAATTCAAGTCACTTTTGGTTAATTTTTTGTTAGCTTTTGGTGATACGGACATCGTATCACCAAAAGTTAACCAATTCAAGTCACTTTTGGCTAACTTTTGGTTAATTTTTTGTTAACTTTTGGTGATACGGACACAAAAGTGTTTAAGTGTTTAGTTGGGGTTTATATTGGCCCAAGTGATACTTGAGGGTGACGACCAATAACCAATAGTTGAAGGTGATTAAATCCAATAATCTTTTTTTCTTTATGGAATCTTATGTATATTTATGCGTTTACCTATAAATTTAAAACTAAAACACCCAATGAATTTAATTTATGACAAAGCATTAATAAAAATATTTTAATAAATAATATATGGATTAAATGGTTCCGTTGGGTTGACCCAAACGCAACCTAATTATTTAAACTACATTTACATTGTATTAGAGGTGTTATAGTAGGTCGCAACATATAAAAAGTGGTTATTGGATTTTAATACTCCTAACTATGAGGTGATAGCCGTTGCCACTCCCAACTAACATCTTTACTGTCACCACTCCCAACTTAATATTTCACTTGCCATGTCACTCCGTTTTATGCCACATAAGCATGCTACGTAGGATAATAACGCCACATGAAGAAAAATAGAATGACACGGTAAGTAAAATGTTAAGTTGGGAGTGATGATAGTGAATTTGTTAGTTGGGAGTGGCAACGGTAAATACACCATAGCTGGTAGTATTAAAATCCAATAACCCTAAAAAATTACTTTTTAAAACACGCGAGAGGAGTTATGGCGGCTCGTAAAAAACAAAAATTACCTTTTAGCATTGCAAAAGATTAGTTGGAGTTGCATACAGATTTTTCAACAATTGGCTAGTTTTTGTCCATAAGTACAAAATGAATCCGCTATGCTAGCGACTTACCAATTATACATCCAAAATATATTGCATTGTAGTTACAAAAAGTTGTGATAGTTAGGCTTTGGTGACCAAAATACATAACCCATAAAAACCCACATAGAAAAGGGGTCAAAATGTTAAATGATGACCAAAATGCATAACATACAAAAACAATGGTGACCAAAATGCAAAACATAAAAAAACAATGGTGACCAAAATGCAAGCCAACAAAAAACAATAGTGGCTAAATTGCAAAACTCACTAACAATGCTGGCCAAAATAGAAAACGCATTAAAATGCAAAACCCATAAAAAGAATTGTGCTCAAAATGAAAAAAAAAACCCATTAATAATAACTTCAACTATTCATTGATTATTATTACTAGGTCCAAAGCGTTTTCTCTGTCTTGGAAATAGCAATTAGTAAAACATTCCGTACCACCTAAAATATGTGAAAATCAAGTTAGCTATTGAAAGCTAGTGAGTAAAAAACACAATTGATAAAACTGGTATAGAAATCTGAGGTCAGTATAATTATGCTACGTAATCTTACATGTATAGTAATTTCATAATTATCACTCAACCAGGACCCCTAGCATAGAATAATACACAATCACTTTAGAACCCACAATCATTCGTTTAGCCATTTATCATGAAAACCACTCATGTTTCAATTAATGACAACTTCTTAACCAACCGTCATTTACCGTCTCGATATTTAAATTACCAATAATCGTTTAGCAACTTAGAGACATGGCATAGCATCAAGCTTCATAGTATAACACCATAGCATCATAGCATCACAACATAGTAAACATGAAATTTAAAGTCCGGGTTTAAATCACCTATCGATGTTATATAAGTAGGGGGTTTGTCAGACCATTAACGCTAACATTGTACCGGTGGGATTACCAAGCAATAAAACTACTTTAAACTACCACATAAGATTACATCCTACTGCAGACAAGACTAACATATTTTATGATCTTTTTTGAAAACAAAATAGATTAGAAAAATGTCGTATATTATAGAATACATTATTCGGCCCCAAAACGTAAAAGTAAAAAGGGGAGCGAGTTTACTCACCTTAAATTACGAGCACGAAATAGATAGTAAACCAACTAGATAGAATTCGAGGATTGTCCAAATACTAGGATCACCTAAGTAAATAACAATCTTAACTTAGCAAAATGTATAGTATAGAAAACTAGGATTGGAAATTAGAAATCTATGGTGATTTGAGATCTAGGGTTTCTGATAGGAATTTGGGGTTCTTTTAGTAAGGGGAATAATAATATAAAAAATTCTTTTTTTCACTCTCCACTGCTACTTTGGAGTAGCCTAATTCTGAACTTTATACATAAAAATTGGTTTGAATATAACGTTTAATGATGAGGACTGCTTCGGTTAATTTGATTAGTAACTCAAGTGATTAATGTATTAACCTTTTTGTTTATAATAAGAGAAATATTAACTCAATGACTGATAATATGTAATTAAGCAGTTATCGAGCGTTTTATAAAATTTATAAAGCTTTAACATATCTTGGAATCTAAAAAAAACTATTTTGTAGTTTCATAAGGCTTAAATGTATTTAAGTATACATTTATAATTCCTTATAATTCTCACATCTAGTTTAAAATTTTCAGTAAGTATTATTATGGGAAAAATTCTTTTTATTTAAACTAATATCACATTATATACCTCATAAAATGGTAAGAAAACGATGGGATCCAGGTCTCGAACTCAGGATCTTATGGTTCAACCAGAAGATAACAAACCAGTAGTGTGACACCTCACCCGGCGACGAAAACACCGAGTTGTCATAGAAATTGGATATCAATAGTAACAAAGTACATAACACACTTTTTATTAAATTCTAATAATTGTCATAACATAAGTTTTGGAACATAAGTCTTAAACAGATGCGACAAAAGTAATAAAACCGAAACAGTAAATGCAATTGTCTTTATTATTTTAACTAGGTCCAAGGAAATCTATGTCTTGGTAAAAGCAGCAAAATAATATCAAGCACCACCTGAAATATGTGGAAATAAAGTTAGCTAATGAAAGCTAGTGAGTAAATAACAATTGATAAATAATAGTATAGAAAATACGAGATCATCATAAATATGTTGGCGTAATCTTACATGTATAGCTACTTCATCCTATTATCAACCATGACCCTTTGAACACGCATTGTAATTGTAATATAACTTGTAGCCATTTATCATGAGGAACCAACTCATGTGTTAATTAAAGATAACTTTTCAAACAACCGTCACTTAACCGTCTCGATGTGTCAGTTACCAATAATTATTTAGTAACTTAAGGACATGGCATAACAACATAGTATAGCAACTTGTAACCTTGAATAACACCTTGTAACATTGAAATTGAAATTGATATTGAATGGGGTTTAAATCACCTATCGCTGTTGTACATGTAGGTGAGTTTGTCAAACCATTAGCACTAACATTGTACCGGTAGGTTTACCAAGTAATAATGCTATTTTAAACTATCACATAAGACTGCATCATGCTGTAGCAAAACTAACATATTTGTATGATCTCTTTTGAAAATTGAAAGAAAATTAGAAACCTTTCATTAGAACACATATTTCGGCCCAAAACGTAAAAGTAAAAATGAGAGTGAATTTACTCTCCTTGAAATTTGGGCGCGAAACAAATAGTAAATAGGCTAAATAGAATCGAGGGTCGTCCAAAAATTAGAATCATCTAATTATATGACAATCCTAACTTAGTAAAACTTATTGTATAGAAAACTAGAATTGAAACAATAGGAGATTAAGGAAATTGGGATTCTAGGGTTTCGAATTGGGATTTGGGGGTTTCTTGGTAAATGTCTAAAAATATATAAACTCGTTTATTCGTAGCCGCATTAATAATTATTTTGATAAATGATAGAAGCTTTAATATTATATTTCTAATAACAGTTATATAATGTTAAAAAATATGTTATATTTATTAAAAATACTTTAAAACTTTTACATAATTTTAAAGTATACAAAAGTCCATTTAAATGTCCTATTTGTATAGTTTATTATTTATAAAACTTTGTATGCACTTTGTAAATATTTAAAATACATTTTTATAGTATTTTTATAGTATTTAAAAGTATTTGTAATTAGGGGTGTTTTTTTACCCAAACCCGAATACCGAATCCGAACCGAATTAACCCGAACCCGATTAAGACATAACCCGATTTCAAAGCAAATCCGAACCCGATTTACTCTTTTGGGTAGGTAAATGGATAATACTTTTGAGATCCGGGTCAACCCGATTAACCCGAATAATCAGAATATATATATATATATATATAGAGTGAGGTTCACCTACATAGTGTTATAAATCTAAGAAGACTAAGAAGCAATAAGAGATTGACATGTGTCATCTAGGAAAATTAAGAGAGGGGGTATTTTAGTCATGCCCACTTTTTTAAATATTATCTCTTCACATGCAAGTCACATGTCAATTCCCCCACTTTTTTAAAACGTTTATAACTTTTACATACGACATTATTTTTTTAAACAAATTACACCATAAAAACGAGAATTTTTTTCTCTTTAAAACGCGTATAATATTGATATATAAAAAACGAACTTTTTTTTCACAATTTTTTAGCTCATTGTGTCTAACGTCAGGTCATTGTGTCTTCCGTCAGGTCATTGTGTCTTTCATCAGGTCATTGTGTGATTGTGTCATCCGTAAGGTTGTTGTGTCATTCATCGGGTCATTGTGTCATCTTATTTGACAAGTATTACACAATGATCTAATAATAATTACACAATAACAAAAAATGTATTTCAAAGATCTTGCTCTCACATCATCCTCCTTAAAAAATAAATAAACAAAACTTAAAAAAACTACTATTTTCTCATTGTGTCCTTTTTCATTGTGTCTAATTTAAAAAATAAAAAAACGGTAATTTTTTTAATTTTTTTTAATTTTTTTTATTTATTTTCTGAAAGAGGAATACATGGGGAACAAGGTCTCCGAACCACTTTTTTCAAATTTGATTTATATTGTGAGTTATAATTTTTTTAAAAGTGTCATTGTGTCTTTGTTTACCATTGTCTCTTTGTTTACCATTGTGTCATTCTCACACTTTGTAACAAAAAATGACGTTGTCTTTGAACATTTCTCAAACACATATTAACAATTTGTGACACGGTGATAATTTCGAAACACATAATATGACACAACAAATATTTATAATAAGATGATATTATATAATGACTTAAGAATGAACCGATAAAAGTGATATTTCACTAGTTATAATATAACACAATCACATGATATTACACAAGGACTAGACAAGTGCCGAAACTTTTTTTTATTTTTTATATATCAATATTATACGCGTTTTAAAGATAACAAAACGCTTGTTTTTTTGGTGTAATTTTTTTTAAAAAATAATATCGTATCCAAAAGTTATGAAAGTTTTAAAAAAAGTGGGGGAATTGGCATGTGCCTTGCATGTGGAGAGAGAAAGTCAACAAAAGTGGCTATGACTAATGTATCCTTCCACCAATTTCTTTTCCTAAAATTGATCTCAACCATTAAACAAGAGATCTAAAGGTCATAAATCCTTCTTAGTCTTCTTAGATTTCCAACACTATGTAGGATAACTCTCCTCTCTCTCTCTCTCTCTCTATATATATATATATATAGGGGAGAGATTTTCTAAAAAGGCTATAAACTCTAAAAACGCTAAGAACAATTTTGGGGCGTCGGATCTGGACGTCAATGGCCAAGATTAACGCGGTGGCGTTTTTGTAAATATTATGATGTTCTTGCTGACGCGTCATATAGTTCTGGGGTAAATTAGTCATTATGCGTTTTCAACCTAAAAAGCAAAACTACTAATATTAAGCGATTTGGTGCGTTATTTTGGGACAGACTGTTTATTTCTCAATCAACACCTACAATTAGGCGATTCGTTCAAATTAGGGCGTTTGTTTCCTTACTTGAAGAACACCACGTCGCTTAAAAACTAGGTCGTCATTTTACTTGAAGAACAATTCGATTGCAAACATTCAACAAGGAAATCAACGACATAAGGTAATTTCAACAACAATCGATTAGTTCATTTACGTCTTTACTTTAGGTTATAACAATGGTTGTTGACGAGAAAACATTAGGCGTTTATTCCATCATTCATATGCGTTTGTATATATTATTGTTTTGTTCGTGAGTTTTAATCGTAGATTCTGTGGATTTTGTAGATTTGACAACCGGTGAAAAATCAACGAATATATGGTGTTTGATTACCTAATGGTGTTGTTTTTTTGAATTATGGTGTTATTTTAAAGTATGTTGTTATATGCATAGCAAGCATGGTGTTATTTTAGATGATAATGTAACCTTGTTGGTCATTCAAACATATGACAGGTAGAAGGAGTGAGCGAATAGCCATTGGCAATTCATTCAAATGGACCAATGAACCTGAGAATCCAATTATTTTAGATGATAATGGTAACCTTGTTGTTCATGGTGTTTTTATACTGATAATCAAATGGACAATTAGTTTAGTTGTAAGATTGTTTATACTCTTGTAACATATATCATTCTGTACTCCAGATGCTATTGAAGAGAACAAAAAAACAACCCATAGTGGTCTTGGCAAAGAGAAAAGTATGAAACGAAAAAAGTTAGAAGGTGCCATGAAACCGAGGATGACAGAAGTTAAGAAGGTGAAAAACACCATGATAAGTAAAGAAGAGACAAAGAAAGGGAGAAAAACACCAAAAACAGTTAGTTTTGAAGATGATGATGATGATTTTGTTATGAAGGATAAAAGCCACATGAAAAGCCCATCAAAGAAGAGAGTAAGAAAAACACCACATTCTGTGAGTTGTGATGATGAAGATGATTTTGTTAAGAAACCAACAAGTTCTGAATTACATAAGGCAGGAAAGGTTAAATGTTACTCAAGGTTTTCGGGGGAAAGAATACTACCCCGATGTGCTTTGAACAACCTTACCAGCTGGTTCGAAACATTCACCAAAGAGCAGTGGAAAACAGTTGGTGAGATGGGGTTTGATAGGGTGTTATATTTGCAGTTAGAGAACGTCCCCACTGCATTAGCTTTTTGGTTGGTTGAAAATTATGATCACCAAAATGCTACACTGAATATTGGGAAGAAACTTATCAGATTAACACCAGCATTGATCAACGAGGTGTTGGGGATCCCAATTGGGAAAAAAGATGTTGTGGATAGAAGGCCACACGTGAGATGTGAAGCTATCAATGAATGGAGACAGCAATTTGGAGGGTCAGATTGGGCAAGGAGGCCTTATGTCCTGGGATTTTTTGAAAGAGTCAGCAAAATGGATGTGAATGGGAGATGTTTTATGATCAATTTTTTGGTTGGTTTTTTCACCATCGTTGGTGAAACAAATAAGAATAGTGTGGTGAATTTGAGGTTCTTGACTAGCATCAAAAGAAACACCACGCCCAGAGATATGAAAGATTTTAAATGGTGTGACTATTTAATTAGCTGTTTGAATAGGACAAGGGCATCCTGGACACCCGAGACTAAGTTCAATGGGCCGCTACTTGTCCTAGCTGTATGATCTCTTTCGTAAAACTCTTTTATAACTTCTTGAGTCAATTTTTTTAACTAACCATAATTTTATTTAATATATGTAGTTGGTGCTTGTACGTGAGCTGGAAAAGGAGAATAATAAAGTGAGGAATATGTGCCCTGTTGAGTATGTTAATAATGAGATGTTAGTCAACCTTGAAGCTAAATTGAGGAAAACAGGACCGAAGGAAAGTGATCAGAAGAAGAAAAAACCACCTACTAAGGAGAAAATTGATGTGGATGAGGCTGAAAATGAAAATAATCTATCAATAACTGTCTATGATGATATAAGGCCTGAAGAAGTGGGAAATGAGGAAACATTCAGTGAGGACGAATTACAACAAACTAAAGATGATGTTGATGTTGATGTTGATGATGATAGTGAGATGGTGTATGATGATTGTGCAAAAAAATATAATGATGATAATGTTGATTGGAAAAATGAGGCAGATCCTTACCTGGAAGACATTATTGAGTATTATAAACAAGCTGAAGAGGAACTTGTTGAGGTGTCAGGATCAGGAAATCATTTGTTGATCAGGGCGGTGTCGCAATACAGCTTGCCACATCAGGTAAATCATTTGGTACTTGTTAAAACATCATGTATTTAGTTCAATGTTATATTTATTATGTTTCTTTTTCAACGTAGTACAATGAACAAAACACCATAGATGGGGTTGATGGAGATCAAACTGCTGAGACAGGTGTATATGAGGTATATCATTTATATATGCTAATATAAACACCATGAAAATCACACCATAGACATAATGTACTCATAGCATTTAGTTATAATAAGGTTTATTTCTTTAATGTAAAACTAGTTTGAAGCTGAATATAAACACCATGTAAAAACAGCATGTAACAACACAAATTTGTTATTTTACCCTTGACGTATTATATACATGGGTTGACTTGGTTCTGTCACCAATAGGAGGTTGATGGGGTTGATGGAGATCAAACTGCTGAGACAGGTGTAGATGAGGTATATCATTTATATATGCTAATACAAACACCATGAAAAAAACACCATGAAAAAAACACCATAGACATAATGTACTCATATGATTTATTTATAATGAGTTTTATTTCTTTAATTTAAAACTAGTTGGAAGCTGAATATAAACACCATTTAAAAAACTCATGTAACAACACAAATTTGTTATTTTACACTTGACGTATTATATACATGGGTTGACTTGGTTCTGTCACCAATAGGAGGTTGATGGGGTTGATGGAGGTCAAACTGCTGAGACATGTGTAGATGAGGTATATCATTTATATATGCTAATACAAACACCATGAAAAAAACACCATGGATATAATGTACTCATATGATTTATTTATAATGAGTTTTATTTCTTTAATTTAAAACTAGTTGGAAGCTGAATATAAACACCATTTAAAAAACTCATGTAACAACATAAATTTGTTAATTTACACTTGATGTATTTTATACATGGGTTGACTTGGTACTGTCACCAATAGGAGGTTGATGGAGTTGATGGAGATCAAACTGCTGAGAAAGGTGTAGCTGAGGTATATCAAAATGTAGATGAGGTATATCATTTATGAAAGTAAAAAACACCATAGCTATAATGTAATCATGGCATTTAGTTATAATGAGTTTTATTTCTTTAATTTAAAATTAGTTGGAATCTGACTATGGAATAAAGCAGAGTGATGGGGTTGGTGGAAATCAAAATGCTGAGAAAGATGTTAAGAAGGTATATCATTAATTTATGATACAATATTTTCTCAAACAAAACACCATAATGTAACTGATTGTTCTTTGGTGATAAAACCATAGCAGGCTGATAAAGAATGTGAAGGTCATATATCAAGCTAAGATGATATGACAGATGCCGAATTGAGTTATGTGTTACAAGAGTTAAACAATTCTTTGAAGAAAGTAGAATTGGTATTCAAGGAGTTATCAAATAAGTATCCAACAAGCATGGTACTACAAGCTAAGAAAAATGAGTGGAAGGACATGTGTGAGCAACATAAACTTACTGTTATGTCACAAGAAAAATGTGAGCAAACTTCAAAAATTATGAAATTTTTCTATGATTACAAAGGTAGTTGTTTCACAATAATCCGGGAAGACAACAGTCATTGGTTTTTTAAGAAATATGAGGAGGTGATGTTACTTTCAGAAAAAGATCGTAATAGAATCATGTGGTTAAACACAAGACCTGGAGTGCCTAGAGATAGTAAAGAAAAAAGTTTGATTAGCTTCATGCTGAAAATGGAACCATCTGAATCAGAGGATGGAGATGAATCTGAGGATGATCATTCAAATAACTCACCTGTTTATGATAAAACACCAATGGACGTCAACAAGTTAAACAATGCACCGGTGTATGACGAGACACCACAAACAACGACAGTAGTGACAGGAACTGAGGATGATGGTGATAAGGTCCCAGTCTTTGATCAAACACCCATAGGTGCCTGTGTTGTGAGTGAACCTCCAGTGACTCAAACTTTTACCTGCACATTCATGACTGAGTTTGAAAATTCAGAAATAGCAAAAAAAAGTGAAGAAAGGGCAAAACAGTTGAAGGAGAAGGGCAAAAGTGATATCCAATCAACAAATGTTACGAAACCAATTTTTGATTTAAACGTTACTGGTACTGATGTGGATGGTGAGGAGAATGTGTCTGTACCGGACATAACAAAGTTGATTAAAGAAAACACCATACTAAGTGTTGGTGCACAACAACAACCACCAAGTCCTACGTTGGTGCCAGCAACTGATGAAGCTAAACTTGACATTCAAAAGAGCAAAGTTGATATATCAGTAGTACCAGATGAAGTGTCAAAGAGAAAAGAGCATAGACCAAAGAGAAAACTGAGTCAAATGGCAAAGATTTTGGTTTCTGCATACGAAGATAGAAAAGTTGAGGTAGAAGATGAAGTGACAGCCTTGGAAAAGAATATAACAGCCTATTTGTTTGCAGGAATAGGGGATGAATGGTATGTATATCTTAACTATATGTAAACAACATGTTACTATTTTCTTAAATTTTTTAACTGCATACCTCGTGAATACAGGAGTCTGGTCTTCAGCATAGAAGGCAAAATAGATGTGACAAGAGTGCTAATGGAAAGCATGCGACCAGGCCAATATATACACATAAATGTTGTCCTAGCATGGGGTCACATACTGAATCATGAGGAATTGGTGAAAAAGCTTGAGAAGGCTGCCGAGAGCCCAAATGAAGCAGGCCAAAACAAGTGAGGTGCCACTCAATAAATTGTTCTGCACCGAGATCATGCTGGTATGTAACAATGTATAAAAAAAACACCAACAATCATACGACTATGAGATTGATGTTTTATGGTTGTTTTTATTGTAATGTAGCATAGGGACACCTATGACAAAAGTGAGCATGAAAGATTGGAGGAATTTAAAAGGCACATGCAAATTGTGCTTGAACGTGCAGAATCAAATAGCATTGAAGAATTTGAACTGATTTTCATCCCAATCTTATACCAACGTCATTACTACTTGATGTGCTTTAATCTGAAAACAAGCGTCGTTGAAGTAATTGACGACAGTGCAGCCGAGCCGGACGAGACTGTCACTGTAAAATATTCAGGATGAGTTGATAAAATGGTAAGTTATCAAGATATTATATTATATTTAAACATGTTTTAGATTTAATTTCAGCTGGGTCTGATGAGTTAATGTTGTGATTGTATAGGTTACAACATTCGGTGATTATTTGGTTTCTGTTAAACATATAAATGGCATGAAAATCAAAACAGCATCCCCAATTCGTTTAAAGATGCAATGCAGGACAACCACAAACAAAGTGGATTGTGGTGTGTTTCTGATGAGACATATGGAGACTTATCATGGTGTATGCGATGGTTGGGACTGTGGTATTTGCTCTGAAAATGACAAGGAAAACAATCAACAGAACCAGGTTGAGAAGCTGAGGCGTAAATATGCAACAAAAATAGCACTTCATTATCTAAATGATGATAAAGAGGCTTTTATCAAAAGTACAGTTCCTTTCATGAAGATGAACAAACAGAAAAAAATGGAGATTGAAAAAAAGGCAGATGAGAGAATATCAAGAAGGATGGCAAAACATGTAGATTGAGTTGGAAAATTGTTCTTTGGTAAAAAAACACCATGGAGTTACATTGTGAACACTTTGCATTTGACATTACAATCATCTAGTTTATGAAACATTTGTTTTGAATTGACAATTAATACTTAGCTTTATTAGAATGTCGCAAAACAAATAAACAACATTTATGCATATTGTGTGTTAGATTACAAAATTAAGTATTCATGCATGTTATTATATTAATAAATAAAACACCAAACACATGTTGTTAAATTAATAAATAAAACACCAACAACAAGGAATAAAGTAGACAACCTTTATTTAATAAAACATAAATAACACCAAACACATGGGGGTCGAAACAGTTACACTACATGTTATAAAAACACCATACAACACCATAAAATTGTTCTTTGGTAAAAAAACACCATGGAGTTACATTGTGAACACTTTGCATTTGACATTACAATCATCTAGTTTATGAAACATTTGTTTTGAATTGACAATTAATACGTAGCTTTATTAGAATGTCGCAAAACAAATAAACAACATTTATGCATATTGTGTGTTAGATTACTAAATTAAGTATTCATGCATGTTGTTATATTAATAAATAAAACACCAAACATATGTTGTTAAATTAATAAATAAAACACCAACAACAAGGAATAAAGTAGACAACCTTTATTTAATAAAACATAAATAACACCAAACACATGGGGGTCGAAACAGTTACACTACATGTTAAAAAAACACCATACAACACCATAAAATTAAAAAAGAGACTTAATAAAGTCCATTTTGATTTTCATGTCCAATTCAATGGACCTAATTATATCCGAGAGCTTTTTAACCAGTTCTTTGTCATCTGAGCAGTGACCCAGGTTAAACTTCATGGCTAGATCTCTTATGGTGCTTGCAGGAAGTCGACTAATTTCTTTGTTTATCTCGTCTCGTTCTTTGACAGATTCTTTTATGGTCTTCATGGTAGAACCTATAAGATTAACCACAGCAACGTCTTTTTTGTATTGACTCATAACCAAATCAAATAAGTAAAGTTTCTCACCGGATTCATTTGTAGCCGAACCAGACGCCATAACTAGTGATTTGATGGTATAGGAGCAAGTAATGATATCAGTCTATGTAGGAGTAATGAATAAACACCACGGTATATATAATAAAAGCATTAATTGAAGTGGTTGCACCCAGCTGTAAAACGCAATAAATAAAGGCTATTTTCAACCGTTGGATTGCCCATATATCAGATGGATACAATTATTACGTGTCAGTGAAAAGGCACCTGACGTCATTTCGAAATCTCAATCGCAGCAAGTGAATAAAATATTAATAAAACGCCATGAAGTATAATAAATGACCCTACACATTTAAAACCAACCCCACCTTCCCTATAAATATTAAACCCCATACAACACAATCCAACACACACAACAAATAAAAAAAAACAGCAAAATACATTGCAACAATGCCATCATCTAAAGAAAAAGCTATGCAAATCTGTTCCTTTATAAAAGTTAAGGAAGACCTAACAAGGGATGCTTGCATTCGTTCGTTAAAGAATGTGACATCTCTGACAAGGGAGATAGAGGACCACAGCATGCAAATGATCGATGAGTTGATGAAGCTGGAAGAAACACCAGAAAGGGATGAAGCTATTAAGTTCTACAAGACTCAAGTGGGTGGGAACAGCAAGCTGAGTTTGATGGTGAAGGAAGCTGTGGAAAAGTTGGAGGAGCTGAAGAAGAAAAGCTCAGATGATGTGGAAACCCTAAACAATGCTTGATGCTGTTAGGGTTAGTTTGTTTGTGTTTATATGTTTTTGTTTTGATGATGTTTGAAAACAATGAATGGTTTATTTTGTTATATATTTTATCTACTTCTAATGGGTAATCGTTGTAGGAAAAAAATAGGATGATTGTAAAAAAACTACACAAAAACACTAAAATGGACCATAAAAATACAAACAAAACGTCATAACATAAAAATAAAATGTTGGTGTTGAGATAGACATAGAAATATATCTGAAACGTCAAAACATTATTCCTTTACAAATTTTACTACAAATCTATACCAAGGCTTCAGCTATCAGCAGACATGGTGTCAAAAGTTTTCTCCTTTGTATTAACTCCGGTTTTCTTGGGGGGTTTGGAACAAGTAGACGCATAATGTCCATATTCTTTACAGTTTTGACACTGCCTTGATTTCTTCCCTGCTTTTACAATTGCCTCTTCCTGTTTCGACTTAATACGTTTGTTGTGGACACCAGATCCTTTACTCTTGTATCCAACTGGTACTCGTCCAGGACGTTTGTTGTACTTGCAAGTACCATTTAACTCAGACGCCCTATCCCTCTTAGAAGGAGGTGGAACAACATACTGAAGTTCATCGGCCTTCGTCTTGTATGCTTCAACATACTCCTTGTATAAAGACAACGCCTCAATGTCGTCGTAAAGACGGCTCAAAGTGTACTCTTGAGCAGCGAAAATCTCACGTACCACAGATTGATTACGATCATAAAGATCTGTATAAAAACCACTATGGCTAGACTGACGGTATAAAATATTAGGAACTGCTTCTCTTGTCCAACGTTTAAGAATGTACTTCCTAGGAAACTCCTTAACATCGTACAACTTTAGAATATAAAAGATGTGTCTGCAAAGCAATCCAAATTGTTCAAACCTTCTGCATGAACAATGTATTGTTGTGTCTTCAGGTCGAAACATAACCTGTTTAAAAACAACAAAGAAATTAATAGTAAAATATATTTTATATAAGAAATATCTTGGTTGACAGCTTATGCATCACATTTATACATTTTTCATAGTCAGCTGACTATGGGGGATGACTATGAAAAAAACACCATAGATACAACGTACACGTAGCATTTAGTTATAATGAGTTTTATTTCTTTAATTTAGAATTAGTTGGAAGCTGACTATGCAATAAAGCTGATTATGAAAAAAAACACCATACCTCGAAATATGAGTTACACAACTGGTCAAAGTCTTTGATGAAAAACTTGGTAAATCCGTCAATATTCTCGAGCTTCACATTTATACATTTTTCAATACCTACAATCTCGACTTGAACGTCCAGAAATAATGTTTTAGTGTATATTTGAGAAGCTTGTTTTTCAAGAACAAAATCTGTCTTTAATTGTGGTCGAGTATAGCGAGTATCATGATCATTCTTCCTTTGATTGTGACGTTGGGACTCAATAGCAGTCTCAAAATGGGTAAGAAATTCAAGCAATGTAGACCTTACATTGCAAACTTGTCCAAAGAAATGATTTTCACTTTCTGACCTTGAAGTCGTACGCATCAACCCAGACATAAGCTCATCTCTATAGTATGCTGGTATCCATGATTCCCTCATGTCATAGATATCACCCAACCAATTATTATCGCTCAAATCAAAATCTTGAATGACAGAATGCCAACCTACTTCAAACTCAGAAGGACTGAGAGAATCAGTCCAAACAATATCACAGATACGTTGCTTGAAATCAGTTGTATTACAAAGCGTCACGCCCACCTACATGAACACCAGATTTAAAAAAACGTCATAAGTATATAAAAAAACACCAAACATATAACATAAAACAAGAATATCTGTCACACCTTGGTTGACAGCTTATGCATCACATGCCACATGCATAGACGATGTCGACTACCAAAAATAACCTCCTCAATAGCCTTTTTCATGGTTGGGTCTTGGTCAGTTACAACGACATCAGGTTGTTTACCAAATGCTTTCAAAAAACATCTCAGTAACCATTTGTATGTTTCAGCCATCTCAGAAGCCAGTAATGCAGCACCAAAGGAAACATTATTATTATGATTGTCGATCCCAGTAAATGGTACAAACACCATTGAGTACCTGAAAAAACGCCAAATTTTGCAAACCCAGAATATAACATCAAACACCATTGAGTACATGTACAGTTAGAATTATATTTATCCACACAACATATAGCATCAATTATATACCTGTTAGATCTATAGGTAGCATCAAATGACATAATGTCACCAAAAACTTGGTAGTTCCTCTTAGATTCTCCATCTGACCAAAACAATCCAACTAAACAATTCTCTTCATCAGTAAAATACTCACATGAAAAATCAGGAAGATGTTCTTTCTTCTTCATCAGATTTCCAACCATCATTTCAGCATCATATTCATTAATGAACAAATTAATTTCCCTTTTGAAATTCTTACAATCATTCTTACTAACACCAACCTCCTCAAAACCACCAAATATTGTCCTCATCACATTAAACGCTCTAACAGGTCCAATATTTATTTTTGCCATGCTTTGGATCATATGCTTCTGTAACTGAGTCAACTTTCGGGATGAAGCCAGAAAGTGCATGTCTTCTTCATTGACAAAAAAATGATTGTGTTCTTCAACAAATTTATATATATTCCATTTATCTTGAACCAGCTCCACACGAATATGTGCTTGGCAACCAGTCCTCTTTGAAAAGTTAGCCCTAACAACCTTTTGTTTAGCATTATCTTCTAATGTATCAACTTTTTTCTTCTGATTAAAACCTTCTTTGCTACATAAGTAGTATTTCAGTTTTATAACGCCATTATTGGTTTTTGAATCAGTACCTTTACGAACACCAAAACCAGATGCTGCAGCATAATTGCAATAGTATGCAAATGCTTGGTCCATATTGTCAAATGTCATCCCAACTTTAGGCTTCAACTCTTCCAACACATCAGGAATATAATGCTTTTCAGATGAATTTGGTAAGGTAATTTCTATTCCACGTGGAGCATATGTTAATGAATCAAAACCTATAAAGTACAACAACAACATCAACACAAAACATCATATAAAAAAACAATGACAAACATGGTTCTTATTCAGATTGATATTTGATAATACACATGAAACAACACCATAACACATTGTATAAAAACAAAATATGCTTTTTTATACGATCTATAACTAACAACCTATAACAAACACCATACAATGAAACAACACCATAAAACAAGGAAAAACAAACAAATTGCTTTTTTATACGATCTATAACTAACAACCTATAACAAACACCTTAATCGCATGAAACAACACCATAACACATTGTAAAAAAATGCAAAATGCTTTTTTATACGATCTATAACTAACAAACTGTAACAAACACCATAACCGTATTTTTATCTGAAAATTACATTTACATTTACAAATTGTAACAAATTGCTTCAATACCTATCAAACAATGGATTATATTGAAATTCAATCCAACAAAACACCATACGTAACAGAAAGTTTGTATTATTTAGACTTAAACAACTATTACATGTTCGTTATCAAAAAATTAAATGTGCTTCGTGATTACGTTGAAACAGATCAAACACATTAGAATTAACTAATTATAACTACAAACGCAACCTAACATCATAACAATTGACCGATAAAAACGTCATAACATTAATTGAAAACGAAAAAAACATCATGATCTATAAAACGCTTAATAATTACGTCAAATGAATGAAAACATAAGAATCAAACGCATTAACAATAACTACTCATGAATACATCAACGACAAACTTACCTGTGAAAACGGCACGATCATCGACAATCTTATCCGCCATTGAAGAGAGATTATGAAAAAACGGATCAACTACGGATTATATAAACTGCTAATCGCCAAATATAAACGCCAAATGATATAGAACTATTTATGAACTACGGTACATAAACCCTAGCGAAACACAATAATGAAATCGATATAACAGAATAAACATCATGCATGCAAAACGCTGTTACCATAAACAACATGCATCGGGTAAAATTACTTCAATACCCCTCCGCCTTTTTTTTAAGTATTAGACAAATAGTTGATGCTGATTGGTTCCTACACTTCCTAGAGTTTTTTGCCTTTTTAGAAAATCCCCAATCTATATATATATATATATATATATATATATGAGTTAAGTGCAAAATACACCTCTAAGGTTTACACTCAATAGCACTTTACAACCCCGTATGAAAATTTAAACCATTTGCAACCCCAAGCTTTCTAAAGTGAGTCATTTGCACCCCTCGGTTAAGTTGACAGTTAGTTAACCATCCAAATAGTTATAAAATTACATATTTACCCCTCTCTTATATGTTTAATAAAACACCACCCAGGTTGAATTACATCTATCCCCGTCTCCCAAGTTCGAATCTTCACATTAATCTTCATATCAATAAAACAAACATACAAATTCACAAGGTTCAGGTTGATAACTTATCCACTCAAATACAACATTTCCATAAACGCAAATCAACGATCAAACACACACACGCAAACATTGTTTCACTATTTAACCTACCAGACTTCATGCTCTCATCTCTAACAATTCCATATTCAAATAGGAAAATCTAACAATCATGCTTCAATTTCAACAAATCTAAATAAAAACTCATCAAAATCCAACCAAAAAAGTTACATCATAACTGATAATGACGTAGTTGAGTTGTGAAAACAGATTCCAATAACCAAAGATTGAATCGACTGGTGGAACACAAAGGTAGGCCGGATGTTAGATTAATCGCCACCGCTTCCGTCTGGCAGAGCTGGAAATCACACATCAAACATCCTTCATTGCCGCATCCATTCCATTGAGATTACACAACTATAATGAATCTAAAATTATTAACCTTCAAAAGTGTAGAACAAAGAAGAAAATAGTCATGGAATTATAGTAGTGGTTATCGAATCCATCAATAGTGATTTGCTTCATGGCTAATAATTAATTGCTCGATTATTTGATTTGGTATTTAACTTGACTTTTGATGTTCTAATTTGGCATAAGAGTGAGCCATCGACTTGCTTCATTTTGTTTTCCACTTTCATGGTCTTCTTTTAGCAGATTGGGTTTATGTTTCTTTTGGTTTGTAAAATGTCTATTTTACCCTTTTAAATAATAGTCAACTAACGATTAATTAACGGTCAACTTAACCGAGGGATGCGAGTGACCCACTTTAAAAAGCTTAGGGTTGCAAACGGTCTAAAACTTCATATAGGGTTGCAGAGTGCTATTCAATGTAAACCACAGGGGTGTATTTCGCATTTAACTCTATATATATATAGAGAGTTAAAAAAACTTATCAATGGTTTAGTTTTTTTAAATAAATTCATTTCCTACATACAAATGTGTAATGTATAAACTAAAAAAAATCATTAAAATATTTTTTACGTATGTATTTTTAGCGTTTTAAGTTTACTTACACATGTGTAAGTAACCTAACTTACACATGACTTCCACATGTGTAGGTTTAACAAATAAACGAAATTCATTCAATTTTATTTTTTGTTTGTCAAACTTAATGAATAAATATTGTATTTCTATCATTTTTTTGTATGTTAAAAACGTTTTTTGTTGAAAAAATGAAGAAATTAGTTATTTCTTTCACTTCTCACAATATTAGCTCTTCTCAAATGAACCATCCCCTATATATATATATAGGGGAGGAAACAAGAGAGAAATTCATATTAAGTTGAGAACTACCAAAAAGACAAAAGATGGAATTTTTAAGTGGAAGGGTAAAATTGGAACTTTACATATATAAATTTTTAAACATTTCTAGCTTTTGCATACTTTAATTTTTTTAAAATTTTTTCGCACCAATACATCAAGAATTTCATTATCTTTCATTTGAGTATAAATAACGTTATAAAAAAATAAAATTTTCTCGTTTTTTTTAATTTTAATACTACATATGTGTAGTATACGATACCGTATGTTTTTAAATTAAAGAAAGTGAATATAGTGTTGTTATGCACCTAAATTACATGAGAAACCATCAAACTATGTAATTTGATAAAATAACAAAAGTTCCCCGATATTGATTTCGATGACGCCATCACAAAAAAATAGCACCGTCATGCCTCAATTCCAAATTTGGATTTTCTCATATGATCGTATTGACATTGCTAGCAATTACTTAGTTCACGTTATATGATGTGGTATGAATATGTGCAGCAAGGGCATATCACAATACCAATTATATGAGTCATGTTACATTAATTTGTTAGTTGAAATGAAAAGGCAATTTGGTGTATGATCGATTTTTAAAGGGCGGATAATCTTTTACTAAAATGAATGACGATTATTGAGTAAATAGAAAAGAGAAGAATTATGATCTAAGAGGAGAAGACTGAGTCGTGCATTAAAATTAAATAAAGATCAATGAGTTAAGTTTTTATAATTAAAAAATAATTTACGTAAATTTATCAAAGCTATGTAGTTTTAATGGTTTTAAGTGTAACTTAGGTGCAAATCATCTCTGTATTCACTATCCCCTTTTAAATTTTATATTATTGCATATATGCAGTATCGTATACTACATATATGTAGTATCATACTACTACATATATGCAGTAAATGCAATATTGATGCATTGTTATCTTATAGCTTGAATTTCAGGTTTATTTTACTTTGTCATGATATTTATCATTGGTTTATTAGTTTATTATTATCTTTAAGTTTAGACATAATATAAGTATTGGTTTTGGTTTCATTTGCAATAAGTTTTTTAATATGAGTATTATGAACTTTGTTATTGGTTATTTGAGATCATATGCATACTTTAAATCATTATTAGACTTTTGAGCCATTTGACCGCTTAAAAAATACATTAAGTACATTGATACTACATATATGTAGTATCAAAAAAACCAAAACGTGATTTTTAAAACTTCTTAATATAAATAACGTATGAAAAAATTAGTAGCGTTTAAAGAAAAATATAATCAAATACAATATCGCAATACTACATATATGCAGTATGAAAATTAAAAAAACGAGAAAAAAAATATTTTTTATAACGTTATTTATACTCAAATTAAAGATAATGAAATTCTTGATCTAATGGTGCAATTTTTTAAAAATAATATTAACGTATGCAAAAGATAGAAATATTTAAAGATTTATATATTTAAAGTTTCAATTTTACCCTTCCTCTTTAAAATTCCATCCCTTGTCTTTTTGGTAGTTCTCTAGTTCTCAACTTAAAATGAGTTCTCTCTTGAACCCTATCCTATATATATATATATATATATATATATATATATATATATATATATATATATATATATATATAGGGAGGCCTTCAAATAAGGACACTTTTAAGTTGAGGACAAAAAGTACAAGGTTATTATCCAGTCAAATTATTTATATGTTATTAAATATATATAAAACAAAAAATTTTAGAAGATGTAGGCAGTTATTTAAAAAGGGTATATTGGTAATTCATTATTCTGATGCAGTTGCCGTTTTACACGAAAATTAGGGGATTTTATTTTGAAAATTTTAAAACTCTCATCATCTTCTACAACTTACTTATCATCTGATCAAGAAACCATAAAAAAACCCTAAATTCTTGAAAAAGCTGCGATTCAAGCGATTGAAGTTGAAACAATCTCAAGCATCAAAAAGGTTTGCTTGATTATCATAACGTCTTTGATATTGCATCCATTCATGTAGAGAAGAAGATGTCAGCATGAGCTTTTGTGGATTACCAGATTCCAAATCAAGTAACGCGCATTTCAACATGACATAGCCAAATCTTTGCCTTACAATATCCGTCCCATAAGCATTGCAAAAATCAAGCAATTTCAAATTGTTGTCTAAGTACATATCGACCCATTTAATATCCCAGCTACATATTGGAAGTTCCAAATCTACAATGAGTTTTCTTATGTCATCAAGTGTCTCACAAATAGAACCCAATGCGGATTTCATCCATGACAAGCTAATCACATCGGTTGCATTATTTGGTTTCAGTTGGCGAAGCCTTTCAGCTAAACATTTTTCATAAGCAGTTAGCAATGTTGATGGTTGATGAGAGGTTTTGTGCATTATCTTTATATTTCAAACTGACTTAATTGCAAAAATGGTTTGGTGGCGGCGGTGGCGGTGGCAACGGTGGCAATGGCGGTGGCGGTGGTGGAGGGTTTGATTTTATGTCTTAAATGACTTAATTGCAAAAATGGTTTCTAGGGGCATTTTGGTCAATTACTATCCAACTAACGAAATTTTTTTAACACCGTTAGTGTCGTGGACCAATTTAGCAATAGGTTTTGGCCTGTAGGGACTATTTATGCAAAAATTCTTAAAAGTGTCCAAAACTGCAAAATCTAGTAAACCTTAGGGACCATTTTGGCTATTAACTCTTTTAACTTTAAAAATAAAGCTGTAGTACTTACTTTTCATCTTCATTAGAACTAAACAGGTACTTCCATATTTTTTCCTCTTCCACACTAAACCTTTGCGAGATATCAACAACCCTATTGACATATGGAGATCGAAATTCCCTTGATTTGGTAATCTTTCTTTTACACCTGACCTCGGGTGTTTTGTATAAGACATTGTCCAACCGTTCCGCAAGAGGTATATGATCAATGTCTTTTTCTGGTTGGTTGTTGTCTTCATCTTTTTCCAGTTGTGTTAACTGCAAACTGAAGCTTGGCATCTCCTTTTCGATCAGTTTTGATAAGTTGTACCTTTCTTCAACCTTATCTACTTTTTCTATGGCCATTGCAACAAAGGTTAGGTCATCAAAATCGTCTTCCATGTTTGAATGAGTAGATACTTGTTCTGGTGTATGTTCATTTGAGCTACCCAGATTTTCTTCAGCTGCTGTTTTTTTTTTGCAAGATAAATGACCTTCTTTTAAATTCGTTTCCCTTGTAGATGTTTTCCCAGCTCCAGATTTATCACTATGTTGCATCACAACTTCAAAAAGTTCCTTGAATTATTCATCATATTTTGCCCAATCATAATCAGGAAAATCATCCATTGCTGCCATAATTGTTCTTGCATATTGACTTCTGTTAACCCGAAGATCATAGAACAGCGACTCTAACATTTCTTTGTACTCCTGTTTTTTAAACAATATTAAACATCATTTCTGTTCAAAAAAATCTTTATTTTTAAACTTGGAAAGAAATAGTACCTCTTGAGATGTTTGCCTTTCATCTTGGTTAACCAATTCTCCTTTTCCGAAACCTCCTCCTTTAATCTCTTTTTCTTCGCGTAGTTGCATGTTGAACATATTCCATACGCGCATTGGAACAACGATATTATTTGGTTTCATTGTAGGTATTTTCATACCATCCAAATATATCAACTATGTGGAAATTAAAAATATAACATTAACTATAGTTTTTACGATATGAAAAAAAAATTATCTAACAATAAAAGATATTACCAAGAAATTTAAACAACTCACAGTGAGTAATGTTAATGGTCCAGTAAATGTGTGTGCAGAAGGACCAATCTTCCATGTATCCTTGTAGCTTTTCAACATTTTATATACATATTCACACCAGTTGTATTCATTGATTCTTGTATTTCTGTCAAGACTTTTTAATAGCCTATTGTTACATACACCAGATTTGTTGCACTGAACCATGTAGCCTCGAACAACATTAAGAAATTCAACTGGAACTGCAAATTCGGTTCACGATTCACGTACATATCAATTACTATTTCTTTGGTTGTCACTTTTTTATCTCCATAACATTTTTGCCATTCTTCCATATAGTGTTCAAATGTTTCATCCGAATTTGCCTCAACTGTCTTTCCTTCATTTGTCAAACCAAGTATGTCTTGGATTTTTTCTGCTGTTATATATATCTTCCCAACATCTAGATTCAAAACCGTTTCTTCAGGATCAAAACAATCTACTACATAGTACCCAAGCTTCGACGGTATTCCATCAACTCTGAAGTTTACTAACTTTCCAAATCCCATTTGTGAAATGCATTTTTTTGCTCTATGTTTAGGTTACTTATGGCTTGACATAAGGTATGCGGCGATGTTCTAACATGTATTGACGGATATTTTGCAGCTACACTTTGTTTATCAGCCTGTTGTTTACTATCTTCTTGTTCACCCTTCTTTTTTTTAACTTTTCCTGGCAAGTATAATATATAAGTTAATATTTACTATAAACATATAGTAGATAATATAACTAATACTTAATATTTTAACAATTAGAATGTGTTGCATATATGCAGTAATACTATTCCAACTCTTATTCAGATCTCTTTTTACTATAACAATTATCTTTAGAATGTTATTACAAATACCATATACTATGAAGGCATATATTTATATTTACAATCAATTAATAAGTATGGTTAAAGTTTTGACCTTTATGTTTAGAAGCTGATTTCTTGCCACTTTTTTTGTCATTTGACACTACAACTGGGATCTCACATTTAACTTGTTTAACCAATTTATCTCTGGATTTTTTGGATTTGGATCTCGTCACTCTTCTCAACTTTCCTGATATCCGAACACTTCTCCTTTCTGTTAGAATTTAAATTATAAACATATTTAATTATCATAACTTCATTGTGTTTAATATTGTTAATAAAATATAATATAGTATCCATACCATAGTTTGTTTTCTTATTTTTTGATTCTTTTCCCATACCTGCATTTAAAAAATAAAATTTAAATAATGAATCCAAACTATATCATATATGTAGCAGATGTCTAAATGCATATATGCATCAGGTGAAACTCAATGGATTTCTGCATCAGAATCAACATTTCAAACAATTAAATTTTTTCATTCCAAATCATATTTTACTTCGACATTACATACTGATACATATTTTCAGTTAAAAACACTAAATAACAATATCATAATGGAAGTATACATCAGATTAGTATCGGTGCATATATGTATCAGAAGTCTATGAGTGCATAAATGCATCAGTTGAATCTCATTGCATATGTACATCATATATAACATTGCAAAATGTGAACTATTTTTAGTTCAAAACATATTTTACTTCAATATTACATGATTAACTAATAGTATATAAAAATCCTAAATTACTTCTGTTTTCACATTTTTTACTTATGTCTACATATATGTAGCAGATGTCTGAATGCATATATGCATCGGTGAAACTCAATGGATATGTGCATCAGATTCAACATTTCAAACAATTAAATTTTTTCATTTCAAATCATATTTTACTTAAACATTACATACTGATACATATTTTCATTTAAAAACACTAAATAACAATACCATAATGGAAGTATACATCAGATTAGTATCACTGCATATATGTATCAGAAGTCTATGAGTGCATAAAAGCATCAGTTTAATCTTAATGCATATGTACATCATATATAACATTGCAAATATACACCAGATTAGTATGAATTCGTATATCCATCAATAGAATCTGAATGCATATATGCATCAATTGAAATTCAATTCATATGTGCATCAAATTCAACATTGCTTATTGTTAACTATTTTTCTTGAAAACATATTTTACTTTAACACTGTGCAAGCCTAAATAACAAGAATACTCATTATGTTACTATGAATCTTAATAGTAGGTTAATGCTAATATATGCATTCAAAGACATATGCTAAATATATGTGCAAATGCATATGTGCATCAGATTCAACATTACATATTTTTAACTATTTTCAGTAAAAAACATATCTTACTTAAACATTGTGCAAGCGTAAATAACCATTCTACACATTAAGTTACTATGAATCATAACAATAGATGAATGCAAATATGCATCAGACTAGTATGAATTCGTATATCTATCAATAGAATCTGAATGCATATTTTAATTCAACATTGCAAACCTAAAGCTTAATGACTGCAAACCATACTTTTAGTTCACCATTGCTAACCTAAAATACATAATACTTAAACCCTCAATGTTAATACCCAATTTTTTAATTAAATTACAAATTCAATCTGTAAATTGAAACAATCAATCTGAAACTAATCAAATAACATTCGTCATATTTAATATCATAACATTTTGAAAGTTATAATGACATGCATTAATGAATCTGTTATATTTCAAGTTAATAGTAGTTTAGAGCAGATATTTCAAAACCGAGTCTAACATTTTCATCAAGACGAAATCTGAAACACTATTACCAGATATTTCGTTATCGATTTTAAACTTTTCCATCAATAAATTAGGTCGAATAACCGACTTAATCGCAAAAATGGTTTGGTGGTGTGGTGGTGGTGGTGGCGGTGGCGGAGGGTTTGATTTTATGTTTTAAATGACTTAATTGCAAAAATGGTTTCTAGGGGCATTTTAGTCAATTACTACCCAACTAACGGAATTTTTTTAACTCTGTTAGTGTCGTGGACCGATTTAGCAACAGGTTTTGGCATGTAGGGACTATTTATGCAAAAATTCTTAAAAGTGTCCAAAACTGCAAAATCTAGTAAACCTCAGGGACCATTTTGGCTATTAACTCAAGTTAAAAATTATGAATATGTTTACTATTAAACTTAACAGTTGCATTTATGCATATTATATTTAAATTTTACTTTATGGTTGTAGTGAAACTATATTTGCAACACATGAGGCATACGAATCAGACAAAGAAGATTTCAGATCATTAGCAACTAAAAAGTGGGTAATGACAAACATTGTAGATTGTTGGGTAATGTTATTGAACAATGAGGAGAAAGTAAAAAGCCCAGAGTCACCACATGTTCTCTTCTGTCCAACCACAACAGTTGTAAACATCTCAAATCTAATGCCTATTAATATTTAAATTGTGAAACAAACAACTACTAATTAATTTTTTTATGTTAGAATGATTATAATATTAATTCTTAAATTTGCAGACTCCTGGTATGCTTGTAGAAGGGCAACTCACAAAAGCAGAAAAACAAAATATTTTTTGAAATAACCTATTACAAGTGATAGATGATGCTGAAGAATATTTTTCATTAGTGAATTACAACTTAGTATTCTTTGCGGTACATGAGGTTAACCACTATTACCTCATATGTTTTGATCTCAATAACCCAGCAATTGTAATCGTTGATAATATATCAATGACAAGTCCAACATGTGAACTAAAAAATGGAAAGAAAGCACCACTTGTACAAGATCCAGATGGGAATGCTGTTGCAATCATACAAACCGAACCTGATACACCCATTATATATGTAAGTTGTGTTAATGTATATATATATATACTTTGCAAATTTTAAGAATTATATAGTTTTGATACATACTAACTAAATATTATAAATGGAATTGTAGCGTGATTTGTTTGGGAGGTATATGGAAGAGATTAAACATCCAAAAAGTGCACAAATTCTAAGTGCCCAACCATATAGAATGAGTTTAAGCTGGAGCACACAACATAATGCAACAGATTGTGGTATCTTCCTAATGAGACATATGGAGTCTTTCAAAGGAATGTGTGTAAGTTAAAGTTCGTACCCACAAGAAGTGGTAATAAATAACTAATCTCTTTTAATGATGATAGTATAAAATATTGTTATTCACTTAATTGTAAGGATGAAGCAATTGATAAGTTTGTCTTGTATAAAAATCGAAGTTGAGAAACAAATAAACAAGAAAAATAACGTCATTAGAAGCAACAAGGAAGATGCATATGTTTCATTAGTTGCGGACACATGCATAAATGAAACCATAAGTGTACCATGCGTTGAAAGATATGACGATTGACATATTAGTTTCAGGTTAAGCCGGGACATTTGGGGGGAAGCCGTGTGATTGGCTAACGATGTGTTGAATGAATACCCCATAAGAAAGAGGTTGAAAACCCTTATGAGCTATGGATGGGAAGAAAAACAATCATACAAATACTTGAAAGTATTATGGTGTCTAACAAAGGTATTTATACTAGAACCCAAAGTTCAAAAGATAGATCCCAAACTGTTTCGTAGACACTATAAGGTACGACAACTAGTCTCAGTGGAGGGTTATCACAATTGACTATGCGAAGTCAAAAGATAACATTATGAACCCACTTACAAAAGGCTTAAGCAAAGAGTTAATATTCAAGTCGATAACGGGAATGTGGCTAAAGCCCACACAATAAGTGAATGCAAAGGAAAACCTAGCCTATGTGACTAGATATCCCAAGATTTAAGTTCAATAAGACAACCTAACAGCATAAACTATGGTCAATGTGTGGGAACCCAACTGGGTGCAAATCTAAGGAAAGTATGGCGACTCAAGACCATGTCGTCCACCAGAAAAGGTTGATCTATAGGCTCGGGAACTTCATATGGTGTTGTATATTGGAAAAGGTTGATCTACGCTTCCCTACTCTAGGAGAACCTTCGCCTCGTTGCATATCTGCACAACATAGTTAATAATTATAAGTAACAAATATGTTATTTAGGATGAAACGATTGTATAGCATTTCATTCACAATCGTATGAAAAAACAAAAGTAAGTACAAGAAAGACTAAAAATTGTTGGTCCAAAAACACTATTGAAGCAGTAATTTAATGAAGATTTGTATCAAAAGATATAAAATAAGATGAACACTCAAGAACACAATGAAAAACTCAGATTTGATCTATTTGGATTGCATAAAATATTGTTTACATGGAATTCCCAATCACTAGCTCATTCAAGCCCTTTAAACCCTAATTGTCATTTACTATTTATAGCCTAATGACACTTTGGACTAATGACAATTAGGACCCTACACTTAGACTAAAACATGACAAATAGAAATAATATAAATAAAACCCTAATGTTTAGTCTAATATATATTTTGTCATAAAGAAAAAATATATATATTACATGAAATACTAAAAGGACGAAAATGATTAAATATATTTTGTTGGCACAAAATATATTCATTAACTATTAAACTCCGTCGCCTACAACGTCTTGTCTCTAATCTTCGCCCCAAACGCGTCGTCTTGACTTTTGCGTTGACTTTGACCATTGATGTTGACTTTTGTTGATGTTGACTTTTGTTGATTTTGACTGTGTTGACGTTGACTTTTGATGACTTTCACTGTGTTGATAATATTAGACTAAACTTTAGGTCCAACAATACTCCCCCATAGTCTATTATTATTAACGTCTTGCATCACCGATAAGTCAATACTCCCCCAAGACTGATGCTTGCCAAATTATGTTGCTGAAGATCCTTTATCTCACAAGCTCCCCCATATTGTATGCTCCTCCATTTTGCGTGTTCCCCCATTTTCTGTGCATCATTTCGTAAAATCTGGAACAGCTTTCTAACTATCTTTCTTTGAGTGCTTTAGAAGATGTAGGAGGAGGATTCCTAGCTCGATATCTTCTGCAAACTTTGAAGAACAGGTTCTCTGGTCAAGTGCTTTGCTCAACTGATGACCGGCCATCATTTGCAGCAAATATCTGTAACACAATCACAAACAAATTCTCGAGATTTCTCATTAGACCATATCATTTAAAAAAATAAACCTGTGTTTATCTGTGTAAGAAAACAAGCGAACCAGTGTCCATTTGTGTGTGCAATTTCCTGTGAAATGCATGTGAAAATGATAACATTTTAATAGCATAATATGAAAGAATTGAAAATAATTTGAAATGAAAATCTTTTTGATTTTTTTTTTTATTTTTTATTTTTTATTTTTATAAACTAATCCAAAGATCAAGCCGGCAAAGTAAAAGGAGACGACTAGGGATTGTCGGAAGAGAAGGTAGGGTTTGAACCGGAGAGAAAATGAGGCGACGTTGTGGATTAGGGTTTGAGAGAAAAGGAGCGTCTATATAGCCCCATTGTTCTACCGGGTTCAAAATACCCGACCCGTTTTCTATACCCTAACTCATCTGGATTTTTAATTCATAATTTTATAATAATTTCTTTTAAAAATCATATGAATTTAGTGTTTTTGTTTTCAAGTTATATTGATTAAAATCATAATTTTATATATCAAATAGGGTAAAAATCATAATTTTATAATAATTTCTTTTAATAATTTCTTTTAAAAATCATAATTTAAAAAAAAAACCTTATGAAAAGCCCAATTTTTTTAATTCAGACCCATACATTGATTAAAGTCATTATTTTGTCTTCAAGTTATATATCGTCAATATGCATCCATTAACTAAAAAATTTTTAATTCTTGAATATAGTAAAGATATATAGATTCTTACCTTATTCTAGCAATTCATTTTATTTAAACTCATTACCGATTTGTCTTAAAGCTACAACCGACCTTCATCGTTATGAATCCATCAACTAAGATAGTACGGATTAATGTCAATGCTCGTCGTACTACTTTAATCGATGATCTTCCTACAGACATACTATCTTCTGAGATATTAGTAAGGCTTCCCGCAAAGTGTATCGGTGTATATAGGACCGTGTCTAAGCAATGGTTGTCATTGTTAAGTTCTAAAAATTTTATCTTGCGGCATTGTCGTCACATCTCCACTTCCTATAAACAAATGTTTTTTTCTGTTGCTCTGTTTCAGTCATCTGTCTTTCCCGTTACTTTTGATCCATCTGATTATTTGCCAAAAACCCTAATTCCACTACCAACAAATACTTATTGGTATGATGTTCGCGTCCTAACAAGCTTCGATGGTCTTGTATGCCTTTCTTTTCGCGGAACCCAAAAAATGATCCTCTGGAACCCATTAACCCACGCAACTAAATTCGTTTCCAGCACTCTAAGTCGAGGTAGATTCAAACAAAAAACAGTTGCTGTCGGTTTGTATGTTTCTCCTTCGAATGAGTACATGCTTCTACATGCAAAACGTAGAAATGGCTCGATGAAGCTTTACAAATATTCATCTAGGTGTGACTCATGGCGCAAGATGGGGTTCGTCGACGAACGAAAGTACCATAACTACAAAATGTCTTGGTCTAACGGAACTTTCTTCCAAGGAGTTGTTTATTTTATTGTTAAAGTGGATGCTGCTGGTATGGGAAATTACTTATTTGGTTTTCACGTGGATTCTGATGAGTTAAAGTCTAAGCCAAAACCAGCAACCACAAATCACGACGGCGATGGGAGTTTAGTTGTGGTTCGTAACCAGCTTCACATGTTTGTTGCTAACAGTTTACCTAATTGGTCTCTTCACTTGTGGAGGATGGACGGTGAAAACTGGACGAAAATATGGGTTCGCCAAAACATTCTTCCACCGTCACTTTTTGGTCGCACCATTACGTACGTCGTTAGTACAGGCAAGTTTCTTGTGGTAAGCAGATCTGGAACTGTTTTTGAAATAGATACTACTAAGAATGGCATAGAGTGTTACCATCTAGTGTTTTCTGAGAGCAGTATACAAGGAGCTGTTTATACCGAGACTCTTATGTCATCGGATTTTTAGTACCTGAAATCATATTTTTTCATATGTTTTTTTAATGTTATGTCTTTCATTTATTTCAACAAGATGATAAATCCAGTATTGTAATGTTGGTATGAATTTTTTGGTGTTTTGTATGTTTATGTAAGACGATAGATCATATCTTTTTTTACGTTTGTTTGAATATTTTTTTGAATGTTTATTTTTATGAAGTTTGGAACTTAATTATTGATTCTGTTTTGCTATGTGATGGAAATGACTTTTAACCTAGATTTCGTCATGTTTATGTCTTTGTCTTTTGGTATAAATAAATTATACACGCTCATTACCAGTAGCTATACTATAGAATTAAAAATATATATATTTTACTTCTTTTGGACTATTTATATTACTTAAAGTTAATTTAATGCAAACTTTTAATATTTGTGCGAACTTTTTTAAACTTATGTTTCTTTAAAGACCAAATTGTAAAGGTTTTTGTTTGGTGTTAATACTGAAGGTATAATTGGTCATGGATTCGCATATCATTGTTGATGACTTTACGTCGGTCACGCAAGAGTGCGTTTGGTATGCTTTGTCCTTTGTTTGGGTCGACTTCGTATTGCTCAGCGCGTCTGGGGACAAAATTTTGATAGTTTTTCTTGACCAACACGTAAGATCCATTGCTTACTCTTATAAAGTTATAAAATAACATTACGTGCATGATTTTTACCAACAATAGATTCGTTTTTTAGAGACAAAGGGTCGTTGGTTTTATCTCGAAAGATTTCATGCAAACGTACAAAGACATGGATCTGGTTGGAAACATGTTTGTTCTAAATCGTTTTCGAAGGGAGAGGTTCGAATTCAAGGAGTGGCCCAAATACAAAAACTACCTATTGGTTTGGAGTGACTTCAAGGTTAATTTTAATGAGCGTACTAAACTTATACGGTTCTCAACTCTTCAGCCAAAAGGGTTACGCGTGTTTCCATTAGTGCCTAACATTAAATTTCTTTTGGAGAACAGTAGCGGGGTTAAAAGAATCTATGGTACGTATAGTTTTTTCTTTAATAAAGATAACTTTTGAGCCCATGCTACATAATTTTTTTTACAAAATATAAAGAGCATTTATTGTTTTAGATGTTGTTGGGAAAATTGTCAAAGGAGTACGGCTCTGTGGAGAGAGTCGAATGTTTCTTAAAGATAATACGTAAGACATTTGAAGTATCTATACTATATAAATTTAAATCCTTTATTCATACAATATATTTTGTTCATAATGTAATATATGATTTAGCAGTGGTGGATGTATACAATTGTCTTTATACGACCCGCCGGAGATTCATATGGTTAACACCTTTCGTGCCATCATAGAAAAAGCAATTGTCTTTGTATCTCGGGTCAAGTTAATTCGTTTGCCGGAGGGTATGTTAGCCTCTGAACTTTTTAAAGATTCAAAGATTCACATATATTTTTCGGTCCATGTCGTTCTCTATAACTTACACATCTCATTTTTCACTTATAGGGAATATTTTACGGTCAACTAAGTTCACTAAGGTTGTCGTTGAACCAAACATGCCGGAGGCTCGTTCTATTTCAGAGAATAGTTTGTTCTTTTAGTTTATGTAGTTTGTTACCAACATTTGTTACGCATTTATATAAGTTTATTTATTGAACTCTTCCTTTTGCATCAGAAACCAAATTGATCGAACAAAACATCGATGTTCACAAGCGCGATAATATTTAGTCGTTGACTAACTTGAATATAATTAGACAATCAATAAGAGCATTGCAGAATGAAACATAAAAATAAGTACCAGCGATTTAGTCACATGATCATACATTCAACAGAACTCACACGGTAGACATAAAAATAATATAATATAATATATTCTTTTGTTACTATTTATACGTTATATATTATGTTGCTTTTCATACAAAGTTACATATAAATCTTATAAACAAAAAACTAACAACAAACTATAAAGATCAATATACACCATGAAACTTAAATGGCGAAAAAAAATCACAATTCTGAATAATTAAATACAACGAAACCAAGATACTTCGTACTATTATGTCTGCCATACATAAATTGTAATAGATAACTTTACTTTAAATTTGTTCCAAGTTTGTTCGAGCACATAGATATCTTAGTTAATTTTTATTACCTACAAATATATGTATTGGTAAATCTACTATGTAACCGTACTGACAACGTAGTTTTTCGTCCTAAAAGGTATTCTTAATTTTAATATGACCAACAGGCAACCAATGGATCATAATATCGTTTCCTCCTCAACTCCATCTACCTCACGAGGTCGCAAGAGAAAAGAGTATCAAAGACAACGTTATTTAGACAAAGAGAACAAGAAAGTGTCAAATGACGCCAGCGTCGGTGTCTTTCAACGCGCGCCTCTTGTATCACGTTCGACTAATCAGTCGTTTGAAAGGATTCCTTTAGGAGTCTTACACCCTAATAGCTCGACCAATCAAATAGGGGAGCGGGAGAAGATTGTATGTTGCACGTAAAGATAAAGGAAAACAGATTTCAAATGATGCTGAGGTTTCACTAATTATATCGGACGATCAACCACCGGTGCGAGACATGAACATAGCAGAGGATCCATATAACTTTGTTTACAACGGTGTACCAACGGAGTCTCTCGTCTAAAAGGATCGGAGTTCCTGTTTGAAATGTTTTGCAAAACTATTCAAATATGAATTCCCAACCTTTTGTTGCATGAATGGCCAGACTGAATTAGCCCATTTAGATATCCCACGTGAGCTATACCTGCTTTTCACGTTGCAAAATGAAATTGGAGTATTGTTTAGGTCCAACATACGAGCTTATAACACCAATTTTAGTTTCGCCTCGATGGGAGTCACGTTGGATGAAACACTGAACAATATGAGGGACGGGGTATATACCTTTCGCGCACATAAAGGAATCTATCACAGGATTGACCAGTTAGTCTCCATGGATGGAACTCCCAGATACTTACAGTTGTACTTTTATGACCCCGAAACCGAGCTAGAATACAGGCTCCGATGGCCAAACCTTGATCGGAGTATTACTGATAAGTTGACACGTATCTTTCTACAAATCCTTACGTAATGACATTTCGTAGACTTTCCGAACTGGGTCCTCTAGACGAATATAGAGTCACCCTTAACGCTTCTGTTGAGGTTGACCAGAGGGTGTACAACCGACCAACGACTTCCGAGGTATATTATTAACATAAATTTAGATTTAGCCCTATGATTATTATTATTCTTAAAACACATATTCTTTTGGTGGCCGGTATATGGGTTGAAGGCAATGACAATATTTCAACATATAAAAGAAGTATTGTCGTGTACGGAAGGTCGGATCGTTCTCAAACTATTCAGCCGTACTTTGGATGTTACGATCCGTTATGCTATCCTTTGTTTTTTCCGCGTGGTGAGTCGGGATGGCATCCTAACATACCACGAAAAGGGGTGTCAATCAGTGAAGTTAATAACCAGTCGGAGATCATCGACGAAGAGCCAGGAGGTACAGAAAAATATTGTGGTTTTTAAAAGATGAGTTATATTTTATAGTAATAAGTTGGTCTTTTATTTACATCCAGGTGCTAACCAACAAAGTGGTAGGACAACAGTAGCGATGCGAGAGTATTATTGTTACAAGTTTCAGATTCGCCCGTTCGAGAACTTAGTATTGTTAGGTGGTCGGCTGCTACAACAGTTTGTCGTTGATATTTACATAAAGATTGAGACATCCCGATTACAGTATATTGAGTACCACCAAAATGAGATACGAGCTGATCTATACCAAGGTATTGTTGATTGTGTGCATGCTGGGGAGGTTCAGCCAAACAGAGTCGGACAACGGATTGTATTGCCTGCGAGTTTCGTTGGAGGGCCTCGCGATATGCGGCGACGTTTTTTAGATGCCATGACTTTAGTTCAAGATGACGAACGTCCCGATTTTTTCCTGACAATGACTTGTAATCCTCAGTGGCCTGAGATATGTGATAACTTAAAACCTTGACAAACTACACAAGATCGTCCAGATCTTGTTTCCAGAGTGTTTCGTGCCCGATTAGAAGAGCTGAAGCATCAGTTGTTCAAGAAACGTATACTCGGTCATGTGAAGTCATACGTTTACGTCATCGAGTTTCAGAAGCGTGGTTTGCCGCATGCGCATTTCCTCCTTATCATGCACGCGGAAGACAAAATGGGTAACCCTGATCATTATGATAAGGTTGTGTGTGCAGAGATTCCTGACCCGGTACGACATCCGAAGCTGCACGAAGTTGTTGTTAAGCACATGATGCATGGTCCCTGCGGTGCTTTGCGGAAAAGCAGTCCATGTATGCAGGGTGATCCACCGGTATGTCGGTTTCATTATCCTAGAGGGTTTAATGAACAGACGACGCAAGGAGAGGATTCATATCCTTTATAAAGAAGGAGAGACAATAATATTAGTGTTGATGTGCGAGGATCAAATCTTGATAACAGATGGGTGGTCCCTTATAACCCAAGGCTTCTTATGATGTTTAACTGTCATATGAATGTCGAGGTTTGTTCAAGTATAAAATCAGTTAAGTATCTGTTTAAATATGTTTACAAAGGCCACGACAAGCAAGTTATTCACGTCGATGAAGACGGCCAAGATGTTATTAACGAGATAAAAAGATATCAGGATGCGCGTTACGTGTCTCCTCCAGAGGCCATGTGGCGTATTTTTCAATTCGACCTTTCAAAAATCCATCCTTCGGTGTTGGCCTTACAGCTTCATCTCCCAAATATGCAAATGGTTAGATTTAGAGAGAGTGATACGCTGGAAAACATTGTTGATAGGGAGTCGAACAAGGATTCCATGCTCACTGCATTTTTTAAAACAAACAGATCTCTCCCCAATGCTAGACAATATCTTTATAAAGATTTTCCTAAACACTTCACTTGGAATGCAAGCGCCCGTAAATGGAACGAACGTAAAGCTCAGGGACAACGAGGTCGTATTATTGCTGCTAATCCCGCTGAAGGCGAAAGGTACTACTTGCGCCTGCTTTTGTTAAATGTAAGAGGACCTACTTCTTTTGAAAATGCCTAGAAGAGCCACTCGCTCTGTAGTGTTGTCACACAAGATAAGCACGCCGCCCGCCTGCTGGCCGGGCTCTTCGCACGATTGATGGTGTAACACACCCAACATTTCGAAAAGCGGCTCTAGAGGTTGGGTTAATAGAGAACGATGACAGTTTATCACAATGTCTTACGGAAGCCTCTTTCTTTCAGTTTCCCGGTTCACTAAGAAGGTTGTTCGCTACAATAATGGTATTTTGCGAACCTGGTGACATTCGTAGGCTGTGGAATGAACACTTTGAATCGCTCTCTGAAGATTATCGTTTGCATTGCCAGAACGCGGAACGAGTACAGAATATGGTTCTTACCAACATTAGGGTTTTCCTACAATCTATGGGTAAACATATTTGTGACTTCGATCTTCCTGATATAACACAAGAAAACGTACAACACGCAAGTTCCCGTGAGGTGCAGGAGGAGTATGAGATAGTTATGGATCCTGAACACTTGCGTTATCATAGCGACTTAAATTCAGACCAGAAAACTGTGTTTGACGAGATCATGTCACATGTGAATCATGATCGTCCGGGTGTATTCTTTGTAGATGGACCTGGTGGGACGGGGAAAACGTTTTTGTATAAAGCTTTGTTGGCTCAAGTTCGTTCGCGCGGTCTTATTGCTCTAGCGACCGCCTCATCTGGTGCTGCCGCGAATAATATGCCAGGAGGTAGAACGGCTCACTCGAGGTTCAAAATTCCTATCACTCTTGATAAAAACTCGATGTGCGCGATAAAAAAACAAAGCGGTGCGGCTGAAATACTTAAGTTGGCCACATTAATCATATGGGACGAGGCATCTATGGCAAAACGTCAGGGGATAGAGGCCGTTGATCGAACATTGCAGGATATTATAGGCGTTAGTCTCCCATTTGGTGGAAAGATAATGGTAATGGGAGGGGATTTCAGGCAGGTGTTGCCAGTCATCAAACGTGGCACTCGCGCCCAGATTGTGGACGCCAGTCTACGGATGTCACCTTTGTGGTCTGTGACAAAGAAGATGCGTCTGACCATAAACATGAGAGCGCGTACAGATCCGTGGTTTTCTGATTTCCTCCTGAGAGTGGGTGATGGAACCGAAGAGTCAATCGAAGGTACCTTTATCCGTATACCAGACGACATGACGGTTCCGTGCATAGATAAAATGAAAAGATTTGATCCGTGGTTTTTTCTCACGGCCAGCTTTATGTGGCGTTATCAAGAGGGATATCACGGGGGAATACAAAAGTTTTAGTACACCCTGCTAGAGACTTCAAACAAAACGGAGTGTACACCTCAAATGTCGTGTATCGCGAGGTTTTGCATGATATGTGAAATGTATGTGTGCTATAACTTAATAATATGCTTTCATATGTTAACATTTGTGTTTTTTATTATAACCTCAATGTCGTTTTTCATTTGATATATTTTCATTTTTTCAAACTATTATTATGATGTGCATACAAACTTATTTTATTTTGTTTTCTCAGGGTTAAAAAATCTAATATGGAGCAGATTAATGTTAGAGAAAACTACAAATAACGTCCTTTATGTTTATAGTAACCTGCAAGTTGCGTCCTTTAGCAAAAGTATCTACAAATAACGTCCTTATTTTTGTAGTTTTTTACCATTCTGGTCCTTTAAACTAACTTTCGTTAAAAAATCAGTTAACTAAGACCATCTGTCACTCACATAAGGGTATAATGGTCTTTTTTACATATAAAGGACTATTTTTGTAATAATGATTCACACACACACATATATATATATACATGAATATATTATTATGATTTAAAGACCCGATACAATACCCTAACCCCACCATTGTTATTGTTATTGATATTCAACAATCCTTCTACAAACCCTTTTTACCATCTTCAACATTACGTCGAATTTAGGGTTCACACGCTTAGAATCTCATCTCTCTCTTCATCGGCACCGTAAAGTAAGAAAAGCCTCGATATTTAATTAGGGTTCTTGTTATCTATCATAATTTTGGGATCATTGACAGATAATTTCATCTGGGTGTGGCGAATTAAGTTATAAGTTTGTGGCTTTTTCAATCAATTCATGTTCTTGATGATGAATTTTGTTGGATTGATGCTAGGGTTTGTTTCTTGATAATTTTGGGCTTGTTAGTTTATTATGTCCTATGGGTTTTTTCCTTTAGCATTGATTAAGTTCAAGGTTTTGTGATTTTGTGAGCTGAAGTGTTGAATTTGCTGATCTGTGAGATGGGTTCATCGGGTTTTTTCTCGATTTGTATGATCTACTCTGTAGTAGCTTTAAGTTGTGGAACCCTAATGATGTTTAATAGTCATGAGGTTTCTACATTCAGTCATGGAAGTGAAATTGCAAACAAGTTATTGGGATCAACACCTCATGATCAGTTGTTGATTACAACGTCTGATTCGTTTTCTAGGTTGCTTTTACTTTCAGAGCTTTTTTGCAAAAGGGTGTGTGCTTCTTCACATTGCCATGGCGGTTTGGAGAATTTATTTTGAGAGGAAGCTTGAAGATCTTGGGCGTAGTTGGCTCAGGCTAGTTCTTGGGGATTTTGTGTTGGCAGTTTCTTGGGTGTTGTTTCTTGTGCATAGTTGGAGAGAAAAATATGATTAGTTGAATGCGCGATCAATTCAAGACTCTTTCTTGGAATGATTCAAGATTTGTTCTTGAGAGTTTCTGTTTTTTGGTGAGTTTGGAAGAAATGGCTTCCATTAATGGAGGTTATTAAGGTTCTTATCGTTCTTGTTTGATTTGCGAGGGCAGATGCACATATATTATTTTGATTGTGATTAGTAAATCTTTTGGACATTTCATTTTTTCAACTATTTGGGATTGCGTATATATACATGAATATATATATATATATATGGGTGTGTGAATCATTATTACAAAAATAGTCCTTTATATGTAAAAAAGACCATTATACCCTCACATGAGCTGCACATGGTTGAATTTAACTGACTTTTGTAACGGTCGTTAGTCTAAAGGACGATATTGGTATAAAAGTGCAAAAATAAGGATGTTATTTGTAGATAGTTTCACTAAAGGACCCAACTTGCAGGTAACCATAAACATAAAGGACGTTTTTTGTAGTTTACTCTTAATGTTAACTTGAATGATGTGCCAGATATTCTTAAAATTAAGGTTATATAAAACACATGATTTTTTGAAAACTCATGTCAACAAACTAAACATTGTAATTTCAGAGAACAACGTTGCTCCAGCTCCAACGAATGAGGTGACAGTTAAAGAGGAGATACTCGTCAACGTCCAACAACAAAAGGATGTAAAAGGTGAAGCCAAAGAAAAGCCTGAAATCCCTGGTTTTTCTGAAGATGATACTTGGTGGTGGGAAAATAGGGATCTAATCGAAGAGCTGTGTAGGAAGTACGATTAATTTTCGTTCCATCTTCATGAACTCACGTGGATCATTTGTTTTCAGCTCGTATGTTAAGATTTGAATGTTACGTATTTAACTCATGGTTATTTGAATATTATCGTCTTCGGTTTTCATCTTCAATTGTTAATTACATTATATACATGTTAAGCTCCATCACCTAGGTCCATACTATAAAAATTGTCGCAGAAAATATCAACCCCGCTGCATCACGCGGGTACCTACTAGTCAAATACAAACCATAATAAAAACTTTAAATAGAATCAAGTTGATAGCCGCCCTCAATAACAAATAAAAACAAAAACAAAAACAAAACATATATAAAAATATTCAACCTGCTTACTAATCGTTTGTTTGCTACCCACTATTATAAGCTTAAAGGGTCATTAACCTATGGTTCATTACGTAGGACAAAAACAATATATATGATTGAAATCAAATTGGTCACAAATAGAAAATATGTAATCACACATGTATGTAACAAATTAAACCTTTGGTTCACTATTATATCACAACTGGAAATAAAAGGGTAATCAAAATTACAACCATTGGTCCATGCTTATATCAAACCGAAAGATCTTGTGGTAACTTACATCGCTTACTAGTTGTAATTTTGTCATAAAATAATAAATAACTAGAAAAATTAATAAAAAACACTATTCTAGTAAATAGTTTTTAAGGAATAGTAATTTGGTAAATAGTTTTACCCTTAACACTATTTTGGTAATAAAAACTCCAAAGATATAGCGTATAAAAGATAAAAATAAAGTTAGTTCTTTTTAAACAAAAATAGATGTATACAATGCAATGCGCGAGACGAGAGGTATCGTTTATCATCTACTAAAGGTTACAAACTATGATCAAGGACCATTGAGTTTGTGTCTAAATGGGAATCAAGTTTTCCGAACATAATAATACAAATACATAAATTTTATATGAAAACCTCATTCATTGAGATAGATAGGTTAAACTATAAGATTTAAATTATATTAGAACCTCTATAATTTAATACTCGATAAATTAATAATTAACCTCGATAAAATTAATAATTTATCTGGTCTTAACTTGGGACCAGTACAAAAATAAACCCCATTGATAAAATAATAAGATAATAATTTTTTTTTTGAAATCGTAAGGTAAATATATTGGTCCCATGGAAACTATAGATTAATAATTACTAAAATATTTCAAAATTATTAGATTCCAGCTAGTAGAAACTAAATCCAGTCACTTTTTTTTGTCAACTTTAAATCTATATTAAGTTTATGTATCTTAAAATTTCTTCATTGCATTTAAGAGTTGAAACATGTCTAATATACATAGAGAAGAAATGTGTCTTAAAACTTGTTTTTTGTAATTTTATAGTGATCAATTTCTAATCATGTTTAATGTACATGGAGAAGAAATGTGTCTTGAAACTTGTTTTTATAATTTCTTGAAGTATCATAAACTAACTTTTTACTTATTAAAAAACAACAAACTTGACAAATTCAATAAATTTGTGAATGTACATCTATTGGACTTGTAAAATTAAAGGTCATATATAGAACTTCTTTAAATTAGTAAATTATTAATTTATCAATATAATAATTTCTCGTTAAATTATTAAAATATATATCTCAATCCCATCATTATTAATTTATAGATATTTTACTGTACATTCACTTTATCTTAAAAACAATCACTTCATCTAAAAATTAAAAAACAATGGTCACCTTTGTTGCAGAAAGGATTTAGTTAGGTTTAAACTACAGAAACAAAATAAAACAAAGTGAATGCAATAACGGATCATAAGTTTCCAATGTGTAAACTACATAAACAAAATCAATGCATTAAATTTAAATATTACTTCAAGAGTAAATGGTCAAAAAGGTTTTGGGTTTGTACCGATTCGGCTACTTTCGTCCTTATGTTTTTTTTCTTGTTAATTTGGTGTTTGGTTTGTAAAAAATTGTCATTTTTGTCATTCCGTCAACGTTTTCTGTTATTTTTCTGTTAAATGACGGAAATACTCTTATTTATTAAACTACTGTTTTGTCCTTTTTCAAACTACTTTCTGCCATTTTGGTCCTTTTCTCAACTTCTATCAGTTTGATATTTTTTTCCAACGTCGGTAATTTTAGTCATTTTTTCAACTTTTATTTTGAGATCATCTCCACCTCAAGCAAAACGATGACACAAGCTTAGACACAAATTCACGACCAGGGGCGTACCCACCCTTAAAGGGTGGCTGGCGCCCGCTCCCCCCTCCGAATTTTTATTTGGGTTTTTATGTGTTAAATTCGCGATCGACTCCGTAAAATTTAGCCCTCAACCCCCATGCGGCCTTGAAAACTCAGCTTAATGCCTAGTTAACGACCTATATGAGACACATAATATTTAACCATGGATTAGGTCAAAAAATGGTTAGAAGAGAGTAATATATATTTATTTATATTGTCATGTATAGTCAAGCATTAAGGTATTCTAACCTCAAGTGTTTTTCACCATTGCACAAAACCATCAGCATATTGGTTACAACTCTTGCATGATTGCATCCCACAATATCATGACGCTAGAGTACCAACTCCAACGCAATGAAACTTGTGTATACATCATCAACATATAAATAGATAAATCTATAGACTTAAATATCATAAGACAAATCTTGTAGTACAATTTCCATTTCAATATATGGTAATGGTAATATACCATAAAACTTGTTCCAAATTTCACAATAGATTTCACAAGTCGTTAATTACTTCAATTAAATTGTGGCCCATTTATTTTCTTAAACCCTAACGTGATCCTTCTTCTCCAAGTAATTTCTTAAACCCTAGTACCCCCCCCCCCCCCCCCCACACACACACAAAAATCTTCTAATCTTGTTTTCATTCTGAAGTAAAAAATGGGTACGTCATTGCGCCTCATTACTTCCAAACTGGTCACAAGATCGTTACTTCCAACTCTTGTTTCTTCATCTTGTTTTCATAGCATCATTAATGCTGGTCATCAAAGAGGTTATAGTACTATGCCAAAAGATGGTACTTTTCTTCTTCTTAGCTTTGCATTATTGCATATATGTTAATTTGTTTTTTATTAATGCAGTGAAGCATGACTATGTTTTTGCATGTTAGAGCAGATCCTTTCCTGGATATCGATAGATTCAAATCAATAACGAAAATGTACTTGCACACAGGGCCGTCTCAACAGTTATGTGAAGTAATGTTAGGGTTTTAGACCCCACCTGATTAGGGCCCCCAAATTTAACTTGTACTGTAATGTTATTTGGGCCATGGTGAGCAACTGTACTAATTATCCTATTAGATGATTCGGTTTGTCCCTTAGGAACAATCTGAAAAATGGTGGTAGTTGATAGAACTCAAAACACTAAAGCTTGCCCTCTTCTATAACAATTAGCGGTCTCAACTCTCAACCGATAATCATATTTGTTGGTCACCGTTTGCAAAGAAATGTAACGATTTTAGAGAAATAAACTCATCAAGCTATTCTATTTGGAGATCAAGCTCTCATAGCCATCTGGTACACTATTTGAGACTTAGTTTTTGGGTTTCAATGATTTTTAGGCATAAAATAAGATCGAAGCAAAAAATAAATAACTCTCGATAAGGGCCCCAATTTTTGTGTCTGATTGAGGCCCCAAAAAACTTGAGACGGCCCTGCTTGCACAATACTCACCTTTTAATATGCTATAAGCTTACCACGATTCAATTTTTTTCTTTGTTAGTTATACTTGCTTTCTAGTTTAATTTCTATTGTATGTTTAAAAATATTAATTAAGTACGTTATATGTTTTTGGTTTCATCTAAAATCTTAAAATAAGCAAGATACTTATAAAAACCCTTGTGATATGTTTTTGGTTTCATCTAAAATCTTAAAGTAAGTAAGATACATATAATGGTCAGTCTAAGAAGGTATATAAAAATTAAGTGTTGAATAAATTGGATTAATCAGTAATAAGACAAGAGAGACACTGTTTTCGCAAAATGGCAAAAGAAGACGGGGAAAGGCAAGTAAAAAGAATATGATCAAATAAAATATGTTCCTTTCCATTCCTCGTGAGCCATTGATTTCTCCTAAACAATAAGGGGTTGTTTGGCTGAATCTGAATCATTAAGTGCTGAATGGTTAAGAGGTCTGAATCATTAAGAGGCTCTATCAATTGGAGGGATATTGAGGTAAGACTTTAGGTGATGGTAAGTTTGGTATATGCTCAATTCAGTTTCATTCAGCATCTTTCAATCTCTTAACCATTCAGCACTTAACTGAACCATTCAGAGGTTCTTTTTTTTACGAAACAAACGCTCTAAATGCTGAATCTGAATGATTAAGCACTGAACTGAACCATTAAGAGGTGAAACAAACAGCCCCTAATTCAAAGTGATCTTTCTCATTTTTCCCAAGACAGCCTTACACCATTGGGAGACTTCGAAAAAACTGAAGTACATATAGGATAGACCGGTGCTAAAATATTTTCTCAAAATATGGACGACTCAATCTCTTTCCGGATGTGATTTGGTAATTGTATGATGAAATAATTGCTTAATTAAAATCATAAGCTGACATGTGCGTATGTTATAATTAGGCATAGGTACTAAAGTTTTGGTACTGGTCTAGTTGAAATTAATATACGTGGTTATAACAAATTAAAAAAATGAGAACAGTATATAATTTTGTAGAAATCCATACAACACGCGCATACGTACTTGGCTAACACTCATTTTATGTTCAATTATATATATTGTTATACTAGTTAATTTAGTGTCCGCGCTACGCTCAAGAACACAATTCAAGTAATACTTTTAAGGATGTTCATGAATGTTCCATTCAGTTTTGAGACAAAACCGTGGTAAAACGGAATACATGATATATTTTTAAAAATTAGATTTTTAAATAGCAGTATTATACTCAAATTAAAAAGAATAAAGTGCTTAGTTTTATGGTGTAGTTTATTTTAAAAAAATCATATAAAAATGTTATGTATATATATAAAACACTGAGGTCTTTAATTGTATGTTATTATTAATTTTATCCATAAGATTCATTTTTAAACCTTATCAAATATAAACTGACTCATGTACACCCTTTGTAGTAAAGGGTTAAAAATATAAATACTTTTAAATTTTTCAGAATTCTCCAAAATATTAGGGGACCAAAAATGTAATTAGTTTTATTATAATAAATTTTATATACATATTTAAATAATAAAAAAATCATTATTGTGAGATAATCTCTCAAATAATGCCACAAAAGCTAAAAGCTATAAAAAGATGCAACATAAGCTTTTTTTGTTTTGCTATAATATATAAAGATAACTTGATGTATTTGGATAATTCTTATCTAACTTGATGTATTTAGATACATAGCTTGTTATGAACAACATTTTTATTTTATATAACCAGAACCAAACCGTGGTATATATTGCTTAGATTCTTATTTCTAACAGTTGCCTTAATATGTAAGACTCTGTGTAATGGTTAATGCCCCTTGTTTCTTTTCAGATTTCTGTGATCACTCATGGCTAAATATCAAATGTCCTAAAATTTCTCATTTGTCATTCACGATGCGGATGGATGCTATAAATAGATGGGTATTGCTTTCAATGCCTGATGAAGGCCTGGAGGTAGATCTAGGTTATTTGCCTGCACTAAAAGTTGAGGAGATGAAGGCATGTGCTGAACAAACCTTGTTTGTCCAAGGCAAACCACATAAAGAGGTCTCTCTTAACTTACTAGACAAGACCTTCTCAAGTGATGATATCAAGGAAGAGATGAAAGATGAAATGATAGAGGTAACTACTTCCAACAAAGATGGCGCCATCTTAAACATAATTGCCAACGAAATCATTTCTAGTTTCTGTGACATGACCACAAAACGCGGATGGGCTTACTATGGTATAGTTGCTTTTCACCATATGTATTTATTGAAAACTAGGTTTAATACCCGTATGGACGGGTAAGTAATAATATTTATATAAAATTATAATTATTATATTTAAACATTTGTAATATTTAATATTAAGAATTTGGCTTCATGCTTTCATCAACTCATGCATGTGAAAAATTATAATCAATTTCCCTCCAAAACTTTCTATTACAGAACAAATATTTCCCCCCTAAAAATGACTCCCTAAAATCTTGATTTATTAGATAGATAAACGGTTGAATGTATCTTTTGATTGTATATCTTGTTTCTTCTTCAGATATGTTCTTTGATCGGTCTATTCTAGGCAAGGGATTATGCCCTATAATAGCAACATTGTCTTCTATCAAATCATTCGGACTCTTAAAGGAAACGACACTTGGAGAGCTAGAGATATATATGACTTTGCCTGGATGGGATGCCTTGAAGGTAACCCCTCAAGGCCTACGCGTGTCTCTAAGTATGCATGGACTGAGGAGAGATCAAGTGAAGATATCTTATGATTACGACACTCTCTTCATTGAAGGAAAATCAAAAATGATACATCTTATTGCAGGCATAAAATTACCGGAAGGCTTCCAAAAGAAGAATAATTTGATCAGGAGACATATGAAGGAAGGACAATTTTTTGCATTTATTCATTGTGATGTGAAAAAGATGGAGCCACTGCTGGATGATTATTTGAAATCTCGTTTATTTCACTAGTTAATTAATGGGTATGTTTCCGATATTATCTCATCTTCTAATAATTTGCTAAGCCATGCTTCCACACAATGCCACTTGTCACTACCATATTCATCCTCACATTTTTTCATATTTAGCATACTTTATTTGATGTTTTGTTATTACTAATTTTTTCATTATAAAACAATATAAATATTTTTACCGATCAATCCCTGTGGGTACCCACAGGGTCTAACCTAGTTTCTAAATCAAAGACAACAGTAATGATTTGAGTAACGAGTATGCTTCCGATATTTCTATAATCGCGACTTGTGCTCGTGTTGTGGTGCTTTGCTATTCTATTTTGTTTGTTTTTTAGAAGGTTTTGTTAATTGCCCGTGATATGATTAACTTAATTCCTACATATAAAAAGAATTATTCATCTATCGAATAAACCTAATACCTTATATTTAGAAAAGCTAAACCAAATATAACTTGTATATAATACGACGATAATTGCTATGACAATAAACGTTACTAACAAACTTCTAAAAAAATTTCAAAATCAAACCAAATTAATAACTTGTATTTAACAAGCATAATTTCTCAAAATCAAAGATCATCCGATTAATCCAACAAAAGGATTTCATTTTATAATCATCGCCTCAGACGTGTTAGCTTCACTTTTTTCATATTTGCAAACCGATTTGTTAAAAGCTGGGCGGGTAAAGTTTTATTGCATTGATGTGAACAATGTCCCATATCACATTAATTTTCAATAACCTATGGTACATGCTGGGGTCATTGTAGTTCATCAATATTCTATCATATATTTTCTTAGCAATCTTTAGCTTTACTTTCTTTCTCTCAAGGTGCTTTTTCGGGTGCTAAAGATATCCCCGGTTGTACATACAGTTTCGGCCATTGTACGCTGGGAAATATTCGAGTTCTATTGGGAGACTTGGAATTCGTTTTAAGGAACCCGTGTCAATACACGAAGCCTCGGCCACCTTTTTTTCTTCTATTGTACTCATTATTTTCTTTATTTCAGTTGTAATTCTCATATTGTTATTTACTGATTTATTTGATTTTCATATTTTAATTGAATCCATATAAGTATTTTTAATTTTTATGCGAATGGTTCTTACAATCTTAAAACATTTTTTTTTGTAAATCACCGTTCGTATTTTAAAAAAATGTCATTGTTCGTCTTTCAAAGTTGGCTTAGAGAACTTACACTTGACTAGTTTCTATATTCGATTTTTATTGTTCAAAGATAAATTGTGTACTTAATCAAAATAGTAAATGGCATTCTATTTTATTAAGGTTTTTCAAAACCCTCTGGTTGGTTTTAAAGCTTATTAAATTTTCTGTTGATTTTGGTTAATATTTAAAAGTGGTTTTTAATCAAAAGTGTTTTTTAACTTCAAAGTGATTTTGGTGAAGTGATTAGATCAAACGGCTTGATTATACAATGTTATATCAAAGTTTTGAAACCTTATGTGACTTTAATTTTATTTTTTCAAATTTTTTGTTTGAATTCTAACTATGTTTTTCTCAACGTTTAAGAAAAATGACTACATATATATGCTCCTTTCTCTTCTCCCATGATACCATTGATTGGTAACCAAGTTGTAACAACCGTTGCTAATCATGCTGAAAAATCAGAAAAAATTTTCGGATTGCATTTCAAGAGGTGGTAACAAAAAAATGCTCTTTTATGATTTTATCTCACCACTTTGAACCTAGCAAGGTTTTTGACTGAATATCCTCCGAAACCCGCTGAGAAAGACGCCGACGCTCAAGCTGTGAGTGCGGTGGATGCTTGGAAGCATTCCGAGTTCTTGTGTCGCAACTATGTGTTGAATGGCCTTGTGGATGCTTTGTATAATGTGTACTCCAAACCAACTACTTACAAAGAATTATGGGAGTTGTTAGAACGTAAGTACAAAACGTGGGATGCCGGCGCAAATAAAGTTATGGTGGATCGTTTTTTGGATTTTAAGATGGTTGACACCAAGACGGTGATTAGCCAAGTTCAAGCATTACAAATTACATGACATTCACGCCGAGGGGATGGTCCTTAGGGAGACCTTTCATGTAGCGGCAATGGTTGAAAAATTACCTCCCTCTTGGGTTGATTTTCAGAATTATCTAAAAGACAAGAGAAAGGAAATGACCATTGATGAATTTGTGGTTCGTTTTCGAATTAAGGAAGATAATAGGTTGGCTCTCAAGGAGAGTCAAATGCAATATTTGGCTAAAGCCAACATGGTGGAGCATGGCCAATCCTCTAAAGGTCATAATGGAAACGAAGGGAAAGGCAAAGCAAAATATGTGAATCTTGGTCTGAAAAAGACGTGAAGAAAAAGGATTATGATCCCTTTAAAGGGAAATGTTAAAATTCCGGTGAACATGGTCATCGGGTTGAAAAATGCAAGCAACCAAAACGTGAGCGTGCGCATGCAGTTGAAGATGATGATATGAACATGGTTACCATGATAACCGAGGCTTTAGCTTTCATCGTCAAAGTCAACATTGCGGGTGAAAAACCGCAAGGTTTGTACGTGCACACGGGAACAACCCGCCATGTTTGTGGTGATATGACCCTTTTTAACACATTTAAGGAGATGTCGAGTGATCAAAAGCGCTACATGGGAAATAAAGCTACCGCGGACATCAAGGGTGAAAGGTAACGTGATCTTGAAGATTACTTCTGGGAAGGAACTCACCTTGAGCAACACCCTCTATGTTTCCGATATAAGCAAGAATCTTGTGTCGGGGTGGTTGCTCAATAAGTTTGGCTTTTGCTTAGATTTTGAATCTAATAAGGTTGTGTTGACCAAAAGAGGAATATTTGTAGGCAATGGATATTCCCTCAATGCTATGTTTAAACTAGGGGTGTTAAAAAATATCCGCATCCAAAAATCCGATCCAAAAACCCAATATTCTGAATCTAAAATACCCAAAATTTCGGATACCAGAAGTTTTGGATTTGGGTTCGGATAGTGATTTTGAACTAATTCGGATTATCCGAAAACTAAAAATTATGTATTTAATATATATTTGTAAAACTATGTTTGTAAACTCTTAAATTAACATGTATTTAGCATTCCAATTACATTCACGCTTCACAACCTCCACCCTCCGGTCTCCTACCGGTGCACGCTCCGACGACCCACTGTCACACGCTCCGACAAGTCGACAACCCGCCGGTGTCCACCTCCGAGCACGTTTTTACCTTGCAAACGCAGTATATTTTTTTTATAGTGTTCTTTATAGTTTATTATATTATTAGTTTCTTGAATAACCAAGAAATAACTTATATTTGATTTCATTATTAGTTTTTTAAAAGTGTAAGGATTTACAAAAAAACTTCATAATCATGTACCCATGTCTAAATTCCAATATTTGATTTGTAGTTAGTTTTTTTGGTTGTCAACTTATAGGTCGTGGTCATGATACACAGTGGCGAAGCCAGGATTTTTGGCCCGGGGGAGCCAAAGTTAAATAACCCATAAATGTTTTTATGAAGCTTTGTTTCGGAGGGCCAAACTCAATATATATATATATATATATATATATATATATATATATAATCAACAACCGATCAACAAAACAACATTTCGGACGGAAAAAACTGGGGGGGCGGACCCTCCTTGGTCCCTCTTATGCTTCGCCAATGATGATACAAGTAGCACATTTGTCGGATGTGAAGAATGGAGGATTAGTTAAATGTTCTGAAACGTATAGGGTTGATGTTTGATTAAAACAATTGGTTAATTAGATATTTTTACTTTGACTTTAATTGTCTAAAACTTTTTAGTTAGTAGCTTAACATTAAGGTTAATGTTGGATTGAATGTTATGCAAATGTAAATACAAATGCAAAAAAAAGTAAAATTTTAAGATATTTGGATACTATCCGAATCCGTATCCGAACTTTCGGGTATCCGAAATTTCAGATCCTGAAACGGATAGTGAAAACCACTATCTGAAATTTTCGGATATCCGAAATCCGGATACCCGACTTTGAACACCCCTAGTTTAAGCTAGATGGTATGGTTCTATAAAAACAAATTAATAAAATAATTACTATTTATATTTATATGCTTAAATATTTAAATCCAAAAGTTTGACATCGTAGATTCCAAAACAATTTGCGTACGTTTTAATTGATTCAAAATAGTAAATTGCATTCGTAAATGGCATTCTATTTTATTAAGCTTTTTCAAAACCCGCCGGTTGGTTTTAGAGTTTATTAAATTTTGCTGTTGATTTGGTTAATATTCAAAAGTGTTTTTTAATCAAAAGTGTTTTTTAAAGGGATTTCATATTCTCACACCCTCTACCCTCTTGTCTGACCAGCCACCATACTAACGGCTCGTTAGATACTTAACGGTCCGTTAGATAGAAAACTTATTTTAACGTCCGTTATATACATAACGGTCGATTTAACCTTTTTATAACGGCCGTTATATACTTAACAGTTGTTATCATATTAACAAATTAACAACGCTCTCATAACGTCCGTTAACAACCTAACGAGCCACGAGACACCATACTAATGGCCGTTTGATTTATAACAACCGTTAATAACTTATAAAGTTTTAATTCTTTTTTTTGACAAAAAATGACTTCATTATGATCCAATTATACACCCAAATCAAATTAACCATAAAAACAAAGTTTAAATTTTTTTTTACTAAAAAGGACTCTATTTTCGTTATATTATACACCCAAATCAAATGAACTATAAAAACAAATTTTAAAAACACTTTTTTTTTATTAAAAATGACTCCATTTTAGTTATATTACACACCAAATCTAATGAACCAAAAATACAAAGTTTTAAAAAAACTTTTTTTTACTAAAAATATTCTATTTTGATCATATTATACACCCAAAATGACTTCATTCAATATCACATAACAAAATATAAGTTTCAAGATCACAAAATAAATATGAACATTCACATCTAAGTTTCAGCATCAAAATTAGGGGTGTCAATCGTGTCGGGTTGGCGGGTTAACGGGTTGAAGGACCGTGGGTTGGCGGGTTGACGGGTTGAATTATGCACCATCTTGCCCATCTCCTGCATCATCATGTCCTTCTCCCGCACCATGATCTGTAGGCACCCATGGTACTATGACGGGTAAAGGAGGCAAGTCAGTGACACCATGAGCCAGATACTATCTCTCTGCTGCCTGTGCCTGCCAACAGTAAAATCAGCAATCTGTCGGGTCAAATGAAGTGTCTCAGCCATAAAATCAGCCGTCATAGGGACACGTCTAATAATAACTCTCTGAGATGACGACGGTGCGCCATTTAAAGTCCCCGGCTGCTCCTTCTGCTGCTGCTGGTCCATTCCCTGTAACGGGGGTGTCCAAATGGCACCGTCAGATGTAACCCAATGAATACCATCGTCAAATCTACCGACAATCGACATAGCTATCGCAGTAGACTCCCCAAGAATACTGGGAAATGCCTCAGCCGTCTGCTGGACAAGGTAGTCGTCAGTGTGTAGCCCAAGATAAGACGCAATACCTGTCACATATGCCCCACAAACAATATGGCTCTCCATCTAAAACACAATGTTTTGTTAGAAACGTATAAGAAAACAAACTATAAAAAAAGATATTTAAATAACTATATATTACCTTTCCCGACCAATTATTCGAGAAATAGCTAGCCATACAATGAGCCAGATTCACCCTCCTATGCTCAATCAAAGCTCTCAAATAAAACATGTCACCGTACCTAACCTGCTCGGTACTTAACTCACGCCCATTAATCGTACCTACAAACACATCATATTTATTTAAAAAATGTTTAATAAAAAGATAAAAACAAAATATATTAACGGTTAAACACAAACCTGCAATCGCCCTCTGCAGGTAACGAATAAGTGGATCCTTAATGCCAGTCGATCTAAAGATACCTCTCACGGGTGGCTTGTCGCTGATCGACGACCACCATGCTGCCAATGGCGTTGGCTCCGACTCGATCTCATCAGTATAGAATCGAGGGTCTAACGTCTCATCCATTGTGTAAATTCCAAGAGCCGTAGCCCACCCGGCTAAAGTAAACTGTCGAAGCTCCCCACCAAGATAAAATGAAACAACAATGTGGGTGGTGCGATCAATGGATGAAGTGGGATCACGAGGTGGGGGAGTGAATGAAAATGTGGACAAAAACTCTAGACACATCTCCCTATAAGACCTCCTGTGCCCAGAATCAAACATCCGTCGCCACGGAGTAGAACCAGCAAAACCAACAAGAGCCACTGCTCGATCTTCGTCATTAAGATCTCTCAAAAGTTTCCAATCGATAGTGCGCGTCTGTCTAATCTCCCTACCGACCAACCTCCAAAGGCGACTCCATGCCTCGGTACCTCTACCAAATTGCAAATAAGGGTGGTCGTCTAGAAACTCAATAGAACCCTCAGGTTCAGTATCAGGACGTGAACGCTTGCGTGGGCCCATAACCTTTAATAATATAAAATTCAATTTTTTAATTAATTTAAAAAATAAACAAATTTTTTAAATAATAAAACAAAACAAATACTCTAATTAAGTTTTAATAATATAAAATTCAATTTTTTAACTAAATTTTTTAAAAAACAAATCTAACGACCGTTATATATCTAACGACCGTTATCCTGCACTTCTTCAACATTCGGTTACTTCCTTGTTCATCCCATTAACCACACAATCTCAAAAATTCGTATCTAGATCTAAAACAACGACATCAAACGGATCCGAATTAAGTTATAGATCAACAAACGTGTAATCAACTAAAACTTAACGAATCTAAATCTAAAACAAGTTAGAAACAATACCCGTAAGCTTGAGTGGCGTTAGATTGACTCCCCCTTCGTTGTCGGAAACACTCCCGTTATATCGAAATCGCCCGTTAGATTTGTGTTCGTGGTGTGTTTGGGTGTGTGGTTGTGTGAAGAAGATACGGGTGACTTAAATCCCGTTAGGTAAAGGATAACGCCCGTTAGGGTTATAACGTTCGTTATAGATTTTAATGTACATCTCGTTACGCGTATAACGGGAGTTATAATAATATTTAGTAAGTAACGCCCGTTAAAGTCATAACAGGCGTTATTATGATGGCTTGTTAGACAATCATGGTGTGGGAATAGACCAAGCCTTTTTAAAACTGCTTGATTATACAATGTTATATCAAAGTTTTGAAACCTTATGTGACTTTAATTTTATTTTATCAAATTTTTTTTGTTTGAATTCTAAAAATGTTTTTCTTAAAGTTTCAGAAAAATGACTACAAATGCTTCTTCCTCTTCTTCCGCAATACCATTGGTTGGTAACCAAGTTGCAATAACTATTGCCAAGTAAAGGATTTGTAATTGCACATCCAAAAGTAAAAAAATGGCAACTCTATATATACATACCATTAATATACAGATGCATTCATCTAGAATAAAGAAATTACATAATTGGTACTTGAAGATACTAACAAGGTCACATGGGTTTAACATCCCCTCGCAAGCGAAACGATGGTGGACAAATGGCTAGAGTTGAACGAAATTCTTCAAATAGAGGTCGTGGTAGGCTTTTAGTAAATATGCCAGCAACTTGTAGCTTGGATGGAATAAACTTGATTATGAAGCTTCAAATTAAAAGCCATTATTATAAAACATAAGGATATGGGACATGCACATTGTGCTACATGCTACCAGTGGACACATATATGTATGCAACTATGCATAGATAGATATACATGAGGCAAAGGAAAGAGGAAAACATTTCTTAACTGACAATTTAGTTTTGCTTTTAAGTAATCATTCGGTGAAAGATTAAGTTTTTTTTCCAAGAGAAAGTTTGTGTACAAAACACATGCAAATGAAATGGAACAAGTGTTGTGATGGCAATAAAAAGAATTATCAACTCTCAGAAGATATTATATTGCAAAAAGTATACACCTTTAGAGAAGTAACAAGTGTTGAAAGACTTGATCTTCATCATCACTGAAAACATCTTTTAGATTTGGTTCATAAGTTTATAGTAATCGATTGATAGTCAATTTCTAGCTCATAGTTTTTTTCCAACAACAATTCACAAATATTTGACAATTTAGGTAATAATTATACAATTACGATGAAATAAATTAGTGAACTAAAACACATTCACCGGCCATGATGAAAATAAAATAAGCTCAGTTAGGGCAAAATGCAGCTATAAACGGAACCAAAATATGGAAGTTTATTGAGATGAGAAACATTACCATGGCGTGAGTGTTGTCGGAAACAAAGACGATGAAGACAAGACGAAGACGGTCACCGGAGATGGTGGTTTCAGACGATGAGTAACAAGGTCACCGGAGGACGATCGCCGGGAGGTTGAAGACGGTAACAGTGTGATTGAATTTTGAGAAATATGATTCACAGTGCGTTTTGAATTGAGAACGTTTTTTTGGGTGTTGTCAAATTTTAATTTTTGGCAATATATAACGTTTTTTGATTTTCTCACAATTTTGACACAATAATTATTGAGTTTTTTTATTAAAAAAATGTTGATGGAAAAGTTATTTAGTAAATTAGTCTTGATATAAAAAATATTTACATAATAGGCGTTATTTCTAACCTTTTTGTTTTGGGAAAAGTGAATATGCATAGATAGATATACATCGACATACATGAGGCAAAGGAAAGAGGAAAACATTTCTTAACTGACAATTTAGTTTTGTTTAAACCTGGCAAAGTTGACCCATTTTAATGATTTTGGGTTACTTTGGGTTATTTTTTATTTCATGTTGGGTTAGTTTGGGCTCTTTAAAACATAATAATGGGTTAAAATTCGACCCAATAGCCTGAATAAAAAAATTTGCGGGTTAGAATGGGTTTTGTAAAATAACCCTACGGGTCAGAATGGGTCTTAACCCTAAAACTTCATCTCATCAGCGACACAGGCAATTTGAACAAGTTTAGGGTTCTTCGATCATCTCATTCGTCTCCGGCGAACCCTTCTTCATCTCCGGCGAACAAAGTTCTTATCTCAGTGATTTAAACGGGGTTAGGGTTTCAATCGATTCATCTCATTCGTCTCAGGTGAACAAAGTTCTTATCTCAGTGATTTAAACGGGGTTAGGGTTTCAATCGATTCATCTCATTCGTCTCTGGTGAACAAAGTTCTTATCTCAGTGATTTAAACGGGGTTAGGGTTTCCATCGATTCATCTCATTCGTCTCTGGTGAACAAAGTTCTTCGTCTCTGGTAAATATTTCTGAGACTGTGTATCCATTTTTGTATTGTGTATTTGTGTACTATTTAGGTATTTGTGGTTTTGTTTGAGGATATGGATGCTACTTATATTAAATGTGTTGCTTATTGAATAATATTCAACCAGAAATTGAAAATTTTGTCAACAAATTGTATTCGGTGAATTGTTAATTAAGTTTTTGCCTGTTGCTAGAAAATCTCAACTAGATACCATGTTTGATTTTATCTTGTCTATGTTTATTGTGTTTGTATGCAGCAGGACATGATGTTAAGTTGAATTGTAATATATGAATGTTAGAACTGATTGCATCTTATAATAGATAGATTTTGTTCATATGTATGACACTGGTTCTCAACTTTTATGATATCGTTGAATAGTTGCAATCAAAAATCAATTGGAAACATATCTTAATATAACAACTACTATGCTATACTAAAGTCAAATTTAGAACATAGAGTTAAATACTTTTGTTAATCATTCTAATCATTTATTCAAGCATATTGGTATCTCATTTTAACCATTCATTCTCTTCATTTATGTTACCTTATGTATTACACTTGTTTAATGCTTTGAATGTCTTTTGTTTATTTGTAGGAGACACCAAAATGTCAAATAACACGAGTTTTGAAGATGAAGTTACATCCGGCACTTCTAGTAAAAGTCATTCTAAAGTTTGGCGTTATTTTACTAGATTACCGATTGGAGTTGACGGGGTTGATGGTTGAAATGTTTAGGTGTTCAACCGAAAGTTAATCAACACCTTTGATCTCAGATGAGTACGTGACACTTCAGTCTTTTTGTATAGATCAAATGTTACCTGTAATGTGTTAAAAAAATCATTTAGGGACCTTCCAACTGATTTTTAAGTTTCAAGTGAATTTATTTGGTTGTTTGGTGTGTTTAATATATATTTCATGTAGATTTGTTTGGTGTGTTTAATATATATTTCAAGTGAATTTATTTGGTTCTTATACTCGACTTACTCCGAATCATATTTCCTTTTTTTTACTTCACTGACCCGTTATGACCCGACCCGTTATGACCCGGACCCGTTCTGACCTGACCCGTTCTGACCCGTTTTTAAAATAACCCATCTTGACCCGGACCCGTTCTGACCCGGACCCATTCTGACCCGGGCAGCTGACCCGACCCGACCCGCCCGTTTTGCCAGGTCTAGAATATGATAGTGACGCATATGATAAAATGATATAGAAATGACATTTCATGCTTGAGAATGACAGGTGATAAAAAGTTAATGTTTTATTAGTATAGTGATATATGGAGATTATAAATGATTATTTCTTAATTATTAATTAAATTTAAAGTACTTTAAAATATTTAAGATATTTTTAAAAGAGACAAATGACTATTATTTTTAAGTACTTCAAATATAACTAATAATTTAAAAAATATACATATTTAATATCAACATAATTTTAACAACATATCTCATACTTGTGCATATATAGATATATATAAAATAAAACAGAAGTATTCGAGCCGAACCGAACCGAGAGTGTCACACCCCGACCGATGGCGGAGTCATCGAGACGGACGAAAGTGAATGATTGTTCATAGCTCATGGTACTCATAATAGGTTAAATATTATTAAATCCAATTATCCAAACTAGACTAAATGAATATCCAAACAACAATCCAAATAAAAACAAATGATAAGTCTACTTGATTCAATTTATTTAACTAGGTCCAAGTCCGTAGTCTTGTGGCATCAAAAGTTCCTAACTTGCTTTTCCTGAAATCATGTGAAAAATAACTGGTCAGCTACCGAATTAGCTGGTGAGTAAACATAGGTTTGAAATACATATAGATACACTGATAAAGAAAAACTCAATTCATGTTGTTATGTCTAAACTTATAAATGCAAAACACGTACATACAAGATAACAACGCATAATCAAACCTTGAACAAATGATAATGGAGGGTCCACATGATAATGATAACTCAGTTATAATCACCCAAGAATCAGGGGAGTGGGTCCAAATGACCAATAGATCTACCATTAGTAACTGTCGGTTTCTACAAATTAATGATTACGCTTGCTCAAAAATTGCTATCAGGCTATGAACACATAATTTGCAAGTAAAGACATAACATGAGTTGTTTTAATGATAACATGAAATAACTGATAAACTGAAATCTGATTAAATAGATCACATGATATCACCCCAAAATGAAAACCAGAAAAAAAGGGCTATGAATACTCACGTGATAATTTCTTGATCGATTGAAAACGAATGAAACTTGAAAACGTCACCTGGATATTCATTAAGGATCACCTAAAAGATCTTATCCTATGTTAGAATTATAACTGAAACTAACTAGGAGTCTAGGGTTCTAAATTGGAATATATGTTTAAATGAATAAATGTTACAACTGAAAATATAAAATAATGTAATATTAATGGATTTATTTTAACATTGGTTTAAAATGTAATTTTGTATACGAATCTTATCTCTTTACGATAATAATTTAAAATTAGATGACTCGATAAATGACATGACCATTTTGTTAAAAGTGACTAATTAACTTATAAAAATATAATTACCATTAAATGAATAATCATGATTAAAATAAATCTAGTACTTAGTAAAACCCATAGTAGACTTTTTATAAAAATCTAAACGTCTCAAAACTTCCCGCTCGAGAATTTTAATTGTATAATCTAACAAATTATATATATATATTATTTATATACTTTTGTACAAAACATATATATTTTCTTTGACTTGTAAAACTTTTATAAATAGTTTTATAATTAATGTCATATTAGAATATTTATAGGAAGTTAATAAAAGAAATAAAATTGTAAAACTTTAAATCTAAAATAAATAAAAAACACAAAACAGTCCAGCAAGACTCGAACCCAGGACCTTTTAGATGTTTTTTTATAAACACTAAACCATCCGACCAACTGCGCCTTTGTTGATTTTGTTTGAAAAGAAATTGTTTTTAACTTTCTACTTCTTAAACCCGTTTCAACCTATAAACCCTAGTTTCCAAATCACAAAAATTGAACGTAGAATTGAATCTGTGAATGAAATCATTTGTAACCACGATGATCAGCACACGATGACGAGTATAAGGATGCTTCTAATTACCTAATTTGGTTTAGGATTGATAGAAAGATTCGAACTTTAGTTCGCGGCTGTAATGAATTCAAATGACGATTAGGTTAGATGATATGCTTCAATTGACGACTCTAATTCAATCAATGATGAACGAACAGTAAAAGCCCTCAATTTATTGTATGAAATAGTACCAGAATGCTGATAAACGACTAACGAGCAAAGACACGATGAACAGTGGATTCAATTGACTGTTGTGTGTGTTTGGAGGTGAAATTGAAGTTGTAGAAAGTTAATGCCAAGTCTTATGAGTGTTTTGGGCTGTATATATAGACTGGAATGGGTTTAATTGATCGAATTTGTAGTTGAGTAGGTTTTGGATAGCGTTAAGTTCAATTCAACGATTTCTTATGATAATAACCAATTTAAACACGTACAATTCATCTTAATCGGTTGTAGGAATGTTCTAGATCATGTTAATTTGATCGTTATCGTTTGATTCAGTTGAATTTGATTTGGATTTGGCCGGCTTAAGTGGGTTTTCGTTTGGATTGTGATAACAACCGAAAAATCTAAATTTTTGGGTAGTCTCGGGTTCGAAACTAGGTGATAAGGTGATAATGAAGGGTTAATCGGGTTAAAATGATTGATTTTTGCGGTTTTAGTCCTTACCGGAGCTTGCCGGAGGAGTTCACCGGAAAAGCGAGGGGGGGGGTTGGGTTAGTTTTGAACTGATTTTACACCTTTACCCCCTACAGTTTATGTTATTATCTGTTTTTGTTTTAATGTTTTAAGTTAAGTTTGATAAATGACAAAATCAACCCCTCAAAGTTAATATTTGTTATTATATAGTTAATTTAATTAACCAAACTAACTTAATTAAGTTTATTAAACTTTATTAACTTTATAAGGTATATAAAATCCCATATTTTATATATTTTCTACAAATTATAATTTTATGATATTATGAATAGTTAAATGATTAAATTCCATTGTTTAGATAAAATGATTAAGTAAATTGTTTTTATTTCATGACAATTTAGAGCTATTACTTGAATGTTCGCACGTGTTCGGGTTTACTATTCGGATCGGGGCAAATATTACAGAGCGGACATTCGCTCATTGCTTGGCTCATTTACAAAGCGAACCAAGGGACCTAATCGTTAATAATCGATGGAAAAAACAAGCGAGCATTTATGAGCGAGCAGCGGACGATTTGGACAATCCACTTCATAATGTCAAGGCCTTTATCCCTATTATAATATAGAAAATATGTTTTTTTTCTTATGAGGCATGATTTTAGCACATTTATCGTAGGTGACATGATTTTAGAGCACCTCACATTTTTTTTGTTTTAACCTTATTTTTTAAAATATATTTAATTTGAAAAAAATAAATTTTGTTTCGTCTAAAGGTAAGACAAATTTCTCTTTTTTTGTGTGACCGGATATGTTACTAATTGCCATCAAATATGAAGTTATAGATTAAGATCCACCTGATTTTTAAGTAAAAAAATTTCATTTAATATTTTGATGCTTACGCACGATAGTTTTGATGTTGTCTTCATCAATTTCTTAATCTATTTCTTATGAAAAATAATGAAAACAAATAAAAGTTAGTTAGTCTACAATACATACAACATATATGTAAGTGAGACGACACTTTGAACAGAAATTTTTTTATATCCAACTGAATCACTGTTAGGTTTAAACACCTGATTGAAACACCGTTTATTCTTTTGTACGGCCGAACGAGGCAACTATTACATCAATCGACTCGTATTCTCTTTCCGATAAAAAGACCTAAAATGTTGGTTTGGAATTAAAAAAACTTAACTTTGTTAAAGATGCTATCCATTAAAAAGATTTTGGGCAATCGTTGAGTGAACTGTATCTTCTTTGTGTTAGTTAACCTAAGCCGCACCCTTACTGCTGGGATGGGGCTCGGCCCCCGAACCGTACGTGGGATCAGTTTCTGCCTCATACAGCTCGGGCCGAAATCCGGGGTCAGTTTAGGAGAGATGGATAGAGCCAGCAGCTGACAGTCGGGGCGGGGATAAGCTTCCTTCTTCACAAGCTTATCCCTTGTTCCAATCAGATCCGAAAAATGAGAAATAAATCAAAAGTCAGTGGATCTGAATTGAATCATGACTATATAAGCTATTCTTAAATGATTCAATATAGATGAAATCGTGGAAGCGGACCTTTTATTTACTTTTTCCACGTAAGAATCATCAGTCAAAGGGGCGGGTTAGGCGAGAGTAAAGCGTTCCGTATCGCCGCGTTCTAAACGAAATCCGAAGTAATAATAATTTATTTCAAAACTATATAATTATTTTGAATGACGATTGAGCTCGGGGCGTTTCAAAGGTACGGTTTGGGGCCAGAGCAAGTTGGATTTTTATGCTTATGAATCTTTTATCTTCTAATTTTTTCCATGTCGTATTTAATTATTATAGTCTTTGCTGGTGTTACATAACGTACATAAGATTAGAATAATTTATGATTTTTTTTGTTTATTATGCTTGATAATAATTAAATATTTTTAGTTATTCAACTTATGTAACACAGGGGGTATAATCTAGTTATTAAATAAAGGGTTATTGGATTTTAATACTCTCAATTATGAGGTATTGGCCGCTGTCATCCCAACTAAAATCATCACTCCCAACTATGGGGTATTGGTTGTTGTCACTCCCGCGTTAGAAAACACTAACTCCGTTAGTGTTTGGGTCAAAAGTGTCACTTTGCAAACTTGAGGGGAAAATTTTATTTTTGTTTAATACATATATATTTCACCACTACCACCCACCACTCACACCACCACCAACTCCAGTCACCACCACCAACTCCGGCGACTTTCCAGCGACTCCGGTCACCACTACCATCTCCGGTGAAGTTCCGGCGACTCCGGTCACCACCACCAACTCCGATCGGAGTTGCCGGAAATTCACCGGAGGTGGTGGTGGTGACCGGAGTCACCGGAAAGTCGTTGTAGTTGGTGGTGGTGACCGGAGTTGGTGGTGGTGTGGGTGGTGGGTGGTAGTGGTGAAATATATATATATTAAACAAACATAAAAATTTTCCCCTCAAGTTTGCAAAGTGACACTTTTGACCCAAACACTAACGGAGTTAGTGTTTTTTAACGACGGAAGTGACAACGGTCAATACCTCATAGTTGGAAGTGATGATTTTAGTTGAGAGTGGCAGCGGTCAATACCCCATAATTGGGAGTATTAAAATCCAATAACCTTTAAATAAATGAGACATTACAAAAATTAATAACTATAAGCGGCGTTTGGTTACTTATATATCCACCTTAATCTTCTAAGTTTTGGTAAAAGAATTACCTAAAACTCTATACGTGACGTATAGCCGTATATATAGGACAATATACGGCGTATATATATGTCAACCGTCAGATATGAAAAAAAAACTTTGACATTCTCATTCTAGCACGCGACTTACGGGATTACAGCGTCTTTAGAAAGTAGTATATTAACTCACCTTTTCTTTTGTAACTTGTAAGTTAGTAGCATTTCATTAAAAAGTAGGGTGGTTTGTATACTTTCGTTTAAAAAGTAGATGAAACTCACTCTAAGAGAGAAGATATTGTGTGTATGTTGGCACATATGGAATATAATAGACACAGAGATAGAAAGAGAAATTATGTGTGTGTTGGGTTCTGACATCTACCCGAGATTTGGGTGGATATTTTAGTCTTTTTTTGTTGCACACAAACAAACAAATCAAAAACTTTTTCATGTTGGTTTCAGCATTTATGTGTGTACTATGTGTGTGTATATATATTTATGGAAGTTGACCATCCATCATACACTAGTTAAAGAGTCAATGTAATTAATTCAAATAAAATATACATAATTAAACACGTATTAAAATACAAATATATATATATATAATATATATATATATATATATAATATATATATATATATTATTCCACTCCAATTGACATTGACATCATATGCTAGTGTAGGTAGGGGTGTTCAAAGTCGGATATTTGAAAATTCGGATACTAGATTTTGCTATCCGAATCTGCATCTAGAATTTCAGATACCCGATTTTTCGGATGTAGATTCGGATAACTATCCAGATACCTGAAATTTCACCAACTGCTTAGATCTTAATGTAAAGTAGCCTCTAGTTAACCAAAATCAAAATGTATTACTTGAATCTAAATAGAAAGTAATACATACACATGTTCCTCAACTCTGAACCCGAAAAAGCGGATATCCAAAATTCGGATATTTAAATTTTCGGGTTTTTCGTGTTTGGAATTTCAAATGCTTCGGATGCGGATATTTTTGCACACCCCTGTAGTAAACTAATTTCATAAGTAGTTTAAAATAAAAAATAAACATACACGACTCAGGATTCAACTCGGTCCGTTATGCCGGTATCATTGCACCACAAAACGCTGACACATAAATTTTGACATCCAATATTAAAAAAGTAGTTTTTAACAAGATTTAAATTTAAAATCTGATATTTAACTATATTGAATTAGAAAATTCATAAATATTATTACATGAGTGTTGTGATGTATGACTATTGGTTTGTTTGGTGAGGTGGTAGTATGTGGTGCATGACTTTTGGTTTGTGAGGTGTTGGTTAACCTTTTTTTTTAGTTTGCAATATTATGTTTGATGAGTTAACATTTTGAAAAATAGATATGTCTTGATGTGCCGTCGCGATTTATTAGGTTCTTTCAAATGATCATGCATGAGGCTGGTTAAAAAACTTCAAGTTCCTAGTTTTTCTTCTCGGTTTCAACCGACCTTTTATCTCTTTCAACTCTTGCCTCTGCCACTTGCCTTTGAAGTTGAAGTTTCCCTTTTTTTCCTCTTCCCCTTTTCCTTGATTGTTGAATTTTCCATTATCGTTTTGCCTTTTGTTTTGTTTTTCTGAGGAGATTGGTTTAAGTTTATATTTTCATTGAGGACGGAGAGGTCGTTCGAACTACTAGTATAATCCCTCGATTCATAATGACTTTGGTGGGTATTTATAGGGGGATTGTTTAAATTACACAAAAATGGCCCGTTGGAACTTTGACCATTGGATCCAAAATCCACCCGTTGAAACCTTGATTCAATACATCTCGTGACAAGGTTGCCACCTCGCGAGACCACCTCGTCACACCCGGGGCAGTATGCTCTCGAGATGATGTGGTCTCGTCTCCCATCTCGTGAGTTCACCGGGTCCCCTAAGGGACAAACCTAATGGATTTGTTAATCCTAAACATGCCATCATTAAAAGTGGTAGTTATAAGTGGTGTTTGAGTGAGCTTGCTAGAACTTATTTTTCATGAGATCTACTAATGCAACATGGTTTATGTTGACAATGTTGCATATACTGCAATATATGGCGTATAGTCCCTTCACAATTGTCCAGATAGAGTAAAGCTCGCCCTGTCATTTCATATATTATACGTCGCGTATAGGTCTATCAAGAGTATATTTTATGTATGTAACGAGCTCGGTAACATGGCACGTATGGCCAGGTTTGCTTAGTAACAACCTTAGTCATAATGTTTTGTTAGATCCGCACAAATGTAAGAGAGAGAAATAACTTGTATTCTTTTTTTGTATATTAATGTTTTGTTAGATCGTTACAAATTTACGAGAGAGAAATAATTTATGTGTGTTGGTACATATGGAATATAAGAGAGAGAGAGAAGCGTGAGTAGTGTCATGTACTATGTATATATTTATATGCAAGGTGACCATCCATGCATGCATGTCACACTCGTCTATTTTAACGGCGAATATTTCATAAACACCTAGCAAGAAGCTAGGGAAACAATACAAGTAAAGAAAAGAGACTTACAGGAAAGAATACAAATCCAATCAACACTAAGACATGAAACATTACAACAAAATAGAGATCATGAACGTCGACCGGCCAATTGTTTCAGGTTGCACATATTTTTTGAGCCTTATTACCGATCCATAGGAAAGTCATAGCTTTGATTTAATTGGCGATTTGCTCCGCTGTTTTGATCTTATTGTTGTGTAGCCGGTCGTTTCTAGCCCGCCAAAAACACCAACAAGTGACCAAGGCTACGACATCGATTAATTTCTTGCAATTTTTGGATCCTAGCTTATGGACATGAAGCTCTAAAATGTCTTTCATTGAGAAAGTAAATATCGGGCCCAATTTGCACCAATTAGCAATGATATTCCATACTAAAATTGCAGCCGGGCAGGCGGTGAAAACGTGTTCAGTAGTTTCTTCGGCCTCATTAAATAAGCAACAAATATCTGACTGAGTGGTAAGCAAACGCAGGCAGGCACATAACGACATTAATTTGGATTCTTCTTCATTAAATCTCATATCTGATGGATTCATGTTTCCCTCCTCCCATACTAGCAAATCAGTTGTGATGGTGGTGGTGGTGGTTGTCGGAGATGAAGGTGGTAGAGGTGATGGTAGTCGGAGATGAAGGTGGTAGTGGTGGTGGTGGTCACCGGAGCTGAAGGTGGTAGTGGTGGTCGCTGGAGATGAAGGTGGTAGTGGTGGCGGTAGTGATGGTGGTGGTTATGGAGATGAAGAAGATGATGATGATAAAAAAGTTACAATAATGGTCCTTTGGATGTAATATTACCAAAATACCCTATGTGCATTGCACATAAGGGGATTTAACGGGAAAACTTAACTTTCGTTAACTTAAAGGCCCAAAACCGTAAGAAAAATTTATATAAAGGCCAACCAGTACAAAAATTTAAAATAAAGGTCACGATTCGTAATTTGGCTTATTATAAAGACCAAAAAATGTAATTTACTCAAATAAAAAATAAGAATACACGATATTAAACTTGATCCGAAAAAGATCCGTTATGCCGGTATCATTGCAGTTGCACCACAAAATGCTGACACATAAATTTTGATACTATTTTGACATCCAAAATTCAAAAAAGGTAGTCTTCAATAAACTCATCATGCATATAAGAGTGATCTTGATTAACAATCAAATTAAGGCAGTGACGAAGTCATGAATTGAATAATAGAGGGGCTTAAATCTATGGTACCTATAAAAAATTTCCTAACGTTATGTTTTGGTACATATGTTCGGGTCGGTGATTCGGGTCCAAGTCGAGTAAAACAATAAAACTTCAAATATCAAAAATTTCTTCATTTATTCTTAACTCATGTCCCCTTAAACACTAAATTCCATCAACAATCAACAATTAAAATTAAACTCTTCAAACCCTAAAATCCTAAATTGTGTTTATATATTTTATAAAAATGATATAAAGTCATAAGGTTCTATTGACATTTATTTAATAATTTTAATTTTAAACTATTAAACTCAAAATGTAAATTGTGTAATACACCAGGGACCAAACTGTAAATACATCAAAACACTACAGCGACCCTTCTTTTTCTGTCCCGACTTTCCAAGTTCCAATCCTCTTCTCTGGTGGGTTTCCGGCGTTGCTCCGGCGACACCTATAACCCATTTTTAATCACCTTTAACCAAATTAAATTATGCCAATCTTTCCTGATACAAATTTCGAACCTCCGTACATATTTAAATCTAGTTTTCACGCTGTTTCTCGATCACAAATCTTGCCAAACTCTGCAACTCAAATCAAACTCAAACAAATCATGCGTTAAACTCGAATTACAACATGTGGGAGGGCCTAAACCCAATATATACAAAGAATCAACTAAATATCAACGAATCGTTACTTATAACGGAAAAATGTGAGAGGGCCGTGACCCTCTCTCGCCTCAATAAAACTTCGCCCCTGAATTAAGGCGATTAATTGAGCTAAAAGTATATATGATACATGCATTAGCTTATGCTAAATGATTTTACACTGTAAGTACGTCCGGTGAAAAACCCAAAATCTCATTTATCACCATGTTAATGTATTAACCATTTATAATTCGATCTTGTGTCGACCATATATAATTAACTACGTATTCAATTCACGTTATACGTACTAGTGATGTTACTTGTTCTTACCAATGTTTTGAAAATCGGACCGAACCTTGAACCGTTATTTTAATTTTAATGGTCGGACCGGTCGAACCGCGGTCAAACCGGGGTTGGACCGGGGTAGGATACATATATATTTATCAAAGCAATACCATAAGATTTCCAATTTAGACGCAACATAAGTTCAATAATATTAAGTTATACCATATAAGTAATAATCCAAACAAGTTCTAACGCCAAAAATCACAAAAAAATCATAATTTAAATAAGTTTTAACGCCAAAATAAAACGAGCTTATCATTTTCATAACTTAAAAAATCAACATATTGACTTTCATTACAAAAAACACAGATATAAATAGATGTAAACATAAAATCCATGAAAATAAAAACATAAAAATATATATTTTATGACTGACCCGGTTCAATGGCGGTCCGGTTTCGGTCCGACCGAATCGGTTCGTACGATTCGAAGCGGTTCAGAAACGTCAATCAAACCATGTCTAATTAAATCGGGATTATTAAAAAAAACGGTCCGACCGCGGTCCGACCGGTCGCAATAGGCTTAGCCCGCCATTTACCCCGCTAAAATTTTCAGTTCGTCGCTAAAACCTATTGCGACGACACACGTCGTCTCTATAGATTGGCATCATCTCTTTTATTATCTGAGAAACCAAAAAAAGCAAAAAAATAAAATAAAATTTACCTATAGAGACTACTTGTCCTTGTTATAGGACGACCAAAAAAAATTTTAGGCTATATCTTATAGAGACTACTTGTCCTCGCGATATGTATTGTATAGAGACCAGAGGTTGTCCTTGCTATAGGTGGTCTCTATAGGGTCAAATTGGATATACATACACCAACTGAATTTGTTCAATTAGTTTCTTTATATAGTGGGTTTGTAAATATAACATACATATTTATACAAAGTTTGTACATATATATATATATATGTATATATGTATATATCGAACCTAGAAATGGGATATTTTGAGAACACCCTCTAGTTTTGAGAACTCGTAAGATCCTTACTTCCCGAGTTTTTTCATAGATTTTTTTTGCTCAAATGTTGCGTATATTAAAAACTAAAACCTGAAAAAAAAAGAAATTAAAAAAAACGTTTTCGTCGTTAAAAACATATATTTAACTAAAAATATTTACAGCGAAAAAACGCTGGTGTAACTTATTACACCCATGTAATATGACGTAAATATTTTTTACTAACATATACGTTTTTTAACGACATAAATATATTTTTTTTAATTTTCTTTTTTCCAGGTTCTAGTTTTTAATATATGCAACATTTGAGCCAAAAAACTACTATGAAAAAACTCGAGAAGTAAGGTTCTCACGAGTTATCACAACTAGAGGGTGTTCTCATATTACCCCTCCCCTATCGAACCTAAACTATATATATATATATATATATTTATATATATATATATATATATATCAAAGAATCCATTGAGTTTCACCTCTATCGAAAACTAATAAGCCAATACTAAATATATCGAACCTAAATGAAATTGAGATAAGCTTTTAAAATATTAACTCTAAACGACATTAAGTTGTGAAAACCAAATAATATTATATATATATGTATATATATATATATCCCCTTTATTCGGTTTATTCGGGTTAATCGGGTTGACCTAAATCTAAAAAATAATATCCATTTACCGACCCTAGCTAAAGTGTAAATCAGGTTTATCGGGTTATGTTTTAATCGGGTTCGGTATTTGGGTTCGGGTAAAAATGACACCCCTAGTTTAATGTTCTAGTGTTAACTTAGCCATTATTATCTAATTTTAAAATTAAAAGTTTAGATCATCTCTATTATTTGATGACTCTTGAATCTTGATAATGAAATGTACACTTGACCAAGTGTGAAAGAATAAGTTGTCTCGTAAACCAATCAACCTTAAATAATGATTATCGAATACTCTTATTATTTTAGTTACAAAGAAAACAACAAACTGAAAATTACCCTTTTGACACTTGCAACATAGAAAACATAATATAATGGATCCAACAACATAATAGTATCGATGTAAATTTCTCATTTGATGCAATAAAAAAATCGGTGTCAAGATTATAAAATATGGACCTCCTAAGTCTTTTGGCAATTTTATAATCATCTCCCAATGCTTGTTTATAAACTTGTATTTGACAAACAATCTAAAATTAGTAGCGGAGCCAGGAATTCTTTCCTATAGGATAGGATTTTTTTATTCGAGAATTACAACAACCTAGATAGCTAGTTGTCACTATTTTTCGGATTGGTCAAATGGCAGGTCGAGTCGGAACACGAAATAAAATACTCTTTCAAAAAACATACGATAAATATAAAAAGTCAGTAAATCAAAAACATATTTCTTGTCTATGCGGGTTGTGGTCCGAAATGAGTTTTTTTGTACTAATTCAGGATTGGGTTAGAACCAATGGATTAATGGGTTAATAATGTAATGTGTTAAGCTTAACTATATCATTATTATTAATAGTTCAGCTCATAATAACCATGTAAACTATTTTAATTATTTTTTTTATAAAACTTTGTGATTGTAATTTCAAAAACTTTCTATTAAATAGAACTAAATGGGCAATGATTTCAATAAAATAATAAGGTCGGTAATAAAAAAAGACTAGGGTCGCTGGTCCTTCAGTATATAAATTACACTACGATCTGAAAAAATACAGGGGTAGCCGACCCCGGTCGGCCCTATGTGGCTCCGCCCTGGTAATATGCCTCTTATGACCATCTAGTTAAACGAGTAAACAACATTACTGTAACAGTGTTTGACCCACAGTAACAAGCCAACTCTATCTCATATAATACGTAGAACTTTTGCACATCGCAACACGCGCGGTGGATACAAGTAGTTTTATTTAAAAAAATCAAGGTGTTTATGAAATAAAATTGTTTTTGTAATCATATTCCATAATAAGTAACTATAAACTAAAAAATTAGGAGGATGTACCGCTGTACAAGTTTAATTCCATCACGAAATGTTGCAATCTTTAATTTTTAAATTTTTGTTCTTTTCTTCCATCTATCTCCGTACTTTAATTTCATTCTTCCATTTTGCATCTCCGATGATGTTTGTTTTCCTTTTTTGTTCTTAAGTCATTTTCTTCTTTGTTGATTATTTTATTTCTTATTTCATATGTTAAAATCCTATATTTTTATATGTTTCTTTATTACATTTAAAAACATTGTATGTTTTGTGTTTGGTGATATTAAAGTCTATCCACCATAATGAGACTAATATTAACATATCTACTGCTTTTGCACCGACCGTTTGCGTTTCGTCACGTGACGTTTCAATTTTGTTTTATTTTAACGTTTTTACGGTTTTAATCCTCGACTTTTGACGTATTTATGGTTTTAATAACCGGTTTTTACTTTTCTTTTTAACGGCAAATTTATTATTTTTGTGTTGTGGGTGAGGTTTGAACCTACAACCTTTTGGTTGTAGGTCTCCCCTCTTTACCACTACACCCCAACCCCCACCCAATAACCGATTGTTACTAATTGTCATTTTAACCACTGATGAGTTTTCGACGACTGTGCCATGTGGTGTTTCAATTTTTTTTTACTTTGACGTATTTACAGTTTTAATCCCTTGACTTATGACGTATTTATGGTTTTAGACTTTTACTAATTGTCATTTTAGCCCTTGATGAGTTTTCGGCTTTGATCTCGATCTTACGCCACTTTGACATATAGTACGACTTCAATATTCTTATCGTTTTGATATCTCACTTTTGATATTTCATCTTTTTTAATATGTGACACATTACGGTTTTTTGCCGTGACGTATGTGACAAGAGACTTTTTTTTATCAACATATGTGACGAAGTCAAATACACAAGACCCGGCTGCTACAACGTGCAGCCCGGTCTTAAATCTAGTTCCATCTAAAAAAGAACAAGATCAAGCATGCATTCATCTAAAAATCAATTACGTCCCGATCGTCGTGACGCGTGGCCCGGGAGAAAATCGATAGTTAAAACTAAACATGAATGTTAGGATTAAAGTCTAACTAAATTACCATCATTCACTCACGCTTACATCTAGAACTTCTAGAAGTTTCTCAATCATAACAAAGAAAGATATGTAAAATGAAGTCAAAATATCATTGGAATATTATTATATTGTACTAACAACTTGCAACATGAAACTTGTTTATGTTACTTTATCAATATTCTCTTGATATATTATTATATTGTACTATATTTCTTTTATTTTATATTAATATTTTACAAAAGTTTATTATGTTTATCCATTTACTTTTCTTTAAGTTTTCAACAAGTAACATGAGTGTAGTCTAACCATGTGAATAGTCTTGCACATCTCAAGTAAACAATAATTTGACATTAAAAAGTAATTGTAAAATGTTTAATATCATATGGGTTGTTTGATGGTACAATGTTTGGTTATGATAATATATATATAGTTTACACTTTGTATATAAATATACTTAGCTCGTATACTATGTATAATACACAGAATACAAATGTAACACTAAAGACTATAGTGTCTAGTCTATCGATCAATAGTTTAACATAAGAAAAATTTTAATACAAAAGTACATGTGTACAAAAATTTTAATACAAAAGTACATGTTCACCTATAAAAACACTTTTTGTAGATAAAACTCAAAAGGTGTTTTTATCATGTTTCGAAATTAAAGACTTGCAGCATGTTGCTGATCGGATTGGTATAAACGAATTTGAACATATGTTTTGTTGGCTAAGCTTATAAATTAATAATAATGAAACGGCAGGTCTTATAAGTTTGCGACTTAGCAATTGCTATAAAAGGATCCAATAATCATTTGCTTCATAAAATCAAATATTGTAGGGTCGGATCAAATGATTTTACCTTCCCGCCAGAGCTTCAAGGAGTCGTGAAAGTCTACTTGAGTAGCTTTGCCTTGTAGACACACTCATATCATCAAACAAAGGTGAAGGTTCAACGACATGACTAGCCCTACACGACACTCTAGGCTTTGAAGGTGGGCGCGCAAAAAAACAATCTCAATAAAAAAACAACGTACACCATAAATAGTAACAAAAACCGTCAAAGTGTAACTAAAAAGTATCACGTGCTCTTAAGAACCATCAAAACCTTGGAGCTATAAGCACACCAATTAACAAACAAAATTAGATAGACAATCATTTTTAGTGCCTTACCAATATAAGTCGACTAACTATAGGCAATAGGCAACTACGTTTCCGAACAATATACATGGTTGCACTTCAAAGATACTAAACATGTCAAGGTTAAAAAAATAAAAGTCACTTAGACTCAAAATGAGACAGAAAAATATAAAAGGAAAAAAGTAAATAATATGTATGTTAAAATCATATCCTTCTCTACCAGTTCTAGAAGTGTGCTTACTCGATAAACATAGACAAATAGTTATACAAAGAATATTGATCCAAACATAAAATAATAAAAAGGTATATTGGTTTTCACTGGTCCCAACTATCACCTTTTGTCTTCTATCGGTCCTAACTATTGAATTGGATGTCAACGGTCCCAAATTTTATCACTTTGGTAACCACTGGTCCGTCGTTAATTTTTTTTAACACCGTTAAGTACGTGTTTTTCAAATTTAAGACCGATGTTTTAGGCCTTTTGATCGGAAGGATAATACGAGTCGATTGATGAAAAAGTTTTCTCGAAAAGGCTCTCTGAACGATAAATTTTTTACATCTGATTGAAGCACCGTTAGGTTTAAATACCCGATTGAAGCACTATTTCGTTGTTCGGAGTGCCGTTTCGAGGTAAATTTTCTATCACTCGACTTGTATTATTATTCCAAGCAAAAGGCCTAAAACATCGGTCTTAAATTTTAAAAAAACTTAACGTCGTTAAAAAAAATTTAACGACGGACCAGTGGTTACCAAAGTGATAAAAGTTGGGACCGTTGACAGCCAATTCAATATTTGGGACCAGTAGAAAGTAAAAGGTGATGTTGGGACCATTAAAAACCAATATACCTAATAAAAATGATGCATGATACCGTTAACTTAAAAGGAATGATTGGATGTTTACTTTGAAAGTGAGTAAGTGACTAATAAGAAACAATCGGAATCAAATAAACAACCCTAAAAACATGCATTAAAAGAGAGTATTGGTTTAATTTGCAACGCTTAAAGTAGTAATACATAATAAGATTGTTTGTTTGTTAATAATAAATAAACAATCGGATATTTACATAATTTTCATGCATTTTGCTTCTATAGCAAGGCATGTATGAGGGTGCTCATGTTAACACTATTAAAAAAATGCATATAGTTTAAACGTTAACTACGTATTTTCCTATTATAAGTAGTTAAGTTCCCAACCAGATAGCAAAGTGCTTGTAGAGATAACATATATATACTTTTGAATAAGCAGGACCCAAGTGAATTGTAGGCTATGACTACAAAGAATAACACGTAGTTTTTAAAATTCTATTTAATTAGAAGGTATATAGATAAGATACGTATTGGTTTTTTTTCAAATATAAATTCATTACTTGATTTTCAAAGACACCGGATATTGTAACCATAATGTCATATTTAACTTTCTTCTTTTTTGAATTTTGGGTGAATCTCTACGAGTCAGATATGGAACCTCATTGCATCATGGTACAAATAATTGCGCTTTGTACCATGATGCAATGAGGTTCCATATCTGACTCGTAGGTTCACACACAATTAGTAAGTATTCCGAGTCTTCTTTGATGTGTTGCATATCGGAGAGCGAGTGTTATCAAGATTAACTCCCTGATCTTCATGCAAACATTTCTTTTTGTTAAAAGTCTTTCTTTAATCGTTCTTCAACAAAAAACTAGTCAAATATAAAAAAATGATATAACTAGAGTTTTTGTTTTTTATCAAACAAAATAAAGAATAAACTTTCATTTTTATTCATGGTACCGATTCGAATATATATATATTATTTATGTCATTTTTGTTCTTTTCGCATATTCTTTATGTCATTTTTGTCATTCTCGTAAATTCTTTCTGTCATTTTAGTAATTTCTCAACTTTCATCTTTAAAACCATCTGCACTCGGCCAAAGAGAAGTGTGTTAATTAATGGGTGTAAGGATATGAAATTAATTTTATATATATCAAGACGTTTTCAAATTTATAAAGTATTAAAAATTACTTACAACATTATCCATGTATTCATTACAAATACATTCGTTAAATTCATAATATATGCTAACAAGTATATTAAAATGTTAATAATTACTCCCTCCGACAACAATACGTTGTGAGGGTACGTAGAAGAAAGTCTACAGCCGTCCAAAAAAAGAACAAAGTCTGCAAAGGAAAGAACAAAGTCTGCAAAGGATCAAAAAGTGAAAATTTTCACTTTTCATATGAGCTAGAATTAAGTGAATGAGAGTGCACGTTATTTGAAACTGAATGAAGGTTGTTTTGTGATTGGCTCATTTAACTGTCCCAAATTCCATTTATAACCCATATTCTTTTAACCTTATTATTATTATTCACCTTTACATTATATATGTTTATTAAAAGTCATTACACTTTTCTTATAAAAGCAGCATCCATTTCTCTCACTAACACCTACAAGCCACCATTCACCATCTTCATCTTCCTCATCATCTTAAAAACCCTAAAAATGTCTTAAACTACTTTTTCTTCTTCACTCTTTCAAAAACCCTAACATTTCTTTCTCTTTTTCTCTTCATCTTCTCTTCTTCTTCTTCTTCTTCTTCTTCTTCTTCTTCTTCTTCACTCTTTGAAACCCTAACTTCTTCTTGTTGGTTTTTTTGCATAAACAATCATGAGTATGATCATTACACGAAAATTGTTTTCCAAATGTTCTTTGCTTCCCACGTTAAGTTGTTTTACCAGATTGGTCTTTCCGACAAAATTTGTTCCGATGAGGTTCATCGCGGAAACAAAAATGCTTCCAAATCGTGATGAAATTTTGAGCTTTAGATCTGTCTTTTCAAGAGGGTTTTACCCCAATCCCTTTTCCACACAATCAATGGTTGTCCAGAAAACCGAGGAGATTCCCGAATGCTTTCCGTATGTGAAAGCGGATACGATTTTGGTTGTCGGTGGTGACGCAGCCAAATACGTTTCGGGCCGCTTGTCGAAAATGGGTTGGGATGACAAGAAGCTTGTTGTTTCCTTGATTTGCTCAATGAAGTTAGATTCTACTGATTCCATGATATCCAAGCTTCATGGATATCATCACAGAATCAAAGATGCGACCATGGTGAAAGGTGACTTTAAGAAACCAGTGGCAGTGAGCAAAGAAGATGGTTTGATGAAACAAGATTTTGAAGAAGAGAAAGATGATAATATTGTTAATCCAAATGGCAAAGAGTTTTTTGAACTTTACAAATCAAAGTTCAACAAAATTGTATTTGTAACTCCGGTAAATGCAACAACAGCGCTTGATCAGGCGTAAGTATATATTTTATCTCTAAACTTTTACTTTTATCTTTTGTGTATATATACATAAATTATTACTTAATTAATTTGTGCAGTGAAACAAGAGACTATTTTGAGAGGTTGTTTGGTTGCTTTGCGGGTCTGTTGATGGCAGATGGCGAAATTCATGTGCTATACGACCCCCGGTGCATGATCGTGGATGGAGAGGAGGGGTGGGATTTGGATAACACGGCGGTTGCGGCTGGACTCGACGCCATTGGAGACTGCGAGTTTTCTATTTTCAAAGACTACTTTAAGCAACCAAGCAACAGGAAACTGCAGCAAAACACATGCTACAACACTTTGGTGGTGGAAAAGTTCAGATGCAGGAGGTGGAAATTACCAAAAACAACCCAAGAGATTGATGTGGTATCTTTGGTTTGATATATATATTTGTTGTTTGCTTAATTTGGTAATTTGGTTCGGTTCAGTAGTATGTAGCTAGACATCTTATGAAGATCATGAATTTGGTTCGGTTAATTAGTAGTATGTAGCTAGACATCGTATCGAAGATCATATATGGGTTGTTAAATACCAAGAGATTTGGAGTCAATTTTATTGACTATTTTGTTAAGACAACGTTACTGAGATATATTCTATATAGTCAATTTTTATTGAGTGAAAGTAAATAACTAATAATTGAACTTGGTTATAAACTGTTTAAAAATATAATATAAGATTCTTTAAGAAATAAAAACATTTTTATTTAGATAAGTCTTATAATTTTCAATCTAATTGTATACATGTTAATGCTAATGCCAATATCAATGATGTCATTTCAAGTGGTTCAACTGAGATACATTTTGGGTTCAACTCCCACTATTTAGGATAAAAATTAAGGTTTTATAGGCTGGACGAAAGTTTTCTAACGTAAATTGAGTTTCTTTTTATGCAAATGAGATGATCTAGTAAGTTAATAGATCCTATTGCTAATATGCAAACAATATAAACGAACGCAAACAATAATATTTTATGTAATGAAATATGCATTTTGAGGATAATTAATTCACTTGTTTAATGTAAGGAAATTTCACTTGTTAATGTGTCATATTGTATTATATTATTTTAAGGAAGATTGTGTGAATAGAGGAAAGAGAGAAGAATGTGAGGCTTTATCCTAACATATAAAAAGAACCATATTTTATAGTATGCTTTTACATTTAAGGAAAGTATGTGCAACTGAAAGTGTGTTTTGCAAAAAGACAAGTTGCCCTACCTCTAGCTAGACAGAAAGTTGTCTACAATATTAGTGCTAGATGGTTTTTTTCTCATTAATTGATGTGAGTTGTGGAGCTAAGCAATTAAAATACATACATTCAAACTTTTAATTAAGTATTTAAAATTTACTCAATTAAATAAAAAAAAGGTTTTACCAGATTAATATAAAAAAAATGGCTTGAACAAAATAAATATGAAAACAAGTTATATAATTTAATCTTGAGTTTAAGTTATTTTCACATAAAAATTTGCTTGTAAAGACTTGTTCACACTTAAAAATTAATTAAGCAAATTAACGTTTTATATAAATTAAACTTGATTAAAACCAATTCAAAGAGAGAATACAAAGATTAAAAGACAACATCACTTTAATTAAAACCATCTAATCCAAGTGAAACCTTTGAGCTTTGTTCTATGATTAGCCCAAATGAAATATTTCTCAATGATTGCGGCAAATTAAAAGACAATGCGCATGAATGGTCTTGTTGTCGAAGTCAACTTGTGATTATTTAATTTTATAAGTTGTTACAATTCTCCCCATAAGCATAACATTTTATTTTTTTATTTTTCTAGCTATATCTTTTAAAATATAAAGTTTAAAATAAATACGAAAGTAACATTGAGACTCGCTTATTGTTTTAACCTCTAGGGAAAAAAAATAGAACCGACATGTAGATTATAATGTACAAAACCCATAAGTGACTTAAACTCCAAGAATAACACATGAACAAAATGAACTAAACCTTGTTGCCATATTCTTTCTTGTTCTATTCTCCAACCCGATAACAATATAATACGTATAAAAGGAAATTAACTTGCATGAAAAAGGGAAACATGGATGCATTTATGAGAAAATGGAAACTTGACTTCTAACTTCGATCTAGATGCAACACTAATGCAAAATATCATCTAATTAAATATGGGATGACTTTTCCTACTTTAATGCAAGATTAACTCAAACTAAACTAAAAGTGTAGCTAGTTAAACTCGTAAGAATATATGTTTTGGACCAATTAAATATAGTTACGTCACTATCTAATTTTCATCTATTTTCACCACTTGGGAGAGACGGCGCTCTTTTATCAAACACCCAACACCACCAAAATACATTACAAAATAACGAGCTCACCTCTAAGACTCAACCTCATGGCCTTCCTCGTTTTGAAGGTATAGGTGTGCTCGTCACTCCTCGCGATCTCGTGGCCTTCCTCCTCAAACACTCCCTCCACCCTAACCATTGGTAATAATAATGACTTCAATCATGTTTTTTTTTACTCGAAGTGTTGATTGACATGTGGAGACTAAGCAAGTCTTGGATAGTAAAAGCAAATATTATTTAACTAGTGTGACATGCATGCATGGATGGTCACCTTGCATATATATATATACACATAGTACATGACACTACACACGCTTCTCTCTCTCTCTCTCTTATATTCCATATGTACCAACACACAAATTATTTCTCTCTCATAAATTTGTAACGATCTAACAAAACATTAATATACAAAAAAACAAAACAAATTATTTCTCTCTCTTACATTTGTACGGAACAAAACATCAATATAAAAAAACAAATTATACACCATGTATAACCATGACTAAGGTTGTTACTTTTTTTTTTTTTTTTTTTTTTTTTTTTTTTTTTTTTTTTTTTTTTTTTTTTTTTTTTTTTTTTTTTTGAACGGCGACTAAGGTTGTTACTAATTAAGCAAACCTAGCCATACGTGCTTACATGCATAAAATATACTTTTGATAAACCTATACGCGATGTATAATATATGAAATGACAGGGCGAGCTTTTGGACAATTGTGAAGGGAAGGGACTATATGTCGTATCATTTTTTGGTAGTACGAAGGGGGAATTGGCCTAAAAATTGGATTGCAGTATATGCAACGTTGTGTCAGGTCAACATAAACCATGTCGAACAGGGCCGGCTTGTTAGCAAAATAAGTTAGGATACAATCTAAGGCCCCATAAAAATTAGGGCCCCATTTCACCCATGTCATTTAATATATTAAGTGTATTAAGCCAATCCTTGGTTAACATACATGTTTTCCTTTTTAGTTTTTTTATCAATTTGTTATTGAAAGATGAACAATATGTGTTAGAATTAGGATAGACAATATATTGGTAATAGTTCTTTATGAAACCTATCTTTTTCTACTTTCTTCTTAAAGTTTTAATGATCACTTGTGTAATCCTATTAGGTGATGATAAATAAACATTGAGTCCATGACCTTATAGAGGTTTTACCACTGCTATTTTTATAGATATGTAAGCTTACTGTTATGATCCATTTGGTGTCTAACTTCAATTCTTAATTAGTTATGCAATTCACATGCTTCTAAACTATTTTAATGATGTGCTTTTTGCTAACAAAAATTCCAATCCATCTGCTATATTTATGTTTAATTTAGGAGGGCCTATTTTCCGTACACTTCATATTATAGATCGACACAATTATACAACTCATATAACCTTATACAGGGGCATATATTAACACTGAATACAAAGAAAATTCAAGGGGTTGTTAGAGAGCTATAAGGAACCGTATAGCTCTATACAAGGGACCTACATGACCCGTACAAGCTTATACGAAGTGTAGAAGTTTCACGGGTGTTAAGTTATTTACATGAGGTGTCTAAATAAAATAACGTTTGATTTATATGTGTTGTTATTATGCTTTTATGTATCAGTGATGATTTTGACTCATTAGTGGAAGAATATAGTATAAAATTAATAGTCATTACTAGTATGGTAAGTAAAACATTTCTCGTGAAAAGGCCCCATTTCAAAACTCTTCTAAGGCCTCCGAGAAGGTTGAGCCGCCCCTGATGTCGCATTAGTAGATCCCAATAAAAATATGTTCTAGTAAGCTCACTCAAACACCACTTATAACTACCACTTTTGATGAAGGCATGTTTAGGATTAATAAATCCGTTAGGTTTGTCTCTTAGGGGACCCGGTGCACTCACGATATGGGAGACGAGACCACCTCATCTCGAGAGCACACTGCCCCGGGTGTGACGAGGTGGTCTCGCGAGGTGATAAGCGAGGTGGCAACCTTGTCACGAGATGGATTGAATCAAGGTTTCAACGGGTCTATCTTGTGTAATTTAAACAATCCCCCTATAAATACCCACCAAAGTCATTATGAATCGGGGAATTATACTAGTAGTTCGAACGATCTCCCCGAACTCAATGAAAATATAGCCCTGAACCAATCTCCTCGGAAAAGCAAAACAAAAGGCAAAATGGTAATGGAAGATTCAACAATCAAGGAAAAGGAAGAGAAAAAACGAAACTTGAACTTCGAAGGCAAGTGGCGGAGGCAAGAGTTGAAAGAGATAAAATGTTGGTTGAAATAATAAACTGAGAAGAAAAAATTAGGGACTTGAAGTTTTTCAACGAGCCTAATGATCATTTGAAAGAACCTAATAAATCGATAACATTGTACATGAAACGTGCAATCGTGACGACGTATGAATGAAAATTGTAATTCATATTTTTTAGACTTTTTTTTATTAATTAGTTTAATTATTAATGAAAGTTGTAGTTTTTTAATTACTAATGAAAATTGTAGTTTTTTAATTATTAATGAAGATATGTTCTTTATTTATTTTGTATTAACTTTAATGCACAACCTTGTCATTTGTCAATAAGTTACGAACATAAACTTGACATTTTGAAAACTTTGAGTTTGTTGTCAATTATATATATATATATAACTTGGATTATACAGAGCTAAAATATATGTCATACAACTTCAAACAAAATCAAACAAATAAACTGAAACATTAAAACAATCAAGACATATCTATTTTTCAAAACTTTAACTCGTCAAACAAAATATTGCAAACTAAAAAATAAAGTTAACTGCCACCTCACAAACCAATAGTCATGCAACACATATCACCACCTCACCAAACAAACCAATAGCCATACATCACATCACAACAATCATTATTTATAAAATTTCTAATTCAATATAGTTAAATATCATATTTTAAACTTAAATATTGCTAAAAAAATACTTTTTTAATATTGGATGTCAAAATTTATTTGTCAGCGTTTTGTGGTGCAATGATATCGACATAACGGACATATTTCCGATCGAGTTTGAATCCAGAATCATGTATTTTTATTTAAACTACTTAATGAAATTAGTTTACTACACTAGCTTATGATGTCACTAACATATGATCGATGTCAATGTCATGTGGAGTGTAATAATATAAATATTTGTATTTTAATACGTGTTTAATTAATTATGTATATTTTATTTGAATTAATTATATTAACTTATTTAACTAGTGTAACATGAATGGTCAACTTGCATAAATATATATAGTTTATATACACACACAAATATTGAAACCAACATGAAAAAGTATATGATTTGTTTGTTTGTGTGCAGAAAAAAACTCTAAATATCCACTCAAATCTCGGGTGGATGTCAGAACCCAAGAGTCCAACACACACCTTTTACCAACACATGGTCACACACATAATTTCTCTTTCTCTTTTTCTCTCTCTCTCTCTATATATATATATGTCTCTTATATTCCGTATCCCATATGTAACCAACACACACAATTTTTCTCTCTTACATTTGTATCCTTTGTTGATCAAGAGTGAGTTTCATCTACTTTTTAATGAAATGCATATACTTAACTTACAAAAGAAAAAAGGGAGTTAATAAAAAATTAATTAACAAAAATTAATATAAAAAAACCCATCTCGTGAGATGAGGTACCGAGACCACCTCATCTCACGAGCACACTGCCCTGGGTGTGACAAGGTGGTCTCGCGTGATGATCAACGAGGTGGCAACCTCGTCACGAAATGGATTCAATCAAGGTTTCAACGGGTGGATTTTGGATCAAACGGTCAAAGTTCCAACGACCCATTTTTGTGTAACGACTCTTTTATATATAAGAAAAAGTTTTTTTAAAAACCTCTATAAATACCACACTATTTTTTTTTCACACCATTCTCTTCTTCTTCTATATCTTTATAGTTTATACCATCTTAATAAAACATACCCACCAAAGTCATTATGAATTGTGGAACTATATTAGTACGTAGTTTGTATGACCTCCCCGAAGTCAATGAAAATATAGCCCTGAATCACTCCTTGGAAAAGCAAAACAAACGGCAAAACGGTAATGGAAGATTCAAAAAGCAAGGAAAGGCGGATGAGTAAGAAAAGTGAAACCTAAAATTCGAAGGCAAGTGACGGAGGCAAAAGTTGAAAGAGATAAATACTTAAATCATTTTCAATCTTTAAAAACGTAATAATTTTGAAAAATAGCAGTAAAAGAAGATCTTTTGTGTTTCTCTCTTTTTCCTAAAAAAACATCTTCATTTTCTATCTTTAAAAACCTAAAAATTTTGAAAAACATGTTTAAGAAGAAAACAATATAGAAATATAAATTAAAAGCAATCATGATAATAGTTAGGGGTGGTTGAGGCAGAAATGGATAAAAGTATAAAGTACGGTTCGGTAGCATCTGAATGGATAAGTGCTGAACCAATAAGATGTCTGAATCATTCAGTGTTGAATCAGTAAGAGGTCTGAACCATTAAGAGCTAGTATATTGCTTAACTATTTAAAGGCAAATGTCTGACCAATTCAAATAATAACTCTTAACCATTCAGACTCTGTATAATGCTTAACCACTCGGAGGCAAATGTCTTAACCATTCAGACATCTGCTGTCGAAACAAAAAGTCTGAACCATTAAGTGCTGAACCATTCAGGCATTTGAACCATTAAGAGGCTGAAACAAATGGCCCGTAAGACTATGAAGACCATACAACATGACACAATACACGATTAACACACGATCACTTGTATATAACAATACTAGATTAAACCCCGTGTTATACGGTGCCGGGTATGAAAACATAAAAACACAATTCTAAAATTTTATGAAAAAATAACATTTGAAAATAAACTACATATTACATGAACAAATATGACCTTGAACAAATATATTTAAGCTACAAATACACTAATAGTAACAAGGTTTTTTTACATATTTCTCATTCCTAAGTCCATCAATTACATATTTACCCAAGCCTAAAGTTTAATTACATATATTCCCTTTGACATAATAAATTACTCATTTACCCCTTCTTTTACACAAACCATAAGAAAATATAAAAATATATTTATGAAGATCATTAAAGGTAAAATAGTAAATCAAAAGGCTATTTTAAAGAAAATGGGTAAATATGTAATATATATGGTTTAGGAAGGGGAAATATGTAATTGAATTTAAGGAGTGGGTAAATACGTAATAAATGATCTTAAAATGGGATATATGTAAATGCCCCTAGTAACAAATTAGATATTGACGTTTTTAAACTGGGTAGCTAATAACTCCTACCAATTAATTAAAAAAGATTAAGAAAAAATAGATATATAAATAATCCAAGATTTATAAAAATAAGGAGGTCTTGGGTTCAAGTCCCACTTAGAAAAAAATTTGAGGTTCTAGGTTGATCCAGAAGGTTTTCTCACCAAATGTGGGTTTCATCCTGTGGGGGTTAAGGTGCAGTCCCGGCCGGGAAATGAATAGGTGGGTCAGATTTTAAAATAAGATATATCCTCCGAAGAAGGGTCCTACATTTGCCGTTAAAAAAAAACCAATAATCCAGATGATAGATATCCGGAAAAATTCAAGGCGACACTCATATGTACCGGGGCAAGCGTACGGGTCGGCATGCATGAGTCTGGGTCGTAAATTTCAATACAGTTATTTGTTTAAGGTGTTTGTTTTTCATTTTAATAGTTATTTCAGGGACGTAAATAGTAGTAATGGGGGAGCCCCAATGCCGACGAAAAACACCTATGGGTGTTAGAGGCGGGGTTTCGATCTCGGTCCTTGCACCTCTGAGTGTTTCGGTCATAGACCGTTGCACCAACCGCCGTTCTAAAAAAAAAGGTGAATTGAAACTTTGGAAGAGAAAATTATGAGTAATTTAATGTTATCGATTTCCTTCCATGCATAGCTTAAAATAAAATATTTTTTAGTTTTGGCGGGAAAAATGCTTTAACACTCTTTCCATTGATATAAATTTAATGATATATACGATTAGCATCATTTATAAAATACTATATTTTGCAGCGCGTGATGCGACGAAAGCTTAACATATAAGCTGATTTTTTACTTTTATGTATTAAATGCTATATTATAAACGTAATAAAATATAATTTACTTAAGTTGTATAAAAGATAATTAAAAACTGTAACAATACAAAATGATCGTTTTTGTATTGTATGAAACACATGTCATACAACAATGCAAAGACGTTACAATTGAAAACCAAACACAAACATTTGATAAAAAAACAAAAAACACATGTCACCTCCAAATTCAAACAACAAGAAAAAAATTACTAATAAAAGCATGTCACACTGCTTAAAATTAACCAATAAATAGTTGTGCAGAGGATCTCATTCATTTGTGTTTAGTGGTAGTTTGCATCAATATATAGAGAGACCAAGTTTAACGGCTTGTGTTACACATAAGTTAATTAATAATATATATTTAAAAAAAGTTATACATATTTAACTATACTGAAAGACAAATTTTACAAATAGTGTTTTGTATGTTGTGTGAGGTTTTGTATTATATTGGTTGGTGGTTTGAGGTGTTGTGTTTCTATTGGTTAATGTTATGAAATATTGTTTTGTATGTGGCTTAAGGCCTTGTATTGCTATTGGTTGATTGTTTGAGGTGTTGTGTTGCTATTGGTTGGTAGTTTGTTTTGTTGTGTTGTTATTGATTGATGTCATGAAATATTGTTTTGTGTGTGACTTGCTGTGTTATGTTGCTATTGGTTGATGTTATGTGTGTGTTTGTTTGTTGGTTGTATTTATGTGTTTTATTTTTGTATTTGATTTTTTTTTACATTTTTGTTTGTGGTTGTTGGTAGGGTTTGCAATAAGTAATAAATCGTTTAACAACTGTCACTTAAAACGCGACAGCATGAATATACCTAGTTATACTTCGTAAAAATTTAATATTTAAGGATTTATATAAATAATTTTTTTATATTAAATTAATCACAATTTTTTTCTCAAAAAATTTCCACTCCCTCCCAAACTTTTTTATGACATTTTAGGCCTTTCTTGAATGATAAAAGCAATCTCCTGACCAAAATCCCATAAAAAACTCATTATTAGACTCGTACTATGAGAATTAGGTTCAACTACAAAGTCTAATTTTCCTAGAAAGTTTAAGAAGGAATTTGGACCATTAGATCTAATATTAAATGAAGATCAATGGCTTACAAACATAAGGTGGCATAATGGTAAATAGTTAAAACTTTAAATGATAGACCAAGGGTATATTAGTCTTGTCTCACTTTTAAATTCCACCATCTTTTTTAAACGTCCATAACTTTTACATACGACAATATTTTTTAATAAAAATTACACCAAAAAAACGAGCGTTTTTTTATCTTCAAAACGCATATAATATTGATATATAAAAAATAAATTTTTTTTTGAAGTTTCAGCTCATTGTGTTATATTCGTTAGGTCATTGTGTTATATTTTTCAGCTCATTGTGTTATATTAGTCAAGAAATTGTGTTATATTTTTCAGATTGTGTTATATTTGTCAGGTCATTGTGTTATATTTTCATCAGGTCGTTGTGTTATAATTTCATCAGGTCGTTGTGTTATATTTTCTTCAGGTCGTTGTGTTATATTTTCTTCAGGTCGTTGTGTTATATTTTCATCAGGTCGTTGTGTTATATTTTCATCAGGTCGTTGTGTTATATTTTCATCAGGGCGTTGTGTTATATTTTCATCAGGCCGTTGTGTTATATTTTCATCAGGCCGTTGTGTTATATTTTCATCAGGCCGTTGTGTTATATTTTCATCAGGCCGTTGTGTTATATTTTCATTAGGTCGTTGTGTTATATTTTCATCAGGCCGTTGTGTTATATTTTCATCAGGCCGTTGTGTTATATTTTCATCAGGTCGTTGTGTTATATTTTCATCAGGTCGTTGTGTTATTTCAGATCATTGTGTTATTTCATTAGGTTAGTGTGTTATAACACAATGATCTGAAGAAATAACACAATGAGTTGACAAATAACACAACAAGCGAAAAACGTGAAAAAAAATAAATTGTAATTTATATATGAATATTATACGCGTTTTAAAGATAAGAAAATGCTCGTTTTTATGGTGCAATTTTTTTAAAAAAATAATATCGTATGTAAAAGTTATGGACGTTTAAAAAAATGGGGTGAAACTTAAAATATAGAGACATTACCATCTTTACCCTTCCTTCTAATTTTAAGGGAGTGCCACATGTCATAATCTCATGGCTTCTTAGACTTTCTAGGAAAATTAGACTTTGTAGTATAACTCCACTCCGCACTATGATGGTAAACATTTTTTGGGAAGGTTTATAAGTTTTGATTAAAAAAAGAAAATAGTTTTATAACCTTACAATCTCAAACGACCCCATCCCAAAAACAATTCAGGTTGCAACCCCATTACCCGTCGCATGTGGTTTTCATTTTTTTTCTTTTTTCTTCTCGGGCTAAATGCATATTTCCACTTCAAAACACTTTAAATGCATATTTACCAACAAAAAAAATTAATTTTATATTTTCTCCTATAAACAACTTTAATGTGCAAATATACTCATTTTTAATAATGTCATTTAGTTAACATTGGGTATATATGCAATTAGAGGGTGTTTATAAGGGTAAATATGCAATTAAATCTTTCTTCTTTTGCAATTACTTTCACTAATACTTTAGTTTTTCTTTAATAAATCACATCTATCGTTTTGAAAATTTTAAATATATTATTTTTTTCTAGCTGACATTCCGGTATAAATTTTGTTAAAATCGGAGTTTTTTGGGAAAAAAACATAGTTTTTAAATGATATATGTACAAAAAATTTATTTATTTATTTTATTAGCATGTGTCATTATACTATAGGTTCGTCGTATTTTTTATTAAACTTATCTAATATTGTAAAATAAGGGGTAACTTTGTAAAAATGTAACCAAGTTTGTCAACTGTTCCAATTAAATACCTGAAACTTTATTTGTATCTCTAATGTCACTGAAGTTTCATTAAGTGTTTCAATCCTATGTACTAATTTTACGATTATTTGAATTTTTAAAAATTGAGTTGGGCAAATGAAATATGTATAAACTTTGGGCACTATTTTGTGATTATTTTTGTTCAATTTGACTTAAACTCAATAAATTTAGAACTTTGTTATTAAGTTGCAAATTCATAGTCTTCACTTTTAGATATCGATTCAAATTGATTGGACAAAAACTTTCACATTTTTATAATCATCATTCATGTATGTTTCATATGCCCAACTCAATTTTTAAAAATTCAAACATTTGTAAAAATATTACATACTATTGGAACACTTATGAAACTTTAGTGACTTTAAGGAGACAAAAAAAGTTTAAGATATTTAATTGGAACAGTGAGTATACTTGGTTACATTTTTATGACATTTTCCCTAAAATAATCATAAAACTTATTTATTTATTAAAAAACTAGGTTGGGTTGGGTTGTAATATTGTGTGAAAAAATTAAGTTAGGCTGTGTTATGCAGGTGGAAGAGAAAGAAAATTAATTTTTTAATGTTAGATTGAGTTGAAAAAATTTTGTTAGGTTGTCGTAGGCTATGCGTAGTGGTTTTAACTAATTATTTAATTAAAATGCCACACAAACGCCATATATCCCTTTTAACCCAAGGAATTGGGTTTAACTACAAAGTCTAATTTTCCTAAAAAGTCTAAGAAGTAATTTGGACCATTTGATCTAATATTAAATGAAAATCAATAGTCTATAAACACAAGGTGGCATAATGACAAATATTTAGAACTTTAAATGGTAGGGCAATGGTATATTAGTCTTGTCTCATTTTCAAATTCTACTCTCTTTTTTACACGTCCATAACTTTTACATACGACAATATTTTTTATCAAAAATTACACAAAAAAGAGCGTTTTTTATCTTCAAAACGCATTTAATGTTGATGTATAAAAAATGAACTTTTTTATCTTTCAGCTCATTGTGTTATATTAGTCAAGGCATTGTGTTATAATTTTCAGGTCATTGTGTTATATTCGTCAGGTCATTGTGTTATATCCGTCAGGTCATTGTGTTATATCCGTCAGGTTATTGTGTTATATTCGTCAGGTTATTGTGTTATATTCGTCAAGTCATTGTGTTATATCCGTCAGGTCATTGTGTGATATATGTCAGGTCATTGTGTTATATCTGTCAGGTTATTGTGTTATATTTTCATCAGGTCATTGTGTTATATCCATGTTTCAACTCATTATGTTATTTGTCAGGTCATTGTGTTATTTCAGGTCATTGTGTTATTTCAGATCATTATGTTATTTTCTAATGAAATAATACAATGACCTGACGAATAATACAATGACCTGACAAATAACATAATGACTTGAACAAATAACACAATAACTTGACAAATAACATAATGTGCCGAAAAACGTGAATTTTTTTGTTTTAATATATGAATATTATACACGTTTTAAAGATAAGAAAATGCTCGTTTTTATGGTACAATTTTTTTTTAAAAAATAATATCCTATGTAAAAGTTATGGACATTTAAAAAAATGGGGTGAAACTTAAAATATAAAAACATTACCAATTTTACCATCTCTTCTAATTTTAAGGGAGTGACACATGTCATAATCTCATGGTTTCTTAGACTTTCTAAGAAAATTGAATTTTGTAGTATAACTTCACACTTAAACGAAGTGTATTGGTTTTAACTAGTTGAATTAATATTCGATCGATATTTTATCTACTTAATATTTTATTATTCAATAAACATGATAAATATTGTAATAGATCCACACAATAAAATGCCAGAACATTTTAATAAAATAATTATTTAATCGTAATAATCGTTGTTCTCTACAAATTTTACTCCACCTGGACAACTTTAATCATCACCGTCTCAAGAATTATGAAAATATGGTTAAAAATTATGAAGGGGTTTTAAAAGAGAGATGTAGAGAATATAGAGTTAGGTATTTTTTGATGTCCAACAAATATATATTTCTTTATTGTTCCCGAAAATCAATTTGACCATTTAACAGATTAGTTTTTGTCCATTAGTTCCAAAATGCAAAATTCAGTTTGAAACTTATTTACAAAATACATTTTGACAAATCATTAATGGATTTGCATGTAAACTTATTGATTTGAAATCACCAATTCCCCGTCTTAGCATTGTTAATACAATGGTGATCCCTTGGAGCCCCCACTTTAAATTACCCGTAACGGGTTTAAGAAGTCAAGTTATACAGCATTGTCATGTTAGAGTCTTATTACATGTAGTCTTAATTACGTGTTATATTGTTCTGTTTAATAAGGAAACTTAAATTCAAGTAAAATTAAAGCGTTAAACACTTTTAAGTTTAAATATATTAGCTTAACATTTAAATGATTAAATAATACCATATTTTTAATTCAATTTATAAATCTCCTATTTTGCAAGTTCGGTGCTTTGCACCGCCCACTCGTGTGACACCATGTGTCGTTTCAAATTTTTTAATTTGATGTATTTACGGTTTTAATCTCTGAATTTTGACGTATATACTGTTTTAATCTCCGATTTTGGACGCATCTACGGTTTTAATCTCCGACTTTTACTAATTTTCATTTTAGCCCATGACTTTTCGACTTTGATCTCTTACTCTACTTTGTCATATAACACTATGCTTTTGCTATAGTGTTATCTACATGTTTTTCTCTTTAAAGTTTTTGGGTTATTTCTGACTCGAATTTTGTTTTAGTAAATAGTGCATCATGCTTCTTTAATTCGTTCGATAGTCTTGGTTTTGTTCGGATTCAAATAGGCATTTTGGAGCAGAACACTTTATTTTAGTTAGACGTGCATGTTTCTTTATGATCACATAAAAGTTGGTGTGTTCTTATTCGGTTTGTAAGTTTTTTCTTTTGTATGCAGTTCCTTATTTTTAGTAGAATGCAATTCGGATTGTGTGGTGTAATATAAAGTATTATTGCGTATTTGTGTCTACGTTTGTGTTTGCTGCCCACTAATTTTCAAATTCATATTGGCATATGTGATCCTTACGATAACTTGAGAAACTAATTGCAAGCTCGGTCCCGGCATATAACGCCGGAGGACTCTTCTAGCTATACATAAATTGTATCGTGCTAGTATGTTGTATCATATGCTATTAAATAATTTACACCATTACATTGTGCTATTTACACAACGACTTTGTAGTTTGTACAATTTATGAGTATGCTATTATGTGGTGATATAAAATGCCTTTGTATTTATTGAAGATAACAAGAAAAAGAGTTCGAATGATGTTCTTGAACAATAATAGCATTTTAACTATTATATTATATCTGAATACAATTAATTAAAGTAGCACCCTATAATTAAAAAAAACGACACTTGATGAAAATCAATCCCAAAATTGTGAGCGTAACACTATTAATGTGAAAGTAGCACACATATTATTGAACAAATGTTAAATAATAGCATTGCATGATGTAAAACAACAATTTTTATTAAAGAAACTAATATTAAGATTATGGACATTGGCGTTATACAGAATCAATTTTAATAAATAGGTATATTGGTTTTTAACGGTCTCAATTATCATATTTTTGTCTATATCGGTTCCATTTATCGAATTAGTTGGTAGCACTCCCAACTTTTATCAATTTGACAACCAATAGGCTGTCGCTAAAAGATTTAACGGCATTACGTTTTTAGAATTCAAGACCGGTGTTTTAGAGGCTTCGATCGTAAGGAGAATGCGAGTCGAATTAATTTGTGTAAAAGTTATCTTGAAACGACACTCCGAACGACAAAACGGTGCTTCAATTGGGTGTTTAAACCTAACGGTGCTTTAATCGAATGTAAAAAAATTTCGTTCGGAGTGACGCTTTGAGAACTTTTACATCAATCGACTCGTATTCTCCTTCTAATCAAAAGTCTTAAAGCATCGGTCTTCAATTAAAAAAACATAATGCCCTTAAAAAAGTAACTACGACTTGTTGATTGTCAAAGTGACAAAAGTTGACACCGTTACCAGCAATTCGATAGTTAAACTGGTAGAAACCAAAAATAAAAATTGAAACCATTTCAAATGAACTCTCTTGCATTTCATATTAAACATCAAAGAATTTACAACAAAGTGGCATGTAAACGAGCAACAAGTTGTGGCGCCACCCCCTTTTGGATAGCAAAACCTAGCCTACTGAAGACAAAACCTTGGCCCTTAGGTGTCGAAACATTGCTATGAATGACTCGCTGAACCTTGGTCAAGAAGTCCACTGCCTCAGTGGCTAGAAAGCCAAATGTGTTGAATGCTAATGGAACAAAAACATGTTGATTATCCAGGCAGACTTTCTCGTGTCTGGCGATCTTGCATGATTCTACTTTTGACGCTGCCTGTCGTGCAACAAATCCATTGTTCATGAGCGCAACCAAGAGAGACACTCCCATAAGGTACGGTCCATACAAACGTGTTTCCCCTCTATCCAACCAAACACTAGAATATTACCTTTAAATATATTAGATATTGTAATAGTTGGAATGTATATAATAACTTGGATAATGTGGTTTGTGATAGATAGTGCAGGTTCTGAGATATTAGGATTCAATTAATAGGATCCATTTAATGGGTAATCGAAATTTATGAAGTTGAGTGTAGATGAAAAAAAGTTAAAGAATATGAGTGTAATAGATAATTAAGTTAAAAATTGTTAACTCGTTACACGAATTTAAAAAAGAAGAATATTAAATGATCAACATGGATTACCTCTCTAGTTTAATGGGTCCACATGGCAAAAATGCATAGGTTCTTATGGTTCTTATGAACATGGTTAAAGTTGTAAACGACTCGAGCCAAGTTGAACCAAAGCCGCCTTGTGTTCAAGCTCGAAGGCTATTCACTACTAGAAAGTAAATTTTTACAATAAATATTTATGACACATTTGTCACAACATAATATTTGCCACAAGATTACGACAACGTATCATCAAAAGTTAAAAAGAAAATAAAGTCTAATAATTCATACATAATCCTCATAAAGTAGCTATAAAACCAAATATTATTGCGAACTCGTCACAAAGCTGAAAGTTTCTCACAAGTTAACGACAATATTACATATTAATTATTTAATTCCAAATACATGTGACAAAGTTGTTGCATAACTTGCACGTTTCGTCACAATTTTACAACAAACACATTTAAATAATAAAAAAACTATTAATTTTGTGGCAAATTTGTGTAAATGGCAACAATTATGAGAAGTATATTTTTTCATAAAAAACAACTTTTTTGGCAAAGTTGTAGCAAACTTTAGATAATTTAGATAATTTGAGACAACTAGATTTAAGAACGGGTCGCGCGTTGTAGCAGCCGAGTCACGCAGTTGGGTAGGTGGTGATTTCGTCATATGTGTTGATATAAAAAGTCCTGTGTCTCATACGTCACGACGTAAAACCATAACGTGTCATATTAAAAAACGATGAAATACCAAAAATTAAAGATTAAAACGATAATAATATTGAAGTTGTACTATATGTCAAAGTAGAGTAAAATATCAAAGTCGAAAACTTATTAGTGACTAAAATGACAATAAGTAAAAGTCGGGGAATAAAACCGTTAATATGTCAAAAGTCGGGGATTAAAACTATAAGTACGTTAAAGTAAAAAAAGTTAAAAAACACCACATGACATCACATGACCGACCTTGTCAAATAGGAAGTATATCAATTTTTCCATAACAAAAATTTTTGTAAAAGAATACATATTGTGGTAGATTTGTGACAAACTTTAAGTATTTGAGACAATTTTGCCACAAGCAACAACTTTTGTAAAAAATATTATATTGTGGTAGATTTGTGGCAAATTTTAAATATCTGAGACAGTTTTATCACAAACAACAATTTTTGTTAAAAATATTAATTTGCGGTAGATTTGTGACAAACTTTAAACACATTAAAACAATATTGCCACATATAATAACTTTTATGAAAATATATTAAGTTATGACATATTTATAACAAACTTTGGGATATTTTAAAACAATTTCGCCACAAACAATAATTAAAAATAATTATGAGTTTTTTTTATCAAACTAGTGTTAATAGAATAAGTATTTACTTAATTGGTGATCTTGAAAAAGTAATTGCGAAAATAATGTTTTGTGAAACTTTTTATTTCTCACTCTTGAACTCATAGTAGTTTATATTCATAAAAAGTTCTAAAAGACAATCAAAGAAAAAACTTGCAAAAGAATTATAAAAAAACACTTGACGTATCTTACAATTTCTAAGTGTATTAGCTTTATAATTTCTTTTTTTGTTATTTTATAAAATGTTGTGTTAATGGTTTAATTCCTTAAGAACTGTTTGTGATAGTATTTTAAAACGTTTTCTTAACAATACCCATATATTGATTTTTTTAAGTTTATTACCTCCTTTCTAATTTCTTTTAAATGTTTTTCTATGAAAGCTTAGTTTTATTTCTTTAAGGTGTACGTATATTTTTTTAAAAGATAAAAAATATAACATTTAATAAGGTTAAAAAATATATAAATTAACAAGTTGGCTTCGCTCAACTGTTAACAAATCTAGCTTTAAAACTCTAAACATGTTAACCTTACACAACAACACGTAGACTTATAGGGTAGAAAATTAAACCGTCAACCCACGACCAGTCAACCCGACACGACACCCCACTCTTAGGATATCGTAAAAGTTATGTTGTATGAATTTTATGCAATAGCTACGAACTTAAACAAGAAATCGAATATGAAAAAAACAAATGTTATTTTTTTAAACTTAAAAACAATAGCATTTGTAAAAAAATGTTTTTTTAGAACGACGGTTGGTGCAACGGTCTATGACCGAAGCACTCAGAGGTGCAAGGACCGAGATCGAAACCCCGCCTCTAACACCAACATGTGTTTTTCGTCGGCATTGGGGCTCCCTCATTACTGCGAATGCAGCGGAGGCTCACCACAACCCTTCTTACGGGTCAAGTTGATCGGAGTCGAAACTCGTCAACCAACTGTTCCAGGGAAAAACCGGGCGGGAACCTTTAACCATGCCCACGTAAAACCCTTAGGCTCAGACACGAAGCCGGGTGATAACCCGGACGAGCTTCATTGCCAATATCCACAAAAAGTGACACCAGTGAGAATAGAAGTTGAGTCTCCTACGGAGAACTCAAGTCATCTTACTACTATACCACAAATGAAAGATAAAAAAGAATGTTTTTAATTGAAAGAAGCAAAATTAGTTTTGAAAGATTTAAATTGTTTGTGATTGAAAAACCTATACCTTCTAATAAAAAAGGGTTTTGAAGGACAATTGTCATTCAATGAAGAGGGTGTTGGAAAATTTTCCCGCCAAAACTAAAAATATTTTATTTTAAGGTATGTATGGAAGGAAATCGATAACATTAAGTTACCAATAATTTTCTTTTTCAAAGTTTCAATTGACCTTATTTACATTTATGAAATAATTATTAAAACGAAAAACAAACAACTTAAACAAATAACTGTATTGGAATTTACCACCCAGACCCAGGCATGCCGACCCGTACGCTCGACCCGGTATATATGAGTGTCACCGTGAATTTTTTCGGATATCTATCATCTGAATTATTGGTTTTTTTTAAACAGCAAATGTAGAATCCTGTTTCTGAAGATATATCTTATTTTAACTTGGCACGCCTATCCATTTCCCGGCCGGGACTGCACCCTAACCCCCACAGGAGGAAACCCATCATTGGTGAGAAAACCTTCTGGCCCAACCTAGAACCCTTATTTTTTTAAGTGGGACTTGAACCTAAGACCTCCTCATTTTTATAAGTCTTGGGTACCTCACCTTAACTACTTCAACTAAGGATCATTGGTATCTGGATTATTTTTATGTCAATTTTTTTAATTAATTGGTAGTATTTACAAGGTACCCAATTTAAAAGCGTCAAAACCTAATTTGCTACTAATATTGTATTTGTAGTTTAAATATATTTTTTCAAAGCTCATATTTGTTCATGCAATATATAGTTTATTTTTAAATGGTACTTTTTTAAAATTTTAGAATTGCCTTTTTATGTTTTCACCCGACACCCGTGTAACACATGAGGTTTAATCTAGTAAGTGTATAAAAAAGTCAGTTAATTTTTTATTAATCAATGAAGATAAACGTTCCGGTATATTAATTTTTTTAATTAATTCTATTATAAATTCAAGGATATATTAATTAAAAGTGAAAAACAAAAGGAAAAAGTGAATACGAGGCTATAACGCGTGTAACTTACACACGAATTCTCTCAAAACTACGTAGTTTTGATTTAAGCAAACTTAAATAGAACAACTCAATTAAAATATGTTCTAAAATTGTAGAAATGAAGTAAACGACTAAATTGTTTTCATTCTGGTTTTCATCTTGAAATCGGTCTGCTCATGGTAGATTTGACAGGTCCATCATGTTGACATCAGTTTTGATTATTGATCGTTCGGTTTAATTTATTGTTATTTTAGGTTGGATCCAAATCACTCGCAAAGAGGGTTTAATTTGTTTCCCCCCAAATATATGCACGGTATAGTTTATCTTTAGAGTGAATTGCTTTTTGCGTCCCTATTTTTGTTAAATTTAGCGATTTGCGTCCCTATAGTTTCAAAATCGTAAGTTGCCCCTTATTGTTTCATTTTTGTCTCTGTTTGCACCCAAGAGACTAACTCCGTTAAATATTTACGTTAACTTTTTATAAAACGAATAAAATACCCTTGTTAATATATAAATATTAAAAACCACATCTACATTGTCCTTGTTGATCCTCCACCACCACTATCTTCTGTCACCATTAGTTTTTATTTCTAGATACCATCAATTTGTATGTCTAAAAACAAGTAGAAACTGCAAACAGAGTTAACGGAGATAGTTAACGGTGTTAGTGTTTTGGATGCAAACAGAGTCAAAAATGAAACAATAAGGGGCAACTTACGGTTTTGAAACCATAGGGACGCAAATCGTTAAATCTAACAAAACACAGGGACGCAAAAAGCAATTCACTCTTATCTTTATGTTCATTTGTTTTTTATATATTTTTTTGAACTAATCTTCCTGTTCATCTAAAAACAAAGTTAATTGTTTGAAATGATTCCTTATAAAAATTATTGTATTGTTGTGTTTCGCATGAATTAGAAAGTGAGAGTTAAAGGATTTATATTATTTTTAAGTTTGTTTAACTTAAAACTACGTAGTTTTAAGAAGTTTCGCGTATAAGTTACACGCTTAACAGCCCCATATTCACTTTTCCCAAAACAAAAAAGATTAGAAATAACGCCTATTATGTAAATATTTTTTATATCAACACTAATTTACTAAATAACTTTTCCATCAACACTATTTTAATAAAAAACTCAATAATTATTGTGTCAAAATTGTGAGAAAATAAAAAAACATTATATATTGCCAAACATTAAAATTTGACAACACCCAAAAAAAACGTTCACAATTCAAAACGCACTGTGAATCATATTTCTCAAAATTCAATCACACTGTTACCGTCTTCAACCTCCCGGCGATCGTCCTCCGGTGACCTTGTTACTCATCGTCTGAAACCACCATCTCCGGTGACCGTCTTCGTCTTGTCTTCATCGTCTTTGTTTCCGACAACACTCACGCCATGGTAATGTTTCTCATCTCAATAAACTTCCATATTTTGGTTCCGTTTATAGCTGCATTTTGCCCTAACTGAGCTTATTTTATTTTCATCATGGCCGGTGTATGTGTTTTAGTTCACTAATTTATTTCATCGTAATTGTATAATTGTTACCTAAATTGTCAAATATTTGTGAATTGTTGTTGGAAAAAAAACTATGAGCTAGGAATTGACTATCAATCGATTACTATAAACTTATGAACCAAATCTAAAAGATGTTTTCAGTTTCTTTCAACCATGTTTTTCAATGAAATACCAGAAACAACACTTGTTACTTCTCTAAAGGTGTATACTTTTTGCCATATAATATCTTCTGAGAGTTGATAATTCTTTTTATTGCCATCACAACACTTGTTCCATTTCATTTGCATGTGTTTTGTACACAAACTTTCTCTTGGAAAAAAAAACTTAATCTTTCACCGAATGATTACTTAAAAGCAAAACTAAATTGTCAGTTAAGAAATGTTTTCCTCTTTCCTTTGCCTCATCTATGCATAGTTGCAATGTTGCATACTTATATGTGTCCACAGGTAGAATGTAGCAAAATGTGCATGTCCCATATCCTTATGTTTTATAATAATGGCTTTTAATTTGAAGCTTCATAATCATTACACAAGAGCAGACGGTGGTTATTAGAATGAATATATATATATTGTTTATAATATTTTACCTTTTTAACATGTTTTGGTTTGTGGGCAGGGAATGGCGGTGATGGTTATCAGCACCGCTGATGTAGCGAAAACCGGTCTTTCTCAAGGCCGCGTAACTCGTTGATTTTCAGTATGTAATTCACACTTGAAACTAGCTGTAATAGAGACACAAAGTTGACACTATGGGATGCAATCTCAACAAAACTTTGCTACATGGTACATGTTGTGTTTTTTTCATCTAAAAGATGATATGGTTTTTGTTGCTATCTATTGTTTATTTGTTTCAAAATGCTTTTATGTTGTAGGTACTTTGTTATTTCCTTTTTTGTTTAGCCGAAGATGTTTAGTTATTTCTTTCGTCATATAATAGATCCTCTCTTTTGCATGTGCCTATGACATGACAGGGGACTAAAAACATATAGATAGTAAAATATTTAGCATATGCTTTGAATGACACACTTTACTTGCATTTGATACATGTGACATACTCTACTAATTTTGCTAAGTTTAATATCTATTCGTATTGCAGGACAAATTAAACTTCAGTCAAGTGCAACACCATATATACATCCAATCCATTATCTGCAGTAACCTAGATCCTAATTGACCTATAAGTAAAATCCCATATAAGTACCTCTAAATTTCACTTATAATGAGCTCTATACACCAATTTCTTAATGATAAAAAAAATGAACCATAAAAGCTAGGTACCGTGGAGACAAGAAGGAAATTGTATTAATAGATGATGATGAATTGACCAACAATGTTACCATAGATCAATTGCTGACCAAACAAGGCGATAAACTCATTGTAACTACCAAATTAAATAAATGTATCATATTATGCATCTCTAAATTTCAAAATGCTGTCAAACATGGGCACACATTCAGCATTGCTGAAGAATTAACTAACATCCCACATCAAGACTGGTACCTCACTACATGCCAAGGATGCAATAAAAACGCCATATGTGCAGGGCAAAAATGGTTTTGTTCAAAACAGGGGCTAGGAGACACACCCAGATGCATGTATCCTTCTTTACGCATTCCATAAAGCCTTTATAACTTGTAAGTCATAATATGTATCTGGTAAATGCTGTTATACTTTAGTTAGCTGCCATTTTGATGTTTAAGTTAGTCATCATTATGCCTTTTTAATATCATTGAATGAATAGATAATTAAATTAGTTTTCTGGTGTTTAAGGGTTCACTTTGCCGGCATTGTAATAATGAAATCAGTCAATGTTGTCGTTTGAAGGATACACTCAGATCATCAAACATTCAATCATATATTATGCACTTCAAAATCCCATATAATTACTAACAGTTGACAGTTTTTTTCTATGCTTCAACAGACTGCAAGAAATGGCATCATTGAGTTATCATCCCTTAGACCAGAGGTTACAGCACTGCCAATCACAATCTGTGTGTTACGCAAGTGGTACTCGGCCTTTAGGAGGAATGAAACATGCTTTATATTGGAATATTCCCAGGTAAACTTATACAACCTATAATTATTCAAATATACTTTATTTAACATGTACCACAAAACATGTGTAAAATTAGCCATAGGTGCATCTTATTGACAAATGAGTTGCCTTAGTTGGGCTATATGCTTTGAACTAACATCACCACAAAAGTGCTTACCAATGAATAAGACGTTCAATTGATGTAATGGATACGGAAAGTTTTGTTGCATAATGCACCCGGAAACCCAATAACCACTAGATGTTGCACCAAAATACTTGATGTTTTTTGCTTTTACCTACCATAATGTAGTTGAATCTAGATAGCTTTTTTGTAACCAGTGGTAAATGTAACTAAAATTTTTCAAGTATGTTAATGCAAGTAGAAACTGCACACGGTTTCCAAAACTCCAAAACCAATGGCAAATAATCCTCGTGCAACGTGCGAGCAAGCTAATAAACCTATTTATTTTAATAAAGTTGTTCTCTTTAATGTTTTTTGTTACTGTTATGTAGCCATGAAGGATTAAGTTACTTTGATCAGCTTGTTTTTATATCCTTTACTTGTTTGTGTTTAATAATTCAAGATTTGACTAATTCAGGTAACCTTTCTTTACATAGGATTTGATGAGGCTTGTCTGCAAACTGAAACAGAGCAGGTTCATAGATTTGTATTAGTTGTATATTGTTTTAGGGTGTTTAAAAGGTTTTGGCAGTTTTGAAGAGTTTCTCTCTTTTCATGTATTGCTAGTTAGTTGTATTGTTCTCAAAAAAAGTTATATAGTATTTTGTTTTTGTGTTTGTTCTCTCTCAAGCCTAATCTTAAGCTTTTGATTGAATTAATTGGTTGGATTTTTTCCAGATGAGGGCCATGGTGTTTATGTGACAAGGTTTGTGTCCTAATTAAGTTTAGGTGTTCTCATGGGAGCTTGCATAGATATGGTCTATATGATCTACAATGGATTTGTAGAAGTTAACGGGAAACCAACTCCTGATCCGGAAGCCTTTGTTAATGTAACAAATGTACTTTTCATTGCTTTTGAAGTGTTTCCTATAAAAGCTATTATGAATGGTGACTTATATGGTTTTTCATGTTATAAACAGGAAATAGAAAATGGAGAATTTGTTTGTCTGAAAACTATGAACCTCAATGAGAAACCACGTGTGTTAACATTGAATCAGGACTTGCACTACTGGCCTACTTGGTAACTGAGGTTTGATCCAGACACTGCAATGTGGAAGCGTAAAACGATCTTCATAATGAGGCTGTGTGGAAGCCTCTACATCCCAAGAGTGGCCGCCACATGTTTGGGGTAAGATCTTTTGATTCATCTTTCGTGTTGAATGGGAGATACGCATCATTTTACGGTTGTAGTTCATATGGTGATGCTCGACAGTCACAAGAGGTATTGTTATTTTTGTTATTATTTTTATTGACTCTTTTGAATTGAAAGTGGCTAGTTTTGGTTTTTATGTTTGGGTCATTTTAACTCATTTAATCTAAATTTGATAGTTATAGTTTAAGGAAGCAGGTTTGGGTAGTTTTGATCCGTTTGAATTGTAAATAGATAATTTTGGTTTTATAAAGTGTGTTTAGGTCATTTTGGCTCATTATAATTTGAATTTGATAGTTTCTGTTTGAATTGAAGTTAGATACTTTTGGTTCTATAAAGTGCGGTTGGGTCATTTTGACTCATTTTATTTAAAATTTGATAGTTTTGGTTTAATAATTTGATAGTTTTGGTTTGGGTGGCTTTGACCCGCTTGAATTGAAAGTAGATAGTTTAAGTTTCGTAAAGTGAGTTTAGGCCATGCTGACGTCTTAAAATAAAAGTAGATTGTTATAGTTTCATATAGTGGACTAAGGTCATTTACACTCATGTTAATTTGGATTTTATGGCCTTACTGGTAGTTTGATAGAGTGGGGTTGGGTACTTTTGACCATAGTCACATAGTTCGCGGTACGCTACGGTACCTAATTGAAACAAAAAAAATGTTTGAATGATTTAATTGGAACAAAATTTAAAGATAAGTTACCTAATTGGAACAAAATAAAGTTTGAGTGACTTAATTGAAACAAAATCAAAACTTGCGTTATATTTCTGTGACATTTTCCCTTTATTTTACACAAACTATGTTTTTTTTAATGTTATTATACTGAAACTCGTTATCTTCTTCCTCCTTCATGTTATACACAACTTGAAATTATTTAAAATCAACTAAAATTAGGTGTATTCCTGTCGACTCACACGTTGCGAGAGCCTTTGATGTGCTACTATGGTAGTGGTGTTATAGCGTAATTGTAGACATTGTATTTAAACATCCAAAGCTACATATATATTACAAAAGTTGTAATTCAAGTGTTTAGTGCAACCGCTATACAAAAGCCATATTTTGTATATTACAAAAGTTGTAATTCAAGTGTTTAGTGCTACAAAAGCCATATTTTGGTTCAAAAGCTTGACAATTTGGGTGTTACAAACGCCATAATTCTGTATATAAGTAGTGCGTGTTCAAAAGCTATATAAAAATGAGTGCGCTATCTACAAAATGATTGTTGCAGGATAATTCTCGTTGCCACTGGTTTGTAATTTCAATACATATAACCTCTTAATCATGATTTCAACAAATATAAATGGCTCTATCTTCATAGATGGTCATCAGCCTTTATCTTGTGTTTAGAGTAGTGATCCTTTTGGTACATGAAGCGTATTCGGTGTTGATGTGTTTATTGGTATGCTAACATGTGTTTAAATGAAACACAAACTCAAATAGCACATAAGACACTAACCTCAAAATATGTTAGAACCCCACCAATCCATATAAGACACTAACCTCAAGTGATCATCTAAACCCTTGTCGACATTAATAGACCGCAAAATGTGAATAGTTGCAACACCAAGTGTCCCAAGCCACCTATGAACAAAAAGAGAAGTACGTTGTTGTTTTTAGATAATCATGTTGGTTTCATTTTATTATCTAGAAATTCAGAAGAAAAGGTACAAACCTTGGCCACAACATTCTTTATTTTAGAGTCGTTTGAGTCGCGTCTTCTTTAGCTTTTCTAGGCTTGACCGCTTGAACATGAACCAAACATATTTCGGTTTAGACACCATAATCCTCACTATTACTCCTTTAATCTGCATCATAAAAAAGTCGACCACTTAATAGCATAATCGACCCATCATTTAAGGTCGTAGACTCTTCTTTAGTGACCGCATCATAAACTTTACTTTTAGCTTTATCATTCACTTAAATTAGACTAAAATCGTGCTCTTAACCTAGAACATGTAGTTTTCATGTGCAATAATAATAATCGCAATACAAAAGAGTCTAACAAAGCTGCAAAACAAAAATCAATGCGATAATAAATCGTAAAAGAAAGTAAAGTAATATTGAGTAATCAAATAGTTATAATCATATATAAAACATGAGATACTTGACCATCATAGCTACTAACAAATAACATACCTAATGAAAACATGAACTTATCAATAAAAAAATTAAGGAGAATACTAAAAGCATAACCTTCGCAACTTAACATACCAAACAAAATATTTAAATAGGTGTGTTATAGTGGGATAATAAAGATAATAAAATATGTTTGTGGTGATTTTGTAAAATATGTAGAAAGATTAATGAGCTCATGGAAAGTGATTGTCAAAAAGTGAAAGATTTCTACACAAGTTTGTTTTGTTGGTTTTAAGTTAAAGATTGACATCTATAAAAAATCATCTTTTTTGTTCCAGTATGATAGATTTGACTAAGTGGTTATATTAGATACATTCATGTATTTTTGTTTCATGTTGTCAGTGATATTTACAAAGAATCAACTCATGTTGTTGGATTTAATACATTGTATTTTTTTCTTATTTGTTTCTAGTTTCACATTTGTATTTTGTACAAGTCTTCTAAATTTTAAGCATTAATGAGTTAATAAGTAGAGAATGAGGGAAAACAAAAAAAAACCGAAACAGCAAACCGGAAACATGCAAAAACCAAACACCGAAAACCGATCGAGTTTTGTAGACTAAAAACCGACTACTTCGGTTTCGGTGACGGTAGAGGGTAAAACCTTAACCGAACCGAACAAGACACATCTCTAACTGCTCCCCATAATAGGTGTGATGATGGCAACAACCCTTGCATTGCATCCCTTCACGCTCTATACGTTGTGGTGTTGCGCATCACAAAGGGTTAGCGAGACAACCTATAGCCACCCTTTCTTGCATCGTAATGGTTGACATAATATGCAGTAAAAGTATGATACTATGATATTATGAATATATTCGATTTGTTTTTAAAATTTGATTGATTGGTTTCAAACAATTTGCATTGAAATCAATGAGTAATAACGTTTTTATAAACCTTATTATAAAATAATTGTTTTAATGATTGTTAAGGAGTTAGTATATTAAGAGTTGATTATAATTATTATTACAATCATTTAAAAATAAAAAAAAAGAAAAAATTATATCCAATTCAATTTGGATGATTATAGTTGAAAACTTGTAATCTTAAAAAAAGAACATTATTAGATTTATTAAGTTCTTAAATATTTTTCATAATTTGTTTCGCTTAGGTGTCACACCCCGATCGATAACCAAAACCCCGAGGCAGATGAAAGTGTATAGATTGCTCATAGCTCATACTACTTAAAAAGGCCTAAGTAATATTAAATTATTAATATCCAAATTAAAAATTATCGAGATGTCAATACATAAATTTAAATATAACCAAATTATCCAACAAAATGATTTAGTGATTATTAAACTAGGTCCACGAATTCCACTTGTGAAACATCTATTAAATACTTGTAAACAACTTTATTGAAATCATGAGTTTGATAATACGTTTCTATCACCAACATTATGAGGTCAAACAGAGTTCGTTTGGTTGTCTTCTTCCACTAGTGTACCGAAAATACATGATGTGTTATTAAACACATGGCTTTATTGACATATTTCACAACATTTATACTCGTTTTATGTAGATATATTTTACTTTTGGTTACTTGTTATTTTTTTAGGTAATGATAATAAAAGAAGCGGGTTTGGGCTGAAATAAGACGTATACGAGAAGAAACGAGCTACGTGACCAGCCGGAGGTTCGCTGGAGCACCCTAAGAACACCCTACGCTTTCCATGGGCACTTGGTCTGAATACAAGGCAGAGAAACCCGCCCAGTGGTTCATTGGAAGTTTCACATGCAGCCCGGCGGTTCTCCAGGCCTCTCAAACGTGAAAAAACCCTAAATCTCACTACTTAAGCATCTTATGACGGTTTTTAAGGCATATCCTCTCATATTTTCACACAAAAAACAGATGGAAAAAGAAAAAGTAGCAAGGGATACAATTTGGTGCCAAGATTTGAAGGCTCAAGTTGAAGATTCAAAACTTTGGTGTGAATATTAAGGTTTATATTGAATATTAAGGCTCAAGTTGAAGATTCAAAGGTTTCGTGTGAATATTAGAGACTATGTAGGCTTGCGATGTAATAAATGTCGGTTAATAACCTTTCCCTTTTTCCTACAAGTAAAATCGACACTTTCCTGCAAATATACACGTAAGACCCATCTCCAAATTTCACTTTACCACATATACGTTTATCTAACTCGGAAAACAAAGATAAATGACACGTCATGTTGTTGCTAACACCCTTATCCTAATACCACAAGTCTTTTTCATCCGCTCTACTCTCGTAGTTCTTCGAAATAAATATACCTTCGTTCAAAAACACTGTCTCTTGAAACCTTCCATCACAGATAGGGATTTATCTTCCTCATTCGCCTCACCAAAATTAGCTTGGTGATTTTGTTTGCGTTTCGGGCATCTCGAGACAAAGTGGCCATATTTGTCACAATGATAGCACTTAATTTTTGAGTAGTCACGGTTCACTCCCTTTTGTTGTTCTCCATCATTATATGTATTATTTTTACCATGGTTTTGGTTGTAGTTACCTCAACCACGACCACCCTTGTGCCCCTTATACCCACAACCACGATCTCGGTTTGACTCATGAGAGTTCGATCTTGATGACCAACTTAAAGATGCATCATATTTATTGAACATTAGCTTACTTTGATTGTCGGTTTCTTATTCTTGGATTCGTTCTTCATGTGCCTTTAACCGACTCACTACATCTTCAGATCCAATTGTTTTGAGATTCATGGTTTGTTCTATTGAAGCTACACATTGTACATATTTACACCTCGGTAAACCTGAAACTCGGTCAAGAAAGTCTACAATCTAGCTTCATTAAACAAATCTTCAACTTGGTGTTGAGTCTTAATCGCTTCCCACATCTCTTTGATCATTTTCAGGTTGCCAATTTGAAGTAATAAGCTTTCTGGTATCACTTGAAATAAAACTGTCATGGCCGTGTTATTTTCATCAGCATCATTTGATCCGGGATTGATCGCATCCCAAACCTTATGAACTATGAACAACACACACATACGTATCGCTCAATTCGTATAATTTGTTGTGAGCATCGGGCATTGAAACGAGTTTGGGTTCGTTTTCTTGTCTTTTGATTTTGATGTTTCACCTGGTTTATCACCCATAATTGACTTCGTCCTTTTCCTGCTATATGTTTGTGAATCGATGGATAGGATTGGAAACCCAACCCTTTTGAGCACATCTAGGATATAAAGTTTCGAGTGATCAATGAGTCACGAAAGTTATTGACCAACTTTTAGATGCTTTGTTCACACAAGTTGATTTTTTTTATTTTGATTTGATTGGATAGTTTGTTTTGGTGTAGCAATTTGATCATAGTAGTTATTGATGAGGGTTTGGACTTCCGATCATAACCTCCTTTGATCGTTAGTTTGATCAGACTCAATTCCTCCTTGATGTTTTGGTTAAAAAATTAATAAACCAAATTAGTTAAGTGAGATTGTGTGTTTTAATGATAACGATGAACAATTTGTAAAATAGTAAAAAGAACACAAGGATTTAAACGAGGAAAATCCATTGATCAAGATGAGATCGCCGGTATAAAAACCTCGGGTGATAAATATTGTCTATCACCGCTTATATTAAAGATAAAAAGATGATTACAACTCGAGAACTATGGCTGTGATTACAAAAGTATGTGTAGAGTGCATAATGTAGAAGAAAAAGTAGAGAAATCGAAGAGAATTCAGAGTGAGTGTGTTTTCATCACTCATAGCCTCCTTAAATAATAATAAAAGAAGATGATGGACCAAATACATCTCCTAATTTTATGCCACTAACCATTGACTTTGACCAAGATTTCAGCTTATTTCGCAACTTCCTTGACCGAGATATCAGGTAGACTTGGTCTTCTAGCCGCTTCCTGCGATAATACTCGTAAAACACGCGGAGAATAAGCATCAAGGATCCTCAATCCTTCGAACACTAAGGATACTTGATCCAACATGTTCAGGATACTATATCCATGATGGAAAAAATCTGAGCCCTAAAAATTGCCCCCAATATGACGGTTGTGGGTGTTGAACAACTGTCATATTGCTCACTAAATTCGAACTAGTCGTTACTTGTAGTGAACGACTTTGCTGGACTTGCTAAGATTCCGGATACGGTGAAGTTTGTTGATGCTTTCTTGGCTTTAGACCAAAGTGTTCAATCCTTCAAGTCCAAGATCCTATACTTCGAAGAAAATGAATGTTCTAATTCCTTCACAATGTCAAGTAAGTAATTAAGAGGTAAGTAGGATATATTAGTAATATAAATGCTTATCCGTTTGTTTGTGTGATAGGTGCTCGTAAATCTTCTGTGAAGTCTTCCCGGTTTGTTCTTGATGATGTCGACAATATCCTTACTTCCAAAGCCATCAAGAAAGGAACTCCAGCCAGTCACGACTCATTTTAAGTCTGTTGCTCACAAAAGAAAGAAATCTTCCAAGCCTGAAGACGATTTTGATAGCACAAAAAAAACATCTCCAAAGACCATTGTTGAGATAAGGATCTGTGATCTTGCATATGAGTTATACATATAATATAGATTTTTAAGGACTAAGGATCTATGATCCTCTAAACAATATGAAGGGAATCGACGGTGGATGGATCCTCTGTTTGTGGGGATGAAGCCTTTGGTATCCTTCTTTTATTTTCCTGTATGTTAGTATTAACTTTGACAAACAATTATAGCCCGGGTGGATGGTTTATTTTTTGCTGGTGAAGCCTAGGTTAAACCTTTTGATACTATTAATATATAACTCTTAATCTTTTGGCGATATGTCGGAGAAAATCATGTTTTTCATGCCATTTATAGAAAATGTTGTCTATGTAACAAACTAGGTTTATATAATGTTTCAAATTGTATGAAAATAAGATTTCGATGAAGTAAATAAACAAGTAGAAATCATACCAGGGAATCCTAGTTAGGATTGGGTTGCTCAAACCATTTGTAGAGAAATCAAATATGATGTTCTGAATTCAAGGATTCTGGATCCTTAAACGTCAGTATAAACTTGTGAATATATCTTGGGATTAAACCAAATAAACTGGGGACAAGCCCAAAGATCACTGGGGACAAGCCCAAATAACACTGGGGACAACCCACCCTGGAGACAAGACCAAAATTTTTATGACATAAATATGTCAAAACCTTAGTTTAGAACTTAATCTCATTGCTTGCATAGAACTGAAAAGTTAAAACAGTAAATCAGGAAATTTTAGGATCCTAGATCCTTATAAATAGCTGGTCGTAAACCTGCAAATATAACTTTTAGATAAATAGAGTGGCAACAAGGCCCAATGGATAACTGGCTACAAGGCCCAATAATTAACTGGCAACAAGGCCGAATAGATAACTAGTGACAAGGCCCTTTATTTTACTGGCGACAAGGCCCATTATTTAACTGGCGAGAAGGCCCTTTAGATAAACTGGCGAATTTATGTCCGACCTGGGTCTACCCAATTATAAGTGACATTGAAAAATATCAAAACCTTAGCTAATGTGAAAACATTAGAGGATAATGGAGGTATGGTACGTCTACCATAAACTTTAGGATCCAACATATGACCAACAACAATAAAAGTGTCAGCCAGATATAGTGTACTGGTCCCAGTGCCTTGAATCATATGTGGATAACGCGCGCAACTGGCGATCTTAGAAAAGGTGAAAACCTTTTCAACCTTAGAAGATATTAGATACCTTAAACTTAGGCGAGAGGTGACAAATCCCTATAATTTCCACATAAGCGATTTAGCTTTCTGCAAAATTTGAAACTTAATGAAAATGGATGTTAAATGCCGGGGTGTTCAAAGTCGGGTATCCGGATTTCGGATACCCGAATTTTCGGATATCCGAAAATTTCGGATAGTGATTTTCACTATCCGAATCCGAAATTTCGCATATCCGGATTTCGGATACCCGAAAGTTCGGATACGGATTCGGATAGTATCCAAATATCCGAAAATTTTGAATATATATATATATATATATATTTTTTTGCATTTCATTCAATCCAAAATTAGCCTTAATGTTAAACAACTAACCAAAAAAGTCATAAGACAATTATAGTCAAAGTACAAATATCTAAATAACAAGTTGTTTTAATCAAACATCAACTCCAAAAATTTCAATACATTCAAATAATCGTCCACTCTATACATCTGACAAGTCCGCTACTTGTCTCATGACCACGACTTATAAGTCGACAACAAAAAAAACTAACTAAAAATCAAATATTGGACATGATTATGAAGTTTTTTTTTATTTCTCATACTTTTGAAAAACTAATAATTAAATCAAATATAAGTTATCTCTTGGTTATTTTAGAAAATAATATTAAAAAAGACTATAAAGAATACTATAAAAAAGTACAAATGCATTTACAAGGTAACAACATGATCGGAGGCGTGCACCGGTGGGTTTTCGACTTGTCGGAGCGTGCGACAGTGGGTCGCCGGAGCGTGCACCGATTTGAGACCGGAGGGTAGAGGGCGTGAATGTAATTGGAATACTAAATACATGTTAACTTTAAAGTTTATAAGCATAGTTTTATAAATATATTAAATACATAATCTAAAAAAAATAAAAATAAAAAATTTGGATTTCGGATAATCGGATAATCCGAATATCCGAATTATGCCAAAATTACTATCCGAACCCGAATCCGAAATTTCGGAGAACGGGTTTTCGGATGCGGATATTTTTGAACACCCCTAGTTAAATGCATTCACATCCTTGCTTATGACAGAGGTTTAATAAGGATACCGAGTATAGGATCCTTATTCATGGAGGATCCTGGATTCTTGCTACATGAAGTATTTTTTAAGATGTACTACATTCCAGGCTCTTGATAGTGCAACTCCTTTCATTGTAAGCAATCTATATGCCCCATTTCCAACTTCAGCATTAATTAGATATGGTCCTTCCCATTTCAGTGCCAATTTGCCATCTGCTGGAGTGGTCGTATTTTGAAAAGCTTTCCTTAACACTATATCTCCCTCTTGGAATCTTCTTATTCTTACGTTTTTATTATATGTTCCGGCCACTCTTTGTTGATAAGAAGCCATTCTGATTTTTGCCAAGTCTCTGAGTTCATCAACAGCTTCTGCTCCAAATACCAATGAAAACGGTGTTTGGCCCGTGGCATTATTTGGAGTCGTCCTGTTAGCCCACAAGACATAAGACAATTCTTCAGCCCACTTTCCTTTCTTGGATCCTAACTTTTTCTTTAGGTTGTTGATGATAATTTTTTTGTTGGACTCCGCTTGACCATTGGTTTGAGGGTGAACTGGAGTGGATGTGATAATTTTAATGCCCCAACTGTCATAGAAGTTTGTGGTTCTTTTCCCGATAAACTGAAAACCATCGTCACATACAATTTTCGAAGGGATTCCAAATCTAGCAATAATATTCTTTTAATGAAATATATTACATCTCTTTCCTTGACTTGAGCAAAAGATTCTGCTTTTATCCATTTAGAAAAATAATTTGTCATTGCAAACATGAATACTTTCACTCCTGATGCTTTTGGCAGCTTCCCTACTATGTCCATGCCCCATTTCATGAATGGCCATGAGGATACAATGAGATATAGAGGTTCTACAGGTTGATGCAGGATGTTACTACGTCTTTGACAAACATCACATTTCCTCAAGTAGTTCATAACATCCTTTTTCATCGTGGGCCAGAAGTATCCTGTTCTAAGGATCCTTGGGAATAGTGATCTCCCACCAGTGTGGTTTCCACAATCTCCTTTGTGGAAATCTTTTAGAACTTCTTGGACTTCAGGTTCCTCGATGCATCCTAGGTATGGACATGCAAGAGACTTTCTATATAATATGTTATTTAATATGATAAATGGGGATACCTTAGTTCTGATGGCTTTAGGATTTTCTCCTATTGGAATTTCTCCAACTTCAATATATTTCCTGATCAATTGGATCCAGGATCCTTGAGATGTTTGAGAGGATAAAGGATCCGTAAGTTGATTTTCTGAATTAATCTCCATTTTCCTTCCTTCGTTAACAGCTGGATGAAGGATATGAATGATATGAATTTTCAGATCTTCTGGAATCTTCAACGATGATGCTAAATTTTCTAAAGTATCTATCCCTGCATTTTCCTCTCTTGGTAAAAAAGAATTGAAATATTCTGTAAGAGCTTTAACTATTTCAAGATATTTAATTAACTTTTCACCCTTAACTAAATAAGAGCAATTAAAATGATTAGTTATTAATAGAGAGTCAACATATACTTAAAGATACCAGATCCTCATTTGTTTGGCTAATTGCGATCCTGCTATTAAGGCTTCGTATTCTGCTTTGTTATTGGTAGCTTGGAATTCACAAGCTATAGATTGAGGTATAATGTCCCCATGTGGCGATTTTAATAGTATTCCCAGATCTATTCCTTTGACGTTTGATGCTCCATCAGTGTCCAAGGATCCTTTGTCTCTTTTAATTGTTGGACTCCTAAATCTGCTTGTTCTTGCAAGTCACTAGTAAAATCTACCACAAAGTCTGCTAGAGCTTGCGATTTAATTGCATTTCCTGGCTCATACCTTATGTCATATGTACTCAGCTTTATTGCCCATTTTGCCATCCTACCTAATAACTCTGGCTTTCTAAGAACATTCTTAATATGATAGTTAGCTTTAACAATAATATGATGAGTTTCAAAATAATGCCTTAATTTAGTAGAAGCCATGATTAAAGCAAGAATTAATTTTTCGAGATGAGAATACCTGGCTTCCGCATCAAGAAGGCCTTTACTTACAAAATATACAGGATGTTGCTGACCTTCATACTTTTGACTAGTACTGCACTTGCTGCATTACCTGAAACAGCTAAGTAAAGGATAAAGAATTCTCCCTTTGTTGGCTTCATTAATGCTGGCGCTGAGGATGTATAATCCTTAAGAGCTTTGAGCGCAACTTCAAGTGGTTTTGTCCACTCGAATCTCTTGTTCTTTATGAGGATATCGTAGAATTCTTTGCACTTTTATGAGGATTTGGATATAAATCTGCTTAAGGCTGCAACTCTTCCAGTTAGCCTTTGAACATCTTTTACATTTCTTGGTGAGTTCAGGTTGATAATAGCCTTAATTTGCTCAGGACAAGCTTCTATTACTCTCTTTGTCATCACATATCATAGAAATTTCCCAGCTTTCACACCAAAATGGCTTTTTGAAAGGGTAAGCTTCATGTTGTATTTGTCTAAGATATTGAAAGTTTCTTTAAGATTTTTAAGGTGGTCTTCATTTTTTTTCTGATTTGACCACCATGTCATCTATGTGTACTTCCATTGTATCTCCAAGCTGATCTTTGAACATCATATTAACCAGCCTTTGATAGGTTGCACATGCATTTCTTAGTCCAAAATGCATAGCAATATATGCCGGTAGGAGTCATGAATGCTGCATCTTCTTGATCAGATGGTTCCATCTGAATTTGTTGAAATCTAGACGAGGCATCTATAAAAGTTAACAGCTCATGTCTTGCCGCAACATCCACCATGGAGTCAATGTGTGTTAAGGGGAAATGATCCTTGGGAAATGCCTTGTTTAAATCAGTAAATCGGCACATACCCACCACTTTCCATTTTTCTTTTGAACAACAACCATATTAGCTAACCATTTTGGATACTTTACATCTCTAATCATACTTGTCTTTAAGAGTCTGTCCACTTTTTTCTGGATGATTATATTTCTTTCGGGTGCAAATTTCCTTCTCTTTTTATAAACAGGACTGAAAGAAGGATCAACACCCAATTTGTGAGTAATAATATCTTTAGATATACATGTCATATCTTCATGTTTCCAGGAAAATGAGGATTTTCTCCGTTTCAGGAAGGACATAAGATCATGTTCGATGTTTGTCTGGATCCCTGATCCTATAAACATTTTGGATTCATGATTCTTGGGTTCAAGCAATACTTCTTTCACATCCTGCTACTCAGATCTTTCAACCTATTTAGGCAGTTTCTGTAATTGCTATAATGATGTCGGCTTGGAAGAAGGTTTAATGAAAGATGTGTAGCAATCTTTTGCTTCTTGTTGATCGATTTTGATTTTTACTACTCCCTAAGGAGATGGCAGTTTCAAGTAATGATGATATGTTGAGGGAACTGCTTTCATTTCGTGTATCCATGCCTGCCAAGAATAATATTGCAAGAAGATAGACAGTCAATAACACAAAAAGTTTTCATAGTATTTACTCCCTCGATGTATATCGGTAGTTTGATGTCCCCCAAAGTATTATTGGTTTCACTGCTGAATCCTTCTAAAACTAAGGATCTTGGCACTATCTCCGACTCTAGAATGTTCATCCTTTTGAGGACATTGTATTGTAAGATGTTTACAGAGCTTCCCCTATCTATTAGGATCCTGCGAACATAATGGTTAGCAACAAATAATTTAATAACTAAACTGTCACGGTGAAGATCCTAGAAATGAACTCGATCCTTGATGTGTGCAATACTATATATAAATTAATTAAGAAAAACACGTATTCTTAAATTTATAAAAACCAAGATGAACCAACTAAGTTACACACAACCAGCAGTGGATCGGTCGAATGCAATATAGCTAAAGTAAGTACGAGTGTCGCCCCACAGACTCTATATACTACATTAATTAAACTAATTAAAACTCGACTAACAAGACACGAACTTTTAATGAAAATATATTTAAGGGGGGTTTACTGCTAAAAATAGAAACTTACTAAAAATTAAAACTTTCTAAAAGTAAAAACTTACTAAAAATAGAAACTGACGAAATTAAAGACGGATGTAAAACAGAGGAATGAAAACGAACCACCTAGGCTAGAATCATCGTTAACTTCAATTATCGCTCACGTTTGACTAATGGTTATGGAACCGGGATCTAAACCTATGCACTTAAAAGCACCACTAATTAAAACCCTCGACCCTTTTCGAGAAGAAACCTAAAGGGTTACTATTAAGTTATTAGCACACCGGTTATGAGATTAAGTTTCCTCACTGTTACTTAATCAGATTAGGCCTAATTGACTAACACTAAAGACCTATCTCATGATACGATCCTTAAAGCCATTTGAACCCTACCATTTGACTTAACAATCAAAGTTGATAATTAATACTAAGCCGGAATTTTCACAAAAACCTAAACCTAGCAAATCAATCAACCGAAACTTATTAATAACCTATCACCTCACAGATATTTAGGTTAGCTACACGTTATTACCGATTTTACTAATATAATTAATCCTATGGTTTTATTGCAAATCAACCATAAAAGTCACAACACAACGTAATGACTATAACGAATCCTATTCCGTGACATATACAATCACCAAGAGAATTTTGGATTAACAATACCAATTCTATCAATGCAAACATTTATCACGCATCAAACAATAATAAAGATTCAAACTTTTAATTAAACGTAAACCATAAAAAAAAATCAATCCAACATGAGTTCAAAATAACGTTAACGAATCATCATTTAGCCTAGATGGTTCGAAACGATTAGCCGACCATATTCATAACAATAAGAACAAGTTTTAAAGTAGTAAACATCATAGAATTAAAGTTAAAACAAGAGAACGACGAAACCCGGAGGAACCAAGATGAAGCCTTTTGATCCCACGCGTTCCCGTTGTCTTTGCTTCGTCTTCCTAGCCATCCGAGAGCTTCAGTTATGCTGAAAAATCGTCTCCAAAACCGTCCCAAGAATGTATGAGAGGCTAGGGTTGAAGAAAAGATGAATATATAGTGAACTGGGCCAAAAATCGTAAAAACTTTCTGTAAAAATGCGTCGCCGCGTCGCGCGGCGACGAAAGGCCTTTGTGGCCACGTAGCAGCCTGCACACGCGCCCAACGTCACTTTTGCACACCATGGCACGCGGCCAGGACACTCCCTGGTCGCGTGACGTGGTGAGGGGGTTCAGGTGCTCGGTTTCGTTCGGTTTCTTCGTTTTCGCGTACCGGCTCGCTCGTAACTCCGTTTTGCGCCCTGTTTTCGCCTACGGATTCGATTTCTCGCAAGCTTTTCATTTCTTTATCAACATGGGACCTACGAAACACAAAAACTTCAGTTGTATAGAAAACACTATAAAAATCGAATAGAAACGACTCAAAACGTAAACAAACACAATACGAGAATTATGTATATTTTGCACATTATCAATCCTCTTCGTCAAATGATTTGAATTTTTGATTACTCGTGCTGGACGTCGCGATTGGTCTTTCACCATATTCCTGTTCGGGCTCGAAATCTTGACAGCAAGGATCTAGTATCCTTATTTACACTAGATCCAGTATCCTTGGATTGAGGATTCTTAATGTTTATAAATGTCGAATAACTAACCATTTTCCTATGCGTGTTTTAGATATTTTTGATACGAGTAACATCACCAAGACTAAGTCTACCGCTGACTTCACTCAAAACAGTTGTGGGATAGTGGGAAACATGGTCAATAACCTTCAACGGCTAGTGGCATGATTTTAGGAACTAGTTTGTTATTTAGATGACTATAAAAATGAGGCTATGGCTGAAGCACAACACACACCGAATTCTCTTCTATCTTCTCTAGTCTATCTTCTACACTCTACACACTCTTTGTAATCACAGCCATAGTTCTCGAGTTGTAATCATCTTTTTATCTTTAATATAATCGGTGATAGACGATTGTCATCACCTGAGGTTTTTATGCAGGCGATCCTTAAAGATCAAGGGCTTTTCCTCGTATAAATCATTGTGTTCATCATTAATTACTGTTTATTATTCATTAAAACGCACAACCTCACCTAACTAATTTGGTTTGTCGATTTTTGACCAAAACAATTTGGCGCCCACCGTGGGGCAAGTGCTGTTTTAATCATCATTCTTGTCATTTCATTCATTCAATTCATCCTCATTCATTTTTCATATTTCAATGGATTCTCAATCAAAAGCTGTTTCATCAAGCATGCCATCTTCATCGTCTTCGATTCCAATGTCCAGTTCATCTTTGGGGCCGGTGAAGATCAAGGATGTTACTAATAAGAAGCCAATTGCAGTCTTTCAAGGATCTAAACCTCCTGCTGTACCCTCTACGGTAAATGCTAACCATGATATTTCTATGATGTTTATGCAGATGAAAACCTTCATGGAGCAACAGAACATGGCTAATCAAAGGATCCTTCGGGAGATCGAGGATATCAAGAAGAGCAAAAAGCACATGGAGGAAATCAGTCCTTATATGCCAAAGATGCTTGATTTCAACACTCCAGTATCCTTAGCACAACAAAACATGGAATCCATGTTTTAGCCATCTACTACAACATTCTAGCAAGGATCCTCCACGTAGAATCAACAAGGATCCTTCAACCGACCGGTAAGTTCAAATTTTCCAGGATCCTTCAATCAACCAGGATCCTCTATGCTTCAGGGATCCTTTCATCAAGCAGAATCTTCAATGCAATCTCTGCCGGGTCTCCCCTCATTTAGAATCAAGGATCCTTTCTTCAGAATCGAGGATCCTTAAGCATGTAGTGGTCGAAGGTTACTGAAATCCATGACCGCGATATCATTCTCAGGCAGACCAACTCTATTACTGCACCATCTATTTCAGTTGAGATCCCACGATCAGAATATTATAGTGGGGCGGGATATTCCCAACCGGGAGGTAACAATTTCAATAGTCAGACTTTACAGACTAATGCAAGATACATGCATCAATACAGCTATGGCCAGGGAACTGCAAAAATTAAAGGATATGATATTCAGTGTTCCAGGGTAGTAATACCGATTCCTGAAATTCCTATCAGAAACGATAGGATTTTAAGATTCGCTCCTTCAATTTGTGATGCTGAAATCCCAAAGTGCTTCCAGACTCTAAATATGAAGCTTTATGATGGATCCTCTGAACCTGAAGAGCATGTAGCCCAATACAGGGAGAGGATGAAAATAAATCCTATCCTAAAAAAGTTAAAGGAAGCCTATTTATGCAAAGGTTTTGGATTCACTCTCACTGGATCAGCTTTAAAATGGCTGCTAAGTCTTCCCCCTTATTCTATTACTTTGTTTGCTCATTTGGTTAATCTATTTAATAATCAATTCTCTTGTAGCAGATCCTTTGAAAGATTAACCAGTGACTTATACAGGATAAGTCAATCTAATTCTGAATTATTAAGAGATTATGTATCTAAGTTTGGGATGGAAGTCTTGGAAATCCCTAACCTTGATATGGCTACGGCTGTTCAAGCATTTAAAATGGGGTTGAAGAAAGACTCCCCTTTCTACGATGATCTTGTAATGACCCCATGCAGGTTTTTAGATGAAGTAATAACCAGAGCCTTAAGATTCATAAGGCTAGAGGATGACAAGAAGATCCAAGACATGATTGGCTCAACTATAAAGCAGGAACATCAGGACAAAAAGCAAGGATCCTTATTTAAGAAAAACAAGACTAAGCCATATTTCAAGCATGACAATCAAAATGTTCACGCAGTGGAATATGACGAGGATGAAGAAGAGTATCCTAAAATATCTCAATATTGCTTTTCTATTGATGTTGGTGATGTGTTACTTGCTATGCAGGATCTAGGTGAAAAAGCAAGATGGCCAAGAAAAACTGACAAAGCAGTTGGATACAAGGACAAATCCAAATGGTGTTCTTACCACGAAGATTTCGGCCATATCACTGACGAATGCATTGCATTGAGAAGAGAAATAGGTTACCTTTTCAGCAAATGGCACTTCAAAGACCTATTTGGCAGAAAGAAGCAAAGGATCCAGGATCCTGAAAAAGTTCCAGAAAAAGCTGCACAGCCTCCTCCTGATGCTAGAATAATCAATTTCATCTCTGGAGGATCCGACATCTATGGTACAGCGTAGTCAGCTGCAAAGAGGAACACGAAAGAATGCAATCTGGAATGTGGTGAAAGACCAGTAGCAACATCCACCACAACCACCCAAAAGTTCATTTCTCTTGTTGAAGAAGATCGAGCTCATATCCATGTTCCTCATCATGACAGTCTAGTTATTACACTATTTATTGCTAACCACTATGTTCGCAGGATCCTTATCGATGGAGGAAGCTCTGTCAATATCATACAATACGATGTCCTAAAAAAGATGAACATTCCAGAATCAGAGATAATGCCAAGATCCTCTGTTCTAGTAGGATTCAGTGGCGAAAGCAAAAACACCTTGGGGGACATCAAGCTGCCGATATACATAGAGAGAGTAAATACAATTCAAAAATTTTGTGTTATTGATTGTCTGTCTTGTTTCAGTATTATTCTTGGCAGGCCATGGATACACGAGATGAAGGAAGTACCCTCAACGTATCACCAATGTGTGAAATTGCCATCTCCTTAGGGAGTAGTGAAAATAAACAGCGACCAACAAGAGGAAAAAAATTGCTACTCATCTGTTGGTCCATAATGATCGTGATTTCAGTGCTATGTTGACTTGTTTAACAACGAAACACACTTGGCTTGAACAAACAAAGTGTATAATAACCAAACAAACCCAATAACAAGATTAAACCACACAACCGGAGGTATACAAGCTACAAAGAAGAATGATATAAGTTCCTAGCACCTCAGGTGAACAATTACACGACACAATCAGTTGGATAAGAGTTTTGTCAAAGTTGTGCAAAAGTTTATTTTAACTTGTAGATAAGGTTACAATATATATCAGTCTTAGGTTCGCTGATAGATTCGCTGTAACGAATCTATCTAGCGAACCACATAGGTTCGCTGGGCACAAACAGGTTCGCCCAGTCGACACCAACATAAACACTAAACTATGCTACGGGCGAATCTATAGATTCGCCCTTAGGTTCGCTAGTACAAAACCATACAAGTAACATACAAAATACATACAAATTGTTGGTCCATAATGATCGTGATTTCAGTGCTATGTTGACTTGTTTAACAACGAAACACACTTGGCTTGAACAAACAAAGTGTATAATAACCAAACAAACCCAATAACAAGATTAAACCACACAACCGGAGGTATACAAGCTACAAAGATGAATGATATAAGTTCCTAGCACCTCAGGTGAACAATTACACGACACAATCAGTTGGATAAGAGTTTTGTCAAAGTTGTGCAAAAGTTTATTTTAACTTGTAGATAAGGTTACAATATATATCAGTCTTAGGTTCGCTGATAGATTCGCTGTAGCGAATCTATCTAGCGAACCACATAGGTTTGCTGGGAATAAACAGGTTCGCCCAGTCGACACCAACATAAACACTAAACTATGCTACGGGCGAATCTATAGATTCGCCCTTAGGTTCGCTAGTACAAAACCATACAAGTAACATACAAAATACATACAAAATGTAACACCGACATACCGGTGAGTCCAACCTATACATGTGACTATCAATACTCCCCCTAGGTTGGACCTCACCTGGGGAAGTCTTCTGATTAAGCTCTGTCTTTTTCTTGGCTTCAAAGGTTCTCAATGAAAGCTCCTGCCCTATCTTCAATTCCGGCCAACGGATTTGTGACATCTTCTGATCCGGCCTCATCTTCACTAAAAATCAGCATCGAGTCTACGAACTCCGCATCAGCGACATCAGTATCAGGCATTTGTTGAACAATCGTTTCCGCCTGTATTTCAGCAGTATGCTCCTCGCCAGTCACATCCAAGTCTATAACCTCCACCGGTTTCTCGAACCTCCTTTCAATAGTTTGATCCAGCTGTCTAGATAGGTCATCCATCTCCAATTGCTGATCATCAGTCCTCCTCAGTCTTTCATTCACCGATCTCAATTCAGCACGGATTCCACGGGCTTTGTTTGCGACCTTCACAAACAGGTTCGCTTCAGTTCCAGTATCGTCTCCAGCCCCGTGCTTTATCCTGTTCTCACACAGTACCTTTAAATCCTCATCACAAAATGAGAAGACCTTCATAGGATAAAACAGCCGAATTTCTGGACGGTCTTCCCCTTGCAGTCTGATAATGGCCTCCCCAGTACTGTTATCATAAAACCATTTGTGAAAATCTTGTAGTCTGGGTGGCTGTGTGTCCGGAACCCTGACCCTTGTCATAACCTTCGGTGCTGCAATCTTCAAAACTATCTTTCCCTTCCACGATACCCAATGTTTATCCTTTTTCTGCCTCATCCTCCTTGGCTTTTGGTATCCAAAATTCACAAAATTTGTCTTTGCAGCCTCCCTGATAGTTACCTCGAACGCACAGGCCCTGCCACTATCTTCTTTACCCAATAACGGTAGCTCTGCCAGCCTACGCAAATCCCACCTTGGTAGAGTGGCGAAATGCTTTCTATTCTTGATGTAATGAATATCACCGCCCCTTCTCTTAAGCATATACGCGTCTACCAGACTGTTGTACTTCCATGCTATGATCTGTCTATCCATTTGTTTGGTGTTGGGTTCATCCAGATGTTGAAATATGGGCACCTCGGGAACAATTTCTTCTTCATTTCGGAACCACTCTGATTTGTCTAACTCAACGTGCTCAAATTGATAACTCACCCCCTTTTCTTCAACCTTATACGTTTCCGGATCAGCTTCCAGATCCTCCTCACTATCAGCGTTTACGTCTAACTCTGGTTCATCTATCAAAGTGAAATTCACGCCAGATCCTCCAACCACTTCATCTCCTTCAAAAACATCCAAATCAATGCCCATTTCCTCGTCAAACGTTTCCTCAACAGCTTTGCCCTTCCCTTTGTCAGAATCCCCAAATACAACGTCCATTAACGGATACCTTGCAGCATCCGTTAAGGAGTTCAGTTCAGCTTCAGACATGGCAGGTTCAGTCCCCTCCTTTTCCTTCAAACTGTTCAGTTCTTTGAAGATTCTAACCATCAGACACTGCTGATCCTTCATCATTCTTCCCATTTCATATATAACTGTCGACTTCTCAGCATCCTGTGTCTCCAACTCTTCATACTTACCTTTCAGTTCCGCCAATTATGCCCTCAAACTTTCAATCTGACCCTTTAAATCATTACCTGATTCAGCAGATGTACCCCCGGTATCGTGCTTCGCCTTCTTTGATGCTTCAGTTGATGCATCAGACTTCCTCTTCGTCCGTTTTTCCCTATTTGCATCAACCTCAGCTTGTATCTCATCCACCTCTCGATCAAATGAATAATCTTTTTCCTTTGCGTACGCCTTCCTTTTCTTAATCTTCTTCTCAACCTCCTCAATATTTTCACTGCCCCGTTTCCTCTCAGACTCCTTCAATCTCTGAATTTGTACCCATCTATCTGCTGGATACATGTTCTCCCACAAAAACGAAGGCCTCCCCACACAATCAGCCTTTACCGACTTGCAGTCACGGAATATCCTCGGATGCATTTCCCATATCTTCAGGGTATCTCCAACTACCGGCAGATTCGGCAATTTGTCATTCAGCACCATCTGAATGAATCTCGGATACATCAACCATTTACCCGCCTTAGTAGAATGGATGTTCTCAAGAAAGTAGTTGTAGATCAGCTTCGAAAGATTTGCTTTCTGCCCTCAGCAAAACAGCATCATAGCCCGGGCCCAGTCCAAATTCAGTCCGTCAGGACCCCCTTTCCTATGATCCAGGCACATAATGAATACGTGTGCAATATACCTCCATTCTTGGATCAGGTAGGACTTCACAAACTCCATCTTCTTCTCACCTGGCATCGGACCCTCATACCCGGCGGTCCTAAAAGCCCCATAAACCTCTTCAGCCGACATCATTACTTCATCCCCGACATCATCCTCTAGCCTCAAAATCCTAGCAAGATCAGCTTCTGTAAACTCCAAGTCAAATCCACTGACCTTGGCACATATACGTGATGGCTGTGTAGACACATTCATCACTGCAGTTCTCCAGAAATCTCGAACATGCAGCTCGTATATGGTTGGAGAGTGAGAAATGGCGTGATGTATATGAGACGACTTAAGCCATTTGATACAATCTCTATAACCGCCGGCCTTTTCGTGATTCTCGTCGAGCAAAGCACACATATTGTGCTTTCTTTCGAAGAATAATGTCGACATTGTGCCTGAAACATAAACAGAGATTGATCAGAAACGAAGATTTTCAAAAAACAGTTAATAGATTCGCTGGGAATTAGGTTCGCTGATATAGCGAACCTGAGATTTGGCACCAGAACCTATAGATTCGCTGACATGAAAAATCAGTCATTTTGGTTGAGCGAATGTATAGGTTCGCTAGAAACAGTCGGGCGAATCTATGTTGATGCGCGGGCAGCATAACGACATAGGTTCGCTGGAAGTTATGAACTTTCGTTCAGATTCGCCAGACGAACACATAGGTTCGCTGGAAACCCTAGTTTTTGAAAAACGGCCAAAATCACAGACAATACACCATAATCAAGCATACAAAGCAACAAACAGGTAGTACAAACATCAAAAGGGGGATATTGTGAAGTAAAATCCTAACAAAAAACATCAACACAGACATTTGATTTACACATAATCACAGAACGACGGATTTAACAAGTTTAAGATGCGATTAAGGGTTTAAAACAGAGATTAAGATGAAGACGATCACATACCAGACAATATTAGTGATGTTTAAGTGTGAAAAAGCCGGTTGAAAGTGAGAATCGAACGTTCGTGAGTTGGATTTTGAAAAACTTTGCTACAGTAGTGACAGCGAATATTTTGAAAAATTTCGCTGTCACAACCTATATGTACAGACGTAGGTTCGCTGGCAGACAGACCAGCGAACTTTAGATTCGCCGGAAGACCAAAAGACAAGTAAACCACGGCGGCGAAACAAAGAGGTTCCAGGCGAACCTGAGGTTCTAGCGAACCTGTAGGTTCGCTAGCAGGTTCGCTAGCACACAAAAATAAAATATTTTTGGTTTTTCTCAAATTTTAAATTCTCTGTAAATCCACGAAACCGTCCCACGAATTCAACGCTCCAAAAATAAACATATTATCCTAAAATCCTAAAAATACAAATAATAACAAGATAGAATTTAGAAAAATAAAATAAAATGAAATAAAAGGACAAGAATTTTAAACGCTAAAGAAGGATATATATATTTATCATGATGTTTTGAGCAGAATCCGGAGAATCATCAATTGGCGGGATTGCAGATATGTTTGTCCATTTAAACCCATGCCTTAGTCCTTTCAACAAGAGATCAGCAGCTTCTTTTATCATGTTTTTGGTTGATTGAAGAAGCTCAGACAACTCGGTCCCCACAGACATCTAGGTAAAAAGAACACGTTCTGTCATCAGGGTATATCTGAGCAATACGATTGACTTTGCTTGAATTTCAAGGATCAAATTTTGAATATTGATCGATGCATAAGCTTCTTTGACACTTGTGCAATTTTTGCATCTTTTCTTTGTGAGTGGAGCTTGTCAGCAATTGATTCTTTTGAACGCAGTGCGACTTATTATTTGGGAAACTCAAATAGTTCAGAGCTCCAGGTCTATACCGACGTATAACAGAGGAGATAAACATTTGAGCATGCTCGGTGAATCTTCAGGTCAATACTTCCGTATAGCAGAGAAGATTCACCAACTCCAGGTCAGTACTTCCGTATAGCAGAGGAGTTAAGCACTTTGACTCAATATGTTCTGAGGAGTTAACAAGTAACTCACTCAGAGGTTTTTCCGAAGAGCATCACTAGCAGCTTTTTATTTTTATTTGTTTTGCATACTAGAAACTCGATTCGGGGATAGGGCGAGGGTGATTTGGGATGTTTGGGGAAATCAAGGCAAAGATTTGACGCTCTCAACCCATTTTTGACAGAACCCTTTTCTTTGTGCAATCCAATCATGTCAAGGAGATAATCCTTGTTGTCGAGATCTTGAACGTTATGTTTGGCTGCACAATCACTGTTTACTTTGTTTTCAGGCTGAGCCTATCTGACATATCCCAAACGCAATACTTCTGACCTCCTTTAACGACTCTTCAACATCAATAAAAAACGGAGATCCTGAAATAGCAAAATTTTGAAAAACTATAAATAGTTAATCTTTTATATCTCCCCCAAAATTTCTATATTATAGCTATCTAATAAGAAATTTTTGTTTTTCAGATTTTCTTAATACATATATATGTACAGAATTAAAAGAAAAAAAATAAAAGAAAATAAAGTAAAATAAAGGAGCGAAGAATTAGAGTGACCCACGGAATTTTCAAAGAAGAAAAAGAAAAAATTATTTACATATTTACAGATTGATTCTCACAGAAAAAGGTTTTCAAAAAGATATAAGTCCCAGCATGGAGATCAGTTCATAAAAACGTGGTTTGTCAAAAGTTTTTGTGAAAAGATCAGCTTTTTGCTTTCGAGTTTCAATAGGAATAATATCAATGAACCCCTTTTCCTGTGCATCCCTGATTGCATGAATTCTTGTTTCAATGTGCTTGGTGCGAGTGTGATGAATAGGATTCTTGGCAATTCCAACAGCAGCTTCATTATCACAAAAGAGTGGCGTATGAAGAAAGTTGATGCCATAATCCATCATCTGATGCTGAATCCAGAGCACTTGGCAACAGCAACTTGAAGCAGCAATGTATTCTGCTTCTCCTGTGGACAGAGAGACGGTTGTTTGCTTCTTGCTTTGCCAGGAAACAAGACATTCTCCAAGGTATTGACATCCGCCAGTGACTGATTTTCTGTTAATCCTGCAACCAGCATGATCATTATCAGAAAAAGCATGTGTTGGTCCATAATGATCGTGATTTCAGTGCTTTGTTGACTTGTTTAACACAAATATATCCAAGACTTGAAGAACAAAGTGTAAAATATCCAAACAACCCAATAACGAGATTCAACACACAATCGAGGTATATAAGCTACAAAGATAAGTAGAATATGCTCCTAGCACCTCAAATTGAACGATTACACAACACAAATCAGTGAATAACAACTCTAGTAAAAGATGTGCAAAAGTTGTATAAAGTGAAGATAAGGTTACAATATATAGTAGTGTTAGGTTCGCTGATAGATTCGCTCTAGCGAATCTATCTAGCGAACCAACACAGGTTCGCTGGGCACATAGGTTCGCCCAGTCGACACCTTAATACAAAAGACTACTTGACCTGCGGGCGAATCTATAGATTCGCCCGTAGGTTCGCTAGAACAAGTACAATTACAAGTTAAACAATTACAAACAAAAGTAACACCGACAAGCCGGTGAGTCCAACCTATACATAGTGACTATCAATACTCCCCCTAGGTTGGACCTCACCTGGGGAAGTCTTCTGGTTTAGCTCCGTCTCGTTGGCTTCAAAGATGTTCGATATACGCTCCTGCCCTTCCTTTTATTCCGGCCATAGGGTTTGTAATGTCTTCAGAACCGGCCTCATCTTCACTCAAATTTAGCATTGAGTCTACGAACTCTGTATCTGCGACCTCAGCATCAGGCTCAAGTTGAACTGTTGTCTCCGCCTGTTTTTCTGCAGCTTGCTCCTCGCTTATCACCTCCAAATCAATCACTTCAACTGGTTTCTCAAACCTCTGTTCGATAGTTTGATCAAGCTGTCTTGTCAGGTCATCCATCTCCATTCGCTGATCATCCGACCTCCTCAATCTTTCATTCACAGCCCTTAGCTCAGCACGAATCCCCCGGGCTTTGTTTGCGACCTTAACAAACAGGTTCGCTTCAGCAGCAGTGTCATCTCCAGCCCCGTGCTTAATTCTGTTCTCACACAAAACCTTTAGATCCTCGTCACAGAAGGAGAAGACCTCCATTGGATCAAATAGACGTATTTCCGGACGGTCATCTCCTTTCAGTCGAATGATTGCCTCACCCGAGCTGTTGTCATAGAACCATTTCAGAAAATCCTGCAGTCTCGGTGGTTGAGTGTCAGGTACCCTAACTCTGGTCATAACCTTCGGTGCAGCAATCTTTAACACAATCTTGCCCTTCCATGACACCCAATGCCTATCTTTCTTCTGTCTCAATCTTCTCGGCTTCTGGTATCCAAAGTTAACGAAATCAGTCTTTGCAGCCTCCTGGATTGTAGCTTCGAATGCACACGCCCTTCCGCTTTCTTCCTTCCCCAATAATGGCAGCTCTGCCAGCCTACGCAAATCCCATCTAGGAAAGGTGGCGAAGTGCTTTCGGTTCTTGACATACGTAATGTCTCCGCCCCTCCTTTTAATCATGTAAGCATCCACCAAACAATTGTACTTCCACGCTATGATCTGCCTATCTAGCTGTTTGGTGTTGGGTTCATCTAAGTGCTGGAATATCGGTACTTCAGGAACTACTTCTTCTTCCTTTCTAAACCACTCAGACTTGTCTAGCTCAGCATGTTCAAACTGGTAACTCATTCCCTTTTCCTCCACTTTGTATATTTCCGGCTCATCCTCAATATCTTCCTCACTTTCTGCATCGACATCAGTTTCGGGTTCATCAATCAAAGTAAAATCCACACCAGATCCTCCTACCACTTCATCCCCTTCAAATACATCTAGATTAATCCCCATTTCCTCATCAAATACCTCCTCAGCTTCTCCCTTACTTTTGTCTCCAAAATCAACGTCCATTAACGGATACTTTGCAATATCCGTTAAGGAGTTCAGTTCCGCCTCAGTCATTGCCGGTTCAGTTCCAGCATTTTCTTTCAAACTATTTAATTCTTTGAAGATTCTCACTATCAGACATTGCTGGTCCTTCATCATCCGTCCCATCTCGTATATCACAGTCGATTTCTCTGCATCCTGCTTTTCCAACGCTTCATGTTTACTTTTCAGCTCAAACAATTCTGCTTCCAATCTTTCAACAACATCCTTCAATTCATTTCCAGACCCAGCAGATGTGCCCCCAATATCATACCTAGCCTTCTTTGACCCTTCAGCATGTGCATCAGACTTTTTCTTTGTCCTTTGTTCCCTACCATCATCTATCTCTGCCTGGATTTCATCAACCTCCCTATCAAACGAATAGTCTTTCTCTTTGGCATACGCCTTCCTCTTCCTGATCTTCTTCTCAACCACTTCTATATTTTCTCCGCCCCGTTTCCTTTCTGTCTCCATCAACCTCTGTATATAAACCCATCTTTCGGCCTGATACATATTTTCCCAGAGATAAGCAGTCCTGCCCACACAGTCCGACCTCACCGATTTACAATCTTTGAATATTCTGGAATGCATATCCCAGATTTTCAGTTCTGCACCCTCCACTGGCAAATTTGGCAATTTATCATTCAGAATCATCTGAATGAATCTGGGATACATTAACCACTTAGTCCCTTTTGTGGCATGGATGTTCTCGAGCATGTAATTGAATATCAGCTTCGCCAGATTTGCCTTCTGCCCTCTGCAGAACAGCACCATAGCTCGAGCCCAATCCAGATTCAATCCGTCGGTTCCCCCTTCCTATGATCCAGGCACATGATAAACACGTGAGCGATGTACCTCCACTCCTGGATCAAGTAGGACTTGACAAACTCCATTTTCTTCTCGCCGGGCATCGGACCCTCATACCCAGCAGTTCGAAGTGCCCCATACACCTCCTCAGCAGTCATATTCACCTCCTCACCAACATCCTCTTCTAATCTTAAAATCCTGGCTAGATCAGCCTCAGTGAATTCCAGGTCATATCCACCGACTTTGGCACAGATACGTGACGGCTGTACTGACACGTTCATTACTGCAGTTCGCCAGAAGTCCCGAACGTGCGTCTCATATATGGTAGGAGAGTGAGAAATGGCATAATGTATATGAGACGATTTCAGCCATCTGATTGAATCTCTATAGCTCCCGGCCTTTTCATGGTTTTCGTCAAGTAAAGCACACATGTTGTGCTTTTTCTCGAAGAATAATGTCGACATTGTGCCTGAAAAATAAACGGAGATTGATCAGAAACGAAGATTTGAAAAACAGTTAATAGATTCGCTGGAAATTAGGTTCGCTGGTATAGCGAACCTGAGATTTTGGCACCAGAACCTATAGATTCGCTGACATGAAAAATCAGTCATTGTGGTCGAGCGAATGTATAGGTTCGCTAGAATCAGTCGGGCGAATCTATGTTGTTGCGCGGGCAGCATAACGACATAGGTTCGCTCGAAGTCTTGAACTTTCGTTCAGATTCGCCAGACGAACACTTAGGTTCGCTGGAAACCCTAGTTTTTGAAAAACGGCCAAAATCACATACAGTCCATCATAAACAGGCACACAAAGCAACAACAAGTAACATAACCATTAAACGAGGCTATTATGAAGTAAAAGCCTAACAATAAACGCCAAATCAGTCATTTTAAACAACACCCAATCATGGATTGACAGATAAAACAAGATAATGGTGCGATTAAGAGTTTAGACAGTGATTAAGATGAAATCGATCACATACCAGACACTAAGATGATGTTTAATAGATGAAAAAGCCGTGAAATAGTGAGAATCGAACGTACGGTGGAGATTTTGAAAAGTCTTTGCTACAGTACAGGTGACAGCGAATGTTTTGAAAAACTTCGCTGTCACAGCTTATATATACAAACATAGGTTCGCTGGCAGACGGTCTAGCGAACTTAATACAGGCCAGCGAACTTATGTACAGCGAACTTTTAGGTTCGCCAGAAGACCAAGAGTCAAAAACAACATGCGGCGGCGGAGCAAAAGTGGTTGCGGGCGAACCTGAGATTTGGGCGAACCTGTAGGTTCGCTCGCAGGTTCGCTCGCACACAAAATAAAATATTTTTTGGATTTTCTTAAATTTTAAAATCTTTGCAAATCCGTGAAAACGTCCCACGATATCAACGCTCCAAAAATAAACATATACACATATAATCCAAAAAAAAACTAGAAGTAACAAGATAGAAGTTAAAATAAAATAAAATAAAATAAAATAAAATAAAGATAAAATAACAAGGAAAAAGTTTTAAACGCTAATAAGGATATATATTCTTCATGATGTTTTGAGCGGGATCCGGAGAATCATCGATTGGCGGGATTGCAGATATGTTTGTCCTTTTAAACCCATGCCTTAGTCCTTTCAACAAGAGATCGACAGCTTCTTTTATCATGTTTTCGGTTTGATTGAAGAAACTCAGACAACTCGGTCCCCACAGACATCTAGGTAAAAAGAACAGGTTCTGTCATCAGGGTATATCTGAGCAATACGATTGACTTTGCTTGAATTTCAATGATCAACTTTTGAATGTTGACCGATGCATTAGCTTCTTTTGACACTTGTGCAATTTTTGCATCTTTTCTTTGTGAGTGGAGCTTGTCAGCAATTGATTCTTTTGAATACAATGCGACTTATTATTTGGGAAACTCAAATAGTCTAGAGCTCCAGGTCTATACTGACGTATAACAGAGGAGATAAACATTTGAGCATGCTCGGTGAATCTTCAGGTCAATACTTCCGTATAGCAGAGAAGATCCACCAACTCCAGGTCAATACTTCCGTATAGCAGAGGAGTTAAGCACTTGACACAAGACGTTCTGAGGAGTTAACTAGTAACTCACTCAGAGGCTTTTCCGAAGAGCATCACTAGCAGCTTTTTATTTTATTTGTTTTGCATACTAGAAACTCGATTCGGGGATAGGGCGAGGGTGATTTGGGATGTTTGGGGAAATCAAGACAAAGATTTGACGCTCTCAACCCATTTTTGACAGAACCCTTATCTTTGTGCAATCCAATCACGTCAAGGAGATAATCCTTGTTGTCGAGATCTTGAGCGTTATGTTTGGCTGCTCAATCACTGTTTACTTCGTTTTCGGGCTGAGCCTATCTGACATATCCCAAACGCAATGCTTCTGACCTCCTTCAACGACTCTTCAACATCAATCAAAACGGAGATCCTGAAATAGCAAAATTTGAAAAACTATAAATAGTTAATCTTTTATATCTTTTATATCTCCCCCAAAATTTCTATATAATAGCCGTCTAATAAGAAATTTTTTGTTTTTCAGATTTTCTTAATATATATATACAAAGTTAAAAGAAAAATAAAAGAGAAATAAGATAAAATAAAGTAACGGAGCTATGAATCGAGTGACCCACGGATTTTTCAAAGAAAAAAGAAAAGATTATTTACATATTTACAAATGGATTCTCACAGAAAAAGGTTTTTTTTTTTTTTAAAAGGATATAAGTCCCAGCATGGAGATCAGTTCATAAAAACGTGGTTTGTCAAAAGTTTTTGTGAAAAGATCAGCTTTTTGCTTTCTAGTTTCGATAGGAATAATATCAATAAACCCCTTTTCCTGTGCATCCCTAATTGCATGAATTCTTGTTTCAATGTGCTTGGTGCGAGTGTGATGAATAGGATTCTTGGCAATTCCAACAGCAGCTTCATTGTCACAAAAGAGTGGCGTGTGAAGAAAGTTGATGCCGTAATCCATCATCTGATGTTGAATCCACAGCACTTGGCAACAGCAACTTGAAGCAGCAATGTATTCTGCTTCTCCTGTGGACAGAGAGACGGTTGTTTGCTTCTTGCTTTGCCATGAAACAAGACATTCTCCAAGGTATTGACATCCGCCAGTGACTGATTTCCCGTTAATCCTGCAACCAGCATGATCACTATCAGAAAAAACATGTAAATCAAAGTTCCCACCTTTTGGGTACCAAAGTCCCAAACGAGAGGAACCCTTAAGGTAACGGAAAATTCGTTTAACAGCTTTTTCATGTGATTCTTTTGGATTGGCTTGGAAACGAGCACAGTAACACACGGCAAATGTAATATCTGGACGACTTGCAGTCAGATACATGAGAGATCCGATCATCGAGCGGTACCGATGAGCATCCACAGGATTCCCATTATCGTCGGAAGTAAGGCATGTTTGAGCTGTAAAAGGAATCAATTCAGGAGACGAATCATCCATGCCAAACTTTGTGAGGATTTCGTTGATATATTTCTCTTGGTGGATTAGAATTCCATCAGGCTTTTGCTCCACTTGCAGCCCCAAGAAGAAACACATCTCCCCCATTATTGTCATCTCAAAACGATCCATCATCACCTTTTCAAATTCTCTACACAACCCTTCATTTGTCGAACCAAAAATGATATCATCAACATACACTTGAATGATCAGCAGCTCGCCATCCACCTCCTTCTTGAACAATGTCATATCTATACTCCCACGAGAGAAACCTTTGCTGAGAAGATACTGTGTCAGAGTTTCATACCAGATCCGTGGAGCTTGATGCAACCCATACAAGGATTTATCAAGCGTGTAAACCTTTGACGGGAAATCGGGATCCTCGAAACCTGGTGGTTGACAGACATAGATCTCCTCATCGATATCTCCATATAGAAATGCACATTTCACATCCATCTGATAAACCTTAAAGTTTTTGTTTGCGGCATGAGCAAGAAAGATTCTGATGGCTTCCAGGCGAGCGACTGGAGCAAAAACTTCGGTGTAGTCAATTCCCTCCTCTTGAGCAAATCCTTGAACAACCAGTCTCGCTTTGTTTCTGATTACAACACCACGATCATCTGGCTTGTTTCGGAAAACCCATTTAGTGCCGATTGGACACTTGTTAGGAGGAAGATCAACCAGTTCCCAAACTTTGAGCTTCCTGAATTGCTGCAGTTCCATTTGCATGGCATCCACCCAACTCGGATCTTCAAGTGCCTGTTTATAATTCTTTGGAACGACTTGAGACAGAAAGGCAGCATAAAGACATTCATTAATCAGACCACTCTGACTCCGAGTTCGCACACCATCAGTAATAGATCCAATGATATAATCGTGAGGGTGGTTTTTCAGGGTTTTGAAGTCAGTGTTGAGTAGTAAAGGATTTTGGTCGGTTGAGAGTGTTTGATTTGATGGTTGTGGAGGTATAGGTGTAGGTGATGGAATGGTGTTGGATGTGGGTGGAATATCTGATGGGGAAGTTTGAGCAGTTTGAGGTGGTGGAGGTGATGGAATGTCAAATGAAGTGGGTGGTAGTTGTGTAGCTGATGTTGAAGGTTGTGATTGTGATGGTGTAGGTGCATGATTGAAAATAGAAACCGATGTGTGTGGAATGATGTCGTCATCGTCAGAGTCAGGAAGATTAAATGATTTGAAAATGGTGGTGGAATCATAAAACCAAGCCGGTTCACAGCCAATACTGGTGGTGTTTGACTCTTGCCAGTCAACATAGTAGGACTCTTGCACAATTCGCGTTCGCTTGTTGTAAACACGATAAGCCTTTTGTGTGTTCGAGTATCCCACAAAGAAGCATTCATCAGATACAGCACCAAACTTCGTCTTCTGATCTTGAGTATTCAAAAGAGTGCAAGAACAACCAAAGGGGCGCAGAAAATCAATCAGCGGCTTAATTCCTCGAAACAGTTGGTATGAAGTCTTCATCTTTTCCTTGACAATCAGTACCCTGTTAAGAACATAAGCTGCACAATTAACCGCTTCAGCCCAGAAAATAATTGGAAGTTTTGACTCGATCAGCATAGTTCTAGCGGCCTCCACAAGAGTTCGATTCTTTCTTTCAGCAACACCATTTTGTTGTGGTGTTCGGGCGGCGCTAAACTGTCTGAGAATACCCCGTTGTTCACAGAAGGAGTTGAAGATGTGGTTTCTGAATTCAGTTCCGTTATCGCTTCTGATGGCTTGAACCTTCTTCTTTCCAAGAACCTCTATTAACGGTATCAGCTTCATCAATTCTTCGGCAGTCTCACTCTTGTTTGCCATGAATCTCACCCAGGTGTACCTAGAGTAATCATCTGTAACAACCAAGCAATAAGACTTTTTAGTAATAGATTTGACACTTATTGGACCAAATAAATCAGTATGTAACAATTCGAGGGGCTCTGAGATAGTATTTGTAATTTTGAGTTTATGTGGCTTTTTGTGCTGTTTTCCTTTAGCACAAGCCATGCATTTCTCAACCACTGAAAAGTCTTTGAGTGGTAAGCCCCTAACCAGATTGTTCTTAACTAATTTATTCAGAATTTTAAAATTAATGTGCCCTAAACGTTTATGCCACAAAAATGATTCAAAGGATGATGCTTTAGACAGAAGACATGTCACGGTGGAGTTTGAGTCTTTTGATCCCATATTCAGCATATAGGTATCATTTCGTCTCGGAGCTCGCATGATCACCATATCTTCAGGAATGGTAAACTCTGGCTTCAAGAACAGGCATTCATTAGGAAGAAACATCACAGGAATATTTTTATCACAGATTTGTGATACACTCAGAAGATTGAATGCCAGTTCAGGAACATAGTTGACGTCTTCCAAAGTAAGTGAGCCATTTGAGACTTCTCCTTGACCAATCATCTTCCCACCTTTCTTATCTCCCGCAAAAGCAACATAACCTCCATTTATGATCCTATAGTTAGTAAGAAGATCCTTCAATCCTGTCATATGTCTGGAACATCCGCTGTCAATATGCCAATGACTATTTACAACGGCATTTGAATGTTCCTGACATTTATTAAAAAAAATGAAAAGTTAGACCTTTGAAATAGGCACCCAAGTCTTTGTGTACTTGGGTGGTGAAGCAGATGAAGTATTACAAAAGAAATTATTTACAAAAGTGTTTAATCTTTTTCCGAAAGAATTTTGCTTTGAGCTATTTTGGATTAACTTAGGGCATTGCTTGACAGTGTGACCAGTATTTCCACATTTAAAACAGTGAGATTTAAAACCAGCTTTGGAAACTCTGTTAACAGGAATTTTATCCATTTCAATTTCCTCATCACATTCAGACAGTTGTGAGTTGCAGTCACTGTAAGTGTCATAGAGTTCTTTTAACTTACCTGTTGTGACTTTAACTGTATCAGATTCAGGTTTTGGTTTAAGAATGTATGAAAAAGATGATTCCTTCTCTTTTGGTTTTGAAATTCTCACAGGTGTGAAAGATGGAATTTGATGAGTGAAGAACTTTTGAAAACAGTTTGTTTTGGTTTGACTTTCAGAGACTTGACCTGAAAGTTTGTCTTTGTCATTCACACACACATTTTTAATCAAATCATCATCATTCACCACATTAGGGTTTGAAGTGGAGCACCCTAAGTTACTATTAAACATGAAATTGTCTGAATATGACACATTACTACAAACATGATTAACTAAACTAATGTCTTCAAAAGACTTCTTGGAATCAGAACTACTGCAATCACTACTGCCAGAACAACCGAGCCCAACACTCCCACCATATGCGTAATCCTCTCTAACTTCCTTAAGATTTACTTCACTTAAACCTGCAATGGAACTGTCAGTATCATTCTGCATAATCTCTTGAATTAACTCATTTGAGGGATGAGGAATAGGTGTAGGAGAGTAACAGAAAGTACTGGGTGGAGGATAAGCATATGTTTCATTGTTACTAAGACCCAAACCCGTCTTAACTCTGGCCCCCCTTTGTTTCTTGCACAGTTCCTCCCTTTTCATACCAGATATAGTCCACTGCTGCAATTTGTTTTTAAGTTTTCTTGCTTCAAATTCAGCAAGTGTAACTTGCTCAGTCAAGTAGTTAATTTCACAGTTCTTTTCTAAAAGAGTTCTTTTTAAGTGTTCATTTTCCTTTAAAGCTTCTCTTAACTTAACAAAATATTTTGATTCACTTAATTTAAGCTCTTTGATGGTTCTTTTTAATTCGTTTTCGTTTGACATTAACAGTTTATTTGCTTTGTATATGCCAATTAAACGAATTTTGCAAGCAGATGAACACATATCTTCAATAACATCGTAAGGAAGACCAATTACCAGTTTTTCGGCAGCCAGTGCACGATCACATTGACAGTAGGGAGTGCTTCTTTTGAATTCATCAACTGCATCCAGCCTTGCCTTCTCAATCATTTCTTCCAAGCTAACCTTAGACTCCTCCTCATGCTTCACTTCATTAACAGTAGCTTCACAAACTAACCCTGAATGATTCAGATGTCCTTGAGCAATAACATCTGATTGAACTTTAACAACATTCTCCACTTTCTCTTCCTCTTCCTTTTCATAAAATTCTTTGAACGGATCAAAGAGATTTATATCATTGTCATCAAACTCAGCAATTTCAGCAACAAGGGCATGGTTAATCTCCTCCTTGGTTTCTTCAATTTCTGCACTCCAGTCAAAGTTGGTGAGCAGTGCAGTTTCATTCTTTGACTTAGCTTCCTCAACCTTTTCTTGAATTGGAGCAGATCTTGGATTTGCAGAGTTAACTGGCTCAGTAACGATTGGCAATGGGCATTCTCTCTTGAAGTGGCCCAGTTGTTTGCAGTTATAGCATCGTAACTTTCCCTTGTCATACCCCAGCTTAACATTCTGTCCCTGATTTCCAAAGTTTCTTCTACCAGTTCTTTCCATGAATCGTCTGGCACGAAGAGTGAGCATAGCCATCTGCCATTGAATATCTGTTTCCTCCAGATCATCAGGGTCCACCTGATACATATCTTCTACTGTCATACCCTTCCCTTTCAACTCACCTGCAACAAGAGCTTCATAACTGTGAACAAACATTCCAAATAAAGCCATGGTATCTGACGGAATCTGAGTGGTGACAGATGCATTTGAGCTTGAACCAGCGTTTGTAGATGCACCAGCAGATTTAGCAGACACATGACCAGATGATCCTCTAGATGCAGCACTGTACATGTATGAGTTTGCAGCGGATGAGATAAGTGCAGCATTTTGAGTGGGAATGTTTGGAACCATCATTGACTGATTATATTCTCTTCTTTTCACATCAAGGTCGAAAGACTTTAGCTTGTTGATGATGTCCATCAGTTTGTAGTCAGGAAAGTTCCTCTCTTGTTTCAGCAGCTTGATTTGAAGGCTCCATTGAGGAGGAAGAGAATCTAATAGTTTTGCTACTTGTTCATGATTGCCGAGCTTATCGTCATACTTCTTCAGATTACTTGACACAGACAGGAATCGATTTGTAATATCAGTCAAGTTCTCTTGTGAATACCCAACAAAAGAGTTGAATTCCTTTTCAGCTTGAGCTTTTCTGTCCAGTTTCAGATCCTCATTGCCATCATAAAATTCACACAATGCATCATATAGGCTTTTTGCAGTTGTGTGTTCAGCAAACCTGTTGAATATGTCCTGATGCAGGCAGAGTATCAATGCCCCTAGTGCCTTCTTGTCACGATCAAGTAACTTGATATCTGTTTCAGTAAAAGTAGTTGGATCTGTGTTTACTGAGGTGACGGTTCCCTCAACAGTTGTTGGCACGTGCGGGCCATTTACTATAGATTCCCATTGGTTGTAGTCTGTGTAATAGAAGAAAGCTTTCAAACATCTTTTCCAGTCTTCAAAGTTTTCACCACTAACAAGCCTCGGTGGCCTGTTAGGTTGAACGCTGTCCAGATCATTCATATTAAGAGTTGATGAAGTCATAACTTTGAACAGATAATAGATTCGCTGAAAGCAAACAGTTTCGCTGGCTAGATTCGCTCGAAGAACACAGCAGATTCGCTGGTAGATTCGCTGGTGACAGATTCGCTAGACAGGCAAACAGTTTCGCTGACAGACAAGCACAGATTCGCTGGCCTAATTTTGGCAGCAGTTTCGCTTGCACAGTCAGCCAAACAAGTGAACTTTCGTTCGATGATATGTCAGATTCGCTGGCCACAACACAAACCAAACAGGACAAAAGTTTGAATTAGGTTCGCTGGAAGAACAGACAGTTTCGCTGGTAGAACAGATAGATTCGCTGGTAGCTCAACCACCCTGCAACAGTACGGAAACAGCCCGAAAACCTTCAAAACTTGACCATTTGCATACACGTTTGTTTTAAAAGCTTCCTATGACCAAATACCACAATCTTTGAGCAAAATACAACTCCAAAACACTAAAAACAAGCTTCGAACAGAATCAAAAGTGTTTTGACCCAAAAACTTCAAAAATCAACACAAAAATCACTAGAATCAAACAATCAAGAGCACTAAGGCTCTGATACCATATTGTTGGTCCATAATGATCGTGATTTCAGTGCTTTGTTGACTTGTTTAACACAAATATATCCAAGACTTGAAGAACAAAGTGTAAAATATCCAAACAACCCAATAACGAGATTCAACACACAATCGAGGTATATAAGCTACAAAGATAAGTAGAATATGCTCCTAGCACCTCAAATTGAACGATTACACAACACAAATCAGTGAATAACAGCTCTAGTAAAAGATGTGCAAAAGTTGTATAAAGTGAAGATAAGGTTACAATATATAGTAGTGTTAGGTTCGCTGATAGATTCGCTCTAGCGAATCTATCTAGCGAACCAACACAGGTTCGCTGGGCACATAGGTTCGCCCAGTCGACACCTTAATACAAAAGACTACTTGACCTGCGGGCGAATCTATAGATTCGCCCGTAGGTTCGCTAGAACAAGTACAATTACAAGTTAAACAATTACAAACAAAAGTAACACTGACAAGCCGGTGAGTCCAACCTATACATAGTGACTATCAGCATGTAAATCAAAGTTCCCACCTTTTGGGTACCAAAGTCCCAAACGAGAGGAACCCTTAAGGTAGCGAAAAATGCGTTTAACAGCTTTCTCATGTGATTCTTTTGGGTTGGCTTGGAAACGAGCACAGTAACACACGGCAAATGTAATATCTGGTCGGCTTGCAGTCAGATACATGAGAGATCCGATCATCGAGCGGTACCGATGAGCATCCACAGGATTCCCATTATCATCTGAAGTAAGGCATGTTTGAGCTGTAAAAGGAATCAATTCAGGAGAAGAATCATCCATGCCAAACTTCGTGAGGATCTCTTTGATATATTTCTCTTGGTGGATAAGAATGCCATCAGGCTTTTGTTCCACTTGCAGCCCCAAGAAGAAACACATCTCCCCCATTATTGTCATCTCAAAGCGATCCATCATCACCTTCTCAAATTCTCTACACAGCCCTTCATTAGTCGAACCAAAAATGATATCATCAACATACACTTGAACGATCAGCAGCTCGCCATTCACCTCCTTCTTGAACAATGTCATATCTATAGCCCCACGGGAGAAACCTTTGCTTTGACGGGAAATCTGGATCCTCAAAACCTGGTGGTTGACATACGTAGATCTCCTCATCGATATCTCCATATAGAAATGCACATTTCACATCCATCTGATAAACTTTAAAGTTTTTGTTCGCAGCATGAGCAAGAAAGATTCTGATGGCTACGAGGCGAGCGACTGGAGCAAAAACTTCGGTGTAGTCAATCCCCTCCTCTTGAGCAAATCCTTGAACAACCAGTCTCGCCTTGTTTCTGATTACAATACCGTGATCATCTGGCTTGTTTCGGAAAACCCATTTAGTGCCGATTGGACACTTATTAGGAGGAAGATCAACCAGTTCCCAAACTTTAAGCTTCCTAAATTGCTGTAGTTCCATTTGCATGGCATCCACCCAACTTGGATCTTCAAGTGCTTGTTTATAATTCTTTGGAACAACTTGAGACAGAAAGGCAGCATAGAGACATTCATTAATCAAACCACTCTGACTCCGAGTTCGTACACCATCAGTAATAGATCCTATGATATAATCATGAGGATGGTTTTTCAAGGTTTTGAAGTCAGTGTTGAGGAGCAAAGGATTTGTTTCGGTTGAGGGTGTTTGATTAGATGGTTGTGAAGGTGTAGGTGATGTTGGAGGAATTGTATTAGTGGCAGATGATGATTGAATGGTAGTAGATGAGGATGGAATATTCGATGGAGAAGTTTGAATAGTTTGAGGTGGTGGAGGTGGTGGAATGTCAAATGAAGTGGGAGGTAGTTGTGTAGTGGAAGGTGGTGGTTGTTGTGCAGGTGGATGGTTAAAGATAGAAACTGATGTGTGTGGAATGATGTCATCATCGTCAGAGTCTGGAAGATTAAATGATTTGAAAATGGTGGTGGAATCATAAAACCATGCCGGTTCACTGCCAATACTTGTGGTGTTTGACTCTTGCCAGTCAACATAGTAGGACTCTTGCACAATCCGCGTTCGCTTGTTGTAAACACGATACGCCTTTTGTGTGTTCGAGTATCCTACAAAGAAGCATTCATCAGAAACAGCACCAAACTTTGTCTTCTGATCTTGAGTATTCAAAAGAGTGCAAGAACATCCAAAGGGGCGCAGAAAATCAATCAGCGGCTTAATCCCTCGAAACAGCTGGTATGAAGTCTTCATCTTTTCTTTGACAATCAGTACCCTGTTCAGAACATAAGCTGCACAATTAACTGCCTCAGCCCAGAAAATAATTGGAAGCTTTGACTCAATCAGCATAGTTCTAGCAGCCTCCACAAGGGTTCGATTCTTCGTTTCAGCAACACCATTTTGTTGTGGTGTTCGTGCGGCGCTAAACTGTCTGAGAATACCCCGTTGTTCACAGAAAGAGTTGAAGATATGGTTTCTGAATTCGGTTCCGTTATCGCTTCTGATGGCTTGAACCTTTCTCTTTCCAAGAACCTCGATTTGAGGAATTAGTTTCATCAACTCTTCAGCAGTCTCACTCTTGTGTGCCATGAATCTCACCCAGGTGTACCTAGAGTAATCATCTGTGACAACCAAGCAGTAAGATTTCTTAGCAATAGATTTGACACTTATTGGACCAAATAAATCAGTATGTAACAATTCGAGGGGTTCTGAGATGGTATTTGTAATTTTAAGTTTATGTGGCTTTTTGTGCTGTTTTCCCTTAGCACAAGCCATGCATTTCTCAACCACTGAAAAATCTTTGAGTGGTAAACCCCTAACCAAATTGTTCTTAACCAATTTATTCAGAATTTTAAAATTAATGTGCCCTAAACGTCTATGCCGCTGAAACGATTCAAAAGATGAAGCTTTAGACAGGAGACAGGTCACGGTGGAGTTTGATTCCTTTGATCCCATATTCAGCATATAGGTATCATTTCGTCTCGGAGCTCGCATGATCACCATTTCTTCAGGAATAGTAAACTCTGGTTTCAAGAACAGACATTCATTTGGAAGAAACATCACTGGAATATTCTTATCACAGATTTGTGATACACTGAGAAGATTGAATGCCAGTTCAGGAACATAGTTGACGTCTTCCAAAGTGAGTGAACCATTTGAGACTTCTCCTTGACCAATCATCTTGCCACCTTTCTTGTCTCCCGCAAAAGCAACATATCCGCCATTTATGATCCGATAGTTAGTCAGTAGGTCCTTCAACCCTGTCATATGTCTGGAACATCCGCTGTCAATATGCCAATGACTATTTACAGCGGCATTAGAATGTTCCTGACATTTATTAAAAAGATGAAAAGTTAGACCTTTGAAATTGGCACCCAAGCCTTTGTGTACTTGGGTGGTGAAACAAATGAAGGATTACAAAAGAAATTATTTACAAATGTGTTTAATCTTTTTCCGAAAGATTTTTGCTTTGAGCTGTTTTGGATTAACTTAGGGCATTGCTTAACAGTATGACTAGTATTCCCACATTTAAAACAATGAGACTTCAAACCAGTTTTGGAAACTCTGTTAACAGGAATTTTATCCATTTCAATTTCCTCATCACATTCAGACAGTTGAGAGTTGCAGTCACTGTAAGAGTCATAGAGTTCTTTTGACTTAACTGTTGTGACTTTTACTTTATCAGATTCAGATTTTGGTTTAAGAATGTATGAAAAAGATGATTCCTTGTCTTTTGGTTATGAAATTCTCACTGGTGTGAAAGATGGAATTTGATGAGTGAAGAACTTTTGAAAACAGTTTGTTTTGGTTTGACTTTCAGAGACATGACCTGAAAGTTTGTCTTTGTCATTCACACACGCATTTTCAATCAAATCATCATTCAACACATTAGGGTTTGAAGTAGAGCACCCTAAATTACTATTAAACATGGAATTGTCTGAATATGACACATTACTACAAACAGAATTAATTAAACTAATGTCTTCAAAAGACTTCTTGGAATCAGAACTACAGCAATCACTACTGCTAGAACAACCGAGCCCAGTGCTCCCACCATAGGCGTAATCCTCTCTAACCTCCTTAAGATTTACTCCACTTAAACCTGCAATGGAACTGTTAGCATCATTCTGTATAATCTCTTGTATCAACTCATTTGAGGGATGAAGAATAGGTGTAGGAGAGTAACAGAAGGTACTAGGTGGAGGATATGCATATGTTTCATTATTACTAAGACCTAAACATGTCTTAACTCTGGCCCCCCTTTGTTTCTTGCAGAGTTCCTCCCTTTTCATACTAGATATTGTCCACTGCTGCAATTTGTTTTTAAGTTTTCTTGCTTCAAATTCAGCAAGTGTAACTTGCTCAGTCAGGTAGTTTATTTCACAGTTCTTTTCCAAAAGAGTTCTTTTTAAGTGTTCATTTTCTTTTAAAGCTTCTCTTAATTTGACAAAATATTTTGATTCACTTAATTTAAGCTCTTTGTTGGTTCTTTTTAATTCGTTTTCGTTTGACAATAACAATTTATTAGCTTTGTATATGCCAATTAAACGAATTTTGCAAGCAGATGAACACATATCTTCAATAACATCATAAGGAAGACCAATTACCAGTTTTTCGGCAGCAAGGGCACGATCACACTGGCAGTAGGGAGTGCTTCTTTTGAATTCATCAACAGCATCAATCCTCGCCTTCTCAATCATTTCTTCCAACATGAGCTTTGACTCCTCCTCATTCTTCACTTCATTAACAGCAGCTTCACAATTTAATCCTGAGTGATTCAGATGCCCTTGAACAATAGCATCTGATTGATCTTTATCAACATTCTCCACTTTCTCTTCTTCGTCTTTACCATAAAATTCTTTGAAAGGATCAAAGCAATTTATATCGTTGTCATCAATCTCAACAATCTCAGCAACAAGGGCATGATTAATCTCCTCCTTGGTTTCTTCAATTTCTGCACTCCAATCAAAGTTGGTGAGCAGTGCAGTTTCATTCTTTGACTTTGCTTCCTCAACCCTTTCTTGATTTGGAACAGATCTTGGATTTGCAGAGTTTACTGGTTCAGTAACAATTGGTAAAGGGCATTCCCTTTTGAAGTGACCCAATTGTTAGCAGTTATAACATCTCAGCTTTCCCTTGTCATACCCCAGCTTGCTATTCTGTCCCTGATTTCCAAAGTTTCTTCTACCGGTTCTTTCCATAAATCGTCTGGCACGAAGAGTAAGCATGGCCATCTGCCATTGGATGTCGGTTTCCTCCAGATCATCAAGATCCACCTGATACATATCTTCTACAGTCATACCCTTCCCCTTTAACTCACCTGCAACAAGAGCTTCATAGCTGTGAACAAACATTCCAAATAAAGCCATAGTGTCAGATGGAATCTGAGTGGTGACAGGTGCATTTGAGCTTGAACCAACATTTGTAGATGCACCAACAGATTTAGCAGACACATGACTTGATGATCCTCTGGGTGCAGCACTGTAGATATAAGAGTTTGCAGCGGATGAAATAAGTGCAACATTCTGAGAAGGAATGTTTGGAACCATCATAGACTGATTGTATTCTCTTCTCTTCACATCAAGGTCGAAAGACTTCAGCTTGTTTATAACATCCATCAACTTGTAGTTAGGAAAGTTTCTTTCTTGTTTCAACAGCTTGATTTGAAGACTCCACTGAGGGGGAAGAGAATCTAACAGTTTTGAGACTTGTTCATGATTGCCCAGCTTATCATCATACTTCTTCAGATTACTTGATACAGATAGGAATCGATTTGTAATATCAGTCAAGTTCTCTTGCGAATACCCCACGAAAGAGTTGAACTCTTTTTCAGCTTGAGTTTTTCTATCCAGTTTCAGATCCTCATTACCATCATAAAACTCGCACAATGCATCATACAAGCTTTTGCAGTTGTGTGTTCAGCAAACGTGTTGAAGATATCCTGATGCAAACACAGTATCAATGCCCCGAGTGCCTTTTTGTCTCGATCAAGTAGCTTGGTATCTGCTTCAGTAAAGGTGTTTGGATCTGTGTTTATTGAAGTAACAGTTCCTTCAACTGTTGTAGGCACGTGCGGACCATTTACAATAGATTCCCATTGGTTATAGTCCGTGTAGTAGAAAAAGGCTTTCAAACATCTTTTCCAGTCCTCAAAGTTTTCACCACTAACAAGCCTCGGTGGCCTGTTAGGTTGAACACTATCCAGATCATTCATATTCAGTGTTGATGTAGCCATAATATTGAACAGATTATAGACTTGTTTAAGATTATAGATTCGCTGAAGACAAATAGATTCGCTGGCTAGATTCGCTCAAAGAACACAGCAGATTCGCTGGTAGATTCGCTGAAGACAGATTCGCTAGACAAACAAAACAGATTCGCTGACGAGCAGGCACAGTTTCGCTCGCCTGATTTTGGCAGCAGTTTCGCTTGCACAATGAGCCAAACAAGTGAACTTTCGTTCGATGAAATGTCAGATTCGCTAGCCACAACACATACCAACAGTACAAAAATTTGAAATAGATTCGCTGGATGAACAGCTAGATTCGCTGGAAGAACAGATAGATTCGCTGGGTTACGAACCAACCTGTAACAGTACGGAAACAACCCGAACACCTTCAAAACTTGACCATTTGTAGACACGTTTGTTTCAAAAGCTTCCTATGACCAAATAACACAATACTTGAGCAAAATACAACTCCAAAACACCAAAACAAGCCCAGAACAGAATCAAATAGTGTTTTGACACAAAAACCCCAAAATCAACACAAAAATCACTTGAATCAAACAATCAAGAGCACTAAGGCTCTGATACCATATTGTTGGTCCATAATGATCGTGATTTCAGTGCTATGTTGACTTGTTTAACAACGAAACACACTTGGCTTGAACAAACAAAGTGTATAATAACCAAACAAACCCAATAACAAGATTAAACCACACAACCGGAGGTATACAAGCTACAAAGATGAATGATATAAGTTCCTAGCACCTCAGGTGAACAATTACACGACACAATCAGTTGGATAAGAGTTTTGTCAAAGTTGTGCAAAAGTTTATTTTAACTTGTAGATAAGGTTACAATATATATCAGTCTTAGGTTTGCTGATAGATTCGCTGTAGCGAATCTATCTAGCGAACCACATAGGTTCGCTGGGCACAAACAGGTTCGCCCAGTCGACACCAACATAAACACTAAACTATGCTACGGGCGAATCTATAGATTCGCCCTTAGGTTCGCTAGTACAAAACCATACAAGTAACATACAAAATACATACAAAATGTAACACCGACATACCGGTGAGTCCAACCTATACATGTGACTATCATCATCCTCAATGAAACCAGCATCCAAGCCAAAGGAATTATAGCAATTACAAAAGCTGCATAAGGAAGTTGAAAGATCCGAAGAGCAACTTGAACCTGAGGATCTAGAATCCAAGTTATTCGTAGGATCCGGGATACAAGAAGATATCGAACATGATCTCATATCCTTCCTCCAGTGAAGAAAATCTACTTTTGCCTGGAAACATGAAGATATGACAGGTATATCCAAAAATATTATTAGTCACAAATTGGGTGTTGATCCTTCTTTCAGGCCCATACACCAAAAAGGAAGAAAGTTCTCACCTGAGAGGAATGTGATCATCCAAGAAGAGGTGGACAGACTCTTGAGGGCAGATATGATTAGAGAGGTAAGGTATCCAAAATGGTTAGCCAATGTGGTCGCTGTTCAATAGAAAAATGGAAAGTGGAGGGTATGTGTCGACTTTACTGATATAAATAAGGCATGTCCCAAGGATCCTTTCCCCTTGCCACACATTGACTCCATGATGGATGCTGCGTCAGGACATGAGCTGTTAACCTTTATGGATGCCTTTTCTGGATTTCAACAAATTCAGATGGAACCATCTGATTAAGAGGATACATCATTCATGACTCCTACCGACATATATTGTTATATTACTATGCCTTCTGGACTAAGAAATGCAGGTGCCACCTATCAATTACTGGTCAATATGATGTTTAAAGATCAGCTAGGTGATACAATGGAAGTCTACACAGATGATATGGTGGTCAAATCTGAAAGAAAGGAAGACCATCTTCAGGATCTAGAAGTAGCATTCAACTAGCAGGATTACAACTAGCACAAAATATGAAAATCCGGTATCTTCAAGTATATGTTGACTCTTTATTAATAACTAATCACTTTAATGGCTCTTATCTAGTTAAAGGTGAAAAATTAGTTAAGTATCTCAAAATAGTTAAAATCCTTGCAGAACTTTCGTTGTCTTTAGTATAACACAGGTACCAAGAGAAGAAAACGCAGGGGCAGATTCTCTAGCAAATTTAGCATCATCATTGAAGATTCCGGAAGATCTGAAGATTCCTATTATTTATATCCTTCATCCAGCTATTGACGAAAGGAGAATAATGGAGATTGATTCAGGAAACCAATTTATGGATCCTTCATCCTCTCAAGCACAACAAGGATCCTGGATCCAACCGATTATGAAATACATTGAAGAGGGAGAAATTCCAATTGGAGAGAATCCTAAATCCTTCAGAATCAAGGTATCTCCGTTTATTATATCAAATAACATATTATACAGGACCATATCTAAGATGCATTGAGGAGCCTAAAGTACAAGAAGTCCTAAAGGATTTCCATGAAGGAGATTGTGGGTGTTAGGGCTTGTTCCTGTTAGAAGATTTACTTTGTTCTTTGTTTATACAAGTTTGTATAGTTTAGGGTTAATTTTTTATTATCCCTAAGTAGTGATGCATAAAGCATGTAGCAAGTAGGTGTTAGAGAGAGAGAGTCTAGATCACCAATACACGTTAGAGAGAGAAACTGTGTGTGTGATTGTATTCTCCTGCAACATTGTACTGCAACTATTGCTTTGATCATCAATACAAGAGAATTATTTAGTAATGGATTGTGTTGTTGATTGAGTTGTTGTTATTGTACGTTGATCGTTCTGATTTGCAGCAGTATCAATCCAATTGAACCTATCAATTGGTATCAGAGCTGTTGGTATTTTTCCTAAATGTATTGGTGTATAAATAGCATGTTGCTAGTGTGAGTGTAGAGAGAGAGAGAGAGAATAGACGAATCAAAGAGTGTGTGTTTCTCCTCCACAATTTGTACCGCAACTATTTCATCATTAAGTATGATTACTGTGTTGATTGACTGTTGTATTACATAGATCGTAGAGATTTGTAGCAGTAATCGATCCAATTGAACCTATCAATTGGTATCAGAGCTGTTGGTACTGTGTGTTCTTCGCTATTCATCAAGCAAAAACACATCAATACTACTCAAATCATGATCTACACGATCTGTTGTTGATAATTGGATCCGATTCATCATCATAATCGTTTCTAATTCATAACATTAGTGCAAATTCTCATCAGATTTCATCAGATCTGAGGAATTAAGAAGAAAAAGCAAACTTACTGTTCGATCATATTTTCATTAAAATTCACAATCAAACGATGTTGTTTGAGATTGATTGATTGATATGATTGATAATCAGTATAATACACTGCTTGTAAGGCATTATTTTGAAACTCATACTATCATTGTTAAAACTAACTATCCTATTAAGAATGTTCTTAGAAAACCAGAATTATCAAGAAAAACAATTAAGTCGCAAACTCTAGCAGATTTTGTAGTAGATTTTACTAGTGACTTGCAGGTACAAGCTGACTTGGAAGTTCAACAATTAGAAGAGACCAAGGATCCTTGGATACTCTACACTGATGGAGCATAAAATGTTAGAGGAACAAGTCTTGACATACTACTAAAATCGTCACAGGGGGACATTATACCACAATAGCTTGTGAATTCCAAGCTACCAATAATGAAGCAGAATATGAAGCCTTAATAGCAGGGTTACAACTAGCCAAACAAATGAGGATCTGGTATCTTCAAGTATACGTTGACTCTCTATTGATAACTAATCAGTTCAATGACTCTTATTTGGTTAAGGGCGAAAAATTAATTAAATATCTTGAAATAGTTAAAACCCTTGCAGAATATTTCGATGCTTTTAGTATAACACAGGTACAAAGAGAGGAAAATGCAGGGGCAGATGCTTTAGCAAATTTGACATCATCATTGAAGATTCCAGAAGACCTGAAGATTCCTATCATTCATATCCTTCATCTAGCTATTGACGAATAAAGGATAATGGAAATAAACTCTGAAAAGCAACATATGGATCCTTTATCCTCTCAAGCACATCAAGGATCATGTATCCAACCGATCAGGAAGTATATTGAAAGTGGAGAAATTCCAATAAAAGAAAATCCTAAATCCTTTAGAATCAAGGTATCTCAATGTATTATACTAAACAACATATTATACAGGAAATCTCTTGCAGGTCCATTTCTAATATGCATCGAGGAAACTAAAGTTCAAGAAGTTCTAAAAGATTTCCATGATGGAGATAGTGGGAACCATACTGGTGGCAGATCACTATTTTCAAGGATCCTTAGACATGATATTTCTGGCCTACGATGAAAAAGGATGCTACAAACAATTCAAGGAAGTGTGATTCTTGTCAAAGACACAACAATATCCTACATCAACCTACAGAACCTTTATATTCTATTATATCTTCATGGCCGTTCATGAAATGAGGCATGGACATAGTAGGCAAACTACCAAAAGCACCAGGAAGTAAAGTATTCATGCTTGCAATGACATATTACTTTTCTAAATGGATAGAAGCAGAATCCTTTGCTCAAGTCAAAGAAAGGGAGGTAATATCTTTCATTAAAAGAAATATTATTACTAGATTTGGTATCTCTTCAGAAATCATATGTGACAATGGTTCCTAGGTTATCGGGATAAGAACTACTAACTTTTGTGACAGCTGGGGCATTAAAATGATCACATAAACTCCGGTTAACCCACAAGCCAATGGTCAAGCAGAATCTAGCAACAAGATTATCATCAACAACCTGAAAAAGAAGTTTGGTTCTAGGAAAGGAAAATGGGCTGAAGAATAGCCATATGTCTTATGGGCTGATAGGACAACTCCAAAGAATGCCACAAGCCAAACACCATTTTCATTGGTTTTCAGAGTAGAAGTTGTTATCCCAACAGAAATGGTGGTTCCTACAGCCAAAGTGAGCATATGTGATCCTCAACGAAATGAAGAATCCCTTATCAAGGATCTAGAAATTGTTGGTGAACTCAGAGACTTAGCAAAAATCAGAATTGCTGCTTATCAACAAAGGGTAGCTGGAGCATACAATAAAAATATAAGAATAAGAAGATTATAAGAAGGCGATATGGTAATAAAGAAATCTTTTCAGAATACAATTAATCCAGCCGATGGTAAATTAGCACCAAAATGGGAAGACCCATACTTAATTGAAGCTGAAGCTGGAAAGGGGACATATAGATTGAAAAAGTACTTAATGTAATAAGGATCTAAGATCCTCCATGGATTAAGGATCCTAATTTTTGTATCATCTTATTCTTTCATTCATTTTTACCTTGTTAAGCCTTTTTCATAAACAAGGATGTTAATGCATTTAACATCCAATTTCACTTAATTTCAAAGTTTTGCAGAAAGTCAAGTTGCTTATGTGGAAATTATAGAGATTGACAATCTCTTTCCTAAGTCTAAGGTATCGTATACCTTCAAAGGTTTAAAAGGTTTAAAAGGTTTTCACCTTTTCTAAGATTGCCAGTTGCGCACGTTATCCACGTATGATTCAAGGTGATAACGTAGGTCATATAACCACCTGGTTGGGCAGCCGGAAGCCAGAAGCCAGGAGCCAGAAGCCTGGTACGTTAACAGTAGCGCTACAGTAACCTGACACTTATTCCCACAACAAAGATTCAAACATATCTTCCAATATCTTCAAAAGATATCCTTGGTAAAGCAAAGCTGAATGCAATTAATGCAAGCAAGACCCTTTACATGAAAATAGCTAAAAACATAAACCACTATTCACACCTGAGGTGCTGCAGGCTGCCAAGAATGGAAGGTGCACTGGCCGAGGGGCAGCCTCGAGCCAGGAGCTCCTGAACCTTTCAGATTTGGATCAGATTTGCTTGGGCAACACACAAAGACTTGTGTATATATGTTGCTCCAATCTGAAGCAAAACACAATTACATTCACATTGGCTCTTGCACTCCACTCTCAAAACACACACACACATTCACCCCTCTTATCTCCTAACTTTACTTAACATTTCTCTAACCTTAAACACTTAGAGTCATAACCGAACCTAACCCTGAACTTAGACATATCGTTAGTACCATCTTCTCCATAATCTTGTTGTAGCAACAAGTGGCGCCCACCGTGGGGCAGCGCTGCTTAGAACAGATCCCCACTAGATCTCAACGCTGTTCCTAAGTACTTTTCTTCATGGCTGAGGATAATGATCCCCCTGGGTTCAGGTCGTCTCCGACGTTTCATGTGTCAGCTTCCAGCCATACGTCCTCTGAAATGGCTGGACAAAACACTCCAACAACGGACGGACTTCAGGTCGAACCGTCACTTCAAGACTTGCAAACTTTTCACACTCCATCTCCTTCGCGAATGGGTTTGTCGTCACCAAGAGACAATTTGTTTTTCCCTGTGGAAAAAATAGATCTAACCCCTGAAGGAGTAAGGAGACATTTTTTGCAGCTTAGAGAGTTGATGAATGGGTACGTTAGTGAAGAACGAGCAAAAGGGGTAAGGGTTAGACTTGCGTATGGTGATGAGCCAGAGATAACTCTCACTCCACCACCACCACCTTTTGATCCAACAACCTCCCCCTCTACGTCTCGTTGGACTCCAAGAGAAACTCACAGCAGACCGGTGGAAAGGGTGAACCAAGAGACTTCACCAGCCATAACTCCAAGAAACTTAGAGCTCACTATGGATCAAGTGTTCCAACAACCTTCGGTATCACCTCCTACAGCCACATCTTTTGAAGAGGCTTTGAGGTCACTACCCTTGCTCCAAAGTGTGGTCTCTGCCATACCAGTGCCGGCCAACTGCTCAAGTCCTTCACCGTTCACACCTCAAGGATTTGCATATCCTAACTACATGCATCCCCAGATGGCAGCCTTCATGATGGCTCAGGCTGCTCAACAGTGGGGAGGGGCTTATCCATGGATGTTTCCGCCTACCAGCTCCCCCCTAACGGCTCCTCAGGCCTCAAATATTTCCATCACTGGTCAACCCACTCCTAACCCTCCTGTGACCACGCAGCAAGTATCACCTCCGGTGGTCACACACGAGGCAGGAACTTCCAGACAAACGACACCAAGCGAGCCCTCGAAGCCTTATAGGTCGAGCTCCTTGTCCTGTTTTTCGGAAGAAATTGCTAATTTCGAGTTCCAAGCCAAGATCAAGATGCCATCAAACGTGAAAACATACGATGGGACAGAAGATCCAGAGGACCACCTCCAAGTGTTCACCGGAGCAGCCTCCGTAGAACGTTGGACTAATGCAGAATGTTGTCACATGTTTATGCAAACACTTGTTGGATCTGCACGACTTTGGTTTAGTAGCCTCCCAGCAGGGAGCATACACTCTTTCGATGACTTGCATAGAAGCTTCTTGACGAACTTCACACAGCAAAGAAGGTACACCAAAGATGCAGCGGTGCTTTATCAGATCCAACAAAGAGACAACGAAGATCTGAGAAGCTTCATGGAGAGGTACAAAAAAGAGGGGCTGAGCTATAACGGAGCCACGGAAAAAATGCGTGTTTCCGGCTTCATGAACGTCATAAGACCAAAGAAGCTCCTTAGAAACCTCCATGAAAACATACCTCAAACGATGAAAGAAACCTTTGAGCGTGCTGAAGCCTACCTCCGGGGTGAGGAGGCACTTGACAATAGGGAGACCAGGAAGCGAGATCGTCAACCCTGGAGGGGAAACTCATCCCCAAGCAAGAAGCCACACTTTCAACCCTTTGTGGAACGGCGATCTCACCGCCATTATGACCACAAAAGAAGGGATGACAGGCGAGATTCCCCACGCTCGAGTAAGGGTCAAGACAAAGAGAAACATGTGTTTACTGTGCTAACAAAAACACCTTTGGAGGTCTTCACAACTGAGGAGGCTAGGTACAGCTTCAGACCTCCCAGACCTCTCACCAAGCCAGTTAGCAAGCGAGATTCAGGAAAGTTTTGTGTCTTTCACAATGACGTTGGTCACCACACCAACGACTGCTTTCAGTTATAAAAGAGAATCGAAGAAGCTGTTAAGTCAGGTGATCTGGCCCACTTGGTGATGGAGTTCAAAGATAAAAAAGAAAGCAAGAAGGGGGCAAAATGCAATATGGTGCACACGGCAGCCAGGCCCTTTAGGAGACCCCGCTCAAGAGCCTGGACCCGACAGAGCATTGACTTCCCCCCGACTGATCCCGAAACATTCATTACCACACCGGTCATCATAGAAGCCGAACTAGATGGCTCCTTGATAAATCGGGTGTACATGGATTGTGGGGCAGGAGCTGAAATCATGTATGAAAGATGCTTTCTCCAGCTCAGCGAAGAAACAAGGGCGAAACTACAACCATCTGAGACACCACTGGTTGGATTTGCAGGAGAGAGGGTCCACCCCTTGGGTCAAATAACTCTTGAAGTTTGCCTTAGGGACGGGGACCTCTCCAGGGTTGAAGAACTGACGTTTGCTGTGGTACGACACCCTTCTCATTATAACATCATAATTGGGAGATCGGGTATAAGTGCCTTCCAAGCCATAGTCTCGACAAGTCACGGGATGATGAAGTTCTTAACAGAAGGAGGAGTCGCCACCCTGAAGCCCACAGCAGAAGCTCTTCTCATAGCCTCAGCTGAGGAAGCTTCAGACGCTGAGCAGGAGCAGGTCATAGAAGTGAGCCTCAATGCTTCATATCCCGAACAGACAATCAAGGTTAACAACAACCTTTCTAGTCACATCTTAAGAAAAATAATAAAGTTGTTGCAGGAAAGCCAAGACGTTTTTGCATGGTGTCCGGAAGATATGACATGAGTCCCCAGGAACACTTCTGAACATTCACTGAACATCTACCCTGGTCACAAGCCGGTTGTTCAAAAGAAAAGAAGCCTGCCTCCTGAAAGAAGCTTAGCTGTAGACGAGGAGGTAGAAAAGCTTGTGCAAGCAGGTACCTTCCAGCTTCCAGCTTCCACCTCCCAGCTGCTAGCTCCCCCTTCATCTTTTTTGGAAAAATAGTTAACATATCTTTTGATAACATGACTATTAAAATTTGATTTTGCAAGCAGGTATTTTAAGAGAGGTCAAGTATCACTCTTGGGTAGCGAACCCTGTGCTGGTCAAAAAGCCTAACGGATCATGGAGAATGTGCATAGATTTCAAAGATCTCAATAAAGCTTCTCCAAAAGATTGCTACCCCCTTCCCGAAATCGATAGGAAGGTCGACTCTCTTGCCAGCTTCCCATATCGGTGTTTCCTAGACGCTTACAAAAACTGCATTTTACACGGACAAAGGAATCTTTTGTTACACAAAGATGCCCTTTGGCCTAAAAAATGCGGGGGCAACATACCAAAGATTGATAGATCAAGCCTTTGCGGAGCAGATTGGGAAGAACGTGGAAGCCTATGTCGACGACCTTGTGATCAAAAGTCAAACTGAAGACGATATCGTGAATGATATGGAGGAAACTTTCAGGAACTTGAGAAAGATCAATATGAAGCTCAATCCAGCAAAATGTTCATTCGGCTTTGAGGAGGGTAAGTTCCTTGGACACATCGTAGATAAGCAAGGTATCAAAGCTAACCCTAGTCAAATACAAGCCGTGCTTGACATGAAATCTCCACAAACCAAAAAACAAGTGCAAAGTCTCGCAGGCAAAATCGCTGCACTAAAGCGCTTTTTGCCAAAATCGGCTGAAAAATCACTACCTTTCTTCAAAACTCTTAAAAATTGTGTTGACAAAAAAGATTTCAAATGGACAATAGAGGCAGAAGCTGCCTTCCAAGATCTCAAAAAGCAAATAGCCTTCTTGCCAACCATCACCGCCCCTGTGGCGGGAGAGCTTATCACTGTTTACCTCTCAGCAGGTACTTAGACTAACAAGCTAGAAGCTAAGGTCAAGAGTCACAAGCTACAAGCTTACACTCGTTTACTTTCATGCAGGTATGGAGGCTATAAGCGCGGTACTTGTGGTAGAACGAGCCAAGGTAGAAATGCCAATCTACTTCATCAGCAGGGCTCTCAGGGATGCTGAAATCAACTACACCCCCATGGAAAAGTTGGTCCTCGCCCTGGTACATACCTCAAAACGATTGAGGAGGTACTTCCAGGCTCATCACATCAGGGTGCTGACTAACCAGCCTATCAAATCCGTGCTTGAGAAGCCAGAAAATTCAGGAAGATTAGCCAAATGGGCAGTGGGACTAGGAGAGCACAACATTGAATACTCCCCAAGGAAAGCCATCAAAGCCCAAATCTTGGCTGATTTCCTGTCAGAAATCCCGGAAAAAACCAAAGAAGTAAACGAGGTAGCAGCTGAAGAAGATAAGATGCCCAGGCAAAAATCAGCATGGACTTTGTTCACTGATGGAGCGTCTAGTGTAGAAGGTTCCGGAGCTGGATTAATCATAACTGGTCCCTTTGGAACCGAATACACTTACGCGCTTCGCCTTGAGTTCCCATGCACAAACAATGAGGCTGAATATGAAGCGCTTCTAGCTGGTCTACGGATAGCTAGAAGCATGAAGGTCGAAGAGCTAGAAGCTTTCGGTGACTCCAGGCTGGTAGCTAATCAAGTAAATGATGAGTACACGGCAAAAGAACCATCAATGATCAAATACAAAGCCAAAGTCAAGGACTTGATGAAAGAATTCAAAAGCTGCACCCTCCAACTAGTCTCAAGGTCAAAGAACAAACAGGCTGATGCCTTAAGCAAACTCGCATCCTTAACCTTCGCCCACCTAACTAAGAAGGTGCTGGTCGAGGTCCAAAAGGTCCCATCTATCAGCGAGATAGAAGTGCAAGATATAGTTGATGAAGTTCAAGAGACTTGGATGACGCCCATTATCAATTTCCTCAAAGCAGGGAAGCTTCCCTCCAATGAAGCAGAAGCCTCCCGGCTCCCGTCCAAAGCTGAACACTATGTTATAGAAGATAATGTGCTATACAAGAAATCATACCTCTCCCCTCTTTTGAGGTGTGTAGGTCCAGAGCAAAGTAATTATCTTATTCGGGAAGTTCATGAAGGGGTATGCGGTGCACACGCTGGGCCTCGCTCAGTCGTGACAAGGCTAATGAATTTGGGTTATTATTGGCCCACCATGCACAAGGATGCCTCTGAAGAAATAAGCAAGTGTGAAGGTTTCCAGCTGCATGCTCCCGTCAAAACAAACCCCAAGCATGATTTAGTTCCGGTCATGGCTGCCTGGCCATTTTTCAAATGGGGTATGGATATCGTGGGTCCCTTCCCAGAAGCTGCTGGAAGGGTCAAGTTCTTGCTCGTGGCCATCGATTACTTCACCAAATGGCCCGAAGTCAAACCACTTGCATCCATAACCGAAAAACCATTCAGCTCGTGGTGCAAGGAATTCGAAATCAAGCAAGTATTCAGCTCCGTAGCGTACCCCCAATCAAATGGCCAAGTCGAACGAATGAACCGAAGTATTGTTGAAGGCATCAAGGCCAGGTTGGGAAGATACGAGAAAAATTGGTTGGAGGAGCTCCCAAGCGTCTTATGGGCCATAAGAACCACCGAGAAAACAAGTCACCTTAAAACACCATACAGCTTGGTATACGGTTCTGAGGCTGTCATCCCAGCTGAAATTGGTGTCAACACAAGACGCAGCAGGAAAAGAAGCAGGGATGACAACGACAGGGAGATCCTATTGAACCTAGACCTCCTGGAAGAAGCTCGAGACCATGCATTAATCCGAGAAGCCAGATACAAGCAGAAGCTAGAACCAAAAGGAAATGTTCAAACCAGGAGATCTAGTGCTTCGAAATAATGAAGCAAGCAGACAAGAAGGCCTCGGGAAGCTCGGGCCTAAATGGGAAGGACCCTACATCATCAAAGAATCCCACAAGGGAGGGTCCTACAAGCTAACAGATCAAGAAGGGAAGATGATCCCTCGTCACTGGAATGGAAAACACTTAAAACGCTTCTACGTTTAAGTAATGAAGCATTGTAAAAGCTTATTATTGATGTAATCGTGTGTTGAAATCGAAATGAATCTTTTATTTCAAAAGACTTTCTCTTTATATTATCCTATCAAAGGTTGAGTCCCTCATAATAAAAACTCCATGGGGTCCGGAACTACACCTCTCCATGAAAAAGGGATGAGCTCCTAGGCCATATTGCTCAGCAGGAAACAAGGCGCTATACCTTCCTGTATAAAGGGTGAATTCCTAAAACAATTAAATTCCATGGCTTTGAAATTATTGTAACAAGGTCAATCCATGAAAAAGGGTGAGCCCTTACACCAAAACGGCTCCATAAGCACACAAAGAAAAGAATAACTTATGAAACGAAGCCCACAAACATAAAAAGATATTGTGGCGTCTAACAGATAGGATAAGTTGGTAAAACTCTTTCTCGCTTATGTAAGATTTGGTGTCTGCAGCACCACATCACAACATAACATTAAGAAAACAACCAACAAAAATAACAACACACACGATAGTCATAGCACAAAAGTCATAGATAACAACGTCAAAACAAACTAGTAGGACGACATAAAACATAGCCAGGAAGGGCTACCAAGGTGAGGAGCCTATTGTCTTCAGGTCAAAACATGACCAAGCAAACCAAATGTAAATTGTTTAGAGGCCAACATACGGCCAAATACGAATAAAAGCATTGTTTTAAGAACCACAAAACAGAATATCATAAGATCACTAGGGGTCGAGAGAGTCACCAGGAGCAGGGAAGCCAGGGGCAGCAACATCTTTGGGAGAATCAACATCAGAGGGAGTGGCTTCACTTGAGCTTTTGACTGGAGTAAGGTCCTCAGAAGCTAGGTCACCAGCCGGAGTCGAGGGAGTACCAAGATCCTTCAGCACCTCCTCAACGTTCTTTTCTGCAACCTTCAACCTTTTCAGGGAAACAGCGGGGAGGTCTGCCTGATCTTGGGATAGTAAGGTAGGAGCCGGACGCTTCTTGCCAAGAACCTTGTCAGCCACCTCCTTGCTCAAGCCTTTTGGTTCAAGACTTTGAAGAAAAGACAGTGGTTGACCAGAACATCTGGAAATTGCCTGCAAAAACGGGTAAGAAGTAATTTCTAGCGCTTTCACAGAGTTAGCAAAGTCACCCGCAGCATCCGGCTTATACTCCTTACAGGTCTCCTTGAGGACGCCTTTCAGACAGTTGGCATACCCGGAGAGTAATCCTTGATGGCGACCATAGGCAAGGGCCTTCATGTATATCATTGAAAGAGGTTCCTTAAACTCAACACTATTAAGCAAGTAAGTAACGACCTGCTTGAAGCCCTCCTCAACCAACCATTTATTAGTCTCCTCCAGACTCCTACTCTCCTCCATCACCCTAGCCGCCTTAGCCTTCCCTGATTTTAGCTCCTCAACCTGAACCTCCAGCTTCTTCTTCCCAGCCTCCAGCTCCATCCTCCCAGCCTCCAGCTCCTCACGATCGGAAGCTATCTGGGACTGAAGAGTGGAAAGCTTAGAGGCAAGATCCTCCTTCTCCAGGGTCAACCTCTTGATTGACTCAGCCCTTTCACTAGAAATCTTGTCCACCTCCCCCTTGGCAGCTGACAAATCAGTGAAATCTTTATATGTATCCCTCCAACGATCGGTTATCTCTGGTACCAGCGCCATGAACCTTGCCCCGTTGCTAAAAAACTTCTTCAACAGCTCGACGTTTTCCAAACAATCATTCCGTGCCCTTTCGGTAGGAGGGGCAAAACCATGAATAGCTTCGCGACAGACGGAAGCCTTGGAAAACGTGTCATGAACACCAACCTGCCAATCAGGGATATAAAGATCATCCACATCAGGGTCCTGATCAGCAGGGACTGGGGAGGAGTCTTCAACAGCCTTCCCCTTGACCTTGGCTGAAAGCTTCTTAGGCAAACTAGTCCCACTCTTCTTCACGCTTGGTAACTCACCAACTTCAGCAACACCCTCAACAACAGAACCTGAAATTTCAAGCAAAGGGTCCATCTCAGCAGCAGGGTCCACATCCTTGATTCCCTCAACCTTGACCTTGGGATCAATGCCAATAAGAGAAGCCACAAAATTGTAGTCGTCAACATCGACAGGGTCAGATGATGAAAGACCCAGAAGACCAGAAGCTTGTGACACCTCTTCAAACCCCCTCATGCCCTGGCGAAGAGACAGGAAGGGTCAACTGTTTCCTACTCGACCGACGAACAGAAACGCTGGGCTTGATCACAATCTTCGAAGATGACCCACTAACAACACTTTCATAAGCCTCCCCCAAATAATGTCTACATGCCTTCGTACGCAAAACAACACCAGTAGCACCAGGTGGAACAACTGAAGCCTTAAACTTCACAACTGAAAAATCCTCCAAAAGCATACAATCAAACACCCGGACAACTACAATGAGTACGAAAAAAGACAAAATAAGCAAAAGCCAAAGCAAGAAACAAGTAACTGAAGAAAAAATATATACAAAAACATACCTTCATCATCCACAAACATAGACGGTTCCATGTGCGGGTCAGACCACCTGTCACTCAAACCGAGTTTCACCAAAAACTCCTCTGGGAAGGTCCTTAAGCGAGAAGCAGAAGATCGAAGTTTCTCCAGCAAAACTCCATTAACCTCGTCAACCGATGGAACCTTCTCGTTCAAGGGATCCTTAGGCTTCCTCCATGGCATGGCAAAAGGAACAATTTCGTCCGAAACAAGGAAAAATCGATCCTTCCAAGAAGCAGATAGACCAATTTGAGACGACACCAAGGCATTCTCCACTTGGGTCTTCTCAATGGTAAACCAGTTACCATTTTTCGCCAACTGAAAAAACCGTCGAAAAACCAAAAGATCCGGCTCATGGCCTAGGGTGCGACAAGTAATCTCAAAGTGCATAATACGTGCGATCCCAACCAAAGCCATTTGACAGATGGACAAGCGATAATACTCAATAACATTTAGAAAAAACTTGGAAAAAGGATACCTCAAGTTAGAATGTTCAAAATGGCGAGTATAAAGCGTCACTTTCCCAGGAACCAATTTGCTAACCGGCGATCTAGGCGAAGGAACTATCGGATCGAGCGACAAAGGAATGCCGAACTGATTGCAAAACTCGTCGACCTCCTTCTGTGATAATCGAGAGAATTGAGAGTTCATATCATTCTTGGCCATGGTAGAAGCAACAACGAAGGAAGCAATGGTGTTAGAGAGAAATCGGTGATGAAGGGAAGAGATGAAAGGAAGAAGAAAAGGGAGTTATGAAAGTAATAAGGGAAGTTATCACAAATCCCTAAAAAAGGGGAAGAAAAAACGGACTGTCAGATGGGAGCTAGAAGCCCATCCCATCATGGGCAGCAGACCTACAAGGTCTTGTCACGTCCCATCAGCCAGAACACATCACTTCACCTGCTGAGTAATAACGAGGGACCGGGCAGCCAGAAGCTGGAAGCTCGAGAAAAATTAAAAACGACAACACAAAACCATAAGTCACAACCACTTATGATAACATCACAAGCGCTTATGACTGGGGGGCTGATAACGTAGGTCATATAACCACCTGGTTGGGCAGCCAGAAGCCAGGAGCCAGAAGCCTGGTACGTGAACAGTAGTGCTACAGTAACCTGACACTTATTCCCACAACAAAGATTCAAACATATCTTGCAATATCTTCAAAAGATATCCTTGGTAAAGCAAAGCTGAATGCAATTAATGCAAGCAAGACCCTTTACACGAAAATAGCTAAAAACATAAACCACTATTCACACCTGAGGTGCTGCAGGCTGCCAAGAATGGAAGGTGCACTGGCCGAGGGGCAGCCTCGAGCCAGGAGCTCCTGAACCTTTCAGATTTGGATCAGATTTGCTTGGGCAACACACAAAGACTTGTGTATATATGTTGCTGCAATCTGAAGCAAAACACAATTACATTCACATTGGCTCTTGCACTCCACTCTCAAAACCCACACACACATTCACCCCTCTTATCTCCTAACTTTACTTAACATTTCTCTAACCTTAAACACTTAGAGTCATAACCGAACCTAACCCTGAACTTAGACATATCGTTAGTACCATCCTCTCCATAATCTTATTGTAGCAACACAAGGCAATGGGACCAGTGCACTAAATGTGGCTGACAATTTCATTGCTGTTGGTCATATGTTGGATCCTTAATTTTATGGTAGATGTACCATACCTCCGTTATTCTAAGGTTTCTAACGTTTTCACGTTAGATAAGGTTTTGGCATTATTCAATGTCACTTACGTTTGGGTAAGACCCCGGTACGAGCATAAATCCTCATTTGGGTCTTGTCCCTAGTTATCTATTGGGCCTTGTTGCCAGTTAGCTATTAGGCGTTGTCGCCAATTATATATTGCTCCTTGTCGCCAGTTTATTTATCTAAACTACAGGATATATTCGCTTGATTGTATCAGCGTCCCAAGACTCAATTGTTTATAAGGATACTAGATCCTGAGCATATGAATGATTCATTTCATGCAAACATCATAAGAAGCATAATCCTAATCAGGATTCTCTGGTATGACCTCTATTCATTTGTTTACATCTCAAAAATATTATCTTCAAATAGAGGTAAATCATTTTCTGTTAGGGCTCGTTCCTAGAAAGATTTAATATGTTCTTATTATGTACAAAGTTTGTTTTTTAGGGTTAATTTTGTATTTTCCTTAAATGTATTGATGTATAAAAGCATGTTGCTAGTGTGAGTGTAGAGAGAGAGAGAGTTTTTAGACGTATCACAAAGTGTGTGTGTGATTGTATTCTCTCCTGCACAATTGTACTACAACTACTTCAATACAAGTGAATTATTAAGTATGATTACTGTGCTGATTGATTGTTGTATTACATAGATCATAGTGGTTTGTAGCAGTAATCGATCCAATTGAACCTATCAATTGGTATCAGAGCTATTGGTACTGTGTGTTCTTCGCTATTCATCAAGCAAAACACATCAATACTGCTCGAATCATGATCTACATGATCTGTTGTTGATTTTAGATCCGATTCATCATCATAATCGTTTCTAATTCACAACAATAGTGCAAATTCTCATCAGATTTCATCAGATCTGAGGAATTAAGAAGAAAAAATAAAGTTATTGTTCGATCAAATTTTCATCAGAATTCACATTCAAACGATGTTATTTGAGATTGATTAATTAATAGGATTGTATCGGTATAATACACTGCTTGTGTGTGATTTTTGGACTAATTGAACAAGTTTTTAAGAAATCATTGAAATTTGGATGATGATGTTCATAAATAAGATGAAGATGTTCTAGTCGTGTGACTATTTTTGACTTAGACAAATTCAGGACTTAGTTTGTGGACAAAATTAGGTGCCTGTAAGTCGTGTGGAGACAATTTGTCTAGACTGGTGAAAATTTTCAAAGGAAAAATTGTGTACTGTTGACCCGTGTGATCATCTGTGTAGTCGGGTCAACATCTATTAAGTCGTTTTAAGTATATTTGCCGTGTACTGTTCAACCGTGTCAGTTACTGTTCAGCCGGGTGAAAGTGTATTGTTCAGTCATGTCAAAGATTTTAGTCGGGTGATACTTGTGTTATGATTGATACTGTTCAGTCGGGTGATCTACTATTCAGCCGTGTCAAAATTTGCCGGGTCAAGACTTTGTACTGTTCAGTCGTGTGACAACTATTCAGTCATGTGAAGATTTTGTTTGTTTGAAATATACACTGTTCAGCCGTGTGAATTCAATTTTTCACTGTTCAGTCGTGTGACATCAAAAATCTACTGTTCAGCCGTGTAAAGATTACACTGTTCAGTCGTGTGATTGTTTAGCCGTTTCAAACATCATTATCTGAATTGTTACTGTTTGGTCGCATCAAATTTCATTTCTTAAAACTTAGTTTTTATTTCAAATTTTAATTGTCTTTTAAAAAATCAACAAAAATACAAAAATATTTTAAAAAATTTTTAAAATGGCTCCTATTGATAATTCAGATAATCGTGTACCAAGGTTAGTTAACCGTGCAGATTTCAAGAATTGGACAATCAGGTTGAAACACTATTTGTGCTCGATTGATAATGATTTGTGGAAGTCTATTGATAAAGGTCCTCATATTCCTACTCAGACTGCTCTTGATAGTGCAAGCACTGGCACAAAAGATTCAACAGAACCTTATCCTGAAGATAATTTGCAAGGTGGAGACTTACGAAAAGTGAAAAATGATAGTAAGGCTTACTCCTTAATTTGTAAAGGGCTACCACTTCAAGTGTTGTCAAGACTGGATGCTTATCAAACTGGCTACACATTATTCAAAGTATTGAAATCAATCTGTGAAGGAGTAGAACATATAAGAAGTCTCAAGAAGCAGCAATTAAAGAGATAAACTGGAACTATTTGAGCATATTTCTGTAGAAACTGTCCATCAGATGATGAATAGATTTGTGCATCTGACAACTGAGATGACAAATGTTGGTGTTAAGACATATCTTCAAGACCTGAATGATAGATTATTGTGTGCTCTTCCATCGTTATGGAAACAAACAATTACACTTTTGAAGCATATTGAAAAGTTTCCTGTGGACTTGGATCTTCTTATTGCAAAGATAGAACAAGTTGAAATTGATGAAAGTTCAAGGAATACTGATAGATTTGGTTCTCATGCTCAGTATAAGTTTGTGGTGAACCCTTCAAATACAGTTGAGAATGCTTTTCTTGCTCAAGATAGTATCAAATCTGAAGATGAGGGTGATTTGTTCGTTGCTGCTAGCTTTTATACTGATTCTTCATATCAACCAAGTTCACTAATCTACATGCAACCTCAATCTCCACCAAAAGCTCAACCTCAACCAATGAAATCTCAATCAGAAAATCAAAGTTCAAGTTCAACTGTTCAAGGCAAAGTGAAAGATGTGATGAATATCTTGTTACAAGATGATGAAACAAAGAATGCCTTTACTGCATTCATGGCAAGATTTTAAGCTTATCAGGGTAGTCATTTAACTCAACTAGATGTAGTTCTTCAAGACCTATTTGAAATGGATCCTGATGACGTTGAAGAAATGGACTTAAACTGGCAAATGGTTATGGTTGCATATCGAACACAGAAGCATGCATATGTCAATCGTAATTACAAGCCAAATGAAAACAAGACAGTTGGTTTTGACATATCAAAGGCCAGATGTTTCAACTGTAACTGCTATGGTCTTTTTTCAAGGGAATGTAAAGCTCATAAGAATCAGAATTACAATGGTCAGAAAAACAAGTTCAAGTGGACAGAATCAACATCAAGGTCAAAGTCAGAATTCTTAACAGTCTTCAAGCTATCAGAACAAAAATCGGCGTTTTCATCAGAAACCGTATCAAAGTCTTCCAATTCCAGAGCTGAAAGATGAAGGTAAACAGTCTGAAGATCAGAACAAAGCGCTTTTGGTCAGTGTCAAGGATGGATATGACTGGGGTGCTTATGCAGAACAGTTTACTGCTGATCTTACTTCAAGTTTGACACTTGTCTGTGAGATTGAAGATGAAGACAGGTCTGGAGAAGGGGATTATCAAGTCGTTAATGATGACAGTCAAGATTCAGAAGAGTATGATTGGAGCACAAAGGCAAATCCAACTGAAGAATCTGAATCAGAGATCGCTCTTATGGCTACATCTGAAGAGTCTTTCTCATCTGCTTCAAGTCAACCTAAGGTTAGTACTGAATTACCCCTAACTATGTTCCTATTCCAAATGATGTGAAAGGCAGGTTATGTTCTGAAGAATGTATCAAACAGGTGGAACATTATCGAAATCATTCATTTAAAATTTGTAATAAATTAAGTAAACATGAAAAACTTCATGAACAACTTAAAATTGGTCACAAAATTTCTGATGATAAGATACTGTCACTTAAAGATTCACGGAACAAAACTCTTAAAGAACTGGAACTTGTAACCAAACAACTTGAAGAAATGACAAATAACTATGAATAAGAAAAAAAGTTACGCATGCTGTAATGGAAGTTGAACTGTCAAAAGTAAAAAGTTGTAAAACAATGGTTCAACAACTGGTAAGTGAAAGAGGCAACAAGAACAAAATAGGATTGAGTTTCACACATGAACCAATGCCTAAAGCAATCACAAACACTTTACCTGAGAACTTTAATGAATTTGATCATTCATCTGAAAATGAACAAAGATTCAAAGAAATTCAAAGAAGTAAATCTGAATCTGAAAGTTCTGAAGTGTTGATTGAAGGTTTGAAAGAAGATGATAGTGTGGTTGTTGAAGCTGATGATGAAGCAAGTGACAAATCTGATCCTATTCTGGTGCAAGTTGTTGAATATCCAAAACTAAATCCGGAACCAGCAAAGACGGTGAAAGATGATGCAGAATTTTCAGGATACACGATCCAGAATACATTAAATGGAAAAAGGAACAGAAAGATCGTGTTGCTGACAAGCTGCGACATAATGATTCTGTGAAGAAGAATGATGCTTCAACATCAAAGGTGCAGAAACCGAAAAAGTTAAACAATCAATCTGAATCGAAACAATCAAAAGGTAAAAAATGTCATAACATCAAAAGAAAATACCAAAGCCAACAAAGTTCAATCAGTAAAATCTGTGACAAAGAAGGTGTCAAAGATAAAACCAATCAAGTTTGTGTCAGCTGGAACTTTTGATATGAACTCATCTCATAGTAACCAATCAAAATCAAAGATCAAATCTAACTCTGGTCTGAAATCAGGTTCAGGTCCTAAGACTTCCGCTGTTAATGATAATAGATTTGAATCTAAGAAGGGAACTAAGCAAGATGTTTCACAATCAAACCTGTTCCAAATGCAAAATCACAATCTGGTAACATCAAGTCAAATTCACAAACACAATCTCCAAAAAGGAACCAAGTTAACTTTAAACAAAACAAATTTGTTAATGAATCACATGTTGGTTCAACTTCAAAAGTTAACAATCGGCTCTACAAGATCAGTAAGAAACACTGTGAGATTTATGATCGTTATAATCATGCTATTGCTGAGTGTTTCTTCAACAGGTACTGTGATTTCGGCAATAAAAGAAACCACTCTTCAGAAGAATGCTTTTATAATAAATTTTTTGACACTTGTGAAATGCGTAACCATGACACAACAGATTGTTTCTTTCGAAAAACCTCATCAAGAGAAATGACTCGTTTTTCAAACTTTCAAAGAAATCAATCTTTTGGTTTTCAAAAATTAAATTAAAGTCATTCTCCTGATTCTAGACCTTTCAAAAGGATCAATTTTGGATTTGATGGTTGGTAATCAAAGAAATGAAGAAACCCTTGATCCTAAGTTAGAGGAAAGGTTTTTGGCTTTAAGAAGAAAGAAAATGAATCAAATCGGCAGTAGAAACAACTTCCAAACCAATCTCTCAAATGAATCAAACTTTAATAACTTACATTATCAGCAAGTTACTGTTGCAGATAGATTTGGAAAACCCAAGAACGTGTTGGCCTGGGTTAACAAAACTAACTAAGTAATTGTTGAAATGCAGGTGCGCCCTAGAAGACCGGTCAACTCGTTGTTCGTTGATAGTGGTGCAGCCGGCATATGACAGGCAATCATGCATTGCTTCAAGATTTTAAGCAGAAAAATGGTACTCATGTTGTATTTGGAGGAGATGCTGGTGGAAAAATCACTGGTGAAGGAACTGTGTCCAATGAGATTATTAGCTTTGATAAAGTCAACTACTGTGCCCAGTTGAACTTTAATTTGCTAGGTGTTTCCCAAATTTGTGACAAATCATATTCAACATTATTTGATGATTGTTTCTGTTATATACTCAAACCAGGTTTCAAGATTAATATTTGAGTGGATTGTGGTTAAAGCTCCAAGAGACAGAGATGTATACAAGCTTGATATGTCTCAGATTGATTTATACAATTTGTCTCATTGCACATGCATCAAATGATGAGAGTCAGCTATGTATAGACGGCTGGGCCATTCAAACTTCAGAAACATGAACAAACTGGTGTCAGGAAATCATGTTGTGGGAATACCGTCAGCGAAATTCTCAACAACTGATCTCTGTCCAGCATGTTTGAAAGGAAAACAACACCGAATGTCTTTTAAGTCCAAGCTAGAAAACTCCATTTCCAAACCCTTACAGATGCTTCATATGGATCTTTTCGGACCAACAAATGTTCAAAGCATTGGAAAGAAATCATATTGTTTAGTCATCATTGATGATTTTACGAGATTTTCATGGGTTTATTTTTTGCATGCTAAATCTGAAACGGCTGAGTTGTTAAAAGAATTTATTATCAAAGTTGAAAATCAATTAGATTCAAAAGTAAACATCTTGAGAAGTGATAATGGAATAGAGTTCAAAAATGCTAATGTGGACTCGTTTTGCGCGTCAGTATAGTGCTCCTCGAACTCATCAGAGTGAAGTTGCAGAACGAAAAAATCGGACACTAATTGAAGCCGCAAGATCTATACTAGCAGATGCCAAAATCCCTATCACATTCCGGGACGAAGCTATTGCTACTGCTTGTTCTGTGCAAAACAGTACTTTATTGGTTCAGGATAAACATAAAACCTCCTATGAGTTTTTTTTTGGAAGGAAGCCGAATATTTCATACTTGAAAGCATTTGGTTGTCCTGTTATGATTCTGAATCTAAGTCATCATCTAGGAAAATTTGAGTCAAAATCTGAAGATGGTTTCTTTCTAGGATACTCATCTGTGTCAAAAGCCTATCGAGTTTATAACAGAAAAACAAATGTTGTCCTTGAAACTATCGATGTTAAGTTTTTAGAAAATTCTTTTCCGTCAGTGGCTCATGGTCCCGAATGGTTATTTGATTTAGATTCGTTATCCAAATCATTCAACTCTAACTTGTTTGATTTTTCAGGAAAATCAAAGAAGGAACCAGGAGATTTAGGATCTTTCAGTGATGACTCTGACAATGATGATGATAATGATCTGAATTCTAAGTATCCATTTTTGTCGTTTCACAATCCTAATGTTGAATCCTCCAACCAAGCAAAAGGTCCATCAGATTCTCAAGAAGATCAGGATTCAAACAATCAAGAAGAATTACCAAATCAGCAAAATTCTTCTAATGATGGTGGATCTGTTCATAATAACCATCATCAGATCCGAATGTTGAAGATATTCCAGAAACATTTGATTACTTCATCAATTCACCAGAACAAGTTCCTAATTTTACTCTGCATACTTCTACAATCCTTCAAGATCTCCCAAATCTGAATTAGTCTAATCTAGAGATGAATGTTCAAGGAGGAGATATCTCAACTTCTCGTATTCACAAGAATCATCCAATCTCTCAGATTATAGGTCCGTTGATTCAAAGAACGATGAGAAGTTAGACTGAACATGCAAACGTGTGTCTCTACTCATGTTTTCTTTCTTAAGTGGTACCGAAGAACATTTAAGAGGCGTTGCAAAATCACAGCTGGATAGAAGCCATGCAAGAGGAGTTACTTCAGCTCAGAAAGCAAGAAGTTTGGAAATTAGTGGACTTACCTGAAGGAGAAAATGCTATTGGTACAAGATGGTTGTATAAGAACAAGCCAGATGAACGTGGCATTGTTGTCAGAAATAAAGCCAGACTAGTTGCACAAGGATACACTCAAGAGGAATGCATAGATTATGAAGAAGTGTTTGCTCCGGTCGCTCGACTTGAAGCAATTCGTGTCTTTTTGGCTTATGCATCCTTTATGAAGTTTAAAGTGTATCAAATGGATGTGAAAGGCACATTTTTTATGGACCAATTACCGATGATTTGTACGTCAGACAACCTCCAGGATTTGAAGACCCTGAGTATCCACATCGTGTATGCAAACTAAGCAAAGGTTTATATGGTCTACATCAAGCTCCAAGAATTTGGTACGAGACGTTATCTAAACATTTGCTCGAACATGGTTTTACAAGAGGTCAGATTGATCCAACTTTATTCATGAAGTGGGATAATGAAAATCTTTTGTGTGTTCAAGTATATGTGGATGATATCATTTTTGGATCAACAAGTTCATCCATGTGCAAAGAATTTGAGGAAATCATGAAGTCAGATTTCAGATGAGTTTTATGGGGGAGATTAATTTCTTTCTTGGATTGCAAGTGAAACAATCAACAGACGGAATTTTTATCAACCAATCAAAGTTTATGGGCAAACTGTTGAATAAATTCAATATGCAAGATTGTCAAACTATTAGTACTCCATCTGATGTGAACTACAAGATCCAACCTGATCCAAAAGGCAAATTTGTTGATCAAACACTTTACAGATCAATGATTGGTTCGCTGATGTATCTTACTGCATCAAGACCAGATATCATGTATGCTATATGTGTATGTGCCAGATATCAGTCAGATCCTAAAGAGTCGCACCTGATTGCTGTCAAACGTATATTCATATATCTCAAAGGGAAACCTAATCTCAGTTTATGGTATCCTTATGAAGGAAATTTTGAATTATATTGTTATTCTGATAGTGATTTTGGTGGTTGTGCTCTTGATAGGAAATCAACCACAGGTGGATGTCAGTTTTTGGGTCCTCGCCTAGTCTCATGGCAATGCAAAAAGCAGACCAATGTTTTCGTATCCACTGCTGAAGCAGAGTACATTGTTGTATCTGCGGGATGTTCTCAAGTTTTGTGGTTACAAAATCAATTGCTTGACTACGGGTTTAATTTTCTCAAAACTCCCATTTATATAGACAATACTGCTGCAATGTTAATTACTGCTAATCCTGTTCAACACTCCAAAACAAAGCATATTGAAATTCGAAATCATTTTCTCAGAGACAACTCTAAAAAAGGTTTAATAATTTTAATTAAAGTTCATACCGACAAAAAACTGGCAGATCTTTTCACAAAATCCTTTTTGTCAGGACGGTTTAAATTTTTAATTCAATCCATGGGGTTAATCAACCATGATTAATTCTATTTTCTTGAAAAACAAAATATAAGATCAGAAAATATAAAATCCAAAAATATAATAAGTCGTTGTCATTTATTGATTGATATGTCATTTTGCTTATGCATTGTGAGTGTGCATGAAAAAAAAAAAGAAAACAAAAAGAAATACCATTTCATAAGAATCCGTGTTGCAAAAAGTGAGAAATAATAGATACACTAAGGTTTATCTGATACATCATTTTCTAATAATAAAGACGGATTAGTGTTAATTGATGTGCGAGACAGATCAGGCAATTAAACTGAATAGGTAAGTGCATTATTGACAAATCTAAATTCAATGATCTTTATGTTTAGGTTCCATGGTCATACATTTTAGATTTATCTCTTCTGATGCATTGCTTTGTGTGCTTTTAAACTTATTTGGGTTATGATGCAACTTTTTCAAGTGTGATGAACTGCATCATGAGCATTTTGGTTGTGGTATCCAAAGACCTGAAGTCTCACATGAAGTCTCTTTTGAGCTTCAAGGTGCAGCAAAAGATTCCGAAATGGAACAGAAAAGAGTCCCAAAGATAGACCGTCACCAAAATTCCAAAATGGAATTCAGAAGATTCCCAAAGGGAACACAAGCAAAAGATAATTCCAAAAAGGAATTCAAAAAGAAGTCCCAAAGTGGACCAAATCCCAATAAGATAGAAAACCCATGCCACACTGAATTTGTTGTAAGTCACATGATTTTTGTGAAAAATGCATTCTAAGTTGTTGCTGATAAGGAAATAGATTGCTATATGTATACATGTGGGTCACATAAGTCATTTTAATCGAACCTTAATCTCATAATGTTACTGAACAAGTAAGTGTGCCAACTCGAGCTAATTGGTATTTTTTCATATCATCACTCAACCAAACACAAGTCAAATGTCTATTCAAAAACTTGCAAAACATGTTCAGTTAACTTTTAGTATGATCTCACTGCGATATATTGATTCATTGCATTGCATTCGTATTTATTTTAATGTGTGTGCTTTGTGTGTGCAGGCATGTGGATTCTTTAATGACACAACGACATTCTTTTTAAACTTAAAACTTCAAGAAATTTCAAGTTTATGGGGAGAAATAAGTTGGAAACCATTTCTGTTGAAAAGAAAAAGAAAAATTTGAAAAATATGAAAAATCAAGTGTTGAATGAAAGGATCAAGTGATTAATGAAGGTAAATTTGTTGTTTATGATAAAAAAACAAACCCAAGGTCTTGTGATTATTTTTCATTAAAATGCTTCGGGATATTGAAATATTGGTGGCGCAAAATTTTTGTAAAAAGTCATTTTTGAGAAAAATTAGAAAAATAATGAGAAATGAAAAATTGAAATTTTCGAATGAAAAGTTTTCATGTGTGTTTAATTAGAATTAAATTTGTTTCCCTAATTCATGATTGAAATTAATTGCATAAACCCTAATTTAGGATGTCATGTCTAATTAATTTGTCAAGAATGTTACAGGTGCAATAAATGCCGTTGAAAAAATCAACAGTCGAAGAATGTGGAAAAATGTCTAAGTGTCGGAATTTTCATGTTTATTGTGCAGTCGGGTGATGGGTAAATCAAAGTCAAGGTGTAGTCGTTTCAAGATGTTTATGCTTTAAAAATGTGACACGACTCAACTGTGACACGTCCAAACAGTCTCATGCTCTTGATTGTTGAAATGTCTCAAATGTTGACACGACTCAACAGTTGACACGCCTCAACAGTGTTGAACCGTCTAAGACTTGTGAAATATTGTTGCTTCAAGTTTGACACGACCAAATAGTGTCTGACCCGTCTCAACAGTACCTCACACGACTAGTCATGACTCGTCTCAAATTTCATCTGATGAACAAGTCTTTACAAGTTTTGACACGCCTCAACAGTGTTTGGCACATCCCAACAGTTGTGACCCGACCAAGCCTTTTCATGTGAAAATATTTAACAGATTAACACTATGACCCGTCCCAATAGTGTTGACACGACTCAACAGTGGTAGATGCGTCTCAAAAGTGCATGACCCGTCCAAGTGTTTTGTGTGTTAAAAACATGTTGTTCATCACCTGACGCGACCAAACAGTGTTTGACCCGTCCAAACATTACATGACACGACCAAACAGTGTTTGACCCGTCCAAAGTATTTTATGTATGTTTGACCCGTCTGAAAAATGTTGACCCATCCCAAATTTTGACCTAATTTCAGCCGTCTCAACAACATCATATAAATACCTTCTTCACAAACACTTAACATTATTTCACAAAAACATTCTTCATCACACTCTCTGTTTTCAAATCACCATTACATACCCTATTCAATCTTTCACTCTATATCGTTTCTTTGAGATTGAAAAAGGTATAATCGTCATAATCAGTCATCATCGCCATCCACAAATATCATTTTAGACCTTAAATTTCAAGATTGATGATGAAGAGTAAAATCATAACTTAATCGACACTTTGATTATGTGTGTAAAAATTGAAATCAAATGATTAATAAGGTTAAATTTAACTGTTAATCAACAACAATCATCCTTTGAATCATCTCACAACACCTAAAATCAACTGAATCAAATAAAAAGTTTTGAACAAACTCGAAACCGCCATTGATGATCATGAAATCAAGAACATTAGCATGGTTTAAATGTTTAAAACATGTTTCACGATGTTAATCCATTGCTAAAACATGATTTCAATTCATCAAAGATAACTTCATTCATCAATAAAATTTTTGGTGTAAAGTGATTAAGTGTTGACATGTTCAAAATCTAATATAACAGTTAGAAAAGGTCATTGATATACTTGTTTTTTAAACAAAATGATGTTATCAAAATTGTTTTCTAATCAAAGTATTAAAATGTACTAATCTTAATTGTTACATTATGTCACTACACTAATTACTTGTTACATAAATGTTGATTACTTGTCAATTCTTATTACTAACACATTTGTATCTGATTTCAGATGAATATTCTCAAGTATGAGCCAAAACATAATATTATGGCTATGCTGGATGAGTCTATTTCTGAGGCAGACAGATATCAGGAGAAGATCCGCTTTCTTCGCAGAACCAAGTATGTATATGCCATGTGCGCAAAGCCTATTGTCTACATGAGGTTGATCAAATTATTCTGGAAGACTCCCGAAGTGATCACTAATGAAAAGGAGTGCCTGTTATTCGTGGGAATATTACCAGACAGTTACAAGTAACTGTGTCTGAGGAATCTATCAGGGATGCTCTGTTTTTAGATGAGAATGAAGTGGGTGCACTGGATGAATTTACAACTGCAGAATGTCAGGAGTGTTTTCTAAATATGGGACATCCTCCCGTATTTCCAAAACATTAGTTTGTAAGGACTAGGTTGAGCAAACAATGGAAATTGTTGTGCTATGTTATCCAACACTGCCTATCAAGATGAAGTGCTGGATTCGATACCTTCCCATCTGATATTACTTCCCCAATTGTTGCAATAGCCACAAATAGAGCTTTCAATATGGCTAGATGGATTATGAAGGGGTTTATATTCAATTTAGTGAAGGGTAAAAGGTTCAAATTCCTCATGTATCCGAGGTTTTTGCAACTTATTATCAATGAGGCATACCCGATGATCAAGGAGAATGGTTTTGATGGAGGGATGTTTATCACAGAGGATATGAATGCTTCATCTTATCAAAAGATGAGCATGGGGAATGTTGAAGATGTTGCAATATTCGACTATATGCGAGATATAACGAATAATGAAGAAGATATTGGAATAGAGTATCATCATATAGCACAAGGAGAATTGTTCGATCCTCTAGATATTGTTGATGTTATTCCTGATGCCCTTCTCGATGATGATGAATATTTTCAAAGGCATCCGGATGAAGAAGAGAATAATGATGGTGAGAGTGGTAATGGTGCTGATGATGATGATGACAATGATAATGAAGATGAAGATGAATATGAGAATGTTGAGCCAAGTGATGATGATTCTGATAATAATAGTCATGATAGTGGGAATGATGGTGATGATATAGTCTCTGAAACTGAACCTATTATGGATGATTTGATTGTGCCAGTCCAGTAGAACCTGTTGATATTGTTCAGATAGCACTAGAGGTTGTGGCTGAAGCTGAATCCGAGGCACAGTTAGATGATGAAGCTGATGTAATCATCCCAGATGTTGATCCAGTAGATGTTGCTACTACATCAACTCTTGCAACTCAACATTCTGAACAACCTAAGAAGTCTTCACCAAAGGTTGGTCCAGATGTTGATTTAAATGAAGAAGAAAACGAAGTATTTCATCTAAACCGGATGATTGCTAAGTTATTAGATGAGAATGAGAAATTGAAGGCATCCAATGAGCGCGAGAAGAAGAGGTTAGCAGAATTCTGGAAAACTCACTAGAAAAATACTCAAGTGTTCAAGGAACTAGATTCCGAGTATGAGCAGTTGAAATATGATTATGAGGAACTGCAAGCCGAATGTAATACTTTAAGAGGTGAAAAGGAGATCTTGGAAAAATGGCTGGCAGAAAAGGAGACGGAATCCTCTGAATCAGACAAAGATTTTACTATTGAAGAAGACGTTGGAGTGTCTGATGCTCCTAGGGAAGTCACAATTCACTATACTCATCAAGAAGATCAACTGTTGTGACTGAACCAATTGTTGAATCTGTCCCTATTCTAGATGATGCTACTACTATTGTTGTATATGAAAAAGCGCAGGGAAAACATAAGCTTGATGCTGTGCCGGAAATTACTGAAGAAGATACTGTGAAAAAGAAGGCAAGAACTGAGGATATTGCTCAGGATGAGCCGGTTCAGGTAGAAACTGTCAAAGAATTTGAGATTGTGGATATTTCTTCTGAAGTTGGTCCGTCAACGATTGAACCTGAAGTCGATGTTATTGATGATATCCCTACGGATTTGGATGCACGTTTTGCATACCTCGAGCAGATGAAGTACAATAATGTTTATCTGAATGGACTTACTGTCAGTCAGATAAATGAGGAATATGAGAAGTGTATGACAACTCAGGAATGTGTTGATGGAGATGATAGAGAATTTGTTGTGGAACCGGGTGAATGGACACCGTTACAAGAGAGTTTGAATATAGATGATCTTCCACCTCAAGAACTGTATCATCAGAATCCGGATGAGATGACTACTATTGAGATGCGGCAATGGTTACAATCAAGAATTTATCCGTACAAGAGTTTGAAGAAATTGAAGATGGAATCATTGAAGAAACTGGTTTAGAGTTTTCAAGCGTCGGAGAAGATGCAGAACTGTATGCTGTTCTTGGATTTCAATAATCCACAATACTTTGAACTTACAAAGAATTTTCGAGTATTAGAACCGAAGGAGATTCCTTTAATGGCATTACCGGTGGATGCACACAAGAAACGCAAGGATTTGATAGATATGTTTCCGAGCTAGGTGAAAGCTTATAATGTGCCGATGGAAGCCATTGAATCATGGCACAAAGCATCCACAGCAGGTGATATTGTGAAATCACTGTTGAGTAAAGGTCAATCCGTTACAAACCTTCTTGATTCTATGATTGTACCAGAGAAGTAAAAAGATGTGAAGATAATAGCATGGAAGTATGATGAAGTGTTTGACGTTTTTCTGATCAAGCGAGTTAATGGTTTGTGCAACGTGTATCATTACTACTCGAGTATCTTTAAGTTGCCAGTTCAAGATCTCAAGGAGTTGCACAAACTGAGGTTGATCAATCATACTAGAGCTGAAAGAGGAGAAAAATGTGCTATGTTGTTGGATGCTGGTATAAGTCGGATGCCTCAATTTCTGAAAACTCGAGGAGATCAAGAAGACAAAATATATCTTGATCAAAAGAAGAAGAAGAAAAAGAAGCTGATTTTGAATGATATGTATTTAGAAGAATTCTCTGATGAATATTTTGATAAGGTTAAGAATCCAGGATTGAAGATTTTTGATGGTTCTCAGAAGACGAAGCCAATAATGAAGTTCTTCTATCACGAAGAAACTTTTGAGTTGAAATTGGTTCGTGACTTGGATGACTGGGATTGTGACATGATCACCATTTTTAGCACATTTGAGCTGAAGTTGTTACATCCTTCATATATTGATCATCTAAGAAGTCACAAGATGGAAAAGATGAAGAATCCGGTGGAGATAATGATTGAAAGTTATTTGAGATAATGATTGAAGTGATCGGAGCTGCTACAGAGAAGATCCGATTGAGGAAAGCATTGTTATATGCCAACCTCGTGAAGATTGATATCAAAGATATAGAGTTTATGCGGATCACATCCAAGGGGACTTTGGAAGTACGTGCAAGAGGGTTGAAGAAACCATACGAGTTTTATGCTAACATTAACCTTGCAGGTATTTCATTGGAGACGCTTAAACGAATGTCAGACTGCGATATACTTACTAATAAATCAAAGCGAAAACATGCCAAGATTGCTGAGAAGTTCAAAGCTTGCATTGCTGAAGCTATTAAAGATCAAGAGGATCATGCCGTGAAGCCATTGCTGGATATAAAAGAAGAAACGGAAGAGTTCGAATAATGAAGTTTGATTCGAGAGAAAAGATATAAAGACGTATTTGACTGAAGATCAAATTTAAATCTTAGGGGGATACCTGTTAGGGCTCGTTCCTAGAAAGATTTAATTTGTTCTTATTATGTACAAAGTTTGTTGCTTAGGGTTAGTTATGTATTTTCCCTTAATGTATTGATGTATAAAAGCATGTTGCTAGTGTGAGTGTAGAGAGAGAGTTTTTAGACGTATCACAAAGTGTGTGTGTGATTGTATTCTCTCCTGCACAATTTTACTGCAACGATTTCATCATCAATACAAGTGAATTATTAAGTATGATTACTGTGTTGATTGATTGTTGTATTACATAGATCATAGTGGTTTGTAGCAGTAATCAATTCAATTGAACCTATCATTTTCTAAAACTTATCTACTATATAAAAAACATAACAAACATGAAACCAAAAGATTAATTTTTTATACTAACATCGCCAAATATGACCCAGATTTCACTAGCAAAATCGTTGACCATCCACCCGGGTTGGGTTATATGTTTGTTAATGTTTAGCATGCAGGAAATTAAGGGAAGGATACCAAAGGCTTCATCCCCACAAACAGGGGATCCATTCACCTTTGACACCCTTCATATTGTCTTAAGGATCATAGATCCTTAATCTTAATATCTATTGTTCAAAACTTACAACCATATCAAAGATTAATAAAAGTTTCACATAAAAATTGGGCTCAACCTTTCATCATGCCTTCATCGCCCACAATCCTATCACCACCTGCACCTTCATCCACCTCCTTGCCTTTGCCTTCTGACTTTGATCCGCTGCAGCCTCCTCCGGAGTTTCATCACCTCCCAAGTTAGCCAAGGATTGCTCCCATTTAGCCAGATGCCATAAAGACATATCGAGACTAGCTTGCGACTTGCTTTGCCATCTTTATCCTCGCTTGGATAATCAGCTTTGCCGCCCATTCCTTAGCCTCCTCCACAGCAGCTTGAACTTCATTAAGCACTATGGCCTTGTCCTCCTGCAGATCTTTTGCAAGGTTTTGTTGTCCTTCTCCAGCTGAGCTATGACCTTATTCCTTGCAGCCGCAATAGATCTCATTTTAATGAGATTGGCCATAAGTCTTTCTCTTTTTTCATGAGAAGTTTTTAGCAGAGCAACACTTTATAAATGAAACAAAGGTAAGGATATAAGACTTATATATCCAAAGTTAACACAATTTCAAAAATAATATGCAGGTAGTCAGAAAATTACATCAGAAATGTGTTCGATGAGACCTTTCTGCACATCAGGAAAGTCATCCTTGGGCTTAGTGATCTTCTTTTATAGGTAAGGGACTTGGAGCGAGTATTGATCAGGTTAGTTACAGGGCCAGTAGAGTTTTCTCCTTTTTGACAGACTTATAGGTCAACATATCATCAACATCATCAAGAACGAACATGAGAGCTTTGGATTTAGGAGTGCATATCAAAGCATCAAATAGATAAGCGTTTACATTACAAAAAATAAAACACCTATTTATTGGCCATTCACTTGACATTGTGAAGGACGAAGTGAAGGAGGCTTCTTTGATTGATTCTGAAATCTTGGTCTTAAAAGTGCGAATGTTGGAATCAAGGTTTAGGAGGATCGTTGCTCCTTCCTCTGCATCCGAAAGATCCGAAAGTTGTGAAAAATTGGTCAGTGTAAGATAAAAGTTAGAAAGTTAACAACAAATATCAGGATAGAATTCAAAGAACAATAAGAATCATCTATCCTACCCTTCAAGACCCACTTGATCGGCAAAGTTTCTTTGTCACTATGATGTTCTCTATAATGAATAGCGTTTGCCAAATCATGGACATACCAGGAAAAAGATACATGTAACCTAACTGAAACAGCAATGCAGGAAACATACCCATTCCTTCGATACAGAATCACTCGTTACCGAAGGATCAAAAGGACGAAAAATAGTTCCAGGAGGAAAGCATGGAACTAGGGTTTGAATTTCGGGGTCGGTGAACTTGCAGATTTCTTTAGCAGGTACCTTCAAAATGTTTTGAGATCAAATATTGTAGTCTACTTCCATCGGAGTAGGAGAAGAAGGAGTTCGAACTGTGTTCTTACCCATGATTCAAAGGATAATCGATAGAGAAAATCAAAGTGAAGGATAGAACCATACCTGAATCGCCGATGATTTGTAGTGTTGTGGCTTCTTGATCGTGTGAGAGGTTTATAAAAAGTGGGGATAATGAACGGGTAAAGCACCCGTCCAATCGTTCTGACTAGATGATAAATGCAAAAATTTGAAATCGAGTGCAATATGACAGCTGGGATTTCATCTGCAGCCGCCATATTGGGGGCAATTATTAGGGCTCGAAATATTGACAGCAAGTATTTAGTATCCTTATTACGCTGGATTTGGTATCCTTAGCGTGTGAGGATTGAGGATCCTTAATGTTTATAAATATCGAATAACTAACTATTGTCTCATGTGTATTTTAGATATTTTCAGTGCAGGTTACGTTCTCAAAGACTTAGTCCTACTTAAATATCGGCCGAGATAGTTGTGGAATTAGTTGGGAACATGGTCAAAGCTTTCAACGGCTTCAAGCTATTTTTAGGAGCCTTTTTCGATTATTTTTAACTATATAATGAGGTTATGCCTTAGCTCACAATACACGTGATTTTTCACACTTATCTTCCTATCTCGATAGAATTCTCTGCTCACACACACATTCTTGTACCAAGCGTCCATAGTTCTCGAGTTGTATTCATTATTTCTATATCAATAAATCGGTGATAGACGATTGTCATCACCCGAGGTTTTTATGCCGGCGATCCTTGAAAGATCAAGAGCTTTTCCTCGTATAAATCATCGTGTTCATTATTTATTTCTGCATATTATTCATTAAAACACACTACCTCACTTTACTAATTTGGTTTCTCGATTTTCGACCACAACAGTTTATATCTTATAAAAATATACATTTCGGTTTTACCGGTTACGGTAAAACCGTCATATTACGTGTTAAAAATCTATTTTCTCAACCACTTGACTTAAGACTTCAAAAATCAGTACGACGGGCTCTCTTTAGTGTATATAACTTGTAGATAACAAGTTTTTGTGTTATAAGTACAAAAATCTCAAGTTTTACACAAAACCGTTAAAAACCCGTTTTAATAGTAACCGTAAGGGTAAACATATGATTTCCGAATTTTTATTTCAAAAACCTAATTTAGTATTCATATTATACTGTAAATTATAATCTTTGTGATTTTTAACCCTTTTGATTAATTATTAAAATTTATTTACTAAAATGTATATTTTAGTGACTATTTTCACTAATAAATTTGTAGAAAATACATTTTATGGAAAGAAATCATGAAATTTATTTTCTATGACTAAAATATATTCATAAAAGCCTGGAGATAATAAAAATTAAGTTTAATAATGTTTGGTGCAAATTTGTAGTTTTATGGGTTAACGAGTGCTCGGTTTTTGTATCTTTTTACTAATTTAATGCTCATTTTGTTACATCCAACCCAACTCACGGTTTTTACACTATATTTCTAGTCCATTTATAATATAAAATCTGAATTTTATGTTGGTGCTCATGTTCATCTCATTTCTGGGTTTTAAGGTGAACTAAATCAACATTTACATTAATGTAATCTACATAGTTTTGTACAAAACCAATTCACAACTTATTATATATTTTAATCATCTTAAAGAAGAAATTATTTACTGTTTTAAGAGGTTTATTACATGGGTTTTTATAGTTTCAAAACAAGGTGTTAAGTGGTGTAAACTAGTGCAAAAATGAAGGTTTTAAGGGTGTTTGGTCATATACCAACCTTGGTCCGAGCTTGGCTTCGAGAAACGACTTGTGAGGTAGTTAAAGGGGCTTCAAAGATGCTTGCAATCTGCTGGTTGACACTGTTTCATACAAACGAATGAGGGTTCGCAAGATTCAAGTGTATAAGCTTAAAGGAAAAAGCCGTATTTTTGTTTCATTTAGGCTTTAGGAACGATTAGAACATTTCAACACTTCTTGGAATCGATTTCTAGAGAGAGTGTGCTTTTGGTAATGAAGAGTAAGTGGGTGTGGTTTACGTGAGAAATGAAGAGAGATGAAATACATTGGATGAAAGAATGTTAAAGTGTAAAGGTGAGGTTTATGTGTTAGAGTGGTTTTTGTAGATTTGAAAGGTTGCTTTGGAGGGTGGTAAATCTTGGATGAAACAAGCAAGAGGAGGGGGTGGTCGGGTCATGCAAAGTGTTTTTATTGAACCATACTTCAGGTTGGAGTGTATTAGTGTACAACCCAATTTCGATAATAATGTATCTTGTGAACATGTGTGTTGTATACGTTTGAAGCAAAAAGGAAAGAATGGGGAAAGAGTGAATTTAGACTATTGTCTTTTATTGGTTTTAAATAGAGGTGATCTAATAATTTAGTGGAGATTCAAAAAAATTTAATGTGTATGTAAAGACGTATATGTGTGTATGTATCCATACATTTTTAATTGTTGCTTAATCCATGTGTGTAAGTGATTTAGTGGGATTTTAATTTGAGTTGGTGATAGTTTTAGTATTAATATTAGTTTGGTATACTACAGATTGGACTAAATTTGGATATATTATGGGGTTTTCACTTGATTTTTGTGGTATAAATATTACCTTGTTAATTTGTTGTATAAGTGTCGGGTAGATTTATATGTTTTTTTGCTAAAAATAATATTACACTAATGCGGTGTTCCACTATTGTCTCTTTTAGTTTTACTAGCTAACTCATGGCACTAAAATAATCATCTAATAATAAATAAGTACACGTGTACGAATAGTATCCGGGTATCAAAAAAAATATATTTTGGTCTCTTAAATATTTGATTGCACCTAAATAATGGTTAATTAAAGTAATCTCAAGTAATCATGTTACTAATAATATAATTATCTAATAATAAGTAAGGTTAAGGTGGGTCCCCAAAGTTGGGTTGCCACAAATTTGAAGACGAACCACAAGTTCATTAACGGTTATTTCCTTTATCTTTTGTTTTAGGTAATTCTTAAAATCAAACCAAGACGTAGGTAATTTTTCAATCATTTCCGTTACTTGAAAGGTCTCACTAAGGACCATCCCCTCGGCGTGAATATCACTAAGTATAATTTGTAATTCTTGAACTTGGCTAATCACCATCTTGGTCTAAACCATCTTAAAATCCAAGAAATGAGGCATCATAAATTTCTTTGTGCCGGCATCCTCTGTTTTGTACGTATGTTCTAACGTCTCCCATACTTCTTTGAAAGTAGCTATTTTGCAATACACATTATAGAAAGCATCCACAAGGCCATTCAACACATGGTTGTGACACAAGAACTCGAAATGTTTCCAAGCATCCACCACACTTACAGCTTGAGCGTCAGCATCTTTCTCAGCGAGTTTTGGAGGAGATTAATTCAAAAACCTTGCTAGGTTCAAAGTGTTGAGATAAAAAAACATCTTTTGTTACCACCTCTTGAAATGCAATCTAGAAAATTTTTCTGGTTTTTCAGCATGATTTGCAATAGTTGTTACAACTTGGTTACCATCCAATGGAATCACAGAAGAAGAGGAATGTGCATTTGTAACCATTTTTTTGAAATTTGAGAAAAAAAGATTTAGAATTTAAACAAAAAAAATTGATAAAATAAAATTAAACCCACATAAAGTTTCAAAACTTTGATATAACATTGCATAATAAAGTCATTTGATCTAATTATTTCTAACAAAATCACTCTTGACGTTAAAAAACACTTTGATTAAAAACCATTTTTGAATATTAACCAAAATCAACAGCAAAATTGATTAAAATTTAAAACCAATCAGAGGGTTTTTAAAAAACTTAATAAAATAGAATGCCATTTACGAATGCAATTTACTATTTTGATTAAGTACACAATTTATCTTCTTTTAACAATAAAAACCGGATCTAGAAATGAGTCAAGTGTATCTAAGTCTAACTTTGAGAGATGAGCAATGACATTTTTTAAAAATACGAATGTTGATTTACATAAAAAATTATTGTTTTAAGATTGTATGAACCATTCGAATAAAAAATAAAAATACTTATATTGATTTAATTACAATATAAAAATCAACTAAAGCAATAAATCAAAATAGAGAATTACAACTAAATAAAGAAAATAATGAGTATAATAGAAGAAAAATAAGGTGGTCGAGGCTTCATATATTGACACGAGTCCTTTAAAACGAATTCTGGGTATCCCAAGAGAACTCGAATGTTTCCAAGGGTACAACGGCTGAAGCTGTATGTACAGCCGGCGAGGACTCTAGCACCCGAAAAACACCTTGAGAGAAATAGAGTAAAAATTAAGATTGTTAGATACTGCTGTTGCTGTTGGATACTGCTCAAGATATCAAGCTAATTCGAAGGAGTCACATGAAAAAGCAGTAAAGAGAATTTTCTGTTATCTCAAAGGAACTCCTCGTTTGGGTTTGTGGTATCCTAAAGTAGAAAATTTTGATCTTCATGCTTATTTTGACACCGATTACGGTGGTTGTATGCTCGATCGAAAATCTATAACAGGAGGCTGTCAATATTAGAGGGAGTATTTGGTTTCCCGGCGGAGCAAGAAGCAGACCATTGTCTCTATATCTACTGGTGAAGCGGAATACACAACTGCCTCCAGCTGTTGTTGCCAAGTATTATGGATTCAACACCAGATGATTGACTATGGCATCGGTTTTCTTTATACTCTGCTATTCTATGACAATGAAGCAGCCATTGGAATTGCAAAGAACCCTGTTCATTACACACGAACAAAGCACATTGAAACTAGAATTCATGCCATTCGTGATTTTCAAGAGAAGGGTTTTATTAATATCTGATAGGTTCAATTGGATCGTTAATATCGCTCAATGATCAGAATGAAACATACACAAACACAGTTCAATCATTAACACAATTCATACTAATAATTCTCTTTGTATATTGATGATCAAAGCAGTATTGTAATACAAGTGCAGGAGAAAATAAATCACACACACTAAGTTCTCTCTCTTACGTGAAATTGTGATCTAGCCTCTCTCCTCACACTCTCTCACTACATGCTTTAAAGCAACATTTACAAGTTTAAGGAATATAACAAAATAGCCCCTAAACTATACATAAACATATAAACAAAATACAAAGTAAATCTTAATCTAGGAAATAGCCCTAACAGTACTCCCCCTAAGATTTATCTTTGAATCTTCAGCAAAATCTTCAAATCTTTTTCATTTTGTTCAGCATCAATCTCTTTCTACCAATCTTCTGGTTCGTCTTTGACATCCAGCAATTCTCTTCCTTTGTATTCTTCTTATTCTTTCAGAGCTTCTTCTATGCAGGACTTGAACTTTTCTGCAATCTTGGCTTGACGTGGTTTGGACTCATTTGTAAGGATTGGGCAGGCATTCATGCGTCTTAGAGAATCCAGATTTAAACCTGCAAAGTCAATGTTAGCATAAAACTCATAAGGCATCTCCTTCCCCTTGACTTGTACCTCCAAAGTACCCTTCGCACTAATTCTCATAAATTCTATCTCCGGAATATCAACCCTCACAAGATTAGAATTGAGCAGTGCCTTCCTCACTCGAATCTTTTCTGAAGCAGCAGCTATCACCTCTATCATCACCACAAACAATTTTCTATCAGCTTCAGCAAGTTTATCTTTACATTTCTCCATTCTGCAACTTCTCAAAAAATCTTTGTAGGATGGATGTAGCAGCTTTAACTCAAAGGTACTGAATAAAGTAATCATATCTTTATCCCAATCTTCCAAATTTCGAACAAGCTTCAACTCAAACGTTTCTTGATTGTAGAAAACTCTAAGTATTGGCTTTGTCATTTGAGAACCATCAATCACTTTCAGTCCTGGATTGGTCACCTTATCAAAATACTCATCAGAAAATTCCTCCAAGTACATGTCCTCACTGACAACCAACGTCTTTTTCTTTCTCTGTTTCTTTGCCTACACATAAGCACTGTCTTCTTGTTGACCTCTGAAGTCAAGATATTTCGGTGATCTGGCAATCCCGGCATCAAGTAACATTGCACATTTATCACCACGCTCAGCATGCGTGTGATTTATCAGTCTAAGTTTGTGCAATTCTTTTAGATCTTGAACTTCCAACTTAAAAATGCTAGAGTAATAATGGTATACGTCACATAAACCATTAACTCTCTTTATCATGAATGCATCAAACACCTCATCGTATTTCCATGCAATAATCTTTACCTTCTTGTTCTTTTTTGGTACAATCATTGAATCAAGAAGTTCAAAAATCGACTGACCCTTGCTCAGCAGTGACCTCACAACGTCACCTGCTGTGGCTGATTTATGCCATGATTCACGTACGTCCATAGGTATTTTATATGACTTGACTTCACTAGGAAACATGTCCATTAACTCGTGCCTTTTCTTGTGAGCATTTTCAGGTAAAGCCATCACCGGTAATTCTTTTGGTCCAAGAATTTTGTATCTCTTTGTCAGCTCATAGTATTGAGGATTGTTGTAGTCCAAATAAAACATACGATTGTACATTTTCTCCGTCTTCATGAAACTAACAACAATTTTCCTCAAAGACTCTTGTTTCAACCTCTTCAGAGTCCTATATGGATAATTCCTTGAGCTCAGCCAATCACGCATTTCTCTACTTGACATTTCTTCAGGATTCTGATGATAAAGTTCAGTCGGAGGTAAGTCTTCAATGTTCAAACTCTCTTGCAATGGTGTCCATTCACCCATTTCAATGACAAACTCTTTTTCATCAGCAGCAGCTTTGTCTTGAGCAATTAAACACTTTTCATATTCTTCGTTGATTTGACTTACTGTCAGCCCATTTAGAAACACAGCATTATACTTCATCTTCTCAAGGTAAGCAAATCTTTGATCTAAGTCATCTGGAATCTCTTGATCAACATTGGTTTCTGGTTCAGCTTCTGGTTCAGAGTTAGTAAAATCTATATCGTCCAAATCATCTAATGCCTTGATCATTGGTGCATTGTCAGTTTGAACCGGCTCAAACTGACTTGCTTCTACTGTGACAGTTTCAGGCATTTCTTCAACTTCAACAGTTTCAGATTGAATCGGCTCAATCTGAACTGATTTATCAACTTCAGCATTAGTCACAGTCTCCTCAACAATCTTAGCTATCTCAGCCATTTCAACTACAGATACAGATTGAATCGACTCAATCTGCACTGTTTCATCCAGTTTTGCCTTCTTACTACAACCTTCATCACCAGTGATTTCTGGAACTGCATCTAACTTCCTTTTTCCCTCAACTTTGTCAGTATTGACAGTTTCAGCAACAGCTTCATCGGGAATGACTATTGGAGATTCCACCCTTATGCCAACATTTGTAGTGCCTCGTGCTCTAGTCAGATAAACTTTTGGTACTTGAGTCGCTTCAGTCATTTCAACCACTTCATCTGAAAAATCTTTATCAGATGTTGAACCAGACTTCTTAGATCGTGTTTCTTCCAACCATTTCTCCAACATCTCTTTTTCATCCTTAAGAGTATTGCATTCAGCCTTCAACTCAGTATAATCAAACTTCAAGTTTTCATGTTCCTCCTTCAATCTATCATATTTATCTTTCAACTCATCATGTTCAATCTTCAATTTAAGATGATCTGCATCCAACTCTTTGAAAGTTTTCAAGTTCTTATTATGAATATCCCAAAACTCTTCAAACCTTTTCTTTTTCTTATCATTTGAAGCTTTCAACAGTTCATTCGCCTCTAACAACTTTGTCACCATCTCTTCTAACTCAATAATTTTCTACTTGTCCTCATTTTCATTAACACTTGACACAACTTTTGGCGAAGACTCCAAAACTTGTTCAATCTTTTCTGCAACTTGGGATGATGTGGTGGGTATATCAACAGGGATCGGATCAGTAACTCCAGCATCAGCTTCATCAACTATCTGTGCAATAGTTTCAGCTTCGGCCATTACTTCCTGAGCAATCTGAACTACATCTATCTCTTCAGACTCAACCAACACTTTCTCAACAGCCTTTGGTTCCTCTACTAACTTAGGCTCTATCATTGATTTTGATCTTTTTCTTCTAACATACTGAACAGTAATAGACTTAGCAGCTTCAATTTCCACTTCTCTTTCAACACAAGCAACCTCAACAGGTTCTTCTATCACAACTTGTTCGATAACTTCAACATTTTCTATCTCCAAATTCATTGGTTCAGCTGCCTCAACAAGCTCTGCCTCCTCTGAATCAGATTTAGCATCCTCACCACCATCATTTCCACCATCATTACCATCATTATCACCACTATCACTGTCACCATCATCACTATCATCTTCACTATCTTCATCATCTCCATTATCATCATCATTATTATCTTCATCTTCTGCATGACGAGTAGCATACTCATCATCATCAAGTAGATTATCAGGCACCTCATCCACCAGGTCCTGAGGATTCACTATCTCACCGTGAGAGATATGATGATAAACACCTTCAACATCTTCTTCATTATTTGCTATATCTCTCATATAGTCAAATAAGTCCACACTAGGCACATTCCCGATACTCATCTTTCTGTAAGATAGATCGTTCATGTCCTCAGTATATAATATACCTCCAACCACTCCTTCTTCTCTAATCCTGGGATAGGCAACATTGATCATCAGTTGTAAGAATCTCGGGTACATGAAAAACTTAAACCTCTTGCCCTTTACCAAATTAAATACAAACCCATTCATGATCCACCTTGACATATTCAATGGTTTGTTCTCAGCTATAGCAACAATTGGAGATGCTATATCAGATGGGAAGTTGTCAAAACCTGCACTCCTCCTAGACATGCACTGTTGGACAACATAGCATAACAGCTTCCATTTCTTTCCCAATCTGGCTCTATAGAATTGTGACTTTGGAAATGCAGGATGATGTCCCATATTAACAAAGCACGATTGACACTCAGCCATGGTCAATTCATCATTAGCTCCAACTTCATCATCATCTATTCTCAAGGCTGTTCTGATGGCTTCTTCAGACATAGTCAGCACCAACTCTCTAGTTATGTTTCCTCTAACAACAGCAACACCATTATCATCTCTAATAACTTCAGCTGTTCTCCAAAAACTCTTTATCAACCTTGCATATATGACCGGTTTGGCACACATAGCATACACATACTTGGTCCTCTTAATGAATCTCATCATGTCTCTGTAACCTTCAGTTTCAGGGATAGACTCATCTAGACATGCCACAAGATTGTGCTTAGGTTCAAGCTTGAGATTCTCCATCTGTTAAAACAAAAACAAACACAAACAAGACAAATATGTTAGATTCTTCATTAAAACATATCAAATTTTATAAGTGTTTGAACAAAAGTTAAGAAGAAAAACATTCACATAATCATTTTAACCCTAAATTGATCTAACAAACTGATTTTCATCATTTTGATCAAAACAACTTTGAATTTTAATGATTGTACAACATTTTTCAATTTAACAGTTAAGCACTTAAGACACAAATTTGATATTTATAAGATGAAGTTGTTTCACATGATTTAGTGCAGTTTTAACAGAGATTTGTCATGATTAACACATTTTTCATTCTTTTGAAGTTAACTTTTAAGAACATCAAACAGGTCATCAATGGCGGTTTTAACAGTTATGACAATTTTGATTGATTCAGTTGGTTTTAAGGTGTTTTGGTGCAAATGAGTGATTGATTGTTAATGATCGACAGGTTTTATACTTAAAACAACATTCGATTTTGTTTTTAACACACACAATCAAAGTGTCGATTCAGTGATCAAAAACACTGTTCATCATCGTTTTTCATTTTATCGGTCGATTTGCAGGTTTATCAAGAACAAAACATATAATCAATACCTTATTCAATCGATCAGACTTGTTATAGAACAAACGATTGAATATGATAATCAAAGGATTTAAGTACAGAGTGTTTGCTTGAATGTGTGAGTGAAAAATGATAAGTGTTTGTGAAGAGGCGGGTTTTTATATCGTTAAAAATTAGGTCAAACTTTGAAGTGCCGGGTCAACAAAATGGTACGGGCAAGCACAAAAGCCCAATAAGCCTTGCCGGGTCAAGCACTGTTCATCCGTGTCATACACTGTTGGGACGGGTCATGTACTGTTGGGACAAGTCACAACATATGACGGGTCAACAAATAACATGTGAAAAACACTTGACAGGTTAAACACTGTAGAGACGGGTAAGTCACTGTAGTGACGGGTAAAGGTTAGGAACAACTACACCTGATTGGTTTTATTCATCACCCGGCAGTATAGTAGTCTTCAAAACATCACCCGGCAACCTTTCTTCATCACCCGGCAACACAGTTGCTTTTCTTTCATCCGGCTTGCTTTCTTCATCACCCGGCAACATAGTTGCTTTCACTTTCACCCGGCATGCTTTCTTCTTCACACGGCAACATAGTTGTCTTCTATATCACCCGGCATGCTTTTCTTCATTATCCGGCAACACAGTTATTCATTTACACGGCAAGATAAAAACTCTTTTACCCGGCTGTATAGTGAACACTTGTCACCCGGCAGATATCTTATGACTTCTTCACCCGGCTGTATTTGACATGTTCATTGCCCGGCTGTACAATAGTCATAATATCTTCACCCGGTTTCACTTTTTTCTCAATCACCCGGCTTGTATCAAACTCATAACTTTACCCGGCTGAACAGTGTGTTCATTACCCGGCAGAACAGTTGTGTTTGATATCTATGCCCGGCTATAACACTTTGAGCAATTTTCTTCACTTTTTCTCGTCTGTTGACTTTTTCAACTGCATTTATTGCACCTGCAAACATTCTCGACACATTAATTAGACAAGATATCCTTAAAAAGAATTTGTCACATTAATTATCAACAACATTAAACAAGTCAATAAAATTAATTAAATTCATTTTTCTTTTTCTTTGATTTTCAAAAACAAATGTTTTTGCACAACCAATATTTTTATATCCCGAAGCAATTTCTGAAAATCATATTGCAAGACCTTGGGTTTGTTTTTAACACATCCAATACTTTTGCTTTTCATACCACATAATCTTGTTCATTTAAAACACACTTATTCAAAATATTTAAATATTTTTGGATTTTTGTAGATATTTTTCTTCAATTATTCTCCCCCTAAACTTGAAATTTCTTGAAATTTTTAAGTTTAACAAGGATGTCGATGTGTCAATAAAAATTCCATATGCCTGCACACACAAAGCACACACATTAAAATAAAGACATATGCAATGCAATGAATCAAAATATCGCAGTGAGATCATACCACACATTATCTGAACATGTTTTGCAAGTTTTGAATAGACATTTGACTTATGTTTGATTGAGTGATGATATGAAAACATACCAATTAGCTCGAGTTGACACACTTACTTTTTCAGTATCATGGTGATGTTTAAGGTTCGATTAGAATGACTTATGTGACCCACATGTATACATATGTCAACATATATCCTTATCAACCACTACCTGAATGCATATTGCACAAAAAGCTGGTCACTTACAATCATAAACAGTGTGGAATCTGGGTTCTATTCGGATTTGGTCCACTTTGGGACTTCTTTTTAATTACATTTTGGAATTTTTCTTTCCTATCGTTCCCCTTGGGAATCTTCTGAATTCCTTTTTGGAATTTTTGTTTGGTGATGGTCCACATTTGGGACTCTTTTTGTTCCAACTTTGGGAATCTTTTGCTGCACCTTGAAGCTCAAAAGAGACTTCATGTGAGACTTCAGGTCTGTGGATACCACAACAAAGAAGCTCACGATGCGGTTCATCACACTGAATAGACTGCATCGTTACCCGATCATGTACAACTATCATCACAAGCAAGGTATCAAAAGATATATATCTAGACATGTATAATAATGGAACTTAACACAAAGATCATTAAGTTTATGTTTGTCAACAATCAACTTACTTGTTCAGTCTAATTGCCTGAGCTGTCTAGCACATCAATTAACATTCATCAGTCTTTATTAAAAATGATGTAACAAATAATGTCTAGTGTAACTATCATTTCTCACTTTTTGCAATATAGATTCTTATGACATGATATTTTCTTTTCTTTTTGCTTTTATATTTTGTTTTTGCTTTTCTATTTTCTTTTTCATGCAAGCACACAATGTAACACATAAAATAAAAGACAAAGGAATCAATATATGACATCAACTTATTATATTTTTGGCTTTTATATTTTCTGATTTTTGTTTTGTTTTCAAAAAAAAATAGAATCAATCATGATTGATTAATCCTATGGATTGAATTAAGAATTCAAACCGGCCTGACAAAAATGATTTTGTGAAAAGATCTGCCAGTTGTTTGTCGGTATGAACTTTAATCAAAATTATTAAACCTTTTTCAGAGTTGTCTCTTAAAAAGTGATATCGAATTTCGATATGTTTGGTTTTTGAGTGTTGAACAGGATTAGCAGTAATAAACATAGCAGCAGTATTGTCTATGTATATAGGAGTTTTGAGAAAGTTAAACCCGTAGTCCAGCAATTGGTTTTGTAACCACAAAACTTGAGAACATCCTGCAGATGCAGCGATATACTCTGCTTCAGCTGTGGATACAGAAACGTTGGCCTGCTTCTTGCATTGCCAAGAGACAAGTCTAGGACCCAGAAATTGACATCCACCAGTAGTCGATTTCTGTCAAGAGCACATCCACCAAAGTCACTATCAGAATAACTATATAATTCAAAATTGCCTTCATAAGGATACCATAACCCAAGATTCGGTTTCCCTTTAAGGTATCTGAAAATACGTTTCACAGCAACCAGGTGCGACTCTTTTGGATCAGACTGATATCTTGCGCACACACATACAGCATACATGATGTCTGGTCTTGATGCAGTGAGATACATCAGTGAACCGATCATTGATCTGTATAGTGTTTGATCCACGGATTTGCCTTTCGAATCCGGTTGTATCTTGCAGTTGACATCAGATGGAGTTCGAATAGTCTGACAATCTTGCATCTTGAACTTTTTCTACAACTTCTCAACAAATTTTGATTGATTGATGAAAATTCCGTCAGCTGATTGTTTCACTTGTAATCCAAGAAAGAAATTAATCTCCCCCATTGAACTCATCTGGAATCTAGACTTCATGATTTCCTCAAATTCTTTGCACATTGACGCACTGGTCGATCCGAAGATAATATCGTCCACATAAACTTGAACGCATAAGAGATCGTCATTCTCCCTCTTCATAAACAAAGTTGGATCAATCTGTCCTCTTGTGAATCCATGTTCTAGTAAATGCTTAGATAAAGTCTCATACCAGATTCTTGGAGCTTGATGTAGACCATATAGAGCTTTACTCAACTTGTATACACGATGAGGATAGTCAGGATCTTCAAAACCCGGAGGCTGTCTGACATAAACGTCATCTGTAATTGGTCCATACAGAAAAGCGCCTTTAACGTCCATTTGGAATACTTTAAACTTCATGAAGGAAGCATATGCAAGAAAAACGCGTATAGCTTCAAGTCTTGCACCCGGAGCGAACACTTCTTCATAATCAATGCCTTCTTCCTGAGTGTATCCTTGTGCAATGAGTCTTGCTTTGTTTCTCACAACAATGCCACGTTCGTCTGGCTTGTTTTTGTACAACCATCTTGTACCAATCGCATTCTCTCCTTCAGGTAAGTCCACTAATTTCCAAACCTCTTGTTTGCGAAATTGAAGTAACTCCTCTTGCATGGCTTCAATCCAACTATTATCTTGCAACGCTTCTGAAATGTTCTTCGGCACCACTTGAGAAAGAAAACATGAATAGAGACAAACATTTGCTTGCTCAGTTTGACTTCTTGTAGTTCTTTGGTTCAACGGCCCGATAATCTGAGAGACAGGATGTTTCTTGTGAATTCGATGAATTGGTATGTCATCTCCTTGCACTTGACTCTCTAGATTAGAATGATTCAGATTCGGTAGATCTTGTAGAATAGTAGACACATGCGGAGTGAAATTCGGGACTTGATCCGGTGAATTGATGAAGTAATCAAAAGATTCTGGAATAACTTCAGCATTCGGATCTGATGATGGTTGATTTTGAACAGATCCACCATCATTAGGAGAACTTTGCGGATTCACATCATCTTCAAGATTGTTTGATTCTTGATCTTCTTGAGAACCAGAAGGACCCGGAGCTTGACTAGATTTGACATGATCAGGCTTATGAAACGACATGAATGGATACTCAGAGTTGAAATTTCCATCATTGTCATTATCAGAATCGTCACTAAAGCATCCCAAGTCACCTGATTCTTTCCTTGCTTTTCCCGAAAAATCAAACAAGTTAGAATTGAAAGATTTTGATAACGAATCTAAATCAAATAACCATTCGGGACCATGTGCCACTGACGGAAACGAATTTTCTAAAAACTTTACGTTAATAGTTTCAATAACAGTGTTTGTTTTGCTATTAAAAACCCGATAAGCTTTAGAAACATACGAATAACCAAGGAAAAATCCATCGTCAGATTTTGACTCAAATTTCCCGAGATGATCATTTAAATTTAAAATCGTTACAGGACAACCAAATGCTTTCAAATAAGAAATATTCGGTTTTCTTCCAAATAACAACTCATAAGATGTTTTCTGTTTATCCTGAACCAGTAATGTTCTGTTTTGTACAAAACATGCAGTAGCAATGGCTTCATCCCAGAATGTTATAGGAATTTTGGCATCTGCGAGCATGGATCTTGCTGCTTCAGTTAGTGTCCGGTTTTTCCGTTCCGCAACCCCATTTTGTTGAGGCGTTCTCGGAGCACTAAATTGTCTAGCAATTCCTTTTTCTGCACAAAACAAATCAACATTAGCGTTCTTAAATTCTGTTCCATTATCACTTCTTAAAATTTTCACTTTGCAATCCAACTGATTTTCAACTTTGATAATAAATTCTTTTAATAACTCCGCAGTTTCAGATTTAACATGCAAGAAATAAACCCAAGAAAATCTAGTGAAATCGTCAATAATGACAAAACAATAAGACTTCTTTCCAATGCTTTGCACATTTGTTGGTCCGAAAAGATCCATATGTAGCATCTGCAAGGGTTTTGAAATGGAGTTTTCTGGCTTGGACTTAAAAGACATTTGGTGCTGTTTTCCTTTCAAACATGCTGGATAGAGATCAGTTGTAGAGAACTTCTTTGAAGGTATTCCTACAGCGTGATTTCCAGTCACTAAACGATTCATGTTTCTGAAGTTTGAATGGCCCAGCCGTCTATGCCAAAGCTGACTCTCATCATTTGATGCATGTGCAATGAGACAAGTAGTTTCGGTTTCAGCATCAATCTGCGACATATCCAGCTTGTATACATCACGATCTCTTGGAGCTTTAACCACTACCCACTCATTGTCAATCTTGAAACCTGGTTTGAGTATATAACAGAAAGAATCATCAAATAAAGTTGAATACGATTTATCACAGATTTGAGATACACTTAGTAAATTAAAGTTCAACTGTGCACAGTAGTTGACTTTATCAAAACTAATGACCCCATTCGATACGGTTCCTTCTCCTGTTATTTTACCACCCGCATCACCTCCAAATGCAACGTGTGTACCATTTTTCAGCTTGAAATCCTGAAGCAAGGCATGGTTGCCTGTCATATGCCGGCTACACCCACTATCAACGAACCACGAGTTGATAGGTCTTCTTGGGCGTACCTGCATTTCAACAATCACTTAGTTAGTTTGGTCAACCCAGGCCCACACGGTCTTGGGTTTTCCGAATCTATCTACAATAGTAACTTGTTGATATTGAACATTTTGAAAATTTGTTTCATTTAAGAGATTTTGATGCTGATAACTGTTGTTTCGCCCATTGGCGTGCATTGATTGCTTTCTCCTCAAAGCAATAAACCTTTCCTCTAGCTTAGGATCAAGGTTATTTTCAAACTTTTGATTTCTTACCAATAAAGCTCTTGGTTTAAAACTGTTAACCTGCACATTTGAAACTGAATTGTTTCGATTAAACTTTCTCAAAACAGGAGAATGACTTTGATTAACATTTTGAAAACCAAATGACTGATTTCTTCGAAAATCTGAAAATGGTGTCATTTCTCTTGTTGAGTTTGTTCGAAAGAAACAATCCTTTGTGTCATGATTCCTTCTTTCACAAATATCACAAAATTTGTTATAATAACATTCTTCTGAAGAATGGTTTCTTTTGTCACAGAAACTGCAGTACCTGTTAAAGAAACATTCAGCAGTTGCATGGTTATAACAATCACAAATCTCACAGTGTTTCTTGCTAATCCTAAAGAGCCGATTTTTAACTTTTGATGTAGAACCAACTCGTGATTCATTATCATGTTTGTTCGGTTTTGGATTAACGACCTTTTGTGGAGACTTTGTTTGTGATTTTGATTGCATGGGACTCTGGTTCGATTTTAAACTGTTCTGTTTGGTTAACTTTTTAGATTCAATTCTCTTTTCATTGACAGCGGAAGACTTAGGACCTGAACCTGTTTTCAGACCAGAGTTAGATTTGATTGGAGAATTGATTGGTTTACCATAAGATCCGTTCAAATCAAACGTTCCTGCAGACACAAATTTAATTGTTTTTCCTTTTGACACTTTCTTTTTGACAGGTTTGACCTTGTCAGTTTTAACAATTTGAGCTTTGGTGTTGTCATTCGATTTTATGACACTTTTATCTTTCGATTCTTTTATTTCAGATTGATTGGACATTACTTTCGATTTCTGCTTCTTCGCAGTTGAAACTTCAACCTTCTTCACTTCTTGCTTCTTGATCAACTGATCAGCAACTTGCGCCTTTTGTTCTTTCTTCCACCTGATGTATTCAGGATCATTGTATCCTGAAAATTCACCTTCATCCTTCACTGTTTCTAACTTCGGATTCAGTTCCGGATACTCAACCAGTTGAATCAGAACAGGCTCTGATTTGTTGCTTGCTTCATCATCAGCTTCAGTTGTCACATCATCTTCTTCTTTCAAACTTTCCATCAGTACTTCAGAACCTTCAGACTCGGATTTACTTCTTTGAATTTCTTTGAATTTTCGTTCATTTTCAGGTGAATGATCAAATTCATTAAAGTTTTCCGGTAAGGTTTGTGTGATTGAATTTGGCATTAGTTCATGAGTGAAACCCAACCCGGTTTTGGTTTTGTTACCTCTTTCACTGATAAGTTGTTTAACCATTGTTTTACAACTTTTAACCTTTGTTAATTCAACTTGTGTGACAGCATGAGCAACTTTTTCTTGTTCAAAATTCTTTGTCATTTCTTCAAGTTGTTTTGTTACCATTTCCAGTTCCTTTAAGGTCTTGTTCCATGATTCTTTAAGTGACAAAATCTTCTCATCAGAAATTTCATGATCAATTTTAAGTTGTTCATGAAGTTTTTCATGTTTACTTAATTTATCACCAATTTTAAAAGAATGAGTTCGATAATGTTCTACTTGTTGAATACATTGTTCTGAACATAACCTTTCTTTCACATCAGTAGGTAATGGAACGTAATTAGGGGGCAAATCAGTACTAACCTTTGGTTGTTCGATAGAAGATGACGACTCACTGGATGTAGCCATCAGCGCTATTTCTGACTCAGATTCTTCAACAGGATCAGATTTTGCACTCCAGTCATATTCCTCTGAATCTTCATTCACATCTTCAGTCATTTTACCATCCCCTTCTTCAGACCAGTCTTCTTCTATTTCACATACCAGTGCCAAACCTGATGTAGGATCAGACGTGAATTGTTCTGCATACGCACTCCAATCATATCCGTCTTTTACACTGACTACCAGTGCCTTTGTTTGATCTTCTGGTTTCTTGCCTTCATCCTTTAGTTCAGGCATGGGAAGACTTTGATATGGTTTCTGAAAGAAACTTTGATTTCTACTTTGGTAGCTTGAAGACTGTTGTGAGCTTTGACCTTGACCTTGATTGCTTGAACTAGCTTGGTCGTTGTAATTCTGATTCTTAGGAGCCTTGCATTCCCTTGAAAAATGAACATAACAGTTACAGTTGAAGCATTTGGCCTTTGATTTGTCAAATCCAACTGTCTTGTTTGCATGAGGCTTGTAGCTTCGGTTAACATATGCATGCTTCTGCGTTCTATATGCAACCATCACCATCTGCCAGTTTAAATCCATTTCCTCAACGTCAACAGGATCCATCTCAAATAAGTCTTGAAGTACAACATCCATTTGACTTAAGTGACTTCCTTGGTATGCTTGAAAACTTGCCATAAAAGCAGTGAAGGCAATTTTGGTCTCGTCATCTTGTAACAAGATGTTCATCACATCTTTTACCTTGGCTTGAACATTCGAACTTTGACTTTCTGCTTGATTCTTCAGATTCTGACTTTGAACTTGAGCTCTTGGTGGAGATTGAGGTTGAGAATAAGTTGGTGAACTTGGAAAATATGATGAGTCAGTATAGAAACTTGCACCAACAAATAAATCACCCTCTTCTTCAAATTTGGTTGCATCTTGTGCAAGAAATGCATTCTCCACAGTATTGGCAGGATTTACCACATACTTATATTGAGTTTGTGAGCTTGATCTATCAGTATTTCTTGATCCTTCGTCAATCTCAACTTCTTCAATCTTTCCAATAAGTAGATCTAAATCCATTGGAAATTTCTCAGTATGCTTTAAGAGAGTAACAGTCTGCTTCCATGATGATGGCAAAGCACATAACAATCGATCATTCAAGTCTTGAAGTTCAGTCTTAACTCCGAGGTTTGACATCTCAGTAGTTAAGTGAACAAACCTGTTCATCATCTGATGTACTGTTTCTCCATTAATATGCTCGAACAACTCCAATTGTCTTTTCAACTTTGATTTCTTCAAACTTCTCAATTGTTCTCCTCCTTCACATATCGACTTTAATGCCTTGAAACATGTATAACCTGTCTGATATGCATCCAATCTCGACAGAACTTGAAGTGGCAGTCCCTTGCACATCAAAGAATAAGCCTTGCTATCATTCTTTACTTTTCTCAAGTCTTCTGCTGACAAATTATCCTCTGGATAAGGTTCAGTAGAATCTTTGGTGTAGGTACTTGCACTATCTGGAGCAGTCTGAGTTGGAATATGAGGACCCTTTTCAATTGACTTCCATAGATCATTGTCAATGAAGCATAAGTGATGTCTCAGTCTGATTGTCCAATTCTTGAAATCTGCACGATTAACAAGTCTAGGAACACGATTATCAGAATCATCATTAGGTGCCATTTTTAACAATTTTTAAAGAAAATATTTTTGGTTTTTGTTAATTTTTGAAAAGAAATAATTGAAATACTAAAATAAAGACAAGTAATTAAAGACAAGATAAGAAACAAGTATTAAAAACAACTAAAAATGAGTCACACGGCTGAACAGTGAAAATCCTTCTTCACCCGGCTAAACAGTGTCTTTGTTCTTCACCCGGCAGAGAAAAAGTCTTTACACGGCTAAACAGTTACACGGCTCAACAGTTGTATATCTTGACTTCTTTACCCGGCAGAACAGTTACCCGGCTGAACAGTTGCACGGCAACAAGAAATAACTTCACACGGCAGATAACTTGACCCGGCTTGAATCTTGACACGGCAAAAGCTTTACACGGCTGAACAGTTGTCGATCACACCGCAAGATTGTTTTCCCGGCTACACAGTCTTTGATCACCCGGCTGAAATTTCTTAATCACCCGGCGTAACAGTGTATTACCCGGCACAACAGTGTTTGATCCGGCTGAACAGTAACACTTTTTCCTCGTCAAATTCTTTACCCGTCTAGCACAAAATCCTTTACACGGCTGCACAGGACCTAATTGTTCTTCAATCTAAGTCCAAAGGAAATTGTCTAAGTCAAATTTTATCACCCGGCAAGTTAATCTTCAACCAAGTTCATACTGTTCATCATCTTCTTCATGAGAATTTTTCTGGGTTTGTCAAAAACTTGTCCAATTCGTTCAAAAATCACACACAAGCAGTGAAATAGTCCGATTATCAATCCCTAATCTCAATCAATCCAAAACATGATCAAACTTTGATGAATTTGAGCAAAATTCGATCGAACAGTAACTTTTTCAATCTTTTTAATTCCTCAGATCTGATGATAATCTGATGGAATTTGCACAATCGTTGTGAATTAGAAGTGATTGCGATGATAAATCAAAACTAAAAACAGCAAAAATTCATTCAGATCATGATATTTGAGCAATATTGATGTGTTTTGCTTGATGAATAGCGAAGAACACAATACCAACAGCTCTGATACCAATTGATAGGTTCAATTGGATCGTTAATATCGCTCAATGATCAGAATGAAACATACACAAACACAGTTCAATCATTAACACAATTCATACTAATAATTCTCTTTGTATATTGATGATCAAAGCAGTATTGTAATACAAGTGCAGGAGAAAATAAATCACACACACTAAGTTCTCTCTCTTACGTGAAATTGTGATCTAGCCTCTCTCCTCACACTCTCTCACTACATGCTTTAAAGCAACAATTACAAGTTTAAGGAATATAACAAAATAGACCCTAAACTATACATAAACATATAAACAAAATACAAAGTAAATCTTAATCTAGGAAATAGCCCTAACAATATCATTTCCATTGACACAAAGAATCAAAAAACAGATCTTTTCACTAAAACGTTTGATAAACCTCGTTTTTACGAATAGATCAACATGCTGGGTCTCATCTCCTTCTGATTTTCTTACTTTTCCTTTTTAATAATTCATTTTCTATATAATTAAAAATAATAAAAATAAATAAAAATAAAAAAAATATAATAAGGGGGTAGTCTAATTTTCTTACTTATATTTTTTGATAAAGTTTTCTCATCCCTTTGAGGTTGTTCTTGAGTCTCTTGCAAAATTTCAATTTTGCAATATAAAATAGAAATTTTGGGGGAGTAATGTTACAAATGAATCATTTCGTGCTTCATCTTGTATAAATAATTTCGTTTCTTTTGCAGGCTACAGTTTGTGTGGAAGGCATCTGAAAGAGGACGTTGATTTGTGTGATGATATGTCAATAGGCTCAGCTCGAACACAAGTAAACAACATTTATGTGATCAAACTAAATTCAAAAGAGCTCGGTGATAAGTATCATTTTGATAGTCACATGTATAGGTTGGACTCACCGGTGTGTCGGTGTTACTTTTGAATGTATTTTGTATGTTATTTATAAGCTTTTGTACTAGCGAAACTACGGGCGAATCTATTGATTCGCCCGTAGCTCAGTTTAGTGATTATGTGGTGTCGACTGGGCGAACCTAATTGTGCCCAGCGAACCTGTGTTGGTTCGCTAGATAGATTCGCTACAGCGAATCTATCAGTGAACCTAACACTGCTATATATTGTAACCTTATCCTCATCTTTATAGAACTTTTGCACATCTTTAACCAATACTCTTATCTACTGATTGTGTTGTGTAATCGTTCATTTGAGGTGCTAGGAGCATATTCTACTTATCTTTGTAGCTTATATACCTCATTTGTGTTGTGTAATCTTGTTATTGGGTTTGTTTGGATATTATACACTTTGTTGCTCAATTCTTGGATATTTTGTTGTTAAACAAGTCAACATAGCACTGAAATCACGATCATTATGGACCAACAATATGGTATCAGAGACTTAGTGCTCTTGATTGTTTGATTCAAGTGATTTTTGTGTTGTTTTTGGGGTTTTTGGTCGAAACACTATTTGATTCTGTTCAGGACTTGTTTTGGTGTTTTGGAGTTGTATTTTGCTCAAGTATTGTGTTATTTGGTCATAGGAAGCTTTTAAAACAAACGTGTATGCAAATGGTCAAGTTTTGAAGGTGTTCGGGTTGTTTTCATACTGTTACAGGCTGGTTCGTTATCCAGCGAATCTATCTGTTCTTCCAGCGAATCTAACTGTTCATCCAGCGAACCTAATTCAAATTCTTGTGCTGTTGGTTTGTGTTGTGGCCAGCGAATCTGACATCTCATTGAACGAAAGTTCACTTGTTTGGCTGAGTGTGCAAGCGAAAATGCTGCCAAAATCAGGCGAGCGAAACTGTGCTTGCTTGTCAGCGAATCTGTTTTGTTTGTCTAGCGAATCTGTCATCAGCGAATCTGCCAGCGAATCTGCTGTGTTCTTTGAGCGAACCTAACCAGCGAATCTGTTTGTCATCAGCGAATCTATAATCTGTTCTAAGTTATGACTTCATCAACACTGAATATGAATGATCTGAATAGCGTTCAACCTAACAGGCCACCAAGGCTTGTTAGTGGTGAAAACTTTGAAGACTGGAAAAGATGTTTGAAAGCCTTTTTCTACTACACAGACTACAACCAATGGGAATCTATTGTAAATGGTCCTCACGTGCCAACAACAGTTGAAGGAACCGTCACTTCAATAAACACAGATTCAAGTACTTTTACTGAAACAGATATCAAGTTACTTGATCGTGACAAGAAGGCACTAGGGGCATTGATACTTTGCTTGCATCAGGACATCTTCAACAGGTTTGCTGAACACACAACTGCAAAAAGCTTGTATGATGCATTGTGTGAGTTTTATGATGGCAATGAGGATCTGAAACTGGATAGAAAAGCTCAAGCTGAAAAAGAATTCAACTCTTTCGTGGGGTACTCACAAGAGAACTTGACTGATATTACAAATCGATTCCTATCTGTGTCAAGTAATCTGAAGAAGTATGATGATAAGCTGGGCAATCATGAACAAGTTGCAAAACTGTTAGATTCTCTTCCTCCTCAGTGGAGTCTTCAAATCAAGCTGTTGAAACAAGAAAGAAACTTTCCTGACTACAAACTGATGGACGTTATAAACAAGCTGAAGTCTTTCGACCTTGATGTGAAGAGAAGAGAATATAATCAGTCAATGATGGTTCCAAACATTCCTTCTCAAAATGCTGCACTTATTTCATCCGCTGCAAACTCATACATATACAGTGCTGCATCTAGAGGATCATCAAGTCATGTGTCTACTAAATCTGCTGGTGCACCTTCAAATGTTGGTTCAAGCTCAAATGCATCTGTCACCACTCAGATTCCATCTGACACCATGGCTTTATTTGGAATGTTTGTGCACAGTTATGAAGCTCTTGTTGCAGGTGAGTTAAAAGGGAAGGGTATGACTGTAGAAGATATGTATCAGGTGGATCCTGATGATCTGGAGGAAACAGACATCCAATGGCAGATGGCTATGCTCACTCTTCGTGCCAGACGATTCATGGAAAGAACCGGTAGAAGAAACTTTGGAAATCAGGGACAGAATAGTAAGCTGGGGTATGACAAGGGAAAGTTAAGATGCTATAACTGCAAACAATTGGGCCACTTCAAAAGGGAATGCCCTTTACCAATTGTTACTGAGCCAGTAAACTCTGCAAATCCAAGATCTGCTCCAAATCAAGAAAGGGTTGAGGAAGCAAAGTCAAAGAATGAAACTGCACTGCTCACCAACTTTGATTGGAGTGCAGAAATTGAAGAAACCAAGGAGGAGATTAATCATGCCCTTGTTGCTGAGATTGCTGAGGTTGATGACAACGATATAAATTGCTTTGATCCATTCAAAGAATTTTATGGAAAAGATGAGGAAGAGAAAGTGGAGAATGCCGATAAAGATCAATCAGATGTTATTGTTCAAGGGCATCTGAATCATTCAGGGTTGGTTTGTGAAGCTGCTGTTAATGAAGTGAAGCATGAGGAGGAGTCAAAGCTTACTTTGGAAGAAATGATTGAGAAGGCAAGGCTAGATGCAGTTGATGAATTCAAAAGAAGCACTCCCTACTGCCAGTGTGATCGTGCTCTTGCTGCCGAAAAACTGGTAATTGGTCTTCCTTACGATGTTATTAAAGATATGTGTTCATATGCTTGCAAAATTCGTTTAATTGGAATATACAAAGCTAATAAATTGTTAATGTCAAACGAAAACGAATTAAAAAGAACCATCAAAGAGCTTAAATTAAGTGAATCAAAATATTTTGTCAAGTTAAGAGAAGCTTTAAAAGAAAATGAACACTTAAAAAGAACTCTTTTGGAAAAGAACTGTGAAATAAACTACTTGACTGAGCAAGTTACACTTGCTGAATTTGAAGCAAGAAAACTTAAAAACAAATTGCAGCAGTGGACGATATCTGGTATGAAAAGGGAGGAACTCTGCAAGAAACAAAGGGGGGCCAGAGTTAAGACGGGTTTGGGTCTTAGTAACAATGAAACATATGCATATCCTCCACCTAGTACTTTCTGTTACTCTCCTACACCTATTCCTCATCCCTCAAATGAGTTAATTCAAGAGATTATGCAGAATGATACTGACAGTTCCATTGCAGGTTTAAGTGAAGTAAATCTTAAGGAAGTTAGAGAGGATTACGCATATGGTGGGAGTGTTGGGCTCGGTTGTTCTAGCAGTAGTGATTGCAGTAGTTCAGATTCCAAGAAGTCTTTTGAAGACATTAGTTTAATTAATTCTGTTTGTAGTAATGTGTCATATTCGAACAATTTCATGTCTAATAGTAATTTAGGGTGCTCTACTTCAAACCCTAATGTGTTGAATGATGATTTGATTGAAAATGTGTGTGTGAATGACAAAGACAAACTTTCAGGTCATGTCTCTGAAAGTCAAACCAAAACAAATTGTTTTCAAAAGTTCTTCACTCATCAAATTCCATCTTTCACACCAGTGAGAATTTCAAAACCAAAAGAAAAGGAATCATCTTTTTCATACATTCTTAAACCAAAACCTGAATCTGATAAAGTTAAAGTCACAACAGTTAAGTCAAAAGAACTCTATGACTCTTACAGTGACTGCAACTCTCAACTGTCTGAATGTGATGAGGAAATTGAAATAGATAAAATTCCTGTTAACAGAGTTTCAAAATCTGGTTTGAAGTCTCATTGTTTTAAATGTGGGAATACTGGTCATACTGTTAAGCAATGCCCCAAGCTAATCCAAAATAGCTCAAGGCAAAAATCTTTCGGAAAAAGATTAAACACATTTGTAAATAATTTCTTTTGTAATTCTTCATCTGCTCCACCACCCAAGTACACCAAGGCTTGGGTGCCAATTTCAAAGGTCTAACTTTTCATTTCTTTTAATAAATGTCAGGAACATTCAAATGCCGTTGTAAATAGTCATTGGCATATTGACAGCGGATGTTCCAGACATATGACAGGGTTGAAGGACCTCCTGACTAACTATAGGATCATAAATGGCGGTTATGTTGCTTTTGCGGGAGACAAGAAAGGTGGCAAGATGATTGGTCAAGGAGAAGTCTCAAATGGCTCACTTACTTTGGAAGACGTCAACTATGTTCCTGAACTGGCATTCAATCTTCTCAGTGTATCACAAATCTGTGATAAGAATATTCCAGTGATGTTTCTTCCAAATGAATGCTTATTCTTGAAGCCAGAGTTTACTATTCCTGAAGATATGGTGATCATGCGAGCTCCGAGACGAAATGATACCTATATGCTGAATATGGGATCACAGGAATCAAACTCCACCGTGACATGTCTCCTGTCTAAAGCTTCATCTTTTGAATCGTTTTTGTGGCATAAACGTTTAGGGCACATTAATTTTAAAATTCTGAATAAATTGGTTAAGAACAATTTGGTTAGGGGTTTACCACTCAAAGACTTTTCGGTGGTTGAGAAATGTATGGCTTGTGCTAAAGGAAAACAGCACAAAAAGCCACATAAACTTAAAATTACAAATACCATCTCAGAACCCCTCGAATTGTTACATACTGATTTATTTGGTCCAATAAGTGTCAAATCTATTGCTAAAAAGTCTTATTGCTTGGTTGTGACAGATGATTACTCTAGGTACACCTGGGTGAGATTCATGGCAAACAAGAGTGAGACTGCCGAAGAGTTGATGAAGCTGATTCCTCTAATCGAGGTTCTTGGAAAGAAAAAGGTTCAAGCCATCAGAAGCGATAACGGAACTGAATTCAGAAACCATATCTTCAACTCTTTCTGTGAACAACGGGGTATTCTCAGACAGTTTAGCGCCGCCCGTACACCACAACAAAATGGTGTTGCTGAAAGGAAGAATCGAACCCTTGTGGAGGCCGCTAGAACTATGCTGATTGAGTCAAAGCTTCCAATTATTTTCTGGGCTGAGGCAGTTAATTGTGCAGCTTATGTTCTGAACAGGGTACTGATTGTCAAGGAGAAGATGAAGACTTCATACCAACTGTTTCGAGGGATTAAGCCGCTGATTGATTTTCTGCGCCCCTTTGGATGTTCTTGCACTCTTTTGAATACTCAAGATCAGAAGACGAAGTTTGGTGCTGTCTCTGATGAATGCTTCTTTGTGGGATACTCGAACACACAAAAGGCGTATCGTGTTTACAACAAGCGAACGCGGATTGTGCAAGAGTCCTACTATGTTGACTGGCAAGAGTCAAACACTACCAGTATTGGCAGTGAACCGGCATGGTTTTATGATTCCACCACTATTTTCAAATCATTTAATCTTCCTGACTCTGACGATGACGACATCATTCCACACACATCAGTTTCTATTTTCAATCATCCATCTACACCATCACAACCACAACCTTCAACATCAGCTACACAACTACCTCCCACTTCATTTGACATTCCATCACCTCCACCACCTCAAACTGCATCAGATATTCCATACACATCTACTACCATTCAATCATCTGCTACTAATACAATTCCTCCAACATCACCTACACCTTCACAACCATCTAATCAAACACCCTCAACCGAACCAAATCCTTTATTCCTCGACACCGACTTTAAAACCTTGAAAAACCATCCTCATGATTATATCATTGGATCTATTACTGATGGTGTGCGAACTCGGAGTCAGATTGGTTTGATTAATGAATGTCTCTATGCTGCCTTTCTGTCTCAAGTTGTTCCAAAGAATTATAAACAAGCACTTGAAGATCCTAGTTGGGTGGATGCCATGCAAATGGAACTGCAGCAATTCAGGAAGCTTAAAGTTTGGGAACTGGTTGATCTTCCTCCTAACAAATGTCCAATCGGCACTAAATGGGTTTTCCGAAACAAGCCAGATGATCGCGGTGTTGTAATTAGAAACAAGGTGAGACTGGTTGTTCAAGGATTTGCTCAAGAGGAGGGGATTGACTACACCGAAGTTTTTGCTCCAGTCGCTCGCCTGGAAGCCATCAGAATCTTTCTTGCTCATGCTGCGAACAAAAACTTTAAAGTTTATCAGATGGATGTGAAATGTGCATTTCTATATGGAGACATCGATGAGGAGATCTACGTATGTCAACCACCGGGTTTCGAGGATCCAGATTTCCCGTCAAAGGTTTACAAGCTTGATAAATCCTTGTATGGGTTGCATCAAGCTCCACGGATCTGGTATGAAACTCTGACACAGTATCTTCTCAGCAAAGGTTTCTCTCGTAGGACTATAGATATGACATTGTTCAAGAAGGAGGTGAATGGCGAGCTGCTGATCGTTCAAGTGTATGTTGATGATATCATTTTTGGTTCGACTAATGAAGGGTTGTGTAGAGAATTTGAGAAGGTGATGATGGATCGTTTTGAGATGACCATAATGGGGGAGATGTGTTTCTTCTTGGGGCTGCAAGTGGAACAAAAGCCTGATGGAATTCTGATCCACCAAGAGAAATATATCAAAGAAATCCTCACGAAGTTTGGCATGGATGATTCTTCTCCTGAATTGATTCCTTTTACAGCTCAAACATGCCTTACTTCCGATGATAATGGGAATCCTGTGGATGCTCATCGGTACCGCTCGATGATCGGATCTCTCATGTATCTGACTGCAAGCCGACCAGATATAACATTTGCCGTGTGTTACTGTGCTCGTTTCCAAGCCAATCCAAAAGAATCACATGAAAAAGCTGTTAAACGAATTTTCCGTTACCTTAAGGGTTCCTCTCGTTTGGGACTTTGGTACCCAAAAGGTGGGAACTTTGATTTACATGCCTTTTCTGATAGTGATCATGCTGGTTGCAGGATTAACAGAAAATCAGTCACTGGCGGATGTCAATACCTTGGAGAATGTCTTGTTTCATGGCAAAGCAAGAAGCAAACAACCGTCTCTCTGTCCACAGGAGAAGCAGAATACATAGCTGCGTCAAGTTGCTGTTGCCAAGTGCTATGGATTCAGCATCAGATGATGGATTATGGCATCAACTTTCTTCATACGCCACTATTCTGTGATAATGCAGCTGCTGTTGGAATTGCCAAGAATCCTATTCATCACACTCGCACCAAGCACATTGAAACAAGAATTCATGCAATCAGGGATGCACAGGAAAAGGGGTTTATTGATATTATTCCTATTGAAACTCGAAAGCAAAAAGCTGATCTTTTCACAAAAACTTTTGACAAACCACGTTTTTATGAACTGATCTCCATGCTGGGACTTATATGTTTTTGAAAACCTTTTTCTGTGAGAATCCATTTGTAAATATGTAAATAATCTTTTCTTCTTCTTCTTTGAAAAATCCGTGGGTCACTCGCTTCATCGCTCCGTTACTTTATTTTATCTTTATTTTCTTTTATTTCTTTCTATCTTTCTTTTTTTGTGTATGTATATATATTAAGAAAAATCTGAAAAACAAAAATTTCTTATTAGATAGCTATAATATAGAAATTTTGGGGGAGATATAATATAGTTTTTCAAATTTTGCTATTTCAGGATCTCCTTTTTGATTGATGTTGAAGAGACGTTGAAGGAGGTCAGAAGCATTGCGTTTGGGATATGTCAGATAGGCTCAGCCCGAAAACATGTAAACAGTGATTGTGCAGCCAAACATAACGTTCAAGATCTCGACAACAAGGATTATCTCCTTGACATGATTGGATTGCACAAAGATAAAGGTTCTGTCAAAAATGGGTTGTGAGCGTCAAATCTTTGCATTGATTTCCCTAAACTTCCCAAATCACCCTCGCCCTATCCCCGAATCGAGTTTCTAGTATGCAAAACAAATAAAAATAAAAAGCTGCTAGTGATGCTCTTCGGAAAAGCCTCTGAGTGAGTTACTTGTTAACTCCTCAGAACGTATTGAGTCAAAGTGCTTAACTCCTCTGCTATACGAAAGTATTGACCTGGAGTTGGTGGATCTTCTCTGCTATACGGAAGTATTGACCTGAAGATTCACCGAGCATGCTCAAATGTTTATCTCCTCTGTTATACGTCGGTATAGACCTGGAGCTCTGAACTATTTGAGTTTCCCAAATAATAAGTCGCATTGTGTTCAATAGAATCAATTGCTGACAAGCTCCACACACAAAGAAAAGATGCAAAAATTGCACAAGTGTCAAAAGAAGCAAATGCATCGATCAACATTCAAAAGTTGATCATTGAAATTCAAGCAAAGTCAATCGTATTGCTCAGATATACCCTGATGACAGAACTTGTTCTTTTTACCTAGATGTCTGTGGAGACCAAGTTGTCTGAGCTTCTTCAATCAAACCAAAAACATGATAAAAGAAGCTGCTGATCTCTTGTTGAAAGGACTAAGGCATGGGTTTAAATGGACAAACATATCTACAATCCCGTCAATCGATGATTCTCCGGATTCTGCTCAAAACATCATGAAAAATATATATCCTTATTAGCGTTTAAAAGTCCTTTTTGTTGTTTTTTATCATTTTATTTTTAACTCCTATCTTGTTATTATTAGTATTTTTAGGATTATATTTGTTTATGTTTATTTTTGGAGCGTTGAAATCGTGGGACGTTTTCACGAATTTACAAAGAATTTAAAAATTGAAAAAATCCAAAAATATTTTTTTTGTTCATGTGCTAGCGAACCTACAAGCGAACCTACAGGTTCTCCAGAACCTCAAAGTTCGCCCGGAATCTCTTTGATTCGCTGCAGTGGTTTCACCTGACTTTTGGTCTTCTGGCGAATCTAAAGTTCGCTGGTCTGTCTGCCAGCGAACCTTTGTCTGTATATATAGGTTGTGACAGCGAAATTTTTCAAAATATTCGCTGTCACTACTGTAGCAAAGTTTTTCAAAAACCAACGACCGTACGTTCGATTCTCACTATTTCACCGGTTTTTCAACAAATTTACACTGTTTTTTGGTCTGGTATGTCATCGTCTACATCCTAATCTTTGTTTTAAACCCTTAATCGCACCATAATCCTGTTTAATCTGTCGATCTGTGATTGTGTGTAAATCAATGACTGTTTTGGTGTGTTTTAATTAGGCTTTTACTTCATAATAGTCCCCTTTGATGATTATACTACATGTTTGTTGCTTTGTATGCTTGATAATGGTGTATTGATTGTGATTCTGGCCGTTTTTCAAAAACTAGGGTTTCCAGCGAACCTATGTGTTCGTCTGGCGAATCTGAACGAAAGTTCAAAACTTCGAGCGAACCTATGTCGTTATGCTGCCCGCGCAACAACATAGATTCGCCCGACTGTTGCTAGCGAACCTATACATTCGCTCGACCAAAATGACTGATTTTTCATGTCAGCGAATCTATAGGTTCTGGTGCCAAAATCTCAGGTTCGCTATATCAGCGAATCTAAATTCCAGCGAACCTATTAACTGTTTTTCAAATCTTCGTTTCTGATCAATCTCCGTTTATTTTTCAGGCACAATGTCGACATTATTCTTCGAAAGAAAGCACAACATGTGTGCTTTGCTTGATGAGAATCATGAAAAGGCTGGCAGCTATAGAGATTCTATCAAATGGCTGAAGTCGTCTCATATACATCACGCCATATCTCACTCACCCACTATATATGAGCTGCATATTCGGGATTTCTGGCGAACTACGGTCATGAACGTGTCTGTACAGCCATCACGTATATGTGCCAAAGTCAGTGGATTTGACTTAGAGTTCACAGAAGCTGATCTAGCTAGGATTTTGAGGCTAGAGGATGATGTTGGGGATGAAGTGATGATGTCGGCTGAAGAGGTTTATGGGGCTTTTAGGACCGCTGGTTATAAGGGTCCAATGCCCGGTGAGAAGAAAATGGAGTTCGTAAAGTCCTATCTGATCCAGGAGTGGAGGTACATTGCACACGTATTTATTATGTGCCTGGATCATAGGAAAGGGGGAACAGACGGACTGAATTTGGACTGGGCTCGAGCTATGATGCTGTTCTGCCGAGGGCAGAAGGCAAATCTTGCGAAGCTTATCTACAACTATATGCTTGAGAACATCCATGCTACAAAGGGGGGTAAATGGTTGATGTATCCCAGGTTTATCCAGATGGTGCTGAATGACAAACTGCCTAATCTGCCAGTTGTAGGTGATGTCCTGAAAATATGGGACATGCATTCGAGGATTTTCAAAGATTGTAAGGCGGTGAGATCGGATTGTGTGGGTAGGACTTCATATCTGTGGGAGAACATGTACTCTGCAGAAAGATGGGTATATATACAGAGGTTGATGGAGACGGAGAGGAAAAGGGGTGGAGAAAACATAGAGATTGTAGAGAAGAAGATGAAGAAACGGAAAGCGTATGCCAAAGAAAAATATTACTCATTCGATCGAGAGGTTGATGAAATTCAAGCTGAAATTGATGCTGGTAGGGAACAGCGGACGAAGAGGAGGTCGGATGCTCAAACCGAAACGTCAAAGAAAGCAAGGCACGAGACTGGCGGTACATCGGGTGAATCAGTGGATGAATTAAAGGGTCAGATTGAAAGTTTGAGGGGAGAACTGGTGGAGCTGAAAGGTAGGTATGAGGAACTGGAAAAGCAGGATGCTGAGAAATCAACCGTTATATATGAGATGGGAAGAATGATGAAGGATCAGCAGTGTCTGATAGTGAGGATCTTCAAGGAACTAAATAGTTTGAAGGAAAAGGAGGGGACAGAGCCTGCAATGACTGAAGCTGAACTGAACTCCTTAACGGATGCTGCAATGTATCCGTTAATGGACGTCGTATTTGGAGATCAGAATAAAGGTAAAGGGAAAGTTGCTGAGGAGACATTCGATGAAGAGATGGGCATTGATTTAGATGTGTTTGAAGGGGAAGAAGTGGTAGGAGGATCTGGAATGGATTACACTTTGATAGATGAACCGGAGGTTGATATAGATGCAGATAGTGAGGAGGATCTGGATGATGAGCCCGAAACATATAAGGTGGAAGAAAAGGGGGTGAGTTACCAGTTTGAGCACGTTGAGCTAGATAAGTCAGAGTGGTTTAGGAAGGAAGTAGAAGTTGTCCCTGAGGTGCCGATATTTCAACACTTGGATGAACCCAACACCAAACAACTGGATAGGCAGGTAATAGCATGGAAGTATAACAGTGTGGTTGATGCTTACATGGTTAAACGAAGGGGTGGGGACATCAGTTACATCAAGAATAGAAAGCACTTCGCCACCTTACCTCGGTGGGATTTGCGTAGATTGGCCGAACTTCCGTTATTGGGAAAGGAAGATAGTGGCAGGGCTTGTGCATTCGAAGTGACGATCAGGGAGGCTGCAAAGTCTAATTTTGTTGACTTTGGGTACCAAAAGCCTAGGAGAATGAGGCAGAAGAGAGATAGGCATTGGATCTCGTGGAAGGGAAAGATCGTATTGAAGATTGAAGCTCCAAAGATAATGACCAGGGTTAGGGTTCCGGACACTCAGCCACCCAGACTGCAGGATTTCCTCAAGTGGTTTTACGATAACAGCACGGGTGAAGCTATTATCAGATTAAAAGGGGAAGATCGTCTAGAAATCAGACTGTTTGACCCAATGGAGATCTTTTCTTTCTGTGATGAGGATCTGAGAGTGTTGTGCGAGAACAGGATAAAGCACGGGGCTGGAGATGATACGAAGACCGAAGCGAACCTGTTTGTGAAGGTCGCAAACAAAGCCCGGGGGATTCGTGCTGAACTCAGAACTGTGAATGAAAGGCTAAGAAGAACTGATGATCAGCGTATGGACATGGATGATCTAACTAGACAGCTGGATCAATCGATTGAGAGGAGGTTCGAGAAACCGATGCAGGTTATAGATTTAGATGTTACGGGCGAGGAGCAAACCATAGAAACTCAGGCGGAGACGACAGTTCAACATATGCCTGATACTGAGGTCGCAGATGCAGAGTTTGTGGAGTCAATGCTGAATTTTAGTGAAGATGAGGCCGGATCTGAAGACGTTACAAATCCTTTGGCCGGAATTGAAGACAGGGCAGGAGCGTACATTGAACATCTTTGAAGCCAAGATGAAGACGGAGCTAAATTAGAAGACTTCCCCAGGTGAGGTCCAACCTAGGGGGAGTATTGATAGTCACATGTATAGGTTGGACTCACCGGTGTGTCGGTGTTACTTTTGAATGTATTTTGTATGTTATTTATAAGCTTTTGTACTAGCGAAACTACGGGCGAATCTATTGATTCGCCCGTAGCTCAGTTTAGTGATTATGTGGTGTCGACTGGGCGAACCTAATTGTGCCCAGCGAACCTGTGTTGGTTCGCTAGATAGATTCGCTACAGCGAATCTATCAGCGAACCTAACACTGCTATATATTGTAACCTTATCCTCATCTTTATAGAACTTTTGCACATCTTTAACCAAAACTCTTATCTACTGATTGTGTTGTGTAATAGTTCATTTGAGGTGCTAGGAGCATATTCTACTTATCTTTGTAGCTTATATACCTCATTTGTGTTGTGTAATCTTGTTATTGGGTTTGTTTGGATATTATACACTTTGTTGCTCAAGTCTTGGATATTTTGTTGTTAAACAAGTCAACATAGCACTGAAATCACGATCATTATGGACCAACACATTTTCATAGACATTTGGCCTGCACAAAGTAATAAGTTTTGACAAAAAGGGGCTAAGAGTATTTGATTATTACTTGATTTTTTCCCAAATCTAAACCCTTTAGCCTTAGCCCTGAATGACGCTTCTAGTTAGCTCTTCAGAATTCTTTTTCGTGCTTATCTCCTCTGCTATGCGGAAGCAATGACCTGGAGTGATGATCTTCTCTGTTATATGTAACTATAGACCTGAAGCTCTCATCAGCACGCTCAAATGATCATCTCCTCTATTATATGTAAATATAGACCTGGAGCGCTCATCATCTGCAACCCACAATGCTAAGCTCACAACGTTTCTACATCAAGATCGTTGTTTGACGCTTCAAAAGATTACGCTCACAACGTTTCTACATCAAGATCGTTGATGATGCCTAAATCCCAAATCCAGTTCACTTCCAAAACATTCACAATGATTATTAATTGATCATTGTCTATGTCCATTAAATTTATAAAATCTTGCTAAATAATCTAAACTCAATAAGCAATGATGTCAAAACAAGTCACTTTACTGAATGTTTGTGGAAACCAAGTCACCCGAGTTTCTTCAAATCGAAGCTAAAACATGATAAGATCATCACAGATTATCTGTTGAAAGGAACAAGGCATGGGTTTAAATGGACAAACATATTGACAATCTCGCTAAATTTATGTTCTTCCGGATGGTCACTAAAATGCATTATCTGATATCCTTCATGAAACTTATTGTTTACTATCTTTTCTTTATAATGATGCTTATTATCTCGTGGGATGTGTTATCTTTGTTTTAAAATATTTGTAATCTAATTAGACTCTTCTACAAAAAAAAATTCCAAAAATATTTGTTTTAAAAGTTTTTTTTATGACACTATAGTTTCGCTGATTTGCGAAACTATATGCTGATATTCACGGGTATGGGTCGAATTGGGTCATAATTGCTGTTTCAAACACTAAAACAAAACCCACTTAAAACCCTAGTTTCATTTACTTTCGATCTGTCATATCGTGGTGTTTTTAGTGTCATATAATCGGTAAGTTTGATTACTAAACTTGTTTCGAACCTTCGTTGTTGTTTTAATTTATAGGGTTTGATCTGCATTTTGATGTATTTGACTGTTGGTGTTCATCGATATGCGAATCTATGGCTCTTTTTGCGAAACTGAACGAAAGTTCTATATGTGTTTGTGATACTACGCCGTTATGATGCCCGCGTGTATTTGTTAGTGTTGGCAAACACATATTTGCGAAACAACAATGTCGAATGATATTGGACCTTAATGTCGATGTCTTGCGACACTGCTGTGTTGCATCTTTGCAAACTTATCTGCGAATTTTTTTTAATTTTTATTTTTTTTTTATTAATATTGTTGTGTTTTCTTTTATCTTAATTTCTTTACTGACACACTTCCGTTTTAACGTATTTCAGGAAAGAAATAGATCCAAAGCCGCATGCTCCTCTGTACTTCAATCGTCGGTCGAATGTAGTGGCATATTTGAACAAGAGGAATCCGAAGTCTGTAGGTTACTGAGATGCAATCAGTTGGCTCAAGGCGTCTCCGATTGCATATGCCATTTCGCACAATACAGTCATTGATCAACAACATGTTCGAGATTTTTGCACAAATCATCGCAAGAAGCAAGGGGAAATCATCGCAATGGTTATGGGGGAGCGGATCGTGATTACTGCAGAGTCTGTTGCACAAATACTGAAGATGGAACGTTGTTAGAAATAAATAGATTAGCATTTAGACTAAACTTGTATTTTACATTTTGTACATGTCTAGGGACGTATTATGTAAAATAGTTTCTAGATAGTTAGTATTGATATATAAATAGGATATTGTATCTCATGATGAGAGAGCTTTTTCATTCAACTGTGTAATTTTGCTATTGATCAATACAATTGCATTTTATGAGTATTTCATGTGTGTGTTAGATTGATATCAAAATTGTGTGAAATTGTCTCGTGATCGTGATCGACTATTGCAGATTTGTTGATCGTAAACCTTGCTTTATCAATTGGTATCAGAGCTATTGGCTCAGATATGGATCGTGTTCATCATCTACGAACACTGTTCCATTGAAATTTGCATCAAATTGTCGATTTCGATAAGATCTATTGAATCGAAGCTATGTTACATCAATCTAAACACAGATCGAGGTTCAATTGTGAATAATTACATTCAAACAGAAGAAAATTCATCAAATCTATGAGTTTTTGTGTTCAAAACGTTATCGAACAAAATCCTCAAAAGTTACATCAAGTATGTTGAGAATTGGTGAAACTTGTGATTAAGGATCATTGATCTAATCATTGTTAAGCTATTCATAAAGAATATTCATCAAAAACAGTTCAATATCATGAAATCAGAAATCGGAATGTCTATGAAGTTTCCGTTTTGGATCTAAGTGTTTTGGAAAATTGCAGAAAATTTGTTTAAGTGTTCCTCTATTTGACAACTGTTCATCCGTTTGACAACTATTCATCCGTCGGAGTACTATTGAGGCGTATTGATCTGAACTTAGTCAAAATAGTGTTTTTTTAATGGTACTGTTCGTCCGTTTTCTGTCCGTTTCACAAGTATTCTATCCGTTTCACTCTATTCCAAAATATTTAGGAAATTTTATAAGTGTTTCTCTGTTCCGCATTTCATCCATTCAACAAAAATATTCAAGTATTTTGTCCGTCTCACTCTTCATCCATTTTTGCAAAATTTTCTGAGTGTTTCTGTCCGTTTCATATATTCTCAAATTCATCCGTTTTTGCAAATTATTCTAAGTCTGTCTGTTTCATAGTCTAATTCGTTTCATATCTTTTCTGTCTGTTTTTTTTTTCATTCAATTACTTAAAAAAATCAATCAAAAATACCAAAAATATATGTTTCATTTGTACATCATGGCAATTGATGATTCTGAGAAAAACGTTCCAAAGTTGAAGAATATAACTACTTTCAAGAACTGGACAATTTGATTAAAGCTTCATTTGAAGTCAATAGATTCCGACTTGTGGAAATCTATAGAAAAAGTTCCTTTCATTCCCACTCAACATGTTGATCCATATACAAACGGAGTAGTTTACACTAAAGAAACTACCACTCCATATCCAGAAGATGATTTTGAAGGTGAAGACTTGAAGAAAGTGAAAAATGAGATCAAAGCTTATTCGCTCATGTGCAAGGGCTTACCTCTTGAAGTTTTTGACCCGACTTGAAAATTATCAAACTGGATATACTCTTTATAAAGCAATAAAAGTTATCTGTGGCGGAGGGGAAGAAATGCAATCTTTGAGGAAGCAGAAATTGAAAAGACAGCTAGAATTATTCGATCACTTATCCGGAGAGTCAATTCATCAGATGATGAATCGATTCATGCAATTAACTTAGGAAATGTCAAAAGCTGGAGTGAAAAATGACTTGAAAGATCTGAATGATAGATTGTTGAATGCTTTACCATCAAGTTGGAAGCTAACTGTCATCTTGTTGAAGCATACAGAGAAATTTCTATGGACATGGATATTTTTATCACCAAAATTGAGTCTGTGGAAATTGATGAGAGTTCGAGGAACAATGGTCATTTTGTACCATCACCACAGTACAAATTCATAACTTCACCAGTAAACACAAGTGACAATGCATTTGTGGTTCTAAAAGAAGTAAGAGAAGAAGGAGATTTATTTGTTGGAGCTGATTTCTTTGCTGAATCCTTGTAGTCAAGTTCATACCCTACACAAACTGCAAGCAAATCTCATCTTCACAATCTCAACCAAATCAATAGGGAAAAACAAATCAAAACCAGTTTGAAAATCCTAAACTCAATTCTGTTAATTCATGCAAAGTAAATGATGTGATTAACATTTTATTGCAGGATGATGAAACAAAGAATGCTTTTACTGCATTTATGGCAAGTTTTCAAGCATATCAAGGTAGTCATCTTACTAACATGGAAATTGTTTTGCAGGATTTAGAAGAAATTGACCTGAATGATATTGAAGAGATGGATCTTAATTGGCAAATGGTGATGATCGCTTATTGAACGCAAAAGCATGCCTATACAAACAGGAATTTCAGAGCTGCTGCGAATCGAACTGTTGGATTTGATAAATCAAAAGCAAGATGTTTTAATTGAAACAATTACGGTCACTTCTCAAGAGAATACAAAGCTCCAAAGCAGCATCAATCAGGAGCACAATGAAGCTCAAATTCATCTCAAGCAAGCTCAAGCAACGTGAATTTTCAATCAAGACCTCAACAAACTATTCAAAGACCATATCATCAGAGTCTTCCCACATCTGAAGTGAAAAATGATTCAAAGAAAAGCGAAGATCAAAACAAGGCACTGGTTGTAAACATTCAAAATGATTATGATTAGAGTGCATATGTAGAACAGTTTACTGCAGATCTTACATCTAATTTGGCTCTAGTTGCTGAAGTGTGTGAAGAGGATTGGTCAGAGGAGAATGATCCAAGATTCAATGATGCTGAAGATGGTGAACTAAATATGACTGGAGTGCTAAATCTGATCCAATTATTGTCGAACAAAGTGAAGAAATCAATCAAGTTAAAGAAGTAAAACAGACTTCGACAGTCAATAAGGATGAAGAAGTGGCACATATGGTTCAGTCAGAAAAAATTAAGGTTGAATTCTCATCTTCAGAATCTGAAAAACCACCAAATTATATCCCTTTACCTGAAACAGTGAAAGAAAAATTGTGTACATCTGAATGTGCTGAGCAGATTGAGCATTATAGATCTTATTCATTCAGAATTTGTGACAAATTTGCTAAAGAAGAAAGAAGGCATAATAAACTTAAAGAAGATCACAAAATTTCAACTGAAAAGATCTTGTCTATACAAGAGTCTTGGAAGAAATCACTTGAAGAAATTGAATCACTTAAACATCAACTCTCAGAAGTATCAAAGAATTTTGAACAAGAAAAAATTGATCATGCTTTAACACAAGTAGAATTGAAAAAGGTGAAAAGTTGTAAACCAATGGTCAAACAACTGGTGAGTGAGAGAGGAAACAAGAACAAAACTGGTCTTGGTTTTACACATGAACCATGCCAGAATCAATCACTAATACTCTACCAGAAATTTTAACACCAATGATCATTCACCTGAAAATGAAGCAAAGTTGAAAGAATTACTCAGGAAGAAGTCATACTCTGAAAGTCAAGCTGAAAAGAGTGATGTTGATATTTTTGTTGAAACAGATAAATTAAAAACCCAAGATGGTCATCCTGTGAAGATAAAGTCTTATCATCCTAGGAACAGAATGAAGCAAGTGTATGTTGCAAAAAGATCACAAGTTATTCATGAAGAGAATCAAAGCAAGAAGGAACAATCTAATTCAGATAGTTCTTCAAATGATAACTCATCGGATTATGGTTTCAATAATCCTGAGTTTATCAAGTGGCAAAAGGAAATGCAGCAGAAGAACCTTGATGAAGCATAAAAGCAAAGCAAAAGCTCAAGTTCATCAATTTCAAAGAAATCATTGAAAAGTTCTATGTCTGAATTCAAATAAAAAAGAAATGAACAACAAAATAACAAGTTTCTAAAACCTGTTAACTTTGTATCAGCTGGTAAATTTGATATGAACAAATTTGAATATAACAAATCTAACTCAAATGTCAAACAAATTTCTTATCCGAAAGCAGGTTCGGGATCATAGTCTTCCGCTGTACATAAAAAGTTTGAATCAATGAGGGTTAATCCACATGTGTCCAAATAAAAAACCATCAACAAACATCAATCATCAAAACACCACATTAACCAAAAATCTTTAAAGAATGAATCTAATTCAAAGTCAAGGGTTAAGCGTGAGTTGTTCAAAGAACATCAGAAATACTGTGATATTTGTGATATGTACAATCACATTACGAATGAATGGTTTTTCAATAAATACTGTCACATTTGTGATATGAGAAATCATTCTACCGAGGATTGCTATTTTAACAAATATTGTGCTATTTGTGAAGAAAAGAATCACAATAAATCAGATTTTTATTTCCGATACAATTCTCCTCAATACAGTAAATTTCAAAGGAACCAACAAATAGGCTTTCAAAATTCACAAAAACTATCGTCATTAGGATCAAGAAGTGTCAGAAAAGAGCAAAACTTTTGTTACAACTCCATGTGATGCTACAAAGAAGGTTTACCACAAGAACCCTTTTGTACCAAGAGCTGTTAAAATGAATAAATCTGAGGAAAAGGCATCAAAGACCAAATCATTTTCTGAATTGGAAAAACAATATCATTTTTTGAAAAATAGTCACTGTGATTTGAGTAACATGCATTACAAGCAAATCACTGTCATTGGCAAAAATGGCAAGCCCAAGACAATCTCGACTTGGGTTGATCTCTCTAACTAAGTGTGTTCGTAAATGCAGGTGCGCCTAAGAAGACCTATTAACACATGGTACGTTGATAGTGGGTGTAGCCGGCATATGACATGCAATCATGCCTTGTTACTAGATTTTAAAGAAAAGAATGGAACACACGTCGCTTTTGGAGGAGATGCAGGTGGAAAAATCACAGGCGAAGGAACTGTTTTAAATGGAATTATCAGTTTTAGTAAAGTCGACTACTGTGTCCAGTTAAACTTTAATTTACTCAGTGTCTCGCAAATCTGTGATAAATCATTTTTAAAATTGTTTGATAAATCTCACTGTTACATTTTGAACCTAGGTTTTCAATTCAGTGAAGATTGGATTGTTGTTAAAGCAGATCGAGATCGTGATGTGTATAAACTAGACATGTCACATGTTGATTCAAGCGTTGAGACAACGTGCTTAATCGCAAAACCATCAAATGATGAAAGCCAATTATGGCATAGGCGACTCGGTCATACCAATTTCAAAAACATGAAAAAACTTGCTGCAGAAAATCATGTCATTGGAATACCATCCAAGAAATTTGCTACAACTGATTACTGTCCTGCTTGTTTGAAAGGCAAACAATGCCGAGCGTCTTATAAGTTCAAACTGATAAACTCAGATGTTCATCCTTTACAATTTTTACATATGGATTTGTTTGGTCCAACCAATGTGAAAAGTATAGGGAAGAAATCATACTGTTTGGTTATCATTGATGACTATACAAGATTCACTTGGGTTTTCTTTCTCCACTCTAAATCTGAAACTAGTGAAATCTTGAAAGAATTTATTATTCGAATTGTAAATCAAATGGATTGAAAAGTAAAAAGTATTCGAAGTGATAATGGAACTGAGTTTAAAAATGCTAATGCTGATTTATTTTTTGCAGACAAAGGCAATTCAAGGCAATTCAGTGCGCCTAGAACTCCAGAACAGAACGGAGTAGCTGAAAGGAAAAATCACACATTAATCGAAGCTGCCAGATCAATGCTAGCTGATGCAAAACTTCCAATTACTTTTTGGGATGAAGCAATCTCAACGGCGTGTTTTGTGCAAAATAGAACCTTGCTTGTATATGACAAAAACAATACTCCTTATGAGTTAATCTTCGGACGAAAACCACATATTGAATTTTTAAAATCTTTTGGGTGTCCAATATCGATTTTGAATTTAAATGATTATTTAGGAAAATTCAATGCTAAAACATATGAAGGATTTTTTCTAGGTTATTCATCACTTTCAAAGGCTTTTCGAGTTTATAACTCAAAGACAAACATTGTGATTAAAACAACAAATGTTAAATTTCTTGAACATTCGTTTCCATCTGTTGCACAAGGTCCTGAATGGTTATTCGATATTGATTCATTATCTGATTCACTGAATGCTAAATTTTTTAATCATGCAGGTACAAAATCAAATCAAGCAGGAGATCTCGGTTCTTTCACTGATGATTTGAATGATTCAAATCAATTTTATCCTCTTCTATAATTAATGAATCTAATAAAGTTCATGATCAACATCAAGCTCAATCTCATATTCCAGAATATCAAAATGAAAGTCATGTCCCTGAAGCACCAAATCAGTCTCTCCTAATGATGGATAAGAAGTCATTCACTCAGACTCATCGACAGATTCTGACAGTGAAATGATAAATGATAGTATGGATTACTTCACAAATTCACCATCACATATTCCAAATTTTCAGCCGCATACGTCGTCACTACTAAATGATTCGGACATGAATCATTCAAATTTGGAAGTCAATAGTCAGGGTGATGAAATTCCTACACATCGCATTCATAGGAATCACCCCATCTCTCAGATTATTGGAGCTTTGGATGAGCGCACAACTCGAAGCAAATCTCAAGCTAATGTGTGTTTATATTCATGTTTCTTATCTTAAGTTGTTCCAAATAATGTCATGGAAGCACTCAATGATAATACTTAGATCGAGGCAATGCAAGAGGAACTGTTACAGTTCAGAAAGCAGGAAGTATGAAAACTTGTCGCACTACCTGAAGGGGGATCGACAATTGGAACGAAATGGCTTTTCAAACAAGCCAGATGAAAGAGGAATTGTAATAAGAAACAAAGCTCGTCTTGTTGCACAAGCATACACACAGGAAGAGGGCATTGACTACAAAGAAGTGTTTGCTCCGGTTGCTAGACTAGAAGCTATACACGTCTGTTTAGCTAATGCTTCTTTCATGAAATTTAAGGTGTATCAGATGGATGTCAAAGGAGCATTTTTGTATGGAGCTATCACTGATGATGTGTTTGTTAAACAACCTCCGGGTTTTGAAGATCCAGAATTTCCTCATCACGTGTATAAGCTAAACAAATCTCTTTATGGACTTAATCAAACTCCAAGGATATGGTACGAGGCATTGTCTAAACATCTCACTGATAACGGATGCAATAGAGGTCATATTGATCCTACGTTGTTCATCAAACGAGAGAAAAATGACTTATGTGTACAAGTGTATGTTGATGACATTATTTTCGATTCCACAAATCCGATCATGTGCAAAGAATTTGAAGATATCATGAAGGCAAGATTTCAGATGCGTTCAATGGGTGAAATAAACTTCTTTCTTGGTCTTCAAGTCAAACAATTTGATGACGGAATATTCATCAATCAAGAAAAGTTTCTTGACAAGTTACTCAAGAAGTTTAAAATGCAAGATTGTCAAACAGTTAGAACTCCAACTGATGCAAACTCAAAGATAGAGCCAGATTCGAAAGGAAAATATGTGGATCAAACTCTATACCGTTCAATGATAGGTTCTTTAATGTATCTCACAGCATCACGGCCGGATATCATGTACGCGGTGTGTTTGTGCTCGCAATCAAGCTGATACCAGCGAATCTAACTTAGTCGCAGTTAAACGAATTTTTCGTTATCTGAAAGGCAAACCTGCTCTAGGTCTTTGGTAACCATACAAAGGAAATTTTGAGTACATGGTTATTCTGACAGTGACTATGGTGGATGTGCTCTTGATCGAAAATCAACAACTGGTGGTTGTCGATTCTTAGGACCACGTCTTGTCTCATGGTAATGCAAGAAATAAACAAATGTATCGGTATCAACAACAGAAGCTGAGTACGTGCAGCTTCCGCAGGATGTTCACAAGTCCTGTGGTTGCAAAATCAGCTTTTGGATTATGGTTTTAACTTTCTAAAAACACCTGTCTACATCGACAACACTGCTGCGATGTTCATAATTGGTAATCCCGTTCAACATTCTAAAACCAAACATATCGAGATTCGATATCATTTTCTCGAAGACAATCCTGAAAATGGCTTAATCATATTGATAAAAGTTCACACCAATAATCAATTGGCATATTTGTTTACCAAGTCTTTCCTACCTGGTCGGTTTGAATTTTTAATTCAAATCATTGGTTTAATCAACCATGATTAAATCATGTCTTTAATATATATATATATATATATATATATATATATATATCATATAATAATATTTTTCAACTTCAAAACTAAGATTTTTTAGAATCTTATTGAGTTATGTTTGACTCATGTTTAAAAATCCAAAAATAAAATAAAGAATCTGATGTGCACAAAATAGGAAATGATAGATACACTAGAGTTATTCGACGCATCATTTTTAAACAATAAAGACTGAAGAGTTAAAATTGATGTGTGAGACGGCTCAGACATATATACTGAACAAGTACATTCTTTGATGATTTAACTAAATTCAAAAATGAGTTTCCGTGGTTGAAACATATCAAGTGCATGTGTACTGTTTATACAAATCAAATAGATATTTTGTGGAGCAATCAATATACATCGGGTAATGATTCAATCTATACAGTTTGATGAACCGCATATGTGAGCTTCTTTGTTGTGGTATCCACAGACCTGAAGTCTTACACGAAGTCTTTTTCGAGCTTCTAGGTGCAGCAAAAGATTATCAAAGAGGAACAGAAAAGAGTCCCAGAGTTGGACCATCACCAATCAAATTCCAAAAAGGAATTCAGAAGATTCCCAAAGGGAACACAAACAAAAGATAATTCCAAAAAGGAACTCCAAAAGAAGTCCCAAAGTGGACCAAATCCAAATCGATAGAACCCTATTCCTCACTATGTATGATTGTAAATGACCTAATGTGTTGAGTTGTTCTCAGGATATTTAGATAAAGTGTATAACTTACTAATGTGTAAGATGTGGGTCAGTCAATACTTATTTCTAATCAACCTAATTGATCATTAAGAATAGAAAAAGTAAGTGTGTCAACTCGAGCTAATTGATTTTTCCAACATTTCATCACTCAATTTCTTCACAATTCAAATGTTTATTCAAAACTTGCAACACATGTGTTGAATTAAATTACTGGTATGATCCCATTGCATTATCAATGATTCTATGCATTACATAACTTTCAGTATATACCTACTTATATGTGTGTTTTGTGTGTGCAGGCATGTGAATTCATTGATGATTTTAAGGGGAGAAATTGAAAGGAAATTATTCAGAAAATATAAAAAATAGTAAAAAATTCAAAAAGAACAAAAAGAGTGTTATTTTAATATTTCAAATGTCTTGAAAAATGATTGACTTGATCGATGTAAAGTGAAAGGATGTATTAAAATTTGCTGAAATGTTCTAGCATAAATGTTGAAAATGTACGTGAAAAAGTGCTGAAAATATCTAAAATGTTGTTGAAATTTTTTTTGGAAATGTTTCGTGCTTACCGATATAAGATACATTTGTTTAGAATTTAAATTGCAAGAATTGTCAAAATGTGTGCTAAAAATGACAAATCATTAAATGAAAATCATTTAATTCAAAATCAGTGCTTAATTGATGAATTATGACTAAAATGTTTAGTTTGAATCATGGCAGGTATCACATCATCAATCAATATACAAGGAAGATCTCATGTCACATCACTTTGAAAATTATGTCAGCTTTCAATTATTTTAAGGATACTCAAGCTTAAAATATCAAAGTCTGATTCATGTGTGTCATATGGACAAAAAGTGTCTAGACGGATAAACAGTGCAAAATATCAGATTGTTGATTATATTTTCTAAGTCTTGTAGATTAATGTTCTTAAAACAGACAAACAGTGTTCATGATGGAAATGTTAAGTGTGGAAGTGTCCTCATCAAACGGATAAACAGGGCTATATGTGAAGTTTTATCCGTTTCATTGTTTTGTGGAAATAATTCTAAGTGGACGATTTATAAACATAAAACGGACAAACAGTTGTCATACGACTAAATATCTTAGATTTCAGCTAAGTGTTTGTCTGGTGTTTATAAAACGGAAAAGGGTCTTGAAAGTGTAAAAATTTCTAAGTATATTCACCTAATGGAGAAACAGTGCCCAAACGGACAACTTTTGGTGTATACTTGTAAATATTTAACAAATTAGTCTAAGTATCTTGCCATACGGACATACAGTGCCCAAACAGACAAGTTAAAAGTACCTAAAACGGACACACAGTGTCCAAACGAACATTTTTTATATAAAACCCTAAACACTTATTCATTTTTCTCATCTATCCGTCTGAACCATTTTATCTGCCGTTTCACATTCTTCAACCGATTCATAGTTCATCATCTAAAAAATCGATTTAGAGACTCTTTTAGGTCGATTCTAAGGTAAAAACACATTTTAAAACCAGATTTGAGGTCCAATTTGACTAATTTCAACTAAAAATTGGTTAAATTTTGATCTAACATGTTAAGACTAAACCCACGGTTTAACCCATAAAATGTGTAATATTAACCGAGTTTTAAGTTAAAATTACTCATTGATTATTTAAAGAAATCATCATAAACATCACATAAGCATTCTTCAATCATCAAAATTGGATAAAAATTGAACTTGAAAAATTCACTTAGTTCAAAATTTTTAACTATATACTCATACATTTGTCTCTATGTGCAGGAAAGATGGCTGAGATGAAACTCGAACCAAGGCATAACATTGCAGGTTATTTGAATGAGTTTTGTCAAGAAGCAGCAGGATATGAGAATACAATACGGTTTTCACTGAGAACCAAATATGTATATGCCATTTGTTATAAACCAATCATTTACAAGAGGCTGATCAGAAAATTTTAGAGAACTACTACTGTTGAAAGGATTGAAGATGGTAAAGAGGTGATAAGAGGATTTATTTCACCTGAAATAATGATTGAAGTATATGAAGCTTCAAACAGATCAGCTTTGAAAATGGGTCAAAATGAAGCTGCTGATCCTCACATATTACCCATCAATGTCTGCAAAGACATATTCATGGAAATGGGTCATCCAGCTGAGTTCACAAAACAACAATTCTACCGTGCTAGAGTTTGTGATCATTGGAAATTACTGTGCTACATATTCCATCACTGTCTCTCAAAAAGGAGTGCAGGATTCAACTCATTTTCATATGAGCTTGCTTCTCCTATGGTAGTTGTAGTCATGAACTGGCCTTTTAACATTGCAAAATTGATCATGAATGGTTTTGTTTTTAACATTAGCAAGGGAATAAAGAATAAGTTTCTGATGTATCCGAGGTTCTTACAGATGATCATTAATGAAGAATATCCAGATGTCAAGGCTTATGGATTGGATGCAGAAAGGATTGAATTAGATCATATGACTCAAGAAGCTTATGAGAGATTGTCGATGATAACTCAAGCTAGTAATGTTCCCTTATTCAGATATGTTGTGGATGTCAGTAATGACAATGTGGATAATAGTGTGCCACATTATCATTTGACTGAGGATGAACCTCTTGATCCTAAGGACTTATATCAGAGTCTGAATCAAGCAGTTTGAGTAATGATAATAATGATGATCATGGTGATGAGAATGTGAATGTGGTGGATGTAATTGAATCTAAAGAAATGGAGATGATGAAGTTGATGAGAATCTGATGTTTGACACAAGTGGGTTCCATGACACAGTAATTAAGGTTGCTCATACTGTTGTCCATATCCAACAAGAGGCTGTTATTGATGTGTTGGAAATTGCTCAAGAAGCTTTATACAATCTAGCGGATTTAGTGGCACAGAATGAAGATGAAGCTACTGATCCATTAGATTTATCCCTTGTTATCACTGATAATACTGAAATATTAGAAAAAGAGGAAAAGACTGAATCAGTTCACATGGGATCAACTGAGATAGTTGCATCAGGTGGCACTGAATTTTCGAAAGAAAGCGACACTGAGGTTGCTATGTCTAGAGACACAGAGATGATCAAATCTGATAGTATTGAGGATATTAAATCAGATTCTGAACAGAAAGTATCCAAGGAGTCTTCCCTTGAGATTACTAAAGGCTCTATCTATTCACACACTCAACCTTTCTATCCATCCACCCTTTTAACGGCCCGTTAAGTACTTAACGGCCGTTAGATTTTTTTTTTTTTTTTTGCATTTGTAGTATAACGGTTTGTTAGGTCTTTAACGAAATTTGCAATAATTATTATGCCAATTAAAACATGTTATAGTTGAAATTTGCAATAATTATAAATTTTATGTGCCGATTACTTGGTGTTTCAAAACTAAAAAGAATAAGGTTATGATAACCATATGCAATTATAAGGTTATAAAAATAAATTAAAAGTAGCTCTATGAGACATGTATGACGATAATATATAAGTTTGAGTTTTTCTTTGTGTTTGTGTTTTCTTTTCTTTTGTTCAAAAAGAGGGTAAAGAAGATATATTATATGAGAATATCCACGGTTTAAGTCATATATTTTGCAGTATTTATTTTATCTTTTCAATAAAAAGAAATAATAAAGTATGTTTCTCATATATATATATAAGAATGCATTTGAGTTTCACATATGTTTCAAGTGAATAATCTAAATGATACATATAATTGTTTTATAAAATAGTCATTTTTAAAATAAAAAAAATTACCTATAATTTTAACTGCCCGTTAAGCATCTAACGGCCGTTAGAATTTTTTTAAAATTTTTTTTATTTTTTTTTTAAATTTTTTTTATTTTATAATCACGTTTGTAGTATAACGGCCCGTTAAAGACTTAACGGGCGTTAAATGAGTGTTTGGTTAGATTGTTAGGTGTGTAAATAGGGCATCCCTTACTAAAACTATTGAAGTGGTAAATGTGGATGATGACTCAACTAAAGAAGTATCTACCACCAAATTAAATGAGATTAATCATTATCGGTTTATGATTAATAAGCTAGAGGCAAAGAATGAGCCATTGGAAAAGCAGTTAGCAGAAAGAGATGCTGAACTAAGCAAGATAAAAGCCTTGGTTGTCAAAAACACTAGAGTGTTCAATGAAGTGAAGCAGGATTATGATGAACTATTTGATGCATATTAGCTGGTGAAAGGAGAAAATGTGAATTTAAATGCTGATATAGAGTTGATGAATCAGAAAACCGAATCATAAAACTCTTCAACAGACAAAGAGTTCATTCCTGAAATTGTCCTAGAAGTACAAAAAGCTGAATCTCAGATTGTTACAAGATCTAAAGCTGATGTTGAAGACAAACTAGAAAGGTCATGTGTTAGTGAAAAGATCACGGGTAAAAGAAAAGTTGATGAAGTTGTTCATTTTGAAGAGAAGGTGATTGAGAAGAAGGCTAAATTGGAAACTATTGTTGAAAATTCAGAGTCTGAGAAAGGTGAGATGATTGAGGCATTACAAATGGATGATGAATGGTATGATGAAGTACTTGAAGATGATCCTGTTCCAACCAAAAGAATTAAAGTTGCTGAGATGAAAATAGAAAAAGAAGTGAATGTTACTGATGACATTCCACTTGACTTGGAAGCCAAGTTTGCTTACTTGGAGAATATGAAGTATAATCTTGTCTATCTCAATGGTTTGACTGTTACCCAGATAAACGAGGAGTATGAGAAATGCCTAGCAGCTTAGGAACATACTGTGGGTGCTGAGAACGAGATTGTAATAGAACCAGGTGAATGGCATCCATTACAAGAGAGCTTAAATATAGATGATTTGCCGCCTGAGGAGTTGCATCACCCTAATCCAGACCAAATGGGTGCAAGTGATATGCGGTGGTGGCTTCAATCCAGAAACTATCCCAATAGAAGCTTGAAATGACTGAAGTCTGAATCGTTAAGGAAACTTGTTAAAAGTTTTCAAATCACAGAAAAATGGTTCAATCGCATGTTCATTCTAGATTACAACAATCCTCAGTATCTTGAAATAACAAAAAGGTTTTGTGTGTTAGAACCAGCTTAGATTCCGTTGATATAAAGACCTGAATACATTCATAAGAAAAGACAGGAACTGATTGATATGTTTCCGAGTGAAACCAAGGCCTATAATGTTCCAGTTGATAGCAGAGAAATTTGGAACAAAGCATCAATATCCGGTGACATTGTACGTACGTTGTTGAATAAAGGACAATCTGTTGCTAATATACTTGACTCTATGATCATGTCTGACAAGACCAAAGATGTCAATATCGTGGCCTGGAAATATGATGAAGTTTTCGATGCTTTTCTGATCAAACGGGTAAACGGCTGTGATGTTTATCACTACTATACAAGTATATTCAAACTGCCAGTTCAAGATCTGAAAGAATTGCATAAGTTGCCGTTGATCAATCACACCAAAGCTGATCATTGTCAAAATTTGGTGAGGTTGTTAGATGCTGGTATTGGTCGTATGCCATCTTTCCGGAAAACTCGAGGAGACCAAGAAGATAGTGCATATCTTTATCAGAAAAAAAAAGAAGAAGAATAAAAAACCATCTCGTGATGTATATCTGGATGAATTCAGCGACCCGTATTTTGATAAAGTGACGGATCCAGTGTGTTAAAGTCTTCAATGGATCTCAGAGTTCAAAGCCAATACTTAAAGCTTTTTATCATGAAGAAACGTTTGAGCTGAAGTTGGTACGGTATACGGATGACTGGGATAATGAGATGATAACCATTTTTTGTACATTTGAACTAAAGATGTTGCATCCAAGTTATATTGATTATCTCAGAGGTAAACGACTTGAAAAACTAAAATCTGAAGTTGCAGATGCTGACAGAAAACTGTTTGAGATTATGATTGAAGTAATTGGTGTTGCAATTGAGAGAATAAGACTAAGGAAAGCATTGCTACATGCTAACCTTGTGAAAATTGAGATCATAGATATTGATTTCATGCATATCACATCGAAAGGAACAATTGAAGTCCGTGCAAAAGGTGTCAAGAAACCATATATGTTTTATGCAAACGTGGATCTTGCAGGTGTATCCTTGGAAACATTAAAGAGAATGGCTGATTGTGATATTTTAACGAATGAGTCAAAGCCGAAGCAAGCAAGATAGCTGAGAAGTTGAAGGAATGCATTGCTCGTGCTATCAAAGATCAGGAAGATCATGCCTCCAAGCCTCTATTCGATATAAAAGAAGAACAAGAAGATTTTTAAAAGTCTAATCATAATGAAAATCTAAGGGGGAGTATTGTTAGAACTAAATAGATTAGCATTTAGATTAAACTTGTATTTTACCTTTTGTAATTGTCTAGGGACTATTATGTAAAAAAGTTTCTAGATAGTTAGTATTGATCTATAAATAGCATATTGTATCTCATGATGAGAGAGCTTTTTCATTCAACTGTGTAATTTTGCTATTTATCAATACAATTGTATTTTATGAGTATTTCATGTGTGTGTTAGATTGATATCATATTTGTGTGAAATTGTCTCGTGATCGTGATTGATTATTGCAGATTTGTAGATCGTAAACCCTGCTTTATCAAACGTGACGTCGAATTCCCGGCCTGTTTTGCTAAATATGATTGACATGCACAATGGTTTCGAAGGAAAGGATTTCATGCTTAGAAGGGAGACCAAGAAATCTTTCTTGTCAAAGGAATGGAGGTTCATCGCACACATGATTGTTGTTTGTCTTGGTCACATGAAGGGAGGTTTAGATGGGCTGAATTTTGAATGGCCAGGAGCAATGTTGAATTTGAGTGTATGATTGATAATATTAGGGCTTCGAGAAAAGATAAGTGGCTGCTATATCCAAGATTCATGCAGATTTTTATTGACCATCTGAAGCCAAATCTGCCGAAACTAGGAGATGTGTTGGTGTGGACCCCTATGAACGTTAGAATTTTTGCAGACTGTGCCGCTCCTCGTCATGATTTTTCAGGAAAAATTACATATTTGTTCAGAAATATGTACAGTGATGAGAGATGGGAGTACATCGAAAAATTGAAAGTTGCTGAAGAATGGAAGTTTAACGAAGAAAAGGATGTGCGTGAAGCTGAGATTAGGAAACGAAAGAAATATATTAAAGAAAAGGATGTGCCATTCGAGGAAGAACTAGACGAAATTGAAGCAGAGTTGGCGAAGCAAAAAAGGGAAAAAGAAGAGGAAGGCTTCGGATCGGTCGCCTTCCCGAACCAATTCTAACTCAGGTATAAAAGAAAGGAGATCGAAGGAAAGCAGCCTATGTTTCCAGAATATGAGCCTGAAACTCTATCAAGGAAACCGAAGAAAATGCATGCAGTTGGAATGGATGAGGACGTGATTCGTGGGTTGAATACGTTGCTTGCAAATGAGTTAAGCACGGTGAAAACAAAGGTGATGAATATGGAGGAGCGTGAAAGGCACTGAGAAACAGAAATGGAGGATCTAAGAAAGATTGTTCTTGAACAACAGTGCTTGATTCATAAATTATTGACAAGAGTTAAATGGAGTTAAGCAAGAAACAAAAATTGGAGTCAAAGAGACAAAAGAAGATATCGATGAGATGGTGAATATATCAAGGTATCCAACGTTAAAAGAGGTGGCGCAGACTTGAACAAGTCAAAAAGACTTTGGAGGTTTTTGTAGGGCTGGTGGAAGCGAAGCTGAAAAGGATACTGAAGTTACTGAAGATTTCTGTTTCGATATTGAAAAAGATTTAGGTGGTGATGAGGTGATGGCTGAAGGAGTTAAACTGATGATTTGAAACTAGTCGATGAGGAGGTAGAAGAACAATTGATTGATTACGACTCCGAACCCGAATTTTATGAAACAGATGAAAAAGAGGTGGTGTATGTGGCACATAGATGTGGTATAGAAGGAGATATTGTGGAGCTTGATAAATCTGATTGGTTTAAAAAAATTGATGAAGCGAAAGTTGTTTCTCCTCTAATTCAAAATATTGATGCCCCGACCTCGAAGGAGTCTGAAAACAAAATTTTTAGCTGGAAAGTCAACTTGGAGCTAAAAATGTTTATGACTAAGAGGAGAGGGGGCGGGATCAACTACATCAACAATCGCAAACACTTTAAGATATTCCCGAAATGGGACTTGAGGCGATTGGCTGTTCTTCCTCTGATAAATGCATATCTAAGCGATCGTGCAAAACTCCTTGAAACTGAGATACAAGCAGGTTTGGGAGACAATTTTGAATCATTTGGATATAATAAACTGGAGAGGAGAAGATCAAAGAAGGATCTGGATTGGGTGATGAACAAAGGAAATATCCTATTAAGGTTGAAGCCGATCAAGACAGTGCAGAGACTTAGGGTGCCTAATCCAAGCCCATCAAGGTTGACTGAATTCGAAAATACTTTTATGATAATCAGACCGGGGAGTCAGTAGTACGTGTAAAGAATGGATTCGAGTTCCGATTATTTGATCCTATGGAGGTTTTTGGTTTTTCGGATGATGATTTGAAGATATTATGTGAAAATCCAATTAAATGCGGAACCGAAGCTGATACGAGAAAGCAAGCTGCTCTATTTGAGAGAGTGGCAAACAGAGCTCTAGGTATTCACTCGGGAGTGAAGCAGCTCACAGAGAGCGAGCAGAAACACAAAGAGAAGCAAGCTGAGATTAGGGCATCAGTAAATGTTTTGCAAGCCGCAACAGCCGGAGCTGATCCTGAACACCCGACATGTGAATACCCCCTAGGGGGAGTATTGATGGCCACGTATAGGGTGGTATTCACCTTGTCGTCTTTTATTATTGTATTTGCTTTTCCTTATAATAGACTAGTCGTATTTTGATTTCCGTTGTAATAGTTAGTTAGTTAGCTTGGTTTGTGTTGTTTGTAGGCTGAGTCATGTGACACTGCATGCGACACTATAATGTCGCATGTAGCAAGCACTGACCCAGCGACCAACTAGATTCGCATATTGTTTCGCAACTTGCGAATCTAGCTGTTGTACATATAGTTGTTTATGCTTTCATTTGTAGTAACTCTTTTGGAACTTATCAATACAACTCCGTTAATTCTGAGTTCGATTCTGGTTCTTTGTTTTCTAGGAGATTATTGTTACATATTTTGAGCATCATATCATTCCATATTCATCTTCATCTCTTTCTTAATTAAACTTAAATGGGTTTTATTTGTTTATTTACTTTTTGATCAATCTTCACAAACAATTGTTACTAGATCTAGTGTTAACAAGGTTTTGAGATCAGATCTATATCATTATAGCACGAATCATCGATCATCTGGACCAACATGGGTGTTTCAATCAAGTAAGAACTCCTTAGTGTATATACTAAGGTTGAGTTGAAACAACTCAATACAATTCAAAACAAGGAACTAATAGTCATTAAATGTGTTAATACCATTATTATTGAGTTTGAATTTTCTTGATTTTCATATTTGAAACCCCTTTCAAATTTCACACAAGATTTACATTCGCTCATTTGCTGTTGAAACTATAGGTCAAAAATTCATAGGTGTATAAGGCATAACCATCCATGTTTTGAAAGAAAAACAATTTAATTTCTCAAGATTGCACATCCGTATATTCAAGTAAAAGTGAATTCTTATCACTTTAATACCCAATTTTGCAGTTCTCAACAGCAGCAAACACTCTACTTTAAGCATTGATATCTTATTCATTTTAACTCGGTTTTGGACACTGTTTGGTTCGTAGCGAAGCCCTCACATAATAGAACACAACAATATAAATAAAATAAGATGTTATGCTCAGTTACATATATTTATTTATGTCCAAATTTTGTAAAAACTCATTTTGCACTTGGTGAAAGTTCACTTTTTAACCAAAATTCAAACAATCCCCCACATGAATGGAGATCGATCCATACTCTTTCAACATCAAAATTCAAGTTTAGCGGTTTAATGTTGCCAGTTAGGTAGTGGTTAGCTTTGAACCTTCCGTTGTGATGCATACTTAGCCTCCTATTGGTTTGGTAGACGCGATGTCTTTGAACCAACCACCATTTATGTAAGTGACAATAAATATTACACAATACTATTCGTAGTCTGGTCAACCCCTCAATGTCGTGTCCATTATGGTCGTGGATCACTAGCCTGGTTCTGCGAGAGCTCAAGGATTTGTGCTCCCTATAAATCCATTCGAAGCGAGGTCACTTCTCTCTCACATATGTGATTATAAAAAGTCATTAAAAGAATTAAGGTTATGATGATTTCACTAGATCAATAACCATTTATTGTACTAATCCTCACATCATGTCACTGATCATTAAAGGAATGCGCTAGGAATTGTTAAGGATAACTCCCTTTATTATGTTTGGGTTCCCTCCATAGTGACTGTAGTTTATGTAATTATGTTGTCCTATTAAACCTAGATCTTGGGATCTCTAGTCACATAGATTAGGTTTTCCTTCGCATTCACTTATTATGTGGGATTTAGCCACATTCCCATTGACGACTTGAGTAGTAACTCTATGCTTAAGCCTTTTGTAAGTAGGTTCACAATGTTATCTTTTCACTTCGCATAGTCAATCGTGATAACCCTCCATTAAGAGTAATTATCGTACCTTATAGTGTCTACGTAATAGTTTGGGTCCTATCTTTTGAACCTTGGGTTCTGGTATAAATACCTTTGCTAGGCATCCTTACACTTTCAAGTATTTGTATGATGGTTTTTCTTCCCATCCATAGCTCATAAGGGTTTTTAACGCCTTTCTTATGGGGCATTTATTCTACACATCGTTAGCCGATCACACGGATTCCCCCCACATGTCCCGGCTCAACCCGAAACTACTATGTCATTCGTCATATCTTTCAATGCCAGGTACACTTATGGTTCTATTTGTGCATGTATCCACAAATATGAAACATATTCATCTTCCTTGTTGCTTCTAATGACGTTATTTTTCTTGTTGAGTTGATTCTTAACTTCGTTTTTATACAATACAAACTTGTCAGTTCCTTCATCCTTACATTTAAGTGAATAGAAATATTTAAGCATATAAATATAAATAGTACTTATTTTTTTAATTTGCTTTTCTTAAAACCATACCATCTAGTTGTTCACACTCATACCATCTAGTTTAAATATAGCATTGAAGGCATATCCCTTTCCTACAAATATTCCTCTTTTGGTCAACACGACCTTATCGGATTCAAAAACTAAGCAAAAGCTAAATTTATTGAGCAACCACCTCGACACAAGATTCTTGCGTATATTAGAACCATAGAGGGTGTTGCTCAAGGTGAGTTCCTTCTCGAATGGATACAACCATCTGCGCGTATCTCATAGAACAAAAGTCAAAGAGTCAATATTTTAAACTAGGCTATACGCGCAGAGGATACCTGTGTCTTGCACGTATTGCTTATCACATCTTTTACGGAAAAATATATAATCCCATACGATGATTGGTGAAACCCTAATCACCACCAATCCCTTTTCACCCAGCCCCCACATCACCTTCTCCAGCCAACACCTAACCCATTTACCGCCGTCATTTTCCTCACCCCTCTTCGAACCACTATTACTTAAACTACCACTGTACACCACCATTGTTCACTTCACCAAACCAGGTGGTGATTTTGGTTTTGGGTTTCATTTGTCTTTCTCACTAGATTACTCACTGACACAGGTACGTTTTCCTCTTCATGTTTTTAATTTCTTGTCTTTAGTTCTTCTGTTTTTAGTTTGTTTCTATCTAAATTGTGTATTATTTGCTTTTAATTTGGTATTAAATTAGTTGAAATCATGTCGACTCGTGCCTAATGGTGAAATTGGTGGAATTGGGGTTAACGGTTAAAGCTTTGTTTGTTGAATTTGTTAAACCTAACCTGATTGAGAGGGGAAAATGTTGATTTGGTAACTTGATAATGTTGATGTTATGAACTAAATCTTTAATTTTTAACTTTGAGGCTAGGTTGAGTGTATGTAACTTGTTGGTTGGCAATAGGAGTTAATTAGTGAACTAAATGTGGGTACTTGTTTTGATTGAGAAGAAGTTGCTAGTATGATGTTTAAAAATGGCGAATTTTGTTGCTTTAAATTGCTTGATAGAGTTAATATGAAATATGACTAAATTTTGGCAACTTGAGCTCTGTTTGATAGTTTGGTTTGTGTTCTTTAGTCACGTTGATATGGTCATAGGTTGAACAACTAAGTGTGGGTATTGGCTATCTGATGATGTCCAAGTTTAGTATGGTAAAAGGCTCAACATAACACATGAAAGTGTTTTTTGGGTTAGTTTTAGTTCCAAGTATATTTAGTGGTCCATAAATGGCAAATGGTTTTTTTAATGTGAAAAAACCAGTTTCAACTTTGTAACCCATGTTAAAATTTGAGTCATTGTGTTTTGTTTATTCGAGTCTAGGTCTTAGGGGATTACCTAATCAGGTTATTCTCACTTGTACTCAATCTCCATTCAAGCGAGGGAATGTTGATTTAGTCTATGTTGAAGTGTTTCTTTATTTTTAGTCTTTCTTGTACTTACTTTTGTTTTTTCAAACGATTGCGAATGAAATGCTATACAATCGTTTCATCCTAAATAACATATTTGTTACTTATAACTGTTAACTTTGTTTTGCAGATATGCAACGAGGCGAAGGTTCTTCTAGAGCAGGGAAGCGTAGAGCACGACACACAGATGACGAGTTCACGTTATAACTTGGAGAATTGATGTGGTCTAAATTATATATATATTATACGAATATTTCCTACACTTTTAGAAAATTTTAGTGTTCTTTTTCTTAAATCTAACTTCGAATTGCTTCATGTTTAGGTTTAATAAGTTTTGGGAAGATTATAAGTAAAAATGGCGTGAATTAATTTTGTTAACATGATTGTGAATTGTTTATTTGTTAAAAGGGATTCTCACATGAATGTGTTAGGATGTGGTTTATGTGTAACTCATATGTTCAACTTGGCAATTCAAAGTTAAAAAATATTAAAAAATAGATCAAGAAGTCAACCATGGATAACATTTAAAAGCCTTGAACTAAATTTTTGTAAAACTGTTTGTCATTGAAGGGTCTCACGTGGCTACTCCATGCATTTGTTGAAATTGCTAAAAGCCCACACAAAAGAGATTTACAAGTCCTGGCCACATAGCTTTATATATGGATTAATTGTTACACGACCCATTTAACAAATTGTAAGCCTATGAAAGTGAAGTAAAACGCTACTGATTGTTTAAAGATGGATAGCAGAAAGAAAGCAAGGGATTGATGGCTGAAAGAAAGCAAGGGGTTGACGGCAGAAAAATAGAGGAGAGGTGCGACAGTTTTGAGGGCTTGGTTTTGAAGTAAGAATTGGTGGTTGAAGTTTGTTCGGGTGTGGAGTCGTCTTATTATTCGGTTTTATTCTCCTTTTACTTTTCATAAACATATTTGAATTGAATTTTATATTTGCTTGTGTCATGTTTTTAAGCATTATGAGTAGCTAGACTTGTTGTCGTTGCTTAGGTTTGATGAACTAGACTTTTATTTGAATGAATAATTGTTGGTACTGAATGAATGTGTTGCATGTTTAGTCTTTGAATCCGTTTCTAATTACTTGTGTGTTGGTATTGATTGGTTTGATAATATATTTGTTGATTCCATTGGTCTATATATTTAGAAATATGCTATAGATTTGGGAATTAGTCTAGGTTGTTTAAAACGCAGTTTTTCAATCTAGACCTTGAAGGTGAGACATCTAATTCAAGTTTAATAATTATTAAAATAAATCAATTAAGGCGTGCGATCAATTCTCGAAAGTGAGAAATCTAATTTAGAAATGCTAGGTAATTATGTAGACGTTGTTTGACAGTTTGGGTAGCCGATAACCCGGGTTTACCTCTTTACTCGCGTCTAGAGTTTCCTGGGTTTTCGGTTTTCTAAGTTTATTCAGCTTCGTAACTTGAGGGTTTTAGTATATAATTTATCTTATACATGATAGTTATGGGATTTTATGGTCGATAACTCGAGTCAATCCATTTTAGCACTTCTTCACTTGTCTTACTGTCAGGTTCGGTTTATCTTCTGGGGGTTTATCGGATTAGACAGGGTCTTCATTAATTCTCGAATTAGGATTTCATTAATGAGTTTAGGGATTCTTGCCTAGTTAACATACTTTGATCCATACTTGAGTCTCAGTTTATCTCTAATTTTCGAGTTTGTCGTTTTGTCTAGTTATTTATTTATTTAATTGCAATTAATTTAAGAACCATTTTCTCATCAAATCCATTTATTTGGCTAGGAGGCGATAGAGATTTAGAATCAAGAGTCGTTAGATCTGTGTCCAAGGGTTGATAATCCGGACTTATTTACTTTGCTATACTGCAACCGGTGCACTTGCCGTTAGTGTGTGGTTTTGTAGGTTTTTTTTCATTTTTTGTTAGGGCTATTTCCTAGTTAAGATTTACTTTGTATTTGTTTATATGTTTGTGTATAGTTTAGGGTCTATTTTGTTATATTCCTTAAACTTGTATTTGTTGCTTTAAAGCATGTAGTGAGAGAGTGTGAGGAGAGAGGCTAGATCACATTATTTACGTAAGAGAGAGAACTTAGTGTGTGTGATTTATTTTCTCCTGCACTGGTATTACAATACTGCTTTGATCATCAATATACAAAGAGAATTATTAGTATGAATTGTGTTTATGATTGAACTGTGTTTGTGTATGAATCATTCTGATCTTTGAGCGATATTCACGATCCAATTGAACCTATCAATTGGTATCAGAGCTTTCGGTATTGTGTTCTTCGCTGTTCTTAAGCAAAACACTACAATATTGCTCAAATATCATGATCTGAATGAATTGTTGCTGTTTTTAGTTGTGATTTATCATCGCAATCACTTCTAATTCACAACGATTGTGCAAATTCCATCAGATTATCATCAGATCTGAGGAATTAAGAAGAATAGAAAAAGTTACTGTTCGATCGAATTTTGCTCAAATTCATCAAAATATGATCATGTTTTGGATTGATTGAGATTAGGGATTGATAATCGGAACATTTCACAGCTTGTGTGTGAATTTTGAACAAATTAGACAAGTTTTTGACAAAACCCAGAAAAATTCTCATGATGAAGATGATGAACAGTATGAACTTGGTTGAAGATTAACTTGCCGGGTGATAATTTTGACTTAGACATTTCCTTTGGACTTAGATTTGTGAACAATTAGGTCTTGTGCAGCCGTAGAAAGGATTTTGTTCTAGACGGGTAAAGAATTTGACAAAGAAAAAGTGTTACTGTTTCAGCCGGATCAACAATTGTTGTGCCGGGTAATACACTGTTACGCCGGGTGATTAAGAAATTTCAGCCGGGTGATCAAAGACTGTGTAGCCGGGTAAACAACGCTGCCGTGTGATCGAGAACTGTTCAGCCGGGTAAAGCTTTTTTCTGTGTCAAGATTCAAGCCGTGTCAAGTGTTATTGCCGTGTCAAGGATAATACTGTTTAGCCGGGTAACTGTTCTGCCGGGTGAAGATTACAAGACTTACAACTGTTGAGCCGTGTGACTGTTTAGCCGTGTAAAGACTTTTTCTCTGCCGGGTGAAGAACAAAGTTACTGTTTAGCCGGGTGAAGAAGGATTTTCACTGTTCAGCCGTGTGACTCATTTTTAGTTGTTTTAATTCTTGTTTTTCTTATCTTGTCATTAATTACTTGTCTTTATTTTAGTATTTTAACTGTTTCTTTTCAAAATTAACAAAAACCAAAAATATTTTCTTTAAAAAATTGTTAAAATGGCACCTAATGATGATTCTGATAACCGTGTTCCTAGACTTATTAATCGTGCAGATTTCAAGAATTGGACGATCAGGTTGAGACATCATTTGTGTTCTATTGACAATGATCTATGGAAGTCAATTGAGAAGGGTCCTCACATTCCAACTCAGACTGCTCCGGATAGTGCAAGTACCTACACCAAAGATTCTCCTGAACCTTATCCAGAGGATAACTTGTCAGCAGAAGATTTGAGGAAAGTGAAGAATGATAGCAAAGCTTATTCTTTGATGTGCAAGGGACTGCCACTCCAAGTTTTGTCGAGATTGGATGCATATCAGACTGGGTATACATGTTTCAAGGCATTAAAGTCAATATGCGAGGGAGGAGAACAATTAAGAAGTTTGAAGAAATCAAAGTTGAAAAGACAATTAGAGTTGTTTGAGCATATTAATGGAGAAACAGTGCACCAGATGATGAACAGGTTTGTTCACTTAACTACTGAGATGTCAAACCTCGGAGTTAAGACTGAACTTCAAGACTTGAATGATCGATTATTATGTGCTTTGCCATCATCATGGAAGCAAACTGTTACTCTGTTGAAGCATACTGAGAAATTTCCAATGGATTTAGATCTACTTATTGGAAAGATTGAAGAAGTTGAGATTGACGAAGGATCGAGAAATACTGATAGATCAAGCTCACAAGCTCAATACAAGTATGTTGTAAATCCTGCCAATACTGTGGAGAATGCATTTCTTGTTCAAGAAAATGCAAAGACTGATGAAGAGGGTGATTTATTTGTTGGTGCGAGTTTCTATACTGATTCAGCATACTTTCCCAATTCACCAACTTATTCTCAACCTCAATCTCCACCAAGAGCTCAAGTTCAAAGTCAGAATCTGAAGAATCAAGTAGACAGTCAAAATTCAAATGTTCAAGCCAAGGTGAAAGATGTAATGAACATTCTGTTGCAAGATGACGAAACAAAAACTGCCTTCACAGCTTTTATGGCAAGTTTTCAAGCATATCAAGGAAGTCACTTAAGTCAAATGGACTTGGTCCTTCAAGACTTATTTGAGATGGATCCAGTTGACGTTGAGGAGATGGATTTAAACTGGCAGATGGTTATGGTTGCTTATCGTACACAAAAGCATGCATATGTTAATCGAAGCTACAAGCCACATGCTAACAAGACCGTTGGATTTGACAAATCTAAGGCCAGATGCTTTAACTGTAACCAGTATGGTCATTTTTCAAGGGAATGCAAAGCTCCTAAGAATCAGAATTTCAACGACCAAGCTAGTTCAAGTAATCAAGGTCAAGGTCAAAGCTCACAACAGTCTTCAAGCTATCAACAAAGAAATCAACGTTACTTTCAGAAACCATACCAAAGTCTTCCCATGCCGGAATTGAAGGATGAAGGAAAGAAACCAGAAGATCAAACTAAAGCATTGGTAGTAAGTGTAAAAGACGGATACGACTGGAGTGCATATGCAGAACAGTTCACATCCGATCTTACATCGAATCTGGCATTGGTACGTGAAATTGAAGAAGACCGGTCTGAAGAAGGAGATGTTGAACAGAATGAAGCCGTTTCTGAAGTTTCTGATGAGTATGATTGGAGCGCAAAAGCAGATCCTGCTGAAGAAACTGAAACTGAAGTTGCGCTGATGGCTACTGCAAGTGAGTCTTCATCATCTACCGAACAACCAAAGGTTAGTACTGATTTACCTCCTAACTATGTTCCTTTACCGGAAGATGTTAAAGGTAGATTGTGTTCAGATCAATGTGTTAAGCAGGTAGAACATTATCGTACTCATTCTTTCAAAATCGGTGATAAACTAAGTAAACATGAACAAATTCATGAACAACTTAAGCTTGATCACAAAGTCGCAAATGAGAAGATATTGTCTCTAAATGAATCTTGGAATAAAACTTTGAAAGAACTTGAACTAATACAAACAACTTGATGAAATGACAAAGAATTTTGAAGAAGAAAAAGTTGCTCATGCTGTCACATAAGTTGAACTAACAAAGGTTAAAAGTTGTAAAACAATGGTGAAACAATTAATCAGTGAAAGGGGTAACAAAAACAAACAAGGGTTGGGTTTTACTCATGAACCAATGCCTAATTCAATCACACAAACCTTACCTGAAAACTTCAATGAATTCGACCATTCACCAGAAAATGAACGTAAATTCAAAGAAATTCAGAGAAGTAAATCCGAATCTGAAGGATCTGAAGTGTTGATTGAAAGTTTGAAAGAAGAAGATGACGTGACCACTGAAGCTGATGATGAAGCTAGCAACAAATCAGAGCCTGTTCTGATTCAACTAGTTGAGTATCCGGAACTGAATCCGAAGTCCGAAGAAAAAGTGAAAGAAGAAGGTGAATTTTCAGGATACAATGATCCGGAGTACATCAAATGGAAGAATGAGCAGAAGACAAAAGTTGCTGATCAAATGATCAAGAAGAAAGCTGAGAAAAAGATTGAAGTTTCGAATGACAAATCACAGAAATCGAACTTAACAATCAATCAATCTGAAACTAAACAGACAAAAGGCAAAAGTGCCATAAAAACAAATGGCAAACCCAAAGCTCAAAGTGCTAAATCTGAAAATGTCAAACAGGTGACAAAGAAAGTGTCAAAAGGTAAAACCATTAAGTTTGTGTCGGCTGGAACTTTCGATATGAACGGATCTTATGGTAACCAAATCAATTCTCCAATCAAATCTAACTCTGGTCTGAATACAGGTTCAGGACCTAAGTCTTCCGCTGTCATTGATAAAAGAATTGAATCAAAAAGGTTAACCAAACAAGGTGTGTTAAAATCGAACCAAGTGTCCAAGCAAGCAATTTCACAAACAAAATCTCCACAAAAGAATGTTGTTAATCTAAAACCGAACAAAACTGATAATGAATCACGAGTGGGTTCAACTTCAAAAGTTAATAATCGGCTCTTTAGGATTAGCAAAAGGCATTGTGAGATATGTGACCGTTATAACCATACTACTGCTGAATGTTTCTTCAACAGGTATTGCAGTTACTGTGACAAAAGAAACCATTCGTCAGAAGAATGTTATTATAACAAATTTTGTGATATTTGTGAACGAAGGAATCATGATACAGTTGATTGTTTCTTTCGAAAAACCTCATCTAAGGAAATGACGCCTTTTTCAAATTTTAAAAATCAATCAATTGGTTTCCAAAAGTTTAACCAAAGTCATTCTCCTATGTTGAGAACTTTTAATCGAAACAATTATGGTGTTAATGATTTTTCATCAAGAAATTTGAAGGTTAATAATTTTAAGCCGAGAGCTTTGTTGGTAAGAAACCAGAAATTTGAAAACAACCTTGATCCTCAATTGGAGGAAAGGTTCAGTGCTTTGAGAAGAAAGCAATCCATGCACGCCAATGGGCGAAACAGTTTTCAGCATCAAAATCTCTTAAATGAAACAAATTTTCAAAATATTCAATATAAACAAGTTACGATTGCAGATAAATTCGGTAAACCCAAGACCGTGTGGGCCTGGGTTGACCAAACTAACTAGATAATGTTTGAATTGCAGGTACGCCCTCGAAGACCTATCAACTCGTGGTTTGTTGATAGTGGGTGTAGCCGGCACATGACAGGCAACCATGCCTTGCTTCAAGACTTTAAGCAAAAGAATGGTACTCACGTAGCGTTTGGAGGTGATACGGGTGGTAAAATAACAGGAGAAGGAACTGTCTCAAATGGGGTCATTAGTTTTGATAAAGTCAACTACTGTGCACAGTTGAACTTTAACTTACTAAGTGTATCTCAAATCTGTGATAAATCTTATTCAACTCTTTTTGATGATTCTTTCTGTTATATTCTTAAACCAGATTTCAAGATAGACAATGAGTGGGTAGTGGTTAAAGCGCCTAGAGATCGTGATGTATACAAGTTGGATATGTCGCAGATTGATGATGAAACCGAAACTACTTGTCTCATTGCGCATGCTTCAAATGATGAGAGTCAGCTTTGGCATAGACGGCTGGGCCATTCAAATTTCAGAAACATGAACCGTCTGGTAACTGGAAATCATGCTGTGGGAATCCCGTCAAAGAAATTCTCCACAACTGATCTCTGTCCAGCGTGTTTGAAGGGAAAACAACATCGGATGTCTTTTAAGTCCAAGCTCGAAAACTCTATCTCAAAACCCCTGCAGATGCTACACATGGACCTTTTTGGACCGACCAACGTTCAAAGCATCGGGAGAAAATCATACTGTTTGGTTATCATAGATGACTTTACTAGATTTTCGTGGGTTTATTTTTTGTATGCTAAATCTGAAACGGCTGAATTATTGAAAGAATTTATCATAAAAGTTGAAAACCAATTGGATTGTAAAGTTAAAATCTTAAGAAGTGATAATGGAACAGAGTTTAAAAACTCAAATGTTGATTTGTTTTGTGCAGAAAAAGGTATTGCTCGCCAATATAGTGCTCCAAGAACGCCTCAACAGAATGGGGTTGCGGAACGAAAAAATCGGACACTGATTGAAGCAGCAAGATCTATGCTTGCAGATGCCAAAATCCCTATCACGTTTTGGGACGAAGCAATTGCTACTGCATGTTTTGTACAAAACAGAACTTTGTTGATTCAGGACAAAAATAAAACATCTTATGAGTTGATTTTTGGAAGAAAACCGAATATTTCTTATTTGAAAGCATTTGGTTGTCCGGTTTCGATTCTAAATTTAAATGAACATCTAGGAAAATTTGAGTCCAAATCTGACGATGGATTTTTTCTTGGTTACTCCTCGGTTTCAAAAGCTTATCGAGTTTTTAATAGCAAAACTAATATTGTTATTGAAACTATTAACGTAAAGTTTTTAGAAAATTCATTTCCGTCAGTGGCTCATGGTCCTGCATGGTTATTTGATTTAGATTCGTTATCAAAATCTTTCGATTCTAACTTGTTTGATTTTTCAGGAAAATCAAGAAAGGAAGCAGGAGACTTAGGAAGCTTTAGCGACGATTCTGATAATGATGATGATGGCAATCTCAATTCTGAGTATCCATTCATGTCTTTTCATAATCCTGATCATGTCAAATCCAGTCAAGCTCCGGGTCCTTCTAGTTCTCAAGAAGTTCAAGAATCAAATATTATTGACGATGTTAATCCGCAAGTTTCTCCTAATGATGGTGAATCTGTTCCAACTCAACCATCATCAGATTCAAATGGTGAAGATGTTCCTGAAGCCTTTGATTACTTCATCAATTCACCGGATCAAGTCCCGAATTTTACTCCGCATACGTCTACTATCCTACAAGATCTACCAAATCTGAATACTTCTAATCTGGAGAGTCAAGTGCAAGGGGGTGACATACCAATTCATCGAATTCACAAGAAACATCCTGTCTCTCAGATTATTGGGCCATTGAATCAGAGAACTACAAGAAGTCAGACTGAGCAAGCAAATGTTTGTCTTTATTCGTGTTTTCTATCTCAAGTGGTGCCAAAGAACATTTCAGAGGCGTTACAAGATAATAGTTGGATTGAAGCTATGCAAGAGGAGTTATTACAATTTCGCAAACAAGAGGTTTGGAAATTAGTGGACCTACCTGAAGGAGAGAATGCAATTGGAACAAGATGGTTATACAAAAACAAGCCGGACGAAAGAGGCATTGTTGTGCGGAATAAAGCCAGACTCATTGCCCAGGGATATACTCAGGAAGAAGACATTGATTATGAAGAAGTGTTTGCTCCAGTCGCAAGACTTGAAGCCATACGCGTTTTTCTTGCATATGCATCCTTCATGAAGTTTAAAGTATTCCAAATGGACGTGAAAGGTGCTTTTCTGTATGGACCAATTACAGATGATGTATATGTCAGACAACCTCCTGGTTTTGAAGATCCTGACTATCCTCATCGTGTATACAAGTTGAGTAAAGCTCTTTATGGTCTACACCAAGCTCCAAGAATCTGGTATGAGACATTATCCAAGCATCTACTAGAACATGGATTTACAAGAGGTCAGATTGATCCAACTTTGTTTATGAAGAGGGAGAATGAAGAACTCTTATGTGTTCAAGTTTATGTGGACGATATTATCTTCGGATCGACCAGTGCGTCAATGTGCAAAGAATTTGAGGAAATTATGAAGTCACGTTTCCAAATGAGTTCGATGGGAGAGATTAATTTCTTTCTTGGATTACAAGTGAAACAATCAGCTGACGGAATTTTCATCAATCAATCAAAATTTGTTGAGAAATTGTTGAAGAAGTTCAAGATGCAAGATTGTCAGACTATCCGAACTCCATCTGATGTGAATTGCAAGATACAACCGGATCCAAAGGGCAAAGCAGTTGATCAAACACTATACAGATCAATGATAGGTTCTCTGATGTATCTTACTGCATCAAGACCAGACATCATGTACGCTGTTTGTGTGTGCGCCAGATATCAGTCTGATCCGAAAGAGTCGCACCTTGTTGCTGTGAAACGTATATTCAGATACCTTAAAGGAAAACCGAGTCTTGGATTATGGTATCCGTATGAAGGCAATTTTGAATTATATAGTTATTTTGACAGTGATTTTGGTGGCTGTGCTCTTGACAGGAAATCGACTACTGGTGGCTGTCAATTTCTGGGTCCTAGACTTGTTTCTTGGCAATGTAAAAAGCAAACCAACGTTTCTGTATCCACAGCTGAAGCAGAGTATATCGCTGCATCTGCAGGATGTTCTCAGGTTTTGTGGTTACAAAATCAATTGCTTGACTACGGGTTTAACTTTCTAAAAACTCCTATTTACATAGACAATACTGCTGCTATGTTCATCACTGCTAATCTTGTTCAACACTCAAAAACCAAACATATCGAAATTCGATATCACTTTTTAAGAGATAACTCTGAAAAAGGTTTAATAATTTTGATTAAGGTTCATACCGACAAACAACTGGCTGATCTTTTCACAAAATCATTTTTGTCAGGACGGTTTGAATTCTTAGTTCAATCTATAGGATTAATCAATCACGATTGATTCTATTTTTCGAAAAACAAACAAAAATCAGAAAATATAAAAGTCAAAAATATAATAAGTTGATGTCAAGTATTGATTCCTTTGTCTTTTATTTTATTGCTTTGCATTGTGTGTGCTTGCATGAAAAAGAAAATAGAAAAGCAAAAACAAAATATAAAAGCAAAAAGAAAAGAAAATATCATGTCATAAGAATCCATATTGCAAAAAGTGAGAAATGATAGTTACACTAGACATTATTTGTTACATCATTTTTAAATAAAGACTGATGAATGTTAATTGATGTGCTAGACAGCTCAGGCAGTTAGACTGAACAAGTAAGTTGATTGTTGACAAACATAAACTTAATGATCTTTGTGTTAAGTTCCATTGTTATACATGTCTAGATATATTTCTTTTGATGCATTGCTTGTGATGATAGTTGTGCATGATCGGGTAACGATGCAGTCTATTCAGTGTGATGAACCGCATCGTAAGCTTCTTTGTTGTGGTATCCACAGACCTGAAGTCTCACACGAAGTCTCTTTTGAGCTTCAAGATGCAGCAAAAGATTCCAAAATGGAACAAAAAGAGTCCCAAATGTGGACCAACACCAAACAAAATTCCAAAAAGGAATTCAGAAGATTCCCAAGGGGAACGATAGGAAATGAAAAAAATTCCAAAATGGAATTAAAAAGAAGTCCCAAAGTGGACCAAATACGAATAGAACCCAGATTCCACACTGTTTATGATTGTAAGTAACCAGGTTTTTGTGCAATATGCATTCAGGTAGTGGTTGATAAGGAAATATGTTGACATATGTATACATGTGGGTCACATAAGTCATTCTAATCGAACCTTAAATATCATCATGATACTGAAAAAGTAAGTGTGTCAAATCGAGCTAATTGGTATGTTTTCATATCATCACTCAATCAAACATAAGTCAAATGTCTATTCAAAACTTGCAAAACATGTTCAGATAATGTGTGGTATGATCTCACTGCGATATTTTGATTCATTGCATTGCATATGTCTTTATTTTAATGTGTGTGCTTTGTGTGTGCAGGCATATGGAATCATTATTGACACATCGACATCCTTGTTAAACTTAAAAATTTCAAGAAATTTCAAGTTTAGGGGGAGAATAAATTGAAGAAAAATATCTACAAAAATCCAAAAATATTTTTGAATAAGTGTTTTGAATGAACAAGATTATGTGGTATGAAAAGCATAGGTATTGGATGTGTTAAAAACAAACCCAAGGTCGTGTGATTTATTTTTCAGAAAATGCTTCGGGATATAGAAATATTGGTTGTGCAAAAACATTTTTGAAAAAGAAAAAGAAAAATGAATTTAATTGGAAATTAAATTTATTGCAGTGTTTAATGTTGTTGATAATTAATGTGACAAATTCTTTTTAAGGATATCTTGTCTAATTAATGTGTCGAGATTGTCAACAGACGAGAAAAAGTGAAGAAAATTGCTCAAAGTGTTGTAGCCGGGCAAAGAATATCATAACACTATTCTGCCGGGTAATGAACACACTGTTCAGCTGGGTAAAGTTGTGAGTTTGATAACATGCCGGGTGATTGAGAAAAATGTGAAGCCGGGTGAAGATATTATGACTACTGTGTAGCCGGGCAATGAACATGTCAAATACAGCCGGGTGAAGAAGTCATAGATATCTGCCGGGTGACAAGTGTTTACTATACAGCCGGGTAAAAGAGAAATCTTCTTGCCGTGTAAGTGAATAACACTGTGTTGCCGGGTAATGAAGAAAAGCATGCCGGGTGATATAGAAGACAACTATGTTGCCGTGTGAAGAAGAAAGCAAGCCGGATGAAAGAAAAGCAACTGTGTTGCCGGGTGATGAATAAAGGTTGCCGGGTGATGTTATGACGACTACTATGCTGCCGGGTGATTAATAAAACCAATCAGGTGTAGTTGTTCCTAACCTTTACCCGTCTCAACAGTGTATGACCCGTCTCTACAGTATTTGACCCGTCAAGTGTTTTTACATGTTTTGTGTTGACCCGTCATAAGTTGTGACCTGTTTCAAGTACTTGACCCGTCCCAACAGTGTATGACCCGTCTCTACAGTGCTTGACCCGTCAAGACTTATTGGGCTTTTATGCTTACCCGTCCTTTTTGTTGACCCGGCACCTCAAAGTTTGACCTAATTTTTAACGATATAAAACCCGCCTCTTCACAAACACTTATCATTTTTCACATTCACTTTCAAGCAAATCCCCTGTACTTAAATCGTTTTGATTATCATATTCAGTCGTTGATTCTGTAACAAGTATAATCGATTGAATAAGGTATTGTCCTCGTGATTTGTTCTTGATAAACTTGCAAATCGACCGATAAAATGAAAAACGATGATGAACAGTGTTTTGATCACTGAATCGACACTTTGATTGTGTGTGTTAAAACCAAAATCGAATGTTGTTTTAAGTATAAAATCTGTCGATCATCAACAATCAATCACTCATTTGCACTAAAACACCTTAAAACCAACTGAATCAGTCAAAATTGTTCATAACTGATAAAACCGCCATTGATAAACTTTGAAAGCTCTTAAATGTTAAACTTCAAAATGATGAAATGTGTACTAAAAGTGACAAATTCTTGTTAAAACTGAACTAAAACATGTTAAAACAACTTCATTTTATAAATGTCGAATTTATGTCTTAAGTGTTGAACTGTTAAATTGAAAAATGTTGTATAATCATTAAAATTCAAAGTTGTTTTGATCAAAATGATGAAAATCAGTTTGTTAGATCAATTTAGGGTTAAAATGATTATGTGAATGTGTTTCTTCTTAACTTTTGTTCATACACTTATGAAAAATTTGATATGTTTTTAATGAAGAATCTAACACATTTGTCTTGTTTATGTTTTGTGTTTGTTTTGACAGATGGAGAATCTAAAGTTTGAACCCAAACACAATTTGGTGGCATGTCTAGATGAATCTATCCCTGAAACTGATGGTTACAGAGATATGATCAAGTTTATAAAGAGGACAAAGTATGTGTATGCTATGTGTGCCAAACCGGTCATATATGCAAGATTGATAAAGAGTTTTTGGAGAACAGCAGAAGTGATCAGAGATGATAATGGTGTTGTTGTTGTTAGAGGAAATATTTCTAGAGATATGGTGTTGACAGTTTCTGAAGAAGCAATCAGAAATGCCTTGAGAATAGATGATGATGAAGTTGGAGCTAATGATGAACTGACCATGGCTGAGTGTCAATCGTGTTTTGTTAATATGGGTCATCCACCTGTATTTCCAAAGTCACAATTCTATAGGGCAAAGTTGGGAAAGAAGTTTAAGCTGTTATGCTATGTTGTCCAACAGTGTCTAGGAGGAGTGCAGGTTTTGACAACTTTCCATCTGATATAGCATCTCCAATTGTTGCTATAACCGAAAACAAACCATTCAATATGTCAAGATGGATCATGAATGGGTTTGTATTTAATTTGGTAAAGGGCAAGAGGTTTAAGTTTCTCATGTACCCGAGATTCTTACAACTGATGATCAATGTTGCCTATCCTATCATCAGAACTGAAGGTTATACTGGAGGTATATTATACACTGAGGACATGAACGATCTATCTTACAAAAAGATGAGTATCGGGAATGTGCCTAGTGTGGAATTATTTGACTATATGAGAGATATAGCAAATAATGAAGAAGATATTGAAGGAATCTATCATCATATTTCTCATGGTGAGATAGTGAATCCACAGGACCTGGTTGATGAGGTGCCTGACAATTTATTGGATGATGATGAGTATAATGCTCGTCATGCAGAAGATGAAGAGAATGAATCTGAGGATGATGAAAATGATAATGGTGATAGAGATGATGGTCAAGATAATGATAATGATGAGGAAGATAGTGATAGTGAAGATGGTAATGATGATGGTGGTGATGATGCTGAATCTGAATCTGATTCAGAGGAGACAGAGATTGTTGAAGCAGTTGAACCGATGGAATTAGAGACTGAGAATGTTGAAGTTATTGAACAAATTGAGATCGAAGAACCTGTTGAGGTTGCTTCTGTTGAAAAGGAGGTGGCTGTTGAAGTTGAAAAGCCTATCACTAAACAGTATGTTAGATCTCGAAGATCTAAATCTGTTGTGGAGAAAGTGATGAGTGAACCTGAAGAGATAAATGTAGTTCAGATTGCTCAGGAAGTAATGGCCGAAGCTGAGACTATTGCACAGATAGTTGAGGAAGCTGATGCTGGCGTTACTGATCCTATCCTTGTTGATATACCCACCACATCATCCCAAGTTGCAGAAAAGATTGAACAAGTTTTGGAGTCTTCACCAAAAGTTGTATCAAGTATTGATGAGACAGAGAATGAGAAAAAGATTATTGAGTTAGAAGAGATGGTGTCAAAGTTGTTAGAGGCTAATGAAATGTTGAAAGCTTCGAATGAGAGGAAAAAGAAAAGGTTTGAAGAGTTTTGGGACATTCATAATCAGAACTTGAAAACTTTCAAAGAGTTGGATGCAGATCATCTTAAATTGAAGATTGAACATGATGAGTTGAAAGATAAATATGATAGATTGAAGGAGGAACATGAGAATCTAAAGTATGATTATACTGAGTTGAAAGCTGAATGTAATACCCTGGAGGATGAAAAAGAGATGTTGGAAAAATGGCTGGAAGAATCCAAAACAAAGAAATCTGGTTCAACATCGGATAAAGATTTTTCAGATGAAGTGGTTGAAATGACTGAAGCAACTCAAGTATCAAAAGTTTATCTGACTAGAGCACGAGGCACAACAAATGTTGGTATAAGGGTGGAATCTCCAATCATCATTCCCGATGAAGCTGCTGCTGAAACTGTCATTTATGACAAGGCTGAGGGAAAAAGGAAGTTAGATGCTGTGCCTGAAATTACTGAAGATGTATCTGTTTCGAAGAAGGCAAAACTGGATGAGGCAGTACAGATTGAGCCGATTCAATCTGCATCTGCAGCTGAAACCGAAGTATTTGAGGTCACAGATAGCGAGAAGGAGGTTGGATCTGAAGAAACAGTTCAGATTGAGCCGATTCAATCTGAAGCTGTTGTCTTGGAAGAAGTGCTTGAAACTGCTGAAAGTGTTGAAAAGGTGTCTGAAAAGGTTGAAGTAATAGAAAATGTGCCTGATACTGTACCAGAAGACGCAAATCAGTTTGAGCCGATTCAAACTGACAATGCACCTATGATTGAAGCTTTAGATGATTTGGATGATATAGATTTTACTGAATCTGAGCCAGAAGCTGAACCATAAACTAATGTGGATCAAGAGATTCCAGATGACTTAGATCAAAGATTTGCTTATCTTGAAAAGATGAAGTATAATCCTGTGTTTTTGAATGGGTTGACTGTGAGTCAGATAAATGAAGAGTATGAAAAGTGTATGATTGCCCAAGACAAAGCCGAAGCTGATAAAAAGGAATTTATCATTGAGATGGGTGAATGGACTCCATTGCAAGAAAGTTTGAATATAGAAGATTTGCCTCCAACTGAATTGTATCACCAGAATCCAGAAGAGATGTCCATTAGGAACATGAGAGAGTGGTTGAGTTCAAGGAACTATCCGTACAAGACTCTGAAGAGATTGAAATCTGAGTCTTTGAGGAAAATTGTTGTTAGTTTCATGAAGACGGAGAAAATGTACAATCGTGTTTTATTTGGACTACAACAATCCTCAATACTATGAGCTGACAAAAAGATACAAAATTCTTGGACCAAAGAATTACCGGTGATGGCTTTACCTGAAAATGCTCACAAGAAAAGGCACGAGTTAATAGACATGTTTCCTAGTGAAGTCAAGTCATATAACATACCAATGGACGTTCGTGAATCATGGCATAAATTAGCCACAACAGGTGACGTTTTGAGGTCACTGCTGAGCAAGGGTCAGTCGATTGCTGAACTTCTTGATTCAATGATTGTGCCAGAAAAGAACAAAAAGGTAAAGATTATTGCATGGAAATACGATGAGGTGTTTGATGCATTCTTGATAAAGAGAGTTAATGGTTTATGTGATGTATACCATTATTACTCTAGCATTTTCAAGTTGGAAGTTCAAGATCTGAAAGAGTTGCACAAACTTAGGCTGATAAATCACACGCATGCTGAGCGTGGTGATAAATGTGTAATGCTGTTAGATGCTGGGATAGCCAGACCACCGAAGTAACTTGATTTCAGAGGACAACAAGAAGATAGTGCGTATGTGCAAGCGAAGAAAGAAAGAAAGAAAAAGAGGTTGGTTGTTAGTGAGGATATGTACTTGGAAGAATTTTCTGATGAGTACTTTGATAAGGTGACCAATCCAGGACTGAAAGTGATAGATGGATCTCAAATGACAAAGCCAATACTTAGAGTTTTCTACAATCAAGAAACTTTTGAGTTGAAGCTTGTTCGAAATTTGGAAGATTGGGACAAAGACATGATTACTTTGTTTAGTACCTTTGAGCTGAAATTGCTGCATCCATCCTATATCGATTTTCTAAGAAGTTGCAGAATGGAGAAATGTAAAGATAAACTGGCTGAAGCAGATAGAAAATTGTTTGTGGTGATGATAGAAGTGATAGCTGCTGCGTCTGAAAAGATTCGAGTACGGAAGGCATTGCTCAATTCTAATCTCGTGAGGGTTGACATACCAGAGATAGAATTTATGAGGATTAGTGCGAGAGGAACTTTGGAGGTGCAAGTCAAAGGGAAGGAGCTGCCTTATGAATTTTATGCTAACATTGACTTTGCAGGTTTAAATCTTGATTCTCTGAGACGCATGAATGCCTGCCAAATTCTGACTAACGAGTCCAAACCGAGACAAGCAAAGATAGCAGAAAAGTTCAAGTCTTGCATTGAAGAAGCACTGAAGGAACAAGAAGAGTTTAAAGGAAAAGAGCTGCTGGATATCAAAGAAGAACCAGAAGATTGGTAAAGAGATTGATGCTGAACAAAAAGAAAAAGATTTGAAGATTTTGCTGAAGATTCAAAGATAAATCTTAGGGGGAGTACTATTAGGGCTATTTCCTAGTTAAGATTTACTTTGTATTTGTTTATATGTTTGTGTATAGTTTAGGGTCTATTTTGTTATATTCCTTAAACTTGTATTTGTTGCTTTAAAGCATGTAGTGAGAGAGTGTGAGGAGAGAGGCTAGATCACATTATTCACGTAAGAGAGAGAACTTAGTGTGTGTGATTTATTTTCTCCTGCACTGGTATTACAATATTGCTTTGATCATCAATATACAAAGAGAATTATTAGTATGAATTGTGTTTATGATTGAACTGTGTTTGTGTATGAATCATTCTGATCTTTGAGCGATATTCACGATCCAATTGAACCTATCAATTTTAAAACTTGTTCAAATTTAATAGATACACTTTCACACATCAAGAATCAAATATACAACGCCATATGAAGTTCCCGGGCCTATAGATCAACAGTGACCATAGTTTATGCTGTTAGGTTGTCTTATTGAACCTAGATCTTGGGATCTCTAGTCACATAGGCTAGGTTTTCCTTTGCATTCACTTATAGTGTGGGCTTTAGCCACATTCCCGTTGACGACCTGAATACTAACTCTTTGCTTAAGCCTTTTGTAAGTGGGTTCACAATGTTATCTTTTGATTTCGCATAGTCAGTTTTGATAACCCTCCACTGAGAGTAGTTGTTGTACCTTATAGTGTCTACGAAACAGTTTGGGATCTATCTTTTGAACTTTGGGTTCTGGTATAAATACCTTTGCTAGACACCCTAACACTTTCAAGTATTTGTATGATGGTTTTTCTTCCCATCCATAGCTCATAAAAGTTTTCAACCTCTTTCTTATGGGGTATTCATTCGACACATCGTTAGACAATCACACGGCTTCCCCGTAAATGTCCTGGCTTAACCTGAAACTAATATGCCAATCGTCATATCTTTCAACGCATGGTACACTTATGGTTTTATTTATGCATATGTCCCTAATGAAACATATGCATCTTTCTTGTTGCTTCTAATGACGTTATTTTTCTTGTTTATTTGTTTCTCAACATTGTTTTTTATACAAGACAAACTTATCAATTGCTTCATTCTTACAATTAAGTGAATAACATATTTTATACTATCATCATTAAAAGAGATTAATAATTTATTACCACTTCTTGTGGGTACGAACTTTAACTTACACACATTCGTGTGAATTACACTAGGTGGTTCGGTTATTCGTTCAACCGACTTGATCTTGAAAGTTTGGGTTAAACACATGATTTCACATTTTGTTTTGAATTAATTTGGGAAAAAAATATATAATTGGAATGGTAATATAAAATGACAAAATCAAATTAAATGACTGCTTTTAAAATGAGATGCATTTTGATATGAATTTTACAATTTGCCGTATGCAAATTGTTTTTGAATTTACAAACTTTTGAATTTAGATATTCAAGAATATATATATATATATATATATATATATATATATATATATATATATATATTAGTCATTTTATTCATTTGATTTTCATTAAAACATACCATCTAGTTTAAACATAATATTGAGGGCATATTCTGTGCCTACAAATATTCCTCTTTTGGTCAACACGACCTTATCGAATTCAAAAACTAAGCGAAAGCCAAGCTTATTGAACAACCACCCAGACACAAGATTCTTGCGTATATCTGGAATATAGAGGGTGTTGCTCAAGATGAGTTCCTTCCTGGAAGTCATCTTCTAGATCGGGTTACCTTCACCCTTGATGTCTGTGGTAGCTTTATTTCCCAAGTAGAACTTTTGATCATCCGACATCTCTTTAAATTTGTTAAAAAGGGTCTTAACACCACTGATGTGTTGCAAAACACATCTTGTTTTCATTTTCTTTAAAGTTTATTTTGTTTTATTTAAGTCAGTTTTAATTGTTTTTAGTTTAGTTTTGTTTAAATGTTTTTAGAACAAGCTTGGCAATTAGTTTTAAATGTTTTTCAGGTGAAAACATCGATGAATGAAAGACAGATCGAGAATCGAGGATTAACGATCAAAGAAGGGAAAAACTGAAAAGTGGCTAGAGTTTTCGTTAAAATGGGTAGGTAACGGTACCGCCACCTGTTCACCTACACGCCGCAGTACCACCACCTAGTAGAGGTAGTGTTGTTTGTCGGTTTTTGCCCTAGTTGAACGATTTTAAAAGGAACGGGCAGAGGGGATAGCTGATATACGATTTTTGGAGCTTTAGAGGACGATTTGGAGCAAGGGTTTCAAAGTGGGAGCAAGAATTTGAGGTTTGGAAGTCGAAATCAAGTAGTTTCAATCCGACCCGTTTGTGATTTACATGCTTTTAAATTAGGTTCTTTACTTTAACTTCATGAACATGTTAGAACTTTGATTGTTTTGTGTTTTTAAGTTTAATTATGAGCTAAACTCCAGTTACCTAGGTTGTTTGCTATTGGTGATGATTAAATAAGTTAAAGCTTGGAATTTGGTTGTTTGATGAAAATATTTTTGGTAATTTTATAAAAGGTTCAGTTTCTATGTTCTATGGTGAGTTTGTATGCGTGAGTAAGTTGGATTGACTTGTCTAGTTGCCTTACGTAGCTTTGCAAATGTCTTTTGTGTTTGGTTACTTATCAAAGTCGTTAACTTTTGTTTTCATGCGTTGAATGGTTTTCTAGATGTAGGAACCATAGGAAATTAACTACGATTCCAATAGACTCATTTGTCCTACTTAATTCAAGACCCGAGAAGTGAGAATTAATCGACGTGTCTAGTTTACCAAGTCGTTAGAAAAAGGGTACGAGAGGAACTTTTCTAATAACAAATTGAACTTATACATTTAAGTCATAAAACTAAACATAGAACCACCCCTTGTATCTTAGGATACATTGGAGCGGTGAAATTGAGCGGGGAGCCGAGCATAGGGTATTTAATTATTGTTAAAGGAATCGAGAGGTAATTTAACTAACCAGTGAGCTTAACCAACGCTTCGGATAACAGAAGGTCATACCCGGATAATGGTCTAGGATCCTTAGGAAGTCCTTAGAGTTAGTATGTCATGATCCTAGTTTCGTTTCAATAACCAAATCTAACGCTTAATCAATAATTGACCACCATAAGTAGCAACCTAGGTAACGTTTTTTCCACACTTGAATCAAGGCTTTAAAGCTTTCATTTCGTTAACTTTAGTTAAGTATTTTAAATTTAATTTTCATTTAATTTATTAGTTTTTTCAACGAAGTTTAAATCTTTTCAAACAAATCATTTTCTTAGTTAGTTTTATTATTCATTTGTGTCTCTAGGGTTTGATACCTGGTCTACCGTTAACTATATTATCTCACATCAGGTAAACTTGCCTAGTGTGGTCTAGTTTCGGGTAAATTAGGATTAAATTAGAGTGTCTAGATTATGTTTTGTTTATTAATTTATAGACTGTTTTAGCACATCAAGTTTTTGGCGCTGTTGCCGTGGACACTTGGCGATAGCAAAATTAACTTTGATTAGTTTAATTTGTTTGTTTATATTATCTTTTGTTTATTTGTCTTTTCTTTTATTGTTACCTAGTTTTTTTAATCTTAAGTCTTAGTTTATTTTCAGTGCTCATAATTTATTTTGTTTCAGACTTTACAGTCTTTGCCACACACGTGCTCGTAAGGTGCAAAAGAATATTCACCATTTACAGATCCAGAGCTAGAGCTTCACGAGCATAGACAACACCTTCGTGTAAGGTTGAAAGAGGTTTTGAATTGAAGGTTCAGAGATGTTTCTCCAGTTAGAAAGTTTGATATGGGAGATAATGCTAATCCACCTAGGTGCACGGTTCACCAACAAGCTAGCGAGGGAATTTTTTGGACACGTTGTCCTATTACACATGGTGCTCTGACCAATACCAACATTTGGCAGATTCCTTCACATGTGATGAGCACCATCTCGAATGCCACTCAATTTCATGTTTTGGAAGATTAAGATGCTCAGTCACACTTGTCTCGGTTTACTCGCATCTGCAACACTTTTAATATTGCTAATGTTACTACAGATGCTATTTTTTGCATTTGTTTCCTCTCACTTTATAGGTTCGTGCTGTTACTTGGTATGAATCACAACCACAGGACTCCATCACTACATGGGAACTACTTTCTGATAACTTTATGAGCAAGTATTATCCACCATCGAAAGCTGAACGTATGAGGAATCAAATTCACTCTTTCAAAATGGACCCCTATGAAGCCTACTACATGGCTTATGAAAGGTTACAAAATTTGCTTACTAAGTGTGCTAACCATGGGTTGACATCATGTGCATTGGTTGAGAAGTTTTTCAATGGGTTAACACCGGCTAAAAAAGAGATGTTTAATACTTCAGCAAGGTGCCATGTGATGGAAAAGAAAACTAGGGAGGAGTGTGAGAATCTATTCCAAACTTTTGCTTTAACCAATCAACAGTCATCAACTGCTTCTCGGAGTACTTCTTAAAAATACCACTAGCACTCATGGTATTTATCAGGTTAAATCTTTGGAGGGTAACTCGGACCCTCAAGTTATGGCTGCGTTGGCTACTTTGGCCAAGGAAATGAAGGAAATCAAGATGGGTATGAATAAGTGTGAATTGTGTCGGGGTAATCATGATACATCAGTTTGTACAACTATGGAACAGGAGCAGGTTGATTTCGTGGGTAACATGAGCCAGAATCGGAGCTCTAATTCCGAGTATGGCAATACTTAGAATCAAAATTGGAAGAACCACCCGAAATTTGGGTGGAGATGAGGCGGAAATGGCAATCCACCAGGTTTTTAGCCTCGTACAGAACAGAATCAGAGTCAGTCTTTAGGGGCCGGCAACAATACCAAGGAAATCAAGGATATTCTGGCTACTCAAACTCAATTGTTGACTCAACTTATTTCTAAAGATCATGAAACATAGAATCGGTTAAGGGAACATGACACCGTTCTAAAGGATCAACAGTCAGGTTTTTTGGACCTTAAAAGGGTGGTAGGTGATTTGTCATAGAAGATGGAAGAAAGGCCAATGGGATCATTTTCTGGTGGTACTTAGAAGAACCCGAATGCTACACTTAAGGCTATGACAACTACATGTGGTAAAGGGGGAGAAAGAGAGAAACCATGGGTAGAAGAAGAAGAGCCGGTGGAGGAGGAAAACGAAATGGAAGCATCGGGCAAGGTTAAAAAGAAATATTCTACTAGTGAAGTTTCGAGTGAGAAAGTGCAAGGTAAGAAGGATGGAGAGACAAAGAGAGCTCCATTTGATCTTAGACATGCTCCGTATCCTGCTTGTCTAATGCAAGAGAAGTATGCTAAGGAGTTTTGGTCTTTTTTCAAGAGATGTTCAAGCAGCTAAAGATAAACCTTCTATTCATAGAGGAAATTCAACACATGCCGAAATACGCCAATTTTTTTAAGGATCTATTGTCAAATAGGAAAAAGCTTGAATCTTTGTCTAATGTGGAACTGAATGAGAGGTGCTCGGCAATCGTTCAGAATAACTTGTCAGAAAAGCTAGAAGATCCAGGTATTTTTACTATTCCATGTTTATTTGGTGGGTCTTCGGTGAAGCATGATGATATAACGTTAATTACACATAATTCACGTGTAGTGTTTATTTCCGTTTTGAGTCGTTTGAGTCGGTTTTTATAGAGTTTTGTTTACTACTAATGTTTTATTGTTTCGTAGGTCCCATGTTGATAAAGAAATGGAAAGCTTGCAAAAAATCAAGTCCGTAGGCGAAAACGGGACGCGAAACGGAGTTACGAGCAAACCGTAACGCGAAAACGAAGAAACCGAAGCACGAAACGAACTTGAGGACCATCACCATGTCATGCGCCCAAAATGGCCTCACCACCACGCAACATGGCATGTAGGAATGCTGGTGGGGCGTGCTGAGCTGTACCATGCATCCATGGATGTGTTTCGTCGCTATGCGACGCGGCGACGCGTTTTCAGCAGAAAGTTTCGATGTTTTTCACCCAAATCACTATATAAACATACCTTATGAAACCCTAGCATCCTAGACACTTTTGGGGATGAATTTAAGTTGAGAAACAGCAGTTTGGAGGTGTTTTTAAGTTCAAGAGGGCGAAATCAAGGCAACGGATGCTTGCGGGATCAAGGTTCACTTCCTAGACTTCTCGGGTTCCTTGGTTCTTTTGTTTTTCTTTCCTTTTATCATGTTTACTACATTGAAACTTGTGTTTATTGCTTTGAATATGATAGGCTAATCGTTTAAAACTACCTAGGCTTTGCGATGAATTGTTAATGGATGTTTGATTTCATGTTTGGTGACTTTTTGTTTTTTGGATTATTATGCGTAGTGAAAGCTTCAATATTTTTGCTAATTGATGTGTATTACATGTTGATATTTGTTTGTTTGATATTATTAATCCACGTACTCTTGGAGATGGTCTATGTCACGGAATAGGGTTCGTTATCATTGACTTGTGATATGATTTTTATGGTTAACCTGCATTAAAACCATAAGATTAATTTTATTAGTTAAATTGGTAAAACCGTGTAGCAAACTTAAAAATCCGTGAGGTGATGAGTTGTTAACCAGTCAAGTTGATTAATTTGCTAGGCTTAGGTCTTTGTGAGAAGTCCGACTTAGTGCTTACTATTCGAGTCCGTATGGCTTTAGTGTCCGTATGATAATATGGCTTTAGAGTCTGTATCGTGAGATAGGTCTTTAATTTGGATCAATTAAGCATAATCAGATTAGGTGACTGTGAGGAAACTTAATCCTGTAACTGGTGTGTTAATAACTTAATAGTGACACTTTAGGTTTTTTCTCGAGAAGGGTCGAGGGTCCTATTTAGTGTTGCTTTTAAGTGACTATTTCTAGATCCTGGTTCCATAAACACTAGTCTAAACATGATTGACAATTGAAGTTAACAATGATTCTAGCCTAGGTGGTTTGTCTTCATCATTCTGTTTTAATTCCGTCTTACAATCCGTTTGTTTTTTTTTATTTGAAACTTACTATTTTTAGCAAAAAAAAAAACCCTTTTGTAAATAATAAAAAGTAAAGTTCGTGTCTTGGAGTCAAGTCTAATTAAGTTAATTTATTGCGATATATAGACTCTGTGGGTTGACACCCGGACTTATGTACGCTATATTACATCCGACCGGTCCAATGCCGGTTGTGTGTGATTTAGTAGGTTTGTCTAGGTTTTTATAAATTTAAAACTAGGTGTTTTTAGTCTATTTACTTTATATATATATATTGCACGCATCACATGCATTAGCCGACCTTGGTGCAAGTATAAACTTGATGCCATATTCTATGTTTGTGCGACTTGAGTTGAAGGAGATGAGCCCGACCTGTATGAGTATCTCTTTGGCGGATAGGTCAATTAAGTATCTGGTGGGGATAGTTGAAAATGTGCTAGTAAAGGTGGATAAGTTCGTTTTCTCGGTTGATTTCGGCAATCTTGATATGGAGGCTAATGAGAGGGTTCCACTATTTTGGGTTGGACTTTTTTAAGGACAGCAATGACCATCATTCATGTGTTTGAGGGGCAGATTACACTTCGTGTCGGGGATGAAAGTGTAACGTTTGAAGTGATGAAGTCGATGAAGAATTCGAATGGACAAGATGATGCATTCTACTTCATTGATACTATTTTTTCTCAAATGGATCGTTGCATCAACTATGTTTGTGGGATGGATTTACTTAACGAGTCGGGAGTGATCGAGGAGGATCCCGAAGATGAAATTGAGGGAGAGGTCAAGACGGTGAATGCGAACGTGGAACCTCATGTATTGGGTAAGGAACGACTCGACCTGTTCCCAAATTTTTTAACTACTAACATTTCGGAAATTCCTGATGCTTGCAGGTTTGTTGAATATGAGAAGCCTTCCATTGAAGAGCCACCAGTCTTGGAGCTTAAGGAATTACCATGCCATCTTGAATGTGCTTTTTCTAGATGGGGTAGTAGGTTTGCCAGTTATTCTCTCTTCTAAATTGTCTCTTAGTGAGAAGACTAAGTTGATTTCTGTGTTGGTTGAAAATAAACAGGCAATATCATGGAAGCTAAAGGACATCAAAGGAATAAGTCCGTCATTTTGCACACATATGATTCTACTGGAAGAAGATCATAAGACGGTGGTTCAACCACAAAGGCGATTAAATCCTAATGTGACGGAGGTTATGAAGAAGGGGTGCTTAAGCTTTTAGATGCGGGCTTGATTTACCCGATTTCTGATTCACCATGGGTGAGTCCGGTTCAAGTGGTCCCAAAAAAACCATTTTCCTACGTGAACAGTAGTAGGGTGGCGTGTATGCATAGATTACCGGAGATTAAATGATGCCACCCGAAAAAACCATTTTCCTTTACCTTTTATTGATCAAATGCTTGAAAGGTTATATGGGAAAAAATTATATTGTTTTCTTGATGGTTTTTCATGTTACTTTCAAATACCCATTGCACCTGAGGATCAAGAGAAGACGACATTCACTTGCCCGTATGGGACATTTGCTTATAAAAGGATGCCGTTTGCAATTTGGGTTCTGCAATGCACCGGCCACATTTCAAAGATCTATGGTCGCAATCTTTCAAGACATGATGGAGAGCTCAATGGAGGTGTTTATGGATGATTTTTCCGTGTTCGGAAGCTCGTTTGATCACTCTATGGGAATTTGGATAGGATGATGAAGAGGTGCATCGAGACCAAGTTGATGTTGAATTGGGAAAATGTCACTTCATGGTCAACGAGGGAATAGTTTTGGGTCATAAAATCTTAAGGAGTGGTATTGAAGTTGACCAAGCCAAGATAGAGACAATTAGAAAGCTTCCGCCGCCCACAAGTGTCTCGGTACGTAGTTTCTTGGGTCGTGCAGGTATTTATCGGATGTTTATTAAGGATTTTTTAAAAATTACCCGACCCATTACGCTCAAGAGAACTACACAACAACGTATAAGGAACTTCTTGTGGTGATTTATGCATTCGAAGAAGGATGCAAAGCCGAGGTTGACTAGGTGGATTCTACTCCTTTCGGAGAATCTAGCGGCGGATCACTTGTTGCGTTTGGAAGATCCGGGTAGAGAAACGATAAATGGGATACCATTGGAGATTCATTTCCTCATAAATCGTTGTTGCGAGTTGAATTGAATCTAATGGTGAGTTTGTGAAACTACATGAAAGCCGAAGAACAAGGTTTGCCTTGGGTTTTGGACATTTCCAACTATTTCGCTAGTGGTGTTGCTGCAAAAGGAATGACGAGTCAACAACGGAAAAGGTACTTTGTGGAGGTAAGCTACTATATATGCGATTCGCCTTATCTATTCTAGGTTGGGGCAGATCAAATCTTGAGGAGATGTGTTATTCGAGAAGAAGGTGTTGAAATTCTTAGGCATTGTCATGAGGGGTTGACGGGAGGCCACCATGGATCCTCCGACACGACCAAAAAGGTATTTGATTCGGGTTTTTATTGGCCTACTATATTCAAATATGCTCATGATTTCGTGAAAAGGTGTGATGCGTGCCAAAGAACGAAATGCTTCAAAACCCAGTGTGATGTGTGGGGGATCGACTTTATGGGACCATTTCCTTCGTCTTTGGAAAATGGTATATCTTGGTCGCAATTGATGCTGTGTCAAAGTGGGTCGAAGCACCAGCGTTTGCTACAAATGATGCAAGGGTAGTGGTTGCATTTCTGAAGAAGTTGTTTTCTCATTTTTGAACTCCTAAGGCGTTGATTAGTGATCGGGGGACACATTTTTGCAACTCACTGATGGAAAAAGCTATGGCAAAGTATGGTGTGAATCATCACCTTCAATAGCGTATCACCCACAAACGAATGGTCAAGTGGAGAATGCAAATCATGGGGTGAAACGAAATTTGGAGAAGACAACAAGTAAGAATAGGAAGGATTGGTCGGATAAACTAGATGATGCATTGTGGGTATTTCTGATGGGCTACATGACTGTTCATTTCGGATGGGTAAGATAGGCACAACCCCCTTCTAGATGGTATATGGTAAAGCGTTTCATTTGCCGGTGAAGGTGGAACACAAATCATATTAGGCATTCAAGATTGTTCATCTTGATCTACCTAAGGCAACAAGAAATCGTTTTCATCAATTGTATGAGTTGGATGAGTTGAGGATGAAGCGAATGCTAGATCCTGGAGCTACAAGGAGCAAACCAAAGCATTGCATGATAGCCGATTAAGGAATGTGAAAGAGTTCAAGTGCGGGGATAAGGTATTGGTTTTTAACTCACGTTTAAATTTGTTTGCAAGGAAGTTGAAATCTAAATGCAGTGGTCCCTACACAGTGAAAGAGGTGTTTCCCTATGGTGCGGTTGAAATTGAGAACGAAAAGGGGAATCATGGAAGGTGAATGACCATCGGTTGAAGATCTACATCGAGGACCGACAGATGCCATGGAGGAGGAAGAAGAACTCCACGAACCTACCAAAACGAAGTAATCTGGGTGAAACATCGGGTTGTGACACGACTGTAGAGTTTGTACATAATTCTGAGTCGTTTCAAGTAAGTTTCATTAATTTTAAGTAATTTTTCATATTTTACCTTTTTTCTGTGAGTTTTGTAGGATTCGAAGTGAGAACAACGTCGATTAGCAAGCCCGTAGTTAAGTTTTTAGGGTTTTTAGTGTAAAACTTTCAACAAAAAAGAATGAAGTTCCAACCGTTAGAAAAATTTTCAGCCTTTAAACACACATTCTTTTTGTTAAAATCAGTAGGTGGCGGTACCGCCACCTGGTCGTAAGCACGCCACGGTGCCGCAAGGTACTCGGCAGTATCACCGTCTAGGGTGAAGCATGTCGCGGTACCGCAAGGGGCTGCTGACAGGTTTGTTATCTTTTTCTTCTCACTTGCAAACCCTAGAACTCCATAACACCTCACCTAAGTTCAGCCGTCAATTTTACCACACCCACCTCCAAATCAATCAATCTTGACCGATTTCACCATTAATTCTTACAATCCTTCCATCCTACACCTATACACCATCATTCTTTCCATTATTCTTCACACAAAACCACCAAACCCAACTTACATTCACCCCAATTCGAGCCATACACTAATTAAGGTTTAAAATTTAGGGGTTTTTCTTGATCTTGCTTGGTTTCTCGATTTTATAAGTTGTGTTCTCGTTTTTGAAGCTTCAAAGGTATGAATTTTAACTTTTGTCTTTTAATTTTTGTAAATTTTTAATTTTTATGCAATTTCTTTGATTGTTTGGTGGTTATGATAGATTTAAGATTTGATTTGGTTCCCCATTAGCAATTAAGTTGATGTTTAATGTTGGGTGTGACTAAAGTAGGCACCTTGAGGTTGTTTGATGAATGAACTTTTGGAATAGATTAGGAATGGAAAATCTCCTTAGTCTAAGGAGAATTTTTCATCATATTTATCATGGTTAGTGAAATTAAGGGCTAAGTGATGGTGAACAGGAATTAAGTTAGCATCTTAAGTTTCTAATAATTGTCCAAATGGATAAGGGAGTCTTTAGTTTGGTTGAGTCACGTTTAGTTAGTTTAAGTTTGACTAGGATATGTTTGGGTTAAACTTAAGTTTCCAATCAATCTCGCCTGTACTCAGTCTATATTCAAGGTTTGATTACTATGATTGATAGTTGAAGCTTAACATTTCCGGGTTTGGTTTGTGCTGTACTTTTAGTTTTTAGGATCAAACGCGAATGAAATGCTATACGTTTGTCACCATTTAGTTTACCATTTTGATCTTCTTTATTTACGTAGTTATTTTTATTTTTTATTATTTTTCACTTTCTTTTTTCGTTCATTTACTTTAGTTCTAACTATAATGCCAATTGTTTATGTAGTTATGTTTGGAATACCTAGAGCGCAGAGAGCCCGGCCACGATGAATAATTGACATAGAGGAAACTGTCCTCCCCGATGAAGATGACATCCCCGTTCATATTGACCAAAGAGATATTCGGACACACACCCTACTGTAATTTGCTGAGGATACCGAGGCGTGAAATTTCTTCAACAAACTAGCAGGCACAAGGCTTTTGAAACCTTGTCTGATAGACTTTAAGTTGATTAGAAAAATGGGGGATGAAACACACCTCAAAGATTATCTCCCGAACAAATGGATCGACAAACTTACACCAGATGAGGATCAATGTGAGGAATAATCGTTTTGGAGTTTTTGTGCACATTTCAGTACTCACCAAAAGATTATGACAACAGCTATGCAGTATGATTTTCTTTGGAGGTCAAGATTTTGGTTTGAGTGTACCACACCTTGGGGTGGCATTAGGATTCTACACCCAGGAGGAGGTTTCAAGTGTTGGGTTTATTCATTCTATTCGGGGATTTCATAGGAAGGCATATATGAGGAGCTTAGTTGAAGGGCAGATAAATACCATGTGGACTCAGATTGGATCCGGAGGATACGACACTGATTGCCAGGCAAGAATCATTCGCGATCCATGTTTACGATATCTTCACCGGATTTTGGCCTTCACACATATTAGCCGAGGCAAAGGTGCATATAAGTGTAACATGCATGATATATTCTATTTGTATTATATGTCCAATAAGGATTTGGTTAATTTTGCCTTGGTTTTCTCAGAAAACTTTTCTGTTTGTCTGCAAAGCGTCCTTGCCGTGGGGGCAGACACGTTAGGTTGGACCTGGGTCCCTACATTACAAGGATAGCGAGGCATGTTGGTGCTTTTGTCCGCTTTACTGAAAGATTCTTGACATAGGGACCTAGAGCAGGGTGGCTCAGTTTGAATGATTTATTTAAAGGTAGAATTTTAATATCAATTGATCCACCGTCGACGAGGAGGAGGAGACGACAGTCACCGGTTCGTGAATCCAAACCAAATTTTATCCCTCTATTTCAGTCAACCGCTCCGGTTACCATTGATATGCTCCAGCAACAAATGGCAAACAGTTTTTCGATGACTGATCAAAGCTTTGCCACATTTGGTGAAAATCTGGACAGGGGTTTTGCTGGTTTAAATGAATGCATCAACCAAGGGTTTACTGCTATGGGTCAGTAGTTTAATCGACAGTTGGATACACGGTTTACTGCTATGGGCCAGTAATTCAACGAAAATATTAACCAGTGGTTTGGGGTGTACGAGTCGAATGGGCGGGAGAACTGACATGCCATGAGGGAGATGATGCAACAGATGGGGATACCGATACCCCGGTATTACATGGACCCGGATAAAGTTGCAGAACCGGTTATGTTTTCTTTCTTTTTTATTTTATTTTATTTTATTTTATTTATTCGTTTTCACTTCACTGTTGGTTTTGTAATTTATCTTATCATTTTGGAACACTTGTTGGGACACTGTTTGTTTACTTTATAAGTGTTTACTTTATAAGTTCTTATTATTTTGTGTTACCACTTGCTGCTAAATGGTTGGATGACTGAATTATGTATTTGAGCGTGAGAGAGTTCTATTCTGTAACTGTTGTTGAAGAAAATTATGGGGGAACATAGTTTGGATGGTGGCTTTAAATCAGAGATGAAATTTGAAGATATCTTCATAACCAGACGAGTTTGTTCTAGTTACACTCTTTTATCTTGAGTTAGTTTTTTTTTATGGTTTCTTTTCTTTTGTTTTGTTAGGTTATTTTTTAATTTGTGTCCTTTAGGTTATTTCTCAAGCCACATTGAGGACAATGTGTGTTTTAAGTGTGGGGATGTGAAATAGTTAGTATTTTGTCTTATTTGAGTCAGTATAAAAATTAAAAAATAATATACAGAAAATGTTTTTTGTTAAAGCTTTGCCTTTTTAATGGAAAATGATAGGAAATTGGTTTTGGCTTTCAATGGGAAAAAATTGTTTTTAAACAAGAATGGGCTAAAAAAATTATAAAATTGGCAACTCAATTGGCTAAGATGGTTTCCCTAAGTGTATTAATTGTACTTTTGTTGTCATGAATCTCGTGGGTCGTCATCTTAGGAGAATTAGGAAAGCCTTACACCAAATAACATTAGGTACCAGTTTAGGTTTTAAAACTTAAATAGGTTAAGGGTTAGTGACATAGTAGGATTTATAGCAAACTTCTTGTGAAAGAAGTGGCGCTACGCGTACAACGTCCACAGGTTATAGACTGAAAGTACTCAAAGTAGCAACGTGAATAAAAGAGCTCAATGTAGCCAAATAAAAATAAATAAATAAATAAATAAATAAAAATAAATAAAGCAAGTGAGCTGAGACCTCATGTGCTCTACCTCTATGATAGTTATTTAGAGCCGACACCTATGGGTGAGGTGATCTTGTTTTATAAAAGACAAATAATAAAAACAGTCTATACCCGTAAGTATCATTCATCCAATGTTCACCCTGATATGACACTAGTTCTTTACTTACTCTAGTTCTTTAGGTTATTCTAGTAGGAAAACCTGTGCGGTTTAACCTGTGCCTTGTAAAGCAACAATTAATCGGGCTGACTTATGGTTTTCTAAGTATGATTTATAGCAAACTTCTTGTGAAAGAAGTTGTTTTTGTTTTATTTAAGTCAGTTTTTAGTTTAGTTTTGTTTAAATGTTTTTAGAACAAGCTTGGCACTTAGTTTTGAATGTTTTTCAGGTGAAAACATCGATGAATAAAAGATTGATTGAGAATCGGAGGAGCAACGATCAAATAACAGAAAAAATGAAAAGTGGCTACAGTCCGTTAAAATGGGTAGGTGACGGTACCGCCACCTAGTCACCTACACGTCGCGGTAGCGCCACCTAGTAGAGATAGTGTTTTTTGTCGGCTTTTGCCTTAGTTGAACGATTTTAAAAGGAACGGGCAGAGGGGATGACTGATATACGATTTTTGGAGCTTCAGAGGACAATTTGGGACAAGGGTTAGTGGGAGCAAGAATTTGAGGTTTGCAAGTAGAAATCAGGTAGTCTCAATCCGACCCGTTTGTGATTTACATGCTTTTCTTTCAAGTTCGTTACTTTAACTTCATGAACATATTGAACTTTGATTGTTTTATGTTTTTAAGTTTAAGTATGAGCTAAACTCATTAGTTACCTAGGTTGTTTGCTATTGGTGATTATTAATTAAGATAAAGTTTGGATTTTGGTTGTTTGAAGAAACGATTTTTGGTAATTTTATAAAAGGTTCAATTTTTATGTTCTATGGTGTGTTTGTATGCATGAGTAAGTTGGATTGACTTGTCTAGGTGCCTTACGTAGCTTTGCAAATGTCTTTTGTGTATGGTTACGTATCAAAGCCGTTAACTTTTGTTTTCGTACGTTGAATGGTTTTCTAGACGTAGGAACCATAGGAAGTTAACTAGGATTCCAATAGATTCATTTTTCTACTTAATCTAAGACCCGAGAAGTGAGAATTCATCGGCGTGTCTAGTTTACCAAGTTGTTAGAAAAAGGGTACGAGAGGAACTTCTCTAATAGCAAATTGAACTTCTACGTTTGAGTCATAAAACTAAACATAGAACCACCCCTTGTATCTTAGGATACATTGGAGCGGTGAAATTGAGAGGGGAGCCGAGAATAGGGTATTTAATTACTGTTAAAGGAACCGGGAGGTAATTTAACTAACTAGTGAGCTAAACGGACGCTTCGGATAACCAAAGGTCACACCCGGATAATGGTCTACGATCCTTAGGAAGTCCTTAGAGTTAGTATTTCATGATCCTAGTTTCCTTTCAACACCAAAATCTAACACTTAATCAATAATTGTCCACCATAAGTAGTAACATATGTAACGTTTTTCCCACACTTGAATCAAGTCTTTAAAGCTTTCATTTCGTTAACCTTAGTTAAGTCTTTTAAGTTTAATTTTAATTTAATTTATTAGTTTTCAGACAAAGTTTAAATCTTTTCAAACAAATCATTTTCATAGTTAATTTAATTATTCATTTGTGTCTCTAGGGTTCGATACCTGGTCTACCTTTTAATATATTATCTCAAGTCAGGTATAATTGCCTAGTGTGGTCTACTTTAGGGTAAATCAGGATTAAATTAGAGTTTCTAGATTAGGTTTTGTTTATTAATTTTTATAGACCGTTTTAGCACATCAACCACAAACATGGCGGGTAGCTCCTATGTCCATGTACCAAACTTGTGGTTTTTCACCCGCAATGTTGACTTCAGCGATGAAAGCTGAAGCCTCGGTTATCATGACAACCATGTTCATTTCATCATCTTCAACTACATGTGCACGCTCACGCTTTGGTTGCTTTCATTTTTCATCCCGGTGGCCATATTCACCGCAATTGTAACATTTCCCTTCAAAGGAACCATAATCATTTTTCATTGCATATTTTTTCGGACCAAGATTCACATCTTTTGCTTTGCTTTTCCCTTTGATTCCATTATGACCTTTAGAGGATAGACCTTGTTCCACCATGTTGGCCTTAGCCAAGGATTGCATTTGACTCTCCTTGATTGCCAACCTATTATTTTCCTTAAATAGAAGACGAACCACAAGTTCATCAATGGTCATTTCCTTTCTCTTGTGTTTTAGGTAATTCTTAAAATTAACCCAAGAGGGAGGTAATTTTTCAACCATTGCCGCTACTTGAAAGGTCTCACTAAGGACCATCCCCTCGGCGTGAATGTCACTAAGTATAATTTGTAATTCATGAACTTGGCTAATCAGTGTCTTCGTGCAACCATCTTAAAATCCAAGAAACGAGTCACCATAAATATCTTTGTGCCGGAATCCTCCGTTATGTACTTACGTTCTAACGACTCCCATAACCAATGGTAATATGCAAGAAGAGGAAGGGGCATTTGTAGCCATTTTTCTGAAACTTAAACATATTTAGTTTTCAATCAAAAAAATTTTGATAAAATAAAATTAAATCCACATAAAGTTTCAAAACTTTGATATAACATTGCATAATAAAGCCGTTTGATCTAATGACTTCAACAATATCAGTTTTGAAGTTAAAATACACTTTTAATTAAAAACCACTTTTTTATATTAACAAAAATCAATAGTAAAATTTAATAAAACATTAAAACCAACCAGAGGGTTTTGAAAAACTTAATAAAACAAAATGCCATTTACGAATGCAATTTACTATTTTTGATTAACTACACAATTTATCTTCTTTGAACAATAAAATTCAGATCTAGAAACGAGTCACGTGTAAGTTCTCACTCCAACTTTGAGAGACGAACAATGACTTCTTTTAAACACGAACAATGATTTAAAAAAATTGTTTTAAGATTGTAGGAACTGTTAACATAAAAATTAAAAATGCTTGTATTGATTCAATTACAATATAAAAATCAAATAAAATAGTAAATTACAAAACGAGAATTACAACTGAAATAAAGAAAATAATGAGTACAATAGAAGAAAAAGAATGTGGCTGAGGCTTCGTGTATTGACACGGGTCCCTTAAAACGAATTCCAATGCTTCTAGGAGAACTCGAATGTTTCTCCGGGTACAACGGCCGAAGTTGTATGTACAGTCGGGGAGGACTCTAGCACCTGAAAAGCACCTTGAGAGGAAGATATTGATAGGTCGAGACGAACCGAGCTTGGATCTAGATCTGAGATTGTTTGGGGATGTTGTTTGTAATCAGTGATGCGGAAACTCACTAATCACGTATTGATGCTTGAATGCTCATGAAGATCAATGCAAGGTATGATGAATATTGATGATAATATGAATAGGTGAATTGGATTGATCAATGAAGGTTCCCAGGTATATGGAAATAACAATGCAGGCAACTCATTTAACAAATGACCTAGGTGATGGTATTTATAGTCCATACCATTCACCTTACATTTCAACCTAAACATGTGCAATTAAGCACAAACGCACATTTAAGCACGAAATGATTACACATATATTCTAAGACAAATACAATTAAAGAACGTCTTCACTCGTGCTTGCTCGTAATGATGCTCGATATCTTCACTCGCTTATATTTGGAAAGTGACATCTTCAAATAACCCCAACAGTACTCCCCCTAAGATGACACTTTACAAATCCGACATATCAGCTTAAATCTTCATGTGACGAGCATAGAGAGCAACTTAAAGTTTTGGTATGCATTATCTTCAAGAGGATCCAACAGTACTCCCCCCAAGATGATGTTGTCAAAACTCTGTCTTTCAACAAGCAATCTGCATCCTTCTCTCCCGTTTGAGTAACATCAGAGGCTATGGAAAGAAATAAGAAGAGAGTAGATTCCGGTGAATCTATATATCCGCAACGGGATCTTCTTCAATGGTTGAAGTAGAATACGAAGACTTCTTTGACTTAGAGTATTCCCCCTCAACTTTTTCTTTCGAGGTTAACGGGATCTGTGTATGAGATATTAAGAGGAGGATTCTTAACACTCAGCAATCTGACTTGGAGATCTTTGGACTGGAATCAGGCTTGAACAGGAACGTCTTCAAGTCGCGTGGAAGCTTGTTCTGCAATGGAAACTGTTCCTGCAACTCAAAGAAAAACATTAAAACTCAGGCAATAATGTGCATTTATCATCAATGTAAAGATTAAGTTCTCAATCGGATGAGATATTGCTTGATGAACAACTCCTACATCAATAACACATGTTAAACTGCCAAAAAAGAAGAAAAAGATTAAAAAGAAAATCTTTTTGTTCTTTTTGAATTTTTCAATGTTTTTGATATTTTGGAGTTTTCTCTTTACATTTATGAATCTTTAACCTGCAATGAGATCATACCAGCAATTTATCCAACACATGTTTTGCATTTTTTGAGAATAGACATTTGAATTGTGAAGTAATTGAGTGATGAATTGTTGAACAAATCAATTAGCTCGAAGTGACACACTTACTTTTTTTTATTCTTGATGATCAATTAGGTTGATTAAGAATAAGTTTTGAGTGACCCATACCTTGCACATTAGAAAGTTATACACTTCATCTAAATATCCTGAGAACATCTCAACGCATTAGGTCACTTACAATCATACTCAGTGTGGAATAGGGTTCTATTTGGATTTGGTCCGCTTTGGGACTTCTTTTGAATTCCATTTTGGAATTTTTCTTTTCCTATGTTCCCCTTGGGAATCTTCTGAATTCCTTGAAGCTCGAAAGAGACTTCGTGTGAGACTTTAGGTCTGTGGACACCACAACAAAGAAGCTCACGATGCGGTTCATCACACTGAATAGATTGCATCGTTACCCGATTATGTTCAAATAACATCACAAGAAGTTCATCAAAAGATATATATTTAGACATGTATAACAAAAGAACTTAACACAAAGATCATTAAGTTTAGATTTGTCAACAGTGAACTTACTTTTTCAGTCTAATTGCCTGAGTTGTCTCGCACATCAATTAACACTTATCAGTCTTTATTATTAAAAATGATGTAACAGATAATGTCTAGTGTAACTATCATTTCTCACTTTTGTAATGTAGATTCTTATGACATGGCTTTTCTTTCTTTTTGCTTTTTCTTTTTCTTTTTCATGCACACCCACAATGCAAGAATAATAAGACATAGGAATCAATAATTGACAACGACTTATTATTTTTTTGGATTTTATATTTTCTGATTTTGTATTTTGATTTTCATAAAATAGAATTAATCATGGTTGATTAACCCTATTAATTGAATTAAGAATTCAAACCGTCCTGACAAGAATGGTTTTGTGAAAAGATCTGCCAGTTGTTTGTCGGTATGAACTTTAATCAAAATTATTAAACCTTTTTCAGAGTTGTCTCTGAGAAAGTGATATCGAATTTCGATATGTTTTGTTTTGGAGTGTTGAAAAGGATTAGCAGTAATGAACATAGCAGCAGTATTGTCTATGTAAATAGGAGTTTTGAGAAAGTTAAACCCGTAGTCAAGTAATTGCTTTTGTAACCACAAAACTTGAGAACATCCTGCAGATGCAGCAATGTACTCTGCTTCAGCAGTGGATACAGAAACTGACATCCACATGTGGTCGATTTCCTGTCAAGAGCACAACCACCAAAGTCACTATCAGAATAACTATATAATTCAAAATTTCCTTCATAAGGATACCATAACCCGAGATTAGGTTTCCCTTTAAGGTATCTGAAAATACGTTTGACAGCAATCAGATGCGACTCTTTAGGATCAGACTGATATCTGGCACACACACATACAGCATACATGATGTCTGGTCTTGATGCAGTAAGATACATCAGTGAACCGGTCATTGATCTGTAAAGTGTTTGATCAAAGATTTGCCTTTTGGATCAGGTTGGATTTTGCAGTTAATATCAGATGGAGTTCGAATAGTCTGACAATCTTACATCTTGAACTTCTTCAGCAACTTTTCAACAAACTTTGATTGGTTGATAAAAATTACGTCTGCTTACTGTTTTACTTGCAATCCGAGAAAGAAATTAATCTCCCCCATAGAACTCATCTGAAATCTGGATTTCATAATCTCTTCAAACTCTTTGCACATGGATGGACTTGTTGATCCAAAGATGATATCATCAACATACACTTGAACACATAGAAGATCTTCATTTTCCAGCTTCATGAATAAAGTAGGATCAATCTGACCTCTTGAAAAACCATGTTCCAGCAAATGTTTAGATAACGTCTCGTACCAAATCCTTGGGGCTTGATGTAGACCATATAAAGCTTTGCTCAATTTGTATACACGATGTGGATACTCAGGATCTTCGAAACCTGGAGGTTGTCTGACGTACACATCATCGGTAATTGGTCCATACAAAAATGCGCCTTTAACTTCCATTTGAAACACTTTGAACTTCATGAAAGAGGCATACGCTAGATAAAATCGAATAGCTTCAAGTCTAGCGACCGGAGCAAACACTTCTTCGTAGTCAATACCTTCTTCTTGAGTGTAGCCTTGTGCAATTAGTCTGCCTTTATTTCTTACCACAATGCCACGTTCATCTGGCTTGTTCTTGTACAACCATCTTGTACCAATAGCATTTTCTCCATCAGGTAAGTCCACTAATTTTCAAACTTCTTGTTTTCTGAACTGAAGTAACTCCTCTTGCATGGCTTCAATCCAACTATTATCTTGCAACGCTTCTGAAATGTTCTTTGGTACCACTTGAGAAAGAAAACATGAATAAAGACAAATGTTTGCATGTTCAGTCTGACTTCTCATGGTTCTTTGATTCAAAGGACCTATAATCTGAGAGATAGGATGATTCCTATGCACTCAGTGAGTTGGAATTTCGTCACCTTGTACTTGATTCTCCAGATTAGACTGATTCAGATTCGGTAGATCTTGTAAAATTGTAGAAGTATGCGAAGTGAAATTAGGAACTTGTTCTGGTGAATTGATGAAGTAGTTAAATGTTTCTGGAACTACTTCAACATTCGAATTAGATGATGGTTGAGTTTGAACAGATCCACCAGCATTAGGAGAATTTTGTTGATTTACATCATCTTCAAGATTGTTTGATTCTTGATCTTCTTGAGAACCCGATGGACTCGGAGCTTGATTTGGAGAAACGTTATTAGGATTTTGAAATGACATGAAAGGATACTCAGAATTGAGATCATTATCATCGTCATTATCTGAATCATCACTGAAACATCCTAAGTCTCCTTATTCCTTCTTCGTTTTTCCTGAAAAATCAAATAAGTTAGAGTTGAAAGATTTTGATAACGAATCTAAATCAAACAATCATTCGGGACCATGAGCCACTGACGGAAACAAATTTCTAAAAACTTAACGTTGATAGTTTCAATAACAACATTCGTTTTGTTGTTAAAAACCCGATAAGCTTTTGAAACTGATGAATATCCTAAGAAAAAGCCATCGTCAGATTTTGACTCAAATTTACCGATATGATCACTTAAATTTAGAATCGACACAGGACAACCAAATGCTTTCAAGTATGAAATATTCGGTTTCCTTCCAAACAATAACTCATAAGACGTTTTATGTTTATCCTAAACCAATAATGTCCTGTTTTGTACAAAGCAAGCAGTAGCAATAGCTTCGTCCCAGAATGTGATAGGGATTTTGGCATCTGCGAGCATGGATCTTGCGGCTTCGATTAGTGTCTGATTTTTATGTTCTCCGACCCCATTCTGTTGAGGAGTTCTTGGAGCACTAAACTGACGCGCAATTCCTTTTTCTACACAAAACGAGTCCACATTAGAATTTTTAAACTCGGTTCCATTGTCACTTCTCAAGATTTTTACTTTACAATCTAACTGATTTTCAACTTTGATAATGAATTCTTTTAACAACTCAGCAGTTTCAATGCAAGAAATAAACCCAAGAAAATCTAGTAAAATCATCGATGATGACTAAACAATAAGACTTCTTTCCGATGCTTTGAACATTTGTTGGTCCGAAAAGATCCATATGTAGCATCTGTAAGGGCTTTGAAATGGAGTTTTCTAGCTTGGACTTAAAAGACATTCGGTGCTATTTTCCTTTCAAACATGCTGGACAGAGATCAGTTGTTTAGAATTTCTTTGAAGGTATTCCCACAGCATGATTTCCAGTCACCAGTTTGTTCATGTTTCTAAAGTTTGAATGGCCCAGCCGTCTATGCCAAAGCTGACTCTCATCATTTGATCCATGAGCAATGAGAAATGTGGTTTCGGTTTCAGCGTCGATCTGAGACATATCAAGCTTGTACACGTCTCGATCTTTTGGAGCTTTAACTACCACCCATTCATTGTCAATCTTAAAACCTGGTTTGAGTATGTAACAAAAAGAATCATCAAATAATGTTGAATATGATTTGTCACAAATTTGAGATACACTTAGCAAACTAAAGTTCAACTGGGCACAGTAGTTGACTTTGTCAAAGCTAATAATCCCATTTGACACAGTTCCTTCACCAGTGATTTTTCCACCAGCATCTCCTCCAAACACAACATGTGTACCATTCTTATGCTTAAAATCTTGAAGCAAGGCATGGTTGTCTGTCATATGCCGGCTACACCCACTATCAACAAACCACGAATTAATAGGTCTTCGAGGGCGCACCTGCAATTCAACAGTTACTTAGTTAGTTTGGTCAACCCAGGCGCACATGGTCTTGGGTTTTTCGAATCTATCTGTAACAGTAACTTGCTGATAATGTAAGTTATTAAAATCTTATTCATTTGAGAGATTTGGTTGAAAACTGTTTCTGCCACTGGTTTGATTTATTTGCTTTCTTCTTAAAGCTGAAAACCTTTCCTCTAACTTAGGATCAAGGTTGTTTTCAAATCCTTGATTTCGAACCATCAAAGCGCTTGGCGTAAAACTGTTAACCTGCTGATTTCTTGATGACATTTCCTTAAATCCGGAATTGATTCTTTTGAAAGGTCTCAAATCAGGAGAATGACTTTGGTTTGATTTTTGAAAACCAAAAGATTGATTTCTTTGAAAATTCGGAAAATGAGTCATTTCTCTTGATAAGTTTTTCCGAAAGAAACAATCTGCAGTGTCATGATTTCTCCTTTCACATATCTCACAAAACTTGTTATAAAAACATTCTTCTGAAGAGTGATTTCGTTTATCACAGTAATCGCAGTACCTGTTAAAGAAACACTCAGTAGTAGCTTGGTTATAATGATCACAAATCTCACAGTGTTTCTTACTGATCTTAAAGAGCCGACTGTTAACTTTAGATGTTGAACCAACACGTGTTTCATTAACAAACTTGTTCGTTTTAAAGTTAACTTGGTTCTTTTGTGGAGATTGTGGTTGTGACTTTGATTTCTTGTTATCAAATTTAGGTTGTTTGGGAACTTGATTCGATTTTGAAACATCTTGCTTAGTTACCTTCTTTGATTCAAATCTTTTATCATTGACAGCGGAAGTCTTAGGACCTGAATCTGATTTCAGACCAGAGTTAGATTTGATCTTAGAATTTATTTGGTTACCATGAGATGAAATCATATCAAACGTTCCTGCTGACACAAACTTGATTGGTTTGATTTTAGACACTTTCTGTGTCATAGGTTTTACAGTTTCAGTTTTAACAACTTGAGCTTTGGTGTTGTCATTTGATGTTATGACCTTTTTCCCTTTTGACTGTTTTATTTCAGATTGATTGTTTGACAATCTCGGTTTCTGCACCTTTGCTTTCGAAACTTCAGTCTTCTTCACTGTTTCCTGTTTGATCATCTAATCAGCAACACGAACTTTCTGCTCCTTTTTCCACTTGATGTATTCTAGATCGTTGTAACCTAAGAATTCTGCTTCATCCTTCACCATTTTTGCTGGTTTTGGATTCAGTTCCAGATATTCAACAAGTTGCACCAGAATAGGATCATATTTGTTGCTTGCCTCATCATCAGCTTCAATAGTCACACTGTCATCTTCTTTCAAACTTTCGATTAAAACTTCAGACCCTTCGAATTCAGATTTGCTTCTTTGAATTTCTTTGAATCTTTGTTCATTTTTTCAGGTGAATGATCAAATTCATTTAAGTTTTCTGGTAAAGTGTTAGTGATTGTTTTAGGCATTGGTTCATGTGTGAAACCCAATCCTGTTCTGTTTTCTTTTCTATCACTTATCAACTTTGCTAGAATTGCTTTTGAACTTTTCATTTTTGTCAATTCAACCTGAGTTGTTGCATGAGCAATCTTTTCTAGTTCAAAGTTCTTGGTCATTTCTTCCAATTATTTATTTGAAAGTTCCAGTTCCTTCAAGGTTTTGTTCCATGATTCTTTAAGCGAAAATATCTTCTCATTAGCAATTTTGTGATCAATTTTAAGTTGTTCAAGAACTTGTTCATGTTTACTTAATTTGTCACCAATTTTAAATGAATGAGTTCGATAATGTTCCACTTGTTTAATGCATTGTTCAGAACATAACGTACCTTTCACATCATCAGGTAAAGGAACATAGTTAGGGGGTAATTCGATACTAACCTTTGGTTGATTTGATTCAGCAGATGAGAAAGACTCTTCAGATGTAGCCATAAGAGCTATCTCTGATTCAGATTCTACAGTTGGATCTGACTTTGCACTCCAGTCATAATCTTCAGAATCTTCACTGATTTCATTAACCACTTGGCAATCCCCTTCTTCAGACCGGTCTTCTTCATCAATTTCACAGGCAAGTTCGAAACTAGAAGTAAGATCAGCTGTAAATTGTTCCGCATAAGCACTCCAGTCATATCCATCTTTGACACTGACCACTAGCGCTTTGTTCTGATCTTCAGGCTTTTTACCTTCATCTATCAGTTCTGGCATTGGAAGACTTTGATATGGATTTTGGATGAAACGTTGATTTCTGTTCTGATAGCTTGAAGACTGCTGTGAATTCTGACTTTGACCTTGATTCTGATTTTGTCCACTTGAACTCGCTTGACCATTATAATTCAGATTCTTAGGAGCTTTACATTCCCTCGAAAAATGACCATAGCAATTACAATTGAAACATCTGGCCTTTGACTTGTCAAAACCAACTGTCTTGTTTGCATTTGGCTTGTAACTACGGTTCACGTACGCATGTTTTTGAGTTCGATATACAACCATAACATTTGCCAGTTTAAGTCCATCTCTTCAACGTCATCAGGATCCATTTCAAATAGGTCTTGAAGAACAACATCTAATTGAGTCAAATGACTTCCCTGATAAGCTTGGAAGCTTGCCATGAATGCAGTAAAAGCATTCTTAGTCTCATCATCTTGTAACAAGATGTTCATGACATCTTTTACTTTTGCTTAAACTGTTGAACTTGAACTTTGATTTTCTGCTTGAGATTTCATTGGTTGAACTTGAACTCTTGGTGGAGATTGAGGTTGAGAGTAAATTGGTGAACTTGATTGATACGACGAATTAGTGTAAAACCTAGCACCATCAAACAAATCACCCTCATCATCAGTTTTAACAGCATCTTGAACAAGAAAAGCATTCTCAACTATATTAGAAGGATTCACCATAAACTTATACTGAGCATGAGATCTTGATCTGTCAGTGTTTCTTGAACTTTCATCGATTTCAACTTCTTCAGTCTTTGCGATAAGCAGATCTAAGTCTATTGGAAACTTTTATGTATGCTTCTGCAAAGTCACTGTTTGTTTCCATGAGGATGGAAGAGCACACAATAGTTTATCATTCAAGTCTTGAAGATCTGTCTTTACACCAACATTTGTCATCTCAGTTGTTAGATGCACAAATCTGTTCATTATCTGGTGTACATATTCTCCAGCAATATGCTCAAACAATTCTAATTGTCTCTTCAGTTTCTGCTTCTTGAGACTTCTTAACTGTTCTCCTCCTTCACAGATTGATTTTAATGCTTTGAACAATGTGTAGCCAGTTTGATAAGCATCCAGTCTTGACAACACTTGAAGTGGCAGCCCTTTACACATTCTTGACCTTTCGTAAGTCTTCACCTTGTAGATTATCTTCAGGATATGGTTCAGTTGAATCTTTTGTGTAAGTGCTTGCACTATCAGGAGTAATCTGAGTAGGAATATGTGGACCTTTGTCAATAGACTTCCACAAATCATTATCAATAGAGCATAGATGATGTTTCAATCTGATTGTCCAGTTCTTGAAATCTGCACGATTAACCAATCTTGGTACACGATTATCAGAATCATCAATAGGTGCCATTTTAAATTTTGAAGAAAATATTTTTGTGTTTTTGTTGATTTTTGAAAAGAAACAATTAAAATTTTAAAAATAAAAACTACTTTTAAGTAAATAAATGAAAGTTTATGCGACTAAACAGTAACAAAGTAAGATAATAAAGTTTGAAACAACTAAAATAAGTCACGCGGCTAAACAGTGTCAACTTCACACGGCTAAACAATGAATTTTCTTCTTCACCCGGCTGAACAGTCACACGTCTTGATCAGTTGCAAATCTTCAAACAATATAAATCTTCACACGGTTGAACTATATCACCCGGCTGAATAGTCACACGTCTTGATGACAATCACATGGTTGAACAGTAATAACTTGACACGGCAAAACTTGACACGGCTGAAAAAGTGAATCACCCGGCTGAATAGTTGTCAAAATTTTTCACCCGGCAGTACTTGACACGGCTGAAACAAATAATGACTCGGCTGAACAGTAACAAGTTGATCCGGCTGTAGAGTTGATTACCCGGCTGAACAGTAACAACACAGATAATGAGTTTTTCTTAACCCGGCTGTATAGTTGCTTCACCCGACACAACAGTACACAACTTTTACTTGAAAATTCTTCACCCGTCTAGACAAATTACTTCACCCGTCTGCATAGGAATTTAATTTTGTTCAAAAACTAAGTCCAAAATATTGTCTAAGTCAAATTTATCACCCGTCTAGTTCATCTTCATCATGTTCATCATGTTCATCAACATCTTCATACAAATTTTCTGAATTTTAACAAAACTTGTCCAATTTGTTCAAAAATCACACACAAGCAGTGATTTATACCTATTATCAATCTCCTATATCAATCAATCCAAAACATGATCAATTTTCGATGAATTTTGAGCAAAAATCGATCGAACGGTAAATTTCAATTTCTTTTTAATTCCTCAGATCTGATGAAATCTGATGGAATCTGCACAATTGTTGTGAATAAGAAATGATTACGATGATGAATCAAATCTAAAAACATCAACAGATCATGATTTGAGCATTATTGATGTGTTTTTGCTTCATGAATAGCGAAGAACACACAGTACCAACAGCTCTGATACCAATTGATAGGTTCAATTGGATCGATACTGCTACAAATCAGAACGATCAACGTACAATAACAGCAACTCAATCAACAACACAATCCATTACTAAATAATTCTCTTGTATTGATGATCAAAGCAATAGTTGCAGTACAATGTTGCAAGAGAATACAAAATTAACCCTAAACTATACAAATTTGTATTAACAAAGAACAAAGTAAATCTTCTAACAGGAATGAGCCCTAACAGTACTCCCCCTAAGATTTATCATTGGTCTTTTAATCAAAAATCTTCTGCTTTAATCTTTTCTTTTCTTTAATCTCCAATCTCTCTTGAATCACAGTTCTTCATTCGATCTCTTCAGGTTCATCTTTCACGTTCAGCAACTGTTTCCCAGCATATTCTTCTTGTTCTTTGATAGCTTCTTCAATGCATGACTTGAATTTTTCTGCAATCAACGCTTGTCTCGGCTTTGACTCATTGGTGAGTATATCACATGCAGCCATCTGTTTGAGCGTATCCAATGTGATACCTGCAAAATCAATGTTAGCATAAAATTCGTACGGCCTTTTCTTTCCTTTGGCTCGCACTTCTAAGGTACCCTTGGATGTAATCCGCATAAATTCAATCTCTGGAATGTTGATCTTCATAAGGTCAGCATTGAGTAATGCTATCCTTAATCGGATGCTTTCCTTCAAATAACTCTTTATCTGCCTCAGCAATCGGATTCTTCATCTTTTCCATCTTGTGACTTCGCAAGTGATCAATGTAAGATGGATTAAGCAATTTGAGCTCGAAAGTGTTGAACAAGGTGATCATATCATGATCCCAATCTTCTAAGTCACGAACAATCTTGAGTTCAAATGTTTCTTCATGATAGAAAAATTTAAGAATCGGCTTCTTCTTCTGCGAACCATCGAACACTTTCAATCCTGGATCAGTTACTTTATCAAAGTATTCGTCTGAAAATTCTTCTAAGTACATATCACGAAGGATCAACTTTTTCTGCTTCTTCTTCTTATTATCCAAATAAACTTTATCCTCTTGATGGCCACGAAACTCCAGAAACTTAGGCATTTGGCTAATTCCAGCGTCTAAAAGCATTGCACACTTTTCACCACTCTCAGCCCTTGTATGATTTATCAATCTCAGCTTGTGTAACTCCTTCAGATCTTGAACAGGAAGTTTGAAGATACTTGAGTAGTAGTGATAAACATCACATAAACCATTTACTCGTTTGATCAGAAAAGCATCAAAAACTTCATCATACTTCCAGGCTATGATCTTCACATCCTTGGATTTTTCTGCTGTAGCAGTGATCTCACAATATCACCTGCTGTACCAGCTTTATGCCATGACTCTCGTACATCCATAGGAATGTGGTAAGTGTTCATCTCACTAGGAAACATGTCGATCAAATCTTTCCTCTTTTTATGCGCATCTTCTGGTAAGGCCATCAAATGTATCTCCTTCAGTTCCAATACTTTGAACCTTTTGGTTAGTTCAAAGTACTGTGGATTATTGTAATCCAAAAAGAGCATACGGTTATGCATCTTTTCTGACGCCTGAAAACTAACAACAATCTTTTTCAGCGAATCTTTCTTCAACTTCTTCAGAGTTTTGTACGGATAATTTCTTGATTGTAGCCATTGACGCATATCAACCAAAGTCATCTCCTCTGGGTTTTGATGATATAGTTCTTCAGGAGGAAGATCATCAATATTCAGACTTTCTTGTAATGGAGTCCATTCACCCGGTTCTACAACAAACTCTCTGTTATCACCATCTACTCGATCTTGGGCATTGGCACACTTTTCGTACTCCTCGTTTATTTGACTGACTATAAGTCCATTCAAATAAACAAGATTGTACTTCATCCTTTCCAAATATGCAAACCATGCATCTAGATCAATTGGAATTTCTTCACTAATATTTACTTCAGTATCAAAACCAGAAGGACCAGCTTCATCCGATATATCCATCACTTCAGTAGCTTGTACAGTCTCAGCTTGAACCGGCTCAACCTGAACTGCTTCCTCGGTTCTAGTTTTTTTGATGGACACATCTTCTTCAAAAATCTCAGGAACTTCATCAAGTTTACGTTTTCCCTCCGCTTTGTCATATGTAACAATAGCAGCAGCATCATCGGGAATAGGGACTGATTCAACAATCGGTTCTGTCACAGTTTTAGATCGTCGTGATCTGGTGTAATAAACTGTGACGTCCCTAGGAGTCTTAGACACTCCAACGTCTTCATCCACAGAAAATTCTTTGTCAGACTCAGAGCTTTCGGTTTCATTCTCTTTCAGCAAATTTTCCAGAACTTCCTTTTCAGCACGCAAAGTGTTACATTCTACATGTAACTCCTCATAGTCAATCTTCAGGTTTTCATATTCAGCATCTAACTTTTTGAAAATCTTAGAGTTCTTTTACTGCATAGCCCAGAAATCAGCTAATCTCTTCTTCTTTCGCTCATTGGAAGCCTTTAATTCAGCATTTTCATCCAATAGCTTGGCTACCATCCTCTTTAAGTGAAAAACCTCATCTTCTTCTTCGTTCATATCAACATCTAAACCAACCTTTGGTGAAGACCCCTTGGGTTGTTCAGAATGTTCAGTTACAGGAGCAGATGATATGGCTATATCAACTGGATTAGGAACATCAATATCAACTTCAGTTTCATCGACTGTCTGTGCCACAGCCTCTACTTCAGCAACAACTTCTTGTGCAATCTGAACCACATCTATATGTTCAGGCATACTCACTTCTTCAATCACATTAACATCTTCTACAAGGATCGGTTCCACTATAGGAACATCTATTTCTATCTCTTCTTCTTCTGCTTGATCAGAATCTCATCCAGCTTCAATGTTCTCATCACCATTATCATTTTCTATTTCAGTGCTATTTGATTCTTCATTCTCAGACTTATTCTCATCAGCATCACTAGAATCAGACTTAAGGGCATCTGGGATATCATCTACAAGATCTATAGGATTAACCACTTCACCTTGAAAGATATGATGATATACCCCTCCAATATCTTCCACATTGTTTGCTATATCTCGCATATAGTCAAACATTTTCACTTCAGCAACATTCCCAATGCTTATTTTTCGATAAGATAGAGCATTCATGTCTTCAGTCATGAGCAAATCACCATTCACACCTTCTTCACGTATCACAGGATGTGCAATGTTGATCAGCAACTGTAAAAATCTAGGATACATCAAGAATTTGAATCCCTTCCCTTTCACCAAATTGAAAATAAACCCCTTCATGATCCATCTTGACATGTTGAAAGGTCTATTTGTAGCTATTGCAACAATTTGGGATGCAATATCTGATAGAAAGTTATCGAATCCAGCACTTCTTCTGGATAAGCACTGTTGAATCACATAGCATAATAACTTCCATTGTCTGCCCAATCTTGCTCTTACAAACTGCTGTTTAGGAAATACAGGAGGGTGTCCCATATTGATAAAACACTCTTGGCATTCAGCAGTCGTATATTCATCAAGAGCACCTACTTCATCTTCATCCAATCTTAGTGCAGTCCTGATAGACTCTTCAGAAACAGTTATTTGTAACCGTCTGGTAATATTTCCTCTCACCACAAATAAACTAGCTTCATTTGTAATCACCTCTATTGTTCTCCAGAAAGATTTGATCAATCTTGCATATACAATGGGTTTGGTACACATTGCATATACATATTTGGTTCTTCTCAAAAACCGAATCATATCTCTATATCCATCTGCTTCTGGTATAGATTCATCCAACAAAGCCACAAGATTGTGCTTTGGTTCATACTTGAGGACATTCAACTGATAACAAACAAAGACATGTGTGTTAGTTATCAAAAATTGATAAACAAGCAACATTTGTGCAAGAGATAAGCATAAAGACATAGTATAACAATTCAACATTAACATTTATCACATAAGTTAATAAACAGTTTGAGAATATCATCTTGTTCAAAAACCTCTGTGTTCACAATATTCATTGTCAACTGTTAACAGTCTTAACTTCTTAGTTACTTAAACGCAAAATTTTCATTTGTTTCGTGAAGTTGTATCACATGATTCATATCATTTTTAGCATCAATTGATCAATTAAATTTAGATTATGTATCATTTGTGATCAAGACTATGAACATGTTCAATGTTCATCAATGGCGGTTTCGACACAATTTTGAAATTTTCCCTTGATTCAATCGATTTCAGATGTTTTGATGTTGATTAATGGATGAATATTGGTGATTAACAGTTACTACAACCTGTTACAACAATCAAGTTCAGTTTTTTACACAAATGATCAAAGTGTCGATTCAAGTTTAGTTACCGTTCATCATCAACATTTTGATTTTAAGAACACAATGGTGTCGATGAAGTTTGATCATGATGATTATACCTTACTCAATCTCTAATACTTGTTACAGAATCGGTGATTGAATATGATATAAGGTGATCTGATATGCAGAGTATTTGCTTGAAAGTGATTGTGAAAAATGATAAGTGTTTGAGAAGATATGGGTAATTATATGTAGATGATCCGGCTCAAAATTAGGTCAAAAACTTTGAGATGGGTCAACTTTTCAGACGGGTCAACATTTAGGCTCAATAGCCTTGGACGGGTCATGTTACTGTTGGGAAGGGTCAAACAATTGGGACGGGTCACACACTATTGAGACGGGTCAAGTACTGTTGAACCGTGTCAACATTGTTGGGACGGGTCAGAGTGTTTATACACATTAAATTTCCTCGTGTAAAGGCTTAGTCGGGTCAGACAACTGATGTGACGTGTCAACATTAGTTGAGACGGGTCAACACTTGTTTAACACAAGTTAACCATGTAAACATGAGTCGGGTCATGACATAGTCGTGTCATGTTTGAAACACAAAGTTTGGAACGACTACACCTTGGTTTTGTTTTACCCATCACCCGGCTGTACAGTAGCATTGTCTTCTTTCATCATCCGGCTGTATAGTGACTTTAGACTTTTGTTACCCGGCTAGATACCAATCTATCACCCGGCTACACAGTAGCGTCAAATTCTTCATCCGGCAAGATAATCACTACATCACCCGGCTAGTTAAAAACTTGATCATCCGGCTATATATATATCACCCGGCTATACAGTGATATATGATATCATCACCCGGCTACAGCACTTAGACGATTTTTCTTCACTTTCTTTGTCTGTTGACTTTTCAACTGCATTTATTGCACCTGCAATCATTCTCGACACATTAATTAGACAAGACATCATTGTTAGGGTTTGTGTAATAAATTATCAATCATGATCTAGGGCTACAAATTTCCTTTTTCATTTTTCTTTTAATTTCCTCAAAAAGACATTATGCAAACATTTTTGCACTACGAATATTTCTATATCCCAAAGCAATTTTCTTTAATAAAAAAATAATCACAAGACTTTAGGTTCGTTTTTATCAAATCCAATACATTTGCTTTCACTAACCACTTGATCCTTACATTCAACACACTTATTTCTTGCTATTTTTGGGTTTTGAAATATTTTTGCACTTTTTTTATCAATTATTTCTCCCCCTAAACTTAAAATTTCCTAGAAATTTTTTAGTTTAACAAGAATGTCGAAATGTCAACAAAGAATCCATATGCATGCACACACAAAGCACACACATTAAAGTAAATACATATGCAATGCAATTAATCAATATATCGCAGTGAGATCATACCATACATCATCTGAATACCAATTGATATAAGATGAATATTGATGAACTCCAAGTACGTTGCGGTGTTGTGGCTGTCTCAATCAAGTAGGAACCCCTTAGTATTTAAACTAAGGTTGAGTTGAAACAACTCAAGAAATTTAATACTGAGAACTTATGGTCATTAAATGTGTTAATGATCATTATTATTGAGTTTGAATTTTCTTGATTTTCATATTTGAAACTCCTTTCAAATTCAACCGAAGATTTACGTTTGCTCATTTGCTACCCAAACTATGGGTAAAAAAATCCAAAGATGTATAAGGCATAATCATCCATGTAGCAACCAATGGCCTACTAGCTCTTTTGTTTTGAAAGAAAAACAATTTAATTTCTCAAGAGTGCCTTTAACATCCTAGCAAAACTGTACCGTGATATTGTCCGCTTTGGCGGCCGAAATGCCATCAGGCGACGCCCCTCTTGGTTTTAAAACGTGTCATGCTAAGGACTGGACCGATGTGCCATCGAGGACGCTGGGCTCCTTAAGTGGGTTGGAATGTAACAACCCACATAGTCTAATTAGAACTGAGAATCGTCCAAATATTAAAATCACCTAATTAAATGACAATCCTAACTTAGTAAAACATATTGTATTTAGAAAACTAGAATTGAAACAACAGGAGTCCGACATATCTATTTGTATAATTAATGTAGCGTTACATCTTCGCGCGAGTTTATATACGAATAAATATAAAATAGACAAATTCGGGTTCGAGTGGGGCGTTCGGTTCAGGATTGGGGCAGATGTGACAGTGCGCATCTTTATTTAAAACTAAAAGTGAATTCTTATCACTTTAATACCCATTTTTTACAACCCTCAAAAGCAGCAAGGACCCTACTTTGAGCATCGAAATCTCATTCATTTTAACTCTGTTTTGGACATGGTTTGGTTCGTAGCATAGCCCTTACATAATATAACACAAAGCTATATATAAATTAAGATGTTACCTTCAGTCACATATATTTATCTATGTCCGAAGTTTCTAAAAAATCATTTTGCAACTTAGGGAAAAAATTCACTTTTTACTAGAAGTTCCAACAATCCCCCACATGAATGGAGATCAATCCATACTCTCTCAATATCAAAATATAAGTTCAGCGGTTTAATATTTCCAGATAGGTAGCGGTTAGCTTTGAACCCTCCATTATGATGCATACTTAGCTTCATAATGGTTTGGTAAACACGATGTTATTGAACCAACCACCATTTATGTAGGCGACAATACACATTACACAATACTATTACTGGTCTGGTCAACCCCTCATTGTCATGTCCATTATGGTCGTGGATTCTGCGACAGCTCTAGATCTGTGCTCCCCACAAATCCATTCGAAGCGATCCCACTTCTCCCTCACATAGGTGATTATCAAAAATCATTAAAAGCATTAAGGTTATGATGATTTCACTAGATCAATAACCATTTGTTATACTTATTCTCTCATCATGTCACTTATTATTATAGGAATGGGCTTGGAAGTGTTAAGGTTAACTCTCGTTATTGTGTTAGGGTTCCCCTCACAGTGACCGTAGTTTATGCAGTGAGGTTTTCCTATTGAACTTAGATCTTGGGATCTCTAGTCACATATGTTAGGTTTTACTTCGCATTCACTTATTGTGTGGGCTTTAGCATTCCCATTGACGAATTGAGTACTAACTTTCTGCTTAAGCAACTTGTAAGTGGGTTCATAATGTTATCTTTTGATTTCGCATAGTCAATCGTAAAAAACCCAGTTGAGAGTAGTTGTTGTACCTTATAATGTCTACGTAATAGTTTGGGTCAAATCTTTTTAACCTTAGGTATGGTATAAATACATTTGCCAAGCACCCTCACACTTTTAAGTATTTGTATGATGGGTTTCTTCCCATACATAGGTCCAAAGGTTTTCAACCCATTTCTTATGGGGTATTTATTCAACACATCGTTAGCCAATCACACGACTTCCCCCACATGTCTTGGCTTAACACCAAACTAATATGTCAATCGTCATATCTTTCAATGTATGGTACAATTATGGTTCCATTTTTGCATGTGTCCACAAATGATTAAACATATTCATCTTCCTTGTTGCCTCTAATGACGTTATTTTTCTTGTTGAGTTGATTCTCAACTTCGTTTTTATACTAGAAAACTTGTCAATTGCTTCATCCTTACATTTAGGTGAATAGCAATATTTCATACTATCTTCAATAAAAGAGATGCAGTATTCAATACCACTTCTTGTTGGTACCACCTTTAACTTACACACATTCGTGTGAATTATGTTCGGTTATTCGTTTAACCAACTTGATCTTGAAAGTTTGGGTTAGACACATGTTTTTGCATTTTGTTTTGAGTTAATTTGGAAAAAAATATATATATTTGGAACGATAATAGAAATTACAAATTCAATTAAAATAACCGCTTTGAATATGAGATGCATTTTGATATGAATTATGCACTTCCCTAAAAATCATTCAATTTAAACGTAAACAAATTGTTTTTGAATCTACGATGTAAAACTTTTGGATTTAGATATTCAAGCATATAAATATAAATAGTAGTTATTTTATTCATTTGTTTTTCATAAAACCATACCATCTAGTTTAAACTTATCATTAAGGGCATATCCTTGCCTACAAATATTCCTCTTTTGGTAAACACGACTTTATCGAATTCAAAAACTAAGCGAAAACCAAACTTATTGAGCAACCACCCCGACACAAGATTCTTGCGTATAACAGGAACATAGAGGATGTTGCTCAAGGTGAGCTCCTTTCCAAAAGTCATCTTCAGGATCATATTACCTTCACCCTTGATGTATGCGGTAACTTTATTTCCCATGTAGACCTTTTAATCCACCACCAATCTCCATAAATGTTTTAAAAGGGTCTTATCACCACAAACATGTCGGGTAGATCACGTGTCCACGTACCAACCGTAATTTTGACTTCGGCGATGAAAGCAGAAGCCTCGGTTATCATGGCAACCATGTTCATTTAATAATCTTCAACTACATGCGCACGCTCACGCTTTGGTTGCTTGCATTTTTCAACTCGGTGACCAAGTTCACCGCAAATGTAAAATTTCCCTTTATAGGGACCATAATCCTTTTTCTTTACGTATATTTTCAGACCAAGATTCACATTGTTTGCTTTGCCTTTCCCTTTGTTTCCATTATGACCTTTAGAGGATTGGCTGTGCTCCAACATTTAGGCCTTCGCCAACTATTGCATTAGACTCTCCTTGAAAGCCAACCTATTATCTTCCTCAAATCGAAGACGAACCACAAGTTCATCAACAGTCATTTCCTTTCTCTTGTGTTTTAGGTAATTCTTAAAATCAACCCTAGAGGGAGGTAATTTTTCAACCATTTCTGCTACTTGAAAGTTCTTACTAAGGACCATCCCCTCGGCGTGAATGCTACTAAGTATAACTTGTAATTCTTGAACTTGGGCACTAACCGTCTTGGTTTCAACCATCTTATAATCCAAGAAACAAGCCACCATAAATTTATTTGTGCCGGCATCCTCTGTTTTTGTACTTACGTTCTAACGACTCCCATAATTCTTTGGCAGTTGTGTTTTGCAGTACACATTATTCAAAGCATCCACAAGGCTGTTGATCACATAATTGTGACACAAGAAATCAGAATTTTTCCAAGCATCCACCACATTCTCAGCTTAAGCTTTAGCGTCTTTCTAAGCTGGTTTTGAAGGAGATTTAGTCGAAACCTTGCTAGGTTCAAAGTGGTGAGATAAAAGAGCGTCTTTTGTTGCCACCTCTTGATATGTAATCCAGAAAATTTTTCTGGTTTTTCAGCATGATTAGCAACTATTGTTGCAACTTGGTTACAAATCAATGGCATCACGAAAGGAGTATTTGTAGCCATTTTTCTGAAACTTGAGAAAAACATATTTTGAACTCAAACAAAAAAAATGATAAAATAAAATTAAGACATAAAAAGTTTCAAAACATTAATATAACATTGCATAATAAAGCCGTTTGATCTAATCACTTAAACCAAATCACTTTTGAAGTTAAAAAACACTTTTGATTAGTAACCACTTTTGAATATTAATCAAAATCAACAAAAAAATTTAATAACCTTAAAACCAACCATAGGGTTTCGAAAAAAAAGTTAATAAAACATAATGCCATTTACAAATGCAATTTACTATTTTGATTAACTACATAATTTATATTCTTTGAAGAATAAAACTCGGATCTAGAAATGATTCAAGTGTAAGTTCTCTAGGTCCAACATTGAGAGATGAACAATAATATTATTTTTAATACGAACGGTGATTACAAAAAAAATTGTTTTAAGGAACCCTTCACATAAAAATTAAAAATACTTATATTGATTCAATTAAAATATAAAAATCATATTAAGCAGTAAATTACAATACGATAATTACAACTGATATAAAAAAAATAATGAGTACAATAGAAGAAAAAGAGGTTGGCTGAGGCTTTATGTATTGATAAGGGTCCCTTAAAACGAATTCCGAGTCTCCCAAGAGAACTTAAATGTTTACTAGGTACAACGGGCCGAAGTTGTTTGCACCAGAAAAAGCACATTGAGAGGAAAATAGTTAAACTTAATATTGTTATAAAAATATAAGATGAATATTGATGAACTCCAAGTAAATTGCGGTGTTGTTGTGGTTGTCTCAATCAAGTAGGAACCCCTTAGTATAAAGGTTGAGTTGAAACAACTCAAGAAATTTAATACTAAGAACTAATGGTGATTAAATGTGTTAATGATCATTATTATTGAGTTTGAATTTTCTTGATTTTCATATTTGAAACTCCTTTCAAATTCCACCCAAGATTTACGTTTTTGAATCTACGATGTAAAACTTCTAGATTTAGATATTCAAGCACATAAATATAAATAGTATTTATTTCATTCATTTGATTTTATAAAACCATACCATCTAGTTTAAACATATAATTTAGGGGATATCCCTTGCCAATAAATATTCCTCTTTTGGTAAACACGACTTAATTAATCGGATTCAAAAACTAAACGAAAGCCAAACTTATTGAACAATCACCCTGATACAAGATTCTTGTGTATATCAGGAACATAGAGGCCGGGTGTTGCTCAATGTGAGTTCCTTCCAGGAAGTCATCTTCAAGATCTTGTTACCTTCACCCTTGATGTACGCTGTCACACCCCCAAAATCCACTAACGGAGTTTTACCGTTAAGTGTGTGACAAACCAGGATCTCAGTCATTAGTTACACCAAACGACACTATATGAATTTAAAACATACGTGTCTCATTAAATGAGAAAATTTAATACAGAGTTAACGTTTAAAAGTTTGCGGAAGCGTAATCGAAATGTAATATAAAAATATTAAATGGAAACTAAGTGCGCAAAACACGCGCCGAACACGAGAAACACAGTCTAAATAGCCATTAAACTCAAAACATGGTTTTTAATGCAAGAAAACGTTTAAATGAAAAGCCGTGACTCCATACCATGTCCTAAGTGCGTGGTATCTCAGTGACCTGTAAAAATGAAAGACTAACAAGTGTCAACACGACGGTTGGTGAGTTCACATAGTCAGTATAAAATCAAGTAAGTTCAGTTGCAAGCAGAAATATAAATAAAGTATGTCAGTGTAGGTAGCTAGTCTACAGTACACGTCCTTAGAGTCGTATGTATCTGACCGAAGCTGACGTACGTGCAGATTAAGTGCATTTTTCCTGTTCGTACATCCCATCAGCATGCACATGTATGTATGTTAGGTCATTCAACACCCGTTCGACAGGTCCTTCTGTCGTGCTAGCGCGACTAGCCCGGGTGGGGTTTGTCAAACCCAGTAGTACTACTCAAAATTTCCCCGCTATTTCACAAATACTAACGGTCAACTAGGTATCCATGAGGTCTTTCATGAACAAAATAAAAGTTGCTCTAGTTCAGACATGCGACATACTAAATTCATAAATCCGTAAAAGTATTCGTTCGTGTTCAACCCATAAAATGGTATAATAGTAAAAGTGCGGTTTAGTGAACTCACCTTTGAAGCGCGAAGTAATTAAACAGCAAAAATGCCAACAAGAATCTAGATCGCTATACGACCTGCTTAGTAATTGAATAGTAATTATTAACTTAGAACAAGTAAGTAATATATATATATAATGTGGTATTCGTTGGGATTTCGCATGTTCGGTTCGGTTTCCATATAATACCAATATCGCATAAGGTTGCACGTATTAGGCATGTCATGATTATATATCTACTTTCATGAAATTACTCTCGCCTACCATATAATATCAACATGATCAATACAATTTTTACGTATACTATCGACTTTTGGCTTTATGCTCGTAATATATAATACACACATATTCATCGATAAACAAGCAATACATACAACATATATATACATATGATCAACGCATACATACCTAATCTACAATTACATATATACATGCGTTTACTATTGGATTACATATACCAAATGTTGCAATTATACATATATCAAACACATACACTACATCACTACCACGCTGCTTTGCTGCTATGTTATCGTGCATATATACATATAGTAGAGTAATACATCATGCATACACATATATATTTACTGCTCCTACGCTCCTACATACATCCATATAAGCACATAAACATGCATACTCCGCATTCATATCGATACACACATTGCATACATCTATTATACTGCTGATCTGCTGCTTTATATGCATACAAACATACTTAACTTTTTGCTGCAAGTTTATTTATATTTATACGGTACACAATCATCACCCACATCTCAACATGCATAAATATTGAATACATATACATACAACAATTACATTAAACGCATCAATACATACACATCAGTACATGCATCTACATCCCACATAGTACATACACACATTCGTACCATATCGTGTTCTATATCCCTTTACACACATGTACTATAGATGCTGCCCATTTCATATACATACAAACACAAATGCATTGATACAGTTGCTGCTATACGTCCATACATACATATAGATTCCGTTCATTATCACACACACACAAAACACATATGCGTACCTTGTTACATAAATCAGCCCATTTCCAATTTTAACTTCCTCAAATATTGTAGGAGATGAAATATAATAGTCTTCTAAGTATACTCATATTTGAACAATGTTATTATACACATAGAAAACAATTGTCACAAAGTGAATATATAATCCCATCTCTTACTTCATCTATCTATACATATGTGCTAAAGGCCAGCGTCATGATGTGGCCATCGTTATAACAAACACAAATATTCTATGTGTGATGCAAGTAGGTCCAAGTAGAAATACACAGAAGCTTCATGCATATATATCATGTACACACTCATGTCAAAATTACATATATATATATATATATATAAATATATATCCATATAAACTGCATTCACGTCATAAGTAAAACACACAAATCCACAAGTCGATCCCGAACACCGGTTCATACATAAATATATATTGGTCCGTTTAATCCAAACCGTAACCTGCGACGAAACCGAAACCCGAAAGGAAAACAAATATATAATGACATGTTGGATGTTTCTACTTACAGGAACAACAAGGGGAATAAACAGAAGTGATTGGTGTAATCGGTGGAGCGGAACAATGATCTGATCACAGTGTGTTGTCTGATTCACCGATGTATACTTTGACAGCGACTGTGATTGCGGCGGTTTCCAAAACAGGAGCATGAGCAGGTGATTAGATACGAGGGTGATATTATGCTTTCCGGCGAGCAACGACGAGACAGAGAGAGATGGAGAAAGGTTGATGCTGTGTGTGTTTTGCTTGAGCAGTCGACGAAGGGAAGAAGACGGGCATGGGGTTTAGGGTGGGTTTTTTATTTAAAATTTACATTTTTGGTCCCTAAACATCTATGGGTTGTTTAGTTTGGTTTGAAGGTTTATAAATTAGTTTAGTAAATTACAAAACAAACCCTAAACTTATATAAAACTTAACGTAACAGTTAAAAGATAGTTAACGGTGTTGACCTGAATTTGCGGGTTGTCACATACGCGGTAACTTTATTTCCCATGTAGACCTTTTGATCACCTGACATCTCCTTAAATGTGTTAAAAAGGGTCTTATCACCACAAACATGATGGGTAGATCCCGTGTCCACGAACCACCTAGCGGCTTTTCACCCGCAATGTTGACTTCGGTGATGAAAGTTGAAGACTTGGTTATCATGGCAACCATGTTCATTTACTCATCTTCAACTATGTTGAATTCACCCTTGATGTCTGATGTTACTTTATTTCCCATGTAGACCTTTTGATTACCCGCCTTCTCCTTAAATGTGTTAAAAAGGGTCTTATCACCACAAAAATGGCGTGTAGATCACGTGTCCACGTACTAACCTTACGGCTTTATACCCGCAATGTTGATTGCGGTGCTGAAAGCTGAAGCCTCGGTTATCATGGCAACCATGTTCATTTAATCATCTTCAACTACATGTGCACACCCACGCTTTGGTTTCTTGCATTTTTAAACCCGGTGACCATGTTCACTACAATTGTAATGTTTCCCTTTATAGGGACCATAATCCTTTTTCTTCACGTATTGTTTCGGACCAAGATTCATATCTTTGCTTTGTCTTTCCCTTTGTTTCCATTATGACCTTTAGAGGATTGGCCACGCTCCACTATGTTGGCCTTAGCCAAGATTGCAATTGACTAGCCTTGAGAACCAACCTATTATCGTCCTCAATTTGAAGACGGACCACAAGTTCATCAACGGTCATTTCTTTTCCCTTGTGTTTTGGATAATTCTTAAAATCAACCACAGAGGGAGGTAATTTTTCAACCATTGCCGCTACATGAAAGGTCTCACTAAGGACCATCCCCTCAATGTGAATATCACTAAGTATAATTTGTAATTCTTGAACTTGGCTAATCACCGTCTTGGTTTCAACCATCTTAATATCCAAGAAACAAGCCACCATAAATTTATTTGTGCTGGCATCCTCCATTTTGTACTTAGGTTCCAACACTTTGGCAGTAGCTGTTTTGTAGTACACATTACAAAAAGCATCCACAAGGCCATTCATCACATAGTTGTGACACAATAACTCGGAATGTTTCCAAGCATCCACCACACTCACAGCTTGAGCGTCGGCGTCTTTCAGCGGGTTTCGGAGGAGATTCAGTCAAAAACCTTGCTTGGTTCAAAGTTGTGAGATAAAAGAGCATCTTTTTTGGTATCTCTTGTTATATAATCTAGAAATTTTTCCGGTTTTTCAGCATGATTAGCAACTATTGTTGCAACTTGGTTACAAACCATGGTATCATGGAAGAAGAGGAAGTAGCATTTGTAGCCATTTTTCTGAATCTTGAGAAAAACATATCTAGAATTCAAACAAAAAAACTTGATAAAATAAAATTAAAGGCACGTAATGTTTCATAACTTTTCTATAACATTGCATAATAAAGCCGTTTGATCTAATCACTTCAACAAAATCACATTTGAAGTTAAAAAACACTTTTGATTAAAAACCACTTTTGAATATTAATCAAAATCAACCGAAAAATTTAATGAACTTTAAAACCAACCGGAGGGTTTCGAAAAAAAGTTAATAAAACATAATGCCATTTACAAATGCAATTTACTATTTTGATTAACTACGCAGTTTATCTTCTTTGAACAATAAAATCTAATCTAGAAACGAGTCAAGTGTAAGTTGTCCAACTTTAAGAGACGAACAATGACATTTTTTTTAAATACGTATGGTGATTTACAAAAAAATTGTATAAAGTAGTAAACTACAATACGTTAATTACAACTGAAATAAAGAAATGGTTAAATGCATATTTTCCTCTTTAAAACACTTTAAATGCATATTTCCCTTCTAAAAAATCAATTGCATATTTCCCCCTATAAATTACTTTAGTTTGAAAATATACCCATTATATTAAAACTAATTAACATAATGACTATTTCACCCCTAATTATGTTAAAACTTTAAAAAAATTATATATTTACCCATTCAACGCATTTTTATAAGTTATTTTGAATAACACCAAACAATTGAAGTTAGCGACTTATTTTTCATTGCATCTATATTATCATCTCTCATCTTCAATTAATCAAACATCAACATAATCCAACAAGAACAAACTACCAAAGCGAGTACATAATTGTGTATACAAAATCAATAAAAACTTTGATTGAGTAAAATATTATAGAAATCGAACAATTTATGTTGGTTCCAATCAGCCTTGAATCATGTAATTTGATGAAGAATTGGATAAAGAATGGTAAAATGAGATGAACAAGGATGAACAATCAATAACACTTATAAAAACTCAGATTTGATCTTTGAACAATCAATCACCAGCTCATTCAAGCCTACTTAACCCTAATTGTCATTTACTATATATCGCCTAATGACACTTTGGACCAGGGGCGGAGACACTTACAAGCTAGGGGTAGCCCGGGCTACGGCTGAAATTTCGTTGCGAAGTGTAAAAAATATATATATTCTCCGGTTTTATGTATAAGGATACCCCTAAACAGTCAAAAGGATACCCCTGAATCTTTGATTTTAAGCTATGAAAGAACAAAGGGGATAAATCTATTAGGTATTTGTATAATTTTGTGGTGTTATTTTTATTACTGTATGAACGTCCGGGAAATTTTTTTTTCACGCTACCCTAGAATTTTCGGGCTGGCTCCGCCACTGCTTTGGACTAATGACAATTAGGACCCTAGACTTAGACTAAAACATGAAAAATAAGAAATAATACACATAAACCCCTAATATTTAAGTCTAGTATATATTTTGTCATAAAGACAAAATATATATATTAAATAAAATACTAAAAAGACGAAAGCGATTAAATATATTTTATTGACCCAAAATATATTTATAAACTATTAAACTCCCTCGCCTTCAACGTCTTGTCTCTAATCTTCATCCCAAACCCGTCGTGTTAACTTTTTCGTTGACTTTGACCGTTGATGTCGACTTTTGTTGATTTTGACTGTGTTGATAATCTATCTAATAAATTAGAGTTTTTAGGGGGCAAATTTTGGAGGGAAAACATAATTTATTTTATAAAACGAATATTGAAAGGGAAAATTGAGTAAGAGAGTTAATAAAGACAAAATTTTGTGATTAATAATAACTTATAAAATTATTTATAAATTTTTAATATAATAATTATAATGTTTTAAAAATATTTTTATTCAACTCGTGTGTAATACACGGGTGTTAAACCTAGTATTAGACTAAACTTCAGATCTAACACCTTAAAACACATAAGTAAACATTAAAAAACAAAACGTAAGCAACTTAAACATAAAAATTGTTCTCAGTGTCTATTACAAAAATAAAATATCGAGCAGGTAATCGATTGTGTGTACAAAATCAGTACAAAATGGGATTCAAACGACTAACTGTTTTCTTTCAATTGAGGAATCAGTTTAAACTTATTAGTTCTTTTTAATCATTAAAGGGTAATATGGTCATATTATAAAATGTCAATAACATTGAGAAAATATGCAATTGATTTTTTTTAGCTGGGTAAATATGCATTAAGGTCTGTTTAAAAGAGTAAATATGCAATTGGCCCTAAAGAAAATAATGAGTGCAATATAAGAAAAACAAGGTCGCCGAGGCTTCGTGTATTGACACGGGTCACTTAATACGAATTCCAAGTCTCCCAAGAGAACTCGAATATTTCCCGAGGTAAAACAGCCGAAGCTGTATGTACAGCCGGGGATGAACTCTAAGGTGGAGTAGAAAAACTCAATAAAATTCAAAACTAAGTATTAATGGTCATTAAATGTGTTAATGATCATTATTATTGTGTTTGAATTTTCTTAATTTTCATATTTGAAACTTCTTTCAAATTCCACCCAAGATTTACAATTTGCTCATTTGCTGTCGAAGCTATGGGTAAAAAACCAACGGTGTAAAAGGCATAACCATCCATGTAGCAACCAACGGCTTACTAGCTCTTTTGTTTTGAAAGAATAACAACTTAATTACTCAATATTACCCATCTCTATATACAACTAAAAGTGAATTCTTATCACTTTAATACCCAATTTTCGCAACCCTTAACAGCAGCAAACACCCTATTTTGAGTATCGATATCTCATTCATTTTAACTCAGTTTTGGACACGGTTTTGTTCGTAGAGAAGCCTTAAATAATAAAATACAAAGCTATAAATAAAATAAGAGTAAATTACAAATTTGGGCCTTTATAATAAGCCAAATTACGGATCGTGGTCTTTATTTTAAATTTTTGCACTGGTTGGCCTTTATATAAATTTTTCTCACGGTTTTGGGCCTTTAAGCTAACTGTCGTTAGATTTTTCCGTTAAGTCTCCTCATGTGCATGGCATATGAGGGTATTTTAGTCCTTTTAAGCTAAATTATCATTATCTGAGCAAATATTATTTATTCTTCCTTTTCTTCAACACCTACATCACCACCAGCACCAACCATCATTTCTCCCATACCGACCACCACTTTCTCCTTCATCTTGATTTCATCAATCCATCATACTCTTTTTCCTTAGACTCAAATCCTTTTTGACATCCCTACATGAGCTGATGAGCATAAACTCTGATCTCATGTTATAAAGCTCTTATCAGCCTATACAAAAGCCTAGTTACCGTACCTAGAAGCTCATAGCTAATTAAAGCAAAAATACAAAACAAACAAATAAATAAAGATCTTATCAGCCTATACACCACCATCACACCACCACCACCATCACACCACCATCAGACCAACACCACCACCTAATTCGATCTTACTCTGATCCCCACAACCACCACCCCACTTCTTTCTCGATCAACTCCACCGGAAAAAAACGACGGCCACCACCTCTTCAATCGAAGTTTTAAACACCATTAACCACCATAAATCAACTCCTAATCGAAACCTTAGCCGTAGCCTGTCATCACCCGAAAGTGAACAAGATCTGAAATCGGAGATGGCGGTGGTTGTTAGCACCGTCATCTTTGTCGTCTTCACCCCATCCCTCAAATGGTTCTAAAATCAATAACCACATCTGCCCACCACTCTTTCACCTTCATCTGATTTTGGTTTTGAAAAATGATGGTGTTTTGATTTTGGTTGTGTGTTGGTGACAGTAAAGTGGGTGAATGATATTTGAGGGTAATATTTATAATAATTGGTTTTTTTTAATTGTTTGTGTAAATTACATAAATGGTCCCTCAAACATGAACTAATTATTAGTTTTTGTTCTTTGGGTGCAAAATGACCGAAATACCCTCATGTGCATTGCACATGAGGGGATTTAACGGAAGAATTTGACAGCAATTAGATTAAAGGCCCAAAACCGTGATAAAAGTTTAAATAAAGGCCAATTAGTGTAAAAAATTAAAATAAAGGCCACGATCCGTAATTTAGCTTATTATAAAGACCCAAATTTATAATTTACTCAATAAAATAATATCTTACCCTCAGTTACATGTATTTATGTCCAAATTTTGTAAAAAACCATTTTGCAACTTAGTGAAAATTCACTTTTTACCCAAAGTTTCAACAATTCCCCAGATGAATGGAGATTGATCCATACTCTCTCATTATCAAAATATAAGTTCAGTGGTTTAATATTGCCAGATAGGTAGTTGTTAGCTTTGAACCCTCATTTGTGATGCATACTTAGCCTCCTAGTGGTTTGTTAGATGCGATGTATTTAACAATAATTCAATACAAATAACAAGTTCTCTCTCTTTCAAACTCTCTCTCTCTACTCTATCTTCAACACACACAAAAAAATTATCTCAAAATCTCTTTAAAATCACAACCTTTCTGTTCTCTCTCTCTCGTCCAGAGTCTCAAACATACACACACCATCCATTTGTTGCGTCTCTCTCTCTCGGTTACAAACACACACACACACAAACATCAACAATCATGTAAACTTCTGCTGCTGCTTATATGTCGAAGCTTCATCTAGCACAAACAAATCCGCATACAACGAGAACCAGATCTGTCGAAGCTTCTTCTAGCTCGTGTTGTTTTCTTGTTCGATATCAAGAACACATTTACAAGAAATCACAACGTTAACATATCTCTTTCTCTGTCATTTACTCGCTGGAAACAATCATTTACTCACCGGAAACACACAAAGAAAACGACTTTCTTTGTTTCTGTTCGTCACCTTCAAACACATATCTATTGTTGTTTCTTCTTCTTTTTGTTCGGATCTGTTACACTGAAAGCGTTGTAAGCATGCACACACAAATAATCTATAACAACCGAAACATCAACACCAACTCACTCTCTTCTTCTTGGTCTCTTTTCGGTTGTGTTGTGTAAAAAAAACACGTTTCAAATCTGTTGTTTGGTTCGATTCGAAGGTGAAAATGATGATTGCCGTGGTGGTTGTTGTAGACGTCAGATAATGGTTGTGTGGTGGTGGGAAATGATTTTGAGATGTAGTAAATGTTGTAGTTGTTATGATAGATCTTTATTTGAGTGAATGATACGGATATGGGTTTTAGCATGGTGAAGGTTATAGGTAGGGGTTATGGTTAACGTTGTGTTTGGTTTTTATTTTGGTGTGTAGATCCGTTGGTATGGTTTAAGGAAAATGAAATGGTTTTTTTAAGTTTAAAGTTTAACAAATCTAATAACTTTATGATGTTTTTGGTTTCAGGTACATAGATGTAACAAGAGGTAGTTTCGCAAGGTAGCGTCGCAAAGATTTAGATCTAGTTTCGCAAAATTTCGAAACGGTACTTTCGCAATAATTTTGAACTTCCGTTCAGGCATTAACTAGTATCGCAAATTTGCAGACTTGAAGATCTGAAGAACACCAAGAACACACACATTTGAACACTTCAGATCTGAAATTTTCTTCTATTTTCTTACAGATCTGAGCATGTAGATTTAAAATGTGTTGTTGTTTTGCTGAGATTTGATGTTTATTTTGTAGATTTGATGATTTTTCAACTCATATCTGGTTTCTCTCTCTAAAACCCCACCAGATCTACTTTCTCTCTCTAAAACCCCTTCTTAATTCTTCAAAAACCAGTAACAAATCTTCAAAAACTTGACGCAATTGCATCTCTATTAGGCTCTGATACCATATTGTTGGTTCCAATCAGTCTTGAATCATGTAATTTGATGAAGAATTGGATCAAAAATGATAAAATCAGATGAACAAGGATGAACAATTAAAAACACTTATAAAAACTCAGATTTCATCTTTGAACAATCAATCACTAACTCATTCAAGCCTGCTTAACCCTAATTGTCATTTACTATTTATAGCCTAACGACACTTGGGACTAATGACAATTACGACCCTAGACTTAGACTAAAACATGAGAAATAAGAAATAATACAAATAAACTCCTAATGTTTAAGTCTAGTATATAATTTTTCATAAAGACAAAATATATATATATATAGGGAAAAGTTCAATGGGGAACCCCTTTTTTACCGGGGAACTAGGGAACACTTCTGAGCCATTGGATCATCTTAAATCTATTTTGGGTGGGGAACACCTACACCTTCTTATCCTCTACAATGCATTAAAAAAAATTAAAAACACGCTGCTGAGCGGGCTGGAACCCGCGACCAGTCACAAGCTTTGGTCTTAAACGCTACACGGTAACACCGCTGGACCAAAAGCTAAGTTTGTTACCTATTTTCCATAATTATATATAAATAAACTTAGTATTAAGACATTTTTATCAAAAAAAATGCTTTCGCTGTTTTTTTTTCTAACGATTCTTGTTTTTTTATAATTTAGTTTTTAGAAATTTAATTTAGTTTTAGGTCTTTAAGGTTTGGTTTTTAGTTTAGTGTTAGATTTCGTTTAGTTTTTTTAACACTTATTGACCAGTCAATATTTTTTTTTACTTATTAATATAGAAGGATTTTCTATGTTTTTTTTTGTCAATAATAAGTTTTACTCCATAAGTATTTTTTAATTAAAAATACTACTTATTTGACTTATGACTTTTTTAAAAGTTATTTATAAAAAATATTTAGATTAGCTATTGTAATTTTTATATATTTGACAAAAAGTAAGTTTATAAGAAATGTTTAGAATGTGTAACAAAACTATATCGGTTATTGATATTTTACAAAAAATAAAAAAAGTAATTCATATTAAGTTTAATAAAATGACGTGCTCTTAAACTTAAACTAAAACCTATATATTATTTTATATGAAAGTAATAAACTAGAAATTGAAAATAAGAATTTAAACTCATATAAAATCCTCCCGAATTGACTACACATGTATTCATAGGGGTGTTCACAGTTCGGTTTTACACCGCAAAACCGCCAAACCGGTCATCGGTTTGGTTTCGCGGTCAGTTTACGATGTATACCAAAAACAGTTCGTAAAAAACTGAGCAAGACAATTAAGAACGGTTTGATTTACGGTTTATAGCAAAAACCGTTCGTAAAAATCGGACCGGACCGTACAGTACACGTTATATATATGTGTGTGTGGGTGCATATATATATATATAATTTAGATCTCATATATGAGTTCATGTAAAGTATGCCAAAACTAGCAGATAGATCGTATATATAATAGTAAAACACTAAACACACACATTGCTACTTTTAACTTTCTTTTTTTTAATCGGTTCTTTTTTCATTTAGCTTTTAACATTTAGTTTTATGGTTTAGCGTTACGCTTTTCCCTAACTTTTTATTTTTTTTATTTAATTTAAAGATTTAGTTTTTATGGTTTAGGTTTCTCGATTCTAGTTTTTTTGAAGTTTAGATTTTTATTAAGTTTTTTTTTAGCTTTTAATGTTAGGTTTGACGACGAGGGTGTGGTGGTTTTTGTTGGTGGAGGTAGTACATGATCACCTCAAAACAGTTTATAATGGTGAAGATGGTGTCGTTACGACTCATCTATGACGACAATGTGTTTGGAGGGTTGCATAGGATATTTTAGTGTAAACAAGAATACACATATATGTTTTGTAGGATTATTTAATTTAAAGTGGTATGTGATTACATGTGTGTGGATAGAATGATAAATAAATCACATTTGGTAAACCACAAATCACATGTGTTAAACCACAAATCACATGTGCTAAAACTGAAATCACATGTGATAAGCCTCCAATCACATGTGCTAAAAGTCTAAAACTAGAATCACACGTGCTAAAACTAGAATCATGTGTGCTAAACCTAAAAGGCTCAAATCACATGTGCAAAACTTCCAACCAACGACAATTAATACGTTTACAAAACCTCAAATAAATGTCTTAAACCTCAAATCACATGTGATAAACTACAAATCACATGTTCTAAAATTAGAATCACATGTGCGAAACCTTAAATCACATGTGCTAAAAGCCTAAAACTAGAATCATATGTGCTAAACCTCGAATCACATGTACTAAACCTTAAATCATATTTGCTAAAATTAGAATCACATCTGCTAAAACTAGAATCACATGTACTAAATCTCAAATCACATGTGTTAAACCTCAAATCACATGTGATTTTAGCTTTATCACATATGATTTTAGCTTTATCACATGTGATATAAGATTTAGCACATGCGATTTGAGGTTTATCACATTTGATTTAAGATTTAGCACATGTGATTCTAGTTTTATAACATGTGATTCTAGTTTTATCACATGTGATTCTAGTTTTAGCACATGTGATTTGAGGTTTAGCACATGTGTTTCTAGTTTTAAGACATGTAATTTCAATTTTTAGCATATTTATTTGAGGTTTTGTGAACTTGCTAATTGTCTTTGGTTGAAAGTTAGCACATGTGATTTGAGGCTTAGCACATGTGATTCTAGTTTTAGCACATGTGATTTGAGGTTAGCACATGTGATTCTAATTCTAGCACATGTGATTTAAGGCTTAGCACATGTTATTCTAGTTTTAACGCATGTGATTTTTAAATGTTAACAAGGTTCTGTAAACTAATTAATTGCCATTGTTGAAAGTTTAGCGCATGTGATTCTAGTTTTAGCACATGTGATTTGATGTTAGCACATGTGATTCTAGTTTTAGCACATGTTATTTTTAATTTTTAACATATTTATTTGAGGTAAACCTCAATAAATCACATGATTTTACAAAACCTCAAATAAATCACATGTGCTAAACCTCAAATCACATGTGATAAACCACAAATCACATGTGATAAACCACAAATCACATGTGATAAACCAAAAATCACATGTGCTAAAACTATAATCACATGTACTAAAAATAGAATCACATGTGCTAAACTTCGAATCACATGTGCTAAAAGGTAGAATATCATGTGCTACATTTTTTAGTATTCATATAAATTTCAAGTTTAAAATATGGGATTCTAATTTTTAACACATGAGATTTCAAAGTTTAGCATATGTGATTTGACAACATGTGAATTTAGGTTTTAGCACATGTGATTTTGAGAAACCTAAACCCAAAAACCTAACTAAAAAAACTTAATCGTAAAACTAAACCCTAAAGTTAAACTCTAGAAGGTAAACCGTAAAATTATTTAAAAAAATTAAGCAAGTAAAAAACAATTAGTAATAATCAGCGTATTTAATGGTAATAATATTAATGAATCGGAAATAATAACAAGTTAATATTATAGCGCAATGGTTTGAGCATTTTGTTTGTGAGTCGTGCACCCAACGTCACGAGTTCAAATCCCGCACTCAGCCAAGAAGCTAAAATTAGGGGTGCAATGAGCTGGCCTCGAGCTCGTTAAGGCTAAAGTTCATCTTGTTTTAGTTTAACAGAGCTTGAGCTTGGCTTGTTTCGAGCTTTATTTCCAAAGCTCGAGCTCGGCTCATTAGAAAGTTTTAAAGCTCGAGCTCGGCTCGGCCTCAGCTCATTTAGTATTTAATTGTTTTATATTTATATTTTTATGTTAAATTTATATATATTTATAACATACATTTTATATATAACAAATATAAATTATTTAATCTTTTTTATTATAATTTTATAAATATTTTTAATTGTATTTAGAAATATATATTTATAAAACTAAACTAAAAAATAAACAAAAAAGCTCGTTAAGGCTCAACGAATTTTAAATGCAAAGCTCGAGCTCGATAACAAAACGAACATTTTTTAGGCTCGGGTGAGCTCGTTAAAGCTAGGATTGAACGAGTTTAATTATATTTAGAAATATAAAAAAGTTCCGAACAAATCGTTAAGTAAAAAATAATCTAAATACCAGCTTTTTTTAATGGAAATCTAAATACCAATCTAGATAAATCTAATCTCAAAACTAACACTTAAAGATTTAAACAATAATAAGTAATACATATAATAAAAATAAAATAAAACCAAAAAAAAAACGGTTCAAAAATGGTAAGTTAAAAAAAACCGAACAAAATGACAAAGAGCTCGTGTAGTGTAGTGGTAAGACTTGTGAAGTTCGACCGTGTGGTCACGTGTTCTATTCGTACAACGTATTTTTTTTAAGGTGCAAAGCATAGGATTGAAGGGTGTAGGTGTTTCTTTTTAGATCTGATAAATTATTAATTTGTTTCTTTTTTATATAAAAAGTCTAGTTTACCGTTACAAATAACGATCAACTAACAATCAAACAAACCGAGGGATGCAAATGACTCACTTTAGAAAGTCTAGGGTTGTAAAAAGTCTAAATTTTCAAGTGGGATTGCAAAGTGCTATTGGATGTAAACTATAAGGGTGCATTTTGCACTTAACTAAACCAAAAATAACCCTTAAAGCTAAATAATAATAGGTAAAACAAAAATAATGAAATTAAAACAAAATTAAAAAAATAGGTAAAACGTTAAATAAAAATTAGATTAATTATCAATATAGAAAAAATCTAATATAAAAACTAATCCTTAACGTTAAATAATAATAGATAACATATAAACTAATAACTAAACTTAACATAAAAAAAACTGCGAAACTCACTTTTAAGAATTGAAAACTCGATTAAACAAACAAAACAGTTCTTTGGTCTAGTGGTATAACTCGTCTACGTTATCGGCGTGGTCTTGGGTTCGAATCCCGTCAGCCACGCGTTTTTTTAATTTTTTTTTAAGTGAAATGTATAGGATTATGAGGGTGTAGGTGTTCCCCGCCCTTGGATGATCCAAGGGTCAAGAATGGTTCCCTAGTTCCCCGGTAAAAAAGAGGTTCCTCATTGAACCCTCCCCTATATATATATATATATTACATAAAATATTAAAAAGACGAAAGCGATTAAATATATTTTGTTGACACAACATATATTTAGTAACTATTAAACTCGGTCGCCTTCAATGTCTTGTCTCTAATCTTCATCCCGAACCCGTCATGTTGACTTTTTTGTTGACTTTGACCGTTGACGTTAACTTTTGTTAACTTTGACTGTGTTGATAATATTAGACTAAACTTCAGGTCTAACACCTTAAAACACATAAGTAAGCATTAAAAAACAAAAGGTAAGCACTTTAAACATAAAAAGTGTTCTCAATGTCTATTACAAAAATAAAATATCGAACAGGTAATCGATTATGTGTACAAAATCATTACAAAATGGGAATCAAACAAGTAACCGTGTTCTTTCAATTGAGGAATCACTTTAAATTTATTAGTTCTTTTTAATCATTAAAGGGTAATATGGTCATATTATAGAATTTCAATAACATTAGGAAAATATGCAATTGATTTTTTGTTGGGTCCTCTTGAAGATAATGCATATCAAAACTTTAAGTTGCTCTCTATGCTTGTCACATGAAGATTTAAGCTGATATGTCGGATTTGTAAAGTGTCATCTTAGGGGGAGTACTGTTGGGTTATTTGAAGATGTCACTTTCCAAATATAAGCGAGTGAAGATATCGAGCATCATCACGAGCAAGCACGGGTGAAGACGTTCATTAATTGTATTTGTCTTAGAATATTTTTTTAGCTGGGTAAATATGCATTGAGGTCTGTTTAAAAGAGTAAATATGCAATTGGCCCTAAAGAAAATAATGAATGAGAAGAAAAACAAGGTGGCCGAGGCTTCGTGTATTGACACGGGTCCCTTAATACGAATTCCAAGTCTCCCAAGAGAACTCGAATATTTCCCAAGGTACAACAGCCGAAGTTGTATGTACAGCCGGGGAGGACTCTAGCACCCGAAAAGAACCTTCAGAGAAATAGAGTAAAACTTAAGATTGTTAGAAAAAATATTAGATGAATGTTGATGAACTCCAAGTAGATTGCAGTGTGTTGTGGGAGTCTCAATCAAGTAGGTTGATAAACTCTAAGGTGGAGTAGAAACAACTCAATAAAATTCAAAAATAAGTACTAATGGTCATTAAATGTGTTAATGATCATTATTATTGAGTTTGAATTTTCTTAAATTGCATATTTGAAACTCCTTTCAAATTCCACCCAAGATTTACAATTTGCTCATTTTCGCAGCCCTTAACAGCGGCAAACACCCTACTTTGAGCATCAATATCTCATTCATTTTAACTCAGTTTTGGACACGGTTTGGTTCGTAGAGAAGCCTTTGATTATTAAACACAAAGCTATAAATAAAATAATATCTTACCCTCAGTTACATGTATTTATGTCCAAATTTTGTAAAAAATCATTTTGCAACTTTGTGAAAATTCACTTTTTACCCAAAGTTTCCACAACTCCCTAGATGACTGGAGATCAATCCATACTCTCTCATTATCAAAGTATAAGTTCAGTGGTTTAATATTGTCATATAGGTAGTTGTTAGCTTTGAACCCTCCTTTGTGATGCATACTTAGCCTCCTAGTGGTTTGTTAGATGCGTGGTATTTAAACCAACCACCATTTATGTAGACGACAACACACATTACACAATACTATTTCTGGTCTGTTCAACCCCGTATTATCGTATCCATTATGGTCGTGGATTGCTAGCCTAGTTCTACGACAGCTCTAGGATTTGCGCTCCCCACAAATCCTTTTGAAGCGACTCCACTTCTCTCTCACATAGGTGATTATCAAAAATCCTTAAGGTTATGATGATTTCACTAGATCAATAACCATTTGTTATGCTTATCCTCACATCATGTCACTGATCATTATGTGACACCCCACCCGATGGCGGAAACACCGGTTTGTCATAGAAATGGATATCGTTAGTAAACAAAGCACATGGCATCATTTTATTAAAGTCTAATAATGGTAACCATAAGTTTGGAACAAAATTCTTAAATGGAAAACTACAAAATTAATAAAAAAAACGTAAATGCAATAGTCTTTATTATTAATTAAGTCCAATGCATCCTTGGAAAATAGCAATAAATCAAAATCAAGAACCACCTGAAATATGTGAAAATTAAAGTTAACTACACAAGTTAATGAGTAAAAACACAAATTGGTAAATAATAGTATTAAAATCCGAGATCAACAAGATATGATGCGTAATCTTACATGTATAGCTATTTCGTAATATTACCCAACCGTGACCGGCCCTAGAATAGAAGACAACCAATTAGAAATCCACAATGTTTCGTTTAGCCGTTATAACATGAGAAACCACCCATGTTTCAATTAAAGATAACTTTTAACCGTCTCGATCTATGAGTTATCAATAATCAATTAACAACTTAGGGACATGGCATAACATCTAGCATCATAGTATAGCAACAACCGACATAGCATAGCAACATAGTTAACATGGAATTAGAATAGCCATGTTTAAATCACAGGTCGATGTTTTCCCGACATGTGGGTTTGTCAAACCATTAGCGCTAACATTGTAGCAATGGGATTACAAACCAATAAACTACTTTAAGCTACCACATAAGGTTGCATCAAGCCGTGAACTAGATTAACATATTTTGATGTGCCAAAACGGTCTACTAAAATGAAACTAATAATCTAAACTTAGACTATATCTAGACACTCGAGTTAAAAACCAATTAACCCTAAACTAGACCTAGCAGACAAGTAAGTGTACCTACCTACTGTAGTATAGTCTATGGAAGACCGGATTTCAAACCCAAAGACACTATGAATAACAAAACTAGACTTAAAAGGGAATATTGATTAACTGGGGGGTTTGTTAAAAACCAAAGGACATGAAAATAGTTTTTAACTAATAATTTAATTAAAGACGAACGCAACGAACGAAGACTTTGGTTAACTAGCAAGATTGGAAAGAATACCACCTAGATGAATCCTGTTTGTGACTTATGGATTTGGATTGGTTAATTCAAATGTGATGAAACCGAATTTATAAAGATGTAAACCTTACTAGACCTAAAAGATCCCGGATCATTTTCCCGGTGTACCGATACGAATACTTAAGGCACGATTTAAACTATCGGTTAGGTTGAATCACCTTTCGGTCTTTTCAACAGTTCTAGCATACCCAAATGAAAACTAAACTCTCGATCTAAATGACACAATACATTATCTTGCAAGAGGAAACACGTAATAAAATGTTGAACACAATTAACACGATAATCACGTATTAGGAAAACCTCCTCTCTGATCGTTCGAATCCTAAGTATTTAACTATCGAGATTAACTGACCAACTTACTTTTTCAAGTAAATTTAATGTGACATCTGCCCCAAACCCGAACCCGAATTCCCGACTCGAACCCAAAAACTATCTATCTTTTATTGTATTCGTATTTATTTTCTCGAAGATGTAACGTATCATTATTAATATAAATGAATATGTCAGAATTCTATGTTCTATCGTCTTTAATAAAGCGATCGAGTTATTATGTAATGCTTAATAAATTAATTACTAAATACAATAATTAAATCTCCAAAATATATATAAATTGTATCATATAATAGAGAGTTTATAAAGATTATAAAAAAAATAATAAATACTATCAAAGTCTCAAATTAACCCTTACCGTCGAAAGCAAAGTATACATAAAAAAAAGTGTGGTTAAGTTAGTTGGTTAAAATGAAGATTTTAATTAATTCTGGTTCAAATGTGACAAGTTTTGAAACTTACTTCAATGTTTTAAATCAAAATTAATAATAATATCAAACATTGGGGGTTTAAAGTGTAACATTTCTAATAATTGACCCAACCTCACCTTCCAGCTCGTCTTCTTTTTCTTGCCCGCATTTCCGGTGAGATTTCCGGCATCCATTGCCGGTCTCCGACGAAACCAAAACTACAAATTTAAACCATTTTGAACACAATTAAAATATGATAAAATGGTCCTTACGCAAGGTTCGATCTATTGACCATCTCTTATTTGATTATAGCATCCAAATCAAACCCGTTTAATCACAAAAACATCTAACGTCCGGCGTCATTCAAAACCCACAATATTGAATCGATTTTAAATGCTTTAAATCAATATATTGGATTAACTAAAATGATCCTCCCAAATTAGAATCCGTTGGCAACAATTAATCAAGCTTTAATCATTGTATTAACACTCAATTAACCACTTTTTCTCGCCATCAACTCAAAACTCATTCGTCTCGTTTCTGATCAAACAAACACAATTCAATCGACATATTCATTCTCCTAAACCTCTTTTCACTCTCTAGGATCTCATTTCAAGCTAAAATAAAAAAAAGCCCTGTAAGTTAATCTCTTTATTATCGTTCTTGTTCATCATCAATAAAGTATCTAAACATTGATTTTATTTCCATTTGTGTTAGGGCTATTGCTAAACACATCATAAGGATTAAATCTGCAAGTTGAATTGAATTTTAGCAGCCTCTAGGTTCCACTTTGAATCCAAACCCGTCATAGAGTGTTCTTCATTACTCCATATTCAATTCGAATGAATTCAAGTAAGTTCTGTATGTTAAAATGATCTTTCCAATTTCATGTTTGGTTTATTCAATTCGAAGAAATTTAGGAGGGTTAGGGTTCCTGATGAAAATTTTGGATTTTATGTTGAAATGTGATAAAAACGAATTCGGTTCAAATTTCAAACTACAATGGAAGCTAGCTTGGCTGGTATGACTTGTTTGGTTGTGTTCGTGAGGTATTGGGTTCTAAACTTGAGACTAGTATATATTTTTATCTTTTGTTTAAACTACAATACTAACTATTTTTAACATCTAAAACTAATACCATATTATATATGTTATAAAATGCTAACATTTTGTAAAATACATCAAAAACCAAGATTTCATACTTATACTTATAAATTAAGTTTTATTAAGTTAACCATTACAAATACTTTTAACTCTTTAAAAATACTATAAGAATGCGTTTTTATACTTATAAAATACCTACAAATCTTAGAAATAATACGATATACAAATAAGACTTTTTTACGGATTTTATATATACTTTAAAATCTTAGTGAATGTTTTGAAATGTTTCTAGAATATATGACATATTTTTGACAGTACAAAAATTGTTGTTAAAAATATATCATATGGGTTTTCTATCGTTTACCAAAATTATTATTATTACTATTGCTATTATTTTCCCGTCGTTATAATTAATAACTCTATACATTTTTTACGGTTACTGGAAAACCCCTAAATCCCAATTCAAAACCCTAGAATCCTAATTTCCCTTAGATTCCTATTGTTCCTATTTTAGTTTTCTATACAATATGTGTTGCTAAGTTAGAATTGTCATTTAATTAGGTGATTCTAATATTTGGACGATCCTCGGTTCAATTTAGACTATTTACTATTTGTTTCGGGCCCGGGTTTCAAGGTGAGTAAATTCACTCCCCTTTTTTACTTTTACATTTTGGGGCTGAAATATGTTCAATTACAATACAATGTTTTCGGTTTTCATTTCTTTTTTTCTGTTTTCAAAAGAGATCATTAAATGTGTAAGTCTTGTCTGTAGCAAGATGCAATCCTTATGTGGTAGTATAAAGTAGTATTGTTACTTTGTAATCTAACCGGTACAATGTTAGCGCTAGTGGTTTGACAAACTCACCTACATGTACAACAACGATATGTGATTTAAACCCGACCATTCAATGTTTCTAGTTACTATTCAATGGTACAAGTTGCTATACGATGATACTAGTCGCTATACTATGTTGCTATGTCCTTTGGATGCTTAAACAATTATTGATAACCTATATCGAGACGGTTACGTGACGGTTGCTAAAAAGGTATCTTTAATTTACAACATGAGTTGGTTCCTCATGACAAATGGTTACAAGTTGTTATACAATGGTGGTGTTCAATGTGTGTTCAAGGTGTTCAATATGTGTTCAAGGTGTCATGGTCGAGAATGATATGAAATAGCTACACATGTAAGATTGCGCAACATATTTATGATGATCTCGGATTTTCTATATTATTATTTATCAATTGTGGTTTACTCACTAGCTTTTATAGCTAACTTTATTTTCACATATTTCAGGTGTTGCATGAGTTTGATTTCATGACTATTTATTCAAGACATAGAGATGCCTTGGACCTAGAATAATAATAAAGACTTTGCAATTACTGTTTCGGTTTTATTACTTTTGTCGTTTCTATTTAAGACTCATGTTCCAAAGTTATTATATCATTATTAGACTTAATAAATAAATACCATGTGCTTTGTTTACTATTGATATCCAATTTCAATGACAACCCGGTGTTTTCGCCATCGGCTGGGGTGTCACAGTTTGGTATCAGAGCCATGGTTATAGGGAACTAGGATAGGTATTAGAAACACACCGACCTAGACTATAACCTAAAAGTCCTTAATGCAAATAATTTGTGCTTAGAAAACTCTTCTAGAACTTATTTCCTTATTCCTTTTTATGAACCCTTCTATGCCTTTTCCTTATCTTATTTCTTATTCGATTTCGCGAAGGAGCTACAAGAGACTAGTATGTACGATTAAGATCTTTCTCATTGTGGGATCTCGTCATCGTCTTAAGTAAGTTTAAAATGTGGGAACGTGTGCAATCCGGAAGGGGGAACGCCTGTATCATGGACATTCGGCCTAAGGCAAAGCATTTCGTATAAATCTCTTTAAGAGATCCGTATGCTTACCTGGGGATGGAGGAGATGAGTGTGACCCTATAGGCTAAAGCACGTCTTCTCAAATACGTTGAAAACAAACTTAACACTTTGATAGTCTTAAGTGTTCAAAACCAAGACACATTCCTAAGCCTTCAAATTCTATTTATTTATGGATTCTATGATTATCCTTATCATTTTCTATGATTTCAAATTATTTCAATGAGTTTCTATATTATTTCAAATATTATTCCAAGTTTGCTTATTTACATTTTAATGATTTCCAAGTGATTACTATGTTATGTGTTCTAAAAATTCTATGAAATTCAAAGTAGAATTATCATTTCTATTCAATCCAAATTTCCATTACAACTTATGCTATCCAAAATTTTCTTGTGTCTCATAAATTTTTTTTTTCTATCTTATCCTGTAGAATTACAACAAGACGTGAAAGAATCGTTAATACCATCGCGACCCAAATGTTCAAAATCAAAACTAAGATATATTTACTAACCTTAATCAAATTATAAAAACTTCATAACAAATACCAAATACCAAAATCTAAGGCATATTTCTAATCTCAATTCAATTATCGAATCCTGAATTAAAGACTTAATTCAAGATTCCTAAAATCTCGTAACGGATTTACTCTTTTAAAGCATTCGGTTAGTTTACGAATCGAACACTTACCTCCAAAGTATATCAACTTGATCTCAATCCTCAAATGTTGTCACTACTCGTCTAATCATAAGATACTAATCCAACTTCTAATTCACCATTAAATGATGCCATTCGTAAATTCATTTTCCAAAACTTAACGTGAACTCACTACACAACTATTCCTAAGCTCATTGGACTAAAACATTTCATTTGTACATATTATCACTAATGAAATCATACACATATCTTTTCTATAAACTCATTCAAACCCAACGTGTCTTACGTATAAACTGTCTACCTAAAAATATAAAATACCATGTTTTAACTGCGGCTTTTGTAAAACTACCAACCAATAGTTAACCCTATTAAAAATGATTCCCGTATTTTCTCTAAAAAAATGAATAAAAAGAGATATATATTTATACAAAAGATTTTTGATAAATGACTTCTTTAAAAAGGGATTTGTTATGTTTACACAACATTTCCACGTCTTCTCAAATACGATACAAAAACTTGCAACAAACATCATGTCTTATGTTTTTCAATACTAAGTACTTAAAACTTAGATTGTATCTTTTATTTTCAAATCAATCCCTCCTAACTAGGGTAAAGATTACAACTCTCAACCTCTTATAAAATTATTACTTAATTACTAATTTCTTCTTTTAAAATACCATCATAGACCAACAACATCAACTTTTATAACGTCGTTTGCTTCCATAATCAATACACCTGGTTTATCTAAAATTTCTTGTCATATGAACTCAAGCGTCTTAAAATCGAACCCAATATGAATCGAGTGATCTAGCATCTAAACTATAAACTAGGATAATCACCTTATCAAACTAGTTTTTCTATAACCTTAATAAACTATCAATTAATGCTTATGAACGTAATATAATGAATATTTGATATATACATCTCACACACATGAAATTGGTTTTCAAAAAAAAACTTATGTTGTTACAATTTTGATACTCAAACTTGACTATTTGTATCTATGGACAAAACTATTATTATAGGTAATGACTACCTAATAAACTTAACTAGTTGAATCCGTTAGCTCGCACGATGCGCGAGTCTTTTTCCCAGTTATGAGTTTCTAAAAACCAATGTGTTTGCATGTTGCGACGGGGATTTAGCGGGCTTTCCTTTTGTAATGTGGTCGTAAGGGTCAATTCTTTTAACACATTTAATGAGCTTGAGCTTAGTTTCATGTACTTCTTTAGCATCATGTCCCTGTAAAATGCAAGTAAAATCACATATTTATAGTGAAAAAGGAAATGAAACTATTATAAATTTTGCCTATTTGAACTTTGAAATTGATGAAACAACTTAAAACTTTGAAAGCGGTAAGCGTAATTACGCATTAAGGCTTCCATGAATGTCAAGATTTGAAACACAGGAGAGGAGGCTCCTAGCTATCCATATTGGCATGTAAAAGTTCATAAGAGGTATAAAGTTTAACCTTTAAAGTTCCGAAATTAAATCTTTCAAACGGGTCAGCCATTTCTCCTTATAGTTTTCTTTTCCTAGTTTAACAACCTGCAAATATATTTTTCAGGGACCAAAGAGTCAAAACAGATCGGGCCAGATTGGCCTACTCACAGAATTTTTTTATTTCTATTCTCCTAACTTCACTAATGCTTTATGTTATATTTTTGTCTTATGATTAAGCCAGTTGAGTAGCCTTTCTATCTATAAATACAAAGCAAGTGACTAATGACTATAACCCATTTCCACCAGATGCTTTTACTGGTAACTGATAAATGAATTGAATCCAAAACTCAACTTTATATTTCAAGAACTTGAAAGTGGAACTCTTACCTGAGTTATCTCCCAAACTACTGGAGAAGCATATGTCATTTGAAAACAAAGCTTCAAGCACAAATCCTGTTAGGGCTCGTTTCTAGTTAAAGATTTACGTTGTACTTTGTTTTATACATTTTGTATAGTTTAGGGTTTATTTTGTATTTTCCCTAAATGTATTGTTGCATAAAGCATGTAGTAAGAGAATGTTAGAAAGGGAGTCTAGATCACATTTACACGTTAGAGAGAGAATTAACTGTGTGTGATTACATTCTCCTGCATTTTGTACTACAACTTTGCTTTGATCATCAATACAAAGAGAATTATTAAGTAATGAATTTTGTTGTTGATTGAACTGTGTTTGTGTGCTTATTTCATTCTGATCATTGAGCGATATCGATCCAATTGAACCTATCAATTGGTATCAGAGCTGTTGGTATTGTGTTCTTCGCTATTCATCAAGCAAAACACATCAATATTGCTCAAAAATCATGATCTGAATGATCTGTTGCTGTTTTTAGCTGTGATTGATCATCACAATCACTTCTAATTCACAACGATTGTGCAAATTCCATCAGATTATCATCAGATCTGAGGAATTAAGAAGATAGAAAAAGTTACTGTTCGATCGAATTTTGCTCAAATTCATCAAAATTTGATCATGTTTTGGATTGATTGAGATTAGGGATTGATAATCGGACTATTTCACTGATTATGTGAGATTTTTGAAGTAATTGGACAAGTTTTTGTTAAAACTCAGAAAATTCGTTTGACGAAGATGATGAACAGTATGAACTGGTTGAAGATTAACTAGTCGGGTGATAATTTGGACTTAGATAAATTCCTTTGGACTTAGATTTGTGAACAAATTAGGTCCTGTGCAGCCGTGTAAAGGATTTTATGCTAGACGGGTAAAGAATTTGACGAGAAAAAGGTTGTACTGTTCAGCCGGATCAATAACTGTTGTGCCAGGTGATACACTGTTCAGCCGGGTGATTAACAAATTCAGCCGGGTGATCGACAACTGTGTAGCCGGGTAAACAATTACTCTGCCGGGTGATCAACTGTTCAGCCGGGTAAACCCTTTCTGCCGCGTCAAGATTCCAAGCCGGGTCAAGTTATTTGCCGTGTGAAGTTAAATTTGTTCAGCCGGGTAACTGTTCAGCCGGGTAAAGACTACAAGTGTTGAAGACTTACAACTGTTAAGCCGGGTCAACTATTTAGACGAGTGAAGTTATTCTCAGCCGGGTGAAGAACAAAAGCAATTGTTCAGCCGGGTGAAGAAGACATTTTCACTGTTCAGCCGTGTGATCCTTTTTTAGTTGTTTCAAACTTGTTATCTTATCTTGTCATTTATTTACTTGTCTTTATTTTTAGTATTTTAATTGTTTCTTTTCAAAAATCATCAAAAACACAAAAACTATTTTTCTTAAATCTTTTAAAAAAAAATGGCACCTAATGATGATTCTGATAACCGTGTTCCTAGACTTGTCAATCGTGCAGATTTCAAGAATTGGACGATTAGACTGAAGCATCATCTTTGCTCGATAGATAATGATCTTTGGAAGTCAATTGATAAGGGTCCTCATATACCTACACAGACAGCTCCAGATAGTGCAAGTACCTACACCAAAGACTCTACTGAACCTTATCCAGAAGATAATTTATCAGCAGAAGACTTAAGAAAAGTGAAGAATGATAGCAAAGCATATTCTTTGATGTGTAAAGGACTGCCACTACAAGTCTTGTCAAGGTTGGATGCTTATCAAACAGGTTATACACTGTTCAAAGCTTTGAAGTCAATTTGTGAAGGAGGTGAACAACTTAGAAGTCTCAAGAAACAAAAGTTGAAGAGACAGTTGGAGTTATTTGAACATATTGCTGGAGAGTCTGTGCACCAGATGATGAATAGGTTTGTTCATCTGACTACTGAAATGACCAATGTGGGTGCAAAAACAGATCTTCAAGACCTGAATGACAGATTATTATGTGCTCTTCCATCTTCATGGAAACAAACTGTGACGTTATTGAAGCATACTGAAAAGTTTCCAATGGATTTGGATTTGCTCATTGCAAAGATTGAGGAAGTGGAGATTGATGAAAGTTCTAGAAACACTGATAGAACTGGTTCACATGCACAATACAAGTTTGTTGTGAATCCTTCAAACACTGTGGAGAATGCCTTTCTGGCTCAAGAATCTGTGAAGATTGATGATGAGGGTGATCTATTCGTTGGTGCAAGCTTTTATACAGATTCGTCATACATTCCAAATTCACCAACTTATTCTCAACCTCAATCTCCACCAAGAACTCAAGTTCAAAGTCAGAATCTGAAGAATCAAGCAGAAAATCAAAGTTCGAATGTTCAAGCAAAAGTGAAAGATGTAATGAATATCTTGTTACAAGATGACGAGACCAAAACGGCTTTTAATGCTTTCATGGCAAGCTTTCAAGCTTATCAAGGAAGTCATTTGTCTCAAATGGATGTCGTACTTCAAGATCTATTTGAAATGGATCCTGATGACGTTGAGGAAATGGATCTAAATTGGCAAATGGTGATGGTTGCATATAGAACGCAGAAACATGCATATGTTAACCGAAGTTACAAGCCTCATGCAAACAAAACTGTTGGATTTGACAAATCGAAGGCCAGATGTTTCAACTGTAACTGCTATGGTCATTTTTCTAGGGAATGCAAGGCTCCTAAGAATCAGAACTACAATGATCAAGCTAGTTCAAGTGGGCAAAATCAAGGTCCAAGTCAAAGCTCACAACCGTCTTCAAGCTATCAAAACAGAAATAAACGTTTTAATCAGAGGCCATATCAAAGTCTTCCCATGCCAGAACTGAAAGATGAAGGCAAGAAGCCAGAAGATCAGACTAAAGCACTGGTGGTTAGTGTAAAAGACGGATACGACTGGAGTGCTTATGCAGAACAGTTTACATCTGATCTTACATCAAGTTTGGCACTGGTTTGTGAAATTGAGGAAGATTGGTCAGAAGAAGGAGATGGTAAAGTGATTGATACTGTGAGTGAAGATTCAGAGGAATATGATTGGAGTGCAAAGGCAGATCCTGTTGAAGAATCTAAACCTGAAGTTGCGTTGATGGCTACATCCAATGAGTCTTCATCATCTACTGAACAACCAAAGGTTAGTATCGAATTACCCGCTAACTATGTTCCATTGCCTGAGGATGTTAAAGAAAGGTTATGTTCTGAACAATGCATAAAACAAGTGGAACATTATCGAACTCATTCATTTAAAATTGGTGACAAATTAAGCAAACATGAGAAAATTCATGAACAACTTAAAATTGATCACAAAATTGCTGATGAGAAGATATTGTCACTTAAAGAATCTTGGAACAAAACCTTAAAGGAACTGGAACTTGTAACCAAACAACTTGAAGAAATGAACAAAAATTTCGAACAAGAAAAGGTTGCTCATGCAGTCACACAAGTTGAATTAACAAAGGTTAAAAGTTGTAAAACAATGGTAAAACAACTTGTGAGTGAAAGAGGTAACAAAAACAAAACAGGGTTGGGTTTTACTCATGAACCAATGCCTAAATCAATCACACAAACTTTGCCTGAAAACTTCAATGAATTTGATCATTCACCTGAAAATGAACGTAAATTCAAAGAAATTCAAAGAAGTAAATCCGAATCCGAAGGATCTGAGGTGTTGATTGAAAGTTTGAAAGAAGAAGATGCCATGACAGTTGACGCTGATGATGAAGCTAGCAACAAATCTGAGCCTGTTCTCATTCAACTTGTTGAATATCCTGAACTGAATCCGAAGCCAGAAGAAAAGGTGAAGGATGAAGGTGAATTTTCAGGATACAATGATCCAGAATACATCAAATGGAAGAATGAGCAGAAAGCGAAAGTTGCTGATCAACTGATCAAGAAGAATGCTGTTAAGAAGGCTGAAGTTTCAACTGCGAAGATGCAGAAATCGAATTTAACAGTTAATCAATCTGAAACAAAACAGTCAAAAGGTAAAAGTGTCATAAAATCGAATGACAACACCAAAGTTCAAACTGTTAAAACTGACAATGTCAAACCTGTCAAGAAGAAAGTGTCAAAAGGTAAAACAATCAAGTTTGTGTCTGCAGGAACTTTCGATATGAACGGATCTTATGGTAACCAAATCAATTCTTCAATCAAATCTAACTCTGGTCTGAAAACAGGTTCAGGTCCTAAGTCTTCCGCTGTCAATGATAAAAGAATTGAACCAAAGAAGGTAACCAAACAAGATGGTTTAAAATCGAATCAAAGTCCCAAGCAATCAAAATCACAAACAAAATCTCCACAAAAGAATCAAGTTAATCTAAAACCGAACAAAACTGATAATGAATCACGAGTGGGTTCAACATCTAAAGTTAACAATCGGCTCTTTAGGATTAGCAAGAAACATTGTGAGATTTGTGATCGTTATAATCATGCTACTGCTGAATGTTTCTTTAACAGGTACTGCAGTTACTGTGACAAAAGAAATCATTCTTCAGAAGAATGTTTTTATAACAAATTTTATGATATCTGTGAAAGGAGAAATCATGATACAAAGGATTGTTTCTTTCGGAAAAACTCATCTAGAGAAATGACTCCGTTTCCAAATATTCAAAGAAATCAAACTTTTGGTTTTCAAAAATTTAACCAAAGTCATTCTCCTGATTTGAGAACTTTCAAACGAAACAATTCTGGTTTTAATAACTTTTCATCAAGAAATGTGCAGGTTAACAGTTTTAAGCCGAGAGCTTTGATGGTGAGAAATCAGAAATTTGAAAATAACCTAGATCCTAAGTTAGAGGAAAGGTTTACTGCTTTAAGAAGAAAGCAAACGAATCAAGCCATTGGGCGAAACAGTTTTCAACCAAATCTCTCGAATGAAACAAATTTTCAAAATCTTCATTATAACAAGTTACTGTTACAGATAGATTCGGAAAACCCAAGACCATGTGGGCCTGGGTTGACCAAACTAACTAGGTAATTGTTGAATTGCAGGTACGCCCTCAAAGACCTATCAACTCATGGTTTGTTGATAGTGGGTGTAGCCGGCACATGACAGGCAACCATGCCTTGCTTCAAGATTTTAAGCTAAAGAATGGTACACATGTTGCATTTGGAGGAGATGCTGGTGGTAAAATAACTGGAGAAGGAACCGTGTCAAATGGGGTCATTAGCTTTGATAAAGTCAACTACTGTGCACAGTTGAACTTTAATTTGCTAAGTGTATCTCAAATTTGTGATAAATCTTATTCAACATTATTTGATGATTCTTTCTGTTACATACTCAAACCAGGTTTCAAGATTGACAATGAGTGGGTGGTAGTCAAAGCTCCTAGAGATCGTGATGTATACAAGCTTGATATGTCGCAGATTGATGCTGAAACTGAAACCACATGTCTCATTGCACATGCCTCAAATGATGAGAGTCAGCTTTGGCATAGACGTCTGGGCCATTCAAACTTCAGAAACATGAATCGTTTAGTGACTGGAAATCATGCTGTGGGAATACCGTCAAAGAAATTCTCTACAACTGATCTCTGTCCAGCATGTTTGAAAGGAAAACAACACCGAATGTCTTTTAAGTCCAAGCCAGAAAACTCCATTTCAAAACCCTTGCAGATGCTACACATGGATCTATTCGGACCAACAAATGTTCAAAGCATCGGAAAGAAGTCTTATTGTTTTGTCATCATTGATGATTTTACTAGATTTTCTTGGGTTTATTTCTTGCATGTTAAATCTGAAACTGCGGAGTTGTTAAAAGAATTTATCATCAAAGTTGAAAATCAGTTGGATTGTAAAGTGAAAATTTTAAGAAGCGATAATGAACCGAGTTTAAAAACTCTAATGTCGATTTGTTTTGCTCAAGCGAACCGCCCTACCTTACTACAACATAAGGACAGAAGGGAGAAGGTTGTCGTTCTTAACCGAGACTCAGGTTAAGCTCCGTCTCGGAACCTTGTGGGGAACCTCACGCTCTATTACGCACGGAAAAGAACCACTAGCTGACTAGGAGTTAGAAAAGCCTGACTTCACGCAGAAAAAGGAATTGCGCGACAATTTAGTGCTCCAAGAACGCCTCAACAAAACGGGGTTGCGGAACGGAAAAATCGAACACTGATTGAAGCAGCAAGATCCATGCTCGCAGATGCCAAAATCCCTATCACATTCTGGGACGAAGCCATTGCTACTGCGTGTTTTGTACAAAACAGGACATTATTGGTTCAGGATAAAAATAAAACATCTTATGAGTTATTGTTTGGAAGAAAACCGAATATTTCATACTTGAAAGCATTTGGTTGTCCTGTATCGATTCTAAATTTAAGTGATCAACTCGGTAAATTTGAGTCAAAATCTGACGATGGATTTTCCTTGGATATTCGTCTGTTTCTAAAGCTTATCGGGTTTTTAATAGCAAAACAAACACTGTTATTGAAACTATTAACGTAAAGTTTTTAGAAAATTCGTTTCCGTCCGTGGCTCATGGTCCCGAATGGTTGTTTGATTTAGATTCGTTATCAAAATCTTTCAATTCTAACTTATTTGATTTTTCAGGAACATCGAGAAAAGAATCAGGAGACTTGGGATGTTTCAGTGATGATTCTGATAATGACGATGATGGCAATCTCAATTCTGAGTATCCGTTCATGTCTTTTCATAATCCTGATCATGGAGTATCAAGTCAAGCTCCGGGTCCTTCTGGTTCTCAAGAAGATCAAGAATCAAACATTCTTGGTGATGATGTGAATTCGCAAAATTCTCCTAATGATGGTGGATCTGTTCAGAATCAACCATCATCAGATCCGAATGTTGAAGTCGTTCAAGAATCATTTGACTACTTCATCAATTCACCAGAACAAGTTCCTAATTTCACTCCGCATACGTCTACAATTCTACAAGATCTACCGAATCTGAATCAGTCTAATCTGGAGACGCAAGTTCAAGGAGATTCAATTCCAACTCATCGAGTTCACAGGAATCATCCTCTTTCTCAGATTATTGGGCCGTTGAATCAGAGAACAATGAGAAGTCAGACTGAACAAGCAAACGTTTGTCTTTATTCATGTTTTCTTTCTCAAGTGGTTCCGAAGAACATTTCAGAAGCGTTACAAGATAACAGTTGGATTGAAGCGATGCAAGAGGAGTTACTTCAATTTCGCAAACAAGAGGTTTGGAAATTAGTGGACTTACATGAAGGAGAAAATGCGATTGGTACAAGATGGTTGTACAAGAACAAGCCAGATGAACGTGGCATTGTAGTGAGAAACAAAGCCAGACTTATTGCACAAGGTTACACTCAGGAAGAAGGTATTGACTATGAAGAAGTGTTTGCTCCGGTCGCTCGACTTGAAGCCATTCGCGTTTTTCTAGCTTATGCCTCTTTTATGAAGTTTAAAGTGTTTCAAATGGACGTTAAAGGCGCTTTTCTGTATGGACCAATTACCGATGATGTGTACGTCAGACAACCTCCTGGTTTTGAGGATCCTGAGTATCCACATCGTGTATACAAATTGAGCAAAGCTTTATATGGTCTACATCAAGCTCCAAGGATTTGGTACGAGACGTTATCTAAACATTTGCTAGAACATGGATTTACAAGAGGTTAGATTGATCCAACTTTATTTATGAAGCGGGAAAATGAAGATCTTTTATGTGTTCAAGTGTATGTGGATGATATCATCTTTGGATCAACCAGTTCGTCCATGTGCAAAGAGTTTGAAGAAATCATGAAGTCAAGATTTCAGATGAGTTCGATGGGGGAGATTAATTTCTTTCTCGGATTGCAAGTAAAACAGTCAGCAGATGGAATTTTTATCAACCAATCAAAGTTTGTTGAGAAGTTGCTGAAAAAGTTCAAGATGCAAGATTGTCAGACTATTCGAACTCCATCTGATGTGAATTGCAAGATACAGCCGGATCCAAAAGGCAAATCCGTTGATCAAACACTATACAGATCAATGATTGGTTCACTAATGTATCTTACTGCATCAAGGCCAGACATTATGTATGCTGTATGTGTGTGTGCAAGATATCAGTCTGATCCAAAAGAGTCGCACCTGATTGCTGTTAAACGTATTTTCAGATACCTCAAAGGGAAACCGAATCTCGGGTTATGGTATCCTTATGAAGGCAATTTTGAATTATATAGTTATTCTGATAGTGACTTTGGTGGGTGTGCTCTTGACAGGAAATCGACTACTGGTGGATGTCAATTTCTGGGTCCTAGACTTGTTTCTTGGCAATGCAAAAAGCAGACCAACGTTTCTGTATCCACAGCTGAAGCAGAGTATATCGCTGCATCTGTAGGATGTTCTCAAGTTTTGTGGCTACAAAACCAATTGCTTGACTACGGGTTTAACTTTCTCAAAACTCCTATATACATAGACAATACTGCTGCTATGTTCATTACTGCTGTTGGTCCCAAAACGCTATTGAATCAGTAATTTGTGAAGATTTTTGGATCAAATGACATAAAAATATATAAACTTGGATAAACACTTGAAGAACACTCAATAAACTCAGATTTGATCAATATGGAATTGCATAAAATGTTGTTTACATGGAAACCCCAATTCACTAGCTCATTCAAGCCCCCTTAAAACCCTATTTGCACTTTACTATTTATAGTGAGTGCTTAACATGCTAATTACACTAATAGTCCCTACACTTAGACTAATTAGAAAATAACAAGTTAAAAGGCTAAAACATGTCTAAAGCTAGATTAAATATATTTTGTTGACACAAAATATATTTATTACATTAACGATCCTAGACATAAAACAACTTCAACGTCTTGACTCGGTTCTTCGTCTCTAACACGCCATTTGACTTTTTACATGGACTTTGACCGGACGTTGACTTTTGTTGACTTTGACTGTGTTGATAATATTAGACTACAATTCAGGTCCAACAATACTCCCCCATAGTCTACTATTATCAACGTCTTGCATCGTGTTCAGCACCGACAAGTCAATACTGTTGGATCTTCAATTTGGTAAGCTTCAGTCTTAATTTCAGCTCCAACAAAACTCCCCCAAGACTGAGCTAGCCAAATTTTGTTGTTGAAGATCATTAATCTCACAAACTCCCCCATATTGTATGCTCCCTCATTTGCGTGCATCATTTCGTAAAATCTGGAACGGCTTTCAAACTATCTTTTCTTGAGTGCTTTAGAAGATGTAGGAGGAGGATTCCTAGCTCGGTATCTTCTACAAACTTTGAGGAACAGGTTCTCTGGTATCTGCCTTGCTCAACTGATGATCGGCCATCACTTGCAGCAAATATCTATAACACAGTCACTAACAAAAATCTCGAGATTTCTCATTAGATCATTTCAGTAAACAAAATAAACCTGTGTTTATTTGTGTATGAAAACAAACGAACCCGTGTCCGTTTGTGTGTGCAATTTCCCGTGAAATGCATGTGAAAATGATAGCATTTTAATAGCATAATATGGAAGACTTGAAAATAATTTGAAATGAAAATCTTTTTGGATTTTTTTTAAATTAAAAATTCGAAAATAAGAAGACGAGTCCGACAAGATCACAAATATTTTTGACAAAGAGAACACATCTCATAAGGTACACACGACCAACAAGACTCAAGAACTCAAACATAAAATAAGGATAATAAAAGAAATTTTCATGAAGGATATCAGATAATGCGTTTCGAGCGACCATCCGGAGAAACATAGACTTGGCGAGATTGTCAATATGTTTGTCCATTTAAACCCATGCCTTGTTCCTTTCGACATGCAACCTGTGACGATCTTATCATGTTTTGGTTCGATTTGAAGAAACTCAAGCGACTTGGTTTTCATAGACATTCAGCAAAGTAACTTGTCCTATCATCAAGGTTTATTGAGCAATATGATTGACTTTGCTTGAAATTCTTGAATCAAATTTTGAATATTGATCAATTCATGAGCCACTTTGACATTCTGCATTTTTTGCATGTTTTTGTGAGTGGAGCTTGTCAACAATGATTCTTTTGAACACATTGCGACTTATTATTTGGGAAACTCAAATAGTTTAGAGCTCCAGGTCTATACCGACGTATAACAGAGGAGATAAACATTTGAGCATGCTCGGTGAATCTTCAGGTCAATACTTCTGTATAGCAGAGAAGATCCACCAACTCCATGTCAATACTTCCGTATAGCAGAGGAGTTAAGCACCTTGACTCAATACATTCTGAGGAGTTAACAAGTAACTCACTCAGAGGTTTTTCTGAAGAGCAACACTAGCAGCTTTTTATTTTGTTTTGCTAACTAGAAACTCAATTCAGGGCTAGGGTGAGGGTGATTTGGGATATTTGGGGAAATCAAGGCAAAGATTTGACGCTCTCAACCCATTTTTGTCAAAACTTATTACTTTGTGCAGGCCAAATGTCTGTGAAAGTACTCCTCATCACCGAGCTCTTTTTGAATTTAGTTTGATCACAGAATTGCTGTCTAATTGTATTCGGGCTGAGCCTATTGACACATCATAACACAAATCAACGTCCTCCTTTAGGTGCTTTCCACGCAAACCTGAAACCTTCAAAGACACAAAATATTTACACAGAACGAATTTTGGACAAAAGATATTCATTTTTGATATTACTCCCCTAAAATTTCTATTTCAGCACAAGAGCGACCTCAAAGAGATGTGAAAACTTGATCAAAAATACAAGTAAAAATGTTAGACTCCCCCCTTTTTCTTAAATTTTTAAAAAAATTTTTTTTAATCTTTTTTTTTAACTATTTACAATATATAAAATAGAAATTACAAATGAAACTCCTTCCTTATTACCCTATCAAAAGATGATAAATGAGTTATCAAGAAAAATGCAGTGGCTGTGAAAATGAAAGAAAGATCTAGAATGTGGATAAGATACCAGAACCATAACCTGTTTGTTCCGCCTCAAAATTTGAATAAGGAACATTCTCTGTCAGTAAACCGGATTACTAACAGTCCTCCTGAAATGTTCCTGCACTCATTAACAGATTAGTTAGAAAGGGGAACCCAGGCCATCGTAGTCCTGGGCGTTCCTTTTTCATCAGTGTAAGACACATGTCTATGCACGCAACCTGTTCTTGTATCTATTCCCATTTCCTCTTTTCTTTTAATTTGCCAAATTTGTTTAGATTCAAACATTTTCGATTTGAAAGAATTAAATTTGGAAATCATTTTCTGTTTAAGCCCCGAGGAAAAAGAATTTTGTTTTGGTGATGTTGTCACATTCATCTTTGAATCATGTGAAACCGACTTCACATGAGACGGTAGGGATGGAATGTTCTTCATCCGACCTTTCAAAGATGTATGATTCTTACCTTGAAATTCAAATAAACAAACCTGTTTACCTTTACCAAGTGGAGGATTCTTTCTAGACTCTGATCCGGAGAAGCAAAACTGTTTGGCTTTACCGTCCGAAACATGTCCTTTGGGGCATTTCTTGAGCACATGATCACCCTTTCCACACTTGAAGCAAGCCTTGAATGGCTTTTGAGGCTTGACTGGTTCGTATGGAGCAGCTGGGGGTGGGGCTTTCTTTGAACTTGATGCAACTTGTTGGAAGACTTGTGGCTTCTTATGTTGAGCAGTGAAAGAGGAACAAACTTGTGGCTTCTTTTGTTGAGTTGTGGTTTGTCGGATGGGAGATGAGATCTTCACTTGCTTGTTCTCAAGTCTTTTACAAACTTGAGATAGGACGGACAGAGGTGAAGTCTTCTTCTTTTGAGCTCTGGATGGAAGATTGGCTTGTCTTGCAGCTGGAAATGAGATCCTGATTTGACTTGATTCAGGTTTTTGAAGCATTTCAGATTTGACTGTTGTAGATGACATCTTGATCTTTGAATCTCCGTGACTTTCCTTTGTCTTTGGTTCATCATCTGAGCTTGTCCAATCTTCAATAAGTACCTCTGCTTCCAACGGATCTTGATTGATGGCTTGATGATTACGTGAATCCGACTTTATCTCTTCCTTCGCAATCAGGACAGGCTCAAACGTAGGAATTTCACATGCTTTAAACTTATCAAAGAAGTTAGAAGAAACAGATTGTACAGATTTACTAACACCGGAAACTGAACAATCATTGGTTTGACTGACAACATCCAGTTTCTGTATCCAATACCAGTCAGGGACTCATAATCATCTCGCACCTCTTTAAGATTCACATTCTCCAATCCTGCATACAAACTATCAGTATCTTTCTGAATTATTTCATGAATCAACTCATTTGTCGGGTGTGGAGTTGGTGTAGGAGAGTAACAGTAAGTGCTGGGAGGAGGATATACAAAAGCCTTATCCTCATGACCCAACCCAGTCTTAATACGAGCCCCCCCGTTGGCTTTTGATTAAATCCTCAAGTTTCATCCCCGAAATTGTCCATTTTTCGAGTTTCGTTTGCAACTTACTGGTTTCAAACTCAGCCAGGGCGACACGTTCAGTTAGCATATTGACTTCCACATTTCTTTTCAAAAGACTCGTTTTCAAATGTTCATTTTCTTTCAAAGCTTCTCTTAATTTGACAAAATATTTTGACTCGTTAAGTTTAAGTTCTTTATTTACCTGAGTCAAATATTTTTCATTTTCGATTAACAATTTGTTAGCTTCATAAATACCAAATAAACGAGTTCTGCAATCAGAAGAACACATATCCTGAACTGTCTCGTATGGAAGCTCCATGATGATTTGTTCAGAAGCAAGAGCCTTCTCGCAGTTGCAGACTCTGGTATTTGTCTTTTGTTCCTCCCCCTTCTCAGCATCACAAGCTTTATCATTTAATTCTGCTCCATCTTTACCCACTGATGTCTGCTTAATCTCCCCTTGTAACTTTTCACTTTCAGGTTTCGGTAAACCTTTGAAATTGGAGGTAGAAACTGATATCTCTTCTGTTTTCTCTTTGGAGATTGAGGTGATCTTTGAATTCAGAGACATCGCTTCATAGTACTCATGACGTTTGATATCCAACTCCATTTCTTTTAGTTTGTTCATCACCTCCACCAGTTTGTAATCAATAAATCCTCTTTCTCTTCTAATCGATTTTCCATGTGAACTCCACTCTGGTGGGAGAGAATCAAGCAATCGCTGAACCTGTTCATGATTTCCAAGTTTTTGATCATGCTTCTTCAGGTTATTTGCCACCATCACAAATCGATCGAGAAACACGGGCATCCTTTCTTTCTTTAAAACTGCAAAATTATCAAACCTGCTTTGTGCCATTGTGAGATCATCAGATTCGAAAGATTTGAAAAGTTCTGCATAAGCCATTTTTTTTTAAAAATCGATAACCCATTTAAAATTTGGCCTAAAAATGAATTTTAGAAAGTCCCGGCCAATGACAAGATATTTTCAACGCAATCAACAAAATTTTGGCCCAAAGAATAACAATAATAATAACCCGGCCAAAAGACGTCACTTTTTAAAATTTAATGACGACTTGATTGAAAAACGCCCATAAAATTTTTTTAAACTGCACACACACATACACACAACACTCTCTCTTCTCGGTTCAAACAGTGACTTCTTCTTGTTTGTTTTGTTTCTTGAAGCATTTGAAGTGGTAGGTTGGTGTTGTTGATGATGAACAGCGACTGGTTGAAAGGCTAGTTGCTTGTGTTTTGGTCGATGGTTGTGTGGTGGGGAGAAAAGATTTTGAAACTTTCAGATGTTTTGTTTTAAAAAAGGGCTGCAACAACACAAAAAATACATGCACACAAACAATAACCTTCTGTTGCAGCTTCTACTTTCGTTTAAAAACACAGATTTGATGAACTTGTTTATGGTGTGTTTATGATGATGGCTAATGGTTTTGGCGGGCGGGTTAAAGTGGGTATGGTTAGGGTGTCAATGTGGTACAGGTTTGGGTTTGGTGTATGGATCTGAGGTTTGGGTGTGGGATTTGTATTTCAGGTTGGTTTTGGTTTGAGTGTTAAAAAAAAATTAACAGATCTGTGGTAGCATTTTCATCATGGATCTGGGGGAGTAATATAAAATAAATGATTTTGGTCAGGTTATGGTTGTGGTTATGGGTTGTGGTTAAGCTGAAATGGCTATGGATCTGTTTGGTTATGGTGATGGTGAATGGGTTTATGGTTGATTTAGGTTTTAGATCTGTTGATGTGGTGAAAAGAAATGGTGGTTAGGTTGTAAATCCGTGATGAACAGGTTGTTGTGTTTTGGTAGTGGGTAGGGTTAAATGGTTATGATTCAAGAAAATGATTTGGTTGTTTTGGCTTATGGTTTATGGTTAATTTGTAGTAGATCTAATGTTTTGTTTGGTTTTGATTGTTGGTGCAGGAAAGTGTCAAAAAAATGGTAGGTTCGCTCAGATCTAGATGGTTTTGCAAGGTAGTGTGCAAGAACCTATAGATTCGCTGGCTTACAAAGTGCCGGGCGAACTTATAGGTTCGCTAATAACAACGGGCGAATCTATGCAAATGCTTTATATAGATTCGCTCAAAATTTTGAACTTTCGTTCAGATATTAACTAGATTCGCTGGTCTTGCAGATTTGAAGATTTGAAGAACACCAAGAACACACACACACTGTGTGTGAGAGAAAATCTCAGATCTGATGATTTCTTCTTCTTTTCTTGTAGATCTCAGCTTGTAGATCACAAATATGTTGTTGTTTTGCTGAGATTTTGTGTTGGTTGATGTAGATCTGATGATTTTTGAAATCAGATCTGGTTTCTCTCTCTAAAACCCACCAGATCTACTTTCTCTCTCTATAATTTCTTCACAAATCTCTAATAATCAGCTTCAATCTTCAACAAAATGATTCAATTGGATCTCTATTAGGCTCTGATACCAATTGTTGGTCCCAAAACGCTATTGAATCAGTAATTTGTGAAGATTTTTGGATCAAATGACATAAAAATATATAAACTTGGATAAACACTTGAAGAACACTCAATAAACTCAGATTTGATCAATATGGAATTGCATAAAATGTTGTTTACATGGAAACCCCAATTCACTAGCTCATTCAAGCCCCCTTAAAACCCTATTTGCACTTGACTATTTATAGTGAGTGCTTAACATGCTAATTACACTAATAGTCCCTACACTTAGACTAATTAGAAAATAACAAGTTAAAAGGCTAAAACATGTCTAAAGCTAGATTAAATATATTTTGTTGACACAAAATATATTTATTACATTAACGATCCTAGACATAAAACAACTTCAACGTCTTGACTCGGTTCTTCGTCTCTAACGCGCCATTTGACTTTTTACATGGACTTTGACCGGACGTTGACTTTTGTTGACTTTGACTGTGTTGATAATATTAGACTACAATTCAGGTCCAACAACTGCTAATCCTGTTCAACACTCAAAAACCAAACATATCGAAATTCGATATCACTTTCTCCGAGACAACTCTGAAAAAGGTTTAATAATTTTGATTAAGGTTCATACCGACAAACAACTGGAAGATCTTTTCACAAAATCTTTTTTGTCAGGACGGTTTGAATTCTTAGTTTAATCCATAGGGTTAATCAACCATGATTAATTCTAATTTTTGAAAAACTAAACAAAAATCAGAAAATATAAAAGTCAAAAATATAATAAGTCGATGTCAAGTATTGATTCCTTTGTCTTTTATTTTATGTTTTGCATTGTGTGTGTGCATGAAAAAGAAAAAGCAAACAAAAAAAAGAATATAAAAAGCAAAAAGAAAAGAAAATATCATGTCATAAGAATCTATATTGCAAAAAGTGAGAAATGATAGTTACACTAGACATTATTTGTTACATCATTTTTAAATAAAGACTGATGAATGTTAATTGATGTGTGAGACGGCTCAGGCAATTAGACTGAAAAAGTAAGTTCATTGTTGACAAATATAAACTTAATGATCTTTGTGTTAAGTTCCTTTGCTATACATGTCTAGATATATATCTTTTGATACATTACTTATGATGATAGTTGTTCATGATCGGGTAACGATGCAGTCTATTCAGTGTGATGAACTGCATCGTGAGCTTCTTTGTTGTGGTATCCACAGACCTGAAGTCTCACATGAAGTCTCTTTTGAGCTTCAAGGTGCAGCAAAAGATTCCCAAAGTTGGAACAAAAAGAGTCCCAAATGTGGACCATCACCAAACAAAATTCCAAAAAGGAATTCAGAAGATTCCCAAGGGAAACGATAGGAAATGAAAAATTCCAAAAAGGAATTCAAAAGAAGTCCCAAAGTGGACCAAATCCGAATAGAACCCATATTCCACACTGTGTATGACTGTAAGTGACCAGGTTTTGTGCAATATGCATCTTAGTAGTGTTTGATAAGGAAATATGTTGACATATGTATTCATGAGGGTCACATAAGTCATTTTAATCGAACCTTAATGTCATCATGATACTGAAAAAGTAAGTGTGTCAACTCGAGCTAATTGGTATGTTTTCATATCATCACTCAATCAAACAGAAGTCAAATGTCTATTCAAAACTTGCAAAACATGTTCAGATAATGTGTGGTATGATCTCACTGCGATATTTTGATTCATTGCATTGCATATGTCTTTATTTTAATGTGTGTGCTTTGTGTGTGCAGGCATATGGAATCTTTATTGACACATCGACATCCTTGTTAAACTTAAAAATTTCAAGAAATTTCAAGTTTAGAGGGAGAATAAATGAAGAAGAAAAATATTCCCAAAAAGCCAAAAATATTTTGAAATAAGTGTGTTGAAGTAAGGATCATGTGGTTAATGAAAGCAAGTAGTGTATTGAATATGTTAAAAACAAACCTAAGGTCTTGTGATTTATTTTTAGAAAATTGCTTCGGGATATAGAAACTTTGGTTGTGCAAAAACATTTTTGAAGAAAAATTAAAGAAAATGAAAATTGGGATTTAATTGAATTAATTTGTTGCCCTAAATAATGTTGTTGATCAATGAATGTGACAAACCCTAATAAGGATGTCTTGTCTAATTAATATGTCGAGAATGTTTGCAGGTGCAATAAATGCAGTTGAAAAGTCAACAGACGGAGAGAAATGAGAAAAATCGCTTAAGTGTTGAAGCCGGGCAAAGATATCAGAAGGCACTATTTAGCCGGGTAATGAAGAAGACTATTTAGTCGGGTAAGTGTGTAGTTTGATATCAGCTGGGTGATTGAAAAGAAGAATTGAAGCCGGATGAAGATATCAGAAGACTATTTAGCCGGGTAATGAAGTGTTGTTACCAGCCGGGTAATGAACTAGTCACTATACAGCCGGGTGAAGAAGTCTGATGTCTGCCGGGTGACAAGTTGTATGTCACTATACAGCCGGGTAAAGAAGTGTTGACACTGTACAGCCGAGTAATAGAATGAAGATTCTATGTAGCCGTGTAAGTGCATAACACTATGCAGCCGGGTAAGTAAGTACAATTGTGTTGCCGGGTAATGGAGAAAAGTTGTACAAGCCGGGTGATGAAGGTATCAGTATGCAGCCGGGTAATGAACAAGAAGTATTTGTGCAAGCCGGGTGATGTTAGAAGACCACTATACAGCCGGGTGATGGGTAAAACCAAAACAGGTGTAGTTGTTCCTAACTCTTACCCGTCTCTACAATGCTTTACCCGTCTCTACAGTGATTGACCCGTCCAAGTGTTTTACATGTTTTATGTTGACCCGTCCCATGTTGTGACTTGTCCCAAGACCTTGACCCGTCCCAACAGTGCATGACGCGGCTCAACAGTGCATGACCCGTCCAGGCTTATTGGGCTTATTTGTTTACCCGTCCCAATTCGTTGACCCGTCCCATATTTGTTTGACCTAATTTTTCAATCATATAAAAACCCGCCTCTTCACAACACTTATCATTTTTCACCAAGTTTTTCAAGCAAAATCCCCTGCACATAAACCGTTGATTATCATATTCAATCGATCACTCTGTAACAAGTTATATTGATTGAATAAGGTATATTCTATGTGATTCGACCTTGATAAACCTGCAAATCGATCGTTAAAACGAAAAATGATGATGAACAGTACTTTGATCACTGAATCGACACTTTGATTTTGCATGTTAAAACTGAAATCGAATGTTGTTTTAAGTATAAAAACTGTCGATCATCAACAATTTGTCATTAATTTGCATCAAATTCCTTAAAATCAACAGAATCAACTTAAATTTGCTCATAACTGTCGAACCGCCATTGATGACCTGTTGAATGTTCTTAAGATTTAACTTCAAAATGATGAAATATGTGTTAAGAAGTGACAAAATCAATGTTGAAACTGAGCTGAAACATGTTATTCAACTTCATTATACAAATTTCAGATTTGTGTTTTTAAGTGTTTTAACTGTTAAGTGTAAAATATTGTATGATCATTAATCTCCAAAAGTTATCTTAATTAAAATGGTGAAAATATAATTGATAGTTTAACTTAGGTGATAAATTGATCATGTGATTGTTCTACATTATAACTTTTTGTTTAAATACTTATACAAAATTGCTAATTATGTATGAAAATCTAACTCATATGTCTTGTTTTTTGTTTTAAACAGATGGAGAATTTGAAGTTTGAGCCTAAGCACAATCTAGTTGCTTGTCTGGATGAATCTATACCAGAAACAGAGGGGTATAGAGACATGATCAGATTCATTAGAAGAACAAAGTATGTGTATGCTATGTGTGCAAAGCCTGTGATATATGATAGACTCATCAAAAGTTTTTGGAGAACAGCTGAGGTGGTTACTAATGAAGATGGGGTGACAGTTGTTAGAGGGAATATTACCAGAGACTTGGAATTGACTGTGTCTGAGGAAGCTATCAGAACAGCTTTGAGGATTGATGATGATGAAGCTGGTGCAACTGATGAGTTGACAACTGCTGAGTGCCAAACTTGTTTTATCAATATGGGTCATCCTCCCATATTTCCCAAGCAGCAGTTTGTCAGAGCTAGACTTGGGAAGAAGTGGAAATTGCTTTGTTATGTGATACAGCAATGCATGTCTAGAAGGAGTGCTGGGTTTGATAACTTTTCTTCTGACATCGCATCCCCGATTGTTTTAACATGTCGAAGTGGATTATGAAAGGGTTTGTATTCAATTTGGTGAAAGGGAAAAGGTTCAAGTTTCTCATGTATCCGAGATTCTTGCAACTCATGATCAATTTGGCTTATCCTATTATCAGAGAAGAAGGATTTGCTGGAGGGATTTTATACACTGAAGATATGAATGATCTATCATACAGGAAGATGAGTATAGGAAATGTTGTGAATGTTGAAATGTTTGACTATATGCGGGATATAGCAAACAACGATGAAGATATTGAGGTAGTATATCATCACATATCAAATGGAGAGATTGTGAATCCAGCGGATTTAGTTGATGAGGTACCTGATAATATGTTGGATGATGATGAGTACTTTGCTCGTCATCCAGAAGATGAGAATGAGTCTGAAAATGATGAGGATGAAGGAGATGATGATAGTAGTGATAGTGATAATGGTGGTGATGATGAAAATGGTGATGATGATGCTGAATCAGTTTCTAAGGAGGCAGGAAATGTTGAGGTTGATGAACCAATGGAAATTGAAACAGAAAATGTTGAAGTTATAGAACCAGCTGTGATAGAAGAACCTGTTGAGGTTGAAGCTGTAGAAGAAATGATGGTTAAAGTTCCTAAGGAAATCACAATGCAGTATGTTAGATCACGAAGATCGAAACCTGTGATTGATCCTATTATTATGGAGGAAACGAATGTTTTTGAAGATGTAAATGTGCCTGAGATGGTGGATATTGTACAGATTGCTCAAGAAGTTGCAGCAGAAGTAGAGATTATGGCACAGACAGTCGATGATACTGATGCTTGTGTGAGTGTTCCTGTTCCTATTGATATTGCCACATCCCCCATAGCAGCTGAAAACATTGAACAACCTTTGGAGTCTTCACCAAAAGTTGGTCCAAGTGTTAGTGTGAATAAAGATAAAGAGAAAATTGTTGAGTTACAAGAGATGGTAGCTAAACTCTTGGATGCTAATGCACAGTTGAAAGCATCTAATGAAAGGAAGAAGAAGAGATTAGAAGAGTTTTGGGCTACTCATCATCAGAATCTGGAAACATTCAAAGCATTAGATGCTGATTATGAGAAGTTGAAGGCTGAGCATGAGAAGCTGAAAGATGATTACAAAGAGTTATCTGCGGAATGCAATACTCTTAATGCTGAGAAGGAGATGTTGGAGAAGTGGTTAGAAGAAACCAAATCAAAGAAGTCTGATTCAACGTCTGATAAAGAATTTTCAGAAGATGTGATGGAAATTGCCGAGCCTACTCAAGAAGTTAAGGTTTATTATACTAGAGCTCGAGGTACGAAGAATGTGGGCATACAGATTGATACACCAATTTCTATTCCCGATGAAGCTGCTGATACTGTCAATCCTGACAAAGCTGAGGGAAAACGTAAGTTAGATGCTGTGCCGGAGATCACTGATGAAGAAGTTTGTGCTAAGAAAGCAAGAGTGGAAGAAACAGTTCAGATTGAGCCGATTCAATCTGAATCTGTAACTGAAACAGAAGTATCTGAGGTGGCAAAGGTTGATGATACTGTGAAAGAAAGTGAAACTGATAAAACAGTTCGGATTGAGCCGATTCAATCTGAATCTGTAGTGGCAAGTGAAGTGCCAGAGGTGGTTGAAGTTGCTGAGAATGTGCAAAGTGTTACTGAAGAAGCATTTCAGTTTGAGCAGGTTCAAACTTAAACTGCACCGATGATTGAGGCACTTGATGATTTGGATGATATAGATTTCACTGACTCTGAACCTGAGGCTAATCTTGACGATGAGATACCAGTTGATCTTCTTGAACGTTTTGCTTACTTAGAGAAGATGAAGTATAATCCAGTGTATCTGAATGGGCTGACAGTGAGTCAAATCAATGAAGAATATGAGAAGCGTTTGAATGCACAAGAAAAGGTGACTGCTGATAAGAAAGAGTTTGTGGTAGAAATGGGTGAATGGACACCATTGCAAGAGAGCCTGAATATTGATGATCTTCCTCCAGAAGAACTGTATCATCAAGATCCAGAAGAAATGACAAGTAGAAATATGCGTGATTGGTTGAGTTCGAGGAATTATCCATACAAAACATTGAAGAGATTGAAACATGAATCACTGAAGAAGATTGTGACAAGTTTTATGAAGACTGAGAAGATGTACAATCGCATGTTTTTCCTGGATTACAACAACCCGCAATACTATGAGCTGACAAAGAGGTACAAAGTACTCGAACCCAAGGAGATAACTGTGATGGCTTTACCAAAAGATGCACACAAGAAGAGAAAAGAGTTGATAGACATGTTTCCAAGTGAGGTGAAATCATACAACATTCCAATGGATGTACGAGAATCATGGCATAAATCTGCCACAGCAGGTGATGTTGTGAGATCACTGCTGAGTAAGGGTCAGTCCGTTGCTGAACTGCTTGATTCTATGATCGTACCGGAAAAGTCCAAGAATGTGAAGATCATAGCGTGGAAATATGATGAGATTTTTGACGCATTTTTTATCAAAAGGGTGAATGGATTGTGTGATGTATATCATTATTACTCAAGCATATTCAAGTTGCCGGTGCAAGATCTGAAAGAGCTGCATAAGTTGAGATTGATTAATCACACGTGAGCAGAGCATGGTGACAAATGTGCTATGCTGTTGGATGCCGGGATTAGCCGCATGCCAAAGTATTTGGAGTTCAGGGGGCAGCAAGAAGATAAAATCTATCTAGATTCGAAGAAGAAGAAACAAAAGAAGCTGATACTCCGGGATATGTACTTAGAAGAGTTCTCTGATGAGTATTTTGACAAGGTGACAGATCCTGGTTTGAAAGTGATTGATGGTACACAGGCAACAAAACCAATTCTGAAGTTTTTCTACAATCAGGAAACTTTTGAGCTGAAATTGGTACGTAATTTGGATGACTGGGATCAGGACATGATCACATTATTTAGCACGTTCGAGCTGAAGCTGCTTCATCCATCTTACATCGATCATCTGCGAAGTTACACAATGGAGAAGTGCAAAGATAAACTGGCTGAAGCTGATCGGAAATTATTTTTGGTAATGATCGAAGTTATTGCTGCTGCTTCAGAGAAAATCCGACTAAGGAAGGCATTACTCAATGCTAACCTTGTGAGGGTTGATATTTGATATGTATAGAAATATACATATTTATTCTTCACATTTAACCCGGATTTGGTTATTAATTGGTTGTAATTTCATTAGTTTAAGTACTAAATTGTGGTTTTTGTGATTTTACAGCCAAGACAAACCACCGAAGAAAAGAACGGAGAAAAGACGCATTTTCAAGAGAAATTGAAGAAAACAGGTCAAAAGCACGACCGTGCTCAGACCTAGCACGGTCGTGCCCGTGTTCTCCACTCGGAAGCACAGGCAGTGCACAAGGACGTGCTCGTGATTCTGGCCCGAGCACGCCCGTGCGTAAGCCAAGCACGACCGTGCTTAAGTCATTTCCGAGATCGTCTTCAGCTCGTGCCGCGTATGTCTTGGTCGTGCCCGTGATTTTGACTCGAGCACGACCGTGCTTGGTCTAAGCACGGTCGTGCGCCTGCTACCTCGTAACGGGAATCGAGATTTTGCTGAAAATGGAAACTGCGAAATGCCTGGGCGAAAAAGAAAACACTGTAGCTACCAGCACGACCTGGAGCACGACCGTGCGCCAGGTAGTGCACATCTGCTGTTTTGCTATAAAAAGCCTTGTGTTCATTCATTACGGGTTGTTGAGTTTTTGGAGCAAAATTACACTAAGTTTCACTGATTTTGAGTGTTTTGGAAGCCATTGGAAGCCATTGGAAGCCATTGGAAGCCATAGAAGACTCAAGAATCATCAACCAACCATTTTCCTTCTCCTTGCTTGTTTTCGGTTTGAACGTTTTAATTAGTTTAATCATGTTTTTAGCTAGTTTAATCATGTTTCTTGTAGTTTTTGTAAGCCTTATGGGCTAAACACTCATATTATCTAGATTAGGATGATACTTTTGCCTTGATGATGAATGAAACTTGAATATTTTGGTGATGTTTTATGTTAAGATCAATGATGAAATTATGGTAATATTTCAATGATGTTGTATGCTTGTCCAATTTTATTGTCATATGATGTTGATGAATGTTAGGAAGTTTGACATGTTGAAAAACCCATCTTCTTGATATTTGTTTGTAAATCTTATAAATGAATTTTGTAGGATTTATGCCATGATATTAGAAATGATGATTGGAATGTTAGATGACATGAAATTAGACAAGTGTGCTTTCTTTCACAAGATATTTGAAAAGATGATTGTGATGTTGTAATTTCTTAGACATGTTAGATGTGTAGGTTTGGAATTGTGGCCACAATATCTAGATTTGCATGACTTAGTTTGAGAATTACATGTTGGAATATTTCATAATTTTGTCTACTTTACGTAATTATTGGTGATTAGGATGTGATTATCGTTCTAGTTTTCCTTTAGTTATGAAACTAGGACATTTTAGCGGATGACTAGTTTACCTTTAGTTCTTGACATAAAAGACATCAATTGGACTTAATTGTATGATTTTAGGTGATTAGGATGTGTTTATCGTTCTAGTTTTCCAAAGAATCATTTTAGTTAGATTTCCCGAATCGGAGTCTAGTTATTCCTATAAGAAAAATTGACTTCACCATTAATAGTTTTCATCATCAAGGTTAAGTGGATTCCTAGTCTAGATAATATCTTAATTCCATAGTTTACTCCTCTAGTTTAATTTCTCTTAGTTTAATATTTTCCTTGTATGCTAGTTTAAGAAAAACCCAAAAATTCGCTCTTTATTCGGACAAACATTAACAAACGTTTAGTATCGAGAGCTACCGTGTCCACGGATTGATATCCGGTTCTTACCGTTTTTACTATATTACTAGCCGATAGGTACACTTGCCTTTCTGTGTGTGATTTAGTATTTTTAGGTGAAAACCCCTTTTAAAACTAAATTTGTGTGAAAAAATCTTTATAAAAAAATTATATATACTTTCACGCACATCAAGTTTTTGGCGCCGTTGCCGGGGACACGGTGATTTCGAGAACGATTCGAGTTAGTGATTTGACCATTGTTGATACCTTGTGTGTATTTTTCTCTCGACTTGATTTTTATTTTTATTTTTATTTGTAGGAATAGTTTCGTCGTCTTCTTTTCTTTTATTTTCAATCGTGTATGTCCACAACTCCGGTCGCCGATATCGTCGAACCATCTTCAGAACCGGAGCGAAATTTACATCGAAGGCTGCGGGTGCGGTCTCGCCTCGTAGCCGCTGCAATCGAGGGCGACACGTTAGAAGACAACACATCCGGTGAGGAGGAAGAACAAATGGCGGAACCCGACGATCAAAGAACAATCGCCGATTTCGGCAAACCATCACTCAATGATCTGGCCTGGAGTATCGAGAGGCCTACTGTCGAAGCGAACAATTTTGAAATCAAATCCAGTACCATTCAAATGGTCCAGAACATGTGTCAGTTCGACGGTAAGGATCACGAGGATCCTAACGCCCATCTCAATAGCTTTCTTGAAATTTGCGCTACTTTCAAAATCAATGGCGCTTCTGATGATGCTATCCGGCTTAGGCTGTTTCCGTTTTCCTTACGGGACCGAGCCAAAGCCTGGTTGGTTTCACTTCCCTCCGGATCCATTACTTCTTGGACTCAGATGGCCGAGAAATTTCTGGAGAAGTATTTTCCTGCTGAGAAAACCTCAAAGCTTAGGGCTAGACTTCACGCGTTTGAGCAGGATGATGGCGAGTCCATCCACGATGCATGGGAACGATTCAAGGACCTTGCTCGAAAGGTCCCACACCACGGTTTAGAATTATGGAAATTTTGCGACACGTTTTACAATGCTTTAGAACCGCAGAGTCAGCAACTTCTCGACATGCACGCGAATGGGGACTTCGGCAAAAAGAGACCGCAAGAAGCATACGATATGCTCGAAAGGGTAGCCGCGAAGAGCTATTCTAGTCACGCGCTGCGATCTAGGACATCTCGTCATGGAGTTCACCAAGTTGACTCCTACACCGCTTTAACTGCTCAGTTGGAGGCTCTCTCCACAAAAGTCGATCAAATGCAGGTAAACCGTGTTCATACCTGCTGTGAGTTATGCGGGGGGCCGCATCCAGGTAGTGATTGTCAGATGGGGGAAATGATGCACGAGCAGGTTGATTTCATGGGTAACCAGACTCGTCCCCAGAACAATCCCTACAGCAATACTTATAATCCTGGGTGGAGGAATCACCCAAATTTCGGTTGGAGGTCTGGTTCCCTAAACCAGCAACCACCCGGATTCAATCAGCGTCCCCCATTTCAGCAGACTCAAACTCAATCCTTCCAGTCCCGTCCTCAACAAGCTTCACTCCATAATCAGGGACCCAGTAGTAGCTCACAACCCTCACAAGAAGGGAAAGCTACTATGGAGGACATGATGGCTAGACTGTTAGCCAACTCTGAGAAACAAAATCGATATACTGAAGATCGATTCCTGAAAAATGAAACTGAACTGAGAAATCAAAAAGCTTCTTTGCAAAACATTGAAAACCAGGTCGGGCAAATTGCCAAACTTCTCTCTGAGAGACCTCAGGGTGGCCTTCCAGGCAACACTGAGACGAATCCAAAAGGTCATGTCAAAGCCATCACGACAAGAAGTGGCAAAACCACTGAGCCTGTTCCATCACCTTCTTCACAGCCGGTTGTTGAAGAAGAAGAGACTGAGTCTCCGGATGAGGTGCAACTGAGGCGAAGCCCAGCAAGTACAGCACGGTCCAAGGAGCCAGTCAAACCATACAATCCTCCCGTTCCATATCCGGGCAGACTTAAAAAGCAGAAAATGGAGGAACATTATGGAAAATTCCTCGAGCTTTTTAAGCAACTTCACATCAATTTACCATTTGTTGAAGCCCTTGCTCAAATGCCCAAGTATGCGAAATTCTTGAAAGACCTCCTCACAAACAAAAAGAAGCTCGAGGAGCTGTCTCATGTTACTTTGAATGAGGAGTGTTCAGCTATTCTCCAAAACAAACTACCAAAGAAGATGAATGATCCTGGGAGTTTCACTATCCCTTGTTTGATTGGTAGTTTGTCTGTCAGCAATGCTTTGGCTGACCTAGGTGCTAGCATAAACCTAATGCCATACGCGGTTTTTGCTAAGCTCGACCTAGGAGAACCAAAGCCAACACGTATGAGTATCCAGCTTGCTGATCGATCAGTGAAATACCCGCGGGGTATAGTTGAGAATATGCTGGTGAAAATTGACAGATTTGTATTCCCGGTCGACTTTGTTATTCTTGATATGGATGAGGATAAGAATGTACCCCTTATCTTAGGTCGCCCATTCCTAGCCACAGCTAGAGCCTTGATTGATGTTTGCACGGGCAGACTCACTCTTCGGGTTGATGATGAAGAGGTGACTTTTGATATAGGGAGGTCTATGCAGCATCCACAAAGTCAGGATGACTCACTGTACTTCATTGACACTATTGACACATGTGTGAGTAATCAGTTACATGACACATTCGATGAAAAGGCCCTGGACACACAATTAATTCCTAATCAAACATGGGATTCAGTCCACCATGACACCTCCGTTGAGGAGACGATATTTCTTGTTGACCATGACTCTTTCTCATGTCCAGAGGTCTTTGAGGTTATTGATTGCAATGCTGAGCCTAAGTCACGACCTTCTGTCGAGGACCCACCACCAGTTGAACTTAAAGAGCTACCTAGCCATTTAGAGTATGCTTTCTTGGATGGTGAGTCCGGTTTGCCTGTCATCATTTCTTCTGATTTAACGAGTGACGAGAAGGCGAGATTACTTGAGGTTTTGAAATCGCATAAAAAGGCAATCGCATGGAAGATTATGGATATAAAGGGAATCAATCCATCCTTCTGTACCCATAAAATCTTGATGGAAGAAAACTTCAAACCTGTTGTACAGCATCAGAGACGCCTCAATCCTAATATGCAAGAGGTCGTGAAGAAAGAGGTGATTAAACTACTTGATGCTGGATTGATTTACCCGATTTCTGATTCCGCATGGGTGAGTCCGGTACAGGTTGTCCCGAAAAAAGGAGGGATGACGGTGGTCACTAACGAGAGGAATGAGTTGATTCCTACTCGCACCGTCACTGGTTGGAGAGTTTGCATTGATTATCGCAAACTCAACGATGCTACGAGAAAAGATCATTTCCCCCTCCCTTTCATTGATCAGATGCTTGAACGCCTATCTGGGAGGATGTTTTATTGTTTTCTTGATGGTTTCTCGGGGTATTTTCAAATCCCCATTGCTCCTCCTGATCAGGAGAAGACGACATTCACATGTCCTTATGGCACATTCGCCTACCGACGGATGCCCTTTGGACTGTGCAATGCCCCAGCTACCTTCCAGCGCTGCATGATAGCCATTTTCCATGACATGATCGAGGACTCCATGGAGGTTTTCATGGATGATTTTTCTGTATATGGGAGTTCCTTTGATCATTGTCTCACAAATCTGAAGAAGATGTTGACAAGGTGTGAGGAAACCAATCTTGTGCTTAATTGGGAAAAATGCCACTTCATGGTGAAGGAGGGCATTGTTTTAGGGCACAAGATCTCACATGAGGGTCTTGAGGTTGACCGAGCCAAAATTGATACCATTTCTAGGCTACCCCCTCCTACCTCGGTGAAAGCCATTCGGAGCTTTTTAGGCCATGCTGGTTTCTACAGGCGATTTATCAAAGATTTTTCTAAGATCGCCAGGCCTATGACACAGCTCCTTGAGAAAGACGCCCCTTTTGTCTTCTCCAATGAATGCTTAAAAGCATTTCAGTTTCTGAAAGAAAAACTCGTCAATGCTCCTATCATGGTAGCCCCCGATTGGTCTTTACCATTCGAGTTGATGTGTGATGCGAGTGACTTTGCAGTAGGGGCGATCTTGGGGCAAAGGAAAGATAAGCATTTCCATCCGATTTATTATGCGAGCAAGACCCTGAATGACGCACAAGAGCATTACACCACCACTGAGAAAGAGCTCTTGGCTGTGGTCTTTGCATTCGATAAATTCAGATCTTATCTTGTCCTTTCCAAAACCATTGTGTTTACGGATCATGCTGCCCTTCGTTATCTTTTCAGCAAACAAGATGCTAAACCCCGGTTGATACGCTGGATCTTGTTGCTGCAAGAGTTTGATATTGAGATCCGTGACAAAAAGGGTGCTGAAAATGTTGCAGCAGATCATCTTTCACATCTTGAGTGCCCAGCTTCAGAGGAACACGTGGGGTTACACATAAATGACAATTTTCCCCACGAGTCCCTCATGCACATACAGACACATGAAGATGAGCATCCTTGGTTCGCCGACTTTGCCAATTATTTGGCAAGTGGTATTGTGTTGAAGGGTTTGACTCACCAGCAAAAGAGGAAATTCTTTGCTGACGTGAAGCACTACCTGTGGGAGGATCCTTATCTGTTCAGAGTCGGAGCAGATCAGATTGTACGCAGATGTGTGTATGGAGAGGAGGCTTCTAAAATCCTACACCACTGCCATGAAGGACCCACAGGAGGACATCATGGAGCGACTCTCACTGCGAAGAAGGTTTTTGATGCTGGTTTCTTCTGGCCCACCATCTTCCGTGATGCTCATGATATGATCCGTGCTTGTGATGCTTGCCAAAGGGCAAGCAACATCTCCTCCAGAAATGAGATGCCCCAGAACAGTATCCAAGTCTGTGAAATTTTTGATGTCTGGGGTATTGACTTTATGGGACCTTTCCCAACTTCTTATGGCAATAAATATATCCTGGTGGCGGTTGATTATGTTTCCAAATGGGCAGAGGCTCAGGCCTTGCCCACTAATGATGCCAGGGTAGTTGTCAAATTTTTGAAGAAGTTGTTTTCTCGCTTTGGTGCCCCCAAAGCACTCATTAGTGACCGTGGGACGCATTTCTGCAATTCCCAATTAGAAAGGGCGTTGTCACGCTATGGAGTGAACCATAGATTTTCAACGCCATATCATCCACAAACCAGTGGACAGGTTGAGGTCACTAATAGGGGCATCAAACGAATTCTTGAGAAAACGGTTAGTCAAAACCGTAAGGATTGGTCGGAGAAACTAGATGATGCGCTTTGGGCCTTTCGAACTGCATACAAGACACCTATAGGCACCACTCCCTTTAGGTTGATTTATGGAAAGGCGTGTCATCTTCCTGTGGAATTGGAACACAAAGCTTATTGGGCATTAAAAGCCGTTAATCTGGACCTGACAAACTCAGGTGACACTCGATTTCTCCAGATTCACGAGCTGGAGGAATTGAGAAATCAAGCCTATGCCAATTCCACAATTTACAAGGAACGAACCAAGAATTTACACGATCGCCGCTTGAAGGACCACAAAGAATTCCAAGTGGGGGATCGTGTGTTGCTATACAATTCGAGGTTGCGTTTGTTTCCGGGTAAGTTGAAATCTCGATGGTCCGGTCCATACACGGTGAAGAAGGTGTTTCCATATGGTACCATTGAGATCTCACACGATGACGGAGGAGTCTTTAAAGTCAATGGTCATAGATTGAAAGTTTATGTTGAAGGACCGATTGACATGGCTTTGGAGGTTCTTGTACTCCACCCCAAGAACAAATAAATCCGGGGATCATGAGTCTAGCTAAGGACTCCATAAACTAAGCCCTGCCGGGAGGGAGCCCGGATGTTCGTGTTTTTATTTACTTTGTAGTTTGTTTTCTTTTATTGTCATTGTTGTTTTTGTCCGAGTTTTTGAAATCTTGGTTGCATCTCGAAGGAGAGAGGGTGACATGTGAAGATCCGAAACATCCTTTGGTTTGTTTCAGTTGTTTTTGCGAGTGTATAATCGAAGGGAATTGACGTTTTGGTGCCCAAAGGAGTAAAAATGTCGAAAAATGAAAAAAACTGATGAGACGCACGACCGTGCTCCATGACGCACGACCGTGCGAGGCAAAGAGAGCACGACCGTGCCGGACGATCGCACGACCGTGCGTTTGTACGGAAATTCAGGTTTTTACAATTATCTTTTTCTCCACAATTCACTTTCACATTTCCCAAACCTCCATTGCAGCCACCCACTCGATCTACAGTACCAAAACGCGATTCCACTCCATTCCACTCGTTTCTTCCATATTCCTTCTCAATCTCGGTATGTAACTTCGATCCATCTACTCTTTTTGTGTTTTAATTCCTAGTTTTTAGATTTCTAGGGCTTGAATGGAGATGAACACCATTCTTGTCCGATTGTTGCTTGAAATCTTAGTTTTTAGGGTTGTTTTTCTTGTTACTGTCGTGTAGATCCTTTCCCCTTTGTTAGATTTTGATGTTTGTGGCAAATAGTAGTGATTTTTCTGAGTTTTTTGGGATTTTTCTTCGTCATAACTGTAGCAGGTACAGAGCACGACCGTGCTCCTCAGACGCACGACCGTGCCCTAGTCATGGAGGTAGTGCTGGTTGGCGCACTGCCTGTGCTTCCGAGCAATTTGGCTCAAGCACGACCGTGCACGACCTGCGCACGACCGTGCTTCCCGAGGAACGCACAGGTCGTGCTGGTTGGCGCACTGCCTGTGTTCCCGAGAACTCCGACCTAAGCACGACCGTGCCTGGTCAAAGCACGGTCGTGCATCTCTTCTGTTTGCCCAAATTTTGTGTTTTTTTTTTCTTCTTCATTTTCCCATCATTTTTTCTGACTTTTTAGTTGTGTTTGTACAGATGGATCACGAGTGGCTACAATTTGATTCTAGAGATAAACATGACCGACCATGCATGCCCACTCTTCATTTATTGTGGGAGCGCCGACATCAGATTGAGTGCGCTCGTTACTTAGACTGGAGCTTAGTCGAGAGCCTGAACCAAAGCGGCCGTATGCAACCCATGATGACCCCTCCCTGGACGAGACTATTTTCAATTCAGCATCCACAATATACTGAATTGATCATAGAGTTCTTTGCGACATTCCAATTTAGTTTTCCTTCACGGGACATCTACAGGAAACGTCACGGAGTTCGATTTCGTTTGGGGGGAACATGGCGAAAGATGTCTGTAGCAGAATTTGCACAAAGAATGGGATTATACACCGAATCAGAGCTACAGACCGAGCTGTTTGATGGGTTGCATGACTTCAGAAGTGATTTTGAGAAGGCAGGGTTTTGGGAAGAGGTCGCATCGGGTCCTTATGCGGCAAGAACCGCTAAGGCTACGAAGTTGAGGGATCCGTTGCATCGATTCATTCATCGAGTCCTGGTGGGAACCATCTGCCTACGTGGTGATAGCGTAGGAAACGTCTCTACCCGAGATCTATTCTTCCTGTTCTGCTTCATTCGCAGGGAGAATATTAATCTCGGTCATTGCCTGGCAAACTATTTGGTCACATCTTCTGGCAAACTGCCTAGCAGCCAGATTTGCGGTGGGATTTACGTGACTCAGATGGCAGAGTCTTTGGGGCTGTTAACCCCAGAGAATGTTGCTACTCTGACACTTATTTACGATACACCGGCCCTTGACCTTCGGACTCTTCGCTACATGACCCTTGTCGTTCAAACTCCAGCTGGCTGGCGTTTGAAAGACAAGGAGGGACGGATATGGGATCCTATCCCAGCTGAGGAGGAGCCTGAAGATGAAGAGGAGGATGTTGCTGACAATAGGGAGCCAGAGAATGTAGGAGGCACCACGTTTGCAGCTGGGGGGACTCAGCATGATGACTTTATGAGCTTTATGGATAATCTTGATGCTGCTGATGCTGCCGCGATCCCTACGGTTCCACAGATGTGGAACCGTTTCGTAGAATTTGAGACCGCCCAAACCACTATGCAGAGTGATATCGAGTTGCAGCGGCAACGAATGGATGCATTTAGCCTTGAGCAGGAGCGACAGGGCTCCATGCTCGAATCCATTCAGGACGAGACACGAAGAGGGTTTGACTGGCTCTTCTCATCTCATCAGACTGCTGCTGCCTTCCATCACTACGACCTGCCTGCCCCTCCTTTCACGTACGCATCTTTTGGGCAAAATCCTGGTCAGAAGCGGTCACGCAAAGACGGAGCAAGCGGTTCAGGGGCAAATCAAGATAATTAGTTGATGTTCCAGTTTGAAGATCTGATGCACTTTTTCTGTTTGATTGTTGGTATTTTTGTTTGTTGATGTCATGACTGAATTGTTACTATTGTGATTCATGCGTACAGACTTTTAGATTTTAATATTTTTGTTTAATCTAGCTTTTATTTTAGTTTAATTTGGTTGGATGATTGGTGATGAGTTGATGATTTAGTAGTGTAAACGTTTGGTGTAGTTTTATTTTTGGTTGCAGGTGGATGAACATGGCACTCGTGAATTTTAAAGCACACGCACGCTCCGATTCTGACAGGGGAGCATTTTTCTTCCTTATCTCCATGCATTCCTATTGATATCAATTTGCTATGCATTTTTTGTTGCACATTAGGGACAATGTGCAATTCAAGTGTGGGGAGGGATATGCTTGAATGGAAACTTGTTCTTGTCCTTAGCTAATTTATTTTTGCAAAATCTCCAACATTAATTTTTGTGGCAATTAGAAAACTCATTTTTGACAAATCAACCAATGAAGCAAGATAATAAAAAAGGGTGTTTTTGCAAAAGAAATAGTTGATAAGGGAAGCGAATGAGTTAATTTTTTGTGGCAACCATTAAGCGTGTGAGCTAAATGATGAACTACATGCCATGCCTTACACACCCCACCCTTTCCATTTGCGAGAGTAATTTTTTGAGCCTTTCTAGCTTTGTATCACATTGTTGCTCTTGTTTTTGTTGGATTTGAGTGTGCCGGATGTTTTATACATTTTAGAACTTGTGTTATATATACATTTCAAGATCACAATTTAAGACATTGCGTAAAAATGATTGAGGCATTAGGACACCCATCTTCACCGCCATTTTCATGTAGTTATCCATCCAAACCTAGCCACTAGATAACCCCCACTTCACTATCCCGAAACCTCTTATATTTCAAATTCTTTTTGTTTAAACTCGGTCGGTTTTTATATTATCTTATCGTTTATTTAGCCTATTCAAGTAGTCAATTTTTGCTAAACATGATCATATGTTTAGTTGATGTCAATCGAAAAAAAAAAAAAAAAAATCGAAAAATCGAAAAGAGCATTCACCACAATTAAGGTGAAATTGTGCAAAAGAAGAGGAATTTTTGAGTAATTTATGATGAAATCCCTTCTCCGTCCGGAAAAACCATAATGGTTTTATTATTAGTTTGTATGAACTAGTTAGTTACTTAACCGCCGAGTTTTTAACGCATTCTACCCATTTTCTCATTCCAAATTCCACACCTCTACCACCACCGAACCAAAACCCAAACCAAGTCCTCTTGATTTATGCAATTGTTTTATACTAGTTGATGGAGATTTGATTTTTGCACAAGCTTATGATAATGTATGATTCATTGACTTGGCGTTGAGTGTTCTAAACATACTCCTTACATGTATGTCCATAAATCATCCGAGTGTGTGTGAACATTGTGAGAGGGTAAGGTAATGCTTGCTAGGGATTCAAGAGGTGAAACATGTCTTAATAGTTGTTATTACATTTTTGATCATTTGCTTCTTTGTGCCAACTATTTGTTTTCACCCCTTTTGAAGCTATTTTGCTTGTTGTTAATTTGTTTATTGTTGCCATTGGAGATCTTGTTCATTTAAGTTTGCTTGAGGACAAGCAAAGTTCAAGTGTGGGGATGTTTGATATGTATAGAAATATACATATTTATTCTTCACATTTAACCCGGATTTGGTTATTAATTGGTTGTAATTTCATTAGTTTAAGTACTAAATTGTGGTTTTTGTGATTTTACAGCCAAGACAAACCACCGAAGAAAAGAACGGAGAAAAGACGCATTTTCAAGAGAAATTGAAGAAAACAGGTCAAAAGCACGACCGTGCTCAGACCTAGCACGGTCGTGCCCGTGTTCTCCACTCGGAAGCACAGGCAGTGCACAAGGACGTGCTCGTGATTCTGGCCCGAGCACGCCCGTGCGTAAGCCAAGCACGACCGTGCTTAAGTCATTTCCGAGATCGTCTTCAGCTCGTGCCGCGCATGTCTTGGTCGTGCCCGTGATTTTGACTCGAGCACGACCGTGCTTGGTCTAAGCACGGTCGTGCGCCTGCTACCTCGAGACGGGAATCGAGATTTTGCTGAAAATGGAAACTGCGAAATGCCTGGGCGAAAAAGAAAACACTGTAGCTACCAGCACGACCTGGAGCACGACCGTGCGCCAGGTAGTGCACATCTGCTGTTTTGCTATAAAAAGCCTTGTGTTCATTCATTACGGGTTGTTGAGTTTTTGGAGCAAAATTACACTAAGTTTCACTGATTTTGAGTGTTTTGGAAGCCATTGGAAGCCATTGGAAGCCATAGAAGACTCAAGAATCATCAACCAACCATTTTCCTTCTCCTTGCTTGTTTTCGGTTTGAACGTTTTAATTAGTTTAATCATGTTTTTAGCTAGTTTAATCATGTTTCTTGTAGTTTTTGTAAGCCTTATGGGCTAAACACTCATATTATCTAGATTAGGATGATACTTATGCCTTGATGATGAATGAAACTTGAATATTTTGGTGATGTTTTATGTTAAGATCAATGATGAAATTATGGTAATATTTCAATGATGTTGTATGCTTGTCCAATTTTATTGTCATATGATGTTGATGAATGTTAGGAAGTTTGACATGTTGAAAAACCCATCTTCTTGATATTTGTTTGTAAATCTTATAAATGAATTTTGTAGGATTTATGCCATGATATTAGAAATGATGATGGGAATGTTAGATGACATGAAATTAGACAAGTGTGCTTTCTTTCACAAGATATTTGAAAAGATGATTGTGATGTTGTAATTTCTTAGACATGTTAGATGTGTAGGTTTGGAATTGTGGCCACAATATCTAGATTTGCATGACTTAGTTTGAGAATTACATGTTGGAATATTTCATAATTTTGTCTACTTTACGTAATTATTGGTGATTAGGATGTGATTATCGTTCTAGTTTTCCTTTAGTTATGAAACTAGGACATTTTAGCGGATGACTAGTTTACCTTTAGTTCTTGACATAAAAGACATCAATTGGACTTAATTGTATGATTTTAGGTGATTAGGATGTGTTTATCGTTCTAGTTTTCCAAAGAATCATTTTAGTTAGATTTCCCGAATCGGAGTCTAGTTATTCCTATAAGAAAAATTGACTTCACCATTAATAGTTTTCATCATCAAGGTTAAGTGGATTCCTAGTCTAGATAATATCTTAATTCCATAGTTTTACTCCTCTAGTTTAATTTCTCTTAGTTTAATATTTTCCTTGTATGCTAGTTTAAGAAAAACCCAAAAATTCGCTCTTTATTCGGACAAACATTAACAAACGTTTAGTATCGAGAGCTACCGTGTCCACGGATTGATATCCGGTTCTTACCGTTTTTACTATATTACTAGCCGATAGGTACACTTGCCTTTCTGTGTGTGATTTAGTATTTTTAGGTGAAAACCCCTTTTAAAACTAAATTTGTGTGAAAAAATCTTTATAAAAAAATTATATATACTTTCACGCACATCAATATTCCAGAGATCGAATTTATGCGTGTAACTGCGAAGGGTACATTAGAAGTGCAAGCAAAAGGGCAAGAAATGCCTTATGATATTTATGCTAATATTGATTTTGCAGGTCTAACTCTTGATACTCTGAAACACATGAATGCCTGTGCCATCCTCACAAATGAATCAAAGCCGAGACAAGCAAAGATTGCAGAAAAGTTCAAGTCTTGCATTGAGGTGGCTTTAAAAGAACAAGAAGATTACAAAGGAAAGCAGTTGCTGGATGTGAAAGATGAACCAGAAGATTGGTGAGAGATTGAAGCTGAAAAAGCATGAGTTGAAAACTGAAGATTTTTAAAGTTCAAAGATAAATCTTATGGGGAGTACTGTTAGGGCTCGTTTCTAGTTAAAGATTTACTTTGTACTTTGTTTTATACATTTTGTATAGTTTAGGGTTTATTTTGTATTTTCCCTAAATGTATTGTTGCATAAAGCATGTAGTAAGAGAATGTTAGAAAGGGAGTCTAGATCACATTTACACGTTAGAGAGAGAATTAACTGTGTGTGATTACATTCTCCTGCATTTTGTACTACAACTTTGCTTTGATCATCAATACAAAGAGAATTATTAAGTAATGAATTGTGTTGTTGATTGAACTGTGTTTGTGTGCTTATTTCATTCTGATCATTGAGCGATATCGATCCAATTGAACCTATCAAATGCTGGGTTAAACTGTTGCATTATACCTGTTGATTTGCTGCCTTAATTTTACATCTGCTTCCTGCTTTGAGTAAAGGATTTTGATTAGATAATAGCCTTAGCTGAGATGCCATTGGCCTTAGCAGACAATGTGATAGCCTTGCTTAGAGTGTTAACAATGCTTACAAAAGAAGCATTTGAGCATGAAAAGCACTATAGTATCAACGATGCGTACCTAAAATTCTTAGAACTATTAGTCTCCCACATTTTATCTTGATTCAACATACGGTGTCGTCGGTGACAAAGGTCCAAACCAACATAAATGGCTTAAATGCCAATTGACTTAATTTAGGATTCATGTTATTACACACTAATTAACCAACAATTATAATATAAAACAGTACATACATAATTGAATCGCACGAATTTAGGATTGGCGAGAAGTGGTACCACTGGCCACACCAAAATCAAACCACCAATACAGTTCATAAAAGCAACTTCGATTTGCTAGATATGTCTGAAACCTAACATGCAAACCTAAAAAGACGTCGCTGTTGGCTACGCTGAAACCCTAAATTGGTGTTGTTAAGGTAGCTAACTTGCTAAGAGATAGATAAACCTTTGATTTGATATTGTGAGACTCCGCTGCTGATGAAGTACTGATCGAGACAACCGCTTCCACTTCGCAACAACATGCATCGCCGATTGTTGAAGCAGGAGTTGGAATCTAGAAGAAGGTGATGATACAAAAAATTATGATGGAAAACGATGATGATACAACAACCTAAAAAACCCTTGGAGTACATTTAAAATTACAAAATTGCCACCGGTTACTGTATTACTGTTCAAATACGTTGGTTTTTCAATATAAGGGTAATTCTCTCTAATCATCAATTTCCGTATCATCTTAAAATATACTTCCAAAGAACTAAATGCTATCAAATATAATTTCGGAACCTATGTGTATCATTATCTTAGCTTAGAATATGTTGTGTACATTTGACTCGCTCGTGATCGAATGAACTGTGTGGTCCATGCAAAAACTAAAGTAATTACGGGTACACACGGAATTATGAAAGTTGGTGCATGGAAACCATAGCAAGTTTTGTCACGTGTTTGAAAGAAATTGTTTGCACAGATTTCCATTTGTCATTATCATCATCCAATGCTTAAACTGGTGTATTCTAATTCAACTCCTCGAGACTAACGTATTCTTGTTCAAATCTAAGAAGCTAAATAACGTAAGTACATTTATAATAGAAAGTTAAATAATCCCACCTTTCGTTTCATCTTCTGCTTCGGTTTGAGCAAATTTCGGGATGAAATTTCTATAAGGAGAGGAGAATGTGACATCTGCCCCAAACCCGAACCCGAATGCCCGACTCGAACCCAAAAACTATCTATCTTTTATTGTATTCGTATTTATTTTCTCGAAGATGTAACGTATTATTATTAATATAAATGAATATGTCAGAATTCTATGTTCTATCGTCTTTAATAAAGCGATCGAGTTATTATGTAATGCTTACTAAATTAATTACTAAATACAATAATTAAATCTTCAATATATATATAAATTGTTTTGAAACTAATAATTGACCCAACCCCACCTTCCAGTGAGATTTCCGATGAGATTTCCGGCATCCATTGCTGGTCTCCGGCGAAACCAAAACTACAATTTTAAACCATTTTGAACACAATTAAAATATGGTAAAATGGTCCTTACGCAAGGTTCGATCTATTGACCATCTCTAATTTGATTATAGCATCCAAATCAAACCCGTTTAATCCAAACATCTAACGTGCGCCGTCATTCAAAACACACTATATTGAATCGACTTTAAACGCTTCAAATCAACAAATTGGATTAACTAAAATGATCCTCCCATCAATTAGAATCCGTTGGCAACAATTAATCGAGCTTTAATCATCGTATTAAGACTCAATTAACCACTTTTTGCTCGCCATCAACTCGAAACTCATTCGTCTAGTTTCTGATCAAACAAACACAATTCAATCGACATATTCATTCTCCTAAATCTCTTTTCACTCTCTGGGATCTCAATTTCAAGCAAAAATCAACAAAACCCCATAAGTTAATCTCTTTATTCTCTTTTTTTTCATCATCAATAAAGTATCTAAACGTTGATTTTATTTCCAATTGTGTTGGGGCTACTGCTAAACACATCATAAGGATTAAATCTGAAAGTTTAATTGAATTTTAGCAGCCTCTAGGTTCCACTTTGAATCCAAACCCGTCATCGCGTGTTCTTTATTATTCTATTTTCAATTCGAATGAATTCAAGTAAGTTCTTTATGTTAAAATGATCCTTATTACGTCCTGATTAATATACTTCAATCAATTTCATGTTTGCTTGATTCAATTCGAAGAAATTTAGGAATTAGGCTTAGGGTTCTTGATGAAAATTTGGGATTTTATGTTGAAATGTGATAAAACGAATTCGGTAATTTCAAACAACAATGGAAGCTAGCTAGGATGGTATAACTTGTTTGGTTGTGTTCGTGAGGTCTCGGGTTCGAAACCTGAGACTAGTATATATTTTTATCTTTTGTTTAAACTATTACTAATTATTTTTAACAATCTAAAAATAATACCATATTATATGTTATAAAAGGCTAACATTTTGTAAAATACATCAAAAACCAAGATTAAGTTTTATTAAGTTAACCATTACAAATACTTTTAACTCTTTAAAAATACTATAAGAATGCATTTTTAAACTTATAAAATACCTACAAATTTTAGAAATAATACAGTATACAAATAAGACTTTTATATGGATTTTTATATATACTTTAAAATCTTAGTGAATGTTTTGAAATGTTTCTTGAATATATAACATATTTTTGACAGTATAAAGATTGTTGTTAAAAATATATCATGAGTTTTCTATCGTTTACCAAAATTATTATTATTACTATTTCTATTATTTTCCCGATGTTATAATTAATAACTCTATATATTTTTGTCGGTTACCGGAAAAACCCCTTAATCCCAATTCAAAACCATAGAATCCTAATTTACCTTAGAATCCTATTGCTCCTATTTTAGTTTTCTATACAATATGTGTTGCTAAGTTAGGATTGTTATTTAATTAGGTGATTCTAATATTTGGACGATCCTCGGTTCTATTTAGACTATTTACTATTTGTTTCGTGCCCGGGTTTCAAGGTGATTAAATTCACTCCCCTTTTTACTTTTACATTTTGGGGCTGAAATATGTTCAATTACAATACAATGTTTTCGGTTTTCGTTTCTTTATTTCTATTTTCAAAAGAGATCATTAAATGTGTTAGTCTTGTCTGCAACAAAGTGCAATCCTTATGTGGTAGTATAAAGTAGTATTGTTACTTTGTAATCCCACCGGTACAATGTTAGCTAGTGGTTTGACAAATCCACCTACATGTACAACAACGATATGTGATTTAAACTCGGCCACTCAATGTTTCTAGTTACTATTCAATGGTACAAGTTGCTATACGATGATACTAGTCACTATACTATGTTGCTATGTCCTTTGGATGCTTAAACAATTATTGATAACCTATATCGAGACGGTTACGTGACGGTTGCTAAAAAGGTTATCTTTAATTTACAACATGAGTTGGTTCCTCATGACAAATGGTTACAAGTTGCTATACAATGATGGTGTTCAATGTGTGTTCAATGTGTGTTCAAGTTTTGGGTAATAGTTCATTCGTTTCCGTTTTGGTTTCATTTGGGAAACGGTTTGTAATTGAAATCACTGAAATCCACATGAAATACGTATACGTATGTATGTAAACATGTTGAAGAAGATAATGGAATGTTGTGTGTGCATGATTTGAAATTGTACATGATGATTAAAAGATAATAATACAATGATTAAAGGAAAATAATGAAAATATTGTAATATACGTGCGTGTGTATTTGTGTATATAAATAAGAATACTGATGATTATATCATATATGTTGTATGCATGAGATTTGTTAACGCGTGGTATATATGAGTATGTAAGTGCATTTAGATACATGTATGTGTGTATTTGTGTATATAAATAAGAATACTGATGATTAATTGATTGGTATCTATACATGTATGTGTGTGAAGTATGTGGTCATGGTGACGTATAAGTAAAGCATGTATATTATGTGCTGTAATATGAATGTAATGTGTGACACGTCACATAAGTGAATGTTTCATTTAAATGGAGTATTAAATTTGCAATGTAAGCATTTTGTTCAGGTCACGTGTCAAAACTTATTTAATAACATGATTTTTAACAAGTGGGTATTGGGTACGAAGCTAAGTTGGGGATGCGAAATCGAACCGGATACGTGAAACCGTACGTAATTTTATTAGGAAAGTTAGTATCTGATTTGCATAACTTAATCAGGTCGTTGGTCGACTAAAGATTTTCTTTTTTTGTTATTATTAGTAGTTGCGCATTCTAAAGTGAGTTTCACTGGCCCTTTTACGTTTACTTGCTTTTTTGGGGGGAGATGCAAGTTGTACTTTTTCTTTTTTTTCATGGATTAGTAAGCTAGTAAGATCACAGGAGTATCTAGTGTCAGTACTTTTGCCTTTCATTTAGATCGTTAACTATATTGCAAAGCGAGGAAATTTTAGTAGTACTATTGGGTTTGACAAACCTCATCCGGGTTGGTCGCACCAGCACGACTGGAGGTTTAAGCATTTCCATACACTATCTAGTGTTTAATTGTCCTATAATTTACCGTGTCTGGGAGACATTGACTTGAGGCATTCACTTCTTTACATTACTGTCAGCTTCGGTTGTAAACATTTCCATACACTATTGTAGCATGTATGGTAGTCTAGCTAACTACTTGATATACTATTGGATTAATGAATATGCTGCTAAACGTTCTAGTTTATTAAACCTGTGAACTCACCAACTTTATTTTGATACACTTTAGCTTGCATTCTCAGGTCATGGAAGATTTAAGCATCCGGTAGGGCAAACCATGGATTACTACACGTGTATACTTTAAACTTAGGCTTTTAAGAGTTTTCCTTTTTCATTGGTTTGGGCACGTGTTTTGCTCATTTACTTTCTTTAAACCATGGTTTGTTTGGATTACATTACTTTATGCTTTCGAAGTTTACATTTACTCCAAAAACGGTTTTTCTCACTTACGAGACACGTATGGTTTTCAAAATTCATATAGGGTTGTTTGTGTAGCTAATGACTGAGATCCTGGTTTGTCACACTCGTAACGGTAAAACTCCGTTAGTGGAATTTGGAGGTGTGACAAAAACAATAAGAATCAATACGTTAACAATCATATACATTCAACATATTAAGAACATGCAAGTTATGCTAGATTTCAAGACATCAGATAAAAACAACCAAAACCAATTCTACAATCAAAAATCGTTCATCAGCTAGGTAGTACTACGAGTTTAGCTACTCATTATCATATAGAACATACCAAAACACTCTGAGTTTAAAACAAACATGATCAAAAGTTGATTAAAACAGGAGTTCATAAGGATTAAAAACCTGGAAACATGATCGATAAGCGACTTGATGATCCAAGCTTCAATCTCTTGCTTCAAATCTCTCAAAATCACCAAATTCGTCCTTCTTTGAGGTCTTGAAACGGCTGGAACGAACTCTCCTCGACTAGGGTTAGTAATGTGTTTAAATAGCAAAAACTTAGAAAAATCCGTCAAGCCACTTGACGCGATACGCGCACATGGAAGGCTCCACCTACGCGTACCTCATAGATGGAGATTTCCAGAAAAATTTTCATTTCTTCATTTACTTCAAGCCTTCAACTCCAAATTGCTCCGCTTCACTTCTTTTTATTATTTTAAGCTTCCTTAGCATCCAAGCACCTATAAAATCGACTTTGGATTAAAACTCAATTAAAAAGAACAAAACAACTAAATAACTACATAAATTTAACCTAAAACACCATTAAAAAACCGAGGTGTTTTGCAAAACATCATATTTGTATGATCTCTTTTGGAAAATAATAAATCAAAAAACGTAACACATATTTTAGCCTCAAAACGTAAAAGTAAAAATGGGAGTGAGTTTACTCACATTCAATACGAGTCCGAAATATTATAGCAAATATTAGATGGAATCGAGGATTTCTCAAATACTAGAATCACCTAAGTAATCAGAATCCTAACTTAGTAAACATATAGTATATAAAACTAGAATATGAGCAATAGGAATCTAAGGTAATTTTGAATTCTAGGGTTTCAAAATGATATTTGGGGTTTTTGAATAAACGATTAAAAAGGTATAAAGTTATCTATCTAAAACCCATCTATTCTGCACAACATCAGAAACCGCACAGAACAAAAGTGCCTCCCTCACCAATTGCCAAAGTCCACTTATTAACCAATACGTATGCAAAACCTATCCCGGTCGTTGCATTCTTTGATACAGGTTCTACAGCCTCCGTCCTAGATCCAGAGATTCTCCCATCAGAATTCTGGAGGCCTTGTTGCAGATACTTCGTAGCGGCAAACGGAGAAACTTTTAAAATAGACAAGATCAGTATTCCAATACATCTCAGGCTATTCCCGACATGCACAGTCCGGCACAAGTTTTTGGGATCAAATGGCCATGGAAAACCCCAAATCCCAAAATGAAACCCCAAATCCCAAAATGAAACCCTAAATTCCCAAATTATATTTTGAAACCCTAATTCCCAATTGGTACGTTAAAACCCTAATTTTCCAAATTATATTTTGAAAACCCTAATTTCCCAAATTATATTTTGAAACCCTAAATTCCCAAATCCGAAACCCTAGAAGTTCTAGTTTCTTGATTCTAGTTATTACGTTACTTGCTTCGTTTCTAAATAAGGTTTTCCCGGTTAATTAGGTGATTCTAATATCTGGGCGATCCTCGGTTCTTCTAGTTGCGATTCTAGTGTTACTATTATCTTTGGATTTTAAGGTGAGTAAACTCACTCCCCTTTTTACTGTTTACGTTTTTGGGGATGAAATACGTGTTTCTATAATACAACGGTTTCTTTTGGCGTTTCTATTTTCGAAAACGAGATCATTAGATGTGTTAATCGTGTTTGGCCGCATGTAGCAAAATTGTGTGATAGTCAATATTAGTTATATTATCTTGTAATTTCCACCGGTACAATGTTAGCGCTAATGGCTTGACAAGCCCACCTACATTAATGGCCTGATAGGTGATTTTGACCCGGCGATTCTTTGGTTGATTCTATGTTACTAGTTACTACATGTGATACTTGTTGCTACGTTGCTATGTCCCTTAGATGCTAAAACATTTTTGATAACTTGCATATCGAGACGGTTAAATGACGGTTAAACGATGGTTATAAATAAATGTAACATGAGTTGGTTCCTCATGACTTGTTGCTAAAGGTAACCCTGCGGGGTCTATGATTCTTGTTTCTATGTGATTCTATGGTCATGGTTGAGATATATATGATGAAATTGCTATGCACATGAGATTGCGAAACACAATCTATAATGATCTCGGATTTTATACTATGTACTATTAATTGTGTTTTACTCACTAGCTAATTCTTTAGCTAACTTATTTTACACGTTTTTCAGGTGAAGTTTGATACAGTTTTGGTTCAAGACACGTAGGATGCTTCGGACCTAGAATAAAAAGACAATAAACAATATTTATTTGTCGGTTTCTATTACGGTTTTTATGACTATTAAATGCTTCTTTATGTCACGACATTAATGCTCAATTAATATTAAAATATGCTTTTAGTATGCCATGTGCTTTGTACTTTGATATCCGATCCACTTGACGCGCTCGGTGTTTTCCGCCGCCGGGCGGGGTGTCACAGTTTGGTATCAGAGCCATGGTTATAGGGAACTAGGATAGGGTATTAGAAACACACCGACCTAGACTATAACCTAAGAGTCCTTAGTGCAAATAGATGTACTTAGGAATTCTTTTGAACTTATTTGTTTTCCTTTGACGAACCCTTCTATGCTTTTCTTAATCTCATTTCTTATCCGATTTCGCGAAGGAGCTACAAGAGACTCGTCTGTACGATTGGGATCTTCTCTTTGTGGAATCTCGTCATCGTCTTAAGTAAGTTTGAAAACGTGGGAACGTGTGCAATCCGGAAGGGGGAACGCCTGTATCACGGACATCCTTTCTAAGGCAAAGCATTTCGTATAAATCTCTTTAAGAGACCTGTATGCTTACCTGGGGATGTACGAGATGAGTGTGAACCTATAGGCTAAAGCACGCCTTCTCGAATACGTTGAAAACGAACTTAACACATTGATAAGTCATTAGTGTCCAAAACCAAGACACACTCCTAAGCCATTGAAATTTTATTTTCTTAATGATTCTATGATTTTCATTCCTACGATTTATAATTATTTCTATGAATTTTTATAGTGATTCAAATAATAATCCAACTTCATTTACTAATGTTTCTAAAGTTTCTAAGTGATTTTCTCTGATATGTTCAAAGGATTCTACGATTTTCTAAGTACTATCACTATTTCATTTAATCGAAATTTCTAAAGTTTCTAAACTTTCTACGTGATTTTCTATGGTATGTTTCAAAAGATTCTATGATATTCTAAGTGGAACGAGTTGCTATTATTACATCGGATGTTTCTATCGGTCAAAGATTTACTAAAAAACCCGTGTTATTTTACGTTTCATCATTCCATTTGTTTCTAAGCTACAACAATACTTATGAGATATATTCGCTGGTTTATCCATATAACACAATTACACCATTGTAACCCGAACATTTCAAATCAAAACTAAGACATATCTCAACCTAATTATCCAAAACTTCAGATCATGCATATATCAATTACCGAATTCTAAGTCGTATTTCTAATCCTAAATCAATTATCGACTCTTCAATCAAGGGTTCGTTATGATTTCTAAGTTTTAGTCAAGGCTAAATTCCACAACTAAATAAAAGTTAACGGATCTTGCTATTCTTATAAGCTAATGTATTTGAATCGAACGTTACCCTCAAAATATTTCAACTTGACTTCTATATTCAAATAGTTTCAAAACTACTCATCTAACTATAAGATCCTAATCCAATTTCTAATCCATCATTAAAACTCTAAATCTACTATCAAATTATGAACTAACCATCAAAACATGTACTCGTTAATCAACTACACGATACTATCCATGAATTCGTTATCCAAATCTAACGAGAACTCACTACACAATTATTCTCGAACTCATTCAACTAAATGTTTTCATCTATACATATGACCACCAACGAAATTCTACGAAACTAGTCTTCATGAACTAATCCAAACCCAATGTGTTTCATTTATAAACTCGTTACCCTAACACAACATGTAATCAATGGACTTTGTAAAACTAACGGTATTCGATTCTATTAAAATAATTTTCTTATTTTCCCAAGCAAAAATATATATACATATATATATAAAAAAACATAATTTTAATAACCTTTTGGTCTTAGTATCTTGTAAGAAAAAAATAGATATATATATATATACATATAAATTTCGTGATAAATGATTTCTTTAAAAAGTGATTGGTCATTCAAACGTCGGTCAAATATTTACACAAACATTTTCCCGTTTTCTCAAATATGACACAAAGACTTGTAACAAACACCATGTCTTTTGTTTTTCCAATATCAAGTACTTATAACCTAATTGGTGTCGTTTATTTTCAAATCAATCCTCTTATCTATGGTAAAGATCAAAACTTTCAACTTTTTAGTTAGCTTTTAAAACTACATTATATAAAAACAGTATCATCTCTTATAAACTTGTTTACCTCCATAGTCAACACATTTGGTTTACCTAAAGCTGTCGGTCATATAAATACAAACACCTTAAAAGTTAAATCCAATTAGAACTAAGTGATCTATTCATTCGAACTATAAATTGGATTATCTGCATTATAAAATTTTCTTGAAACTAATTTTTCTAAAGATCCCAATAAACTATATTATTACATGTACACCATCAACTAATTCTTATAAACTGGTCAATATCAGGAAATCTAGATAATTACATCTTACACATATAGAGTCGATTTTCACAAACTTAAGTGTTACTATCCTAGTACTCGAATTTAACTATCTATATCGTTGAACAAGGTTATTTATATGAGCAATGTCTACCTAATGGACGTTAGTTTCTTCTGAATCATCAATCTACTTATCATCTTAATATGATTTTCCCAAGTACTAGTTCTATCAAGTATGATAACAATACCTATATGTATCATCATTTTAACCAAAAATTGTTGTGTGCTTCTGTCTAGCACGTGAATCAAATGAACTGTGGAGTCCATGCAAAAACTGAGGTAATTACGGGTGCACACGGAATTATGAAAGTTGGTGCATGGGAACCATAGTAAGTTTTGTCTTATGTAGTTGGGCCATATTTAATCATCTTATTTTCACTTGACTTGTCTACTCATTTTACTAATTGTATATAAGCCACTTAATTATGTGTAAGGTTACTTAATTCGTTTCAAACATTCTATTAATCACAACTATTCTCGATGATCATTTAAATAATTCTAAATCCAACTACTTGAAATATTTCATTTGCAAGTTGGTATCCTATTCTATACCTATATTGAGTAACAAATAAAATTTATTCGAATCTACAGACAAATAGTTCAACCGAACACTTATAAGTGAAAAGAGTTAAATAAACAATCCACAATGAGACCAAGCAAATTAAAAATAAATAACTTCTTAATCTCGTTATTTAAAATCATGTCTCAATCAAAATGCTCATCTTCCCATTGATCGAATTCTCAAGAGTTTCTTGCGAGATGAAACTCCCTACGAAAGTGGGCAGTGTTCATCCCGTGTTTCATGTTTCTAATATGAAGAAGTACTTATCCGATAAAAAAATCTCATTGTGCATATCGCTAATGAATCGAAGCAATATATTGAACGAACATTGGAAATTATGGACCGTGAAGTCAAACAACTAAAGCGTAATCAGATACCAATTGTTAACGATCGTTGAAACTCAAATGTGAACATGAATTTAAGACCAAATGAAGGTTAAGTATCCGCATCTTTTCGTTTCATCTTCTTCTTCGGTTTGAGCAAATTTCGGGACGAAATTTCTATAAGGAGGGGAGACTGTGACATCTGCCCCAAACCCGGACCCGAATGCCCGACTCGAACCCGAAGCTATCTCTCTTTAATGTCTTTGTATATATCTTTCTTTATATGTAACGCTTCGTCATTATTAATATATTTAAATATGCCGGAATTAATATTATATCGTTTCAATAACACGAAGTGTTATTATTCAACGTTTACTAGTTAAATACTAAATACAACTATTTAATCTTCAAAGTATATATATATACATATATATACAATATATATATATATAAAAGAAATTTTGTAAAGATTATTAAAGGAAAAAAAAACGTATTAAAATCTCGAAATAATTATTTAACGTCAACCACAAGATAATCATTCAACAACGTCATTTATATAAACATTACGAGTCAACGTAGTTAAGTTAGTTAGTTAAAATAAGCATTTATTTAACTTTGTGCCAAAACTGTCAAAGTTGAAACTTATTTTAAAATTCATAACTCAGCTATTAACAAGTTGTAACTCGAGGGACCAGTTCCGTAAATTTAATAATTACCCAAACCACCCCCCTCGCCCTATCTTCCTGCCGCGTGTTTCCGGTAGCAACTCCGGCCACCGGCGCCGTTTTCCGGCGAACCTATATTTTGCGTTTTAACTCGTTTCAACAAAATCTAATCCATACAAAATGATCATCTACAAGTTTCGAACTCTTTAGTACTTCTTAATTTCATTTCTTTTGACCAATTTCATGTCCAAAATCCATTTTACGAACCCGTTTCAAAACCCAATTACTCAACTCAATGAAAACGTCCGTTTTAATCAAATTAAATCAACCAAAACGTTCCTACCATCGAATAGAAACTGCTTATACCAACCAATCGAGTTTAATCAACCAATTTTACACCCATTAATCCCATTTACTTTCTGTTCAACTCAAACGACTTCGTCAGTTTATGAAACAAATTAAACTAAATCAACTATGGTAAAACACTCCTTCGATCTCGATTTCACTACCTGATATTCTAAATTCAATAAAAAAATGCAAAGGGCTCGGTGTTTGATTCTCCATTTGTTCGAACCTGCAACACACCCATTGCACATCAAATTTTCGTTAGTTTCTGCAATTAACCTGGGGTTTTGATTCATATGATCTCGTTGAAGAAATCTGGAAGTTTAATTGCAATTCAACGGCTTAAATCTACCAATTTGGTTTTCAATCAGCCGTTTATGTTCTTCGTTCATCTTTGATCCAATTCATCATCAATCAAGTAAGTTCTTCATATCAAAATGATCGTGTGTTTGTGTAGATTAAAAGCCCTATGATTAACTGTTGATTCAACACCGTTTTGTCGATCGATTTGATGGATTTAAAATCTAGGGTTTATGCAATTTGGGGTTTTGTTATGCAAAATATGTTAAAACAATTTCTGATCGGGTTTTAAACAAATTCAAGGTTTAGATCAGCTGGTAAGACTTTGGTGTTATGATCAGTAAGGTCCCTGGTTCGAAACCAGGGACAAGCAATATTATTTTCCTTGCTACTTTTTGGTTTATTATCTTATTAACTAACACCATGCCATATGTTTTATAAAAATGCTAGAATCTTATAAAATATATAAAATTAGTCTTATTAATCTAATTTTATTACAAGTATTTTTAATACTACAAGAATGCATTTTAACACTTTTAAATACATACAAAGCTTTATAAATAATAAGTTGTACAATATGACTTTCATGGACTTGGGTATACGTCAAAATTATGTTAAACATTTTAAAGTGTTTCTAATATATGAAATACTTTGACTTTATATAAGTATTGTTAAAAATATTTTTTTTTTGCAGTTGCTATTGTTTATCAAAAGTACTATCATTATTTTCGTCGTAGCTATTAAATAAATTTATATATTTTTTTACATCTTTTAACGAGAAAACCCCAAATCCCAAAATGAAACCCTAAATTCCCAAATTATATTTTGAAACCCTAATTCCCAATTGGTACGTTAAAACCCTAATTTTCCAAATTATATTTTGAAAACCCTAATTTCCCAAATTATATTTTGAAACCCTAAATTCCCAAATCCGAAACCCTAGAAGTTCTAGTTTCTTGATTCTAGTTATTACGTTACTTGCTTCGTTTCTAAATAAGGTTTTCCCGGTTAATTAGGTGATTCTAATATCTGGGCGATCCTCGGTTCTTCTAGTTGCGATTCTAGTGTTACTATTATCTTTGGATTTTAAGGTGAGTAAACTCACTCCCCTTTTTACTGTTTACGTTTTTGGGGCTGAAATACGTGTTTCTATAATACAACGGTTTCTTTTGGCGTTTCTATTTTCGAAAACGAGATCATTAGATGTGTTAATCGTGTTTGGCCGCATGTAGCAAAATTGTGTGATAGTCAATATTAGTTATATTATCTTATAATTTCCACCGGTACAATGTTAGCGCTAATGGCTTGACAAGCCCACCTACATTAATGGCCTGATAGGTGATTTTGACCCGGCGATTCTTTGGTTGATTCTATGTTACTAGTTACTACATGTGATACTTGTTGCTACGTTGCTATGTCCCTTAGATGCTAAAACATTTTTGATAACTTGCATATCGAGACGGTTAAATGACGGTTAAACGATGGTTATCAATAAATGTAACATGAGTTGGTTCCTCATGACTTGTTGCTAAAGGTAACCCTGCGGGGTCTATGATTCTTGTTTCTATGTGATTCTATGGTCATGGTTGAGATATATATGATGAAATTGCTATGCACATGAGATTGCGAAACACAATCTATAATGATCTCGGATTTTATACTATGTACTATTAATTGTGTTTTACTCACTAGCTAATTCTTTAGCTAACTTATTTTACACGTTTTTCAGGTGAAGTTTGATACAGTTTTGGTTCAAGACACGTAGGATGCTTCGGACCTAGAATAAAAAGACAATAAACAATATTTATTTGTCTGTTTCTATTACGGTTTTTATGACTATTAAATGCTTCTTTATGTCACGACATTAATGCTCAATTAATATTAAAATATGCTTTTAGTATGTCATGTGCTTTGTACTTTGATATCCGATCCACTTGACGCGCCCGGTGTTTTCCGCCGCCGGGCGGGGTGTCACAGAAAAGATCTTCTCATTGGATTTGGTATCCTATACAGACTACGAGATTTAAGATATGGTGAAGAAGGTCTTAGATACAAGAAGTTTACAAACCCCTAGAGCACGGTTCCACGACTCTATATGGCCTCCCCCTTCCCATAGAAGAAATTAAGCGTAGGATTATTGAAACATCATGCGCATCCAGCCATACAGAATTCTCAACAAAATACAAGTCTCCATTATGGCTAAACCCCTCTTTTTTCGTTTCTCTGCCATTCAAGCAAAATGAAGACATTAACCCCACAAGGGCAAGCCACCCAGGGATGAACCCAGAGCACACACAGCTGGCAGTACAAGAGTGTGCTGAGCTGGTCAAACAAGACCTCATAGAACCAACGATGTCCCAATGGGCATGCGAAGCCTTTTATGTGAACAAAAGAAGTGAACAAGTTCGAGGGAAATTAAGGCTGGTAATCAATTATCAACCATTAAATCACTTCTTGGCAGATGACAAGTTCCCACTCCCTCAGAAGAAATCATTGTTCCAATCCTTGGTCAATGCAAAGGTCCTCTCAAAATTCGATCTCAAGGCTGGTTTTTGGCAACTAGGTATTATGCCAGAAGATCGGCCAAAAACAACATTTTGTATTCCTAACCACCACTACCAGTGGAAGGTTATGCCATTTGGTTTAAAAAATGCCCCGTCAGTATTCCAGAAGGCTATGGTTCGAATATTTGAACCAATCCTTGAGAATGCATTAATATATATTGATGACATCCTCCTATTTTCAGAAGACGAAGAATCTCATGCAGAACTCCTCCTAAAGTTCCATTCGATAGTCCAACAATATGGGATAATGCTCTCAGAGAAAAAGATGGAGGTTGGGGTTAACAACATTGAATTCCTCGGAATGAAGATCGCCGACAGAAAATACCAACCACAACCGCACATAGCCCAAGAGCTGCATCGTTTTCCAGATAAGCTGACGTCACAGAAAGAGATCCAACAGTTCCTTGGCTTGGTTAATTATATGGCTGAATTTTTGCCAAAATTGTCAAAACATACAGGGTACCTATACCCTATGTTGAAAAAGAATCCTCCAGAATGGTCTGAAAAGCAAACAGAGGCTGTCAAACAAATAAAGCAAATTGCTGATGTGATGCCACCATTAAAGATTCCTGCACCAGCAGACAAGCGAATCTTACAAACAGATGCTAGTGATGAGTACTGGGCAGCAGTCCTACTTGCAGAAGACGACAAAGGTACAAGAACCATTTGTGGTTACAAAAGTGGCACGTTCAAAGATTCAGAAAAGCATTATCACTCCACGTATAAAGAAATCTTAGCGGTTAAGAGAGGAATCGAAAAGTTTCAATTCCACCTTATCAACTATACTTTTCTGATTGAAATGGACATGTCATCTTTCCCAAAGATGCTACAGTTCAAAAGAAAAGCTCTCCCAGAAGCCCAATTATTACGATGGGCAAACTGGTTTTCCCAATGGTCGTTTACTGTTAAACACATCAAAGGAAATAGTAATATTTTGGAAGACTTTTTATCCAGGCCAAAACCCTATAAAAAGGACACCAAGATGTTACAATATACCCACAACAACTGCCATATTCTACCAGCCATCTACACAATGAGTAAAGTTGACACCTCTAGCTCATCCAGTCTCCCGCTTGGACAAGAATTTAAGGAGAAGGAAATCCCTGAAGAAGTTACTGACGTAATAGCTGACCAAGCACTCAAAGACAGGTCTTTGATTTGCTATAAAACGTTCCTCACTATCACTCTCAGAAAGCATGGTCTATTCATGAAAGGGCTAATCTTTCACCCAGATTACCCATTTATGAATATATTTCATATCAAGAACCTCTACAACCTACCTAAAGAAGCCTTGTGTTTCTTCTGGTATCTATTTGAGGCTCATACCATTGCAATGTCCTTTAACACCAGCAAACTACTGCAGTATCTTTTGGATTGCCAGTTTGGCAACGTGCAAACAGATAGAAAAAACACCCTTAAACTACTCCAATGATTCTATCCAGCCCATCAGTTGACTACTCAGTTAGCAGCAGGTTCGAAAAAATACTGCATAATCATGTTTCGAAGACCCGGGTGTTACATACCTCCAACATCAATCCTAAATGGGCAGTCATCAATCTTCCATGCTCCTTCATCCTTCATACATGCTTGGCTAGACAAGAAACCATCAAATCTCAGCTACAAGGTTTGGCACAACAAAGAATGGATGAAAGTTCGAGAATGTCTAGCTGTGGCAAATGGAAAAAGTATTGAAGAAATGCCCCCAAACATCATCAAAGGTGCAGATGTATGGGAAAATGATAGCCCATGGACTAAAGCCTGGACCAAAGCCCATAAAGAACATATCAACAATCATCTCTACAAATCAACTTTGGTCCTCACAGTAGATGAACTTGGAACATGGGATATAGAAGTTCAGTCACCTCGTACTCCGCTTGAAGAAGACACAGACTCAGAATAAGGAGTAAAAAATAAAGAAGAAGATCCTAGTATGTTTAATATTTTTAAGTGTGTTTTATGTTTGTAATAGTTAATCACTCTTAAAGTGGTTAATGGTGTGCTTAGGATAAATAAAGCTTAATCACTCTTAAAGTGACGTAAGCGCTTATGTCATTGTATTTGTATTCTTGTTTGAATTATTGTAGTAGGCCCTCATGAATAATGTATCATGAGGTCATGCATGATGTCATAGTGCCTTTCCTTGGTCTATAAAAGGAAGGCCTCTCTTCATTTGTAATCCATCCTTGGAAAGAAATAAAATCTTCTTCTATAATTCTCTCTCTAATCTCTTTCTTGTTCTTCTTTTATATTTTGAGTCTTTTGAGTCTTTTCTTTTATAACCTTTGAGTCTATCCCTAGAGTCTCCCCTGTTCTTACTGGTCTTATATAGATCGGCCATAACCCCCCCCCTTTATCTGGTATCAGAGCCATAAGCGCTCCTGTTCCACCTTTCTAAGGTTTGATTAGTATGCTCTGTGTCTGTAGGCTTAGCTCCTGATCTTTCACAACAGAAAACTAACCTTACAAGGCTTGAACAGACTGGTCCGACACACTGAACCCTTATCGAGTCGTAGACAGCTTGTTGTGAGTGGTAAGTCGACAGAGGTTCGCGGTAAAGTCTCAATTTGGTACGAGCTGGGAAAACTTGATAATTGTTAGAGGAGTCTAAACCCAGTTATGAATCAAGATCAAGGTCTATCCCGTTCTAGTTCTTCTTTAAGAAGATCGTCTGCGTCTAGAATTGATCAACTATATGAAATCTCATATATGTCTGATGATTCTAAAATCCCTATTACTAGTATGCCCATAGTCAACCCCTATAGTGTCTTTTCCAAACCTCATAATTCTTTATCCACAAAGGTAAAAAGGATTATAGGTTCTTCTTCCAGTCCTATTGTCAAGGAGTTTGTTCAAACTTCCAAGTATAACTCACACCAACTCCCTGCCACAACGTCTGAACACCTAGTCACCCTATCCCTACCCCAAATCTTCCAAGGATCTGCCTAGCCCAAGGATATACACATATCCACTTTGGTGCCATTAGATTAGCCCTTACTTTCCATGGAAGGAAAGGGTTACCAGCGTTCTCTCGAATCGCTTTAGTCGATACAAGATTTGTACAGTATCAACACGCTTGTATTGGTACCATACAAACCACCTTGAACGCCGGAACGGTCTTTGTCACCTTCTATCCAAACTTCTGTATGCCCCTTAATGACCCTTCACTCTTAACAGCCTTAAAAGCCCAGATCCAAATTGGTGGTACTCCATAGGTCAACACTTTTCAGGCTACTTTCCATTATCAGATGGCTTACAGAGTTCAAGATCATGCCTTGGATCTCATGGTTCCAGGCCAAGACAACTCAGGTGATGCGCTGTTCACAGACATCGATTCTAATGCAACGCCAACCTGCACTTATGTTCCTAAACAGCTATCCAGAGAAGAGCTCACAAAGCTACTTCCAGAAAAATGGATAACTAATTACGAACAGATCCACCAAGCACTGGTCCAGACAACGACAACTCCAGAGTTCATCCGTCAACAGGATGGACATGTCGAAGTCAGGTTTGACAGACAAGATCGAAAAGATGTTTTCTCCTCGATGCACATGATGCAACCGGTAGAAGCTCCAGCACAGACATCACATAATCCTTTTGTCGTATGTGACTGTCAAGATTGCCTTGATGAGGCATATAAGCTAGAGTATGAAGAAGAAGACAACCAGAGAAAGAAGAAAGGTTCCTAGTTTACTCTCAAACAGAGGTATGAAGCTGGAGACCCAACAGTTGGTCTTCTTGGTGAACCATCAGGAAAGTTTGACTACTATGTCCTGTATGGTGATTCAAAACCCAAACCTAAACCACCAAAACCATCACCTCCTCCACCACTGAAACATCCACCCACACCACCCAAAGAATGTTTCACCCTTACACCAGCACCCTCACCCCAAAACTACCACACCGAATTCCCACCCTTATCCACCTTTGAGAATGTCCAGCAAAAAGCCCGACATAGTTGGAAGATTGAGAATCCAACCACCATAGGTGCAAATGGTGTCCAACACCAGGTTACCCCTGCTGAAGCCACTTTGAACTGCAAAGTGAAAACGATGTTGCTCAAAACAACGCTCTTAGATCCATCATTGCAAAGCAAGAGGATCTCTTAAAGTCCCAAGCAGCCCTGTCCAACAGGATGACCGGACTTGAAGGAATCATTTATGAAATCAGGAGTAAAATTCTTGGTCTTCATAATGAATTACTTCAGATGGCTTACAATAACCCAGGCATGGTAAGCACAAGAAGCGTTGCCCAGACTGAGAAGGAAGCTGAAATGAAATTCCTAAAAGCACAACTTGCAGATCTGGAAAGACAACACAAGCAGCAGAGAGTCTCAACACTAGCAGATGATCCATGGAGACTACCCTCCTCACCATTCGTGAGAGCAGCCTTTGATCCTCAACCACTGCAAATTTCATCATATCCTGAAGAGTGATTAATCTAATACATAAATAAAACACTCATAAAATATTAAACACACTTAAACACACTTGAATCTTCTTCTTTACGGATAAGCCAGATTACTTCCAGCGGGAATCTGGGTGAGATGGGTCGTCTTCATACGGGTCTGCTGGATCGTCGTCTTCGTAGGGATCTGGTGAGTCATCTGCTTGCGAGTCACTGGCTTCAGGCGGTTTTGCTGGATCGTCATCTTCATAGGGATCTTTTCCGTTTGGCAAGAGGCCTTCGGCTTTCAACCTATCGCGAAATTCCTTTGGTGGGGTCCAGATGTCTACTTTGATCCAATCTTTAGCTATCTCTGGGATGGGACGAAAGAGGTGTCCTGGAGGCTGAGGAGGTCCACTACTTATGTGCACCTTGTTGAAGAATGAGTGTTTGCCGTAATAGCTGATTTGGGCCTCTTCCCATTCGTTGGCCTGCTTGTCATCTTCCCTATAAACTTCTTCTTCTGTTAGGACCTTTATAGGTATGCTTTCAACGTCGACGAAGTTTATTGTTGCCATCTTCTTTCTGAGTTGTATCCATTCTGTATACCTGTTTGTTTTGAAGTATACATACATCCGATGGATTTACATCATACCATGCCTGGATGAATGTGTGAGGGGCACGATACACATATTTTGTCGCATACAAACTAGGTTTGTTGAATAGGACAAGACAGTGTTTCTTGGGAGATGTTCCCATGGCCTCGACCCATTTTTGTGCGGGTAGAAACCATTCCAGGAGCTTTATTGTATCTTTTTCTTCCTCAGACAGCAATCCAGTCTGACTTTCTAATAGGTAGGCATTTAGTTTTGCAGAATTGAATGCCACGGCTATTGTGAAAGTCTCAAAGAGGAACCAAAGAAAGCATAGAGTTTCTTTTGGTAGCTTCTTCAAGTTCCTAATGTAGAAGATATTTAGGAATGGGTAGTCTGGGCTGAACCTGGATCCTGTTAGTACCGACCCATTTGCTTCTAGGGCGATGGTAAGGAGGCTATTGTAGCTTAAGGAGCCTTCCTTAATGTTATGGGTTTTGATTACCTCCATAACCTCTTCAGGGATGTTTTTCCATTTAGGCTCTTGGTGGAGAGGGGTCTGCTCCGAGGGTGTCGAGGTACTCATTGTGTATGGTGAAGGTGAACTGGTGGTTTGATGGTTCATCTTCGGGTTTGAGGTACCCTTTAAATAGGCGTCTGGCTTCGTTGAGAAGCCTTGTTGGATATCTTGAACAGTGATGGATGGATTCTCCAGTCTCCTGTTGTTGATTTGAGTTGCCTTTGGGCCCTTTCGTCTCTCAAGGGGTTGATGATCTTGAGACGTGTTGGGTTTGTGTCCACGTATCTTTTCCCGATATGACCCGACTGCTTTTTTCTGCGGGATTCGTTTTTCTACTGTTGGAGGATTCTTTAAAGTGGGTGATGCAGTAGCAGTGTTCGGTCTTGTCTTGTAAGTGGGTTTCGTGTCAGCATTATCTTCTTTTTTGCGAGTGGGCTCTTTCTTTTTTAAAGCTGACATATTCTCCCTAGTGGGCAAAGTTACTGTAGGGAGGGAATCTTGAACGTGGTCTGTTGGTCCTTGCTGTCTGGTGGTGTGTGGGACCGACCTTCTTTGTGACATGTTTTTTCGATGGCTGTTTTTCCGGCAAGGAATGCTGTCAGCCATGTAGATAGTCATTAGACCGGTGTCTGAGTCAGATTGCTCGTCTAAACTGTCATCTGAGCTTGAACCATAGAAGATAGAACAGATTGTGTTTTCTCCTGGTTCATCTTCTAGAGAGTACAAGAAATCTATTTCAGGAACGTCAACTGGTTCTATCTTTTTTATTGCTTCAACAAGGGCTTGGGTCTTTTTCTGTCTTTGCAATCTTTTGCAAAGTGGCCCTGTTTGTTGCATACATAGCAACGGTCAGTGTCCCTGCCTCGACTTGACTTCTTGCTCAAGAATTTCCAGTTCTTATTGGGTCTGAATTGTTTCTCGGTTTTCCTTGAGGTGTTTAGACCTTTAAGGATTTTAGACCCTTTTGGACAGACACATGCAGACTCTTCTTTGCATCCGATCTTTAGATGTTTGTCACTGCAAGCGGAGCCTAGGCGCCTTCCAGTTTTTTCAAACTCGACTAAGAACCGCTGCTGGTTACATAGTTTGGTTAGAGCATTCATGATTAATTGGTAGAGACCACCTAATGAAACATTGGCAACTGTTAGATTTTTGTTTTCTAACATCCTGTATGCTTCATTTGTCAACGACTCTGGGAAAGAGTTGAGAAAGACTTGCTTGAGGTTCACATCATCGATGCCGTTCAGGCAGTAGAACCTTTCAGACATTCGATTGTAGTGCTTTTCGAGGTCTTTTTGTTTGAAAGAACAGCATTTCATTTTTAAGAACTCATCCCTAGCTCGTATCTTATATTCAATAGGATTTCCAACAAATTCAAGTTGGATTTCTCTTATGAATGCTTCTGGAGCCTGGCATTGGAGAAGTTGGAGATGTCGGTATTCTCCAAGGCTAAGATACCAATCCCTGAGTCTTCCTTGGCATCTTGCTAGAAACCTTTTGATGACCATGGCAATGTCATAGTATTGAAGTTCTGCTGCACACCATGTTAGCATGTCAATACTTCTATCAAGCCATTTTGATGGTGGGATGTCATCAAAGGTGAATTTGATCTTTGAGTCTGTGACTGGATGTTGTTGGTTTCCACTGTGAGCCGCATGATTGGAGGCATTATCATCATTTTCATTTACTTCAGAATGAAAATCATACCTCTCAGTATGTTCTGGTTCAGTCATGAAGAGGTGTTCAAACTCTTCTGTCGGGCTTATGTCTTCTTATGACTTTGGCGTGGAACCTTCTGAACATGGGTCAGACTCGTCATCTGATTGTGTTGTAATGACCGGTGCCATAGTCGGCACATGCTGGTTGTTTTTGCTCATAGCATGTAAAAACGAGGAGATGGGGTTATCTTCCCCTTTTCCTATGGCTTTAGATGAAGCCATCATCATGCTATCATCAGCAACCTTCTTGCCCGTTGATGGGCCTTGTGGTTTGCTTGTAGATGGTTTCTGATTTGAGCTGTCAGATGTCATGGAAGTCGCAGGAGATGACCTTTGTTTTCTTGCTTTGATCTTAGCTTGCTCACTTGACCATAATCGTAAAGACGGTTAGTCTTCAGGATATGATGAAATTTGCAGTGGTTGAGGATCAAAGGCTGCTCTCACGAATGGTGAGGAGGGTAGTCTCCATGGATCATCTGCTAATGTTGAGACTCTCTGCTGCTTGTGTTGTCTTTCCAGATCTGCAAGTTGTGCTTTTAGGAATTTCATTTCAGCTTCCTTCTCAGTCTGGGCAACGCTTCTTGTGCTTACCATGCCTGGGTTATTGTAAGCCATCTGAAGTAATTCATTATGAAGACCAAGAATTTTACTCCTGATTTCATAAATGATTCCTTCAAGTCCGGTCATCCTGTTGGACAGGGCTGCTTGGGACTTTAAGAGATCCTCTTGCTTTGCAATGATGGATCTAAGAGCGTTGTTTTGAGCAACAGCGTTTTCACTTTGCCAGTTCAAAGTGGCTTCAGCAGGGGTAACCTGGTGTTGGACACCATTTGCACCTATGGTGGTTGGGTTCTCAATCTTCCAACTATGTCGGGCTTTTTTCTGGACATTTTCAAAGGTGGATAAGGGTGGGAACTCGTTGTGGTAATTTTGGGGTGAGGGTGCTGGTGTAAGGGTGAAACATTCTTTGGGTGGTGTGGGTGGATGTTTCAGGGGTGGAGGAGGTGATGGTTTTGGTGGTTTAGGTTTGGGTTTTGAATCACCATACAGGACATAGTAGTCAAACTTTCCTGATGGTTCACCAAGAAGACCAACTGTTGGGTCTCCAGCTTCATACCTCTGTTTGAGAGTAAACTAGGAACCTTTCTTCTTTCTCTGGTTGTCTTCTTCTTCATACTCTAGCTTATATGCCTCATCAAGGCAATCTTGACAGTCACATACATCGAAAGGATTATGTGGTGTCTGTGCTGGAGCTTCTACCGGTTGCATCATATGCATCGAGGAGAAAACATCTCTTCGATCTTGTCTGTCAAACCTGACTTCGACATGTCCATCCTGTTACGGATGAACTCTGGAGTTGTCGTTGGCTGGACCGGTGCTTGGTGGATCTGTTCGTAATTAGTTATCCATTTTTCTGGAAGTAGCTTTGTGAGCTCTTCTCTGGATAGCTGTTTAGGAACATATGTGCAGGTTGGTGTTGCATTAGAATCGATGTCTATGAGCAGCGCATCACCTGAGTTGTCTTGGCCTGGAACCATGAGATCCAAGGCATGATCTTGAACTCTGTAAGCCATCTGATAATGGAAAGTAGCCTGAAAAGTGTTGACCTGTGGAGTACCACCGATTTGGATCTGGGCTTTTAAGGCTGTTAAGAGTGAAGGGTCATTAAGGGGCATACAGAAGTTTGGATAGAAGGTGACAAAGACCGTTCCGGCGTTCAAGGTGGTTTGTATGGTACCAATACAAGCGTGTTGATACTGTACAAATCTTGTATCGACTAAAGCGATTCGAGAGAACGCTGGTAACCCTTTCCTTCCATGGAAAGTAAGGGCTAATCTAATGGCACCAAAGTGGATATGTGTATATCCTTGGGCTAGGCAGATCCTTGGAAGATCTGGGGGTAGGGATAGGGTGACTAGGTGTTCAGACGTTGTGGCAGGGAGTTGGTGTGAGTTATACTTGGAAGTTTGAACAAACTCCTTGACAATAGGACTGGACGAAGAACCTATAATCCTTTTTACCTTTGTGGATAAAGAATTATGAGGTTTGGAAAAGACACTATAGGGGTTGACTATGGGCATACTAGTAATAGGGATTTTAGAATCATCAGACATATATGAGATTTCATATAGTTGATCAATTCTAGACGCAGACGATCTTCTTAAAGAAGAACTAGAACGGGATAGACCTTGATCTTGATTCATAACTGGGTTTAGACTCCTCTAACAATTATCAAGTTTTCCCAGCTCGTACCAAATTGAGACTTTACAGCGAACCTCTGTCGACTTACCACTCACAACAAGCTGTCTACGACTCGATAAGGGTTCAGTGTGTCGGACCAGTCTGTTCAAGCCTTGTAAGGTTAGTTTTCTGTTGTGAAAGATCAGGAGCTAAGCCTGCAGACACAGAGCATAGTAATCAAACCTTAGAAAGGTGGAACAGGAGTGCTTACGGGTTTGATACAAGATAAGGTGGCTCTGATACCAGATAAAGGGGGGGTTTATGGCTGATCTATATAAGACCAGTAAGAACAGGGGAGACTCTAGGGATAGACTCAAAGGTTATAAAAGAAAAGGCTCAAAAGACTCAAAATATAAAAGAAGAACAAGAGAGAGAGACTAGAGAGAATTATAGAAGAAGATTTTATTTCTTTCCAAGGATGGATTACAAATGAAGAGAGGCCTTCCTTTTATAGACCAAGGAAAGGCACTATGACATCATGCATGACCTCATGATACACTATTCATGAGGGCCTACTACAATAATTCAAACAAGAATACAAATACAATGACATAAGCGCTTACGTCACTTTAAGAGTGATTAAGCTTTATTAATCCTAAGCACACCATTAACCACTTTAAGAGTGATTAATCTAATACATAAATAAAACACTCATAAAATATTAAACACACTTAAACACACTTGAATCTTCTTCTTTACGGATAAGCCAGATTACTTCCAGCGGGAATCTGGGTGAGATGGGTCGTCTTCATACGGGTCTGCTGGATCGTTGTCTTCGTAGGGATCCGGTGAGTCATCTGCTTGCGAGTCACTGGCTTCAGGCGGTTTTGCTGGATCGTCATCTTCAAAGGGATCTTTTCCGTTTGGCAAGAGGCCTTCGGCTTTCAACCTATCGCGAAATTCCTTTGGTGGGGTCCAGATGTCTACTTTGATCCAATCTTTAGCTATCTCTGGGATGGGACGAAAGAGGTGTCCTGGAGGCTGAGGAGGTCCACTAATTATGTGCACCTTGTTGAAGAATGGGTGTTTGCCGTAATAGCTGATTTGGGCCTCTTCCCATTCGTTGGCCTGCTTGTCATCTTCCCTATAAACTTCTTCTTCTGTTAGGACCTTTATAGGTATGCTTTCAACGTCAACGAAGTTTATTGTTGCCATCTTCTTTCTGAGTTGTATCCATTCTGTATACCTGTTTGTTTTGAAGTATACATACATCCGATGGATTTACATCATACCATGCCTGGATGAATGTGTGAGGGGCACGATACACATATTTTGTCGCATACAAACTAGGTTTGTTGAATAGGACAAGACAGTGTTTCTTGGGAGATGTTCCCATGGCCTCGACCCATTTTTGTGCGGGGAGAAACCATTCCAGGAGCTTTATTGTATCTTTTTCTTCCTCAGACAGCAGTCCAGTCTGACTTTCTAATAGGTAGGCATTTAGTTTTGCAGAATTGAATGCCACGGCTATTGTGAAAGTCTCAAAGAGGAACCAAAGAAAGCATAAAGTTTCTTTTGGTAGCTTCTTCAAGTTCCTAATGTAGAAGATATTTAGGAATGGGTAGTCTGGGCTGAACCTGGATCCTGTTAGTACCGACCCATTTGCTTCTAGGGCGATGGTAAGGAGGCTTTTGTAGCTTAAGGAGCCTTCCTTAATGTTATGGGTTTTGATTACCTCCATAACCTCTTCAGAGATGTTTTTCAATTTAGGCTCTTGGTGGAGAGGGGTCTGCTCCGAGGGTGTCGAGGTACTCATTGTGTATGGTGAAGGTGAACTGGTGGTTTGATGGTTCATCTTCGGGTTTGAGGTGCCCTTTAAATAGGCGTCTGGCTTCGTTGAGAAGCCTTGTTGGATATCTTGAACAGTGATGGATGGATTCTCCAGTCTCCTATTGTTGATTTTAGTTGCCTTTGGGCCCTTTCGTCTCTCAAGGCGTTGATGATCTTGAGACGTGTTGGGTTTGTGTCCACGTATCTTTTCCCGATATGACCCGACTGCTTTTTTCAGCGGGATTCGTTTTTCCACTATTGGAGGATTCTTTAAAGTGGGTGATGCATAGCAGTGTTCGATCTTATCTTGCAAGTGGGTTTCGTGTCAGCATTATCTTCTTTTTTGCGAGTGGGCTCTTTCTTTTTTAAAGCTGACATATTCTCCCTAGTGGGAAAAGTTACTGTAGGGAGGGAATCTTGAACGTGGTCTGTTGGTCTTTGCTGTCTGGTGGTGTGTGGGACCGACCTTCTTTGTGACATGTTTTTCCGATGGCTGTTTTTCCGGCAAGGAATGCTGTCAGCCATGTAAATAGTCATTAGACCGGTGTCTGAGTCAGATTGCTCGTCTGAACTGTCATCTGAGCTTGAACCATAGAAGATAGAACAAATTGTGTTTTCTCCTGGTTCATCTTCTAGAGAGTACAAGAACTCTATTTCAGAGACGTCAACTGGTTCTATCTTGTTGATTGCTTCAACAAGGGCTTGGGTCTTTCTTTTGTCTTTGCAATCTTTTGCAAAGTGGCCCTGTTTGTTGCATACATAGCAACGGTCAGTGTCCCTGCCTCGACTTGACTTCTTGCTCAAGAATTTCCAGTTCTTCTTGGGTCTGAATTGTTTCTCGGTTTTCCTTGAGGTGTTTAGACCTTTAAGGATTTTAGACCCTTTGGACAGACACATGCAGACTCTTCTTTGCATCCGATCTTTAGATGTTTGTCACTGCAAGCGGAGCCTAGGCGCCTTCTAGTTTTTTCAAACTCGACTAAGAACCGCTGCTGGTTACATAGTTTGGTTAGAGCATTCATGATTAATTGGTAGAGACCACCTAATGAAACATTGGCAACTGTTAGATTTTTGTTTTCTAACATCCTGTATGCTTCATTTGTCAACGACTCTGGGAAAGAGTTGAGAAACACTTGCTTGAGGTTCACATCATCGATGCCGTTCAGGCAGTAGAACCTTTCAGACATTCGATTGTAGTGCTTCTCGAGGTCTTTCTGTTTGAAAGAACAGCATTTCATTTTTAAGAACTCATCCCTAGCACGTATCTTATATTCAATAGGATTTCCAACAAATTCAAGTTGGATTTCTCTTATGAATGCTTCTGGAGCCTGGCATTGGAGAAGTTGGAGATGTCGGTATTCTCCAAGGCTAAGATACCAATCCCTGAGTCTTCCTTGGCATCTTGCTAGAAACCTTTTGATGACCATGGCAATGTCATAGTATTGAAGTTCTGCTTCACACCATGTTAGCATTTCAATACTTCTATCAAGCCATTTTGATGGTGGGATGTCATCATAGGTGAATTTGATCTTTGAGTCTGTGACTGGATGTTGTTGTTGGTTTCCACTGTGAGCCGCATGATTGGAGGCATTATCATCATTTTCATTTACTTCAGAATGAAAATCATACCTCTCAGTATGTTCTGGTTCAGTCATGAAGAGGTGTTCAAACTCTTCTGTCGGGCTTATGTCTTCATATGACTTTGGCGTGGAACCTTCTGAACATGGGTCAGACTCGTCATCTGATTGTGTTGTAATGACCGGTGCCATAGTCGGCACATGCTGGTTGTTTTTGCTCATAGCATGTAAAAACGAGTAGATGGGGTTATCTTCTCCTTTTCCTATGGCTTTAGATGAAGCCATCATCATGCTAACATCAGCAACCTTCTTGTCCGTTGATGGACCTTGTGGTTTGCTTGTAGATGGTCTCTGATTTGAGTTGTCAGATGTCATGGAGGTTTGCTTGTAGATGGTCTCTAATTTGAGTGTTCAGACGTTGTGGCAGGGAGTTGGTGTGAGTTATACTTGGAAGTTTGAACAAACTCCTTGACAATAAGACTGGACGAAGAACCTATAATCCTTTTTACCTTTGTGGATAAAGAATTATGAGGTTTGGAAAAGACACTATAGGGGTTGACTATGGGCATACTAGTAATAGGGATTTTAGAATCATCAGACATATATGAGATTTCATATAGTTGATCAATTCTAGACGCAGACGATCTTCTTAAAGAAGAACTAGAACGGGATAGACCTTGATCTTGATTCATAACTGGGTTTAGACTCCTCTAACAATTATCAAGTTTTCCCAGCTCGTACCAAATTGAGACTTTACCGCGAACCTCTGTCGACTTACCACTCACAACAAGCTGTCTACGACTCGATAAGGGTTCAGTGTGTCGGACCAGTCTGTTCAAGCCTTGTAAGGTTAGTTTTCTGTTGTGAAAGATCAGGAGCTAAGCCTGCAGACACAGAGCATACTAATCAAACCTTAGAAAGGTGGAACAGGAGCGCTTATGGCTCTGATAACAGATAAAAATGAGAATCACCTACGGGATTTTGATGAATTTCGCTTGGAATTGAGATTTCAGGGAGTGAATACGATTTAGAGAGTGAATTGGTCAAATGAATTTGATTAATTAGATTAGAGAATTGTCGCATGGGTTCAAGATTGAATACGAGTTAATTGGGAGTAATTGGGTGTTAATTTGGTGAATAAAAACCGATAATATCTTTTGCTTTGCCTTTACCTTTGTTTCCATTATCACCTTTAGAGGAATGGCCATGCTCCACCATGTTGGTCTTAGCCAACGATTGCATTTGACTCGCCTTGAGGGCCAACCTATTATCTTCCTCAATTCGAAGACAAACGGCAAATTCATCAATGGTCATTTTCTTTCTTTTGTGTTTTCGGTAATTCTTAAAATCAACCCAAGAGGTAGGTAATTTTTCAACCATTACAGTAACATGAAAGGTCTCACTAAGGACCATCCCCTCAGTGTGAATTTCAGTAAGTATAATTTGTAATTCTTGAAATTGGCTAATTGTGACAATCTGAAAATTTTTCTTTTCTTTTGGTCTAATTCGTTGCAGTCAACCAATGACGTGGCGTAATTTTTGGGACGAAAATTCTTTTAACAAGGGGATGATGTGACAACCTGAAATTCCAGGTTAACACCATTAACTACCTCTTAATTGTTCCGTTAAGTTTTTTATAATTTAGGGTTACTGGGTTAGTTATGTGATTAGCTAAACTAAGTTATAAACTAAAACCTAAATTCGACAGTGTATGTATGTATTGTGTGTTTATGAATGGTGTATGTATCTGTGTATATGTATGTATAGTTAACAGTTGCAATAGTGGAAGGGCATATATATGTATGTGTGTTGCAGTGAATGTATAAAGTGAAGCTAGTATGTATGTAGATGAAGAAGTAATAATAGCCTATATGTATGTAGTCTTAGTAGAGTTAACAGTTGCAGTATGTATGTATGTATGAACGGTGTATGTATCTGTGTATATGTATGTATAGTTAACATGTTCATACGCGTAATCTGTGTACGTAAATACGTTACGAAATCAATAGCTAGCTAGAATAGGATAGCTTGCTGCGTGAAATCGGTAGATACGCATGCGTAGGTGGGATGTATCGGTGCGTATAAAACAGCAGCAACAGTATGTGTTTGTATGCGACAGTACGTGCGTGATATACTGGCATGATAATGGGTTGTGTGGATATATATTTATATAGAAGTTAAGCAGTAGCATTTATGAAACAGTATATGTATATTAATGATGAATACATAGATTGTGTATGAATATTATCGATGTATGATTTGTGATGGAAAATAGAAACATTAGTGGATATGTATGTGTTGTCAATGTATGTTCCATGTGTATGCAATTTCTATGTATGAAGTTCATGTGTGATATGATATGGTGTTGTGTATAGGTGTGAATCGGTATGTATATAGGTATGCGTAGATATACTCAGCAGCATGATTATATGTGCCATATATGTATGCGTAAATATAACGGAAACAAAAGAACCGGTGTAGGTATGTAAACGTGATGTTTTGTTAGTGTAATTGTCAATATATGTATACGTTCGATGTGTATGATTTCATATTAAACAGCAGCAGTAGTATTCACATAGGTAGTTAGAGGTAGTGCGTGTATTTTATGTATGACATATGAAAACAGTAGTTAATAGTAGGTTGTATGCTATAAATGTATGTATATTATCAAGCATAAACAGCAGCAATGAATTTATTACATATGTGTATATGTATGTGAACTAAATTCTACGCATGATCATTTAATAGAGAAAGGTATGCAAATAAGTATTAGTGTAGAAAGTCAAGATGTATGTAAATGGGCGAACGATGTATTCTGATGTCAAGATAAGGAACATGGATTGTGATATATGTGCGTGTGTATATGTATGTATGAGTTACGTGAAGGTATACATTAGTACGTGTATATATATATATATATATATATATATATATATATATATATATATATATATATATATATATATATATATATATATATATGCATACATAATTACCTTATCTATCTATAAAATGCAAGTTCGTAGTTATTAATTAGAAATGAATTAAATTAAGCAGGTCGTAGAGCGGTCTAGTTCTTTTGTTGCATTGTGCTGGTTGTTTTTGATGTGCATTCTCAGGTGAGTCTCTTTGCCCGCTTTTAAATCTTTTTCGGGGAGAAAACATACAAATGATTTTACACGCCTTCAGGCAACTATTTTACAGCGCCTTCGGGCAGACTGCATATTATGCCTTCGGGTGGGGCCAACTGAAGCTACGTTTTATACCTTCGGGTAGGGCGTTCGAGCAAGATTTTAAAAGCCTTGGGCTGAGTTTTAAGCCTTCGGGCAACTAATTTGAAAAAACAAAGTTCTATTGTCTAACTGTTTATTTTACTGAGCATGATTCCACCAACTCTAGAGTCCTTTCCTTTTTGTCGAGATTATTAATATACAGTGGGTATAACAGGGAAATTTGAGTAGTACTACGGTTCGGCAGACCCCACCATGCTGGATTGGTTTCTAGGCGGTGCAAATGGTCCTTTAACTTTTGGTCACATGTCGTGGTGGCAACAAGGGAAAAATTATCGTATCGTTTAGTTTAATCTCGACGTGCTCATGTGGTAAACGAGGCGGTTTAACTAACCTGCAATAGTAATGATGTTTATCAGTTAAACTGTTTTTGATATTTAAATACTTTTGTTAAATATCTCATTGAGCTCACCAACCAAGTGTTGATCATTTTTAGTATGTTTTCTTAGGTGGCTAGGAGCTATGCACCTAGGACATATTATGCATGAGTCGTTTTACCTTATTTTAAACTCTTTATTTACCCTGTTGGTTTTGTTGAAAACAATTGCCGGTTTTATGCTAGACTATTGAGCACAGGTTTATACTGGTATCGTGCTAGACTATTGAGCACAAGTTTTAATGGTTTTGTGCTAAACTTTTGAGCACAAGTTTATTTAAATAATGTGTTTATTTGAAAGCTTCTGCTAAACCTTGAAAAATTACATTTTATACCCTGAGTTTTGGGTTAATGATAAAGTTAAACTTTTGTTAAACCATTGAGTCAGTGTTAACTGTAACTAATGGCTTGAGATCCTGGTATGTCACACGCCTAACGGATACCCCGTTTGTGAAAAATTGAGGGTGTGACACTAATCACCATCTTGGTGTCAACCATCTTAAAATCCAAGAAACTAGCCACCATAAATTTCTTTGTGTCGGCATCCTCCATTTTGTACTTACGTCTAACGACTCCCATAATTCTTTGATAGTAGTTGTTTTGCAGTACACATTATAAACGCATCCACCAGGCCATTCAAAACATAGTTATGACATAAGAACTCGGAATGTTTCCAAGCATCCACCGCACTCACAACTTGAGCGTCGACGTCTTTCTCAACGGGTTTCAGAGGAAATTCAGTCAAAAACCTTGCTAGGTTCAAAGTGTTGAGATAAAAGAGCATCTTTGTTGTCACCGCTTGAAATGCAATCCAGAAAATCTTTCTAGTTTTTAAGCATGATTAGCAACAATTGTTGCAACTTGGTTACCAACCACTTGTATCACGAAAGAAGAGGAAGGAGCATTTGTAGCCATTTTTCTAAAACTTGAGAAAAACAAATTTAGAATTCAAACAAAAATATTATAAAATAGAATTGAAGCCTGCACATAAAGTTTCACATAAAGTTTCAAAACTTTGATATAACATTGCATAATAATGCCGTCTGATCTAATCACTTCAAAAAAATCATTTTTAAAGTTAAAAAACAGTTTTGATTAAAAACCACTTTTGAATATTAACCAAAATCAACAGCAAAGTTTAATAAACCTTAAAACCAACCGGAGGGTTTTGAAAAAAAAGTTAATAAAACATAATGTCATTTACGAATGAAATTTACTATTTTGATTAACTACACAATTTATCTTCTTTGAACAACAAAAATCGGATCTAGAAACAAGTTAAGTGTAAGTTCTCTATGTCCAACTTTGAGAAACGAACAATGACATTTTTTTTTAAATACGAACGGTGATTTACAAAAAAAAAATTTAAGTAGGAACCGTTTCGCAAAAATTTGAAAGTACTTATATTGATTCTATAACAATATAAAAATCAAATAAAGCAGTAAATTACAATATGAGAATTATAACTTAAATAAAGAAAATAATGAGTACAATAGAAGAAAAAGAAGATGGTCCGTACAAATTTAGAATTACAGTGACCCGAGCGCGTACCACAAGCTGATATGGGACATTGTTCACATCAATGCAATAAAACTTACCCTGCCTTTAATTAACAAATCGATTATTTACAAATATGAAAAAATGTGAAGCTAACACGTTTGATGGTGATGATTATAAAATTAAATCCTTTTGTTGGTTTGTCTTTCTGGTTAGATGTTTGATTTTAGATTAATGTATTGATCTTTGATTTTGAGAAATTATGCTTGTTAATTATTTGGTTTGATTGTGAAAATTTTTTAGAAAGTTTTGTTGCAAAGTTTATTGTGATAGCCAGGGCCGGTCCCGAGGAATCGAGTGCCCTGTGCGAGACAAGAAAAAAATGCCCCCTAACCCGAAACATCAACGCACTAAATTATATAAACTAATTTTTTAACCAAAAAACAAACGTTTGATAATTAAACATAAGAAAATCAAAGGGGCTGTTTGGCAATGCTGAATGATTAAGTGCTGAATGGTTAAGATGTCTGAATGGTTAAGTGTTGAATGGTTAAGAGGTTCTGTTTGTTTGGACATCTGAATGAGATTTCTAAAAGTTTTGTGTTATTCACTTTGTCCCACATTGGAGTGGAGAAACAAAAATTCTTAGTTTATATATTCAAGCATTCATGGCATGTTAAGTTCCTTTGTCATGTTTTACTCTAGCACCTACCCGCGCGCAGGGGGGGTGCAATCTGGTTCGAATTCCTTCCCAAAATGCGACGCCCGCGCGACCTGCGGACACGAATGCAACTCCAAAAACCCGGGTCCGTGTGAGGGGGTTTTTAGACTCGTTTTTTTGGTCTTTCACCTCATTCTTAGGCTCGCCAGCCTCTTTTAAAAAAAAAAGGCTGTGGGCTTTAAGTGGTGAATGGGTAATGCAGTGGGCTTGTCACTTAGGAGGCTTAAACAGGCTTATTTATAAAAAAAAAAAAATTATATAAATTTTTTTTTTTTTTTTTTGGTGCCCCCGTCAAACGAGTGCCCTGTGCGGTCGATCACCCCGCACACCCTATGGGCCGGCCCTGACTGTACGTCATGATATTGTGGGATGCAAGAGTACGTTGTAACCAATATATAAATTATTATGGAGGTACGTTTGTTGCAAATTAATATGCTGATTACATTTTTTTTTAAGTTGACATTATGGTTTTGTTTGAATTTGTTAAGGATTAATTTAGTGTTAATCGACCTACATGTCAAGTTGTTAACCAAGTATTTGTAATCAATTACATATATATTATATTGCTCCCGGTAAGTCTAACCAATAAGAGATTTAATTTGAATCGTTGGATAATGCTGAAACAAAATCCTGACCTTAGATACACAACAGCGCTTGAGTTATTTTCGGGCGGTTATTTTGCGGTTACTCAATGTTGTAGCATTTGAGTTAACATAGGAGGTATTGTATACATGTATTTCATTGCAATTTAGTAGTTTTATACTAATAAACCCACATAAGATTTTATAATGTTTATTTTTATTTATGGTTGTGTGGTTAAAAATTGTTGTTGGTAGTAATGTATACAAATAATAAAAAAAGGAAAACGCTGCATATGAGACCCATGTCGATCAGTCGTTTATAACACATCAAGACCCGGCCTCTAGACGGGTATAAAACAAGTTAGGAGGGTCTTCAATGAGTGGAACGGGTTGGCGATATTATGGGGGGGGGGGGTTAAGAACAACGTGGTGGGTTATAGAAATATCGGAAATATAACTGTTATAGAATAGCAAAGCACCACAACACGAGCACAAGTCGCGATTATAGAAATCTCGGAAACATACCCGTTACTCAAATCAGTACTGTTGTCATTGATTTAGAATAATATCGGAAGCATACCCATTAATTAACTAGTGAAATAAACAAGATTTCAAATTATCATCCACATTAACTCTAGCTTTTTCACATCACAAGGAATAAATGCAAAAAATTGACCATCCTTCATATGTTTCCTGATCATACTATTCTTCTTTTGGAAGCCCTCCGGTAATTTTATACCCGTAATGTAATGTCTCTTTTTTGATTTTCCTTCAATGAAGAGAGTGTCGTAATCATAAGATGACTTCACTTGATCTCTCCTCAGTCCATGCATAATTAGAGACACGCGTAAGCCTTGACGGGTTACCTTCAAGTAATGCCATCCAGGCAAACTCATATATATATTTAGGTCTCCAAACATAATTTCCTTAAAGAGTGTGAATGATTTGATAGAAGACAGTGTCGCTATTATAGGGCATAATCCCTTGCCTAGAATAGACCGATCAAAGAACATATCTAAAGAAAAAACAAAATAAACAATCAATAGATACATGTAATAGATACATATGGTGAAAATTAACTATACGTACCATAGTAGGCCCAGCCGCGTTTTGTGGTCATGTCACGAAAACTAGAAATAATTTCGTTGGCAATGATATTTAAGATGACGCCATCTTTGTTGGGAGTAGTTACCTCTATCATTCCATCTTTCATCTCTTCCTTGATATCATCACTTGAAAAGGTCTTGTCTAGTAAGTTAAGAGAGACCTCTTTATGTGGTTTGCCTTGGACGAACAAGATTTGTTCAACACATGCCTTCATCTCCTCAACTTTTAGAGCAGGCAAATAAGCCAAATCTACCTTCAGACGTTCATTAGGTATTCTAAGTGATACCCATCTATTTATAGCATCCATCTTCATCTTGAATGACAAATGAGAAATTTTGGGACATTTAACATTTAGCCATGAGTGATCACAGAAATCTGAAAAGGAACAAGAGACATTACATGATATAGATGTGTAACGAAGATATGGAGATCAAGATTTGAATTCAAGTTATTAGGTTAATCTTTTATTTCATTTAGTTATTTGTTTTTCTTATTTTGTGTATTTGTTTTTTCCTATAAGTATTAGGGTTATAGGTTTCTATTGAGAAAGTGTATGTTGATTATTGAATTAAAGAGCTTTGGTCATGGAACATTTGTTTCAATTTATGGTCTTTGATTAATCTTTGTTCTTGAGCCAATTGGATATTCCGTAGAATCAATATCATTACATATGATCAAAATAGCTAATTAAGGCAACTGTTAGAAATAAGAATGGAACCAATACTAGCTAAGGGTTTGGTTCCGGTTATATTTCAAGGAATAAGATATTGGGTCTATATAAAATAAAAAATAAAAATATTGTACATAACAAGCTATTGATCCAAATATATCAAGTTACATAAGAATTAACCGAATACATGCACCAAAGTGAATAGTGTGAACAATATAATTGAGCATAAAAGGAGTCTGAACATCATATACATATAACATACAATTACCAAATCATAGTCATGCTTCACTGCATTAAAAAAATATCAAATTAACATATATGCAATATAATGCATTAAGAACCAACCCCAACCAAATTAATAACCGGTTTAAACAATTTCATAGTTTTAAATCAAATTCCAAACACCTTAATAAGCTTCTTCATTCATATCTTTATAACATATCAAAAAAATCTGTATTTCTTATATATATATTTTATTTTTCAAAACGTATATGCACATCTTATTCATTAAAATAATATTTTTTAGAGTTAACTGTCATTTAAGTAATGTTTTTTTTTTGTTTTTGCCATTTTTATCAACTTTTACTACATTTTCGTTATTGATTTGTATCGATATCCGGCCAGGAAACGATATGCTCTAACATGCAAAAACATAGTCATGCTTCACTGAATTAATAAAAAACAAATTAATTAACATATATGCAATAATGCAAAGCTAAGAAGAAGAAAAGTATCATCTTTTGGCATAGTACTATAACCTCTTTGATGACCAGCATTAATGATGCTATGAAAACAAGATGAAGAAACAAGAGTTGGAAGTAACGATCTTGTGACCAGTTTGGAAGTAATGAGGCGCAATGACGTACCCATTTTTTACTTTAGAATGAAAACAAGATTAGAAGCTTTTTTTTAGTATAACAATTATCATATATATGTGTGTGTGGTGGGGGGGACTAGGGTTTAAGAAATTACTTGGAGAAGAAGGTTCACGTTAGGGTTTAAGAAAATAAATGGGCCATAATTTAATTGAAATTTGGAACAAAGTTTTATGGTATATTACCATTACCATATATTGAAATGGAAATTGTACTACAAGATTTGTCTTATGATATTTATGTCTATAGATTTATCTTTTTATATGTTGACGATGTATACGCAAGTTTCATTACTTCATATAGCGTTGGAGTTGGTACCGTGCGTCATGATATTGTGGGATGCAAGAGTTGGAACCAATATATAAATTATGAAGGTTTGTTGCAAATTAATATGTTGATTAAAATTTTTCTTAAGTTGATATTATGGTTTTGTTTGAATTTTGTTACGGATTTTAGTGTTAATCGACCTTCATGTCAAGTTGTTAACCAAGTATTTGTAATCAATTATATATTATATAAATTATGAAGGTTTGTTGCAAATTAATATTAGATTCCCATCGAGACACAATCTCAATGGTGCTTGATCATAGTTTTAACTTTTAGCTAGTAGATAATAAACAAATTTCTCGCCGCATTAACGCATTTTCAAATAGCACGAATACGTCTCGCAAAATGCGCCGTTGCGTGAGAGATTGTATACATCTAGTTTAGTTTAAAAAGAACTAACTTTATTTTTATCTTTTATACGTTGTATCTTTTAGAATAGTTTTGAATTCTTGGGTTTCTTTAAACATAATTTCTTTTAGAACCACAAAGGAATCATGTGTAATGTTTCTTTAACAACAACTTATTGATTTTTTAGAAGAAATACATAAGATCTACCGGATTTGAAACCAAGACCTAGTAATAAAAACTTTTGAATCGAAGGGTAACAAGGTTTAGAATCCACAGGAGATCTGTAGCCACTGTAAAGTCGATCTTCATGAGCTTGGTAGGTACGGATTTTTTAAATAAAATAAAACATTTAGATTTTACATAGAAAAGATTAAACTATAATTAAGAAGATTTAATTACTACAAATACAATATCTTCTCTGGCCTCTTCTAATAATTTGCTAACCCTTCTCACAACACTGCGCTACTTGTCGCCACCGTATTCATCCTCACATTTTATGTGAATATGGTTCCGACCCAGTAGAACTATGTTCCGTATCGTTCATAATGCGGATCTAATATAAACACCAACAACATCGATATAGGTTTTATTTTCCACAATACTCACGCCGCTAACCTTCTAACCCTAAATCACCCATTGTGATCGGCCAATCTCCACAAACTATCCTCATCTTCTCCGATTGATTCTACAGGTATGTGTGACAAGTTTATCATCTTTCTTCGTTTCATCATCTTCCTTTGTTTCATCATTTGCTTCTTCAATCATCTAGATTAACCAGGATCTGAATGTTTGTATATCAACTTTTCATGAACATTTTTTACTTAGTTAATCGTTCTATAACCCTTATCTGTGATTATCTACTTTATTGTTTACTCGATTGAATGTTCTATAAACTTTATCTGTTTTTTTTGTATGTTATGTGGATTTCCTTTGTTTCATCATCTGCTTCATTCAATCATCTAGATTAAACAGGATCTGAATGTTTGGATATCGACTTTTCATGAACATTGTTTAATCAGTTAATCCTTCTATAACCCTTATCTGTGATTATTCGACTTTATTGTTGTGGCATCTACCCCAAACCCAACCTCGAATGCTCGACTCGAACCCGAAGTCATCTCTCTTTATTGTATTCGTATTTACTTTTCGTAAAAATGTAATATTCCGTAATTATTAATATGAATAAATATGTCGGATTTTACGTTACTCTCGTCTTAAATAATGGATCGAATTATGTCGTATAATATCTAAGTTTACTAATAAATTACTAATTACAATAACTGAATCTCAAAAGTATATAAAATGTATTTTATAAAGAGATTTTGTAAATATTACTAAAGATAAATACTTTCAAGTCAACAAATAACCATTTAAAGTCAACCGTAACTTAAACATTCAAAAACGTCAAATTTATATAAACATTACAACTTAACGTCGTTAAGTTACTTAGTTAAAATAAATATTTATTTAATTTTGGGTGAAAAATGTAAGTTTTGAAACTTATATTTTATATTAAAGTTTTAACTTAAAACAAATAACAAATCAAACTTGGGGGGTTGCAATGTGTAAATGCGAAATTAAATCAAAACCAACCCAACCCTCACGTACGTACCCCCCACCCTTGAACTCTTTTTTTATGGCAGGAACTCCGGCCAAGCTCCAGCCGAGTTCCAGCCACCTCCTAGTCACCATTTTTATACGTTTTGTGTTCATTTCGAGCCTGGTAAAATGTTCCTTATGCTCGGCTCGGACCCATAATCAGCTTTAATATGTTTATAATGCTCAAACAAACATGTTTAATCCGATTGGATAAACACGTATTTCAATTCAAAACCCATTGTACCAAATCATTCAAATCTTGCGATTTAATAAAAACTGAATCAACCAAAACGTCCATCTCGATGATTTAATCATTGATTTAATCATCAATTAATCCTCTTTAAACCGAAATCAAAACTCAATTCATTATACCGTTTCTATTCGAAATTAAACCAAATCAATTGCAGTAAAACATTTATTCAATCTCTCTCTAACTCCATGGCTAATCAATTTGGAACAAAAACATCAAGAACACAGTGTTTGATTTTCTCTTATATCCGAACCTGCAACTTACCAATTGACCATCAAATCATCGTTAACATATGAAATTACATTGGGGCTATTTCTCTTCGCATCATTAAGATCAATTCTGGAGATCGAATTGCATTTTAACAGCCTCTATCTATCAATTTGATTGAGTGTGATGTGGTGACGGTGGAGACCAGGGTTCGAACCTGGTCACAACCATTTTATTTTTGGATCATATTTTTTATATATAACATATATTTAGGAATGTTTAAACCCAAGAATGTTTTTTTACAAGGAGAATTATTCTACAAAAGATTTTAATCTAAGAAGACTAAGATGAATATATGACCTTTAGATATCTCTTTAATGGTTAAGATCAATTTGTAGAAAAAGAATTTGGTGGAAGGGTAGATTAGTCATAGCCACTTTTGTTGACTTTCTCTCTTCACATGCAAGACACATGTCAATTCACCCACTTTTTGTAAAACGTTCATAACTTTTGGATACGATATATTTTTTTTTTAAATTACAACAAAAAAACAAGCGTTTTGTTATCTTTAAAATGAGTATAATATTGATATATAAAAAATTAAAAAAAAATTCAGCACATGTTAAGTTCGTGTGTAATATCATGTGATTGTGTTATATTATAACTAGTGAAATATTATTTTTATTAAGTCATTATGTAATATCATCTCATTGTAAAGATTTGTCGTGTCATCATACGTGTTTGTAAATTATCACCGTGTAACAAATTGTTAACATGTGTTTAAAAAATTTTCAAAGACAAAGTCATTTTTTGTTACAAAATGTGAGAATGATACAATAGTAAACAAAGACACAATGACACTTTTAAAAAAATATAACTCACAATATAAATCAAATTAAAAAAAATGGTTCAGAGACGTTATTCTCCATGTAATCCTTTTTCAAAAAAAAAATAAACGAATAATTAAAAGAAAATTAAAAAAATTACCATTTTTTATATTTTTTTACAATAGACAAAATGAAAAAAGACACAATGATAAAACAATAATTTTTTTATGTTTCGTTTATTTATTTTGAAGGAGGATGACATGGGAGCAATGTCTTCAAAATAGTTTTTGTGTAATTATGTAATTATTATTAGATCATTATGTAATCTTTATCAAATAAGGTTACACAATTACCTGATGGATGACACAACAACCCAACGGATGATACAATGACCTTTTAGAAGACATAATGACCTGACAGGAGACACAATGACCTGATGGAAGACACAATGAGCTGAAAAATGTGAAAAAAAATATGAAAAATTTTTTGTTTTTTATATCAATATTATACGCGTTTTAAAAGAAAAAAATGCTCGTTTTTATGGTGTAATTTATTTAGAAAAATAAAATTGTATGTAAAAGTTATACACGTTAAAAGAAAGGGGAGAATTGACATGTGACTTTCATGTGAAGAGAGAAAATTTTAAAAAAATGAGTATGACTAAAATACTCACTCACCTAATTTAACTACAAGTCACATGTCAATCTTTTATTCCTTCTTAGTCTTTTAGATTAAAATCATTTGTAGGTGAACCTCGAGGAGAGTTATCCTATAAAAGATTTTAATCTAAGAAGGCTAAGAAGTATTTATGACCTTTAGATATCCTTTTAATGGTTGAGATTAGGGATGAGATCGGGACGAGTACCGGTACCTATTTTTAAGAAAAGTGGGTACCGGTACCGAATTTAGCGGGACGGTATCGGTACCGGTATTTCGGTACTGGTACCACGTTGGTACCGGTTTCATGTTTTATCTTTTTTAAATAAAATTTATTCGCTTATTTCGGTTTAATTTTATACTTTTTAATATAACTATACTATAATATACTTGAATATAAGAAAAAGAAATGAAATATGGTATAAATTAATTAAAAATCATATAAACTTCATTAAATTTAAAAGTTAATAATCTAAAAAATATTATAAAATGACTCAAAGTTGTAAATAAAACACTTTATAACATTAAGCATGTAATACACAACATTCATAATATCTTAAATTATATAAAATATACTAAAAAAACTAGTTTTTACTAAATCGGTACCAACGTGGTACTAACCGGTAAAGTACCGGTACAGCCTAGTACCGGTACCGAGTTTCAGGAAAAGTGGGTACCGGTACCGATATTACTAAGTCGGTACGGTACCGGGACGGTACCGGTACTCGGTACCAAAAGCTCATCCCTAGTTGAGATTAATTTATAGGAAAAGAATTTGGTGCAAGACACATGTTAATTCCCCCACTTTTTTAAAACGTTCATAACTTTTGGATACGATATTATTTTTTTTAAAATTACACCAAAAAAACAAGCGTTTTTTAATCTTTAAAACGCATATAATATTGATATATAAAAAATAAATTTTTTTTTCGGCACTTGTCTAGTCCTTGTGTAATATCATGTGATTGTGTTATATTATCTATCACTTTTATCGATTCATTCTTAAGTCATCATGTAATATCATCTTATTTTAAAGATCTGTTGTGTCATCTTATGTATTTAGAAATTATCACTGTGTCACAAATTGTTAATATGTGTTTGAGAAATATTCAAAGACAAAGTCATTTTTTGTTACAAAGTGTGAGAATGACACAATGGTAAATCACAATATAAATCAAATTTTAAAAAAGTGGTCCAGAGACCTTGTTCCCTATGTATTCCTTTTTCAAAAAATAAATAAACGAAAAATTAAAAAAATTACAGTTTTTTTATTTTTTAAATTAGACACAATGAAAAAAACACAATGAAAAAAGACACAATGAGAAAATAGTAATTTTTTTTAAGTTTTGTTTGTTTATTTTTTAAGTAGGATGATGTGGGAACAAGATCTTTGAAATACTTTTTGTGTTATTGTGTAACTAGGTTAGTGCCCGCGCTACGCTCGGGGCATAACACTCATGTGATGATTTTAAGGATATTTATGGACATGAACGATTCCAATCAGTTTTGAGATAAACCTGTGGTAAACCTGAAACATAAAATTTATGTAAAATCTTGTTGTTTGGTATAACAATATTATAATCAAATTAAAGAGAATTAGACGTTCGGTTTTATGGTGTAATTTTTGTTAAAACAATGTCGTATAAAAAGTTTTGTATATTTTAAAAAATAATTATGTATTTAATTGTATGTTATTAATAATTTTATCTCTAAGTTTTATTTTTATACCCTAATAAATATAACCTTGCCCAAACACACCCTTAGTAGGAGAGGATAAAAATGTAAAGTCTTAATTTTTTAAATACTTTGCTAAATATTAGGGGATCAAATGAAAATTAATATTATTATAATATTATAGATACATACATAATTTTTAAATATAACAATATTATTAATTTTGAGAGAATCTCTCAAATAATGCCAACTAAGCAAATGGATCTCAAATGATGCCAAGTAAGCAAATATGATTTTGCTATATTATATAGAAGATTCTTATTAGATCATTGTGTAATACTTGTCAAATAAGATTATATACAATGACCCGATGAATGACACAACAACCCTATGGATGACACAATCACACAATGACCTGACGAAAGACACAATGACTTGACAGAAGACACAATGACCTGACGGAGGACACAATAAGCTGAAAAAATGTGAAAAAAGTTCGTTTTTTATATCAGTATTATACGCGTTTTAAAAAGAAAAAAATGTTCGTTTTTATGGTGTAATCTGTTTTAAAAAAATAATGTCATATGTGAAATTTATAAACGTTTAAAAAAAGGTGGGGGAATTGACACGTGACTTGCATGTGGAGAGAGACTATTTAAAAAAGTGCTAGAACTAGAATCACAAGTGCTAAGCCTAGAAGCACATGTGATTCTAAGTTGAGCACATGTGATTTGAGGTTTATCACATGCGATTCTACTTTTAGAACATGCATTTGAGGATTATCACATGTGTATCTAGATTTAGCACATGTGATTTCAGGTATAGCATGTGTGATTGAAGTTTATCATATGTGATTTAACTTTTAGAACATGCGATTTATAATTTTAGCACATTTATTTGGGGTTTTGTAAAATTGTTAGTTGTCTTTGGTTGGAAGTTTATCACATGTGATTTTAGTTTTAGCACATGTGATTTAAGGTTTAGCACATGTGATTTAAGGTTTAGCACATGCGATTTTAGTTTGAGCACATGTATTTGAGGTTTAACACGTATAATTATAGTTTTAACACATGTGATTTGAGGTTTAGTACATCTGATTCTAGTTTTAACACATGTGATTTGAGGTTTAACAAATGCGATTCTAGTTTGGCTCATTTTAGTTAACCTCTAAAAGGTAAAACCTAAAATTAATAAAAAATCAAGCAAGTAAAAAACAATTAATAATAATCAGTGAAACTAATAGTAATAATATTAATGAATCGAAAATAATAAGTTAATGCTATAGCACGCAATGGTTTAAGCATTTTTTTGTGAGTCGTTCACCCAGTATCACGAGTTCGAATGCACACTTAGCTCGTTAAGGCTCAAGTTTGGCTCATTTTAGTTTAACAAAGCTCGAGCTAAAGCTCGGCTCATTTCTTACTTTGTTTTCAAAGCTCGAGCTCGGCTTGTCGAAATTTTTTAAAGCTTAAGCTAGCTTGTTTAGTATTTAATTATTTTATATATGTTTTTATATTTAAATTTATATATATTTATAATCATACATCTTATATATAACAAATACATATTATTTAACCTTTTAATCCTAATTATATAAATATTTTTAATTATATTTATGAATATATATTTATAATACTAAATAAAAAACATAAACAAAAAACTCTTTTAAAGCTCGACGAGGTTTGAATGCAAAACCCAAGCTCGATAACAAAAAAATCATTTTAAAATATAAATGTTAAAATCTAAACCTTTTATTCATAATTTTATAAATATATTTTTACCGAGTCGATCTCAAGTAGCTTGTGCGCGAGCCGGCTTGACTTATTTACACTCGTAGATAAAATATAAATTTTAATATTTAAACCCAAAACTAACCCTTAAAGCTAAACAATATTAGGTAAAATAAAAAAGAATAAAATTAAACAAAATCAACAAAAAAAGCTATGAAAAAAACGTTACATAAAAAATAAATTCAATACCAATCTAGATAAAATCTAAGTCTTAAAATCAAATCATAAAACTAATAAAAAAAAACCAAAAAAAGACAAGATAAATAGTCCAATGGTAATTAAGGTGCGATCCAAGCGTATGGTCACAGGTTCTAGACTGACGGCACACTTTTTTCTTTTCTTTTTTAAACATGCAATGTATAGGATTATAGGGTGTAGGTGTTCTCCACCCAAAATTAATCAAGATGATCCAAGGGCCAAAAATCGTTCCCTAGTTCCCCGGTAAAAAAAGGGTTCCCCATTAAACTTTTCCATATATATATATATATATATATATATAAATAAATGAGAAATTTTAAGAGACCATCTAGTTTTGAGGACTTGTGAGAACCTTACTTCCTAAGTTTTTTTATAGAATTTTTTTGGCTCAAATGTTGTGTATATTAAAAACTAGATCCTGGAAAAAAGAAAATAAAAAAAAACGTTTTCGTCGTTAAAAAACGTATATGCAACTAAAAAATATTTACAGCGAAAAACGCTGGTGTAATTTATTACACCTATGTAATATGACGTAAATATTTTTTACTAACATATACGTTTTTTAACGACGGAATTTTTTTTTTTAATTTTCTTTTTTCCATGTTTTAGTTTTTATTAATACACAACATTTGAGCCAAAAAAATATTACGCAAAAGCTCGGGAAGTAAGGTTCTCACGAGTTCTCACAACTAGAGTGTGTTATCAAATATAAACCGTTTAAAAAAAAGCCAAATACGTTTTAAGTTAATTTTTCTCTTGAGATTAATAAACTTCTTGTAAAATCGGATCACGAGGTTTTAAGTAATTAATATTGTTTATTAAGATCAATGTTATTTCTATTACTATTTATATCTGTTTTTATGATTAAATAACTTTATATATTCTTAATCTTTTACCGAAAAACCCCCAAATCACAATTCAAAACCCTAGATTTCCTATTTTCTTAGACTCTTATTGTTTCAATTATAGTATTTTATACATTATGTTTTACTAAGTTAGGATTGTCATTTAATTAGGTGATTCTAATATTTGGACGATCCTCCGTTCTATTTAGAGTATTTACTATTTGTTCGTGCTCGAGTTTCAAGTTAACTAAACTCACTCCCCTTTTTTACTTTTACGTTTTGGGGCCGGAATATGTGTTCTATTACAATGCAATGTTTTCTAATTTTTTTCAATTTTCAAAAGAGATCATACAAGTGTGTTAGTCTTGTTGCAACATGACGCGGTCTTATGTAATAGTTTAAAGTAGTATTATTACTTGGTACTCCAACCGGTACATTGTTATCGCTAATGGTTTGACAAAACCACTTACATGTACAACAACGATAGGTGATTTAAACCCGGTCATTCAATTACAATGTTGCAATTATAATGTTACAAGTTGTTTTTCGATGTTACAAGTTGCTATACGATGAAACAAGTTTCTATTACTATGCCATGTTCCTAAGTTGCTAAATAATTATTGATAACTTAAATATCGAGACGGTTACGTGACAATTGCTTGAAAAGTTACCTTTAATTAATACATGAGTTGGTTCCTCGTGATAAGTGACTACAAGTTATGTTACAATGAGGTTTTAAATGTGTGGGCAAGGGGTCATGGTTGAGAATAGTATGAAATGGCTATACATGTAAGATTGCTCAACATATTTATGATGATCTCGAATTTTATACTATTGTTTATCAGTTGTGGTTTACTCACTAGCTTTTATAGCTAACTTTATTTTTCACATATTTCAGGTGGTTCTTGAGATTGATTTTATTGCTATGTATTCAAGACATAGGATGCCTTGTACCTAGAATAAAGACTTTGTATTTACTGTTGCGTATTTAATCTTTTGTCGTTTCCATTTAAGTCTTATGTTCCAAAATTTACGTTAACATTATTATCCTTTAATAAATGAATACCATGTGCTTTCTTTACTATTGATATCCAATTCCTATGACAACCCGGTGTTTCCGCCGCCGGGTGGGGTGTCACAATTGTTTACTCGATTGAATTTTCTATAAACCTTATCTGTTTTTTTTTATGTTTCATATAAATTGGTTGTTTACTCGATTAACTGCTTTATTGTTTACTTGATTAACTGATTTTTTTAACAGCTGCATAATAATTGATTGTTGTTTCATATAAACATGGTAATCATATTCATAGTTTTGGCACAGACCTATATTTTAGTCAGCTACTACCAAAACAAACATCATCGATTTATTGATTTTTAAAAGACTTCATAATTGATTTTCCATATATTACCATAAACCTATATGACATTGGTATATTTTCATTCCTTTCAGTTCAGGAGATGCCTCGTGATTTCTTCCAGGTGGTCTGCTATAGATGAACTGGTAAATAAACAATTTTCTTTTGATTTTTGTTAGATTGATATTTTTTTATTTCTAATTACCTTACATATATATTTTTATTATAGCGACTTTCTAAGAAGTGGGTTATAAAACACCTTACAGCTTTACAAAACCCATACAGTACTGTTATTCTATAAGATGAAGGTCACGTTTGGAATCTCAAACTCTTCAGAAACAATGATGGTGATACTACTTTAACCAATGGCCGGTTAAATATTGTTCACACTTATGGAATGGAACCAAAAACAATCATCCATTTTCAACCATTAGATGGTGAAGCAAAATCTTTTAGTATCAATGCTTTCAAGAATCCATTCGCAGGAAGATCATTCTATTTTATCTTCCTTAAAAATATACCTTAATGTGTTAGTATCTTCCTTTTTTTTAACTATTAATTGAATTATGCCTCTTAGCTTTGTTTTTTGGTTTTTGCAGGTTTTAAACTCAGACTTTGTTGCAAAGTATCTTGGAAAGTGCCAACTGGGGGATTATTTAACTTTGAAGTTTAAATGAATACGATTCATATGCTGTTTAACTAGCTGAATCTCAAGAGGGTTTAGTTTTTAGTAAAGGATGGGAAGTGATTACAAGGATTGGTTCTTTCCAATTTGCATCATTTCTCATTTTCACATTCCTAAGCGATAGGATTCTTGAGTTGAAGTTATTTGTTCTGACTGCCACTCAGATTTTGATTCCTCCCCAACGGGAACTTTCAGAATAGCAGGTTTGAAACAATGCTTATCCTTAAAAAAATAACAATGCCCCTGTATATTTTATTGAAATAACAATAACCCTCCCTCATACTAATTTATCGACTAAAGTTGTTTTGAGCTATTTTTTTGAAACTACTTATTCTATCTTATTATTATATCTTAGGTTTTAATGCAAAGGTCTGAGCGTACAACAGAAAGGATGCTTGCAGCTCAAAAGTGTCAAGCTAGCATCACACCTGAAGAAGTGATCAAATTTAAAGTCAAAGCTGAGTCGTCAAGAGTTGTGAGTTTCTGATTAATCATTAATCAATAGTTTAATTTTTACATACTTTATCTAACATATTCCATTAAACTGTTCATCGCTTGCCTAAGAATGTTATTGATGATGCGGGTCTGGACGATCAGCCGGTTCTGGATTCATGGAAGCTCAAGTTCATTGATGGTTCAGTCCATTTTGTTGACGTGAGGAAAGACAATGACAGGTCTAGAGTTCGTTACTCATTGATGCAATGGTCTGATCTAATGGGAGTTTAATGCCATCAATGTTGGAGATCAAGTTGGCTTCACCTTTTACCCATCAAAACGATTTCTGCTAATTGATGAGGTAGTTCTCAGAAAATCTCAGCATTAGTTCTTACAACTTTGTCATCTATCTAAGTAAGCAATGGCATTGTCACTAAACTATCTATACAGCTAGCCTTACCAGTCATTTTGGTTGTTGTTCTTTCTAATGACTGTTATTAAAAATTAATCTTTTAGTTAATGGTATGAAAGCTTTTGATCAAATTTGTATGAGCGAAATATTAAATTTTGAGCTCCTTTTTTTTACAAATAATTTTTTTATTAATACTTCTATTTTCAAATGTTAGATAAATCGTTCTTACATCTTTATTTTATTATTAAATTTTAACAAATAATGGATATGGTTTTATATTCTTAGCAAATAAATGTGAATAACATTAAATCGAATCAATTTATTTAAGAGAAGATCAATTTATTAAAATTTATTTTCAAAATCGTTTTTACATCTTTATATTTTGTAAAATTTTAATAAATCGATGGAGATAGTTTTATATTCTTAGCAAGTAATCTTATCAATTTATATCAAGATCATAAATTTTTTAATTTTAAATGTTTGGTCAACTAACTTAATCGAATACTTGTAATTTCATTTCCTTACTTAGTGTGTAACTTTCCAATCACCTTAAATGATTTCGTATATCTACAAATCGAATACTTGAATTTGGAAACTTACCTTTAGTATATTTTTATCACTTAATCATTTTTATCAGTTTATCATTTCCTTATTTAGTGTGTAACTTTCCATTTCCTTATTTTCTTAATCAAATACTTGTAATTTTAGTTTCTTGTAATTTCCTTATCACTTAATATTATTATCCAGAAACTTATCTTTAATATATTTTATGATTTACCTTATATCTACAAATCAATCATCCTAATTGATGTCATATCTTCATTTTATAGTAACTAAAAAAAATCTATTATCTTTTTATTTTCAGGATTTATTTATAATCATTTCCATAAATATAATCTAACTTATCACTTAACACATCTCATTTTATATCGTATTCAAACTATTATCTTCTTATTGCAAACAATTCAAATATGTCTAGCAATCATCCCGTAGAATCATCATCCTCCATGAAGACTACAAGGTACTCTTACACACTTAATCTTTAATTAAACATATTTATACAACATCTTATCGTTTGTGAGAATTATCCCCCAGAATCATCACACTGTTGTAACCTTGTATTTTCTAGAATCATTACTCACTTTAATTTTAATATTGTTTCGCAGTATCCATATCGTTGCTGAGAATCAACAAAATATTGTTTTAACTAAGCTGAAGGACTTGTCTCCTTAAGTCAAAAAGTGGAGATTATATTAACCCAATGATAATAACCATTTAGCTCATATTGTTGTTTATATCTTTTTTTTATAGATATTATTGGGATGTCAGTTGCTACTATGATATGGAACCTTTTAAGTTAAAAAGTGGAAAAGAATCGATGAAGTGCACTATGCAACTGCAGGATAAACAGTTTGAATCCTTTCTTTAAAACTTTTTTTATTAAATATTTTTTATTTACTAACGGTTTTATCTTTTATTCAGAGATGACAAGATATATGTTTATATTCGTATCATGTTTATGTTCCCCGGTGATGAAAAAAAATATTTAAGTTTAGATTCTTTTTGTCTGTCTGATTTTGTTAGTGAAGTATTTTATGAAAACCTTTACTCACCAGACATTTTGAATGAACTTAAACTATTAGGTGTTTCTAATCATCAATTAGTTTTGAAAGTTGGTGTTCCAATAATGCTACTTAGAAACATTGATCAAAAGAATGGCTTGTGCAATGGAACGAGGCTACGTGTACTTTATCTGGGTAATAAGTTGATTGAAGCAGAACATATATCGGGTGCTAATATTGGTACTAGAACTTTTATTCCACACCTAAGTCTTTCAGCGTCTGATAAGAAGATACATTTCAAGTTCAAAAGAAGGCAGTTTCTTGTTGTGGTTTGTTTTGCTATGACTATAAACAAGAGTCAAGGACAATCATTATCTAGGGTTGGCCTATACCTCAAAGATCCTGTTTTTTCACATGGAAAACTTTACATCGCATTGTCGAGGGTTAAAAGCAGAGCATGCTTGAAAATTCTTATACAAGACAAAATTGGCAATGTTACCAACCATACAACTAATGTTGTCTACAAGGAAATATTTGGAAATATGTAGTTCAACATTTGTATATCATCATACTGTTTTTGAATGTTACTATTCTCATCGTTTATCACTGTTTTCATATTACCATATTGTTCAACAATGTTTTCATATTTACATAATTTATAAGCATTCTAGGTTAATCATTTTTTCAATACTATAAAACTATATTTACATTTTATCGTTTTACATGTGGGTAACCGCGAGTGTTAACCTATTATCTCTAATAAAATAAAGCAAAACATGATTGGCTTATGTGACGTTGTTTGAGGGTGTTTTTCTTATGTTGCATAATTTGAGTTTATCTGACAATAATAAATTAATATTTATCAATTTCATTTTGGTCCTATAATGTCTAGTAGAATATTGAAAAATTAAGAGTAATTACATTTTCAACACTTTCGTACTAGGGGTGTGCATGAGTCAATTTATATTTTATATGGTATAAAAAGAAAACTTATGGATAAAATAGATAATAACATACAATTAAATATCTCGGTACTTTTTAAGGATACATAACATTTTTATATGAAATTTTATTTTACAACCATAAAATTAAACATTTAATTCTCTTAAATTTGAGTTTAATATTGCTATACTAAAAATATACTCCCTCCGTCCCATTAGAAGTGTCCTACTTTGAAAAACACAAAGTTTTAGGCACATTAAATGATGGGTATTTTTGCTTGTCATTTGACAATAATACCCTTGACAATAAATATTATTGTGGGTCCATCATATTGTTTGTTTTATGTTATTAAGGGCAAATTTGGAAGTTTACCAATAAATTTTAAAAGTGGACACTTTAAATGAGACAATTAAAAAAGGCAATATGGATACTTCTAATGGGACGGAGGGAGTAATTTTTTTTAAATAAATTGTGTGTTTCGGTTTACCACGATTTTGTTTTAAAACTATTTGGAACCATCTGTGCCGTCATAAAAAAACCTTAAAATCACCACTTAGGTGTTGTTTATCCAATAATAACTAGAGGTGTTCAAAAAAACCGAAATCCAAATAAAACCGAAATCCGAACCGCATCCGAATCCAAAAAAACCGAACCGAAATCCTTATTCGGATTTCGGATCGGATTTGGATCGGATCCGAATTCCTTATTTGGATTTCGGATCGGATTTCGGATGTCATTATTTTTTAATTCGGTTTATTCGGATATCCAAATAAACCGAATAAGAACTCATAATATTTTTAGGATTTTAACCATACCCATAGTGTCTTAACATATATAAGCCCAATACTCCCTATATTAACCCTAAATGGTGTCGATTAAAAGTTAGTGGAATATTGGTGTGATTGCTAGGAATCTGGAGACGTATTAATTTTTTTGAAGTATTTTTTTATGGCGGATTATTTATCTTTGAACAATGAGTTATGTTTGTATCTTAATTATTTTCCGGTTTGTATGGTTTACCATTGTGGCTTTAAACTAGTAAACGTTAGAATAAAGAGTTGAAAAAAATAAATACGAATAAGAAGTTAAAAAAAGTTGTTGTTTGGTTTTATTCGGATTATTTGGATAGATTCGGATTATCCTAATCCAATCCGAATTAAATTCGGTTGGATTCGGATCGGATCGGATATTTCCTTATTCGGATCGGATATGGATGAGGTTACAAAATTTTCAAATCCGAATAACCCGATCCGAACAACTTGAATAATCCGACATCCGATCCGATGAACACCCCTAATAATAACGATGGCACTAAACTTCTACGTGATATAAGTAAAGCTTGTTTGGTTTCAAAACTCTATTTTCGATAATAATTCACCTTACTAAAAGAATCGAATTAATTAACACAAAACTGCACTTTTGGTCCTTTATGTTTATACAAACATGCATTTTCAGTCCTTTAAGTACAAAAATCATAATTATCATCCTTTGTCTTTTAATTTGTTGTATTATTGATCCTTTATCACTAACGGAGTTAAATATTCCAGTTAAGTCAAGGGCAAATTAGTCTTTTTACCCCTAAAGGACTATTTCTGTAATTTTAAACTTAAAGGACTATTTCTGTAATATTAATATCTTTTAACTAAAACGTTAGTTTATTATTTTTTTTAAACTTTTATAAATATTACCATATAGTTAAATTGTATATAACCATCGCTATACAAAGCGACTTTGAGTTTTTTTCTCAAAAAATAAACATGTATAGAAAAGTTTATTAATGAAACGAGTGATTTAAAAAGTATTTATGAAAATCGATGTTTTAAAATGACTTTAATTTTCCACTTCGATTAAAAAGTATCTATTTAAATAAAATGTTATCACAAGAATGTTATTTAGAACAAATTAATACCACTTTTAAACATTCTAAATAACTAATTATGTATTGGTTGAAGTTATTGTGCATTGTGTATTTTTGGTGTATTATTGTAAGAATGCAGTCAAAGGAACTGCGTTTGACTTCATTCCGACGACACTAGAACTGGTTTGTCAAACAATTCTCCTAATCTTTTATGGGTGTCGAATCCACCAAATAAATAAAAGTGAACCTAGTAGTATGGTGAAAGCAAGGTTCGTGTCCTCAGGGATACGTGTTAACAATTTTATACCAAAATGATTTAGTGCAAGTATGAGTATAGAAAAATGGGGGGGTTTTAATTAAAACTTGATATTAAATAAAAACAAATAAATTAAACTAGACTTTGGAAATATAATTGTGAAATAAAACAGCTTTGAGAAAATTCAAATTTTATAAAATAGTTTCAACACAAGGGTTATTTCTAGGTTCGATTCGGTTTATGATCATCAACGATTGAAGTGCAATGATTATTTTATTAAATGACTTGTATCAATACTAGACATCACGCCGTTCGGACGTCCCCTTCATCTAATGTCTAACCAAACGCCGTTCGTTGATTAGAGCCAACTCGTTACCTTAAGCTCACGCAGTTCGGATCTTAACGTGCGAGTTGCAACGATGAAAGTACCAATTATAATTAGACATTCACGCCGTTCGGAATGTTCAATCACATTAAATAATCTCTATAACTAAAATGAGCTCATAGACAAGCACAAATAGTTACTTGTTCCTTTGATCAAATATTAAAACTTTATTAGGGTTTTAAAAAGTGATGAACTTTATTAGAATAATTAACAAGGTGATCAAATTCATTAACATTCTAATTTGACAACGAGTTGAACCCGTTTTCTAAGGCCAAGAAATTACTTAAACATGGCCATTCAATAAGCAATTCGACAAACGTTTCACATACGAGTACGAATTAAAACCATAGAAATAATACCCAAGTATCAAAACTAATTGGTCTCTAGCCTAGCATGACTAGATCAAACAATCCAGAGATAAAACAAAACATAACTAAAAACTTACGCAATCGGAACTGAATCAATTATATCTTTGATAAAGAAAATTGAAGTTTCCAACTTTTTCTTTTTGCTCTTCTCTGCGCTGCTGCTTCTCAACTCTCATGCCCCCTTTTTCTTTCCTTTCTTCTTTTTTTCTTTGTTAACCGTCATGCACAACCCCCCCCCCCCCCACCCACCAAGGCCCACTATCTCCATTTTCTTTTCTTAATTGATTTTTGAAAGGCGCGAAAGATAATTTGTTTTAGGTTTAAGGTTAAACCCATGTCTCTCAAACATTAGAATAATAATAATTTCTAAGTTATAGAAATTATTAAATTCCAAACAGCAGCTTTAAACGGCCGTCTAAAATACAAGCATAAATTCTGCACGGCCGTCTAAAGTGTATGTTTCATAATTTCTCTTCAAGTTCCAAACTTTTACCATCCACAATCCATCCAATGCTTCCGCAAGCCTTTGTCATCTCCCACAAGTGTCCCACAACCTACAAAACAACCAAAATAACCAAAGTAGACTCTATTCCAACCAAAAACTAATATTTACAAAATATAGTAATTAGAACGAGTCAAATGCATGAAATATGACTAAAACAAACACTAAATGCATTATAAATAATGCCTAAATATGCACCTAACAACCTTCTCACCCCAAAACCTAAAACCCCAACCTCCACCCAAAAAACCCTAAACCCCCACCTCCTCCAAACACTCAACACCTACTCCCACCCCACACCACCCACAAAAAAAACCTAGGATCGTAGAGTTCGATGATATGTTTCTAACGCCGATGGAAAGTGGCTAAACAGAGTTCGTTTGATTTTCTTCTATAATAGTGTACCGGAATTACATGCTGTGTTATTAAACACATGGTTTTATTGACATAGGATGATTGTACAATGTGTATTTTCGACATATTAGTGTAAGAAGGGAATCAAAGGAACCCCGTTTGACCTTATTCCGACGACGTTGGAATTGGTTTGCCAAACCATTCTCCAATCCCATCGACCTCGAAACCAAAACCCCCACCCAAAAAAACCTAAACCACCCACCCCACCCCGAAAAGCCTAATACCACCCCCCCTAAAACCTGAATCCACTCACCCACCCAACTCCTACCCCCAAAAACCTAAACCCACCCCTAGAAAACCTAAACCCCCACCCCACCCTCAAAAAACCTAAAGCCCAATCTATCCCTAAAAACCTAAACCCCGCACCCACCAAAAAAACCTAGGATCGTAGAGATCGATGATACGTTTCTAACGCTGGCAAATGAGGTCAAACAGAGTTCGTTTGATTGTCTGCTGATAGTTCTAGATGAACTGAGCTAGGATCTAGATTTGAGATTGTTTGATGATGTTGTTTGCGATCAGTGATGCGGAAACTCACTGATCACGCATTGATGCTTGAATGTTCATGAAGATCAATGCAATGTATGATGATGATTGATGATAATATGAATAGGTGAATTGTATTAGATCACAATGGAGAGGTTACAAGGGATATGGAATGAAATGTAGGCAACTCTTTTACAAATGACCTAGGTGATGGTATTTATAGTCCATACCATTCACCTTACATTTCAACCTAAACACGTGCAATTAAGCACAAACGCGCATTTAAGCACGAAACGATTACACAAATATTCTAACGTCAAATACAATTAATGTACGTCTTCACCTGTGCTTGCTCGTGATGATGCTCGATATCTTCACTCGCTTATATTTGGAAAGTGACATCTTCAAATAACCCCAACAGTACTCCCCCTAAGATGACACTTTACAAATCTGACATATCAGCTTAAATCTTCATGTGGCGAGTATAGAGAGCAACTTAAAGTTTTGGTATGCATTATCTTCAAGAGGACCCAACAGTACTCCCCCTAAGATGATGCTGCCAAAACTCTGTCTTTCAACAAGCAATCTGCATCCTTCTCTCCCTTTTAGAGTGACATCAGAGGCTATGGAAAGAAATAAGCAGAGAGTAGATTCCGGTGAATCTATATATCAGCAACGAAATTTTCTTCAACTGTTGAAGTAAAATGCGAAGACTTCTTTGACTTAGAATAATCCCCCTCAACTTTTGCTTTAGAGGTTAATGAGATCTGTGTATGAGATATTAAGAGGAGGATTCTTAACACTCAGCAATCTGACATGGAGATCTTTGGACTGGAATCAGGCATGAACAAGAACATCTTCAAGTCGCGTGGAAGCTTGTTCTGCAATGGAAACTATTCCTGCAACTCAAAGAAAAAACATTATAACTTAGGCAATAATGTGCATTTATCATCAATGTAAAGATTAAGTTCCCAATCGGATGAGATATTGCTTGATGAACAACTCCTACATCAATAACACATGTAAACTGCCAAAACAAAAGAAAAAGATTAAAATGACAATCTTTTTGTTCTTTTTGAATTTTTCAATGTTTTTGATATTTTTTGGAATTTTCTCTTTACATTTATGAATCTTTAACCTGTAATGAGATCATACCAGCAATTTATCCAACACATGTTTTGCAATTTTGAGAATAGACATTTGAATTGTGAAGTAATTGAGTGATGAATTGTTGAACAAATCAATTAGCTCGAAGTGACACACCTACTTTTTCTATTCTTGATGATCAGTTAGGTTGATTAGGAATATGTTTTGAGTGACCCATACCTTGCACATTAGAAAGTTATACACTTCATCTAAATATCCCGAGAACACCTCAACACGTCAGGTCACTTACAATCATACTCAGTGTGGAATAGGTTATCTATTTGGATTTGGTCCACTTTGGGACTTTTTTTGGAATTACTTTTTGGAATTATCTTTTGCTTATGTTCCCTTTGGGAATCTTCTGAATTCCATTTTGGAATTTTTGGTGATGGTCCATCTTTGGGAGTCTTTTCTGTTCCATTTTGGAATCTTTTGCTGCACCTTGAAGCTCAAAAGAGACTTCAAGTAAGACTTCAGGTCTATGGGTACCACAACAAAGAAGCTCACGGATGCGGTTCATCACACTGAATAGATTGCATCATTACCCGATGTAATTTGGATGCTTCACAAGATATCTATTTGATTTGTATAAACGTTTCACATGCACTAAGATGTTTCAACCACAAAAACTCATTAGAATTTAGTTAAATCATCATGGAATGTACTTGTTCAGTATACTTGTCTGAGCTGTCTCGCACATCAATTTTCACGTTTCAGTCTTTATTGTTGAAAATGATGCATTGAATAACTCTAGTGTACTATCATTTGTCATGTACGTGCAAGTAGATTCAACATATTTTTGGGTTTTTTCTGATTTTTTTAAATAATAATTTCTCCCCCTAAACTTTTAAATTTCTAAGAAAATTGAAAGTTTAATGAAAAGAAAATGGCAGAAATGTTATCAACATATGAAGAGTGCATGCAATATACTTAATCTAAACAGACGAAATGAAACATCGGTTGTTTCTTGCACAACCATCATTGTTTGATTTTTGAAAATGCTTATTTTTTTTTAAATTCCTGCAATGATTCCTTTTTGTTTCCAACTCCATTTGATGTCAGTTGCATCGAAAGCATCATGAACAATATTCGGTATCTTGTCATGATAAGGGATCAGCCACGATCTTCTTTTCTTTGTTTGACCGGCCTCCATAACTGTCCCTAACACACTAACAAATTAGTTAGAGGTAATGACCCAAACAATTTCGGTTTTAGGTCGTCCAAATTCATCAACATAAGAGATATTCTCATAAGTGCAAGGAATACCTTTAGGTGGCGGTTCTGATGATACAATGTAATTTGTACCTTCATCTTCTTTCATGGATTGTTAGTCAAAAGAGAAATTATAGTCATTTTCAAAAAGATTATGAATTTCTTTTAAAAACAGGTTTTGTTGACTATATTTCTTATTCAAAGATTGATTCACTATTGGAATCATTTTATCATTTAAATCGTGATTTCCCTTTTTGTTTTTGACAAACTTTGGTGTCCATGTATCATTGACATGTTGATTTTCATCAAAAGAATGTCTATGATGAGATCTTTTAAAGTTAGAAACGTACCTGGAAGGGTATGCACATGATGAACTTCTTTGGACTGACCTTCTCGGCTTGTAGTAGCATTCAGATGTGTTGTGATTGACCATGTCACAAATAGAGCAATACTTGTTGTAGTAACATTCCATTGTGTCATGGTTGTACATATGACAGTTGGTGCAGTACTTGTTGTAGCAGCATTCAGATGTCATGTGATTGTACATCTCACAAATCTCGCAGTACATCTGATGAGCCTTAAAGGGAGACTGCTTTCTTTTCTTCTGAGAAGTCTTTGCTGTTGAAGATTGTTGTTTATGAGAAGCTTTGGCATTTGAGTCTTGTTGAATCTTGATTGAAGAAGATGGAGTCTTGAACTTGTTGGCTTTTGAACCATAAAGAAAGACACCTTGACTGTAAATACAATCTGAGATATAATGAGTTTTAGAGTCACAGATTAAACAGTATACGTCACTTTTTGAATCACTCGGGGATTCGGAATCTTGAGACATTGGAGTTGAAGAAAGCGGTGGTGTAGAATCAGATGAAGCGGCCATTGTCTTGTTCTTCTTGGCTTTGCTCTTCTTTCTTCTAACCTTCTTCTTCTTCTATGACTGAAACTCTTGTGTCTTTTCTTCTTCTTCTTGAAAAGATAGTGATCCAACAATTCCGGTTGGCACTAATCTCTCATCTTTCTTTTCAACATACTTTGCTTTTTCGACTTCTTCTTTGATAAACACAAGATCAGATTGTGATATGTTGAGTTTATCAGTGAGCTCCATGAGTTGAACATTCAGATTATGCTTTTCGGTAAGCATTGAATCAACATTCTGTGTAAGAGATTTGAGTCTATCGTCACACAATTGGTGATCTTTTTGTAGACTTGCGTGTTTCTCTTGTTCTTCTTGCAATTGGGTTTTCGGAATGTTGTTCTCTGAATTGAACATCTCAGACAGTTTCTTCAACTTTTGAATTTCTGCTTGAAAATCGTTGATCACTCTTGATAGATGTTCATTCGATTTTTCAGCTTCCTTTCTGATGTTCATTGCTTCCTTTTCTTTTTCCTAGAGCGAATCTTGGAGAGATATGATTCTGTGATCCGATGCCTTGTGTTGTTCTTGTAGATTCTTGTGCCTTTTCTCTTCATCCTTGAATTTATCCCAAATCCTGAAAGAATATGTTCTGTAGTGTTCACATTGTTGAAAGCATTCTTTGGTGCACATATTTTCTCTTACATCGATTAGCATTTCAATAAATGAACTCTGAACATCTTTCTCGTTTTCTTTTTCTGACATCAATCTCTTTATTTCTGAATTCAAATGAGCAATTGTCTCAGCTTGCTTTACAATGGTTTCTAACAAGTTGTTGATTTCTTTATCTTTCTTTTCAATCTCTTGAATGGAAAGAACATCATTGTTTTCACTCCAATCATATTCTTCTTCTTCATCTTGATTTTTAAGATAATTTGTTTGTCTCACAAGAGCGAGTTTTGTGTGTTCATGAAAGTCTCTTCTCTTTTGATCACAAGCTTTGGCAACTTGAAGATATGTTGTTTCGAACATCTGATTGAATTCTGTAATAAATTCATTGATATCTTCCTTTTTGTTTCTTCTTGGAACACGGGTAACATGCTCGTTGACAATTTTCTTGAATTTTCAAAGTGATTTTGATAATTTTTCTGGGAAGTCATGATGGCTAAAAATGACTAACTTGAAATTTTGGAAAAATGAAATTTTCAAAATTTTGGAAATAAATTCATTGATATCTTCCTTTTTTTTACTACTAAGACGGGTCACAACTGTTGGGACGGGTCACTGTTTGGTCGTGTCAATTGTTTGGATGGGTGACTGTTGAGACGGGTGACTGTTGGGACGGGTCAACAATTGAGACGGGTCACCAACTTGGGACGGCTGAACAGTGATGCATCTGAAGAGTGTTTTCACCCGGCTGAAGGATTCACGCGGCTGAACAATATTTTTTTTCTTCTTTCACACGGCTGAACAGTGTTTTTCTTCTTTCACACGACTGAGAAAGTTCACGCGGCTGAACAATGTTTTTCTTCTTTCACACGGCTGAGAAAGTTCACGCGGCTGAACAGTAAATGACACTGTTTGGACGTGTAAACTTTGATGAAACTACTGAGACGCGTCAAAAACACTTTAGACGTGTCACCACAGTCTGGACGGGTCAAGTACTCTAGAGACGGGTCAACAACTGTGGAGACGTTTCAACTTGGACGTAGAGACGGGTCAAGATTATCAACACTTAGGAAAATTTCTTTGAATCAATTGTCACACCCGACCAATGGCGAAATCACCGAGGCGGACGAAAGTGAATGATTGCTCATCGCTCATGGTATTAAAAATAGTTTAAATATAATTAAAATCCAATTATCCAAACAAAACTAAAGGAAACATCAAACAAACAATCCAAACATAAACACATAATAAGTCTACTTGATTGAATTAATTTATCTAGGTCCAAGTCCCTAGTTGTTTAGCATCCAAGTCTCCTAACTTGTTTTTCCTGAAATCATGTGAAAAATAAAAGTCAGCTAACGAATTAGCCGGTGAGTAAACATAAGTTTAGAGATATATAGTAGTACATGATAAAAATCCAATTCATATTGTTATGTCAAAACTTATCTATGCAAAACATGAACATACAAGATAACAACGCATAATCAAACCTTGAATGATAAGGGGGGGTCCACATGTTAATGATACTCAGTTATAATCACCCAAGAATCAGGGGGCGGGGTCCTTTCGACCAATAGATCTACCATTAGTAACTGTCGGTTTCTATAAATTAATGATTACACTTGCACAAAAACTGCTATCAGGCTATGAACACATAATTGCAAATAAAGACATAACATGAATTGTTTAAATGAAATAACTGATAAACTGAAATCTGATTTAAATACGTCACATGATATCACCCCAAACTGAAAACCAGAAAAAGGGCTATGAATACTCACGTGATAATTCTTGATCGACTGAAAATGAATAAAACTTGAAAACGTCACCGGATATTCCTTAAGGATCACCTAAAGGATTTTATCCTATGTTAGAATGATAACTGAAAACTAACTTGAAGTCTAGGGTTCTAATTTAGAATATGGGTTTAAGTCGTTGATTGTTATAATTTGAAAATATATAATACATAATATTAATAGCTATATTTTTAACTTTGATTCAAAATGAAATATGGTGATTAAATTGTACATAAACCTTATCTCTTTATGAAAGCGATTAAAATAAATGGTCCGTTAAATGACACGACCATTTTTTATAAAACTGACTAATTAACTTGAATAAATAATCATATGTATTTAATAATAAATGTCTAATTAAACCATAGTCTTAAATGAATAATCATGTTTAAAATAAATCTAGTACTTAGTAAAAACCAGTAAGTAGACTTTTTATAAAAAAATCCAAACGTCCATTTGAAAATTTTAAATCCAACAAGTTTTATATATGTATCATTGTATATATATATTTTTAGACTTATAAAACTTTTACCAATAGCTTTATAAATAATCCCACATAATTATTAAAATGATTATAGGAAGTTAATTAAATTGTAAAACTTGGAATTAAAAATAAAAACACAAAACAGTCCAAACCAGACTCGAACCCGGGACCTCGTGAGGTTTATATCAGCACCCGACCACCAGACCACTAACCACTTTGTTGATTTAATCTGAAAATAAACTGTTTTAACCATTTTGTTCCTTAAACCCATTATATATATAAACCCTAGAATCTGATCACCTACAAATTGATCCTTGAAATGAATCTGTAAATGAAATCGAATATCACTACGATATTTAGCATAGGATAACGATCAAAACGAGGTGTTTAAGTACTTGAATTGATTAAGGATTGAAGAAAATGGAAAACAAATGAAGAACACGCTGCTTCGGATCAAATTGACACTGCAAATGTTGATGATAACAAAATTAAACGCACAGATTTACTTAATGATGGATGAGGCCCTATGAATTCGAGACTTGAAACATACCTGAAGTAGGTTGTCGATTTGGAGCAGAGACAACGAAGAACAGAGGATTAATTCGACTGATGTGTGTGTTTGGAGGTGGAATTGAAGTTGCGGAAAGATAATGTGACGTCGAGTGAGTGTTAAGGATTATTTATAACAGATTGAAGGTGGGTAATCGACTGTTAATGGGCTCGAGTTGGTTTCGGTGAAGATAAGATCAATTCGAACGATTTTCTTATGATAATTATTAATTAACGCGTTCTTATCCTTCTAATTGACTGCGGCAGTGTTTTAGATTAACTTAATTTGATCTTTATCGTTTGATTTTTGTTGAATTGGGTTGAATTTGGCCGGTTTTAAGTGGGTATTGATTTAGATTGATGTTAATCGCATTTAAACTGTATTTAAGGATGTCTTTAGGTTCGAATCTTATGGACAGAGGTGAAAAAGCGATTTAAATGAGTCAAAATGATTAGATTTGGTCGAATTAGTCGTCGCCGGAGCTTCGCCGGAGACGGCTGCCGGATTCACGGGGTGTGCGATTGTGGGGGGGTTGGTTTTAAACAATTTTCAGATTTGCCCCCTTGTGTTTTGAGTTGTGTTTATTTGTTGATTAAATGTTTTAATAGTTTAAGTTATGTTTTATTAATTACACAATCCACCCCTTAACTTTAACTTTAACAACCAACTAATAATTTATATAAATTGTTTGTTGTTAATTTAGGTATATTTTATAAAATCATTTTACAACATTTATTTGGTAATTATTTGATTAACATAAAGAAACATTCATTTCATACTAAACCAAATGATTACAATGATATTCAACGGTTCAGGTTTACATAAAAGAAAAAGAAAAAACGAATCGGGCCGGATGTCACAGTCTCCCCTCCTTTAGGAAATTTCGTCCCAAGTAAACTCTGGTCCACGTTTAGACTCCCAACAAACTTTCACAATAGGTATCCGACTACGATTGAGTTTCTTAACTTCCCGATCCATGATTTCGACTGGCTTCTCAATAAAATGCATAGATTCATCGATTTGCACTTCATCGAGAGGCATGTGAAGATTCTCATCGGCCAAACACTTCTTTAGATTTGAAACGTGAAAAGTAGGATGAACATTACTAAGTTCCTCGGGCAATTCGAGTTCATAAGCTACTTTCCCGACCCGCCCGAGTACTTTGAATAGACTAACATAACGAGGTGCTAGCTTCCCTTTCTTCCCTAAGTGGACCACTCCCTTCCAAGGTGATACTTTAAGAAGTACGAGATCGCCGACTTTGTATTCCATGGGCTTCCGTTTCTTACCAGCATAATACTTCTGACGCTTTCTAGCAGCAAGTAAGTTGTCACGAATTTTATGAATTTTGTCGGTAGATAACTGGATAAACTCAGGACCAGTGATCTGAGCTTCCCCAATCTCAGTATAACAAATAGGAGATCGGGACTTTCGACCATAAAGAGCTTCAAAAGGTGCCATGTCGATGCTTGAATGATAGCTGTTATTATAAGAAAACTCGACCAATGCTAGATGAGATTCCAAATTACCGCCAAAATCTATGACACAAGCTCGAAGCATATCTTCAAGAGTTTGTATCGTTCTTTCGGTTTGACCATCGGTTTGGGGATGATAAGCAGTGCTAATGTTAAGCTTAGTGCCCAGAGACGATTGCATACTTTGCCAAAATCTTGACATGTACCGACAGTCACGATCAGAAATGATGTTTAACGGCACACCATGACGACTAACGATTTCCTGAATATACATTTTAGCCAACTTACTAGCCGGATCACCTTCACGAATAGCCAAGAAATGAGCGGATTTAGTCAAACGATCAACGATGACCCAGATACTATCACAACCACTTGGAGTGCGAGGCAGTTTCGTGATGAAATCCATAGATATACTTTCCCACTTCCAAATGGGAATTTCAGGCTGAACAAGTAAACTGGATGGACGTTGGTGCTCGGCTTTGACTTTGGAACAAGTGAGACATTTGTCCACGTACATAGCTATGTCCTTTTTCATACCGACCAATACTGTTTACGAAGGTCCATGTACATTTTGTCTGAACCAGGATGGATAGAATAACCAGATTTGTGGGCCTTGTTCAAAATGATGGTACGAAGATTATCACGATTCGGAATCCAAATACGGTCCATGAAATAGAGCAGATTATCAGACTTAGTTACTAACTGATTTTCGACACCGCAAGACATTTCGGTGTACATGTTTCCCGTGGTGACTGAAGTATGTTGAGCGTTCAGAATAAGGGACTTGAGATTAGACTGGACCGTAGCACAATGAAGCACAACATGTTCCCTACGACTCAGGGCGTCGGCCACAACATTCGCTTTACCGGGATGGTAGCGAATCTCGCAGTTATAGTCGTTAAGTACTCGACCCAATGTCTCTGCCTCATATTGAGTTCTTCTGATTAAGGATATGCTGGAGACTCTTATGATCAGTGAATACGACACACTTGGTGCCATAGAGATAGTGTCTCCAGATTTTGAGTGCAAAAACAACCGCACCCAATTCGTAATCATGAGTCGTATAATTCTTCTCGTGAATCTTGAGTTGTCTTGAGGCATAAGCTATCACCTTGCCTCGTTGCATGAGAACATAACCAAGACCACGATTCGAAGCATTGCAATAGACAACAAAATCACCGTTACCATCAGGAAGAGTTAAAATCGGAGCATTACATAATGCATGCTTAAGAGACTAAAACGCTTGGACTTGCTCCAAACCCCAATTATAAGGTACACCCTTTTGAGTGAGGGTAGTAAGAGGCACCGCAATCTTTGAAAAATTAGGAATGAAACGACGGTAATACCCGGCTAACCCAAGAAATGATCGGATTTCAGTGGGAGTCTTTGGTTCTGCCCACTTTTGGATTGCCTCGATCTTTGCGGGGTCTACGTGAATCCCTTTGTCGTTGACGGTATGACCGAGAAATTGAACTTCTTTAAGCCAAAACTCGCACTTAGAGAATTTTGCATACAACTTTTCCTCTTTCAAGGGCTCGAGAATTAATCGAAGGTGCTATTCATGCTCAGATTTGGACTTAGAATAAATTAGAATGTCATCAATGAACACAATCACAAATGTTTCCAGATATGGTCTACACACGCGGTTCATTAGATCCATGAAGACCGCATGTGCATTGGTTAGTCCGAAAGGCATAACCGTGAACTCGTAGTGACCATACCTAGTCCGAAAAGCAGTCTTGTAAATATCATCATCATGAACTCGGAGTTGATGATAACCAGAACGAAGATCAATTTTGGAGAAATGAGACGCTCCTTGAAGTTGGTCAAAAAGATCGTCGATTCTCGGTAACGAATACGGTTTTTGACCGTAAGCTTATTTAGTTCACGATAGTCGATGCACATACGAAATGAGCCGTCTTTCTTTTTCACAAACAAAACTGGAGCTCCCCAAGGCAAGGAACTGGGACGAATAAAACCTTTATCCGAAAGCTCTTGAAGTTGACTCGCGAGCTCTTGCATTTCAGATGGAGCAAGTTGATATGGAGATTTAGCGACGGGAGTTGCTCCGGGTACAAGGTCGATACTGAATTCGACTTGACGAACAGGAGGAAGGCCAGTTAAATCCTCGGGAAAAACCTCTGGAAAATCTCGAATGACGGGAATATCCTCGATCTTCTTCGGTTTCTCCTCGGATTTCACAATATGAGCTAGAAAGGCCACATACTTCTTTCGTAGGTACTTTTGAGCTTTAACACATGACATGAGTTTTAACCCTTTCGAAGGTTTCTCCCCATAAACGTTAAGTACATCGCCAGACGGGAGGGGAATCCTGATATATTTTTCAAAGCAAACGACCTAGGCATGGCACTTCGAGAGCCAGTCCATGCCTATAATGACGTCAAAGCTACCGAGTTGCATTGGAATTAGATCCACCGAGAATTCATACTCACGAAGATAAAGAGTACAGTCGGGGATAAAAGAATCAATTTCAACAGATTTTCCATTAGCAGTTTCAACTATAAAAGATTCCTCTAATTTAGATCGTGGTTTAGCAAGTAAAGGCTCAAATTTCATAGAAACAAAACTCCTATAGGCCCCGGAATCAAATAAAACTGAAGCATAATGACCATTAATTAGAAACGTACAGTTCACCACATCATTGTTGGTTTGAGCCTGAGGGGCGTTGATATTGAAAGCACGACCTCGAGAAACTGGAACTGTATTGGTTAACTGAGGTCACTGATTTTTGAAGTGATTCGGATCACCACATTGATAGCAAGCACGAGCTGGAGGATTACCAAGCACCTTACAATAGTCAACAGTATGGCCAAAACGACCACACTTAGTGCAGTGGCGACATGGAGAGCTAGACAGATGATGATCATACTTGCAGTTGTTGCACAGGGGGAGAGTTCCACTGTAGGGCTTTCTCTCCGGAAGTTGAAATGTAGGACCCGGTTGATGAACTGGAGCTTGTTGCTTGGCCGGTGCAGCAGGAGCAACAGCAGCATAAGAAAGAGCTTTGTGCTTTCGCTTCTTATTCTTAGAAAAAGATTCAGCATTAACCTCTTTTGCAGAATTAGCAGTTGATTTCTTCTTACCCTTTCTAACCAAAGTCCCGTTTTTCACGTGGTTATCAGTTAGCTGAGCGGCAAGACGAATGGTGTCCTCCAAAGTAGCGGGGTTACTACCCCACACAGTATCCTGGATTTTCATAGGCAGACCACCTATATATTTCTCGATGGCCCGAGACAAGGGAGTGATCAAATGTGGCACAAGAAGACTCAGTTCATGGAAACGGTTGGTGTAAGCCTGATTTTCCCCACTGTCCTGAGCCAGATCCCAAAACTCAGCTTCCAGTTTCTTTACTTCATTTCTAGGGCAGTATTCCCTAGTCATGAGTTCCTTAACCTCATCCCAAGACAAGGCCATAGCAGCATCGACTCCCTGTTTACGTTTTTCCCCGTTCCACCACGTAAGAGCTTGCTTTTGAAGAGCACTCGTCGCATGACGAACTTGGAGATTTTCGGGGCATTCACTGTTCAAAAAGGTGTTTTCCATACTTTCAAACCATTGCAGCAGAGCGGTGGCTCCCTCCATTCTGCTGAACTTAGTCGGATTACAAGAGCTGAACTTTTTAAAGGAACACTCAGAATGAGGAGGGTTGGCAGCAGTTTGATTATTCAGATTAGTCATGAGAGTTGGAATGACTGCCGCCATTTCTTTAGCAACGATCGATGCGATCCTTCGGTCAGCCCTTGCAGAACCATAACGGGGTCCGTGTCTCGATATGCTGAAAGATTACCAAGGAAAATATTATTTAAATGATAAATCGTTGAGCAATTAAATAAGTACAAAATTTGATAAACATAAGTAAAGAGATCAAGTCATTGAAATCATGTTGAGATATTCCGAATGTAAACTCTTAGTTCGCAAACTAAGACGAATACTACGTTGACTTATCAAAGTAATTTAGCCATCCACAATCTTAATAAAGACATGCTTACCTATAAGTGGATACTCATCCTGAGGGTTCCCAGGTAAGGTAACGGATCCATCGGTTGATTTGGATTTATATGAATACCTTTCCTAGACAGAACACCCGAGATACAGGCACCCACCCTTCCAGCATCGCACGTGTTCGATTTATGGGACTAAGACTTTGACGAGAATTGAAAAAATCATAAAATCTTGAATTGAACGTTGAAGAAAATAAATTTAAATATATAAATGATAAACTTAATTTTTGATACTCGTCTTAAAAATGAAGTCCACGCGAATGCTATCGAGATAATCGTGAGAAATAAGAAAGGGCATAGAATGTAACATATATGAAATAAGCATACTCCTAAGTAAAACACGAGAGGACTCACGTTCGGGTTCTTAGTTATTGTCTAGGTCATTCCATTTCTAATAACCTAATTCCCTATAACCATGGCTCTGATACCAATCTGTCACACCCCGACCGATGGCAGAATCACCGAGGCGGACGAAAGTGAATGATTGATCATCGCTCATGGTATTAAAAATAGTTTAAATATAATTAAAATCCAATTATCCAAACAAAACTAAAGGAAACATCAAACAAACAATCCAAACATAAACAAATAATAAGTCTACTTGATGAAATTAATTTATCTAGGTCCAAGTCCCTAGTTGTTTAGCATCCAAGTCTCCTAACCTGTTTTTCCTGAAATCATGTGAAAAATAAAAGTCAGCTAACGAATTAGCCGGTGAGTAAACATAGGTTTAGAGATACATAGTAGTACATGATAAAAATCCAATTCATATTGTTATGTCAAAACTTATCTATGCAAAACATGAACATACAAGATAACAACACATAATCAAACCTTGAATGATAAGAGGGGGTTCACATGTTAATGATACTCAGTTATAATCACCCAAGAATCAGGGTGGTGGGTCCTTTCGACCAATAGATCTACCATTAGTAACTGTTGGTTTCTATAAATTAATGATTACACTTGTACAAAAATTGCTATCAGGCTATGAACACATAATTGCAAGTAAAGACATAACATGAGTTGTTTAAATGAAATAACTGATAAACTGAAATCTGATTTAAATACGTCACATGATATCACCCCAAAGTGAAAACCAGAAAAGGGGCTATGAATACTCACGTGATAATTCTTGATCGACTGAAAATGATTAAACTTGAAAACGTCACCGGATATTCCTTAAGGATCACCTAAAGGATTTTATCCTATGTTAGAATGATAACTGAAAACTAACTTGAAGTCTAGGGTTCTAATTTAGAATATGGGTTTAAGTCGTTGATTGTTATAATTTGAAAATATAATACATAATATTAATAGCTATATTTTTAACTTTGTTTCAAAATGAAATATGGTGATTAAATTGTACATAAACGTTATCTCTTTATGAAAGCGATTAAAATAAATGGTCCGTTAAATGACACGACCGTTTTTGATAAAAGTGACTAATTAACTTGAATAAATAATCATATGTATTTAATAATAAATGTCTAATTAAACCATAGTCTTAAATGAATAATCATGTTTAAAATAAATCTAGTACTTAGTAAAAACCCGTAAGTAGACTTTTTATAAAAATATCCAAACGTCCATTTAAAAATTTTAAATCCAACAAGTTTTATATATGTATCATTGTATATATATATTTTTAGACTTATAAAACTTTTACCAATAGCTTTATAAATAATCCCACATAATTATTAAAATGATTATAGGAAGTTAATTAAATTGTAAAACTTGGAATTAAAAATAAAAACACAAAACAGTCCCAACCAGACTCGAACCCGGGACCTCGTGAGGTTTATATCAGCACCCGACCACTAGACCAATAACCACTTTGTTGATTTAATCTGAAAATAAACTCTTTTAACTGTTTTGTTCCTTAAACTCATTATATATATAAACCCTAGAATCTGATCACTTACAAATTGATCCTTGAAACGAATCTGTAAATGAAATCGAATATCACTACGATATTTAGCATAGGATAACGATCAAAACGAGGTGTTTAAGTACCTGAATTGATTAAAGATTGAAGAAAATGAAAAAAAAATGAAGAACACGCTGCTTCGGATCAAATTGACACTGCAAATGTTGATGATAACAAAATTAAACGCACATATTTACTTAATGATGGATGAAGAACAAAAGCCCTATGAATTCGAGACTTGAAAAATACCTGAAGTAGGTTGTCGATTTGGAGTAGAGACAACGAAGAACAGAGGATTAATTCGACTGATGTGTGTGTTTGGAAGTGGAATTGAAGTTGCAGAAAGATAATGTGATGTCGAGTGAGTGTTAAGGATTATTTATAACAGATTGAAGGTGGGTAATCGACTGTTAATGGGCTCGAGTTGGTTTCGGTGAAGATAAGATCAATTCGAACGATTTTCTTATGATAATTGTTAATTAACGCGTTCTTATCCTTCTAATTGACTGCGGCAGTGTTTTAGATTAACTTAATTTGATCTTTATCGTTTGATTTTTGTTGAATTGGGTTGAATTTGGCCGGTTTTAAGTGGGTATTGATTTAGATTGATGATAATCGCGTTTAAGCTGGATTTAATGATGTCTTTAGGTTCGAATCTTATGGATAGAGGTGAAAAAGCGATTTAAATGAGTCAAAATGATAAGATTTGGTCGAATTAGCGTCGCCGGAGCTTCGCCGGAGACGGATGCCGGATTCACGGGGTGTGCGATTGTGTGGGGGTTGGTTTTAAACAACTTTCAGTTTTGCCCCCTTGTGTTTTGAGTTGTGTTTATTTGTTGATTAAAGGTTTTAATAGTTTAAGTTATGTTTTATTAATTACACAATCCACCCCTTAACTTTAACTTTAACAACCAACTAACAATTTATACAATCAAAAGATACATTCAACCATCCATTTTCAATAGATACATATGGTGAAAAGCAACTATACCATAGTAAGCCCATCCGCGTTTTGTGGTCATGTCATGGAAACTAGAAATGATTTCGTTGGCAATGATGTTTAAGATGACGCCATCTTTGTGGGAGTAGTTACCTCTATCATTCCATCTTTCTTCTCTTCCTTGATATCATCACTTGAGAAGGTCTTGTCTAGTAAGTTAAGAGAGACCTCTTTATGTGGTTTGCCTTGGACGAACAAGGTTTCTTTAGCACATGCCTTCATCTCCTCAACTTTTAGTGCAGGCAAATAAGCCAGATCTACCTTCAGGCCTTCATCAGGTATTAAAAGTGATACCCATCTATTTATAGCATACATCTGCATCTTGAATGAAAATGAAACTTTTTGAGACATTTGAAATTTAGCCATGAGTGATCACAGAAATCTGAAAAGGAACAAGAGACATTACATATGATCAAAATAGCTAATTAAGGCAACTCTTAGAAATGAGAGTCGAACCAATACTAGCTAACGGTTTGGTTCCGGTTATATTTCAAGGAATGAGATATTGGGTTTACATAAAATAAAAAATAAAAATATTGTACATAACAACCTATCGATCTAAATACATCAAGTTACATACGAATTATCCAACTACATCAAAGTGAATAGTGTGAACAATGTAATTGAAATTAATTACGTTCGTTTGTAATGAAATTAATTATTTGACTTCTTAAAATATATAAGATACATTTAGTTTACTGATTTAGTTAGTTTCTATGATAATCGGACTAGTGAGACCGAAAGTTAGCTGGTTTAGGGTCCCCTACACATTCGGGAGTAAGAGTAGCCGGAGTGGTCTAGGGGGTGGCCCCTATGCGAACACCGCCCCACACAATATCGGGCCCGAACTTTGGGGTGTATTTTGGTGTCTCCACCCCGTGCCTCTCCCCGAATTTTTTATCCGCTGGAAATGTGGGTCCCCCCTAACAGCTAGTTTTTAAAAAAGTACTTTTTCTTTATTACACAATATACTATATATACCAAACTAAATCAAATATAAATTACACTCTCATTTATAAAAAAAAATTTCAACCCCAAACACATAAAACTCTCTATAGTTTTACTAAACTTGTTGGCTAGGAAATAAGAAATCGCCTCACGTTGGGGTTGGGAACTTTAATTTTTTATTTTGTTATTTTAACCATCATTTTAGTTTTGTTTTGTAATGATTTTTTTAGTTGTTTACTTTTATTTATTAGATGTAATTTATGTTTTATTATTAATGAAATATTAATACTTGAAAAATAAGAAAAAAAAAATAAATAAATAGTGTGGTGTGGGTGGATGTGGGATGGTGTAAAAGTGTGAGGTGGTAAGGAGTGGACTCCCATCACCCTAATCATTAGTTATTCCCTTAACCGTAAGCTCCACATATCCGTTTTAGAAGTTTTTAGCACTCACAAGACTTTAGTAGTCGGTACTGATGTGTTAGAGTGTTTTAAGTGGATATATCTTTAAATTCGGTGTGCCCACATATCTAGAGAGTCGAGAGTTTTTAGATTATCATCAGGATTCACGTCTAAGTCATCTTTCGACCCATAGTTTTGCTTTCAGCTCAATTTCTTCCTTAGTCTGTTTTAGTTCACTTATACTTAGTTAAATCGCTAGTTTAGAAAAATTTTAGGTAAATTGTCTTTTATTTGTTACTTTAGTCTTTATATTTAAAAATCTAGTCTTTAACATCGGTTAAAATTCAATAGAGATACGGTACTGGAAGACGCCATATTCAAATCCCTTGGGTACGATATCTGAATTTACTTGACTTTCTACATGCATACGATCAATACACTTACCGGTCAGCATGTTTTTATACCTTTAATAAAGTAAACTTATATACGCCCAACCTCACATATAAGAGTCGGTGACACGTGTGGTGCCAACTTACAAGCAACGCAATCTTTTTTAATGAGTTAGCCATTCTAATGACATTGATTGTCAATCCAAATGTTTGAGATTAGATTTCCAAAACATTATTAAAATTGGAAGGATTTGGTTTTAAGTCACAAATGTGAAAAAATAGGGCTCCATAAGATTTCCTTACCTAATCTTTTGTTTCCTCTTGATGGCGTTATTTGGTTCAGGACTGGACGATGAACTCATGTATGACATTTTCTTTAGGGACATGTCAGTTTAGAGCTTAATGTCTAATTAAGTAAATGTCACCAACGTACCGTATAAAAAAATTTACGAGACGTTGGATCACACACGAGAGCACTTTCTCTAGTCATTTACATTTTAATATTTATAGATTATCTATATATATACTAATTACCAAGGTCGGTTATGACCTTGGTAATTAGTTTTCAAGTTGGTGTTTATTACAATTTTGCCATTAATTGAGCCAGTTTCTACATTTCTTTTTTCTTAACTTTAACATATTTACTATATCTTCAACTTTAACTAATTATCATTTTAGCCTCTGATGACTTAGTCAGTTTTCGACTTTTAACTTTAACTTTACTTTGACATATGTATGACTTTAACCCTTCGGATTTGACTTGGCTATCGTTTTGACTTCTAAGTTTATATATTTCTTTGTCTTTTAATATGTGAAACATTACGGGTTTGCACTGTGCCGTACGAGACATGAAACTTTTTTTATTAACGCATGTGACAAAGTCACATAAGCGAGCCTGGCTGCGTAACCTGGCCGTTGCATCGTGCAGCCCGATCTTAAATCTAGTCGGTGATAGAAATTTGGATAGTACGTAGTATTTGTACGGTAACAAATAAACATTTCCTAAGGGTGCAAATTTCTTACTAACATGATTTTCTAGTATAGTAAAACACTTAAAAATGCCTAAAAATAGTAATTTCTTATGATTAATCAATCAAGAAATGTTTATGTAATTTTAATGAGTTAATTGACAAAATAGTTCATGAGGTTTGCATTTTTTGCTAAAAATTACACTTAATTTTAAGAATTTTTTAGGCAAAACTTGTTGGTAAATTAGTCCTCGTCACTAACACCGTTAAAAAATCTCTGTTAGTTAACTGTGAATTAACTAAAATACCCTTATGGACCAAAAATGTAAATTTATCACCACCACTTCAACCACCATCACCAATGTTTCGTCACCTTCAATATCCTTAGACACCACCACCATCATTTCCTCCACCACCCTCACGGATGCCATCACGACGGATTTTTGGTAATGGTGGTGATATTAGAGTGATGGTAGTCGTGAGGGTAGTGGAGGAAATGATGGTGGTGGTGTCTAAGGATGAAGGTGAAGAAACATTGGTGATGGTGGTTGAAGTGGTGGTGATGAAGTTACATTTTTGGTCTATAAGGGTATTTTAGTTAATTCACAGTTAACTAACAAAGATTTTTTAGCAGTGTTAGTGACAAGGACTAATTTAGTAACACGTTTTGCCGTGTAGGGACCATTTAGGCAAAAGTTCTTAAAAATGTAATTTTTTGCAAAAACATACAAACCTCAGGGACTATTTTGGCAATTAACTCAATTTTAATTTATATTTTTATTTTATCTCCGAGAATTGACTTATAATATCTTTTTTTAATAGTGATATCAACCTTTAATCCTTAGTTTAATGCTAATGGGTGTTGACACCTCAATTCATGAGAAAATCGAGTATTTCGTAAAACCCTCTGACTTGCATATGCCTGTATGACTCAATGGCAGTCTCACTTAATGGCTGTAAGATTTTATCAATGGTGAAATTTTAACTCAATAGAATAGCAAAAGCGCCACAAAACGAGGACAAGTCGTGAGTATATAAATATCAGAATCATACCCGTTAATTAACAAAGTCCATAGCTTATGGATAACTCAAATCATTACTGTATTCTTTTATTTAGAAATAATATCGGCTATATGCCCATTAATTAACTATTGATATATGCCAGAGATTTCAAATTATATCCGCAGTAGCTCCAGCTTTTTCACATCACAAGGAATAAATGCAAAAATTTGATCACCCTTCATATGTTTCCTGATCATACTACTCTTCTTTTGGAAGCCCTCCGGTAATTTTATGCCCGTAATATAATGTCTCTTTTTTGATTTTCCTTCAATGAAGAGAGTGTCGTAATCATAAGATGACTTCACTTGATCTCTCCTCAATCCATGCATAATTAGAGACACGCGTAGGCCTTGAGGGGTTACCTTCAAGTAATGCCATCCACGCAAACTCATATATATAAATAGGTCTCCAAACATCGTTTCCTTTAAGAGTGAGAATGATTTGATAGAAGACAGTGTCGCTATTATAGGGCATAACCCCTTGCCTAGAATAGACCGATCAAAGAACATATCTAAACGAAAAACAAAATAAACAATCAAAAGATGAATTTAATAGATACATATGGTGAAAAATAACTATACGTACCATAGTAAGCCCAGCCGCGTTTTGTGGTCATGTCACTGAAACTAGAAATAATTTCGTTGGCAATGATGTTTAAGATGACGCCATCTTTATTGGGAGTAGTTACCTCTATCATTCCATCTTTCTTCTCTTCCTTTATATCATCACTTGAGGAGGTCTTGTCTAGTAAGTTAAGAGAGACCTCTTTATGTGGTTTGCCTTGGACGAACAAGGTTTCTTCAGCACATGCCTTCATCTCCTCAACTTTTAGTGCAGGCAAATAAGCCAGATCTACCTTCAGGCCTTCATCAGGTATTGAAAGTGATACCCATCTATTTATAGCATCCATCCGCATCGTGAATGACAAATGAGAAATTTTGGGACATTTGACATTTAGCCATGAGTGATCAGAGAAATCTGAAAAGGAACAAGAGACATTACATATTAAGGCAATTGTTAGAAATGAGAATCGAACTAATATATATACCATGGTTTGGTTCTGGTTATATACCATAAAAATGTTGTTCATAACAAGCTATGTATCTAAATACATCAAGTTACATAAGAATATATATAATTGAACATAAGAATTATATATTGTTCTCATTTCTTAATTTGTTATAACCACGTATATTAATTTCAACTAGACCAATACCAAAACTTTAGTACCTATGCCTAATTATAACATACGCACATGTCAGCTTAAGACTTCAATTAAGCAGTTAGTTCATAGAGATCAAAATTACAATTTACTCAAACCTTTATCAAATAAAAAGATGTGCATATACGAGTTAAGGATGGGCATGAAACTGATATACTATTAATCTTTTGTATAGTTGGGATTAGAAACCTAAACAAAACCATTTACTTCGCAAAACCAAACCCAACCAAACCAAACCCAACCAAAAAATTATATATTGTTCTTCATTCGTATCTTTATAATACATCATATAAATTTGCATTACTTATTGTTATACTTCATTTATCAAAACGTATCCACATCAAATTCAATTAAATAATATTTTTAATCAACTTCTACTACATTTTCTTTCTCATCCTTCAATTAACAAAAGAATTATAAGGGGTGCATAGTGAGTTATTATTAAATATAAGAAACGTTATAAGGGCTTAACGAAAAGGATCTACTCTAACATGAAAAAAACATAGCCATGCTTCACTGCATTAATAAAAAACAAATTAACATATATGCAATTAATAATGCAAAGCTAAGAAGAAGAAAAGTACCATCTTTTGGCATAGTACTATAACCTCTTTGATGACCAGCATTAATGATGCTATGAAAACAAGATGAAGAAACAAGAGTTGGAAGTAACGATCTTGTGACCAGTTTGGAAGTAATGAGGCGCAATGACGTACCCATTTTTTACTTCAGAATGAAAACAAGATTAGAAGCTTTTTTTTAGTATAATAATAATTATATATATGTGTGTGTTTAAGAAATTACTTGGAGAAGAAGGATCACGTTAGGGTTTAAGAAAATAAATGGGCCACAATTTAATTGAAGTAATTAACGACTTGTGAAATTTATTGTGAAATTTGGAACAAGTTTTATGGTATATTACCATTACCATATATTGAAATGGAAAGTGTACTACAAGATTTGTCTTATGATATTTATGTCTATAGATTTATATTTTTATATGTTGATGATGTATACACAAGTTTCATTGCGTTGGAGTTGGTACTGTACGTCATGATATTGTGGGATGCAAGAGTGGGAACTAATATATAAATTATGAAGGTACGTTTGTTGCAAATTAATATGTTGATTACAATTTTTTTGAAGTTAGACATTATCAGTGGCGGAGCTAGCTTAAAAAGTAAGGGGTATCCTAAAAATTTTTTTTCCATACATTTATACAAGTATACAACAATGAAAATTTTCCGTACATTCATACAATGGTGAGTTTTTTTACATATCATTAGTAATATTCAGAGTTTTATCATCTTTTTCTTATATATCATTAACGATATCAATGGAGGAACCAAGATCTTTTTTATCAGAGTCAAACCATAATATATTCTAATATGCCGCTTTAAAAAATCAAAATCATAAACTACTAAACTTAAGATAAAAAAACTAAAAGTAATATATATAAGATATAAAATAAGTAATTTTGTTTATATTTGTTTTATGCATGTTAAATAACTAAAATTTTAGTGATAAACATAACTAATATATATAAGATATAAAAAACTAAAAGTTTTAGAAGTTTGTTTATAATTTGAATATATATTCAGTTTGAATAAAAGTCTTGAAAACTTAATATAAAAAGACTAGAGTTAATAGCCAAAATGGTCCCTGAGGTTTATATTACTAGATTTTGCAGTTTTGGACACTTTTAAGAATTTTTGCCTAAATGGTCCCTACAGGCCAAAACCTATTGCTAGATCGGTCCACGGCACTAACGACGTTAAAAAGATTCTGTTAGTTCGTGATGAAATGACTAAACTACCCTTGATTATTTAAAACAACATTAAAAATAATACAAAACTAAATACATATTCTCTCTGCTCTCTCTCTCTCACTCTCTTTCTTTCTTCACTATCATCACTTTCTTTCTTCACTACCACCCACGTCCACCGGACCACCACCCTATCTCCGCCGACGCCACTCACTTTAAAAAATCAACCCGCTGACACCTTTGGAAGGATATACACCACCCACTTAAAAACCCTTTCAATCTAATCAAATCAAATCAAATCCCCGATTGGATAATCAATCCACCCCTACCCTCAAAAAATCAATCAAATCCCTTATTCTGATTCAAATCCGTACTATTTGCTAGAAGAACAAATGTCTTAAAACGATTCTGATATTCGTCTCCGATCTACTTCCGGCGAACGGTTCCGTCACGTCACATGGCTACCTTATAGAAATGAAAGTTGTTGTTGTTGGATAAGATGGTGGAAAGAGCATGATCGATGTTATCAGCCTTAATCTGAGATACGATCTTACATTGAATCACATCTTCATCACCAAGAGCAACTGATAGAACTGCAACAAAAGGAAAATAATGTTGTTAGTTACTTACTTACACCATACATTCATACACAAATGCATTCACCTAATTGATTTGCAACTTCGATGGCTTGTTCGTACTCTAATCTTGGTATATGTCGATTAATGAAATTGTATGCAATGGAGAAGAGAGAGAGAGAGAGAGTATAAAGAGAGTGAGAGAGATAGCAGAGAGAGAATGTGTATTTGGTTGTGTATTATTTTTAATAGTTTTTAAATATCAAGGGTAGTTTAGTCATTTCATCACGAACTAACAGAATCTTTTTATCGTCGTTAGTGCCGTGGACCGATCTAGCAATATGTTTTGGCCTGTAGGGACCATTTAGGCAAAAATTCTTAAAAGTGTCCAAAACTGCAAAATCTAGTAAACCTCAGGGACCATTTTGGCTATTAACTCAAAAGACTATTTGTTTTAAACACGATAAATAACTAATATAAAAAAAATATGAGAAACACTAAAGCTTTCATTAACGGTTTATGATTTATTATAATTTGAATAGTCAATTTGTTTAAAATTAATTAGAAGTGACAGTTCACTGCTACGGAGTATATTGGAGTAAAACAGAAGTGATTAAAATACTATAAAACTATATGGATGAAAAGTAAAATAGGGGCCTAAAACAAACATTTACTCCTTTTTCAAAGTGTCTTCTTCTCCATTTCTCCGGTGACCTTCACCAAGTTTTATTGACCGGAAAAAAATCCATATATCACTTCATTCATTTTTGTTAAATATAATTACTGAGGGGTATCCTTATAGTTATTCAGGGGTATCCTATACATAAAACAGGAAAATAATTAAAGGATTTTACACTACGCAACAAAATTTGAGCCGTAGCCCGTGCTACCCCTGGAACAAACATAGATCCGCCCCTGGACATTATGGTTTTGTTTGAATTTGTTAAGGATTAATTTAGTGTTAATCGACCTACATGTCAAGTTGTTAACCAAGTATTTGTAATCAGTTATCAATTATATATTATAATAGGTTAACATCCGTGTAATCACGCAGGTAGAAACATAAAAAAATATTTATATTTATATAATTATATATTGAAATGAGATATAAAAAGTTTAAATCTTTATTTAAAATTTTCAAACATGATCCAGCTTTAATAAAAGATCCACATCTTAATGAGTAAACCTTGAAGGATCCACATTATTGCTAATTAAGATTCATTATAGTTGCGACAGGTGGCGCTGTGTGGCGCAATGGCTTAGTAATTTATTAGAAGAGTAGATAGATTAATCTCGGTGAGTCTAACCATCGGGAAATTTGATTTGGATCGTTGGATCATGCTGAAACAAAATCCTGACCTTAGATACGCAGCAGAGGTTGAATTATTTTCGGGCGGTTATTTTGCGGTACACCATGTTGTAGCATTTGAGTTAAAATAGGAGGTATGGTATACGTACATGTATTTCATTGCAATTTAGTAGTTTTATAGTAATAAACACACATAAGATTTTATTATGTATATTTTTATTTATGGTTGTGTCATGTGTGGTTAAAAATTGTTGTTGGTAGTAATGTATATAAATAATCAAAAAATAATGCTGCATATGAGACCCTTGTCGATCAGTCGTTGATAACACGTTAACACTTGGCCACTGGACTGGTATAAAACTAGTTAAGAGGGTCTTCATGAGTGGAACGGGTTGGGGATATTATGGGGCGGGGGGAGTTTTGTAAGAACAATGTAGTGCGTTATAACGTGATTAGATTACAAACTATGTGATAAATTATTCACGATCTGGCATAATCTTATGTCATGAGTGTGTAATATGTTCATATGAAAAATCAACTTGGTCGTGAATTTGTGTCTAAGCTTGTGTCATCACATTGCTTGAGGTGGAGATGATTTTAAAATTGAAAGTTGAAAAAATGACTAAAATGAACGACGTTGGAAAAAATGACCAAATTGATAGAGTTAGGAAAATGACCAAAATGGCATAAAGTAGTTTGGAAAAAGACCAAAACGTCAGTTTAATAAATAATGGTATTTCCGTCATTTTACAGAAAAATAACAAAAACGTTGACGGAAGGACCAAAATGACAATTTTTCAAAATCCAAACACCAAATAATAAGAAAAAAAACTAATAAGAACTAAAGTGATCGAAATAATACAAACCCATTGACTTTTTTGACAATTTACTCTTGAAGCTAATATGTTAATTTAATGGTTGATTTTGTTTTTGTAGTTTACACATTGGAAATTTATGACCCGTTACTCCGTTAGTGCATTCACTTTGTTTTATTTTGTTTCTTCAGTTTACACATAACTAAATCCTTTCTTCAACAAAGTTGACCATTGTTTTTTTTAAGTGATTGTTTTTTAAGATGAAGTGATTGTAATTTAAATTTTATAGTGAACCATTCAGATGAAGTGATTGTTTTGACAGATCCGTTAGAGGTGAGATCTACTTTAAAGTCGGCTGATATTCTAGTGTTTGGTTGGACGGGGGAAACACGCTTGTGTGGACCTTACGGGAGTGTCCCCCTTGGTTGCGCTCAAGAACAGTGGATTTGTTGCACGACAGACAACGTCAAAGGAGGAATCATGCAAGATCGCCAAAAACGAGAAAGCCTGCCTGGATAATCAACATGTTTTTATTCCATTAGCATTTGACACATTTGGCTTCCTAGCCACTGAGACGGTGAACTTCTTGACTAGGGTTCAACGGGTTATTCATAGCAATGTTTCGACACCTAAGGGCCAAGGTTATGTCTTCAGTAGGCTAGGTTTTGCTATTCAAAAGGGGGTGACGGCACAACTTGTTACCCGTTTACCTGTTACTTTATTGTAAATTCTCTGAAAAATATTACTGACATGTCTTATTCATTTTATAGTTTAACCTATCCATCTCAATGAATGAGGCTTTCATTTAAAATTTATGTATTTGTATTAGTATGTTCGAAAAACTTTGATTCCCATTTAGACACAAACTCAATGGTCCTTGATCATAGTTTGTAACCTTTAGTAGATGATAAACGATACCTCTCACGCATTGTACATATCTATTTTGGTTTAAAAAGAACTAACTTTATTTTTATATTTTATATCTTTTAGGAGTTTTTTTTTACCAAAATAGAGTTAAGTGGAAAACTATTTATCAAATTAGTGTTCTTTAAAAACTATTTACTAGAATAGTGTTTCTTATTAATTTTTCTAATTATTTATTATATTATGATAAAATAATAATTAGTAAGCGATGTAACTGTAAGTTATACTGCAAATACCTAGTTTTTTGAATAACCATTAGTAAAAGGTTATTTGTTTCACCTCTTAATGATTCAGTTCAGTGCTTAATCATTCAGATCCAGCATTCAGAGCGTTTGTTTCATAAAAAAAGAGCATTTGAATGGTTCAGTTAAGTGCTGAATGGTTAAGAGACGGAAAGATACTGAATGGAACTGAATGGAACTGAATGGAGCATATATACCAGCTTTACTCTCATCTGTATTTATATCTCAACATCCATCTCATTAATAGAACCTCTTAATGGTTCAGACTTCTTAACCATTCAGCACTTAATGATTCAGATTTTGCCGAACAGCTCATTAACCAATGTAAGTTACCACAAAACCTTTCGGTTTTGATATAAGTGTGGACCAATGGTTGTAATTTTAATTACCTTTTATTTCCAGTTGTGATATAATAGTGAACCAATTAAAGGTTTAATTTGTTACATACATGTGTGATTACATATTTTCTATTTGTGACCAATTTGATTTCAATAATCTATGTTGTCTTTGTCCTACGTAGTGAACCATAGGTTAATGTCCCTTTAAGCTTATAAGAGTGGGTAGCAAACAAACGATTAGTAAGCAGGTTGAATATTTTTTATATATCTTTTGTTTTTGTTTTTGTTTTTGTTTTTGTTTTTGTTTTTATTTGATATTAAGGGCAGCTATCAACTTGATTCTATTTGATTGTGTTAAAACTTATAAACTTTGAATTTAACATGAAGCTTTATATCGTGTTATTCAGATAACTTTTGTTCAGTTGGTTTTCAAATAAAAAACCATCAAATGCCAAACTGTGTTGTTTATTTTTATGTAATATTTTAAAAAAGTTTTTAAAATTACTTGGATTCCGGTAATAAAAAACGTCAAATACCATATGGTGATAACTTGAAAATATATAAAAAAAAGTGTTTTTTATCAAGAGTAAATTACAAATTTCGTCCTTTAAGTATTACCTAAATTGCACCCTTTGTCCTTTACTTCCAAAATTACTTGGATACCCTTTTTTCAAGTATCGTTTCAAATCTAGTCCTTTATACTAACGGGTGTTAAAAACCTTCCGTTAGTTTTACCCACGCCCCACTCATGTGAGGGCAATTTAATTAGTTCTTTCCAAATTCATCATTTTTCTATAATTTTATTTTTAAATCCCTTTACATTTCACACTTTTAATAAATCTACTTGTTCTTCTACCTTTTATAAAAAATCACTCCTTTATTCCTATTATATTCAACGAACCATTGACCACCATAATTAACTAGTTTTATACCCGTTCAAAGGCCGGGTCTCAGGGGCGGATGTATGAAGGCGGCAGGGGTAGCCCGGGCTACGGCTGAAATTTCGTTGCGAGGTGTAAAAAATATATATATTCTCCGGTTTTATGTATAAGGATACCCCTAAACAATTAAAAGGATACCCCTGAATCCTTGATTTAAAGCTATGAGAGAACATAGAGGACAAATCTATTAGGTATTTTTTAATTTTGTGGTGTTATTTTTATTATTGTATTGACGTCCGTGAAATTTTTTTTTAAGGATACCCCTGAAATTCTCGGCTGGCTCCACCACTGCCGGGTCTCGACATGTTATCAACGATTGACAATGGGCATCATATGCAACTTTTTTTTATTATTTGTATGCATAACGACCAACAAACAATTTTTAACTGCCTAGAGGCTTAGGCATGGGTCTGTTAATAGCATAATGATATATTGTTTATAACTATTTTGATTTGCATTTTACACAAAAACAATATTTGTTTTAGATAAGAGTTTAACTCGTTCAAGTTATAACTTATAAGTAAATAATGACCAACAAAATGCAATAGGATAACATTCTAATAAGCCTAAACATGGTATATAAATACCTTAAAATGGTGACAAGTTTAAATGTTAAATTGTGCAATGTTTAATTTGTGGGGACAGTTATATTGATAACCCAACAATGCTACAATCTAATTATGATCTGGGTACGTATAACCTTAAAAGGTTGCACATAAATAACCAATGAAAAAATAGAATTAAAAACACATACCTTGATATGAAAGAGTGATCTAACTTAGTACTTTAAAGTAAATTTTCAGTAGTCACAATAACATCCAGCACAACCCAAATATTTATACTAACTGGTCTTTGGAGGATAAGAGATAAAATAAACGATAATAAACAACTATAACAACGTGTGTGTCAATGGTAAATGGGGTGTAAAAAGAACTGTTAAATCTTTTGAAGACACAAATAAAAGAACATATAAACTTCGTGTTCAATGCATTCTTCATTTACCGCGAAAGTTTGTACGTGCTTTTGCTTCATTCACAAATACTTTGCTTGAAGCATTTAGTGTCTTCTTTGTAAGATAATCAAGAATATAAACTTCCAACCTCTTTTGTCAACAAAACATATTTTATGATGAACTAATACAATTGATAATAACCATGCAATTATACAAATCACATATGACCATGTGAGGGTTTTTCATTTTGAAAAAAAAATCCAAATAAAATGAGGCGTACCGTGGGGCCTACAAAAAGCCATAAAGGGAAATCGGCAAGATGTTGCTCACTTTTGTTTCTTCAAATCTTCTTTCATCATAAAATTTTAATATAACACACTGATTCCTCTCTATATTGAAAGACAAGTGCATTTGAATAGTAATAGAGTAAGTTTTGTAAGTTTTTATTTTGGCCATACTATTTTGTATAATTTCTAAACAAAGCTTCTTCCCAAATATAGTAAATTTGTTGTTTCATACATGGCAAGGTGTGGTTAGATTGTTTTGTGTGTTGGGGGTTTAGTGATTTTTATATATGTCGTTTGTTTAAAGATTGAGTAACATATGTGTGTTTGATGTGCTGGTTTTAATATATGTTGTGTTAGTGGTGACATGTGTTTGAATTCATTCTGTTTTTTTAAACGTGGTATGTTTTTGTGATATGTGTTTTTTGACACGTACGAATTATTAGCGTATATAAAGCAACATCTATTTCTACCTTCGAACATAAAGCTCACGTAACGATAGAACAAAGACAACCGACATATAATTACATTGAACTTGAACTCAAAGTTATATTCATATAAACCAATAATATATGTAGCACTCACATACAAAAACAGAGGAAAGACTCTTAAAGTTCATGAAACTACACTTTATTTCCATTCACCTGAAACCACATCATATAATAACTAAAATATCTTGTTAAGTTCTATTTATTAAAGAAGGATGTGAAGACTTAATATCTCATTTAGCTTCTCCCATTCCACACCATGCATATTTATATAACCTTGACGCATAGCTAAAGCAATATGTGTTGTAATCAAAAGGTTGATGGCATAATCAATAACAATTAAAAAAGCGTTTTGAATAGCAGAACAAAGAAGAAAATTAAAGATAAACCTCAAGGCCTCCATGTTCATAAAGTCAAATTTCTTTAACTTCCAGAAGCTAATTCGTTTATCAGTTCCCTGGATCACAATTCCAAATCATAATACTTTTGCAAGACGTATGGCATTATACAAAAGAAAGGTTGGTCGTAAAATAGAGTCTATGTAACCTGAAATAGGAAGACAGAGTGGCAAATGTTGTCTTCGAATGAGCATTGACGACTATAGAGGGGCGGGGTTTGAAACCGTCGTGACATTGAATTGCCGATTTCAACAGTCAGTTAGTTGCTCACTTGATTGATTGTCCCGTTTCAGTTGCCCTATACACACTGAATAAGGTCTCAATTATGCGACGATTTCAGTATGACGGTAGCCAGTGGTTGATTGCGACACTATTCGATCGAGCATTCAAGAGGTCAAGAGGAATAAAAACATAAAAATCATTTGAACACTTACAACCTGAGATAAGTTTATGTTCTTCATCCTCTGTTGAAGCACTCACACTACCAACTCACGATTTGAGGTTAAATCGATTTCTTGCATCCTCCCTCACTCAAAATCCTATCAAACAGCCTAATAAAAATAAAGGTTTTCAATGGAGAAGACAGTCACACAGAGTAAATTGATTTGTTCTTCAATTTGAGGGAATTGTGAGAGAAGAGGTTATTCTATCCATCTTAGTCGGTTGCAGGTCTTACAAGACGTGGGAGGAAAACAGGAACCACTTAAACCGTTCAAAAACCGTCCTAAAAAAACTCAACTGCAAGGTTTGTACGGTCAGTATCTTGTTTCAGCCTTGATGGATGATCGAGATCAAATCTCCCGGGTGGTTACACTCATCGGGAGTAATATAATATATAATTTCAAATTCACTCCTTTGTTCTTGAAATTGTCGTTCGAACCTCCTAGACCGCCAGGAAACCTGGACGAAGGTTTTAATCATGCCCACCAAATGTATGAAAACTTTATTACCAAAACATTGTTGTCTAAAATCCGGCGCTTTCATTCTCATATTGTATATATGGTTTATATGGTACTAGTAAGGTATCCGCACGATGCAGCGTCGGCGACAGTTTACAACATTGTGCTCGGATATCCCATCTTGTTTTGTCTTGTACACAGCATAGACTACGCATGTCTTGATGATTGACTTGTCACACATGTAGCTCGGTAAATTAAACGACACGGATCCAATCAAGTCAAATATGTAGTAAAAAGAAACTTTGAATTTTTAATCTTGTCCCAAATCGTAACATCAATCAACTCTTAAGTTCAAAGCTAAAATATAATATATAACTATATTAACATCATGTTAAAATTCATAAAACCTTCCATATATCATAATCTTTCCCAAATCCAACCATTGCTTGCAATTTCACATATAAAATAACACGTGCTTCATTCCACATTGCTTCATTCAAATCTTATACCGTTGTCAAATTGTCATCAATAACAAGAGTTTTGGTTGGAGCCCACACAAAACAAAGAATACATTATTACAAACATTAGAAACGAAAACTAAAACACATTGTATTTGGCTTTACAATCATTCTATAAATGATAATTAGTAAATAATATAAAATTTAATATGATTTTGGACAATTAATACATTATATATTGAATCTTTATCAAGATTAAAATATTACTTTCAGTATTCACATAATCTTGTTGACACATTCTATATCTTAATTTTGTGAGGAATGTTACTTTGTACATTCTTTTATATTGTTACATATTATTTCACCATTTTGGCAAAATTGAGCACAACCAATTTGACAAAATAGATTAAAAAAGAATAAATAAAACGAATGTACAAAATAAAGCCATGTGTAGAACCACTTTGTTTTTTTAACATCATATGTAGAACCAATTTGTAAAGCCAGATGCACGTAACCAACTTTTAAAGCCACGTGTAGAAAAAATTTTGTAAGCACCAAAAATCAAATAACTTTGTAAAGCTAAACGTGCGGAACCCATTGACTGTATAACATGAACTTCAATTTCTAAACGTGCTAATCTGCTCAATAATATATCATGAACTTCAATTGACACTAACAAACAGTACACTAACATAAATATGAAGAGATTAATAGTTCTTTTGTAACACAATCCGTATAAATATGAAGAGATTAATAGTTCTTTTGTAACACAATCCGTATGAAATTCAGGCTCTTCTTTTAGAAAAATGAATTGGGCGTTGATCTAAGTTTTTTGTTTTTCAAATTATATAAAGTTTAACTTTCATGGTCAAAATATTTGCAATTGATAACAAATCCAACTAAACATTGATTAAAAAGGCTTGTGTAAATTCATGAAATGATGCTATCAGATGCAATTTGTATAAGTCAAAGATTGACCTAAAGTCAAACTTGTTATATAACTGACCTCTTCATGGTGAGACATAATATGATTCTTTAGCTTGTATTCATTAACATATCTCTTTCAAGGAATGTGTTAATAAAAAATCCAAAAGTCACCTAATTTCGTAACACATGTATGTCATCAACATTTATGAACCAAAAGATTGATACCATGTGATGTAACTCAACAACCATCTTGATAATCGCCTTTTACAGAGCCTCCTTTTGATCCTGTTCTCGGGGTAAAAATGTAGTCAGTCAAAACAATATAGGTTGAAATCATAATATTATCAATTTGAGATATAATTAACCCCATACCCTCGCCAAAACAAAAGCACTTTTAAGACTTTTAAGACCAGGTACGAAGAAATGGCTGCAAAAAAATCCATCCATGTCAAGTCTTCAAACAAACTTACATCACATTCGTAAAATAAGAATAATATAACATAAATTGGAGAGGTTTAGGTGACATTGAACTAATATCAAAACTCCATCCATGTCAAGTCTTCAAAATTTAAAAAATCGGCCAGATAAACGGCATCCCCATTCAGTGTCTTAAGTAGTAATAAAATGTAGTTTGGCTGCTAAAGGGTAAGTTGATGTCTATTCTGCACCTAATTTAAAGTTGGTTGTTAAAATGGTTAATTTTTTTAAAACAAGTCAGATTTCCAGATTTTGAATTTTGAGGGCAAAATTCTTTTAAGGGATGGGTATTGATATGTGTATAAGTAGAAGGTCTAGTTTTGTAATTGTTGAAACTGTTGATAATAGTGAATGTTTAGTGAGGATTCAATTGTAATATGTTTAGAGGCAAGGGACTAAAGTGTAAAGTTTAGAATGAGTTAGTTGGGTGGTTAGTTGTTAAACATTGTACTTAAACAGATTAACAGAAGGAGAATAGATATCGATCAGTTGAGTATTATTGTTCTTCTTCTTCTTACTCTAAACTCAATTCTCACCATTTCTATCCTATTTGCTCTACATGTATCAAAATTTCCCACCAATTACTACGTACGACGACGACTTTGATCAAAGTAAGCGATGAAGTAAACTACAAAGGAGTTGTTATCGTCGGAGCGATTGATTTTCACCGGCGACAACTGCGGCAGCATCCATTCAAAATTCAATAGGTTATCACTTCGTCTTTCATAAGTTCAAACGTCTATTCTAGGGTTTTATGTAGCTTAAATGCCAGCCTGATTAGTGTAATTAAGCCTCGATGTTTGTTTCAACTTCAATTTCTGCTATCTAGACTCTTTTTTAATCCATCATTTTGTGTATGATATTTTGTCTGTAATATATAGTTGATCATAGCTATAGTGAGTTGGGGAGATGATGTCATATGCATCAACAACAACAGTAACAAGAGTATCAAAGGGTTATGATGTTTTCTTGAGCTTCCGAGGGGAGGACACGCGCACTGGTTTCACTAGCTATCCTTGGTTCAAAAACGCATCAAAACCTTTAGATGACGAGTCACTTGATAATGGGGGTTTCATTGCTCCCGGGCTTCTAGAGGCAATAGAAGCTAGCATCAAGAGTTGCCATAGTGATTATATCTAGCAGTTTTGCAACATCAAAATGGTGTTTGCAGGAAGTCACACGTGTTGTTGATTGCAAGGAGCAAGGGAAGCTGATTGTTATTCCTGTTTTTTACCATACGTCTCCATCTGATGTACGCCATCAAAGCAACTGTTTCCAACAAGGCTTTGCCAATCATGAAGTAGATCCTAAAGTTACACCACAAAAGGTAGCAGCATGGAGATCTGCTTTTGCAAAAGCTGGAAATATCAAAGGATATATGGCATGTGACACCAGGAAAGGTAGGTTGGCTTATTAACATTCTATTTTTATATGTTATTACTCTAAGGTTAATTTGAGATCGATGTTATGAATAAACTTATGGTCTATTCAAATATGTAATTTTATTTTCAGTATTACGTATTATAAATGATTTTCAAGCTTCCTCACATTAATCTAGCTACATAGGTTCACCCATCTTTTGTTGTTTTTTTTTAAAAAATCTCTATCTTTCCTTCTTAAAACAAACTTACATCATTTGACCTCTATCTTTCCTTCTTAGAACTTGTTTTTTCTTCTTTGAGAAAAATATCTTTTATATGCTACACAAAACTTTTTCAATCCAAAAGTGGGTAGAATATATAAGTAGAGCATCCTAATGCTGATGCCAATAGACATGATTCTTCCAACTACTTGCAGGAAGGAGTCAGAAATAATAATGGAAATCTTAAGAAGAATCTTGCAAGAAATGCAAGATGCATCGCCACTAGAACTTACCAAAGGTCTAGTGGGAATCGAATCTTGAGTAAATGAGGTGATTAGAATTTTAAACATAGAGTCTAGTGAAGTTCGATTAATAGGGATTTGTGGGATGAGTGGGATCGGAAAGACTACTTTGGCTGAAGTTGTCTTTGAGGTCATTCAAAATAATCTGGAAATCTGACTTGTAATTCGCTGGTTTGATTGGACTTGATTCCTTCTTGCCTTTGTTCGCAGAATAGTGGCTTGATTAATTTCCCAAGTTTTGCTCTTATACAGATTAAAGTGGTTAATTTTTTTAAAACAATGCTTGGTGTCTATGACCGAAACACTCAAAGGTGGAGAGATCAAAACTTCGTCTCTAACACCAATAGGTATTTTTCGTCGACATTGGGGCTCCCCCATTATTGCGAACGCAACGGAGGCTCACCACAACCCTATTAAATGGGCTAAATTGATCGGAGTCGAAACTCGTCAACCAACTGTTCTAGGTAATTGATATAGAAAACAAACCAACACTCTAAATTGGGTAAACACCCAATAATATTATCAACAAATTCACTCAAAACTAGTTACAATCCCTAACCCAAACATGACTATTTATAATCTAACCTATTTCTAACCTATTTTGGTAGCCTCCATATTTGGCTTTATCTTTTTTTTCACAACAATTTTACTAAACAAACTAAACAACCACTAGCAAAATGCAACGGCTAAACACACCTCAAACAACCCCTTACAATATAAATCTGCTAAAAGAAAAATTACACCTAACGCATCATGCTAAATCAGCTAATTTTACCCCTTTTATACAGCCGCATGTATTACAGATTCAATCAACCACCACCATGGAATCCGGGCATTTGTTGTTAAATATGAAATCATTGCGACTCATCCAGATAAAGATAAACCACAGCCTGACTATAGCATTCTTCAACACTTTAATGCAGCCCCCATACGCCAAGCAAGTCAACAATTCAAAAATCCCAACCAGTTCAACGTTCATTTCTGAAACCATTGGTCCCAAGTCCCAAGTCCCAACTCCATGGTCTTTGATCGTATTGATCAGTAGACCACGTCTCATTGCCAAACAATGTCCGATAAAATGTCTCTTATAGTAATTTGTGTGTGTATATCTAGAAAAAACAAAAAGGAGAACAAAAGTAAAAGACACTAAGGTTGGTCTTCATGATCTATCATTTCACGAACCTCGTTCGCAACTAAATACGCTTTGTGACCTCCAACCACCTCTGCCTGTTTATTGCCATCTTTCCAGAGCTGCAATGCCAAACCACATTAGTTTCACAGGCAGAAACAACTCAACAAGATGCAAACATGATGAATTATATCTACATTCACCTGTATCGTTGGCATTTTCTGTTGTTTATCACCAAACCCGCATTTCAAATTGACATAAAATAGCACAAGTCAGGTGTCAGATCAAAACGTCTGCAAATGATGCTGATGAAATTAATGTAACTGTGTGGACATTAAAGACTTACAGTGACTCCAGCGCGAACCACAAGCTGATATGGGACATTGTTCACATCAATGCAATAAAACTTCACCCTGCTTTAAAAAAAACGATTCGCAGATATGAAAACATTGAAGCTAAAATGACTGATCACGATAATTATAACGGTTTTAGAGAGGTATGCATGAGCAAAAGAGTGAATAGTAACCTTGGGTGATAATTAGCTGCCAATTTTTCCAATTTTGGTTTCAAGTATATACATTTCCTGCACCAGTTTGCCATCCTGTGAACATAAATAACATCAGCTGAGCTAAAGTTATTGGTAAGGTTGGATTAAGTATATAGAGTTTGTTTCTAGGCCTATAAACGAATCAAATAAACAAAAATAGGGCTTGTTCGTGTGCTTTCATTTAATTTAACCGAACAAACAAACGAACACGAGCATTTAAACAAACACATTTTCTTTAAATGAATGGTTCACCAACATAAATGAGTTTTCAAATGCAAGTTAAAAGGTAAAAGTTGATATAAGTAATAAATAAACTTGAACTAAAATGTGTCCATGCTCGTTCGACTATTATATGAACGACTTCCCGTTGCACGGTTCCTAAAGTTTGGTTCATTGACAGGCCTAATCGATCGGCTCAAAAAAGTATGAATTATGGTTTATAGCTAAACATGAAGCATAAACCATCATGTGGCAATAAGATTATGATCCTGAACAGAAAATGCAAATCAATTGAGATGAGTAGTAGCAATTAGAATGCAATCATGTGAAATTCACAACAAATAGTAAAATTAGGGCCGTAACCGAACTGAATGAGGCTTCATTCATGTTTGTTTGTTAAGGTATTAGCGAACTAACGAACGGTTCACGAACACATAACCAAACGAAAGTTTATGGTTTTGTTCGTTTGTTAAGAAATTTAAGATGTTTATGTTTCTTTGTTAAATTCGTAAACGAACCTAAACATACATATCTTAGCTTAAATATACAAAAAAAAAACATTGTTAATACCAAACATAAGATATACCTAATGCTAAAGTACTTAACAAGTTAGTATAACAATAACAATATATTCACCCTAAAATACTTAACAAGTTACCATAACAATATATAGTTCACGACCACATTACCAAACATTCACCAACATAAATGAACAAACGCAGACTCTATTTATGTTCGTTTGTTTATCTTACGGAGGATAATTTTTTGTCCGTGTTCGTTTTAAACAAACAACCTCCACGCTGAACGGTTCACCGAACATTTGGTTCATTTACGGCCCTAGGCATAATCTTTTTCTATGATTATGGATGATTTAGCAGATATGATTATGGATCTAACTAACACATAACTGCAATTGTGAAATGACAACAATGACGATTGAAAACATACCATAGAACAACGAGTGATTCATGAAGCTGTTGAGCCTGATGAATGAGGCGATCAAATTGAGGTTCGTTTAAGATAGGTTTGAGGTCGATTGAAACAGGGGAAGAAGAGTCAACGCTGGAAATGGGAATTGATCCTTGTTGGTTTAAAGGCTTCAAACTCCATGTGTGTTTGATTTTCAAACAATTAGAAAAATTTGAAACGAATCGAAAAGATGAAAATAGAAAACGATTATATGGAAGATGTGGTGATTTTGGTGAATGAAGAGGTGAAATTGCGACTAATCTTGTAGCGTCAGACATGGTAGATCCAGATTGATTGAAGGGGGAGGTGTTGTTGACGGAGTTGTTGAGGACGACCAAGTGGAATGTTACGCCTTCGAAGCATTTTACTCATGCCTTTGAGACATGCTTTTGTTTTCAAGTTTCTAACTATGGTATATCATAAGAGTGGACGGAGTCGATGTGGGGTGGGTGCAACTCAATAAAAAGCCGGGCAAGATGTATAAATAAGTAAAGTCGGCTCGCAAGTTACTCGAGATCGACTCTGTAAAAAGCTCGTTTGAGTCGAGCCTTAACGAGTTCGAGCTTGATTTCAAGCCTAAAATAGTGTTCGTTTTATTATCGAGCTCGAGCTTTGCATTCAAAACTCGTCGAGCCTTATCGAGCCTTAACGAGCTTTTTGTTTATATGCTTATATTTAGTTTTATAAATATTATTTAAATATATATTCATAAATATAACTAAAAATTATGATAAAAAAAGATTAAATAATATGTATTTTTTATATATAAGATGTATGATTATAAATATATATAAATTTAAGTATAAAAAATTATATATAAATAGTTAAATACTAAATGAGCCGAACCCGAGCCGAGCTCGAGCTTGAAAACATTCTGACGAGAAGAGCTCAAACGTTGGAATTAAAGCTCGAAACGAGTCGAGCTCGAGCTTTGTTAAAACTAAAACGAGTCGAGCTCGAGCCCTAACGAGCTCGGGCTCGGCTCGGCTCGGCTCGTTTACACCCCTACTTTGAGACATCCTTTTGGGGTGTCTTCCCCGCGTGTTTCCTTGATTTTTTTTGAACGCTGGAAGGTGGGTCCCCCCCAAACGTCTAGTTTAAAAAAAGTTTTTTTTTATTTATTACAAAATATACTATATATATATAGTAAACCAAATCAAATAAAATCACTGTCATCTATATTTTTTCAACCACAAACATCAAAATCTTTTTATATTTTTACTCCACAAAAATGTTGCATCCTTTATTACTCGAAGATTCAACAACGGGTTCGTCTTCATCATCTTCCTAAGACTCAAATGAAACCCGTGAAAGAAACATTGGATATATCCTTTCAGTCTCCAACTTTTTGTTATCTACCTATGTTCGCGACACTGCAAGCTCATCAAGAACCTATATTAGAAGAGACGATCGTGCTGAGTCTCATGATCGTCTTGTTGTTGATTATTTTTCTGAGAATGCAAAATATAACGCGAGGATGTTTAGAGAGCGTTTTCGGATGAACAAGGAACTTTTTTTAAAAATAGTTGGGGATATGGAAAACGATAATGATTATTTTCGATCACGATTCGACGCAAGACATAAGACAAGCATCTCGAGTTTGCAAAAATGCACATCCGCAATCCGTCAGTTAGGTTATGGAAATGTTCCCGACTCCTTAGATGAATACTTAAATATGTCGGATCGAACGCCACGTGAAAGCCTTCAAGAACTTTGTGAGGGTGTTATTAGATTATACGGGAAAAAATATTTGCGTCGACCAACCGCTCATGACGTAACAATTTTATACAATCACCATGCGACCCATCAAGGTTTTCCCAGCATGTTAGGTATTTTATTAAAAACTCTTCGTTAATTTAATTTTTGATGTTAAATATATCTTTTATTATTTTTAAAATATATAGTAAGTGTCGATTGTAGGGATGAGATCGGTACCCTACCGGTACCGAACCGGTACCGATACCGAAAACATGGAAAAGTGGGTACCAGTCCCGATACCGAATCTATCGGTACGGTACCGGTTTGGTACGATATAGGTACGGAACAAGTACTTTTAGGTAAATTTTAGGTATTGGTACCAAACCGGTACCGATACCGAATTTAGAGAAAAATAGGTACTGATACCGGTACCGAATCTATTGGTACGGTACGGGTACGATACCGGTACCGGTTCGGTATTCCGGTACCAAATGCTCATCCCTAGTCGATTGTACGCATTGGGCGTGGTGGAATTGTCCAATGCCTTGGCGTGGACAATTCATGAGGGGTGATCACAATTGCACAACTCTCATTCTTGAGGCGGCAACGTCACAAGATACTTGGTTTTGGCATGCATACTTTGGTATGTCCGGTTCAAACAACGACCTAAACGTGTTGAACCAATCGCTGTTATTCAATAATCTTTCTAATGGAACGACACCAATTGTTCCATTTACAATAACTGGAAACGAGTACAAGTATGGATAGTATCTCGTGGATAAAATATACCCTAGATGGTCGGTTTTCGTCAAAACTATTCCTCATGCCACGGGTGATAAACGAATACGTTTCAGCGGGGCACAAGAGGCTGCTAGGAAGGATGTGGAACGAGCTTTTGGAATCCTTAAAAGTCGTTAGGTTATAGTTCGTTTACCGGCACGTGCATGGGAGGAAAACAAAATTAGAAAAGTCATGTATGCATCTTTATATAATATAGCAAAACATAAAAAGCCTGTGTCATTTTTTCAAAGATTTTAGCTCATGTGGCATCATTTAAGAGTTTATCTCACAATAATGTTTTTTTTTATTTAAAATATGTATATAAAATATATTATAATAAAACTAATTACATTTTTGGTCCCCTAATATTTTGAAGAATTCTGAAAAATTTAAGAATATTTATATTTTTAACTCTTTATTACAAGGGGTGTACATGAGTCGGTTTATATTTGATAGAGTCTAAAAATGAAACTTATGAATAAAGTTAATAATAACATACAATTAAAGACCTTAGTGTTTTATAAATATACATAACATTTTTATACGATTTTTTTATAAATAAACTACATCATAAAACTGAGCACTTTATTCTCTTTAATTTGAGTATAATATTGCTATACTAAAAATCTAATTTTTAAAAATCGTGTGTTTCGGTTTACCACGATTTTGTTTCAAAACTGATTGGAACATTCATAAATATCATTAAAAGATCACTTGAATGTTATGCTCCTGAGCGTAGCGCGGGCACTAAACTAGTGTATTATATTGCACAACATGATTTTAAAAAATGATGGGTTAGCTTTATGCCCCGACTATGTTCCAGATCCTCCCGCAGTTGTACAAGATTTGGAGGACGTAAGGATGGAGATACGAGATAGCGGTGTTCACAGAAACCTTCAAATGGATCTTGTCGACTATATCGAACAAGCTTACATTCCAAGACTCGATGATTAGCTATATTTAATCGTTTATTTTAATTTTGTTGTTTACTTTGTAAAAACATAATCAAGTTTCAATTTTGTTCTAATTAAGTCACTCAAGTTTAAAATTTGTTCCAATTAGGTCACTCACCTTCATATTTTATTCAAATTAGAGGTTTTAACATGTTGTTTTCACATGTTTTTCTTTACGTTTTAGTTAGGAATTATTTTTTACATTTTTTTATGCTAATGTGAAGCGGTAATGTGAATTGTAGATTTATTTTTTTATTTTTTATTATAATTAACATATTTTTAAATTTTTTAATATAATTACATATATTAAATATTCCGACCCCCACATTCTATCCCTAATTCCTTTCTTGACACAAACAAATTCCAACAATTGCTCGATTTAAAGGTTTAGTCATCCAATTCAAGTAAAATATGTTTGAGTGACCTAATTAGAACAAAACTGAAACTTGGTTATGTTTCTATGACATTTTCCCTTTATTTATTAGTTGTAATTTGTGTTTATTAATGAAATATTAAAAGTTTTAAATAAATGATAAATAAAAATTAAAAAAATGATGTGGGGTGGTGTGGAGTGGATACGGGATGATTTGAGGTAAATGTGAAGTGAATGTGAGGTGGAGTAAAAAGTGTGGGGTGGTGAGGGAGGACTCCCCTCACCCTAACACCGTGTGTAGGGTCCTATTTGAGGCGAAATTTTAATCTATAGCACACAATACATTACGGCAGAATGCGTTAATAATCGAAAAATGGCCAGGGGTGTGACGGATACAACACTTGTGTTGTTAACAATATGTTGGTTTCTTGTTAGGAGTGATCCTACTATGCAATGAATAAATAGTTCCTAGTTTTGGAATTTTGCTCGTGTAATGCATAATAATCGTGTATGTAACCCCCAAATCACATGTGCAGCAAACCAATGTGTTTTAAAATGGCGTGACATCAACAAAATAACTCAAAGATTTGAACCCTATGATTTAAGAGCGTTACACGACTCACAAAATTTGAATCGAACGCGTGACAATTTTATAGACACGACTTTGACCGATTATGAGCGGGTTCATCATCGCCCTTTTACTTGTGTGGGGCCATGGAGTATTATAAGGGAATTAAGTCAATATGGAGTGTTTCCAAATTGATTCAATCGTGTCTATGTTCTTTTTTGTATTTTTTTCATATTTTTATTAAGTTTGTAGTTTGTGTTTTTATTACTGGTGGAATTATTATTTGTTCTATTTAATAATTGTACTTCAAAAATAAAAAAATAATAATTGTGTAATGATGAGTTAGGTCTACATCCGCTACACACAAATTTGGCATAAATTTCATGTGATGATAAGATACCACATGGCGCATAATGGTCATATATAGGCTCCATCCATTACACTTGGTCTAACTAGTAGAGTCTTTATGTGATGTGGTGGTGGCGACATTTTGCATTGTTGTATTCACTTACTTTTCTTATCCGTGTAATACTCGGTCTACTCTCGGAGTACTTGGAGGGTAATCGGAGTGAATTAACGAAGAAATTGATTTTTGAAGATTATATATATGTCAAATATCATAAATTTACTAAAATTCACAACAAAATAAGTGGATATCCTAGTAATCAACTAATCAAAAAGATAAATGTTCAAATACCAAAGTATTTCAAAAGTTGGCAACCATTCAACAATTTTTAAGCCATAAGAAACATTTAATTTTCATCTTACAAAAGATATGTTCGTGTTCTTTAATGATATTTTGACAAAAAAAGGAGACTTTATATTTTTATTTCACCAAAATAGACCTAAAATAGAGGTTTTATGTATTTTGGCCCAAACATAAGTTTATCTAAGTACTCGTTTTTTCCCCGAGTACTCGATGTTTAAACGAGTTTAACCAGGACATTGGAATAGTAGCCGAGTAGGGTAAACTCGCTTCATTGAATGACCGAGTCACGAGTACTAGCCAAATTAGCCGATTTTTAATTATCTATTACCATAGAAACCAACGTTTTTAATCAAATAAATGATTAAAATTATGGATTCAATGATAAGTGGGCAAGCATCAAAGTCAACTGCAGGAACACTAAACGGTAGCAATGGATAAATAAAAAAGAAGTTTTGATAGTTCAAATCGGTACTAAAGCGGGAATGTCGAAAAATACCTGTACCGATACCAAAAAAACATAATACCGATACCAATTTGGCTTGGTCAGTATAGGGGTGTTCAAAAAGCTTGTGACTCGAAGCTGACTCGAAGCTTGCTCGAAGCTCGCTTGAAAAAAGCTCGAGAAAAGCTCGGCTCGAAAAAAGGTCGGCTATAAACGAGCTGGCTCGGCTCGACTCAAATTGGTTCAAGCCGAGCTCGAGTTAGGCCTGGCTCGGCTCGTAAGCTCGCGAGCCAGCTCGAAATATAAATTTTATATATATTAGTTTTTAGTAAATATATTAAGTTTAAAAATTAGGTGGGAGGTGGTTAAAATGTTAAAGCTTTTAGTTTAATTAATTCAAAATATATAACAATATGAAACAAAAACATAAATAATACATATAAATATGTTAGTTCTTTATATTTTTTTATTACTAAAAAAAATAAAAAATAAAAAAAAGTTAACGAACCGGCTCGATTGAGCTCGAGCTGGCTCGAGCTTTTAACGAGCCGAGCTCGAGCTCGACTTTTCAACTTGATAAGAAAAATGAACCGAGCCGAGCTGGCTCGTTTAAGATCGAGCTTGAGCCCAGCTTAGTTTGGCTCGGCTCGATAACAGCCCTAGGTCAGTATGATATCAGAATGCAGGAGAAACCTAGAAGTTCATGAAAAGACAAAAACAACAAAGTTTGATAAGGTAAAACCAAAGGGTGATTCTAACCGGATACCCGAAAGGCTAGCCACACACCCTTAATATGACTCGTATCAAGTAATATGGGTCATATTGCTTTGTTGTCAGACGAAAAAGCTGAATCTTGCAGAGGTTGCAGCTCAGACAGCAATACGACTCGTATTAAATTTGATATGGGTTGTATTACCTGACAATATGACTCGTATTAGATTTGGTATGTGTCGTATTACCTGTCAATATGACTCTTATTAGATTTGATATGGGTCGTATTACCTGACAATATGACTCGTATTAGATTTGATATGGGTCGTATTACCTGACAATATGAATCGTATTAGTTTTGATATGGGTCGTATTACCAGACAATATGACTCATATTAAGTAAAATATGAGTCGTATTTACTTAGTGGTAAAAAAATTATTCGAACGTATGAAATTTTGAAAAACTTAATACGTATTTGACACGATGTAATATTATGTTAAAATTCAAATATAAATGATTGTTCGATCTATCGAATTCGATATTCAAAACGAATACATTTGTTAATGCATTTATATTTTCGAGATTTATCCAACTTTTTTTCTAATTAAATCTTTATCTTGAATGCTAATTATATCTATAATGGTGAAAAGAAGGATGATAGTTATTTTTAGTACAACAACAATTACGACAATCAATATGGTGATGACTTTTATTGTGGTGAATATGTCTGGGGACATATAGAAAAAATTAGTTTTTGGACCAATACGACTCATATTCAATCTAATACGAGTCATATGCTGGATCAATACGACCCATATTCAATCTAATACGAGTCATATGCTGGATCAATACGACCCATATTCAATCTAATACGAGTCATATCATGGAGCAATACTACCCATATTCAATATAATACGAGTCATGTAGGTCAATACGACCCATATTGACCAATACGAGTCGTATTAACTGTAATGATTGGATGTGTGGTTAGTCTGTCAGGGTGTGTGGTTAGCCCACACCAAAACAAAATGGGTATATGCAAATTTAGTAAGAAACTATGCTACCAAAGGATACTATCAGGGCGGTGTCAATATTTTTGAGAGCCTCAATCGAGCTTAAAAAATGGGGCCTTACTCCTTTTTCTGAGCTTGAGACTGTAATAATAATAACAGAGCTCAAGGTTTTCATCAAGATTTGTGTCTATATTTGAGGTTGTTACGAATAATAATAGTGATTCTTTTCTTGTTTTTTGCCTCTTTGCCTTTTATGATGCACTAAAAAGACACTTTCATAATTTGATTTAACATTTGAACTATACTGTTTAAACAACTAAATTAATGATTCACTTTGACAATTTTTAAAATCCTAACAAAAACAACAAATCCAATACCAAATCAGCAACATAAGCAACCTTATTAGTTGTTAGTTAAATACCTAATGGACAGTCACAATCACAAATTAGTCATGTTGGCATAAAATACCTAAATAGGAGATGTATAATATGAAAACTTAGTTTTATAGAGAAAACTCTGAAAACTCATTGTGTGGTTCTAATTGTGCCACATCTACAATTTTTCAACTCTTTGTCTTTTACCCATCAAGGGTAATATAGACATTTTAACATTTCAAACTTCAACTCACTAGCTGCATGCCTGCATACCCACTTTATACATGATTCCCAATTCACAATTATCAAAACTTCTTTCAAATTTTAAAATATTCTCTCTCTACACTTCTTTGTGTTCTTGATTGTTTCAATTGTCACCGATCTTTTCCACGAAACCATTTTTGCATTCGAAACTCGTAGTCGTTGTTGTTATTCGATTCAAGCTAGTGTGTGTTCATGGTGGTTCCGTTCTCTAGGGATCTTTGTTTGACTCGTTCGGGCTTTCATGTTGTGAAACCGATGAGATTTTGAAACAGGAAAAAAGAGAAAGAATATGGCTGAAGAACGGCATCGTTTGTTTGCTTAGATCTGCAACAACGACATCGTTTTGTTTGCGTAGATCTGCAACAACGACATCAAGTATCACCCATCGTCATCAGAATAATACCCCCAGATCTGTTTTTGTTTATGCTTTTCGTCATCAACCGAACGGAGACGTTTTTCCGGCGTTTCTTCCTGATAAAGCTGCAGTATACGGAGACGGTTTCCGGCGGCTCTTTTGGCGATTATCGGTTAGTCATTTATTCTCTGAATTTTGTTTGGAACTAGATGTGTGGGTTCTTGTTCGATCGGTGGCAGTGGTGATAGTGGGTTGACATTTGTGGTGGTGGTTTATGTGTGGATTCAGAGTTTTAGTTGGTAGTGAATTTTTTGTATTTAATTTGGTGGTGATGATAATGGTTTTATTCATTAAAAAAACAAGATTGATGGGGAGATGGTTACCTACTTTATCAGAGGTTGTTTCATTGACATGTGAGTTTAGGTGACTTTTGATTTCATTCTCCATTTTACTATTTGACATGTGTTTAACCTTTTAGCAAAATTTGAATGAAGGCATGGCAGTAAGTATAAATAGGACCCCAATATAAATATTGTAAATTTTATGCGGTTAGTGTTTATGTAAATTTTATGCGGTTAGTGTTTATCTTGTGATGAAAATATAAATATGTAACAATATATAACTTTGTGTTATTGGTAACACGATGAAAATATAAATATGTAACAATATGTAACTTTGCATTTTTAATCCATGTTTGAAGTTATTTCCTTGTGTTTTGGTGGTACGTTATTCTATTAAAAACAAAACTTGATGGATTAAGTGTTAATCCAGACATGTTACATCATGTTACATATTCTATTAAAAACTGTAAAAAAAATTACGTTAATTCAAACGTAATGCTATATATGTTACATCTTGTTACATATGCTATATACGTTAATTCTTACTCTTTTACATTTAACTTATGTAATATGATGTAAGAAAATATGTAACACAATGTAACATATATATGTTACATTATGTTACATATTTAATTAAAAACTAAAAAAATTACATGTGAGTACAAACGTTATGTTACATTGTTTATCAAAAAACAAAACTGGATGGATTAAATGTCAATTCAGACATGTTACATCATGTTACACTTTCTATAAATTTGGAAAAAAATTACGTTTGTTCAAACGTAATGTTATATATGTTACATTGTGTTGCATTTTTTTATTAAAAACTGAAAAAAATTACATGTTAGTTCAGACGTAGTGTTACAGATTTTATCAAGGACCAAAGCATGTAAGAACCATGATTGAAACTATGTAACACTATGTATGAACTCACATTTATTTATTTTTTTTATCAATTTTAATAAAATATGTAACACGATGTAACACATGTAACATGTCTGGAGTGAACGTTAATTCATTCAGTTTTGTTTTTAAAAAAATATGTAACAAGATGTAACAAACGTAATCCATTAAGTTCTATTTTAAAAAAAATGTAACACGATGTAACAAACGTAAATACGTAATCCATGAAGTTTTGTTTTATATAATAATGTAACACGATGTAACAAACGTAATCAATTCAGTTTTGTTTTTTGAAAAATTATGTAAAATGATGTAACAAGATGTAACTTTGTTTTTTTATTCAAATATGTATACGATGTAACATATGTAACTTTGATTTTTTTAAAGATCCAAATATGTAACACGATGTAATAAAATATGTAACACGATGTAACATATGTAACTTGTCGGATTGACACTTAAATCATCTAGTTTTTTTCTTTTTTGTAGCTAAAGGAACTTTTGTATCAAAGATGAAGAGATTATCAAGAAACGAAACATGTATGAAGCATGATTGAAACTGTGTAACACTATGTAACAAACGTAATCCATACAGTTTTGTTTTTTAAAATGTATGTAACATGATGTAACAAATGTAATTCTTCAGTTTTTAATAAAATATGTATCACGTTGTAATATATGTAACATGATGTAACAAACATAATCCATGGAGTTTTGTTTTTATATAATGTATCACGTTGTAACATGTGTAACATGATGTAACAAACGTAACATGTCTTGAGTGACACGTAGTCCATTCATTTTTGTTAATATGTAACAAGATGTAACCAACATATCAATCAGTGTAACAATGTGTAACACACGGATCAGATAGTGTCAATGAAATTAAAAAAGTAGGAGAGAGAAATTATATTAAATTGAAAAGTATGAGAGAGAAATTATATTAAATAAAAAAAGTAGGAGAGAAAATGTACTAGAGAGAGAATAAGATGAATATAACAAATGTCTAAAATACCCTTTTAGTACTTTATATTATTAAAAAATGACAAAAAAGGAAGATCAATTCTTAGCCATAGATCTAATCAAATCAATGGTTAATATGGGGTTTCTAGGGTTTTTCCAATATGAGTGGGTTTTCATTCTAGCCATCCCCTACCTAAATACAATCACAAAAGCACTTAACAACCATTGTTTCTAGCTCATAAAAGCAAAAATATTAATTATAATCACTTAAATACCTAACTAGCATATAGTAATCACTATTCCGCCCTGAAACACGTATCTGAACAAGAGACAGTCAAACATAAACGAGAAAGATGTACTAACCACCTGTAAACAAGAGATGGTAATTTTTGGTTGGTTTGACTCACGCAATTGACTTGACGGTTTCCGAGCTACGATCAAACCAGCAAGGTAGCAACATCGACATTGATTGATTGCGGGAGGAGAAAAGTTTTATTTGACAGGTTTAATTCAGATTTGTTTTACAACGAAGCAACAACCTCAGATTAAACACAGAAGGTCAATGCAATTTCGATAAGTGGCCTACCTAGAAATTTTTCTCATGGGAATCGGAAATTTGATAGCAATCTTTTGAGTATCATGTAGAATATTTTCCAATCCGGTTTGACTTGGTTCTGGTTGAACCGGACCGGGTCAAATTAAAAAAATGACAAAAAAACTTACCAATACATATATTTTTTGGAAAATGGTTTATAAGTATTTTATAGTTCATATGTTAAAGTATCAAAAACCATGCTTAAACATGAGTTTATGATGCAAAAAAGTCAATAGAATAAGGTTGAGGGATCAAAATTGAATTTTTTTTCATTCCCTCTACTTATATTCAAAATTGAAAAATTTCAATTTCCTTTCACTTAACTAACTTATTTAATGTCAAATTTTTTTTATCTATAAATACTAACCAAAATCTTTTTAAATCCCTTTCATCAATCTAAATTCTCTCAAACTCTCTCAATCTAAGAACTCCATATTTTTGCAATAAACTTTCAATAATAAATAATAACTTGTGAGTTTTTTTTATTTTTTCTTTCATTATTTTCTTTTTCTTTCATTTTTTTGACATTATTTTTCTTTCTAAATATTTGAAAACATCTTCTAGAAATTTACCATGTATTTACCAAGAAAAATAAAGTTTAGTAAATCACCATATTGAGGTTTGAGTTGCGATTATCTTTCTTAAACCTTTTGTTTTATAAACCTCATATGCTTTTATTCTATATCATTCTTAAGTCACTAATTAATTTACAAATAAGAAGTGAATTAAACCAAACCATTTTTTCAAACAAGACTATGTGAGGGGACTTATGTTATGGTATGAAAATGGTGATGTTGAGAACATTGGTTCTACTACTAAACTTTCCACAATTTCTCACTTCTCACTTGTATTATTTATGTATTCATTAATTGTACTCATGAACATCCGAATCATTAAATATGTTGATGGTTTTATGCAATGGTGAAACACCTGTAGTTATAGTACCTTAATGTTTGACTATACATGATAATATAAATAAATAGGATTAGGTTTATTTAAGAAGATTCACATATTGTAAGAAGAAAAAAAAAATGTTAACCATTAGATCACTTAGTCAATGGTTGTTAAGGATGCAGTAATTAAACAACCTATTAAAAGATTAATTAATACTGTTAAGGGTACTGTTGGAATTTTACGTACTCATTAATTAATTCTAACACCCTCCCTTTAATCACGGTCAACGATATTGAAAGTTAAAAACCCAAGTCTCAATTAAATTAATTAAATTGATTCAAGCATGTATGTACTCGTTTAATCACATTTGATAATTTTATGGTGAAAAGGTAGTTAAATAACATAGTTTTGGGTAAATATTGTTATTGGCCTTTTACCAATAACTTTTTTCTTTAATTAAGCTCAGTTTGTTTCATGGTAAAATATTATAAACTTGTTATAATTTATTTAAATAATAATTTATACATATGACAAACGAATGGTATATTTGTATGTAGGTGTTTTTTTTTGAGTATTTTAAATTTCAACTCATACATATAAAATTTCAAGACTAATAATATTGAGTTTAAACTTTCATAAGGATTTTCAACCTCCATTGGTGTTTCAACTTCACACAAGTTAAAGTTATGTTTGAAGATTTTGAGTTTCAACCTACACATATAGACTTTCTACCTATACAAGATTTTATAACATACACATAAGGATTTTAACCTATATAGACGTGTAACTTTTAGTTTACTTATAACTATCGGTGTGAATTTTCAAGTTACACATAGAATTTCAACCTACAAATATTGAGTTTTAACTTACATAAGGATTTTCGTGTTTCAAACTTCACAAATGTTAGAAGTTTTGTTTCGAGATTTTTTAGTTTCAACCTACACATGAATTTGAACCTACACATGAAATTATAATGTATCCATAAGGATTAATTTTGAACCTAGATGGACGTGTGATTTTTAGTTTACTTGTAACTTTCAGCGTGATAAATTAAAACTCTAGAGTATCTACGTATGTTTATGTCGTTGGTTTTTGTGTAACTTTGGAATAGTTATGTGTGGGAACAATCATCTTGTGTATTTTGGTTGATCGATCGTGTATTAATATAATTAGTACCTACATGAACACTTAAACATAATTTTTCATATTCATCTACATATTAATTTTATCACACCTGGAGTATTGAGTTGATTTTTTATGTCCACGTGGGATAAAAATTATCATGTGCATGATAGGTTGGTTTTGTGAAAGTATATATTTTGTTAGTGTAGTATATGTTTCACCGTCTATATGATAAGTTTGATAATGTGTATGATTAATTTCAATGAATGTGTATGATTAATTTCAATGAATTAAGAGAAAGAAATGAACTACAGAGACAATAGTTTTAAGATATGTAGTATAATGCTTGTTACAATAATTAATTAGAAGAGAGAGAAATAATTAATTGGAGAGATAAAGATTTTTATGTTTACCATTTATACTCTTTTAAGTTGAATCATATTTTTGTGATTCAATAAAAAATGAGTGGTTAGATTTGTTCTTTTTCTTTTTGTAATATTTGTTCTTCTTAAAAGAACTCTCCCCTAAATAAATATATATTACTATTTTTAACCATAATCAAACCGAATCTATTGTTAAATATTATGTGTGTCCTATGGGGTGTGTACTAGGCATCAAACTAAGTTTTTAAATACTAGACGGGGGTCAAGGGTTAATATTTACGGGGTCGAACAATAATTTAACATATAAAAACAAAAACAAAAAAATTCCGCAGGGGGAACGAGCGCCAGGGTGGGTACGCCCTTGATTTCGATTGGTGTGACGAAGGAAGAAATCGGAGATGAATAGAGTCAATGAGACTATGACTGTTCGTTTTCCTCTCGCCTCTAGTTCCCGCAATTGTAATTAGCAAATTGTGATAGACTTTGTAGGCCAAAGAAATATAAAAAGCCAGCTTAAAAGCCCATTTTGTAAACCTTTTATTTCTCGAAATTGGGGGCTTAAATTTTTAGTAGCTAATGTGCGTGAAAGTATATATATTTTTAGTAAAGATTTTTCACACAAATTTAGTTTTAAAAAGGTTGTTAGGGCTCATTCCATGTATAAGATTTACTTTGTTCTTAGTTTATACAAGTTTGTATAGTGTAGGGTTAATTTTGTATTATCCCTAAGTGTTGATGCATAAAGCATGTTGCTAGTAGGTGTTAGAGAGAGAGTCTAGATCACCAATACACGCTAGAGAAAGAAACTGTGTGTGTGTGATTGTATTCTCCTGCACTCTGTAGTACAACGATTTTGCTTTGATCACCAATACAAGAGAATTATTTAGTAATGAATTGTGTTGCTGATTGAATTGTTGTTGAACATTTTGATTTGTGGCAGTATCGATCCAATTGAACCTATCAATTGGTATCAGAGCTGTTGGTATTGTGTGTTCTTCGGTATTCACCAAGCAAAAACACATCAAATACTGCTCAAATCATGATCTGAATGATCTGTTGCTGTTTTTAGACTTGATTCATCATCATAATCATTTCTAATTCACAACAATTGTGCAGATTCCTTCCAGATTTCATCAAATTTGAGGAATTAAGAAGAAATTGAAAAATACTATTCGATCGAAATTTTATCAAATTCATAGAAAATTGATAATGTTTGGGATTGATTGATATCAAGGGTTGTTAATCGGTGCTTATTACTGCTTGTGTGGATTTTTGGACGAATAGTACAAAATTTTCTCAAAAAGTGTACAAAAATTTATGAAGATGTTGATGAACATGATGAATAGGATGAAGATGTACTAGACGTGTGACTATTTTTGACTTAGACAAAATTTTGGACTTAGATTTGTGAAACAATTTTTTTCTAGACGGGTGAAGAATTTACAAGTAAAAACAGAGTACTGTTGAGCCGTGTGAAGAACTATTCAGCCGGGTCAATTACTATTCAGACGTGTGAAGTGTTTTTACCTTGTACTATGCAGCCGTGTCAAGTACTGTTCAACCGTCTCAAATATTTTAGCCGGGTGAAGTGTAACTATTCAGCCGTGTCAAGTTTTATACGGGTGATAAAATTGACAACTGTTTAGCCGGGTGAACACTATTCAGCCATGTCAAGTCATTTCTGTTCAGACGCGTAACTATTTAGCCGGGTGATCATTGTTCAGCCATGTGAAGACTTAGCCGGGTGATCACTGTTCTGCCATGTGAAGATTTGAAGTGTTGAAAGTTTGCAACTGTTCAGTCGGGTGAAGAAGAAATTTCACTGTTCAGTCGGGTGAAGTGTTGAAGTTGTCACTGTTCAGCCGCGTGACTTTTTTAGTCGTTTCAACCTTATTATCTTTACTTGTTACTGTTCAGAAGCATCACATCTTATTTCTTTACTTAAAACTTAGTTTTTATTTCAAAAGTTATTTTTTTTAAAATGGAATCATCAAAAATATAAAAAAATATTTTCTTTGAATATTTTCTTTGAATATTAAAATGGCTCCTTGTGATGATTCTGACAATCGTGTTCCCAGGTTGATTAATCGTGCCGATTTTAAAACTGGACAATTAGACTGCAGCATCACTTATGCTCAATAGATAATGATCTGTGGAAGTCTATCGACAAGGGTCCTCACATCCCAACACAAACTGCTCCAGACAGTGCAGCACTTACACAAAAGATTCAACAGAGCCTTATCCTGAAGATAATCTCCAAGGAGAAGACTTAAGGAAAGTGAAGAATGATAGCAAAGCCTATTCTCTGATGTGTAAAGGGTTTCCATTGCAAGTGTTGTCAAGACTGGATTCTTATCAAACAGGCTACACGTTATTCAAAGCATTAAAATCTATATGTGAAAGAGGAGAACAGATAAGGAGTCTGAAGAAACAAAAGTTAAAGAGGCAACTTGAATTATTCGAGCATATTAATGGAGAAACAGTACATCAAATGATGAACAGGTTCGTTCACTTGACAACCGAGATGTCTAACATCGGTGTTAAGACTGATCTCCAAGATCTGAATGACAGATTACTATGTGCATTACCATCATCATGGAAACAGACTGTCACTCTCTTAAAGCATACTGAAAAATTTCCCATGGATCTCGATCTTCTCATTGCAAAGATTGAAGAGGTGGAAATTGATGAAAGTTCGAGAAACACTGACAAAACTGGATCTCATGCTCAATACAAGTTCATAGTGAATCCTGCAAACACAGTTGAGAATGCTTTTCTTGCACAAGATGATATGAAATTTGAAGATGAGGGAGATTTTTTTGTTGGTGCTAGCTTTTACACTGATTTATCTTATCAAACAAGTTCACCAATTTTCTCTCAACCTCAATCTCCACGAAAAGCTCAACCTCAACTGATAAAATCTCAAGCAGAAAGTCAATGTTCAAGTTCCACAGTTCAAGAAAAAGTAAAAGATGTTATGAATATCTTGTTACAAGATGATGAGACTAAGAATGATTTTACTGCATTCATGGCAAGCTTTCAAGCTTATCAAGGTAGTCATTTGACTCAATTAGATGTTGTTCTTCAAGACCTATTCGAGATGGATCCTGATGACGTTGAAGAAATGGATTTAAACTGGCAAATGGTTATGGTTGCATACTGAACTCAGAAACATGCGTATGTTAACCGTAATTACAAGCCGAATGCAAACAAGACAGTTGGTTTTGACAAGTCAAAGGCCTGATGTTTCAACTGTAACTGCTATGGTCATTTTTCAAGGGAATGTAAAGCTCCTAAGAATCAGAATTACAATGGTCAGGCAAGTTCAAGTGGACAGAATCAACATCAAGGTCAAAGTCAGAACTCTCAACAGTCTTCAAGCTATCAGAACGGAAATCAACGATTCATTCAGAAGCCATATCAAAGTCTTCCAATGCCAGAACTGAAAGATGAAGGTAAACAGATTGAAGATCAGAACAAAGCGCTTGTAGTCAGTGTCAAAGATGGATATGACTGGAGTGCTTATGCAGAACAGTTTACAGCTGACCTTACATCTAGTTTGGCACTTGTTTGTGAAATTGAGAAAGAAGACTGGTCTGAAGAAGGGGACTATCAAGTGGTTAATGATAGCAGTCAAGATTCAGAAGAGTATGATTGGAGTGAAAAGGCAGATCCAACTGTAGAATCTAAGTCAGATATCGCTGTTATGGCTACTGCTGACGAGTCTTTCTCATCTGCTGAATCAAGTCAACCAAAGGTTAGTAACGAATTACCCCCTAATTATATGACTTTACCTGAGGATGTGAAAGGCAGGTTATGTTCTGAACAATGCGTTAAACAAGTTGAACATTATCGAAATCATTCATTTTAAATTGGTGACAAATTAAGTAAACATGAGAACATTCATGAACAACTTAAAATTGATCACAAAATTGCTGATGATAAGATATTGTCACTTAAAGATTCATGGAACAAAACTTTGAAAGAACTGGAACTTGTAACCAAACAACTTGAAGAAATGACAAAGAACTTTGAACAAGAAAAGGTTGCTCATGCAGTCACTCAAGTTGAATTAACAAAAGTAAAAAGTTGTAAAACAATGGTTAAACAACTTGTGAGTGAAAGAGGAAACAAAAACAAATCAGGATTGGGTTTCACACATGAACAAATGCCTAAATCAATCACTAACACTTTATCAGAAAACTTCAATGAATTTGAACATTCACCTGAAAATGAACAAAGATTTAAAGAAATTCAAAGAAGTAAATATGAATTTGAAGAATCCGAAGTGTTGATTGAAAGTCTGAAAGAAGATGAAAGTGTGATTGTCGAAGCTGATGATGAAGCTAGTGACAAATCTGAACCTGTTCTGGTACAAGTCATAGAGTATCCAAAGTTGAATCCGGAACCAGAAAAGTCGGTGAAGGATGAAGCAGAATTTTCAGGATACAAAGATCCAGAATACATCAAGTGGAAAAAGGAACAGAAAGATCTGGTTGCTGCTCAAATGCGCCAAAAGAATACAGGCAAGAAGGATGATGATTCGAAAATCAATGTGCAGAAACCACAAGTGTTAATCAATCAATCTGAACCAAAACAGTCGAAAGGTAAAAATGTCATAACATCGAATGACAATACCAAAAGTATCAAATCTCAATTTGTCAAAGCTAAATCTGTAAAATCCGTGACAAAGAAAGTGTCAAAAATGAAACCAATCAAGTTTGTGTCAGCATGACAATTTGATATGAATTCATCTAATGGTAACCAACTAAATTCAAAGATCAAATCTAACTCTGATCTGAAATCAGGTTCAGTTCCTAAGACTTTTGATGTTAATGATAAAAGATTTGAATCTAAGAATGGTACTAAGCAAGATGTTTCACAATCAAACCATGGTCCAAAAGCAAAAACACAATCAGGCAACATCAAGCCAAAGTCACAAACACAATCTTCACAAAAGAACCAAGTTAACTTTAAAACTAATAAGTTTGTAAACGAATCACATGTTGGTTCAACGTCTAAAGTTAACAATCGGCTCTTTAAGATCAGTAAAAAACACTGTGAGATTTGTGATCGTTATAACCATGCTACTGCTGAGTGTTTTTTCAACAGGTACTGCGATTACTGTGATAAACGAAACAACTCTTCAGAAGAATGTTTTTATAACAAATTTTGTGATATTTGTGAAAGAAGTAACCATGACACAACAGATTGTTTCTTTCGAAACACCTCATCTAGAGAAATGACCCGCTTTCCAAATTTTCAAAGAAATCAATCTTTTGGTTTTCAAAAATCAAACCAAAGTCATTCTCTTGATTCGAGAACTTTTAAAAGATTCAATTCTGGATTTAATGAAATGTCACCAAGGAATCAACAGGTTAACAGATTCACGCCAAGAGCTTTGATGGTTCGAAACCAACGAAATGAAAATAACCTTGATCCTAAGTTAGAGGAGAGGTTTTCAACTTTAAGAAGAAAGTAAATGAACCAAGCTAGTGGCAGAAACAGTTTTCAACCAAATCTCTCAAATGAATCAAATTTTAATAATATGTGTTATCAACAAGTTACTGTTGCTGATAGATTCGGAAAACCCAAGACCGTGTGGGCCTAGGTTAACCAAACTAACTGAGTAATTGTTGAAATGCTGGTGCGTCCTCGAAGACCTATCAACTCATGGTTTGTTGATAGTGGATGCAGCCGGCATATGACATGCAATCATGCCTTGCTTCAAGATTTTAAGCTAAAAAATGGTACACATGTTGCATTTGGAGGAGATACTGGTGGAAAAATCACTGGTGAAGGAACAGTGTCAAATGGGATAATTAGCTTTGATAAAGTCAACTACTATGCCCAGTTGAACTTTAATCTGCTAAGCGTATCTCAAATTTGTGACAAGTCATATTTAACATTATTTGATGATTCTTTTTGTTACATACTCAAACAAGGTTTCAAGATTGCTGATGAGTGGGTTGTGATTAAAGCTCCAAGAGACAGGGATGTATACAAGCTTGATATGTCTCAGATCAATGCTGAAACCGAAACAACTTGTCTAATTGCACATGCATCAAATGATGAGAGTCAGCTATGGAATAGACGGATGGGCCATTCAAACTTCAGAAACATGAACAAGCTGGTGCTGGAAATCATGCTTTGGGAATCCCGTCAAAGAAATTCTCAACAACTGATCTCTGTCCAGCATGTTTGAAAGGAAAACAACACCGAATGTCTTTTAAGTCCAAGCTAGAAAACTCCATTTCAAAACCCCTATAGATGCTACATATGGATCTTTTCGGACCAACAAATGTTCAAAGCATTGGAAAGAAATCATATTGTTTAGTCATCATTGATGATTTTACAAGATTTTTTTGGGTGTATTTCTTGCATGCTAAATCTGAAACTGCCGAGTTGTTAAAGGAATTTATTGTCAAAGTTTAAAATCTTTTGGAATTAAAATTAAAAATCTTGAGAAGTGATAATGGAACCGAGTTTAAAAATGCTAATGTGGACTCGTTTTGTGCAGAAAAGGGAATTGCGCGTTAGTTTAGTGCTCCTTGAACTCCTCAACAGAATGGAGTCGCAGAACGAAAAAACCAGACACTAATTGAAGCAGCAAGATCCATGCTAGCAGATGCCAAAATCCCAATCACATTCTGGGACGAAGCTATTGTTACTACATGCTTTGTGCAAAACAGGACTCTATTGGTTTAGGATAAACATAAAACATCCTATGAGTTATTGTTTGGAAGGAAACCGAATATTTCATACTTGAAAGCATTTGGTTGCCCTGTTACAATTTTAAATCTAAGTGATCATCTAGGAAAATTTGAGTCAAAATCCGACGATGGTTTCTTTTTAGGATATTCATCTTTATCGAAAGCTTATCGGGTTTTTAACAGCAAAACAAATGTTGTTCTTGAAACTATCAACGTTAAGTTTTTAGAAAATTCTTTTCCGTCATTGGCTCATGGTCCTGAATGGTTTTTTGATTTAGATTAGTTATCCAAATCTTTCAACTCTAACTTGTTTGATTTTTCAGGAAAATCAAAGAAGGAATCAGGAGATCTAGGATGTTTCAGTGATGATTCAGACAATGACGATGATAATGATCTCAGTTCTGAGTATCCTTTCATATCATTTCACAATCCAAATGTTTAATCCTTAAATCAAGGCCAAGGTCCATCAGATTCTCAAGAAGATCATGAATCAGACAATTATGAAGATGTTTAGAATCAGTAAATTTCTCCTAATGATGGTGGATCTGTTCATAATCAACCATCATCAGATCCGAATGTTGAAGTTATTCCAGAAACATTTGATTACTTCATCAATTCACCTGATTAAGTTCCTAATTTTACTCCGCATACTTCTACAATCTTACAAGATCTTCCAAATCTGAATCAGTCTAATCTAGAAATGAATGTTCAAGGTGATGCTATCGCAACTTCTCGCATTCACAAGAATCATCCAATTTCTCAGATTATAGGTCCGTTGAATCAAAGAACTATGAGAATTCAGACAGAGCATGTCAATGTTTGTCTCTACTCGTGTTTTCTTTCTCAAGTGGTACCGAAGAACATTTGAGAGGCGTTGCAAGATAACAGTTGGATAGAAGCCATGCAAGAGGAGTTACTTCAGTTCAGAAAGCAAGAAGTGTGGAAATTAGTGGACTTACCTGAAGGAGAAAATGCAATTGGTACAAGATGGTTGTACAAGAACAAGCCAGATGAACGTGGCATTGTGATCAGAAATAAAGCCAGACTAGTTGCACAAGGTTACACTCAAGAAGAAGGTATTGACTATGAAGAAGTGTTTGCTCCGGTCGCTCGACTTGAAGCTATTCGCGTTTTTCTTTCCTATGCCTCTTTCATGAAGTTTAAAGTGTATCAAATGGATGTCAAAGGCGCATTTTTGTATGGACCAATTACCGATGATGTGTATGTCAGGCAACCTCCAGGATTTGAAGATCCTGAGTATCCACATCGTGTATACGAACTGAGTAAAGCTCTATATGGTCTACATCAAGCTCCAAGAATTTGATACGAGACGTTATCTAAACATTTGCTGGAACATGGTTTTTCGAGAGGTCAAATTGATCAAACTTTATTCATGAAGCGGGATATTGAAGATCTTTTGTGTGTTCAAGTATATGTAGATGATATCATCTTCGGATCAACCAGTGCATCCATGTGCAAAGAATTTGAGGATATTATGAAAGCCAGATTTTAGATGAGTTCGATGGGGGAGATCAATTTCTTTATCGGATTGCAAGTTAAACAGTCAGTAGACGGAATTTTTATCAATCAGTCAAAGTTCTTGGACAAACTGTTGAACAAATTCAAGATGCAAGATTGTCAGACTATTCGTACTCCATCTGATGTAAAGTGCAAAATCCAACCTGATCCAAAAGGCAAATCTGTTGATCAAACACTTTACAGATCAGTGATCGGTTCGTTGATGTATCTTACTGCTTCAAGCCGGACATTATGTATTCTGTATGTGTATGTGCCAGATATCAGTCAGATCCTAAAGAGTCGCACCTGATTGCTGTCAAACGTATTTTCAGATATCTCAAAGGGAAACCTTATCTCAGGTTATGGTATCCTTATGATGGGAATTTTGAATTATATTGTTATTCTGATAGTGATTTTGGTGGTTGTGCTCTTGACAGGAAATCAACCACTGGTGTATGTCAGTTTCTGGGTCCTCGCCTAGTCTCATGGCAATGCAAAAAGCAGACCAATGTTTCTGTATCTACTGCTGAAGCAGAGTACATTGCTGCATCTGCAGGATGTTCTCAAGTTTTGTGGTTACAAAATCAATTACTTGACTACGGGTTTAATTTTCTCAAAACTCCCATTTATGTAGACAATACTGCTGCTATGTTCATTACTGCTAATCCTGTTCAACACTCAAAAAACAAAGCATATCGAAATACGATATCATTTTCTCAAAGACAACTCTGAAAAAGGTCTAATAATTTTGATTAAAGTTCATACCGACAAACAACTGACAGATTTTTTCACGAAACCATTTTTGTCAGGACGGTTAGAATTTTTAATTCAATCCATAGGACTAATCAATCATGATTAATTCTATTTTTATGAAAATCAAAAGACAAAATCTGAAAATATAAAATTCAAAAATATAATAAGTCGATGTCATTTATTGATTCCTATGTCATTTTATTCTTGTATTATGAGTGTGCATGAAAAAGAAAAGAAAACAAAAAGATAAAGCATGTCATAAGAATCTGTATTGCAAAAAGTGAGAAATGATAGATACACTAGACATTATTTGATACATCATTTTTAATAATAAAGACTGATAAGTGTAAATTGATGTGCGAGACGGCTCATGCAATTAAACTGAAAAAGTAAGTTGTAGGCAAAAACAAAAATTCCAAAAAGGAATTCAAAAGAAGTCCCAAAGAGGACCAAATTCAAATAGAACCCAAATTCCACACTGTTTATGTTTGTAAGTGACCAGGTTTTTGTGAAAAATGCATTATAGTTGTTGTTGATAAGGAAATAGATTGACATATATATACATGTGGGTCACATAAGTCATTCTAATTGAACCTTAATCTCATCTTGATACTGAAAAAGTAAGTGTGCCAGCTCGAGCTAATTTGTATGTTTTCATATGATCACTCAATCAACACACAAGTCAAATGTCTATTCAAAACTTGCAAAACATGTTCACATGATGAATGGTATGATCTCACTGCGATGTATTGATTCACTGCATTGCATATGTATTTATTTTAATGTGTGTGTTTTGTGTGTGCAGGCATGTGGATTCTCTAATGACACGTCGACATTCTTTTTAAACTTAAAATTCCTAGAAATTTCAAGTTTAGGGGGAAAAATAAAATGAAAAGTACTACTTTTGAAAAGAAAAAGAAAAAGATGGAAAGTATTCAAAATAAGATGCAAAGCATCCTATAAATTGAAAAGAAAAAGAAAAAGTCAAAATTTGTGAAAATCATGTGTTGAATGTATGGATCAATTGTCTAATGCAAGCAAATGTGTTGTTTATGATAAAAATAAATCCAAAGTCTTGTGATTATTATGAATGAAAAAGAAAATTTAATGTGTTTAAATTTGTTGCCCTAATCCATGATTGATATTAATTACAAAACCCTAATAAGGATGTCTTGTCTAATTAATATGTCGAGAATGATTGCAGGTGCAATAAATGCAGTTGAAAAAGTGAAGAAAAATGTCTAAGTGTTGAAGAAAGTTTGTTACTATGCAGCCGAGTGATGTTTTTAACTAGCCGGATGATAGTCTTATGTGGCCAAGTGACAAATTTGAAACAACTGTGTAATCGGGTGATAAAATGGAAGTTACTGTGTAGACACATGATGCTTATCTAGCTGGGTGATTAAGTCTTTAACTTGCCGGGTGATGATATGATTATCTAGCCGGGTGATGATGTTTTAACTTGCCGGGTGAAGAATTTGAAGCTACTATGCAGTTGGGTGACAAGATTCTGAAGTTACTATATAGCGGGGTGAAGGGTGAAACAAGTCAAGGTGTAGTCGTTTCAAGTCTATCTATGCTTATCATGTTGACACGTCTCAACAGTGACACGTCTCAACAGTGTTCAACCGCTTAAAAGACTTGTGAAATATTGTTGATTCAAGTCTTGACACGTCTCAACAGTGTCTGACCTGTCTCAACACTACCTCACACGACTAAGTGTTTTGACCCATCCCATGTTCAAAATGATGAACAAGTGTTTACAAATGTTGACACGTCTCAACAGTGTTGACACGTCCCAACAGTTGTGACCCGTCTAAGATATCTTATTAACAAACTTTAAACACTATGACTCGTCCAAACAGTGTTGACACGGCTAAACAGTGTCTCAGCCGTCTCAACAATGCATGACCCGTCTAATTTTTTTGTGTGTTATTTCTGTGTGTTCATCACTTGACCTGTCCAAACAGTAATTGACCCGTCTCAACAGTACATGACCCGTCCAAGGTTTTTATGTGTTGATCCGTCTGAAATGTTGACCCGTCTCATCCACATATAAATACCCTTCTCTTCACAAACACTTATCATTTTTCACAATAACTTTCAAGCAAACACTCTGATTTTCAAAATCATCATATATCATATTCAATCAACGATTCTGTAACAAGTTTTAGAGATTGAATAAGGTATAATCATCATGATCAAACATCATTGACACCATTGTTGTTTTAAAAATTGAAATATTGATGATGAAAAGTAACTGAACTTGAATCGACACCTTGATTATTTGTGTAAAAACTGAAATCGATTGTTGTAATAGGTTAAAGTAACTGTTAATCACCAACATTCATCCATTAATCAACATCAAAACATTTAAAATCGACTGAATCAAAGAAAAAGTTTCAAACAGGGTCGAAACCGCCATTGATGAATATTGAATCATGTTCATGATCTTGATCAAAATGATGTAAAACATGCTTTTAGATGATCAACTGATGCTAAACCATGAATATAAATCATTAAAAACAACATCAAGCATCAATCACAAATTTGTGATCAAAGTGACTAAGTGTTAATGTTCATAAAAATTGATTTAAACAGTTAACAATAGACATTGTTACACAAAGTTTTTGAATATAAATCATGAATATAAATCATTAAAAACAACATCATTCATCAATCACAAATTTGTGATCAAAGTGACTAAGTGTTAATGTTCATAAAAATTGATTTAAACAGTTAACAACAGACATTGTTACACAAAGTTTTTGAACAAATGATGCTATCAATTGTTTTAGAATCAATGTGTTTAAGTGTAGTGTTGATTGTTATATATTGTTATTATACTTGTCTCTTTACACAAATGTTGATCACTTGTTGATTACTTGTCATTCTTGATTACTAATACATATGTCTCTGTTTTCAGATGAATAATCTCAAGTATGAACCAAAGCACAACACTGTGGCTCTGCTGGATGAGAATATTCATGAAGCTGAGGGTTATCAAGAAATGATCAGATTTCTCAGAAGAACAAGATATGTCTATGCAATGTATGCAAAACCGATTGTTTACTCAAGACTTATCAAATCTTTCTGGAGAACAACTGAAGTAATCACAAATGAGGCCGGTGTATCTGTGATTAGAGGATTTATTACCAGACAGTTGCCTTTAACTGTGTCTGAGGAGGCCATTAGATATGCATTATTCTTAGATGATGAAGATGCTAATGCACTTGATGAGCTTACAACTGCTGAATGCCAGGAGTGCTTTATCAATATGGGACGCCCTCCTATATTCCCCAAGAAGCAGTTTGTAAGAGCAAGATTGTGCAAGCAATGGAAATTGTTGTGTTGTGTTATCCAACATTGCTTATCCAGAAGAAGTGCTGGATTTGACAATTGTCCATCTGATATTGCATCCCCCATTGTTGCAATAGCCACAAACCGACCATTCAATATGTCAAGATGGATAATGAAGGGATTCATCTTCAATTTAGTGAAGGGGAAGAGGTTTAAATTTCTGATGTACCCAAGATTCTTACAACTTATCATCAATGAAGCATATCCGATGATTAAGGAATAAGGAGTGAATGGTGGTATGTTTGTTACTGAGGACATGAATGCTGCATCATATAGGAAGATGAGCATTGGGAATGTGGAAGATGTTGAGTTGTTTAACTATATGAGGGATATAGCCAATAATCAAGAAGACATAGCTGCTAAATATCATCATATTGCTCGGGGAAAAATATTTGATCCTTTAGACATCGTGGACGATATTCCAAATGCTCGTTTGGATGATGATGATGAAAGTGATAATGATGGTAATGAAGGTGAGTCTGATGATGACAACGATGATGATGATGATATGGATGATTCAGATGATGATGGAAATGATGGTGGTGATAATGAAGAAGAAGATATAGAAATGAATATTGATATTCCAGAGTTGGAACCAGTTATTGTAGAGGATGTAGTTGTGACTAATCCTATGATTGAAGATGTTCCAGAGGTGGAATCAATTGATGTAGTTCATATTGCTCATCAAGTTATGGCAGAAGCAGAGTCTGTGGCACGGGCAGATGATGAAGCTAATGTTATTATATCTGTTCCTGAAAATGTAGAGATTGCCACTACTTCTGCTCCAGCAACAGAACATGCTGAACAACCATCGGGGACTTCACCTAAGGTTGGTTTAGATGTTCAAATGAGTGAAGAAAATGATGAGATATTTCACTTAAAAAGGATGGTAGCCAAACTCCTTGATGCCAATGCTCAGTTAAAAGCATCAAATGAAAGGAAGAAGAAAAGACTTACATAGTTTTGGACTATGCATCAAAAGAACCTTGAAACATTCAAGGAGTTGGATGATGAAAAGCTGAAAGTTGATTACGAGGAATTGCAAGCAGAATGCAATACTCTGAGAGCAGAGAAGGAGATATTGGAGAAATGGATGAAGGAAAATGAAACGGAAAGTTCTGAATCTGATAAAGATTTTGTTGCGGATGAAGATGTTGGAGTGTCTGAGACTCCTAGGGACGTCACTGTTTATTATACAAGGTCACGACGATAAAAAACAGTGACATAACCAATTGAAGAATCTGTCCATATTCCCGATGAAGCTGCAGCTATCGTTCCATATGATAAGGCTGAGGGAAAACGTAAGTTGGATGCTGTACCCGAGATTCTAGAAGATGATATCACTTCTAAGAAAGCTAGAACAGAGGAAATAGCTCAGGTTGAGCCAGTTCAAGCTGAAGTTGTTAAAGAAACTGAAGTGATAGATATATCGGGTGAAGCAGGTCCTTCAAGTTTTGATACATAAATGGTTGCTAGTGATGAGATTCCGGTTGATCTCGATGCACGATTCGCATATTTGGAGCAAATGAAGTATAATCCTGTCTATCTGAATGGACTTACTATCAGTCAGATAAATGAGGAGTATGAAAAATGCATGAATGCTCAAGATCGTGTTGATGGAGATAACCGTGATTTTGTGGTAGAACCGGGTGAGTGGACGCCTTTACAAGAAAGCCTGAATATTGATTATCTTCCACCAGAAGAATTGTATCATCAAAATCCTGAGGAGATGACCACTGTGGACATGCGTCAATGGTTACAATCAAGACATTATCCGTATAAGACGTTGAAGAGATTGAAGAAAGAATCTCTGAAGAAGATTGTTGTGAGTTTTCAAGCTATTGAAAAGATGCACAACCGAATGTTTTTCTTGGATTACAATAATCCACAGTACTATGAACTTACGAAAAGGTTCAAAGTATTGGAGCCAAAGGACATACCATTGATGTCATTACCTGAAGATGCCCACGAGAAGAGGAAAGATTTGATCGACATGTCTCCAAGTGAAGTTAAAGCTTACCACGTACCGATGGAAGTATGAGAATCATGGCACAAAGCTGCCACAGCAGGTGATATTGTGAGATCACTGCTGAGTAAAAGTCAATCTGTTGCCAACCTGCTTGATTCAATGATCGTACCGGAAAAGTCCAAGGACGTGAAGATCATTGCATGGAAATATGATGAAGTGTTTGATGCATTCCTGATAAAGCGTGTGAATGGTTTGTGTGACGTCTATCACTATTACTCGAGCATCTTTAAACTTCCAGTTCAAGATCTCAAATAGTTGCACAAACTAAGACTGATCAATCACACAAGGGCAGAAAGGGTGAAAAGTGTGTTATGCTGTTGGATGCTGGGATCAGTAGAATGCCTAAGTTTTTTGAATTTCGTGGCCAACAAGAACATAAGATATATTTGGATAACAAGAAGAAGAAAACGAAGAATTTGACACCCCGAGACATGTACTTAGAAGAATTTTCTAATGAATTCTTTGATAAAGTGACTAATCCCGGATTGAAAGTGTTCGATGGTTCGCAGAAGACGAAGCCAATTCTGCAGTTTTTCTATCATGAAGAAACGTTTGAGCTGAAGCTAGTTCGTGATTTAGATGATTGGGCACATGATATGATCACTTTATTCAGCACGTTTGAACTTAAGCTGTTGCACCCATCATACATTGATCATATGCGAAGTCATAAAATGGACAAGGCAATAGACCCATTGGCTGAAGCAGACAGAAAGTTATTTGAAATTATGATTGAAGTGATTGGTGCTGTTATAGAAAAGATCAGATTAAGGAAAGCATTACTCAATGCCATCCTTGTGAAGATCAACATTCCGGAGATCGAATTTATGCGGATCACATCCAAGGGTACTTTAGAAGTACGGGCCAAAGGATTGAAGAGGCCGTACGAAATTTATGCTAACATTGACTTTGCAGGTATCACTTTGGAGACGCTTAAACAGATGGCTGCTTGTAATATACTCACCAATGAGTCAAAGCCAAGATAAGCTAAGATAGTAGAAAAGTTCAAGTCTTGCATCGAAGAAGCCGTTAAAGAACAAGAAGATTTTACCGGAAAAGAGCTGCTGAAAGTGAAAGATGAACCTGAAGAATTTGAATGATGAAAGATTGATTCGAGAGAGATTTAATGAAAAGAGAAGATTAAAAGCTGAAAGTTTTGTTTTAAAGACCAAAGATAAATCTTAGGGGGAGTACTGTTAGGGCTCATTCCATGTATAAGATTTACTTTGTTCTTAGTTTATACAAGTTTGTATAGTGTAGGGTTAATTTTGTATTATCCCTAAGTGTTGATGCATAAAGCATGTTGCTAGTAGGTGTTAGAGAGAGAGTCTAGATCACCAATACATGCTAGAGAGAGAAACTGTGTGTGTGATTATATTCTCCTGCACTCTGTACTATAACGATTTTGCTTTGATCATCAATACAAAAGAATTATTTACTAATGAATTGTGTTGCTGATTGAATTGTTGTTGATCATTCTGATTTGTGGCAGTATCGATCCAATTGAACCTATCAAAGGTTTTCACCTAAAAATACTAAATTACACACAAAAGGCAAGTGTACCTATCGATTAGTAATATAGTAAAAGGTAAGACCAAATATCAATCCGTGTACACGATGACTCTCGATAGTAAATTTTTGTTGATGATCAACCGATCAAATAAGAAAGTGAAGTTTTTTTTTAACTAAACTAGCATGGAAACACAAAATATTAAACTAAGGAAATAAAACAAGTAAAATGAGATATTATCCAAACTAAGAATCCACTTAACTAAGATGATAAAGAACACTAATGTTGAAGTCAATTCTTAAAAGTATAACTAGACTAGACTCCGGTTACAAATATCCAACTAAAATGATTCTTCGGAAAACTAGAACGATAAACACATCCTAATCACCTAAAATCATGCACTTAAGCTCACTTGAGTGAAAATGGCTCCCCACTCTCCACAACCCAAAATTGTTGCAAATGAGGCTTTCTATAGAATTCTATAGAAACGTTCTTTTAAAACCGCATTATAGAAAAATAACATCACCTTTTATAGTGTCGTTTACTTCCATCATCAATACACTTGGTTTACCTACAACTGTGGTTATATGAATTCAAATGTCTTAAAAATCGAATACATTAGAAACCGAGTGATCTATGCATTAAAACTATAAATTGGTGTATCCAAATTACCAAACACTCATGAAGCTAACTTTTCTATAATCCTAATAAACTAAATATATACATACACACCATCAACTAATGGTTATGAACTTGTTAATATCATGAACATTTGATATCTATATCTTACACACATGAAGTTGGTTTTCACAAACTAAAGTTTATTACAATTTTGAATCTTGAACTTGGCTATCCAAAATTTAATCTATGAGCTTGTTTACTTGAACTTGACTATCTGTATCTGTGAACAAAACTACTCAAATGAGCAATGGCTACCTAATAAACTTAATTCTATAAAAATCAGCAATTTATTTATAATCTTAAACTAAACTTCACAAAAAAATAATTGCTATTGAGTATGATTTCGGAACCTATGGGTATCATCACCTTAACTAAGAGACTTTTGTGTACCGTTGACTCGCATGTGATCAAATAAACTGTGTGGTCCATGTAAATACTAAAGTAATTACGGGTGCACACGGAATTATGGAAGTTGGTGCATGGAAACCATAGTAAGTTTTGTCATGTGTTTGTGAGTAATGCAACAAATATGGTATGATAAGGGCATGGTGGATACGCCGCTGGTACATCATATATATAAGTGTTTCTGTAATACTATCAAATGAAGCATTATCTGTGAACTTTGATGTCGTGCTATTCTGGTACTCCATTAATATGGTAATCGTATATCATTGAGTAAGATAAACTACAATCTAAGTTGATCTAAAAATAACAACCAATTACTATTTGAGCCCATGCAGAAAATAAGAAATCAATTCTTATCATTTAGAAATCAAAATTTAACAATTTTCCATACATATTACCATTTGTCATCATCATCATCTAGTGCTTAAGTTGGTGTAATCTAATTCAACTCCCTGAGACTAACGTATCCTTGTTCAAATCAGAAGAGCTAAATAACGTAAGTACATTTATAATGGAAAGCTAAATAATCGCATCTTCTAGTTTCATCTTCTGTTTCTGTTTGAGCAAATTTCAGGACAAAATTTCTATAAGGAGGGTAGACTGTGACATCTTCCCCAAACCCGAACCCGAATGGCCGACTTTAACCCAAAGTTAACTATCTTTATTGTATTCGTATTTATTTTTCTCAAATATGTCGAACCTTTATGCTAGTTCCCGTCTTTAATAAATCGACCGAATTATCATCTAACTTTTACTAATTAAATATTAAATGCAATAATTAAATCTCCAAAATATATATATAAATATTATTTTATCAAAAAGATTTAATAAATATTATTGAAGATAAGTACATTTAAAGACTAAAAATAACCATTCAACGTCCACAACAACTTTAACATGCAAAAAGACGTCAACTTTATAAACGAAACGAGATAACGTGGTTAAGTTAGTTAAATTAAGTATTTATTTAACTTTGTGTCAAAACTATCAAATCTTAAACTTATATTAAAGTTTGAATTAAAAACATAAACTAATCAAAATCATAAGGGCCATTTCTATAAAAATCTAAACCAATTTGCCCACCATCTCGTCGCATAATGTGATTCCGGCGTCTACACATTCTGGCCACTTGACCGGAATCCTCCATTTTCGGAGAGATCTACTTATTCATTTTTAAGCCTTATTAACTAAATCAAATGTATACAAAACCGTACTAACACCCTCCTAGGCATGTTTTGAACATTCAATCTTTTTCTAAAAATCAAATGGCCTCTTTAATTCTCATTTCAAAATCGAACATTAAACCCACTTTAACCAAATCGACCAAAATGCTTTCAATCAGTAAATTGATTAAACCAAAATGATCATATCGACAATTGGAAGACTTTTGTAGCATTCAGTTGAATTAAAATTAACGAATTAAACACCAATTAATCTCATTTATCTCGTAAACAGCTCGCGAGCCGTTTGACTATTTTTACAAAACAATAATCTAACTGATTCGTCGTTCTCAATCTCCTAACCTCGCTCTCGCTTCCTGCAACCTCAATTTCAAGCATCAAACCCGAGAAATTCGTAAGTAATCTTCATCCTTCATTTCTGTTCGCTATCAATCGATAATCTAAACATCAATTTAATCTCCAATTGTCTTAGGGTTTTCATTTGTCGCATCTCAAGGATCGTTTCTGCAAAAGCAATTGGATTTTAACAGCCTCTAGGTTCCAATTTCATTTCAAACCCATCAAGTAGCTGTTCTTCGTCTTCATTGATTCATATCGTTGCCAATCAAGCAAGTGTTTTATGTTAAAATGCTCCATATCATGTCTAGATTGAAAGCCCTTTATAAATTTCGGGTTTCATTGTTGGAATCAAAAGTATTTTGCGAATTAGTATTCTAAGGTTTATGTGAAGAATTGGGTTTTTATGGAAAATAGGTTGAAACAATTGGTTGTGGAAATCTGATCAATATAAAGCTTCTGGTTTATTGGTTTATTGTCTGTGTGATGAACTATGGACCTAGGTTCGAAACCAAGGGCTTATATATTTTTATCATTTTTGTTTAATCATATTACTAATCATTTTTATAAAATATCTTAAATCTAAATACTAATAACAAACAATATATATTATAACTAATAGGTTTTACAAATAAGACTCTCGTATGGAATTTTGTATATTTTAAAATTGAGCAATTTTTTTAATCTATTTCCCATAAAAACCCAATTCTTCTCACAAACCCTTGAATACTAAATCTCAAAATACTTTGGATTACAACAATAAAACCTAGATTTTATAGAGGGCTTTGAATCTAGACATGATAAGGAATATTTTAACATAAAACACTTATTTGATTGACAACGAGTTGAATCAATGAAGACGAAGAACAACTACGCGACGGGTTTGAAATCAAATTGGAACCTAGAGGCTGTTAAAATCCAATTGCTTTTGCAGAAACGATCCTTGAGATGCAACAAATGAAAACCTTAAGAAAATTGGAGATTAAATTGATGTTTTGATGATCGATTAATAGCGACCAAAAACAAAGAGGATGAAGATTACTTATAAATTTCTGGGGCTTGATACTTGAACTTGAGGTTGCAGGGAGCGAGAGGAAGGTTAGGAGATTGGGATTGTCGAATGAATTAGATTATTGTTTTGTAAAAACAGTCGAACGGATCGCAAGTTAATTACGAGATAAATGAGATTAATTGTTGTTTAATTCGTTGATTTTAATTCAATTGAATGCTACCAACGTCTTCCAATCATTGGAATGATTGTTTTGGTTTAATAAATTTACTGATTGAAAGCATTTTGGTCGATTTGGTTAAAATGGGTTTAATGTTCGGTTTTGAAACGAGAATTAAAGAGGCCATTCGATATTTAGAAAAAGATTGAAGGTTCAAAACTTGCCTAGGAGGGTGTTAAGACGGTTTTATATACATTTGATTTGGGTAAAAAGGCTTAAAAATGAATATTTAGATCTCGCCAGAAGTGGGATTATGGCCAAGTGGTTGGAATTTGTAGCGCCAGAATACGGTATGCGACTAGAGAGGGGGGGGGGGGGGTTTGTTTATATTTTTACAGAAATGGCCCTTATGGTTTTGATTAGTTTCTGTTTTTAATTCAAACTTTAATATTAGTTTCAGATTTGAAAGTTTTGGCACAAAGTTAAATAAATACTTCTTTTTCACTAACTAACTTAACCACGTTAACTAGTTTCGTTTATAAAGTTGACGTGTTTTTACACGTGTAAGTTGTTGTGGACATTGAATGGTTGTTTTTAGTCTTTAATTTTATTTATCTTCAATAGTATTTATTAAATCTCTTTTATAGAATACAATTTATATATATATATATATTGGAGATTTAATCACTGCATTTAGTATTTAATTGGTAAACGTTAGATGATAATTCAATCGATTTATTAAATACGAGAAATAACATAAAGGTCCGACATATTTATTTATATTAATAATGATACATTACATTTTTGAGAAAAATAAATACGAATGCAATAAAGATAGGTAACTTCGGATACGAGTCGGTCACGATTTTAGGTTTTGGTCAGATGTTACACCATCAGTCACAGCCCAATTTGATTTCTCCTCCATTTTTTAACCTGACCCAAACCCATGCAAATAACTTTCTTGACCAAAACCTATTTAATTTAGGTCATTACCAGAAGCCCCCACCACCCCTTTTCGACAACAACATATCTTTCCCAACCCTTTTTAAACTCATCATATATTCCTCCTCCTCCCCCTAAGATTGTATTCCAATCTCAACCCTTCAACACACCACCACCACAATATTTGACCCCTATTCACTCTACCTCCACCACCGCCCCAACCCACCTGATCTAACATGTAATATCACATCAATTCCAACTCAATCCATCACCCTTTCATCGAATGAAGACCAACATCCAAATCTAGAGGATCAAGAGGAGGTTTGTAAAATTGGTTTGCAGTTTATTATCTTTCCCTAAACATAAGAGGTGTATTGGGTCTATTTAAAGAAAAGTGGTTCTGGGATATCAAATAGATGCACACGGTTAATTTCATTTGCTTCTAGGAATCAAAAGTTCAAGAGGCCAGTCAAAGAAAACTTTCTACTTTCTGGGGTTAAGGTCAATTCGAATCCATGTTTGAACCCTCAAGAGGCTTATCTGGTGGTCTAATTAGCCCACAGAATCCAAACATTTTCATAAAAATTTCGTCGGCTTTAGCTAGAAACTTCATTCTAGTTTCGGGTAAGATTATTGGTTCTAACAACATGTTCCGCATCCTAAATATATATGCCCCCAAGATACAAGTGCTAAAAGAACTCTATGGGCTGAAATCTCTATCCTTATTGACTCTAATCCTGGCATTTGGCTGGTTATGGGTGATCTAAATGTTGTATGATCTATTGATGACAGAAAAAACTCCGGATTTGATCCTACAAGTAGTGGTGACCTTAATGATTTTATTCTAAATAATGGTCTCTTTGAATTTCCATTAAACGGATGCAAATTTACATATACTACTAGTGATGGCAGAAAACTTAGCTGCATTGATCGGATCCTCATATATCCAAGGTTAAGGGATTTTTGGTCTGAATCATGCTATATATCCTTTCACAGAAGATTTTCTGATCATTCCCCACTCATCCTAACCAAAAACCCGCAGGACTTTGGTCCCTCTCCCTTCCGTCTCTACAACTCTTGGCTTGACCGTTTTGAATTTCATAACTTGATCACACAAGCGAATGTCGATTTCTCACATCAGGGCCCTCTACACCTCCTTCTTCCTAACAAGCTGATTTTTTTTTGAAGAAAGTCATCAAAAAATGGGTTGCCGATAATGAAGCTAAAGAAGGGGAGCTAGAAAACACTCTTTGGCAGGATCATAAGCAACTTGATGATACTTTAGAGCCCAAGCTATCTCTGAGGAGTAGGAATGGTCATATGGTGAGTGCAAAATGGGTCTCAAGGAAATTGAGGATCACAAAATCAAATATAAATGGCAAAAATCTAGAGTTAAGTGGGCCACACATGGAGACGACAACTCGAAATTTTTCCATGGATGCATGAATACAGGTATTTCTAGCAACCGTATTCACGCGAAGAAGGACACATGGACCAGTAAACCCAACATTATAAAAAGAGAGGTTTGCAAGTTTTTTTTGCAACAGGTTTAAAGAGTCTCATCCGCACATACCATCATGCTTCACATGTCCTAACATTAAACAAATCAGTGTACGGGATAGCATATGGTTGATTTGTAGTTTTGATGAGTAGGAAATCAAGATGGCGGTGTGGCCGTAAAGGGGTGACAAGGCCCCTGGCCCAGATGGGTTCAATTTTAGATTTTTCAAACTCTTTTGGGACATTCTTCGCAATGATGTGGTCAACTTATTGGGTTATTTTCATCAGATCTCTAATGCGTGCAATGCTATATATAAATTAACTAATAAAAACACTTAAGTTTTAAATTTATAAAAACCTAGACAAACTAACTATTTGACACACAACCGGCAGTGGGCTCCCACACCTATAGCGTTCGTGATCGGCCTCCTCAACTGTGTATCGATCGAAAGGCGGGGCAGCACAGCCCCCAACCAAGGGAGTGAGCCTCTTCCTAAGCTGAGCTCCAAAGTCTGGATTGATTCCTAAAGCTAAAGTAAGGGCAAGGCCCCAGTCGGTTCTCCCTTTCTGTCTTTCCTGGTTATCTGTTCTCTAGTCGTATAATCATATGATTCTGCCATACTATTTTCTTAATTCATTCCACGTGGAAAATCTTCTAGCTAGGGAACTCTTCATCAGACGATTTCACCGGTTGAATGCAATATAGCTAAAGTAAGTCTGGATGTCGACCCCCAAACTCTATATACTACGTTTGGAATAACTGAATTAAGACTTACAAGCAAGACATGAACATTAAATGAAAATATTATTTGAAGGGGGGGTTTTTGCTAAAGATATTAAATTTCATAAATTAAACAAGTGACATGAAGGTAAAGGTTGAAAACAGTTGATTGAAATAAACCACCTAGACCCGACTCCTCTACGTTGAAATTATCACTTGAAAATGGATATTTCGATTATGGAACTAGTAACAAAAGATATTCATTTGAAGAGACCATAAATAAGACCCTCGACCCTTTTCGAGAAGACACTTACGGGTTTCTAGTAAGTTATTAACGAACACCAGTTTAGCAGTTAAACGCCCTCACGGTTATCAAACCTAATTATGAATAAGTGACCTTAAACGAATCTAACCTCATAGTTTAAAACTCAAAGACAATTCAATGCATTCAATTTATTTGTTAAACATTGTTTGTTCAACATAACCTAGATCGAATTCTCACGAATATCTAATCTTAGCAATCAAACAAACAAGACTTAACAATAAATCCAATCACCTCACGGATATATTAGAAAATTTAGCATATTTTCATTAGGTTGACTTCTATTATGTTTCCTTTGGTTTTAAGCATGCATTCACCAAAAAACGTTTCGTAAACTCAGTCAATGACGTGAATTGAATCCTATTATATGACATAGACCACCATCAAGAATTCAATGGAAACATTAATATCAAACAACCCAATTCCAATACACATGTAAGCCTCAAATGAATAAAGCATCAAACTTTTTATTTAAACATAAACAACCCATAACCAAAAACATTCCAAATCCAAGTTCAAATGTTTACAAAGATTCATCATAAGTTTAGGTGGCTTTAAAAGCTTAGCCAATCATGTTTAGAACAAACACATAAGCAAAATTAAAGTAGCAAAACACGGTAGAAGAAACTAAAAACAAAGGAATAAAAGAACCCGAAATCGTTAGATGACACGTCTTCGTTCCGTGCTTTCGTTTGATCTTCTCAGCTCCACTCTAGCTCAAAAATCACATCTTTCAGCCTTTTTTCGTCTCAAACTCGTGTATGGAGGCTAGGGTTTAAGTGGTGAGGAGTTTATATAGCAAACAGGGCCAAAAAACGTAAAAACTTTCTGCTGAAAACGCTTCGTCGCGTCGCGCGACGAGGAGATGGATGTGTGGCTGCGTGACATGAAGTCAGCACACTACCAGCATAGATGGATGCCATGCTGCACGGCCAGGGGGTGCCCTTTTGGTCACGTGGTGGTGGCTTCCGGGCTCGTTTCGTGCTTCAGTTTCTTCGTTTTCGCGTTTCGGTTCTCTCGTAACTCCGTTTCGTGTCCCGTTTTCGCCCACTGCCTCCATTTTTCGCAAGGTTTCATTAAATCATCAACATGGGACCTACGAAATAGTAATATATCAATAGTAGATAAAATTCAAATAAAACTATATAAAACCGACTCGAAACGTAAAAACATTCAGCACGGGATAAATGTATAAATTGTACTATATCAAACACCACACTTAACCTTTTTCGTCCCTAAAAAAACATATACTTAACTCAGGGATTCAAGCCTCAAAAACTTACAACTCAAACAAGTAACAACGACTAAAACTTTTAGTGATTTTCAATTAGAGTGGAACACACAGTTAATAAATAAGATTTCCATGGTTTTATTGGGCCGAGTCACCCCAACTTGACTTAAACCTCATAAGTAAATGATTAAAAACATTTTAAAGCACATTCAACACTCAAGCAATCTTAACAACCTTGCTTATTATTCATTTCACAAGTGGCATCAAATAAATTTAATTTTTAATCTACTCCTAGCTAATGTTCTCCATTACATGACATACCCCCGTTATCAAGCAATGTCCCAAAGTTCATCACCATACGTGATTATGCACGACTTCATCTGTGGGCTTACATATGGCATGTCCCTTGTGGTCCTTTTCTTATTTGTATTAGGACGCGAGCAAGGGGACCCCATATGACTGACAGGTGGTTTGATCAAGTCAGTTGTGAATTTGTACTTTAAAGCACATTGTGATCAACTTTATTAATTTAGAACTGCAACTTAATTGAAGGTTTTGCTCTTTGAGCTTTTATTAAAATATTCATACCCCTTTTGTGAAGTATGAATACAGATGATAGACCGCATAAACACCCAATGGTCTCCGAACCCTGAAACATCCCATTAATACAAGATTTAATATGCATGAAATGTTAACACTAAAACTAGAAGTATGAAAATTAAAGTGTACCATAAGCCACAGACTTCATAAAAACAACTTCATATTGGATCAAATTAGACTACAAGGCTTAAGTATGATCCAACTTTTCATTCCACTTCAAAAATAACTTGTTTCCCACTAAAAATCATTTAAATTAGGTTTTATAAGGTCACATTGTTACCGTCTTTTCATTCATAAAGGTTGAGAAGACACAAAACAAAACACAAATTTTGAAATTTTATGAATTTTTAAATTTTTTTGGATTTTTAGACTTTATATGGACTAAAAACAAACAATTAAAACTAACCTAAGATTCAAAAACCATTCCCCATCCCCACATTTAATTCTACATTGTCCCTAATGTAGAAATGAAAAACACCTAAAAATAAAGCTAAAAATGTAAAAATAAAAGATAAGACAAACTGGAAAGGACTTAGCTGATAATTTGCAGAATGCGTATGCTCCAAGTCTTAAATCCAAACCACAAACGTCGATTGTATAGCATTTTGGTCGTGATCGTGCTTGAAACCGACACTCTCATGATCCATCTTTATCTTCAAAAATGCAAACTCACCCGAATAGAGGTTGAGTACGGTTGAGAGTAATTTAAACCTGCAAAAACAAAAAAAATATACTCGAGTGTAAAACTGACTCGACGTAACTAAAAATAAAAGAAAATTAAAATTAAGAAATAAATGTAAGACAAAAATTAAACTTATACAAACTCTACAAAACCAAGCTCTGACCCAGATCAACCTATTCCTCGTACGGTAACCTCAAACCTACTAGGATCCCCACATTTAGCTATAACCATCCTCTTAATCTCAGCCCAATACTTAATGAAGAATAAACTACCGCGCTTGTCCCCTTTTACCCACCTATCCTCGGCATCTCTTACTTGCAAAGTAATCTGTCCCTTAAAGAATCTATATTAGCATGAGCAGTATGCAAGAAAGGACGACCCAGGATAATGGGGACTTCGGCATCAACCTCCATATCAAGCACAAAAAATCCACGGGGAAAACAAAATTATATACTTTCACTAACAGGTTTTCCACTATCCCCCGTGAATAGTTAACCGATTTGTCGGCTAAGGACAACGACATACGAGTGGGATTCAATTCACATAGGCCTAGCTTCTCATATAAAGAATATGGAATAAAATTGATACTAGAGCCTAAGTCTGCTAATGCTCGGCTCTCAGTGTTACTATCGAATAAGCAAGGAATCGTGAAGACTCTTGGATCAGAAAGCTTTTCGGGTAGTGTATTCGTGACAACAACAGAGCACTCACCACTAATGGGAAGAGAAGAGAGTTCTCCTAGCTTGTATTTTTTCTTGAGGATATCCTTCAAGAACTTAGCATATTTAGGCATATAATATAGAATGATATAATGGTCAATATGAATAAACAATAGTCTCCTAGAAATCAAACAACAAGAATCGAACTCAAGATCAGAGAATTTTGTATTGATAAATTCCGAAGAATTGTTTACAAATGAAGCCTAAAAAACTATATATACAGACACTAGTTTCGCAAGTAGTTTCGCATACTTGCAAAACTAGTAGTTTCACAAAACACAGCTTACAACTAGGACAAAGATCAAAGAAAACTAATCTATTAAAATAAAAACACAGTACGACTAGTCTATTACAAGGAAATAAAATAAAATAATAATAATGGCAAAGTGAATACCACCCTACACGTGGTCATCAATACTCCCCCTAGGGGGTATTCACCTGCCGGATCTTTTGAATTAGCTCCGGCCTTAGTAGCTTCAAGTTGATGTGCTAATTCTCGAACCTCTGCTTGAACTTCATCTTGTTTTTGCACGCTCTCAGCAAGCTACTTCACCTCCGAACGAATACCCCATGCCCTATTTGCTACTCTCTCAAATAATGCTGCTTCCTTCTTTGTTTCTGCAGCAGGCCCACATTTAATCGGATTTTCACACAGCACCTTCAAGTCGTCATCCGAAAAGCCAAACACCTCCATAGGATCAAAAAGTTTGAATGTTGCTCCATCCTTTAATCTAACAACCACCTCTCTAGTTTTGTTGTCGTAAAGCCACTTTTCAAAAGTCTCAAGTCTAGTCCGTTTCGGGTCAGGTACCCTCAATATCTAATCGGATTTAATTGGTTTCAACCTCAGCACTATCTTTCTTTCTTAGTTACCCATAGTACGTCTTTCTTCGACCTCCTCCTCTCCAATTTGTTGTATCCAAATGACTCAAAATTATCCTTTAGACCTGCCTGAACCTCATTTTCCAGTAACTTTGCACGATCACTTAAATCTACATTAATCAGAGGAAGAACAGCCAATCGCCTCAAGTCCCACTTCAGGAAAGTCTTGAAGTGTTTGCGATTGCTGATATAATTGATATGTCCCCTCTCCTCTTTATCAAAACATCTTTTGTTCGAAGTTGAATTTCCATCTAAATATCTTGTTATCCGATTCTTTTGAGATCGGGGCTTCGGAATTCTGGAACAAAGTGGTAACAACTTCCGGTTCAATAATCTTCTTAAACCAATAGGATTTATCTTGCTCCACGATGTCACCTTCTAAACCACTTCTTTGTGCCACATACACCATCTCTTTCTCTTCTGTTTCGTAAATTCGGGCTCGGAATCATAATCGATCAGCTGTTCCTCTTCTTCCTCATCAATAACTCTTAATTCATCAGCTTCCTTTTTCGTAACTCCTTCAGCTACTACTTCGTCACCAACTAAATCTTTCTCTATATCAACACAGAAGTCTTCAGTAACTTCTGTATTCTTTTCAGCTTTGCTTCCTCCAACACCACTAAATCCTCCAAAGTCCTTTCGACTGGTTCCAGTTTGCACCGTTTCTTTTAACATCGAATACTTTGAAATATTGACCATGTCATCAATATCTTTCATTGACTCTATAATCCTTACTTTTGTTTCCTTTTTAACTTCGTTTAACTCGGTCAATAGCCTCTTAATCAAACAATGTTGATCAAGAACAATTTTTCTTAGATCCTCCATTTCCGTTTCTCTGTGCCTTTCACACTCCATATTAACCAGCTTCCTTTTTACCATGCTTAACTCATTTGCGAGCGACGTATTCAACCCACGAATCACGTCCTCATCCATTCCAGCTGCATCCATTCTCTTTTGCTTCTTTAACTTTATTTCCGGCTCAGATTCGAGTATCACTTGTTGCTTTCCTTTAGATCTCCTCTCTTTTAATCCAGAGTCAGACTTGGTTCAGTAAGGCGCCATCTCGGCTTCTATCTCATCTAGTTCTTCTTCAAACGACACATTTTTCTTTCTTTTTCTTCTTCTTCTTCTTCTCAGCTTCACGAACATCTCGTTGTTTGTTAAATATCCTTTCTTTAGCAACCTTCAATTTTCATTGTATTCCCATCGTTCATCAGTGTATATGTTTCTAAACAAATAAGTAATCATGCTGGAGAAATTGTGATGAGGTGTAGCATAGTCAGCAAATATCCTTACATTCATTGGAGTCAGAACCAAAACATCTCTTAGTTTTGGCAGATTTACCTTCAGATGATTGATAAAGATCTGCACAAATCTCGGATACAGAAGCCACTACTCTTTCCTCGAAGCCCTGATATTCTCAATCATACACTCGAAAATTAGTTGAGGAATATTGGCTTTATCACCCCTACAAAAGTTCAGCATCGCCCTAGCCCATTCAAAGTTCAAACCAAGTGATCGATACAGACAATAATCACGTGGGCGATGAACCTCCTTTCCTTTGAAATAAACAATTCTTTATCTCTCTCCTAGATATTAAATCCGTTCCTTCAAAACCCATTTCGATGAAACCATTGTGCACGTCGGTCTCATTAAACAAAATTGGGGATCCGACGTCACGTTCTATCTTTAGTATTTGAGCAACTGACTCTGCAGTAATCACGATCCGCTCCCCCATAACCATTGTAGTGATTTCCCCTAGCTTCTTGTTCAAATCATAATCCACCGTCTGCCAAAAATCTGGAAAATGTTGCTGATCTATGACTGGATCGTAGGTAATGGCATATGCAATTGGAGATGCCTTGAGCCAGCTGATAGCATTTCGGAATCCCACAGACATTGGATCCCTTTCGTTTAAATAAGCCACCACGTTCGAGCGAAGCTCGAACTTTAGAGGAGCAGGTGGCTTTGGTTCAATTTCTTTTCTGAGATACAAAATGGAAGTTTGTTAGTAAAACAAAATAAAAGAGATAAAATAATAAAAATAAAACTAATAATAATAAAAAAATTTAATTTCGCAAAAAGATTCACAAAGATGCGACATAATAGTGTCGCATGTTATCGACAAATAGTTTCAGTGTCAGACGACACTATTGTTTCGCAAATATGTGATTGCTGACACAACCAGATACACGCGGGCATCATAACAGCGTAGTGGCGCAAACGCATATTGAACTTTCGTTCAGTTTCGCAAATAGAAACATAGTATCGCAAATCAGCGGAAACCAACAGACATAATAAAAAATACAGATCAATCAACCAAAACATATGAAACAAAACATTAACGAAGGTTTAAAACAAGTAGAGTAAACATACTTACCGATTAGATACCACCAAAAACATCACAATATGATAGATTGATAGTAATGTGAAAGGGCTAAAATTCGGGTTATTGTGATATTTGGTTGAACTGATGTCATGACCCAAACCGACCAAAAACTCAAATATCAGTTGATAGTTTTGCAAAATTTCAAAAATATAAGAAAAATAAGAATTTGAAAATTTTGAAGACAAGTCCGGCATGATCATCAATATTTAAGATAAAGAGGATAATAAGGCAATACGACCAATAACACTCAAGAACCCAAACATAAAATAAGGATAATAAATGAAATCTTCATGAAGGATTTCAGATAATGCGTTTCGAGCGACCATCCGGAAGAACTTAGACTTGGCGAGATTGTCAATATGTTTGTCCATTTAAACCCATGCCTTGTTCCTTTCAACAGACAACCTGATAGTTCATGTATAGGTTGGACTCACTGGCATGTCGGTGTTATTTGTTTTTTTTGTATTTAATAGATTCTGTTTAGCGAACCTACGGGCGAATCTATAGATTCACCCGGAAGTCTTGTTTAGTCTGTCTTATAGATTAGTTTTGTCACCCGGGCGAATCTGTTTATGCCCGATTTATAGATTAGTTTTGATATTAGTTCTGCCTGATAGATTCGCTGACAACGAATCTATCAGCGAACCTATAGCTGAACTATATATTGTAATGTTTTCTCATATCAATACAACTTTGGCATATTTTATCAAACCCTAATTGTGTGTGTGTGACGGCTGAGGTGCTAGGAGCTTATTATTACCATCTTTGTAGCTTGATTACCTCTGTTTGTGTTGTTTTGATCTTTGATATTGAGTGTTAAGGGTATCAGAGCCTTAGTGCTCTTGATTGTTTGATCATTGAGATTTTTGTGAAGTTTTTGGGGTTTTTGTGTCAAAACACTGTTTGATTCATTTCGGGGCTGTTTATTGTGTTTCTGAGTTGGAATTTGCTTTGGGTTTGTCATATTTGGTAATAGGAAGCTACAGAAACAAACGGATCTTAAATTGGTTGTGTTTTGAGGCTGTTTTGGTTGATTTTGGACTGAAACTGTTTTTCCCGTAAGTCAGCGAATCTAGATGTTCATCCAGCGAATCTAGTGTATTTTTGTGATTTGGAAGTTACTGCTTCTGATCAGCGAATTTGTAGTATTTTTGAATGAAAGTTCACCTGTTTGGCTCTGTGTGCAAGCGAACTTGCTGCCGAACCCATTTGAGCACAAGTCTTTGTTCTATCGGGCGAATCTTTCCAACGAATCTGTGCTCTTTGTCGAGCGAAACTGCAGTCTTTCGAGCGAACCTACGGAGCGAAACTGTTGTCAGCGAAACTAGAATCTGTTTGTGATTATGACTACATCAACCATAAACATGAATGATCTGGAGAGTGTTCAACCAAACAGGCCACCGAGGCTTGTAAGTGGTGAAAATTTTGAAGATTGGAAGTGGTGTTTGAAGGCGTTTTTCTACTATACTGATTACAATCAATGGGAGTCAATTGTTAATGGTCCTCACGTGCCAAAGAGGGTTGAAGGAACTGTTACTTCACCAAACAATGATCCAAGTACTTTCACTAAGGGTGATATCAAGTTGCTTGATCGTGATAAAAAGGCCCTTGGAGCTTTGATACTTTGTTTACATCAAGACATTTACAACAGGTTTGCTAAACACACAACTGCAAAAAGTTTGTATGATGCATTGTGTGAGTTCTATGATGGTAACGAGGATCTAAAATTGGATAGAAATGCTCAAGCTGAGAAAGAGTTTAATTTATTTGTGGGGTATAAGCAAGAAAGTCTGACTGATATAACCAACCGTTTTCTATTTGTGTCAAGCAATCTGAAAAAGTATGATGAGAAGCTGGGAAATTATGAGCAAGTCACAAAGCTTTTAGATTCACTTCCTCCCCAGTGGAGTCTTCAGATAAAATTGTTGAAGCAAGAGAGAAACTTCCATGACTTTAAACTGATGGACGTGATAAACATGCTAAAGTCATTTGATCTTGATGTGAAGAGAAGAGAATACAATTAGTCCATGATGGTTCCAAATATCCCTCCTCAGAATGCTGCACTTATTACATCTGCTGCAAACTCACATATTTATGGTGCTGCATCTGGAGGATCATCAAGTTTTGGGTCTGTAAAATCTGATAGTGCTTCTACAAGTGTTGGTTCTGGCTTAAATGCATCTGTCACTACTCAGATTCCATCTGACACAATAGCTTTGTTTGGGATGTTTGTTCATAGTTTTGAAGCTTTGGTTGCAGGTGAATTGAAAGGAAAAGGGATGACTGTTGAAGATATGTATCAGGTGGATCCTGATGATCTCGAAGAAACTGACATTCAATGGCAAATGGCAATGCTCACTCTTCGTGCTAGAAGATTTATGGAAAGAACAGGTCGAAGGAATTTTGCGAATCAGGGTCAGAACAACAAACTGTGGTATGATAAAGGGAAGCTAAGGTGTTACAACTGCAAAAAATTGGGACACTTTAAGAGGGAATGTCCTTTACCAATCGTCATTGAACCCGTTAATTCTGTAAATTCTAGAACTGTTCCAATTCAAGAAAGAGCTGAGGAAGTTAAACCGAGAAAAGAAACTGCACTGCTCACCAAATTTGATTGGAGTGCAGAGATTGAAGAAACAAAGGAGGAAATTAATCATGCTTTGATTGCTGAGATTGTTAAGGAAGCTGATCTTGATGATAACTATATTAATTGCTTTGATCCTTTCAAAGAATTTGTGGTGAAAATAGTGAGAACTCTGATGAAGCTGCTGAGTCAAATGTGGAATTGCTTGAAGAAGAAAAGGTTTTGAGTGAGGTTGCAAAGTTCGAGGTTGATAAATTGAAAGTGGTAAGGGATGAAGAATTTCAAGATGGTATGGATCGTGAAGTTGGTGTCACAACTGAGATTCAAACAGATGTTATTGCTCAAGGACATCTGGGTCAGGAAGAGATTGTTCATTCTGGGTTTGTGTGTGAAGCTGCTGTTAATGAAATGAAGAATCATGAAGAGTCAAAGCTGAACATGGAAGCAGTGATTGAAAAGGCCAAGTTTGAAGCTGTGGATGAGTTCAAGAGGAGCACCCCTTATTGCCAGTGTGATCGTGCCCTTGCTGCTGAAAAACTGGTAATTGGTCTTCCTTATGAAGTTATTGAAGATATGTGTTCATCTGCATGCAAAATTCGTTTGATTGGCATATACAAAGCTAATAAATTATTAATGTCAAATGAAAACGAATTGAAGAAAAATAACAAAGAGCATAAAGAGAATGAATCAAAATTTTTTGTTAAATTGAGAGAGGCCTTAAAAGAAAACGAACATTTGAAAAGATCTCTTTTGGAAAAGAACTGTGAAATAAACTATTTGACTGAGCAAGTCACTCTTGCTGAATTTGAGACAAGAAAAGTCAAAAATAAACTGGAACAATGGACGATTTCAAGCATGAAAAGGGAGGATCTATGCAAGAAACAACGGGGGCCAGAATTAAGACTGGTTTGGGTGATAAAAACGATGCACAAGTGTACCCTCCACCTAGTACCTTCTATTATTCTCCTACACCCATTCCTCATCCTTCAAATGAGTTGATACAAGAGATTATACAAAATGATACTAACAGCTCTATCGCAGGTTTAAGTGGAGTAAATCTTAAAGAGGTTCGAGAGGATTATGCTTATGGTGGGAGTAGTGGCCTTGGTTGTTCTAGTAGTACTAATTGTCCTAATTCTGATTCAAAGAAGTCTGTTGAAGACAGTAGATTAATTAATTTTGTTTCTAGTCATGTGTTACATTCAGACATTTTTATTTGTAATAGTAATATAGGATGCTCTACTTCAAACATTAATCGGTTGAATGACGATGTGATTGAAAATGTTTGTGTGAATGACCAAGATGAACTTTCAGGTCATGTCTCTGAAAGTCAAACCAAAACAAACTGTTTTAAAAAATTCTTTACTCATCAAATTCCATCTTTTACACCCGTAAGGATTTCAAAACCAAAGGACAAGGAATCATCTTTTTCATCCATGAATCTTAAATCAGAACCTGATAAGGTAGAAGTCACAACAGGTAAGTCAAAAGAGCCTTATGACTCTTACAGTGATTGTAACTCTCAATTATCTGATTGTGATGAAGAGATAGAAATAGATAGAATTCATGTTCCTAAATTTTCCAAAGTTGGTTTGAAATTTCATTGCTTTAAATGTGGAAATGATGATCATACGGTCAAGCAATGTCATGAACATGTTGAAAACAGTTCAAAGAATAGATCTTTAGGAAGAAGATTAAATACTTTTGTAAACAATTTTTTCAGTAAATCTTCTACAGTTCAAAGACCTAAGTACCCTAAGGCTTGGGTCCCGATTTCAAAAGTCTAATTAGTCTAACCTTGTAAATATGTAAATATCTTTTTCATTTTCTTCCTTGAGAATCCGGTTGTCACATATTTCTTCGCTCATTTCATTTCATTTCTTTTCCTTATTCTGTATATATTTTAAGAAAATCTGAAAAACAAAAACTTCTTATTAGATTGCAACCATATAGAAATTTTGGGGGAGATATTAAAGATTAACTATTCATAGTTTTTCAAATTTTGCTATTTCAGGATCCCCGTTTGAAATGATGTTGAAGAGACGTTGAAGGAGGTCAGAAGTATTGTGTTTGAGATATGTTAGATAGGCTCAGCCCGAAAACAAAGTAAACAGTGATTGTGTAGCCAAACATAACGTTCAAGAACTCGGCAACGAGGATTATCTCCTTGACATGATTGGTCTGCACAAAGATACAAGTCCTGTCATAAATGGGTTGAAAGCGTCAAATCTTTGCCTTGATTTCCCTGAAAAATCCCAAATCACCCACACCCTAGTCCTGAATTAAGTTTCTAGTTAGCAAAACAAAATAAAAAGCTGCTAGTGTTGCTCTTCAGAAAAACCTCTGAGTGAGTTACTTGTTAATTCCTCAGAATGTATTGAGTCAAAGTGCTTAACTCCTCTGCTATACGGAAGTATTGACCTGGAGTTGGTGAATCTTCTCTGTTATACGTCGGTATAGACCTGAAGTTTCACCGAGCATGCTCAAATGATTATCTCCTCTGTTATACGTCGGTATAGACCTGGAGCTCTAACCATTTGAGTTTTCCAAATAATAAAGTCGCAATGTGTTCAAAAGAATCAGTGTTGACAAGCTCCACTCCCAAAATATGAAAAATTGCAGAATGTCAAAAGAGGCTCATAAATTGATCAATATTCAAGATTTGATCCATGAAATTCAAGCAAATTCAATCATATTGCTCTATAAACCCTGATGATAGGACAAGTTCTTTTTACCTAGATGTCTGTGGGGACCGAGTTGCCTGAGCTTCTTCAATCAAACCAAAACATGATAAATAAAGCAATTGATCTCTTTTTGAAAGGACTAAGGCATGGGTTTAAATGGACAAACATATCTGCAATCCCACCAATCTATGATTCTCCGGATTATGCTCGAAAAACGTAAAGAAAAATATATATATATATATATATATATCCTTCTGTAGTTTTAAATTCTATTTTTTTCTTTTCTTTCATTTTCCTTCTTCATTTTATGTCTTTATTTTACTTTTAAGCTTTTGTTTTCGAGCGTTGAAATTGTGGGGCGTTTTCATGGATTCGTAAAGGAATTAAAATTTAAGAAAAACCAAAAATATTTTATTTTTTCTAATTTTGCCTCCCAGCGAATCTATAGGTTCGCCCGGAGCTTATTTAAGTCACCTGACTTCTCTTGACCTTAAGCTTCGAGCGAATCTGAAGTTCGCCCAGTTACATTTCAGCGAACCTGTGTTTGTATATATATGTGTCGTCTGCGAAACCGCTTTACAAGTTCGCTGTTACTGTTACCGATCGTTTTCAAGAAACTTTCAAGTTCGAATCTCAATCACTGCTTTTCATTATCATTGAACCGTTTTAAATCATTCCGGTATGTAAACGACTTCATCTTAATGCATATTTTGTGTATTAATTGTGTTTTAATCACGATTAATCCACTTGAACCCATTTAAATCTGTGTTGATGATTGAATTGTTTTGTGCTTAATTGTTTAACAAAATTAATGTGTCCGTCTTATGATTGTATGGCCGGATTGGTGTTTGATTGTATGCTTAATGGTTTTCGTCTGTGATTAGGGCTGTTTTTCAAATACTAGGGTTCCAGCGAACCTAGTGTCCGTCTGGCGAACCTGAACGAAAGTTCAAAACTTCTGAGCGAACCTATGCTGTTACGCCGCCCGTGCATCAGCATAGATTCGCCCGATTGTTTCCAGCGAACCTATACATTCGCCCGACCTTGTATCAGTTTTTCATGTCAGCGAATCTATAGGTTCTGGGGTCTAATCACAGGTTCACTTGGTCAGCGAACCTGGCATGCTCAGCGAATCTATACACTGTTTCAAAAATTATGTTTCTGATCAACTTCCGTTTGTGTTTCAGGCACAATGTCTACGTTATTCTTTGAGAAGAAGCACAAAATGTGTGCGTTGCTGGACGAAAATAACGAGAAGGCCACTGGATACAAGGATTGTATCAGATGGTTGAAATCTTCCCAAATTCATTATGCCATATCACATTGTCCGATTGTGTACGACTTGCACATTCGTGATTTCTGGAGGACCGCTGTATTGAATGTCTCTGCGCAGCCATCAAAGATATGTTCTAAGGTAAATGGGCATGAAATCGAGTTTACTGAAGCCGATCTGGAGAGGATTTTAAGGTTAGAGGGTGATGTGGGAGATGAAGTCAAGATGACGGCTGAGGAGGTATATGGTGCTTTACGGACTGCTGGTTATGAGGGTCCGATGCCAGGGGAGAAAAAGATGGAGTTTGTTAAGTCCTATTTGATCAAGGAGTGGAGATACATTGCTCACGTTTTCATTATGTGCCAGGATCATAGGAAGGGAGGAACATACGAGCTAAATCTTGATTGGGCTAGAGCTATGGTTTTATTCTGCAAGGGGCAAAAGGCAAATCTAGCTAAGTTGATCTTCAACTATATGCTAGAAAACATTCACGCTGCTAAAGGGATAAATGGTTATTGTATCCAAGGTTTATGCAGATGATCCTTATGACAAAAAGCCTGATCTGCCTGTTATGGGTGATACTCTGAAGATCTGGTCAATGCATTCGAGGATATTCGGGGATTGCAAGTCGGTACGATCAGATTGCGTAGGGAGAACTTCATATTTGTGGGAAAATATGTACCCAGCTGACAGATGGATACATATACAGAGATTGATGGAGTTCGAAAGGAAAAGAGGAGGTGAGAATGTGGAGGTTATTGAGAAGAAGTTGAGAAAGAGAAAACAGTATGCTAAAGAAAAAGATTACTCGTTGGATCGGGAAATTGATGAGGTGCAGGCTGAGATAGATGCGGGTAGGTAGAAAAGGACTAAGAGAAAATCAGATGCACCTGCTGAAACTGAAAGGAAAACAAAGCATGATGTTCCGGTGGCAACTGCTGAATCTGTTACTGCATTGAAGTCCGAGTTGGTAGATTTGAAAGGGAAATATGCTGAGTTAAAGGAGAAGGATAAAGAGAAGAGATTGTTATTACTGAGATAGGAAGGATGATCAAAGACCAACAATGTCTAATTGTTCGGATCTTCAAAGAATTGAACGGTTTGAAGGAGAAAGATGGGTCTGATCTGGCAATGACTGAACAGGAGCTGAATATCTTAATGGATGCTGCAAAGTATCCGTTAATGCAATATGGGTTTGGGGCCGAGACTGAAAAGAAAGCTGGTGAAGAGGTATTTGACGAAGATATGGGCATTGATCTGAATGTGTTTACTGGGCCGGAGGTTGTTGTTAGTTCTGAGAACATTGAAGAAATTAATGATGATCCGGAAAATGAGCCTGAAAAGTATAATGTTGAAGATAGGGATGTTACTTACTTATTCGAGCATGTCGATCTTGACAAATGTGAATGGTTCAAGAAAGATGTTGCTGTCATTCCCGAAGTCCCTATCTTTCAACACCTGGATGAGCTGAATACCTCGCAATCGGATAGGCAGGTTATTGCGTGGAAATACAACTCTCAGGTGGATGCTTATATGATTAAAAGGAGAGGTGGAGATATAAGTTACATCAAGAATCGAAAGCATTTTGCTACGTTGTCGAGATGGGATTTGCGAAGGTTGGCTGAACTCCCTCTGCTGGGCAAGGAGGATAGTGGCAGAGCTTGTGCTTTCGAAGTTACCATCATAAAAGTTGCCGAAAACAATTTCAAGGATTATGAACAGAGTGAGAGTTCCTGATACTCAGCCACCAAGATTGCAAGATTTACTAAAATGGTTTTATGATAACAGTACTGGTGAAGCTGTTATCAGACTGAAAGGGGAAGATCGTCCTGAGATCCGATTGTTTGACCCTATGGAGATCTTCTCCTTTTGTGATGAAGATTTGAAGATTTTATGTGAGAATGATATCAAGCATGGGGCAGGAGATGATACAAGAACTGAAGCCAACTTGTTCGTCAAAGTTGCCAATAAAGCACGAGGAGTTCGTGTTGAGTTAAGGAAGGTGAATGAGAGTCTGAGAAGGACTGATGAGCAGAGAATGGATATGGATGATCTATCCAAACAGTTAGATAAATCAATTGTGAAAAGGTTTGAGAAGCCGGCAGAGGTTGAAGTGAATGTGTTCGGTGAGGAGCAGACTGAAAATGTTCAGGCGGAGACTATTTTTATTGATTTGCCTGATACTGAAGTCACCGAAGCTCAGTTTGTTGATTTGATTGAAGATTTGGGAGACAGTGAAGAGGCCGGATCTGAAGACGTTACCAATCCATTGGCCGGTATTGAATTAAGGGCTGGATCGTTCATTGAGCATTTGTGAAGCCGATAAAGACGGAGCTAAAACAGAAGAATTCCCCAGGTGAGGTCCAACCTAGGGGGAGTATTGATAGTTCATGTATAGGTTGGACTCACCGGCATGTCGGTGTTATTTGTTTTGTTTTGTATTTAATAGATTCTGTTTAGTGAACCTACGGGCGAATCTATAGATTCGCCCGGAAGTCTTGTTTAGTCTGTCTTATAGATTAGTTTTGTCACTCGGGCAAATCTGTTTATGCCTGGCGAAGCTATTAGTTCTGCCTGATAGATTCGCTGACAGCGAATCTATCAGCGAACCTATAGCTGAACTATATATTGTAATGTTTTCTCATATCAATACAACTTTGGCATATTTTATCAAACCCTAATTGTGTGTGTGTGATGGCTGAGGTTCTAGGAGCTTATTATTACCATCTTTGTAGCTTGATTACCTCTGTTTGTGTTGTTTTGATCTTTGATATTGAGTGTTAAGGGTATTTGGACTATATTTCATTAAATCAAAGTGTGTTTTGTTGTTTACAAATCATTATAGCACTGAAATCTCGATCTGATGGACCAACACAACCTGTGACGATCTTATCATGTTTTAGGTTTGATTTGAAGAAACTCGGGCGACTTGGTTCCACAGACATTCAGCAAAGTACCTTGTTTTGACATCATGGCTTATTGAGTTTAAACGATTCAGCAAGATTTATTAATTTGAAGGACATAGATAATGATCAATTAATAATCATTGTGAATATAATATTTGGGAGTGATGTGGAGTGAGGTTTAAGGCATCAACAACGATCTTGATTGTAGAAACGTTGTGAGCGTAATTTTGAAGCGTCAAATAAAGATCTTGATGTAGAAAAATTCTGAGCTTAACATTGTGGGTTGCAAATACTGAGCGCTCCAGGTCAATATTTCCATATAATAGAGGAGATGATCATTTGAGCGTGCTGATGAGAGCTTCAGGTCTATATTTACATATAACAAAGAAGATCATCACTCCAGGTCAATGCTTAGGCATAGCAGAGGAGATAAGTACGAAAATATATTCTAAAGAGCTAACTAGAAGCGAAATTCAGGGTAAAGGCTAAAGGGTTTGGATTTAGGAAAATCAAACAACAATCAAATACTCTTAGCCCCTTTTTGTCAAAACTTATTACTTTGTGTAGACCAAATTTCCGTGAAAATGATCCTTATCACCGAGCTCTTTTGAATTTAATTTGATTAAAGAATTGTTGTTTACTTGTATTCGGCTGAGCTTATTGACATATCATTACACAAATCTTGTCATCCTTCATATGCTTTCCATACAAACCTGAAACCTGCAAAGGACCTAAAATTTTTACACAAATAAATTTTTGACTAAAGATATTCTGTACATTTTCATTTGAGATATTACTCCCCCAAAATTTCCATTTTAGCACAAAATTAAAATTTTTCAAAAGACTCAAGAGCGACCTCAAAGGATGTGAAAACTTGATAAAGAAAATACAAGTAAAAAATTTAGACTCCCCCCCCTTTTTATTATAAAAAAACATCAACAAACAAATGTGGAGAAATCAGAAAGATATGAGACCCAGCATGTTGATAAATCATAAAAACGAGGTTCATCAAACGTTTTAGTGAAAAGATCTGCCTTTTGATTCTTTATGTCAATGGAAATGATATCATTAAAACCCTTCTCCAGAGCATCACGAATGGCATGGATTCTGGTTTCGATGTGCTTGGTTCGCGTGTGATGGACAAGATTCTTTGCAATCCCAATGGCTGCTTCCCTGTCAAAGAATAGCGGAGTATGAAGAAAATTGATCCCATAGTCAATCATCTGGTGTTGAATCCATAACACTTGGAAATAGCAACTGGAGGCATCTGTGTATTCTGCTTCACCTGTAGTTAAAGAGACAGTAGTCTGCTTCTTGCTCTACCAGGAAACCAAACACTCCCCCAGATATTAACAACCTCCTGTTACATATTTCCGATCAAGCTTACAACCACCATAATTGCTGTCAGAATAGGATTGACGATCAAAATTTCCTCCCTTTGGATACCACAACCCCAAATGAGGAGTTCCTTTAAGATAACGAAAAATCCGCTTTACTGCTATTTCATGTGACTCAATCGGATTAGCTTGATATCTTGTATAGTAACCAACGGCAAATGCAATATCAGGTCAACTTGCAGTGAGATACATTAAGGACACAATCATGGATCAGTATCGATGTGCAACAACTAATTTACCAGATGCATCAGGAGTGAGGCAAGTCTGTGTAGTGAAAGGAGACAACTCAGGAGAACAATCATCCATCTTGTATTTCTTCAGAAGTTCTTGAATATATTTCACTTGATGGATGAGTATACCGTCAAATTTCTGTACAACTTGTAGACCAAGGAAGAAACACATTTCACCCATCATGCTCATCTCGAATCTATCTTTCATCACGTCCTCAAATTCTCTGTATAACTTCTCGTTTGATGAGCCAAAGACAATGTCGTCAAAATAAACTTGTACTAACAATACATCATCACCAATCACTTCTTGAAAACGGTCATATCAATGGTTCCTCTTGTAAAACCTTTACTTAGCAGGTATTGTGTCAAAGTCTCGTACCAAATTATAGGTGCCTGATGTAATCCATAAAGAGATTTATCCAATTTGTAAACTTTATCAGGAAAGTCCGGTCCTCAAAACCAGGCGGTTGGCACACATATATTTCTTCATTAATAGCGCCATACAAGAAAGCATACTTGACATCCATTTCATATACCTTAAAATTGTTGTGTGCAGCATGAGCCAAAAATATACGAATGGCTTCAATTCTAGCTACAGGAGCAAATGCATCGGTGTAGTCAATACCTTCCTCCTGCGCAAACCCATGAACAACCAAACAAGCTTTGTTTCGAATGACCACACCACGATCATCTGGTTTATTCTTGTAAACCCACTTAGTGCCAATTGGACATTTATTCGGTGGAAAATCAACTAATTCCCAAACTTTTAACTTTCTAAATTGTTGAAGCTTGAGTTGCATGGACTCAACCTAACTTGGATCTTAGTAATATTCTTTGGGATGATCTGAGATAAGAAATAAGAAAATAAACATTCGTTGATGAAACTAGACTGGTGATGTGTTCTTACACCATCGGAAATGGACCCGATAACGAGATCATGTGGATAATTCTTCAAGTCTTTGTAGGATGAATTTGCAATGGATATATCAAAAGTTGATTGTTGAGCAATTGGGTCAACGTGACGGTAGCCGGAACATAGTTATTTGGAGAAGATAAGTTTGAAGCAGATTCAGACGACGATGAAGAGGGATCAGGAATGATAGCAGGAGCTTCAACATGAGCATGAACATGTGGCAATGTTGGTTGTACAATATCCTGAGTAGTTGAAATGATGACAGGTTCAGATGAAACTTCAGTAGGAACAAGAACAACATCTTTTCTTAAATAAAGGTAGGTAAGTTGAATGAATTGAACACAGTTGTAGTGTCATAGAACCATGCAGGATCAGATACAGTGTTATAAACATTTGATTCTAGCCAATCTACATAAAAAGACTCTTGCACAATTCTCGCGTGTTTGTTGTAGACCCGATATGCTTTCTGAGAAGACTAATATCCCACAAAGTAGCATTCATCAGAAAGAACACCAAATTTAGAAGTTTGAACTTGGGTATTCAATAGTGTACAAGAACATCTGAATGGTCGAACGAAATCGATCAATGGTTTTCGTTTGTGAAACAATTCGTAGGTTGTCTTCATCTTGTCCTTGACATAGGAAGCACAGTTCACAACTTCAGCCCACAAAATAATAGGAAGTTTTGCTTCGATCAACATTGTTCCAGTTGTTTCAGTCGGAGTTCGGTTTATACGCTCCGCTACACCATTTTTCTGTGGGGTCCTTGCAGCGCTGAATTGTCTCAAAATGACTCTTTCTTCACAAAATGAATCATAAATATGATTTCTGAATTCAGCTCCATAGTCGCTCTGAATAACCTTCACTTTCTTGTTGCTGATTGTTTCAATCTTTAGGATCAATTTTTGGAAAACATCGGCCGTCTCTCTTTTGTGCGCAAGAAAACTAACCCATGAGAATCGTGAGAAATCATCTGTTACAACAAGACAATAAGATTTCTTAGCAATACTCTTAACGCTAACTGGACCAAAAAAATCAGCATGTAGTAGTTCAAGTTGGTTAGAAATTGAATTTAAAAGTTTAAGCTTATGATATTTCTTATGCTGCTTCCCTTTTGCACATGCCATACACTTAAATCTTTTAGAGGTAAACCACGAACAAGATTATGTCCACGAACAAGATTATGTTTAACAAATTTATTTGTGTTATTAAAATTAATGTGGCCAAGTTTCCGGTGCCAAAGAAATGATTTTGAGGAAGACGCTTTGGACAAGAGACATGCACTGTGGACATTGAATCTTTGGAATTCATGTCGAGCAAGTATGTGTCATTCCTTCTTGTTGCTCGCATAACAATCAACTCATCAGGTATGGAGAATTCAGGCTTCAATAATAAGCATTCATCAGATTTAAAGAGAACTGGAATATTCTTGTCATAGATCTGAGAGACGCTTAACAAATTGAAGTGCAGTTTAGGAACATAATTGACTTTTTCAAGAGTTAGAGATCCGTTTGATACATCTCCTTGACCGATCATCTTTCCATCTTTTTTTATCACCAGCAAAAGCCACACAACCTCCATTAATAATCCTGAAGTTAGTTAAGAGATCCTTCAATCCCATCATGTGCCTGGAACACATAGACTATTGATAGGCCTTCTCGAACGTTCCTGACAGACAAAAAGAATTAATTAGAAACAGAAACCCATGTCTTAATCGAATTGGGTTCGAATAAAGAAAATGATTATTTACGAACTTATTAAATGTATTCCTTAAACTATGACTATTTTCACTATGGGGAACAAGTTCTGGGCTATTCTTAACCATATGAGTATCTTTACCACATCGAAATCAATGAGATTTCAAACATTTCTTTCTGTGTTTATCTGTGGGAATAGAATCCATGCAAATTTCTTCATCACACTCTGACATGTTTGAATCAGAGTCACTAAAAGAAACGTACATTTCTTTGTTGAAGTACCTGAATGATCACCTGTAACCTGAATATGATTTGACTTTGAGCAGTTTGTCTCGGTTGGTATGGATATACAAATTGGAACAAAAGTGGGAATTGGTGTTGAGACAAACTTCTTAAAACAATTCTTATGAGGCAACAAAGTATCAACTTTATAAGAAGAAACACAATCAACATGAACATCATTCAAGCCACACGAATCACAATCATTGTTTATTACAAACGATTTAATGTTCAAACTATTCGAATAATTTAACATGTTATCACAACTACTAGCATTTTCTAAAACAGACTTCTTTGAATTTAAACTGGAACTAGAGACAGAGCATCCAAGACCAAACGTTGCACCATAGCCATACTCTTCCCGCACTTCCTTATGATTAATCCCTTCTAAACCTGCAAACAAACTGTTAGTATTTTCTTCCATTAAATCATTAGTTGGATGATGTTTTGGTATAAGAGAATAACAATAAGTACTTGGTGGAGGATATACATAAGGAGTCTCTTCATAACCTAGTCTAGTTTTAATTCTAGCTCCTCGTTGCCTACAACTCAACTCATCTCTTTTCATCCAAGAAGTGGTCCATCTGTCTAACTTTGTCTGAAGTTTACTACTTTCAAACTCGGCTAGTTTTACCTGTTCATCCAAAATGTTTACCTCAACATTTCTTTCTAATAGTTTTCTATTTAAGTGACCTATTTCGTGCAAAGCTTCATTAAGTTTCACATAATAATTCACTTCACTCTTTTTAAGATAAAAAGTAATGGTGTTTAGTTCAGCTTGATTAGATAACAATAGTCTGTTAGCTTTATAAACACAAAAAAGACGAACGCGACAAGCAGATGAGCACATATATTGTATTACCTCATATGGGAGACCTATCACGATTTTCTCAGCAGCCAATGCTTTCTCACAATTGCAGACACGAGTGTTCCTCTTTCGTTCTTCTTCCTTCTCATCATTATTCTTTTTGCAGATTTTTCTTTCACAAATTCACATTCTTTCTTGTTGACTTTGTCTCTTATCTCCGACTTGTTTCCTTCATTGCATGATATTTCAGCCATAAGAGCACGGTTGATTTCTTCTTCTGTCTCAGCAATTTTAGCACTCTAGTCTAAGTGGTTATCAATGCAATTTCCTTTAAGTTACTGTTTTCTCCTCTTTCCATGACGGGGTTGGTCTTGGTGTTTGGGGACGGGGGTTCAAAAACAGTTGGAGAAGGACAATCCCTTTTAAAATGCCCAAGTTGCTTGCAATTGAAACACCGAAGTTTAGACTTGTCAAAACCGACTCTTGCGTTTGATTTCTGAAATTCCTTTTCCCAGTTCTTTCCATGAATCTCCTTGATCTTACGGTGAGCATGGCCATCTGCCACTGTATGTCTGCCTCTTCAAGATTAGCCGGATCAACCTACAACATATCTTCCAATGTTATACCTTATCCTTTCACTTCTCCAGCAATCAATGCCTCATAACTGTTAACAAACATCCCAAATAGTGCCATCATGTCAGTCGGAACTTGTGTTGTAGGCTGATCCTTTCCAGTTTTTTTGTTCTTAGTCGATCCACTCCCAGAGGCATACATAAATCCAGAATTGCATGTTGGATTCATTGACGTTGATGAAAGTAGTGCGGCATTTTATGAATGAAACTGAGGATAAACACCTTGATTGTACTCTCTTCGTTTGATGTCCATTGAAAAGACTTCAACTTGTTGATTACGTCCATCAGTTTATAATAAGAGAATTTCCTTCCTTGCTTCAACATTCTGACTTGAAGACTCCATTCAGGTGGAAGTGTGTCTAAGAGCTTGGTAACTTGTTCAGCAGTTGTCAGATCATCATCATACTTCTTGAGATTACTGGTAACATTCAGAATACGATTTGTGAGATCTGATATCTTCTCATTTCTGTGGCTCATGAATGAGTTAAATTCCTTCTGTGCTTGAACACCCTTGTTCTTTTGTAGATCAGCATTACCATCATAAAATTCACACAGGGCTTCATACAACTCTTTTGCATTCTTATGCTCACCAAACCAATTGTGGATTTCCGAACTTAAACATAGAATCAAGGCTCCAAATGCCTTATTGTCCCTGCCAATCAACTTCTTATCTCTTTCATTGTATGTTTCAGGAACTGTGTTTCGGACAGTTGCATCACCAACAGTAGTAACCAGTATATGAGAACCTTTTTCAATTGATTCCCATTGTGTATGATCAGTATACAGATAAAAAACTCTAAGTCTCCTTTCCCAATCCTCAAAATTATCCCCATTGATCAACATTGGTGGTCTGTTCGGTGATCCAATCTCCAAATCAGCTAAGGTGAAAGACATAGACATTTTAAATTTGATTCAGAGGCTAGTATCGCAAACAGTGTCGCGGTTAATTTTGCAAACAGTTTGGCAGCTAGTTTCGCAACCTGTGTCGCAAGCAGCTTCGCAAACTAACTTCGCAAATGCATTTGAACTTTCGTTCAAGATAGTGCCGGAAACACAGCAACAATTGGGCAGCACTTTCGCATGTACAAGATAGTAACAGTGAACTTTCGTTCGATAGTGTCGCAATTAAGGGTTAAAAAAACTAACAGCAAGTGATTTCAATAGTTACGCAAAATCATCCATAGTTTCGCAATATGAAGATGTAGATTCGCAAAATGAATATGAAAACCCCTTTTTCACGAAAAATCACCAAAATTTCCACAGAATGCACACAACAAATTCGATGATAGATCTGATGATTCTGATGACTTCTCCACTAACAATAGATCAATCCTCAAACAAATTTCCTTGATAATTCAGCTTATCAGATCCAAATTTGATTGAAACAACTTTTGACCAAAATTTTACCAAAAACACTAAGACTCAATCACAGATCACAGATGTATCTCTTGATGATAGATCTGATAGTCTCAGTTGATCTGAACAACAAAAACACACAAATCTCAATCAAATTCCATACCAATTTTACCAAAGATCCAATTAGATTGAAATTGCCTTTTTTTCAAAAACCATCAAAAATCCAAAAATCAAGAGCACAATGGCTCTGATACCATATTGTTAGTCCACTAAATCGTTTATCCGTGCTATAATGATATAGATCTGAATTAATTACCTTGTTACCATTAGATCTAGCAACAAAGGACTTAGATATTTGATCAAAAAGCAAATAAAACCATAAAACCCATTAAGTTTGATATAGAATTTAAATGAAGAATGATATAGAATGATATAATGCTCAAAATGAATAAACAAGTCTCTTAGAAATCAAACAACAAGAATTGAAGTTAAGATCAGAGAATTTTGTATTGATAACTTCTAAAGAGTTGTTTACAAATGAAGCCTAAACAACTATATATACAGACACTAATTTCGAAAGTAGTTTCGCATACTTGCGAAATTAGCTAGTCGTTGGGTCAGTGCTTGCTGCATGCAACACTATAATGTCGCATGCAGTTTCGCAAATTAAACACATCTTACAACTAGGACAAAGATCAAACAAAACTAACCTATTACATAAAAACACAGTACGACTAGTCTATTACAAGGAAAGTAAATACAATAATAATAACGGCAAAGTGAATACCACCCTACACGTGGTCATCACTGAGAATTGACCTGGTGACCTCTAACTAGGTGACTCTTAACTAACTCACCTACAGTCCTCTGGATATCGTGGATGATGGACTGCTGGTTTTGTAGTGCAAGATCCTGCTTTTTCAACATGAGGTCATGGTTAGCTATGGTTTCTTGAGTGACCCTATCCTTAGTAATTAACAGCATCGACAACTACTCAATCCTATCATTGCTAACACTCGACCCCTGCCCACTAGCATGTTCCTGATTACTTCCACCAAACGAACTACCCACCCCCTGATTATGATTGTTGATATAATTAGATTGATAACTAGGTGGGGCACCTAAAGAATGCTAGTTAGAGCTACTATGGAAATTTGAATTCCGGTTCCAATTTGAATTACTATTGTAATTACTAGGTAACCTATTCTAATTAGTCACAAACTCTACATATTCCTCTCTCGACATCAAAGGGCACTCTAAGGTATTATGACCACCACGACAAATTTCACTTCAACCTACCTTAGCCCTAAGATCTTTCATCTCACGAGTTAGGTTTTCTAAAGTAGGAGCCACACTAGTTTCACCTCGAGTCGATGGAGATTTATTAGTGATAGGATTAGGATTCCTGATAGTGGACCGTTGTTCATGCTCGGCCTGGGCAAAACTCTCAAAAAGTCCGTTGCACTAATCAACATTCATTTTAACAATAAGATAACCACCCGCAAATGTTTCAAACCTTGCCCTAGTTTCATACGTAAGCCCATTATAAAAAAAATTCAACTAAGGCCCAAGGTGTAAGCCCATGTTGGGAGTAGCGAGATAGCAAATTTTGGAATCGCTTCCAAGCCAGATTGTAGGGCTCATCTTGTTACATCCTGAAGGAGTGGATCTAATCACGAAGGCGAGATACCTTATCAGGTGGGAAGTACTTCTTCAGAAAGGCTGAACGGAGTGCTTCCCACGTTGTGAACGTCCCCTCCGCTTGCGAGTCGAGCCAAACGATAGCTCGATCCACAAGTGAGAATGGAAACATGTGTAAATCAATCGCGTCATCAGATGCACCTTGGAGTTTATAAGTGCTCATAATGCGCACGAGGTGCGACAAGTGAGCAGGTGCATCTGCATCAGACCGCCTGTGAAATTGACAGTTAGCTATGGTGGTCATGATATATGATGGGATCTGCAACGAATTCGGGTTCATGATCATAGTCGTTGCGATATACGAACAGATCCTGGCGAAATCGTCGAACGCTTGTTGATGGACAGTTCGTTCGCTACCATCAAGGACCTAGGACTGCAAGCTGGTGTGTTGTGCGGTGTCGGGTACGGGGTGAAATCAAAACAATAGTACTTACCTTGACCTCCGCAGACGAGTCAGCAACAATCTCTAGTTTTAACTCAGCAGCTTCAACCGTATGCTTCAGTGGTCCGTACGATCTTAAGTGTGGCATAAAACTGTCTGAAACCAATAAAGCAAATCAAACAGAGAGAGCAGAAGAATGGACGCATAATAAACACAAAAACTAGAAATAAAGACAAAAACTTTAAACTCCTACGACTCAAATGACCAAAACACCAACGTGTATTGCAAGTAAAACCTCAACAAAGTTAATTAACGCAATGGCGCCAAAAACTTGATGCGTGAAATACTATATATATAAATTAACTAATAAAAACACCTAAGTTTTAAATTTATAAAAACCTAGGCAAACCGACTATTTCACACACAACCAGCAGTGAACCGGTCGAATGCAATATAGCTAAAGTAAGTCTGGGTGTCGACCCACAGACTCTATATACTACGTGTGAAATAACTGAATTAAGAATTACTAACAAGACATAAAATTTAAATGAAAAGATTATTTGAAGGGGGGTTTTACTAAAGATATTAAATTGCATAAAATAAACTAGTGACATGAAGGTAAAGGTTGAAAACAGTTGATTGAAATGAACCACCTAGACCTGACTCCTCTATGTTGAAACTCACTTGAAAATGTATATTTTGATTATGGAACTAGTAACAAAAGATATTCACTTGAAGACGCTATAAATAAGACCCTCGACCCTTTTCAAGAAGACACTTACGGGTTTCTAGCAAGTTATTAACGAACACCAGTTTAGCAATTAAACGACCTCACGGTTGTCTAACTTAATTATGAATAAGTGACCTTAAACGAATTCTAACCTCACAGTTTAAAACTCAAAGCCATTTCAATGCATTCAATTGATTTGTTAAACATTGTTTGCTAAACACAACCTAGATCGAATTCTCACGAATATCTAATCTTAGCAATCAAACAAACAAGACTTAACAATAAATCCAATCACCTCACGGATATCTTAGAAAAGCTAGCACATTTTCTTTAGGTTGACTTCTATTATGTTTCATATGGTTTTTAAGCATACATTCACCATAAAACTTTTCATAACACACAGTCAATGACGTGAATTGAATCTTATTATATGACATAGACCTTCATCAAGCATTCAATGAAAATAGTAATATCAAACAACCCAATTCCAATACACATGTAAATGAATAAAGCATCAAATTTTTACTTAAACATAAACAACCCATAACCAAAAACATTCCAAGCATGTTTAGAACAAAAATTCATCATAAGTCTAGGTGTTAACAAAGATTCATCATAAGTCTAGGTGTCTTTAAAAGCTTAGCCAAGCATGTTTAGAACAAAAACAAAAGCAAAATTAAAGTAGCAAAATATGGTTGAAAAACTTAAAAGCAAAGGAATTGAAGAACCTGAAATCGTTAGATGACACGTCTTCGTTTCGTGCTTTCGTTTGATCTTCTCGGCTCCACTCTAGCTCCAAAAATCACTTCTTTCAGCCTTTTTTCATCTCAAAATTGTGTATGGAGGGTAGGGTTTAATTGGTGAGGAGTTTATTTAGCAAACAGGGCCAAAAAACGCAAAAACTTTCTGCCAAAACGCCTCATCGCATCGCGCGACGAGGAGATGGATGTGTGACCGCGTGACATGATGTCAGCTCGCCACAACATAGATGGACGCCACTCTGCACGGCCAGGGGTGCCCTTGTGGTCGTGTAGCGTGGTGATAGCTTCCGGGCTCGTTTGGTGCTTCGGCTTCTTCGTTTTTGGGTTCCGGTTCGCTCGTAACTCCGTTTCGCATGTCGTTTTCTCCTACGGTCTCCGTTTTTCTCAAGCTTTTCATTAAATCATTAACATGGGACCTATGTGTTAGGGTTATTTCCTAGTTAAGATTTACTTTGTATTTTGTTTATATGTTTGTATATAGTTTAGGGTCTATTTTGTTATATTCCTTAAACTTGTATTTTGTTGCTTTAAGCATGTAGTGAGAGAGTGTGAGGAGGGAGGCTAGATCACTATTACACGTTAGAGAGAGAATTAACTGTGTGTGATTTATTTCTCCTGCACTTGTACTACAAATTTGCTTTGATCATCAATATACAAAGAGAATTATTAGTATGAATTGTGTTTGTGATTGAACTGTTTGTTTGTGCGAATTATTCTGATCATTGTGAGTGATATTAACGATCCAATTGAACCTATCATTTGGTATCAGAGCTTTCGGTATTGTGTTCTTCGCTGTTCTTAAGCAAAACACATCAATATTGCTCAAATATCATGATCTGAATGAATTGTTGCTGTTTTTAGTTGTGATTTATCATCGCAATCACTTCTAATTCTCAACGATTGTGCAGATTCCATCAGATTATCATCAGATCTGAGGAATTAAGAAGAAAGAAAAATTTACTGTTCGATCGAATTTTGCTCAAATTTGATCATGTTTTGGATTGATTGAGATTAGTGATTGATAATCGGACCATTTCACAGCTTGTGTGTGAATTTTGAACGAATTGGACAAGTTTTTGACAAAACCCAGAAAATTCTCATGGAGAAGATGATGAACAGTATGAACTTGGTTGAAGATTAACTTTCCGGGTGATTAATTTGACTTAGACAATTTTCCTTTGGACTTAGATTGAAGAACAATTAGGTCATGTGCAGCCGTGTAAGGGAATTTGTACTAGACGGGTAAAGAATTTGACGAAGAAAAGGTGTTACTGTTCAGCCGGATCAACAACTGTTGTGCCGGGTAAAACACTGTTACGCCGGGTGATTAACAAATTTCAGCCGGGTAATCATCAAACTGTGTAGCCGGGTAAACAAGCTTGCCGTGTGATCGAGAACTGTTCAGCCGGGTAAACCTCTTTCTGCCGTGTCAAGATTCTGCCGGGTCAAGTTATTGCCGTGTGAAGTTTTTCTTGTTGCCGGGTAACTGTTCAGCCGGGTCAAGAAGACTTATTTTTACAACTGTTGAGCCGTGTAACTGTTTAGCCGTGTAAAGACTTTTTCTCTGCCGGGTGAAGAACAAAGCTACTGTTTAGCCGGGTGAAGAAGGATTTTCACTGTTCAGCCGTGTGACTCATTTTAGTTGTTTTAATTCTTGTTTTTCTTATCTTGTCTTTAATTACTTGTCTTTATTTTAGTATTTTAATCATTTCTTTTCAAAAATTAACAAAAACCAAAAATATTTTCTTTAAAAATTGTTAAAATGGCTCCTACTGATGATTCTGATAACCGTGTTCCTAGACTTGTTAATCATGCAGATTTCAAGAATTGGACAATCAGACTGAGACATCACTTGTGCTCCATTGACAATGATTTATGGAAGTCAATTGAAAAGGGTCCTCATATTCCAACTCAGACTGCTCCAGATAGTGCAAGTACCTACACCAAAGACTCTACTGAACCTTATCCAGAAGATAATTTGTCAGCAGAAGATTTGAGAAAAGTAAAGAATGATAGCAAGGCTTATTCTTTAATGTGCAAGGGACTGCCACTACAAGTTCTGTCGAGATTGGATGCATATCAGACTGGTTATACATGTTTCAAGGCACTTAAGTCGATATGTGAAGGAGGAGAACAATTGAGAAGTTTGAAGAAATCAAAGTTAAAAAGGCAATTGGAGTTGTTCGAGCATATTAATGGAGAAACAGTGCACCAGATGATGAACATGTTTGTTCACTTAACTACTGAGATGTCAAACCTCGGAGTTAAGACTGAACTTCAAGACTTGAATGATCGATTGTTATGTGCTTTACCATCATCATGGAAGCAAACTGTTACTCTTTTGAGGCATACTGAGAAATTTCCAATGGAATTAGATCTGCTTATTGGAAAGATTGAAGAAGTTGAGATTGATGAAGGATCAAGAAATACTGATAGATCAAGCTCACAAACTCAGTATAAGTATGTGGTAAATCCTGCCAATACTGTGGAGAATGCTTTTCTTGCACAAGATGCAATGAAGTTTGAAGAAGAGGGTGATTTATTCGTTGGTGCGAGTTTCTATACTGATTCAGCATACTTTCCAAATTCACCAACTTATTCTCAACCTCAATCTCCACCAAGAAATCAAGTTCAAAGTCAGAATTTGAAGAATCAATCAAAAAATCAAAGTTCAAATGTTCAAGCCAAGGTGAAGGACGTAATGAACATTCTGTTGCAAGATGATGAGACCAAAACTGCTTTTACAGCGTTTATGGCAAGTTTTCAAGCATACCAAGGAAGTCACTTAAGTCAAATGGACGTGGTTCTTCAAGACTTATTTGAGATGGATCCAGTTGACGTTGAAGAAATGGATTTGAATTGGCAAATGGTAATGGTTGCATATAGGACGCAAAAGCATGCATATGTTAACCGAAGTTACAAGCCTCATGCAAACAAAACTGTTGGTTTTGACAAATCAAAGGCCAGATGTTTCAATTGTAACCAGTATGGTCATTTCTCAAGAGAATGCAAAGCTCCCAAGAATCAAAATTTCAATGACCAAGCTAGTTCAAGCAATCAAGGTCAAGGTCAAAGCTCACAACAGTCTTCAAGCTACCAAAGCAGAAATCAGCGTTACTTCCAGAAACCATACCAAAGTCTTCCCATGCCTGAATTGAAAGATGAAGGAAAGAAACCAGAAGACCAAACAAAGGCACTGGTAGTGAGTGTAAAAGATGGTTATGATTGGAGCGCTTATGCAGAACAATTTACATCTGATCTTACATCAAGTTTGGCACTGGTGTGTGAAATTGAAGAAGACTGGTCTGAAGAAGGGGATGGAAAAATGATTGAAGATGTTAGTGAAGATTCTGAAGATTATGACTGGAGTGCAAAGTCTGATCCTACTGAAGAATCTGAATCTGAAGTTGCGTTAATGGCTACATCCAATGAGTCTTCATCTTCTACTGAACAACCAAAGGTTAGTAATGACTTACCCCCTAACTATGTTCCATTGCCCATAGATGTGAAAGAAAGGTTGTGTTCTGAACAATGCATTCAACAAGTAGAACATTATCGAACTCATTCATTTAAAATTGGTGATAAATTAAGTAAACATGAAAAACTTCATGAACAACTTAAAATTGATCATAAAATTTCTGATGAGAAGATTTTGTCACTTAAAGAATCATGGAACAAAACCTTAAAAGATCTGGAACTGGTAACTAAACAGCTTGAAGAAATGACAAAGAATTTTGAACAAGAAAAGGTTGCTCATGCTGTCACACAAGTTGAATTAACAAAGGTTAAAAGTTGTAAAACAATGGTGAGACAACTTGTGAGTGAAAGGGGTAACAAAACCAAAACCGGGTTGGGTTTTACTCATGAGCCAATGCCAAATTCTATCACACAAACCTTACCGGAAAACTTTAATGAATTTGATCATTCACCTGAAAATGAACGAAAATTCAAAGAAATTCAAAGAAGTAAATCCGAGTCTGAAGGTTCTGAAGTGCTGATCGAGAGTTTGAAAGAAGAAGATGATATGACAACTGAAGCTGACGATGAAGCTAGCAACAAATCTGATAACAAATTAGAGCCTGTTCTGATTCAACTTGTTGAATATCCAAAGCTTAATCCCGAACAAGAAACAGTGAAAGATGAAGGTGAGTTTTCAGGATACAATGATCCTGAATACATCAGGTGGAAGAAAGAACAAAAGGCGCAAGTTGCTGATCAGTTGATCAAGAAGCAAGAAGTGAAGAAGGCTGAAGTTTCAACTGCAAAGAAGCAGAAATCGAAAGTAATGAACAATCAATCTGAAACAAAAGAATCAAAAGGAAAAAGTGTCTTAAAATCGAATGATAACACCAAAGTTCAAAGTGTTAAAACTGACAAAGTTAAACCTGCCAAGAAAGTGTCAAAAGGTAAGAAAATCAAGTTTGTGTCTGCAGGAACGTTTGATTTGAACGGATCTTATGGTAAACCAATCAATTCTCCAATCAAATCTAACTCTGGTCTGAAAACAGGTTCAGGTCCTAAGTCTTCCGCTGTCAATGATAAGAGAATTGAATCCAAAAAGGTGACCAAACAGAACAATTTAAAATCGAACCAAAGTCCCATGCAATCAAAATCACAAACAAAGACTCCACAGAAAAACGTTAATCTAAAACCGAACAACCATGATAATGAATCACGTCTTGGTTCAACATCAAGAGTTAACAATCGGCTCTTTAGGATTAGCAAGAAACATTGTGAAATTTGTGATAGATATAATCATGCTACTGCTGAATGTTTCTTTAACAGGTACTGCAGTTTCTGTAACAAAAGAAATCATTCTTCAGAAGAATGTTTTTATAACAAATTTTGTGAAATTTGTGAGAGGAGAAACCATGACACAAAGGATTGTTTCTTTCGATCAAACTCAACAAGAGAAATGACTCCGTTTTCAAATTTTCAAAGAAATCACTCAATTGGTTTTCAAAATATGAATCAAAGTCATTCTCCGGTTTTGAGAAATTTCAATCGAAACAATTCTGTTTCTAACTTTTCACCAACAAATGTGCAGGTTAACAGTTTTAAACCAAGAGCTTTGATGGTGAGAAATCAAAAGTTTGAAAATAACCTTGATCCTAAATTAGAGGAAAGGTTTAGTGCTTTGAGAAGAAAGCAGTCAATGAACGCCAATGGGCGAAACAATAGTTATCAGCATCAAAATCTCTTAAATGAAACAAATTTTCAAAAACTTCAATATCAACAAGTTACTATTGCAGATAGATTCGGAAAACCCAAGACCGTGTGGGCCTGGGTTGACCAAACTAACTAAGTGATTGTTGATTGCAGGTACGCCCAAGAAGACCTATCAACTCGTGGTTTGTTGATAGTGGGTGTAGCCGGCACATGACAGGCAACCATGCCTTGCTTCAGGATTTCAAGCTGAAAAATGGTACACACGTTGCATTTGGAGGTGATGCGGGTGGTAAAATCACAGGAGAAGGAACTGTTACAAATGGGGTCATTAGTTTTGATAAAGTCAACTACTGTGCACAGTTGAACTTTAACTTACTAAGTGTATCTCAAATTTGTGATAAATCTTATTCAATTCTTTTTGATGATTCTTTCTGTTATATTCTTAAACCAGGTTTCAAGATTGACAATGAGTGGGTAGTGGTTAAAGCTCCAAGAGATCGTGATGTATACAAATTGGATATGTCGCAGATTGATGCTGAAACCGAAACAACCTGTCTCATTGCACATGCTTCAAATGATGAGAGTCAGCTTTGGCATAGACGGCTGGGCCATTCAAATTTCAGAAACATGAATCGTTTGGTGACTGGAAATCATGCTGTAGGAATACCGTCAAAGAAGTTTTCTACAACTGATCTCTGTCCAGCGTGTTTGAAGGGAAAACAGCATAGGATGTCTTTTAAGTCCAAGCAAGAAAACTCCATTTCAAAACCCTTGCAGATGCTACATATGGATCTTTTCGGACCAACAAATGTGCAAAGCATCGGAAAGAAGTCTTACTGTTTTGTCATTATTGACGATTTCACTAGATTTTCTTGGGTTTATTTTCTGCATGCTAAATCTGAAACAGCTGAATTATTAAAAGAATTTATCATCAAAGTTGAAAATCAATTGGAATGCAAAGTTAAAGTTTTAAGAAGTGATAATGGAACTGAATTTAAGAACACTAATGTTGATGTATTTTGTTCAGAAAAGGGGATTGCTAGACAATTTAGTGCTCCAAGAACACCTCAACAAAACGGGGTTGCGGAACGGAAAACCGGACACTAATTGAAGCAGCAAGATCCATGCTCGCAGATGCCAAAATCCCTATCACTTTTTGGGACGAAGCTAATGCTACTGCGTGTTTTGTACAAAATAGAACATTATTGGTTCAAGATAAACAGAAAACTTCTTATGAGTTGTTATTTGGAAGAAAACCAAATATTTCTTACTTGAAAGCATTTGGTTGTCCTGTATCGATTTTAAATTTGAGTGATCATCTCGGGAAGTTTGAGTCAAAATCTGACGATGGATTTTTCCTAGGATATTCGTCTGTTTCTAAAGCTTATCGGGTTTTTAATAGCAAAACAAATACTGTTATTGAAACTATTAACGTCAAGTTTTTAGAAAATTCATTTCCGTTAGTGGCTCATGGTCCCGAATGGTTATTTGATTTAGATTCGTTATCGAAATCTTTCAATTCTAACTTATTTGATTTTTCAGGGAAAACAAACAAGGAATCAGGCGACTTGGGATGCTTTAGTGACGATTCTGATAATGACGATGAAGGAAATCTCAATTCTGAATATCCATTCATGTCTTTTCACAATCCTGATCATGTCAAATCCAGTCAAGCTCCGGGTCCTTCTGATTCTCATGAAGATCAAGAATCAAACAATCTTGAAAAAGATGTGAATCCGCAAGTTTCTCCTAATGATGGTGGATCCGTTCAAAGTCAACCATCATCAGATCCGAATGTTGAAGTTATTCCAGAATCTTTTGATTACTTCATCAATTCACCGGATCAAGTTCCGAATTTCACTCCGCATACTTCTACCATACTACAAGATCTACCAAATCTGAATACTTCTAATCTGGAAAGTCAAGTGCAAGGAGATGACATACCAATTCATCGAATTCACAAGAAACATCCTGTCTCTCAGATTATCGGGCCGTTGAATCAGAGAACTACAAGAAGTCAGACTGAACAAGCAAATGTTTGTCTTTATTCGTGTTTTCTATCTCAAGTAGTGCCAAAGAACATTTCAGAGGCGTTACAAGATAATAGTTGGATTGAAGCCATGCAAGAGGAATTACTTCAGTTTCGCAAACAGGAAGTTTGGAAATTAGTGGACTTACCTGAAGGAGAGAATGCGATTGGTACAAGATGGTTGTACAAAAACAAGCCAGACGAACGTGGAATTGTTGTGAGAAACAAAGCAAGACTCATTGCACAGGGATATACTCAAGAAGAAGGCATTGATTACGAAGAGGTGTTTGCTCCGGTCGCAAGGCTTGAAGCCATACGCGTTTTTCTTGCATATGCTTCCTTCATGAAGTTTAAAGTATTCCAAATGGACGTTAAAGGTGCTTTCCTGTATGGACCAATTACAGATGATGTTTATGTCAGACAACCTCCGGGTTTTGAAGATCCTGACTATCCTCATCGTGTATACAAGTTGAGTAAAGCTCTATATGGTCTACATCAAGCTCCAAGAATCTGGTATGAGACATTATCCAAGCATTTACTAGAACATGGATTTACAAGAGGTCAGATTGATCCAACTTTGTTTATGAAGAGGGAGAATGATGATTTGTTGTGCGTTCAAGTATATGTGGACGATATTATCTTTGGATGGACCAGTGCGTCAATGTGCAAAGAATTTGAAGAAATCATGAAGTCTAGATTCCAGATGAGTTCAATGGGGGAGATTAATTTCTTTCTTGGATTACAAGTGAAACAGTCTGCTGACGGAATTTTCATCAATCAATCAAAATTTGTTGAGAAGTTGTTGAAGAAGTTCAAGATGCAAGATTGTCAGACTATCCGAACTCCATCTGATGTGAATTGCAAGATTCAACCGGATCCAAAGGGCAAAGCAGTTGATCAAACACTATACAGATCAATGATCGGTTCACTGATGTATCTTACTGCATCAAGACCAGACATCATGTATGCTGTATGTGTGTGCGCCAGATATCAGTCTGATCCGAAAGAGTCGCACCTTGTTGCTGTAAAGCGTATATTCAGATATCTTAAAGGGAAACCGAATCTTGGGTTATGGTATCCTTATGAAGTAAATTTTGAATTATATAGCTATTCTGACAGTGATTTTGGTGGTTGTGCTCTTGACAGGAAATCAACAACTGGTGGATGTCAATTTCTGGGTCCTAGGCTTGTCTTTTGGCAATGCAAGAAGCAGACCAACGTTTCTGTATCCACAGCTGAAGCAGAGTATATCGCTGCATCTGCACGATGTTCTCAAGTTTTGTGGCTACAAAACCAATTGCTTGACTACGGGTTTAACTTTCTAAAAAACTCCTATATACATAGATTATACTGCTGCTATGTTTATTACTGCTAATCCTGTTCAACACTCAAAAACCAAACATATCGAAATTCGATATCACTTTTTAAGAGACAACTCTGAAAAAGGGTTAATAATTTTGATTAAGGTTCATACCGACAAACAACTGGCAGATCTTTTCACAAAATCTTTTTTGTCAGGCCGGTTTGAATTCTTAGTTCAATCCATAGGATTAATCAATCATGATTGATTCTATTTTTCAAAAACAAAACAAAAATCCGAAAAAATTTAAAAGGCAAAAATATAATAAGTTGATGTTACGTATTGATTCCTAGTCTTTTATTTTATGTCTTGCATTGTGTGTGTGCATGAAAAAGAAAATAGAAAAGCAAAAACAAAATATAAAGCAAAAAGAAAAGAAAACATCATGTCATAAGAATCTATATTGCACAAAGTGAGAAATGATAGTTACACTAGACAATATTTGTTACATCATTTTTAATGATCTTTGTCATAAGACTGATGAATGTTAATTGATGTGCTAGACAGCTCAGGCGATTAGACTGAAAAAGTAAGTTGATTGTTGACAAACATAAACTTAATGATCTTTGTGTTAAGTTCCATTGTTATACATGTCTAGATATATATATCTTTTGATACATTGCTTGTGATGATAGTTGTACATGATCGGGTAACGATGTAGTCTATTCAGTGTGATGAACCGCATCGTGAGCTTCTTTGTTGTGGTACCCACAGACCTGAAGTCTCACACGAAGTCTCTTTTGAGCTTCAAGGTGCAGCAAAAGATTCCCAAAGATGGAACAAAAAGAGTCCCAAATGTGGACCAACACCAAACAAAAATTCCAAAAGGAATTCAGAAGATTCCCAATGGGAACGATAGGAAAGAAAAATTCCCAAAGATGGAATTAAAAAGAAGTCCCAAAAGTGGACCAAATCCGAATAGAACCCAGATTCCACACTGTGTATGACTGTAAGTGACCAGGTTTTGTGCAATATGCATTCAGATAGTGTTTGATAAGGAAATATGTTGACATATGTATACATGTGGGTCACATAAGTCATTCTAATCGAATCTTAAATATCATCATGATACTGAAAAAGTAAGTGTGTCAACTCGAGCTAATTGGTATGTTTTCATATCATCACTCAATCAAGCATAAGTCAAATGTCTATTCAAAACTTGCAAAACATGTTCAGATAATGTATGGTATGATCTCACTGCGATATTTTGATTCATTGCATTGCATATGTCTTTATTTTAATGTGTGTGCTTTGTGTGTGCAGGCATATGGAATCATTATTGACACATCAACATCCTTGTTAAACTTAAAAATTTCAAGAAATTTCAAGTTTAGGGGGAGAATAAATTGAAGAAAAATATCTACAAAAATCCAAAAATATTTTTTGAATAAGTGTGTTTTGAATGAACAAGATTATGTGGTATGAAAAGCAAAAGTATTGGATGTGTTAAAAACAAACCCAAGGTCTTGTGAATTGTTTTTATAAAATTGCTTCGGGATATAGAAAAATTGGTTGTGCAAAAACATCTTTGAAAAAGAAAAAGGAAAAATGAATTTAATTGGAATTTATGCTATTGCTTGTTTAATGTTGTTGATAATTAATGTGACAAATTCTTTTTAAGGATATCTTGTCTAATTAATGTGTCGAGAATGTTTGCAGGTGCAATAAATGCTGTTGAAAAAGTCAACAGACGAGAAAAAGTGAAGAAAATCGTTCAAAGGTTGTAGCCGGGCAAAGATATCAGATACAACTGTTCTGCCGGGTAATGAACAATACTGTTCAGCCGGGTAATGGTGTAAATTGATACAAGCCGGGTGATTGAGAAAAAGGTGAAGATATTATGACTACTGTGTAGCCGGGCAATGAACATGTCAAATATAGCTGGGTGAAGGTCATAGATATCAACCGGGTGACAAGTTGTGCTACTATATAGCCGGGTGAAGATATGTTGTCATTATACAGCCGGGTAAAAGAAATCTTATCTTGTCGTGTGAATGTATAACACTGTGTTGCCGGGTAATAGTAAAAGCAACTGTGTTGCCGGGTAATGAAGAAAAGCATGCCGGGTGATATAGAAGACAATTATGTTGCTGTGTGAAGAAGAAAGCATGCCGGGTGAAAGTTAAAGCAACTATGTTGCCGGGTGATGAAGAAAGCAAGCCGGATGAAAGAAAAGCAACTGTGTTGCCGGGTGATGAAGAAAGGTTGCCGGGTGATGTTTGAAGACTACTATTCTGCCGGATGGAGAATTTAAAGTTTGAACCTAAACACAATTTGGTGGCATGTCTAGATGAATCTATCCCTGAAACAGATGGTTACAGAGATATGATCAAGTTTATCAAGAGGACCAAATATGTGTATGCTATGTGTGCCAAACCGATCATATATGCAAGGTTGATTAAAAGTTTTTGGAGGACAGCAGAGGTCATTAGAGAAGAGAATGGTGTTACTGTTGTTAGAGGGAATATTACTGGAGATATGGTACTGACAGTATCTGAAGAAGCCATCAGAAATGCCCTGAGAATAGATGAAGATGAAATTGGGATGAATGATGAATTGACAATGGCAGAATGTCAATCGTGTTTTGTTAATATGGGTCATCCACCTGTATTTCCAAAGTCACAATTTTATAGGGCGAAGTTGGGAAAGAAGTATAAGTTGTTGTGCTATGTTGTTCAACAATGCATGTCCAGGAGGAGTGCAGGCTTTGACAACTTTCCATCAGATATTGCATCCCCGATTGTTGCCATAGCTTTGAATAAACCCTTCAATATGTCGAGATGGATAATGAATGGGTTTGTGTTCAACTTGGTCAAGGGCAAGAGGTTTAAGTTTCTCATGTATCCGAGATTCTTACAACTGATGATCAATGTTGCATATCCTATCATCAGAACCGAAGGTTATTCTGGAGGTATTTTATACACTGAGGACATGAACGATCTATCTTACAGAAAGATGAGTATCGGGAACGTGCCTAATGTGGATTTATTTGCTAATATGAGAGATATAGCAAATAATGAAGAAGAAGTTGATGTTGTCTATCATCATATTTCGAATGGAGAGATTGTAAATCCAGTGGATCTTGTTGATAGAGAGATTGATGAAAGTGATGATGGTCAAGATGATGGTAATGATGATGGTGAAAGTGATGATGGTCAAGATGATGATAATGATGATGGTGGTAATGAAGGTGCTGAATCTGAATCTAATTCAGAGGAGGCAGAGATTGTTGAGACAGTTGAACCAATGGATTTGGATATAGAGAATGTTGGAGTTATTGAACAAGCTGAGATAGAAGAACCTGTTGAGGTTGCTTCTGTTGAAGAAGAAGTTGTTGCTGAAGTTCCTAAGGATATTACTGTCAAGTATGTTAGAAGAAAAAGGTCGAAACCTGTAATAGAGGCTGTGATTGTAGAGGAACCGAATGTGATTGAGACTGAAGAGATAGATGTGATTCAGATAGCTCAGGAGGTAATGGCCGAAGCTGAAACTATTGCACAAATAGTTGAGGAAGCTGATGCTGGCATTACTGATCCTATCTCGGTTGATATACCCACCACATCATCACCTATTGTGCAAAACATTGAACAAGGTTTGGAGTCTTCACCAAATTTTGTGTCAAGTGTTGATCAAACAGAGAATGAGAAAAGGATTGTTGAGTTAGAGGAGATGGTACAAAAGTTGGTAGAGGCAAATGAATTGTTGAAAGCTTCAAATGAGAGGAAAAGGAAAAGGTTTGATGAGTATTGGGATATTCATAATCAAAACCTGAAAACCTTCAAAGAGTTGGATGCAGATCATCTCAAACTGAAGATTGAGCATGATGAGTTGAAGGAGAAATATGATAGATTGAAAGAAGAGCATGATAATCTGAAGTATGATTATAAGGAACTGAAAGCTGAATGCAATACGTTGGAGGATGAGAAAGAAATGTTGGAGAAATGGCTGGAGGAAACAAAACCGAAGAAAGCTGGTTCAACTTCGGATAAAGACTTTTCAGATGAAGTAGTTGAAATGACTGAAGCTCAAGTACCAAAAGTTTATTTGACTAGAGCACGAGGCACTACAAACGTTGGTATAAGGGTGGAATCTCCAATCATCATTCCCGATGAAGCTGTTGCTGAAACTGTCATCTCTGACAAAGCTGAGGGAAAAAGGAAGCTAGATGCAGTTCCAGAGATTATGGGAGATGAAAGCAGTTCAAAAAGGGCGAAGATTGATGAGACAGTGCAGATTGAGCCGATTCAATCTGTAGCTGTAGTTGAGACTAAGGATGGTGATGAGATTATGACTGAAGCTGAAACTGCCAAAACAGTTCAGATTGAGCCGATTCAATCTGAATCTGTAGCTGACACTGAAGTAGTTGAGGTCACAGATAGTGAAAAGGAAGTTGGTTCTGAGGAAACAGTTCAGATTGAGCCGATTCAATCTGAAGCTGTTGATATGCCTGAAACTGCAATAGAAGACGAAAGTCAGTTTGAGCCGATTCAAACTGACAATGCACCGATGATTGAGGCATTGGATGATTTGGATGACATAGACTTTACTGAATCTGAAGATGAAGCTGAGCCAGAAACTAATATAGTTGAAGAGATTCCAGATGATTTAGACCAAAGATTCGCTTATCTCGAGAATATGAAGTATAATCCTGTGTTTTTGAATGGGTTGACTGTGAGCCAGATAAATGAAGAATATGAAAAGTGTATGATTGCCCAAGACAAAGCTGCTGCTGATAAGAAAGAGTTTGTCGTTGAGATGGGAGAATGGACTCCAATGCAAGAAAGTCTGAACATAGAAGAATTGCCTCCAACTGAATTATATCACCAAAATCCGGAAGAAATGTCGAGTACTTATATGCGAAGTTGGTTGAGCTCGAGAAATTATCCGTATAGGACTTTGAAGAGGTTGAAATCTGAGTCACTGAGGAAGATTGTTACTAGCTTTATGAAGACCGAAAAAATGTACAATCGTATGTTTTATTTGGACTACAACAATCCTCAGTACTTCGAGCTGATAAAGAGATATAAAGTTCTTGGACCGAAGGAGATACCGGTAATGGCTCTACCTGAAAATGCTCACAAGAAAAGGCACGAATTGATGGATATGTTTCCAAGCGAAGTTAAATCTTATAACATACCGATGGATGTTCGGGAATCATGGCATAAATCAGCCACAGCAGGTGATGTGGTGAGATCACTGCTGAGTAAGGGTCAGTCAATAGCTGAACTGCTTGATTCTATGATTGTGCCAGAGAAGAATAAAAAGGTAAAGATAATAGCATGGAAATACGATGAAGTGTTTGATGCTTTCATGATTAAGAGAGTTAATGGTTTATGTGACGTATACCATTACTACTCGAGCATATTCAAGTTGGAAGTTCAGGATTTGAAGGAGCTGCAAAAACTCAGGTTGATAAATCACACGCATGCTGAGCGTGGTGATAAATGTGCAATGCTGCTTGATGCCGGGATAGCCAGACCACCAAAGTATCTTGATTTCAGAGGCCAACAAGAAGATACAGCGTATGTGCAAGCAAAGAAAGAAAGAAAGAAGAAACGATTGGTTGTGACTGAAGATATGTATCTGGAAGAATTTTCGGACGAGTATTTTGATAAAGTGACGAATCCTGGATTGAAGGTGATAGATGGTTCGCAAATGACAAAGCCAATACTTAAAGTTTTCTACAATCAAGAAACTTTTGAGTTAAAGCTTGTTCGGAATTTGGAAGATTGGGACAAAGACATGATTACTCTGTTTAGTACCTTTGAGTTGAAGCTGCTACATCCATCATATATCGACTTTTTGAGAAGCTACAGAATGGAGAAGTGTAAAGATAAACTTGCTGAAGCTGACAGAAAACTGTTCGTGGTGATGATAGAGGTGATTGCTGCTGCAACTGAAAAGATCCGAGTGAGGAAAGCACTGCTTAATTCTAATCTCGTGAGGGTTGATATACCAGAGATAGAATTTATGAGGATCAGTGCAAAGGGTACTTTGGAGGTGCAAGTCAAAGGACAGGAGATGCCGTTTGAATTTTATGCTAATATTGACTTTGCAGGTTTAAATCTGGATTCACTTAGACGCATGAATGCCTGCCCAATTCTGACAAATGAGTCCAAGCCGAGACAAGCCAAAATTGCTGAAAAGTTCAAGTCCTGTATAGAAGAAGCACTGAAGGAACAAGAAGAGTACAAAGGGAAAGAGCTGCTGAATGTCAAAGATGAACCGGAAGATTGGTAGAAAGAGATTGATGCTGAACAAGAAGAAAAAGATAGAAGATTTTGCTGAAGATTCAAAGATAAATCTTAGGGGGAGTACTGTTAGGGTTATTTCCTAGTTAAGATTTACTTTGTATTTTGTTTATATGTTTGTATATAGTTTAGGGTCTATTTTGTTATATTCCTTAAACTTGTATTTTGTTGCTTTAAGCATGTAGTGAGAGAGTGTGAGGAGGGAGGCTAGATCACTATTACACGTTAGAGAGAGAATTAACTGTGTGTGATTTATTTCTCCTGCACTTGTACTACAAATTTGCTTTGATCATCAATATACAAAGAGAATTATTAGTATGAATTGTGTTTGTGATTGAACTGTTTGTTTGTGCGAATTATTCTGATCATTGTGAGTGATATTAACGATCCAATTGAACCTATCACTATGGAACAATAATGGATTAATAGTAGATATAATTCAAAGAAAAATAGATAAAACCGAATCGAAACCTAAACAAACTCTACACTGGATAAATGTATAAACTGCACTATATCATCCTCCATCATCCCTATGGGGTCGATTCTGCCTTCATTTCCCTGGTTCCAAAATCTAAAGACGCTACTATTCTAGTTGATTTCAGGCCCATCACTCTCATAAGCTCTCTTAAGAAAATCATTTCCAAAGTCCTTGCCAACCGCCTTTCCAAGGTCATTAGCTCTGTCATATCCAAAACACGAACTGGATTTCTCTCTAGTGGTAACATTATAGATGGTCCACTCATGGGCAATGAAATTATATCCTGGTGCAAAAAGAAGAAAAAGATCTTATGCTTTTCAAGATAGATTTCGAGAAGGCGTTCGATAATATTAGTTGGAATTCATTGATAGCGGTTCTCCTAGTTCACAAATGAATTTCCCACTTATCTGGAGAAATTGGATCATGAGTTTTTCCAAGGCTTCTAGATCTTTTGTCCTAGTTAACGGTTCTCCTACATTAGAATTTCAATGTTTTAAGGGTGTTAGAGAACAAGACCCTCTCTCTCCATATTTATTCATCATTGGTATGGAGGTTCTCTCTTGCATGATTAAAAAACTATGCAATGACAACTTATACTCAGGTTTTAAAGCTCTAAATGGTGGCCCAGTTATCTTTCCTTTGCAATACGCCGACGACGCAATTTTCATCGGAGATTGGTATGATTCCGACCTGATCATCATCAAGAAATTATTATGGGCCTTCAACATTAAATCTGGCCTAAATATCAACAATTCCGAATCAGCCCTTTACGGAATTAATATTCAGCCCCAGGTTACTTAGGATGTTACCACCTTAATTAATTGCATCGGTACATGTTTTTCATTTATGTCTCTTGGGTTACTTGTAGGTACGAACATGAATCGTGTTTCTAATTGGTCTCCGACGATTGAGGCTTTCGACAATCGCCTTGCCAATTGGAAAGAAAAATGTCTTTCCATTGGCGGTAGGCTCTCTTTCGAAATCCCTCATCAAAGCCATTCCCACGTATTTCATGTCTATATATAAAGCTACACAGAATGTCCTCGACACCCTCGAAGCGAAACACAAAATGTTCTTCTATGGTTGTAACAACGGTTCATCAGGCATACCTTGGGTCGCATGGGATCAAATCACCAAACCAAAAAGGATGGAGGTTTTGTTCTTACCCTACTCAAAGACTTTAACATCGCATTACTCTCAAAATAGTGGTGTAGGTACAAATCCAAGGACTCAAAACTCTAGAGGAAACTAATTAAGTCCATACACAATTCTAGCCACTCCTGGCTATCTCTTCCTCATCAAAAGCAATTCACCGGTATTTGGAACACCATTGCCCAGTTAGAAAACTTTTTTGCACAATAAAGTATCAATATAATCTCCCTCATCAAAGGTCAACTTGGGTCCGGCTCCTCATCAGATTTTGGTTAGACTCCTAGGCTGCTGATAAACCGTTCAAAGAGCTCTACCCGGACTTATATGCCATCGAATCCTGTAGGTTTGTTTTTATTTGTGACTGTTTTTCTTTTCCGGATCAAAACATTATATGGAAGTGGAGGTGGAAACAAGCTCCATCTGGTTTACTTGAATCTCAGCAACTTCATAATTGCATTACTCTTGTCAACACCATGTGTCCCACTACTTCCATTGATAGATGGATCTGGACCAGGGACGAATCAAAAGGGTCCACAGTCAAAGGCATGAAAAAGCTCCTTCAAGCCCTTTAAGTTGAAGATATCTGGTTGAGGTATAGATGGAACAACTGGATTCCCTTGAAAACTAACATTTTTTTTATGGAGAACCATTAGGGATCGAAACCCCACCAGGATGGCAATTAGCAGGCGTGGCAATCCTATCAATTCTACCATTTGCCCATTATGTGAATTCAATGAAGAAAACATGACGCATCTCCTTACCGCGTGTGAGGCTACCAACATAATCGGGAACCAAATTGCCTCTTGGCTCAAGCTTCCTCCCATCTTTGCCTTCTCCACACAAGACCTTTTTAAGTTACAGAAGTCTACTAATCTAGATAAGAAAAGAAAGAATATGGTACAAGCCGTCATTGTCACTTTTGCATGGTGCATCTGGAAAGCACGCAACGACCTTATTTTCAAGAGATAAAATCTCCGTCACACGCCTTTTCCAAGAGATAAAATCTTTCACATTCTTTTGGATAAAAATTGTTCTATGTTTCACACTATTAGTCAGATAGATTGGTGTACATTGTCATTTTAGCTTTCTCCCCTTCTTTGTCTTTTTTTTTTAGCTTTGGCTAGTTGTTTATATGAAATTCACGGTTAAAAAAAAGAAAGTAAAAACAAATCAATGAAGCATTAATTTGACAAATGTAGCACTTATATCTAACAATCCAAAATACATCTCCAATTATGCAAACATATAGGGTTTAAACTAAACTAGGAATAAATAATCGTTGTATGGAAAAATTAATATCAAGTAATCAAGTTATAACCAAGTGACTATCCAATAATAGTTTCAAATTCTCTAAAAAAAACAGTATGCGATGATCAATATTTGCACAATATTTGCAGGTTTCTTTGTTGCACTTCACTGGCAACGAATATGTACTTTTCGATTGGTGTGATCTCCATTGTGGTGCTTTGAAACCATTATCTAGAAGGCGAACACAACTTGAGACATGTTCTTGAGCGAAGACGACAACGTTATTATACCATCTTTGCTTCCTGAGGCCGTCATCTGTCCGCCCCCTACAACTACAATCGAACATGATAGCAACATACAAAAAAACACTAAGCTAGTGTTTGGTATGCAGGAATGAGATTTAGAATGGAATGAACCATTACGAACGAACCGAACCAGGACCTAACCCATGAGCTGACTCACGACCCAAGCCATCTCAACACGTGACCCGACCCTTGTCGATCCAGGCCTCAAACCATGACCCAAACCATGATACACGAAGAAAAGAATTTGAAAGAGAAGCGGAGGGAAGTTCAGTTATTCATTTCATAACCAACTTCTATTACACCCATCCCTATATAACAACTCTCAACAGTTAACAACCAACTAACAATTGAATCCTTACACTATTATAATATTGCTAAATAGTCCTTGACTCACTAAACATTTACAATATTACCCTTACATTCTTTATTCATATCAATACCCCCTCGTTAAGCATATTCTTGACCCTAAGAAGTAAAATTAGGAAAACGAAGCTTCATATCAGACAAATACTCCCAAGTAGCTTGCGAAGTATCTTGGTGCAGCCAGTGAACTAAAACTTGTATTGCAGCTTGATTGTGTCACTGAACCAAACGCCTATCCAACACAGCTGTTGGTTGCATAGTGAACCTGGAATCAACTGGAAATGGGACAATATGAGTAGGTGGTCCTGGAGCAGCTTTAAGTAAGGACACATGAAAAGTGGGATGTATAGAAACATCACTAGGAAGGTCCAAACGATATGCAACCTGGCCCACTCTGTCGATGATTAAGAATGGACCAAAGTATTTGGGTGCCAGCTTGGAATGTTTATGGACTCGAATTGAATTTTGCATATAAGGCTGCAACTTGAGGTAAACCCATGTACCCACCTCAAACACTCTTTAAGTTCAATGTTTATCAGCTTGCTGCTTCATCATGTTCTGAGCTAGTGATAAAGATTGTCTTAAAACGGATATAGTTGCTTCTCTATCCTGTAACTGACTATCAACAGCAGGATTTGTGGCATCTTTGGGTACATAAGGAAAATGTAGAGGAGGATCATAACCATAAAGGGATTTAAATGGGATGGTGTTGATGGCTGTATGAAAAGATGTATTATACCACCACTCAACAAGTGGTAACCACTTAGCCCAAGAAGTAGGTCTATCCATAGCCATACATCGTAAGTAATTTTCAATGCACCTGTTGACCACTTTAGTTTGACCATCTGTTTGAGGGTGGAAGGCTGTAGAAAACTACAGCTGAACTCCCAATAATGCCATCATTTCATGCCAAAATTTTCTCAAAAAAATTGGATCCCTATCAGATACTATAGCAGTAGGGTATCCATGTAATTTGTAGATAGAATCTAAAAACACTTGAGCCACAGTAGAAGCAGAATAAGGATGATGCAAAGGCTCAAGTGACAATACTTTTGAGTCTATCAACCACCACAAAGATAGTATCTTTGCCACCACTCTTAGGTAATCCCCCTATGAAATCCATTGAAATTTCAGCAAACACCGAAGATGGAATAGGTAATGGTTGCAGCAGCCCTGGAGAAGGTACATTCTCTCCTTTTGCTCTTAAATAAGTATCACACTGCCTTAGAAAGTGCCTTACCCACTTCGAAATCTCCTTCCAATAAAATACAGATTTAACTCTTTGAGATGTTACATGTATGCCCGAGTGACCTCCCATTGATGAGGAATGAAACAAGGACACAATTCCAGTCCGTAGTTTCAAATCTAGACCCACAACAATTTTTGATTTCCTTCTCAATAAAGATCCATCCCAAGAGTAGTGCAAAACTGACTGACCTTGAGAAAGTTTCTGAATAAGAATAGTGAGCTCACTGTCTTGTAAATAGCTCTCTTGAATTTGCTGAAGTAAGAGAGGTTGTATGGCCGATAAATGTAAAGCCAAAACAGCAGGGCCAAACACCCTAGATAAGGCATCAGCAACCAAATTTTCCTTACCCTGCTTGTAGACTATTTCATAATCATAATTCATTAACTTGGCCAACCATGTATGTTGCAAGGGTGTTGTAACCGTCTGACCCAATAAGTATTTCAGACTTTGATGGTCAATCTTGATAATGAAATGGTTACTAATTAGATAGTAATGCATGTGCTTGACAGCCATTAAAATGGCCAATAACTCCTTCTCATATACTGAGAGAATTTGTTGTTTAGGGGATAGAGCTTTACTTATGAAAGATAATGGATGTTTTTCTTGCATAAGAACTGCCCCTAAACCATCATTAGAAGCACCGGTTTCTAAAACAAAAGGTTTAGAAAAATTAGGCAAAGCTAACACTGGTGCAGTAGCTAGGGCTGTTTTTAAATTTGAAAAGGCTATTTGAGCAGCTGGTGAGCAAGAAAAACTTTCTAATATCAACAAATCATATAAAGGCCTTGCCAATAACCCAAAGGACTTGATAAATTGTCTATAATAACCTGCCAAGCCCAGAAACCCTCTTAATTGCTTCAGGGTAGTAGGAACAGGCTAATGAGTAATAGCCTCCACTTTTTTTGGATCAGTTTGAACCCTCTCACCAGAGATTATATGTCCCAAATACTCCACAGCAGCCCCACTCAAAGAACACTTTGACTTCTTAGCAAACAGATGGTGAGACCTCAATAGTTCCAATACCCTCTTCAATCATGAATATGTTGTTGAGCATTTGGACTATATACCAGAATATCATCAAAGAAAACAAAAACACTTTTCCTTAGAAATGGTTTAAAAACATGATTTATTAATGCTTGGAAGGTTGCAGGTGCATTAGTCAAGCCAAAAGGCATCACCATGAACTCATAATGTCCCTCATGAGTTCTAAAAGCAGTTTTGTGTATGTCATCACTTCTCATTCTGACTTGATGATATCCAGATCTTAAGTCAAGTTTAGAAAATATAGTGGCCTGCCCCAATTCATCTAACAACTCCTCAATTAATGGAATAGGGAACTTGTTCTTTATAGTTGCATCACTTAACCTTCTATAATCCATACACATCCTCCATTGCCCATCTTTCTTTTTTACTAGCACCACAAGAGCAGCAAAATCATTATGAACTCTCTCTAATGACCCCCGATTCTAGAAATTCATTAGTCATCTTTTCTATAACATCCTTTTGACCCATTGGATATCTGTATGGCTTCTGATTAATTGGACCCGAACCTAGTTTTTGAGTAATACCATGATCAAAAGGCCTAGATGGTGGTAAAGCAGTAGGAACAGCAAACACATCAGGAAACTGATCTAATAAGGCTTGTAATTGATCATAAACCTGAGTTTGTAGGATTTTAGATTCCAAAGAAGACTCAACACTAGCATTTACCACATGAACGCTACTCAATTGCACTGAAACATCCTTGTGTTTTTGAAATATTTTACTCATTTTTTCAATAGAACATATGGACACCTTGTTATCAACAATACCCTTCAATTCATAAGGAACTTCATTAAGCACAAACTTCACTGATATGCTCTTAAAGTTCCATAAAATGTTATCCAGAGGCCACAACCACTGAACCCCTAGTATCATATCATAAGTGTCTAGAGGAATGAGTAATACCTCAGCAGTGAACCATTGGCCTTGCATGTTCCATTGGAAATCTGAACAAATTTGAGTGCATGCAAGTTGTTTCCCATCAGCTACACTCACCTTGATAGGCTTTATATCATGGACATTACATTGTAACTTGTGAGCTAATTCACCATTGATGAAATTATGGGTAGATCCAGAATCAATTAGAATGTGCAATTGTTTATTACCCACAGAACCTTGCACCCTCATAGTAGCCAATGATTGACAACCTATTACTGCATTGACAGATAATAATGGGTCCATATCTTCCTGTTCTAAAACACAACTATCCATCTCCTCCTCATCCTTCACTTCAATCACGAATAATTGTTTCTTCGAACACTTATGAGTGGAAGAGAACCTTTCAGTACACCAATAACATTCACCCTTAGCCTTTTTTTCAGCCATTTCTTGTTTGGTTAAGGTCATGAAATTAGAATTATTAGTGTTGGTGGAAGTGACAGGTAGGTTAGCTTTTGTTGATGGAATGGGTAATAAAGGAGGGTTGGTGAAATTTGTAGGAGTGTAAGGTTTAGATTGGTGAGTGGAATAAGGCTTGTAGGTTTTATCAGACTTCAATGTGAATTTAGCACATAGTTTGAGATGATTCAAATGTTGGACCCTTGCTAATCCAATAGTTTCATGTAAGGTTTTGGGTTGGAACATTTGTACAGGTTCCTTAACCTCATCTGTTAGGCCCTTCAAAAACAAACTAATGGCTTGGGTATCAGTAACACTAACCTTGTTAAGAAGAGAATCAAATTATTTTCAATACTCATCAAACTCATCACCGACTTGCTTTAGCAGAGCTATTTCTTGCATAGGATCTTCGAACAACGTTTTTGCAAATCTGTTAGAGATGGCTCTAACATAATCAATCCATTGCAATTCAGCAAGTAGCCCCACGCGATTTCATGAAAGCTTGGTGCCATTCAAGAGCATCGTCTTGCAAATGGATTACAACATACTTCAATTTCATGTTTTCCGGTGTTTCATCCATAGTGAAAAAGTGTTCACAACGATATAACCAACCATTCAAATCAGTGCCGTTGAATTTTGGGAAATCGATCTTACCCACACGCGTTGCCCGATCAGATCGATCATCTTTTGGATCGATTTGACCTCTTCCATTGTTTGCAGGTGCCCGATTATTGTTTGGTGGATCAACACGATCTCTCACCAGTCTCTCTACCAACGATCTCAATTCAGCTATATTCTTACCTGATTCAACTGTTGTTGACTTCAACTCTGATCTCAATTCGTTGAACAACTTATCGTTATCTTTCAAAATCTTATCAACTTCAGAACTACGAGTATTGGTCGCCATTAATGAACTGGAATTGAGCTTCTCCGAGAATCCAATTTGCTCTGATACCACTGATACACGAAGAAAAGAATTTGAAAGAGAAGGGTAGGGAATTTCAGTTATTCATTTCATAACCAACTTCTGTTACACCCATCCCTATATAACAACTCTCAACAGTTAACAACCAACTAACAATTGAATCCTCACACTATTACAATATTGCTAACTAGTCCCTGACTCACTAAGCATTTACAATATTACCCTTACATTCTTTATTCATATCAAACCATGACCCGACTAATGACTTGACCCGGATCTCGTATCATGACCCGACCCATGTCCCAATCGAATACCCAACCCATGTACCAACTCATGACTCACTTCATGAAACGACTTATGACCTGATACGTAAATTGACTCATGACCTGGCCTAAGAACGGAACCATGAACCGACCAATGGTGTAGGGGGTGTTATTGAGGCGTTATGGGCATTATATTGTGGGCTTAACGGCCATTACATAGAGTGTAACTAGCAGGGTGTCCATGTGATGCGGCGGTGACGACACTGTACATTGTCGTATTCATTTAGGTTTCTTATCCACATAATCTTTTTACAAAAGGGTATTACGTTTTTTGTGAAATGATGTGGTAAATCTAGTCTATAAAAATAATACTAAAATACTAACCTAGACTCGACTTGGATACTCGAGTTAAAATTCTAAACAACCTAAACTTAAACCACACAACATGCAAGTGTACCTATCACTGTAGTACAACTCTAAGAAGTCCGGATGTCGAACCCACGAGACACTAAAAATAGTAAACTAGACTCAACTAGGACTTTAAATTGATCGTTTAATTAATTGGGTGTTGGGGGAGAGGGGGTGTTATGAAACTAAGAATAATGAAAATGAGAATTTAAACTAAATAAATGTAATGACTTAAAAGCAAAACCAGAGACTTTGGTTGAAAAGCGAATTTAGAGAAAATACCACCTAGATGAATCTCGATTGCAACTTATGGACTTGATTTGGTAATTTAAATATGATAAAAATCGAGATTTTAAAGATGCGAACCTTAAGAAACCTAATGGATCCTACATCATTCTCCAGGTGTGACCAAAATTAATCTTAAGGCACAGGTTAAATTATTGGTTAAGTCAAATTAACTTTCGGTCTCTTCAACAATACTAGCATACCCTAATAAAAATTAATCTAATTGACACAATGCATTATCATACAAGGGGTAACATATAGATGAAATATCGAACACAAGTAACAACGTAATTATGTAATTTAGGCAAACCTCATCGTGGACCGTTTCGATTCCTAAAAAAACTTAACTACAAAGATTTATTGTCTATCTCTTCTTTTTCAAGCATAAGTTATGTATATTATTAAAGTTACAATGAATGATTTTACCATTTCCAATGATTACTACGTCTAGCAATTCATTACGTAAATCAAGAACACGAAGTAAACGACTTAAGTACGAGAATCCATATGATAATAAATCAACCAATCCAAGTAAAGATCATGGCAAATCATTGAGTATACCAAAACATGCAATTCATACTAGAACTCAAATCATCAACATAAAAATAACCACAACCAAATTCACAATCATCAATCATTCAATATCTAGGTAGTACTACTAGTTTAGCTACTCATTATCAGGTTTGAAATTAGTAAAGAAAACAAAAACATCAAACAAAACATGATTTCAAAGTATAGAAACTCGGATGGAATATGAAAGCATAAACCGAGCAACATTCATAACATGATTAATGATCCCATCTTCGATCATAGCGACTCCCTTGCTTCTAAGCACCTTCTTCAAGCTCAAAATCACCTCTTCTATGCTCTGGAACAGCTAGGATTCAACTCCTTGTGAAGTCGTATGTGTAAACATGAAAAATTAGGGTTTCCCGTAATTCGTCATGTACGAGATACACGCAGATGTAAGGCTCCATCTACAAATATTGCGTAGATTAACTCCACCATATTTTTTTGTCCTTTGAAAACCTCCAACTCTCTAATGTTCTCCATCTCACTTCTTTTGCTCGTTTTAAGTAGGGCTGACATATCGTGTCAGACACGACACGATAAGACACGAACACGATAAGACACGAACATAATAAGACCAAACACGAACACGACACGATACCTTATCGTGTCTTTTCCAAACACGAACACGATAAAAAGTAGGTCACACGATATGACACGATAAAAACCCATTTTAAAAAAATATATTTTTTCAAAAAAAATTCGTAAGTCTTAAATACTAAATATGACTTAACATGATAATTCTTAAGCCACAAAACAACGAAAGTTCATAAAAATAGTATCTTACCATAATAATCCTTGATAAACAAATATGAAAAATGATTAAAAGTCTATTAAAGTCCATAGAAGTCTTTGATCTTTCTATCAATCTCCATCAAAGTACATATTCACCTTCATTCTTCACTAACTTTTCTTGTATATAAATATTAACAGGTGACATATCGTGTTAACAGATCTTTAACCTGTTAAGACACGATAATTAGCGTGTCTTTATCGAGTTAACCTGTTAATGACACAGCACCTATTAAGATCAAACACGAAACCAGTTAATTGCGTGCCGTGTCGTGTTATCATGTCAGTGTCAAAAATTTCCAGCCCTAATTTTAAGCTTTCTTTATACCTGAACACCTATAAAACCACTCATAAAACACTTAGATAACTATTTAAAATTAAAAAAAATCATTAAACAAAATAGATGTGTTTTGCAACATTATGAAAATTTTAGGTTATTGTCATCATGGTGATGTATGTACATCATAAGCATTACATATGCGCGGCAGTCAACCATTATAACTTAAACCATAAAATTCGCAAGCAGTTAAGAAAACCATTGATGCAATAAACTAAAACACCAAAAAAAGTGTATAAACAAACAAAACATACTTAGTAAAAGCGCTGAACATGTAAAAAGACTGAAATGCAAATACATACACGCATAACATTCATAGTAGGTTGCATATAAGTTTTTAAGAGAGTTTTGTATATTTTATGGAATGGTTGTGAGGATTATGAATGATGAAGAGAGAAAAGATACGGGAAATTTATTGTTTATTGGTATATTAGGTAGGTCGCGTTATGCTTAGGAACATAACACCTAAGTAGTGATTTTAAGAATATTTATGTGGACACGGATGGTTCCAATCATTTTAAGACAAATCTGTGGTAAAACTGGAGCATAAGATTTATATTAGAAAATTATTTTTTTAGTATATCAGTATTATACTAAAATTAAAAAGAATTAAATGCTCGATTTTATGGTGTAGTTATTTAAAAAAACATATAAAAAAGTTATGTATGTTTGAAAAATACTAAGGTATTTAATTGTATGTTATTACCAACTTTATCCTTCAATTTTATTGTCATATCATATCAAATACAAGACGACTCATGTACGCCCTTAGTAGATGGGGAATGAAAACGTAATTATTGTTCAGTTTTTCAAATTCTCATAAGTATTAGGCGAACAAATTGTAATTAATGTTATTATAATATATATATATATATATATATATATATATATATATATATATATATATATAAATATATATATATATATATAGAGAGAGAGAGAGATAGGGGAGAGTTTTTTTAAAATGAACAAATATTATAAGAAAAAAAAAGAATTAATCTTAACCTTACATTTAATGATTATGGTTATGATTTATAAGGGGTGTTTATGTAAGGTTTTTAAGAGAATTTTCACTATTTACCTTGTAGGAGGGTATTATATGTAATTTGATATAAAAGAGTATTAATTAGTGTAAAGAAAATGGTGCTTTGTATTTAATACAAAGATTTAAGTAATTTAGTAAATGATTTGAATTTTAGTAAAAATGTTAACATTATTAAATGAATGTTGACCTAAGTTAGTGAAAATTATGGAATGTAATAATAAAACACGATTTCTTCGATTTCTTCTATGTAGGTTCGTTTTTATAAAATACTTTAATGAGTTTGTGGGTTTGGATTGGTTAAAAAATGTACTCGTGTATGTGACATAAAAGGGATTTGTTGGTTGAAAACGGATGTGTATGTAGGTATATGTAATTGTGCAGGTTATATGCATGTGTAGATAAGACTAATTAACTTGTGGATGGATATAAATTTGTTATTGTTTCTCTAATTTTAACATGTATAGTAGGGTCTCTATGGGTAAGTTTAGATCTTTTATGTTTGCTATAAATATTTTTGTTAAATTTATGTTTGTGTAGGTAAGACTAACTTGTGTAAGTTCTGAATATTCCATAATTTTTTTTCAAAATGTATGTAGGTTGTTAGTATTAACTAGATATCTTAAAACATGTATCTAGGTGGTTAGGATTAATTATATATCTTAAACATGATAAAGTGAATAAAATATATTTTTTTTCAAAAGTGTACATATATATTGTTATATATGTTAGTCAAATTTCTCTTTTTTTGTTGTTGACTTAATCAGAGTAATTAGTTAATAAGATAATGAAATAATAATTGAAACTTTAAAGTTATCAAAAATAAAAAAAAGTAACATACAATTTATTGTAATGGTAAATTACTAAACTAACCTTTTAATAAAATTAAATACAAAAAATGAAAGAAAACATATGATTGTTTGTTTGGTCTTTTTTTTCTTCTTGTAATCTTTAGGTCTTCTCAATTGAAGCTAAATCTATAGATATATATTTTAAATATAAATAATTATTTTGAGAGAAATCTCAAAAGATGTACATAAGCAAATTTGGTTTTACTTTAATGTCATTTGTGATCTAGTAATAAGATTACTTGGGTTCTACTGGCAATGAAGCTCATCCCGGGCTTCTTCGTGTCTAAGCCCAAGAGTTTTACATGGCATGGTTAAAGTTTTTTGCCCGGTTTTTTTCCTGGAACAGTTGGTTGATGAGTTTCGACTTCGATCAACTTGATCCGTAAGTAGGGTTGTGGTGAGCCTCCGCTGCGTTCGCAATAATTGGGGAGCCCCAATACCGACAAAAAACACTTATTCGTGTTAGAGGCGTGTTTCGATCGTGATCCTTGCACCTTTGAATGTTTTAGTCATATGTCATTGCACCAACCATCGTTCTAAAAAAGGTGATTAGATTTGTTATTTACTCATTTACAATATTTGAATCAAACTTAGATACAAAATGTAAGTTCTCTTTACCAAATAATAAGTTAAATAAATACACTAGTTTAGTGCCTGCGCTATGCACTGAAACACAACACACAACTGGTGATTTTAGGGATATTCAAGACGATTCCAATTAGTTTTTTTAGACAAAACTGTGGTAAAACTGGAATACAAGATTTATTTTTAAAAATTGTTTTTAGTATAACAATATTATACTCAAATTAAAGTGATTTAAATGCCAGGTTTACGATTTAGTTTTAGAAATAATAATTTTATATAAAAATGTTATGTATGTTTGTAAAACACTTCTCACGTCATTTCGCCCGTTTCAGATCTTTAATTGTATGTTATTATATCAACTTTATCCTTAAGTTTTATTTTTATACTCTATCAAATACAAACTGACTCATGTATACCTCTAGTAAGAGAGGGTTGAAAATGTAACTATTTTTAAATTTTTCAAAATCCACCTAAGTATTAGGGGATCAAAATGTAATTTTTGTTATTATAATATAATTTATTTCCATATTTTAAATCAAAAGATAACTATATTGAGAGAAACTCTCAAAAAATGACACATAAACAAAAAGCTTTGTATGGATGCCACATAAGTAATTTTTATTGCTATATTATATTACAGATTATTTGATTTATTTTTTAATATAAAAATGACTATATAATAGTAATAATAATATTATGATTATATATTTTTATTTTTATTATTGTTATTATTATTTTTTATTGACATTTTATCCGGTAAGAATACTATATTTATTAGTAAAAAAAATAATAAAAATGGTGCAGATCAATCAAATAATAATTTTTTAATTATAAATATCGTTCGCGAATTACTTAACTAATCCTTATATAATATACAAAAATACATTTTGCTTAGTTGGCATCATTAGAGGTGATATTTGCTTACTTGGCATCATAAGAGTGTTTTTCTCACCATAATATTTTTATATTTAAAATATATATATATATATATATATCTACTTCTCATAATAATATTTTTATATTTGAAATATGTATATATATCTATAACAATCTACCTATTCTAATAATTGAGTAACTCATCCACATGTCAACATTCTAAGTACTCCACATAGGATTTTTCTTAGTTGTCATCCTCTAATTTAATTTGATGGATGATTTCAATGCGGGTCATGGTATGCTCCATATTCGAAATAACCCGATATGTACAAATACAAAATTCACAAATTATCATCAATTATCACCTAATATGATATGTTCAAATAAAAATTTACCGATTATCATCATCCATCTCCTAACCCGATATGTTCAAGTTAAAAATTTACCACTTATTATGAATTATCTCCTAACCCAATATGTTCAAATTAAAAATTTACCACTTATCATGAATTATCTTTTAACCCGATATATTAAAAAAATTAACCAATCATTATAGATAATTTTCTTTATTTTAACATATAATTTTTTATAGGAAAATATTTGTAAATATCCAAATCGATTTAATAGGAGTATGGTAAAAATAAATTTAATACCTAAATTTAAATAAAACATATAAAACCGGAATCCCGTGTAATACACGGGTAATAATCTAGTCATTATATATTATCATAAGAATGGAGTTATACTATAAAGTTCAATTTTCCTAAAAAGTTTAAGAAGCCATAATTAGATTATGACATGTGACACTCCCTTAAAATTAGAAGGGAGGGTAAAATTGGTAATGTCTCTATATTTTAAGTTTCACCTTATTTTTTCAAATGTCCATAACTTTACGATATTATTTTTTTAAAAAAAAAATTGCACCATAAAAACAAGCGTTTTCTTATCTTTAAAACACATAATATTCATATATAAAAATTAAAAAAAATTATGTTTTTCAGCTCATTGTGTTATTTGTCAAGTCATTGTATTATTTCTTCAGATCATTGTGTTATTTATCAGGTCATTGTGTTATAATACAATAACCTAATAAAATAACACAATGATCTGAAATAACACAATGACCTAACGAATAACACAATGACCTGACAAATAACACAATGAGTTGAAAAATGGATATAACAAAATGACTTGATGAAAATATAACACAATGACCTGATAAATTTATCACAATGACCATATGCATATAACACAAATGACTTTACGGATATAACACAATGACCTGACGAATATAACACAATGATCTGAGGTATATAACACAATGACCTAACGAATATAACACAATGACCTGACGAATATAACACAATGACCTAACGGATATAACACAATCATGACCTGATGGATATAACATAATGACCTGACGGATATAACACAATGACCTGACGGATATAACACAATGACCTGATGGATATAACACAATGACCTGACGAATATAACACAATGACCTGACAAATATAACACAATGACCAGAAAAATATAACACAATGAGCTGAAAATATAACACAATGACCTAATGAATATAACACAATGAGCTGAAACTTTAAAAAAATTCATTTTTATACATCAATATTATCTGCGTTTTGAAAATTAAAAACGCTCGTTTTTTGTTGTAATTTTTATTAAAAAGTATTGTCGTGTGTAAAAGTTATGGACGTTTAAAAAAGAAGGTGAAATTTGAAAATGAGACAAGACTACTATATCCTTGGCCTAACATTTAAAGTTCTAACTATTTATCATTATGACATCTTGTGTTTATGGGCCATTGATCTTCATTTAATATTAGATCTAATGGTCCAAATTACTTCTTATATTTTCTAGGAAAAGTAGACTTTATAGTTGAACCCAATTCATTATCATAAAATCTATCTACCTATTCTAATAATTGAGTAACTTATCCACATGTCATCATTTTAACTACTCCACATAGGATTTTGTTTAGGTGTCATGTTCTAAATTAATTTGATGGAGAATTTTTAGACGGGTCATGGTATGCTCCATATTCAAAATAACACGATATGTTTAAATTAAAAATTCACAAATTATCATCAGTTATCTCTTAACCCGATATGTTCAAATACAAAATTTACCAATTATCATGATCTATATCTTAACCCGATATGTACCAATTATCATGAATTATCTTCTAACCTGATATGTTTAAATAAAAAAACTTATCAATTATTATGATTTATCCTAACCCGATATGTTCAAATTAAAGTTTTATCAATTATCATTAGTTATCTCTTAACTCGGTATGTTCAAATAAAAAAATTAACAATTATAATTAATTATCTCCTAACCCGATGTGTTCAAATAAAAATTTACCAACTATTATAAATCATATCCTTTATTATAACATATGATTTTTGATATGAATATATTTGTAAATATCTAAATTGATTTAATCTATCTAATAAATTAGAGTTTTAGGGGGTAACTTTTTGGGGGGGAAACATAATTTATTTTATAAAAGGAAGGTTGAGAGGGAAAATTGAGTAGGAGAGTTAATAAAGACAAAATTTTGTGATTAATAATAATTTATAAAATTATTTATAAATTTTTAAATATAATAATTATAATTTTTTAAAAATATTTTTATTCAACCCGTGTGTAATACACGGGTGTTAAACCTAGTAAGAGATATGTTAAAAATAAATTTGATATCTAAATTAAGTTTAACTTATAAAACTAAAATCCGTGTAGTACACGGGTATTAATCTAGTTGAATAACAATTATTTAACAAGTATACTTATGTCCGTTCATCAAATTATAGCTATAGTTATTATAACTAATCATCGAATTAAAACTATATATTATAATCCTCTACCAAATTCTAAATTATGTATAATCATCATTTGAATTTATCTACCTATTGTAATAATTGAGTAAATCATCCACATGTCATTATTTTAACTATTACACATAGGATTTTGCTTAGGTGTCATGTTCTAAATTAATTTGAAGGAGAATTTTTAGACGGGTCATTGTATGCTCCATATTCGAAATAACCCAATATGTTTAAATAAAAAATTCACAAATTATCATCAATTATGTTTTAACCCGATATGTTCAAATACAAAATTTACCAATTATCATGATCCATATCTTAACCCGATATGTTCAAATTAAAAATTTACCAATTATCATGAGTTATCTCCTAACCCGATATGTTTAAATAAAAAATTTATCAATTATTATGATTTATCCTAACCCGATATGTTCAAATTAAAATTTTACCAATTATCATTAATTATCTCCTAACTCGATATGTTCGAATCAAAAATTAACAATTATCATGAATTATCTCCTAACCCGATATGTTCAAATAAACATTTACCAATTATTATACATCATATCCTTTATTTTAACATATGATTTTTGATATGAATATATTTGTAAATATCCAGATCGATTTAATAAGAGATATGTTTAAAATAAAATTGATATCTAAATTTAGTAAAACCTATAAAACTATAATCCGTGTAGTACACGGGTACTAATCTGGTAATTATATATTATAATTATCCTTTGAAACACAACTATTTATTAGAATCAATTTTCCGCGGATTTGGAGAAGATGGATTAGAGTTTGTTTGTCTTCCGCTAGGTCATTGGAGCTCGTTAATGGTTCGCCAACTAAGGAATTCAATGTGACGTGTGGGTTGCGTCAAGGCGATCCGTTGTCCCCCTTCCTGTTCCTTTTTGTTATGGAAGCCTTAGAATGTTATTATGCTTGAGGCTAAAGATCAAGGTATGCTCCAAGGGATTAGTTTCCTAATAACGGCCCGGTTTATCACATTTATGTTACGTGAAGGATGCCTTGTTTATTGGAGATTGCTCGAAAAAGGAACCTTGTAAATCTGGACAACATGTTATGGTGGTTCAATCGAGCATCTGGGCTGCAAATCAACATAAAAAAGGATCTGGTTTTTAATTATTTTGCCTTCCAAGTGGGTTTGTCAATGAACTTTATTAGAAAATAGAGTGCTATCAATTAGGGGGAAAATCACCTTAATAAATGCGGTTCTCGGTTTGTTACCGGTGTACTACCTCTCCCTTTATCGTGCCCGGAAAAGGTGGTAGAAGATATAGAAAAAATTAGAAGATACTTTTGTTGGGCACCTCAGATGACAAGCCAAAAACACCATGGGTAGCTTGGAACAAGATGTTAGCCTCAAAAAAATTCGGTGGGTAGGAATCAGGTCAGTAGGGGCTGCCAACAAAGTGTTGCTTTGCAAATGGTTTTTTAGGTTTTTAAATGAAAGTGATAGATTGTGAGTGAGATATATATTGCCCATTCACCATAACGCTACAAGAGTCAAGGTTTTTCCGGTTACAAAGCAAATTTCAAGCCCGTGACGTAACATTATAAAGAATAAATCGGAGTTAGAAGATTTGGTGGTTGATGTGGTTACCTCGATACATAGTCAAACGGGGTTTAGCGTCAAACAAATTAGGGAATGCATTGAGTCCCGTAGCTTACCAGTGGAAGCACACGATTTCTATGACTCTAAGTGTGTTCCGTCAAAAGTCAAACGTGTTTGTGTGGGGGGCGTCAATAGATCGTATCCCTTGCAGGTCAACCCTTTTATCTAGAGATATTATCAATAACGTGTCATGTCCATGCTGCGCTTCTGCTGATGAAACTCCAACCTATTTACTCCTCAATCGCCATGTTGCGGCTAGAGTTTGGGATGGGATATTCTATGGTGTAATGTGCCTAAACAAAATTGCAGTAAGATTAAGGAAATCTTGGAAATGTCTGGTCATAACAATATGGTGGATGACAAGAAAAAGGTTATCTATGCCATCTTCCTGACAACTTTTTTGGTGCATTTGAAAGGCCTAAAAATGGTAGTTTTCAGCAACATCCACAAAGATTGCGTAAACATCTTGGGGGACATAAAGGTGTTATCATTCCTTTGGATGAGAACAAGTGGCAAGATGGCTAAGCCTGACTGGAGATCATGGTGTAAATTTTTATCTTAGTAGTTTCTTTTGTCTTTTTGTCATGTCTCGCTTTTGTTTGTTTGGGAGATACTTTATGGTAAAAGGTCTGTGATTGTTAGGCATAATGTGTTATTGTTACTTGATTTAATGGTTAATCTATGACTACTTCGTTTCCATTTGATTAGCGGGTAACTTGCTGGACCATTTAAGAGAGATGTGTGTAGGTAAGTGCATTTCATGTTATCTATTTAAATTAATTTCAAATAAGTTGTTGTGTGAAATTTTCTTATTATTTAGTTTATGAAATTAACAAGTACATGTTGTTTCTTCATTTATTCATGTTATTTTTGCTAACTGAATTATAAAATTTTTAATCCTTATTTGTGTTTTGTTAAGTTTTTCATTATTTATACAATCACTTGCTTCTATTAACCTTTAATCTGATCTCAAATTGATTACATTAAAGTGATTAAACTTATATTAAATTTTTGTTTTAAATCTTAGGCCAGTGTTATCTTCATCACACTAATGGAGATAATGAAAATGTGCTTCAATATAAGTACAATTACTATAATATTTGATTTAATCATATAATTTAATGTACTGAGATTCATTTCGCTTATTTTGCGTTGCATTGTTATTGTAAATTTACTGTTCCTTTTCTTTTGTTTTTTTTCTTAATTCAAAGTATTCAAATGCATATGTTGGTGCACATATTGTACATATGCATGATTAGAGTTTGAAATCGATTGGTAGATGCGAGCATTTAGAAAGACATGGATGCCTTCCGATCATCAATGGCCTAAACGGTATATGTTCTAGATTGAGTGGAGTTATACTACAAAGTCCAATTTTCCTAGAAAGTCTAAGAAGCCATGAGATGATGACATGTGGCACTCCCTTAAAATTAGAAGGAATGGTAAAGATGGTAATGTCTCTATATTTTAAGTTTCACCCCATTTTTTTAAACGTCCATAACTTTTACATACGATATTATTTTTTAAAAAAAAATGCACCATAAAAACGAGCATTTTCTTATCTTTAAAACGCGTATAATATTCATATATGAAAAACAAAAAAAAATCACGTTTTTCAGCTCATTGTGTTATTTGTCAAGTCATTGTGTTATTTATTCATGTCATTGTGTTATAAGACAATAACCTAATGAAATAACACAATGATCTGAAATAACACAATTACCTGATGAAAATATAACACAATGACCTGATGAAAATATAACACAATGACCTGATGAAAATATAACACAACGACCTGACGAAAATATAACACAACGACCTGATGAAAATATAACACAACGACCTGATGAAAATATAACACAACGACCTGATGAAAAGTTAACACAACGACCTGATGAAAAAATAACACAACGACATGATGAAAATATAACACAATGACCTGGTGAAAATATAACACAACGACCTGATGAAAATACAACACAACGGCCTAACGAAAATATAACACAACGACCTGATGAAAATATAACACAACGACCTGATGAAAATTTAACACAACGACCTGATGAAAATATAACACAATGACCTGATGAAAATAACACAATGACCTGACGAATATAACACAATCTGAAAAATATAACACAATGTCTTGACTAATATAACACAATGAGTTGAAGAATATAACACAATGACCTAACGAATATAACACAATGAGCTGAAACTTTAAAAAAAATTCATTTTTTATATATCAATATTATATGCGGTTTGAAGATGAAAAAACGCTTGTTTTTTTGGTGTAATTTTTATTAAAAAGTATTGTCGTATGTAAAAGTTATAGACGTTTAAAAAAGTGGGTGGAATTTAAAAATGAGACAAGACTAATATACTCTTGGCCTACCATTTAAAGTTCTAACTATTTACCATTATGCCACCTTGTGTTTATGAGCCATTGATCTTCATTTAATATTAGATATAATGGTCCAAATTCCTTCTTAGACTTTCTAGGAAATTTAGACTTTGTATTTGAACCTAATTCGTTCTAGATTCTGCTCTCTTAGTTTTGGTTTCGAATTAGATTTAATGGTAGAATAATTGGATTTGTGTTATTCAACTGAGATATTGTACACCTCCTCACTGTATTTTCAATTTGCTTTCTCTTTGTTGTTATATGGTTGGTTTTAGATTAGATGCATGCCTAGACTTCATTCACTCCAATCAAAGGAAGAAATTAATATAAGAAGTTCAGACCCTCTATTAGTTACAAAGGTAATGCTATAAACCAATTTTGTATTATGCTTTTGGTCTTTTACTGTTATGTTCTTTTATGAATCAGATTTGGTCATTTGGAATATTATAAAAAATGAAGCTGAAACTAATATAAAAACGTAAAGAAAGACAAGGATGACTTGGTTGAATTCGAGGCATTATTTATACTTGTAGATAGATTTTCTTTATTGAAAGGTTGATAAAATCTACTTTAATGGCAAAGGAGGAGGTACATATTAGCATCACTTTGTATTTTAAGTGCGTCTTAATGGTATTCAGTGATGTAATGCATGCTTAATAACTTTTGATCTTAGCTGCATAGTTAACCAAGATTTTGAATGTTGTAAAACAGAGGTACTTTCAGATTTTTATGATGGTTTTTGCTTTTATTAGCCAATTTCGTCATGCTGCTGGTGTTAAATTGTTGTGTGCTATAAAATGAAAACTTTAAATCCTAAAAAAGACATCCTTAAGTGAATTACCAACTACACTCAACCATGATTAACTGTTAGAAATAAAAACATTATGGATTATGGACAAAATATTTTTAGTAGGTTGGTGTTTTCTTTGATATCATTTACGGAGTTTGTCATATTGCAACTAAAATCTTTTTTACTTTCTTTATGGTTTTTTATTTTGTGTGATTTTGGGATTTGGTTATCTTGCAACTTTGGTGTGATGGAGTTTTTTATATTGTAAGTCAAGAAAATAAATTTTTTTTAAGTTTTGGTTGCCTTGAATTTCTTTTTTTAAGTTTTGGTTGCCTTGACTTAAACAAAATACAACAACTGCTCGATTTGGAGGTTTAGTCACCCAGTTTGAACAAAATATGCTTGAGTGACTTAAATATAACAAAAGAACAAAATTAAAACTTGATTATTATTCCATGATATTTCCTTAAAATGGAACCACAATAGAATGAACTGTCACTATAAAACTTTAATTCAAAAGATAACAGATGTAGTATTAGAGATCTCAAGACTAAGGAACCTACATGTGTAATTTTTCGCACAGTATTTAAATATGTAAATTTTGATATAACTTTTAATAAAATGGACTAGCTTTTTCACTTTACAAGTGACTTTTTATAACTAACTTTGTTATATATGTTGATTGTTATGTACTATATTAGTCATTAGAGTAGGATTGGCTTGATGCTCCTCTGCTATTACTTGATCGTAATTACATGTTCGTTGACTTAGTTTGTCTGTTAATTTATTTGTATAATCCTATTATTCTTGCTTTATAAATCTTTTCGATCTTGTTGCATCGCGCAGGTCCCTACTAGTATATATAGATATAGATTTAACATCTCAATGCAATGACGCATTACATTGTTAGTTTATTTTAGGAGTATTGAATCTTAACAATTTCAACATAAGTTTTTACCCGTTAACGGTCCCAACTTCTGAAATATGTGCTAGCAGTCCCAACAATGATCAATTATCCCACTAATGGACCGTCGCTAAAAATTTTGTTAGCGTCGTTAATTTTTTTTAGTTATTGACCAACTTTTTAGGGCTTTTGATGGGAATGAGAATACGAGTCGACTGATGTAAAAATTACCTTGAAACAGTGCTCCAAACGATGAAACTTGTACATTCGATTAAAGCATCATTAGGTTTAAACACCCGATTGAAGCACCGACGTTAAAAAAATTTTAACGTCATATGGAGTTCCATTTTGGATATAATTTTTTTTTAGTTATTGACCAACTTTTTAGGGCTTTTGATGGGAATGAGAATACGAGTCGATTGATGTAAAAATTACCTTGAAACAGTGCTCCAAACGATGAAATTTGTACATTCGATTAAAGCATCATTAGGTTTAAACACCCGATTGAAGCACCGACGTTAAAAAAACATTTTAACGTCATATGGAGTTCCATTTCGATATAATTTTTATATCAATTGACTCGTGTTCTTCTTCCGATCAAAAACCCTAAAACGTCAGTCTGGAATTAAAAAAACTTAACGTCGTTAAAAAAAATTTAACCGCGATCCATTAGTGACAAAAATGATCAAAGTTAGCACTGCAAGCATATAATTCAGAAGTTGGACCGATAGCGGTCAAAAAGTTATAGGTAGGCATGTTAAATTCTAGTATTTTATTTTACTTTAATATATTTATACTTTGATAGTTGTTAAATAGCTTATTACGTTTATTACATCACACAATTCTTGATTCGGTTTGACCGGTCCAACCTGTGAACCTTTATATCGTTAGATCGTTTGATTTTTAAAACATGTATTAAACACCTTAAGATCAAACAAAAATAGTCAAATTTTCTTCTTCCTAAGTGGAGTTATACAACAAAGTCCAACTATCCTAGAAAGTCTAAGAAACCATAAGATGATGACATGTGGCACTCCCTTAAAAATAGAAGGGATGGTAAAATTGGTAATGTCTGTATATTTTAAGTTTCACCCCAATTTTTTGAATGCTCATAACTTTTACATACGATATTATTTTTTTAAAAAAATTGCACCATAAAAACGAGCATTTTCTTATCTTTAAAACGCGTATAATATTCATATATAAAAACCAAATTCATGTTTTTAAGCTCATTGTGTTATTTGTCAAGTCATTGTGTTATTTATTCAGGTCATTGTGTTATTTGTCAGGTCATTGTGTTATAACACAATAACCTAATGAAAATAACACAATGATCTGAAATAACACAATGATCTGACGAATAACACAATGACCTGACAAATAACACAATGAGTTGAAACATGAATATAACACAATGACCTGATAAAAATATAACACAATGACCTGATGAAAATATAACACAATGACCTGATGAAAATATAACACAATGACCTAATAAATATGACACAATGACCAGATAAATTTAACACAATGACCATATGCATAATAACACAATGACCTGACGAATATAACACAATGACCTGACGAATATAACACAATGATCTGACGAATATAACATAATGACCTGACGAATATAACACAATGGCCTGACGAATATAACACAATGACCTGACGAATATAACACAATGACCTGACGAATATAACACAATGACCTGAAAAATATAACACAATGTCTTGACTAATATAACACAATAAGCTGAAAAATATAACACAATGACCTGACAAATATAATACAATGACCTGACGGATATAACACAACGACCTGAAAAATATCACACAATGTCTTGAGTGATATAACACAATGAGCTGTAAAATATAACATTCTGACGAATATAACACAATGAGCTGAAAAATATAACATAATGACCTGACGAATATAACACAATGACCTGACGAATATAACACAACGACCTGAAAAATATAACACAATGTCTTGACTAATATAACACAGCGACCTGATGAATATAATACAATGACTTGACGAATATAACATAACGAGCTGAAACTTAAAAAAAATTCATTTTTTATACATCAACATTATATGCGTTTTAAAGATAAAAAACGCTCGGTTTTTAGTGTAATTTTTATTAAAAAGTATTGTCGTATGTAAAAGTTATGGACGTTTAAAAAAAAAGTGAAATTTGAAAATGAGACAAGACTAATATACCCTTGACCTATCATTTAAAGTTCTAATTATTTACCATTATGTCACCTTGTGTTTATGGATCATTGATCTTCATTTAATATTAGATCTAATGGTCTAAATTACTTTTTAGACTTTCTAGGAAATTTAGATTTTATAGTTGAACCTAACTTTAATCAACTTTCCCTACTTTTATTGCTTCATGTAACAAAATGTTTTAAAATATTGTGATTTCAGAATAACAAATCAAACACTTCCCCCGGACATGTACAGAAACAACATCATTCATCTCAGTGCTTTCATATTTACCTCCATGATCATCTTTCATTTAAAGAACTGATATCAAAACTTGGATATATATGATACGAAAATTACATTATAAGATATCACGAACACTAGGAAAGCTTGTTCCCTCTTTCAGATGACTCGACGCAAATGGCCATAGCCATTTCAACATGTGCGGGCCTAATATCTGTCAAGAACAACAATAAAAATCAGTACGTGGACACGAGTCGTTTAGGGAATCCGAGTAACATATTTAGTAATCTAGGCAACGACCCATTGGCCGATAATAGTCTGTGCTAATAATTTGACCAATAAAACACTCCTTTCATTGCTAAGGGCAATCCGAGTAGCATAATCATCAAAGATTTCCCTCAAAATGATGATCAAGAGTGATGTACGGAAATATAAACGTGAAATCGAGTAGAAATAAAATGTAATTATGCTATTAGGATTGCCCTCTAAACGAACGTGAATGTTAAAAATGTCATTGTTGAAATTGTCAGATTATTATCGACCAATATATCATAATTTGGATTATTAAAACCCATTTTCCTAATATAAATAGAGAAAAAGACGGTACCATAGTGAGATTTCTGTATACACCAACATCGTACGGATGCTTATAAACCTGGCCAGATTTCTTTGCCAACCACACCGCCCTAGTTCCTTCATAATACTTGAAAAAAGCAAAATCCGGGTTAGCTAAAGTTATAGTTTGACTTTTTATCTCTATTGTGTAAAAAGATTTGACTTTTTACCTCTATTGTGGTCATATTATGTGTCAACAAGTAAATATGCCAGCCCAAGAGAGTTCCAAGTGTCAAAGTTAAGAGAGAAATCGCTACCGCAGATGTAATCTAATAGATATAACAAAAGTTTAAAAATATCATTAAAACTGTTATCGACCGTTCCTCCAAATGCCAACATTGACTTTTGAGGTCAACCAGTTTCTTTCAAATTTGCACTTTACATTGACAATGCTGTCAAAAAGATATTACAAGGCATGCTACGAGATCTTGAGCACTTCATCATTCTCCCAACAGAGACGAATCTTTTTCAAATATGAACTTCATTTACTTATGAATAATAACTATATGCATATTTTGTATACTTGATTGTTTTATCCCTAAAATATAAATCTATATCGGGACAACTTATTAATTTAAACGAGACTACAACCATATATCTTGTTTTCTTGTATAAATTGGACATGAGAAACATAAATGAACTTCATAAATAAATTATCTTCATGTCAGAATAATCACTTTCAAAGCACACATCCTAAAAACTCTTAACATGTTTGAAAAGTAAAAGTTTAACCTTCAAAAAAGACTCTTAACATATAAACATCATAAAAAAAGCTTTGAAGTTCAAGTTCAACATTTAGTGTTTTACCCAACACATGAAGTTCAAAGAATTGGAAACTTACATAAAAGGTTTTGAGGCGAAACGTCTCATCTGTCTCCCAATCCTTTTGAACTCCACATCCAACTATTACAACCTATATAATTCAAAACTATTACAAAAACAAGACTTGTATAACAATTAAAAAGTAAAAATAAAAGGTGACACATACCGCAGAATAGAGACTTGAAATCGTTCCATACACAACCAAAAGAAAAAAGGCTTTATAGTTCCTATGACCAACACAATTGTTTATCCATGTGCAATGATGATCCTATAAAAAGTTTAAGAATGAGATGATATCATGAATATATTATACAAATATACACACAAATATATTATAACCTAGCATATGCAGGACATGCTTCTCATCTTGCAAAACGGTTAAATTTTGAATTTCAAGGTCAGGCATGCTATTGGTGGTATTAAAATTCTATTCTTTATGTCACAAAGCAATGCATTAAGATTTTTATGGATGTAAACTTGGGTTTAAATTCAGATATCCAAAAAGAGTGCGCACTTATTTTGGGACAAAATTCGTATTAGTTTTTGCGTTTGAAAGGTGAAGTTTAACCTAAACCGTCAAATTATACCACTTTTGTTAATAAAGTTCATTACTGTGTTTCCATACCTACCATTTTCAAGACACACCTTCTGCAAACACGACAATGGTGTGCTCTTGGAGGCTTGTATGCCGAACACTTGTCACAGTGTTTTGTAAGTGCTTCCTGTAACATGAATCATATATATCACTAAACCAAACATAACATGTGATAGAAAGATAAAACATTAAAAACTTACAATGGCAACAAATAAAATTTCTCAATATCTTTTCAAATAGTGCTCATAGCACTGCAAATAATCAAAACAATTGGTACAAGAAAATTTTCCACTCGTTACCTAGCTTAACCCCTTGAAGGCCACCTACCCAACGTAAGTTGCATACTACTATGTCCTAATGGCTTCTCATGGCTCCTAAAATAACAAGAAAATTCTCTTTGACAAAAAAGAAGTGGCAACAACAAGACGACAATACGATGTAACACTTTCTAAATTCTTTCTTTGTTAAGCACACATAATGTTCTAAATGCCATACAACTAATTCAGATATTTTAATTATTTAAGGGTCATTTTGTAGTTTCAAAGGCTTAGTACAATCTCCAAACGCAAGGACTGAGCCTTAAGTGTACACGCAACAAACGTAAAATAAAAGGGGTCATTTAAGCGAGACGACAATGGCACGCTGTAACAACCCAACGAAACCGCACCATGATATTATCCGCTTTGGCAACAACACGCCCTCAGCCATCCACCCCTCATGGTTTTAAAACGCGTCATGATGGTAAAGGTATCAAACCCCTTATAAGGAAGCCTTTATTCCCCCTTACAACCAATGTGAAATCCTACAACCAACGCGTCATGATGGTGAAGGTATCAAGCACCTTGTGGACGTTCGACAAAAGAAAGTCATGTACATATAAATCCTCTAAAATCCCGATTTTCGAACATTCAAACGGCAAAATACTGATTACACCATCTAATGCAACTATTCCATATCACATAATCAAAACAAAATGCAAAACACATCCTAAACAACACTCTTTGACTTCACTTTGCAAGTATGAAGTATCCTACACCTTAAACAAACCATAACTATTCAAAAGTAAAGATCAACCAACCAAAACAAGTTTCATAAACATTTAGACAAAGAACATATAGTGAAAGGGTATCTTACAGATTGTCTTGATTCTTGATCTGACCCATCATTGGTTTCAATATCAGGAAAATACCCAGATGGGACACAACCAGGATCAGTGAAAACACACACCAAAAAAGAGAAAAGAGTTAAAGATGCAAACAAAGTGAAGATCACAACGTTGGTGAAACCTGCTGAGCTTTGTAACCCTACCCAATCATCAAGAAATATGAAAACGGTTCCGTAGAAGACAATATTCATTAGCATCAACACTGCTATAATTGGTAGCGATATGAATCGTCGCCATTTCATCGCTTGATTTTGGGGAAGAAGAGTGCCCAAGCTCGCGAAATGAGTTTTGCCCTTTTTTTTGTAGTGTCCTAGAGAACAAGTTTTCAGATCGGGTCAATTTTGCATTCAATTATGAAACTCAATATAAAAAATTTAGAGTTAATTATTTTTAAAAAAAATCTTTTAAGATATTAGCATACCATCTACGAGTATTTTTTTACAGCGAAACGAATAAAGCCCGGCTACTTGGGGTAACCCAATGGCGAAAGGCGACCCCAAACGCTATGCGAACACAGACAGCGCTGGGTAGCCGAAGCCCACCTATTAAACCAACTCCAATTCGGGGGAAACCCACTAGCCCGTCCGCCCGTAGGCACGACAACAAGCTAGCGGTAAAACCCGTTTGGCTCAGAGATCGAACTTATGTTGGCCACAAGTCTCCCTTCATTGCCCTCATTTGCCTCTTCCAAAGTGGTGATAGTGGGACTAGAACTTGGGTCTCTTTTGGAGAATCCAAGCCTTTTACCACTACACCACATTGGAAGTTGCATCTAGGAGTATTTATTGGGTAATTTAATCGGGTGTTCAGTGTTGAATAGATCTATTTATATTCCTTATTTTTTTTCTTAGTTTCTAGTTGCTTTTTTCCCACAATCTGGTTCAACCACTCTGTCGGTCATTGGTTAACCGCCTGCTAGGTTGGAGATTCATAATGGTTTGTGAATTATAATCTCTTATAACTAGTTATTATCTTAATATAATAATTCGATAGCGTAGATTTGTTTCCTCGTTGATTCATTTTGCTCTCCTTAATAATAACTACTTGGCGTTCATTATACATAGTTTTACTTTCTTCATGGAACGTCTTTAGATGGTTGCATTGCCTAAAATCGATGTAGCTTTCCGAAGAGACGTATGATTTGGTAAACCCGAACTTGGAGCCATTTATATAGTATCATTTTGGAGCGTCTCTATTCTAAGACCCAACGATTATTACCTTTGTCATCCTAACACGGTGTCTCGCCATATGGTCATGGGGACTGGTGTTTCTATGCGCTTGAATGATATATGTATCTTTAACTACTATATTTCATAAACGGTGATATAGGCCGTTGTAAATTTAAGACTTGTATCGTGTGTTAGGTTAAAAATAACTATATCTTTATATATACTCAACACTACGTTAAGATTTTTTCGCCGTTGTCGGGGATGCAAGAATTTTTAGGAAAGTATGAAGTTGATGGCCTGGTGATATAGGCCCACACTTAGATCCACTGCAGCAAAACTCTAGTGTCATGGACCGGCCCAAAGGGATATCAAAAGGCCCAACAGATTTTTGGATCAAGGAAGATTGCATTTTGTTTATTTTCCGCATTTTTTGTTTCTGCACACGTTGATTATGTCAAGTTGTCAACCCATGTTTTTAGTCTTGCAAGTTAAGTTAGGAAGTTAAGCATGTTAAGAGTAGTGGGCACCGGAATAAGGGAGGCGGGAGTCATGTGTTTAAATCCCATGCATATTTAAGTTTGTAATTTGTTTATAGAAAAGATACGAAGAAAATTGCTCCAAGCTCCATCTCTCAAACTTAACTTTTTCCCTTCTCTACTCTCCTTCTCTTCCTTATACCTAACACCTAGTTTTTTTTATTTTATTTGTCTCATAGTTTTATGATTTTATGATGGATTATCATCCTGAAAAATATTAAGGTGCACACGTCTTATGATACTTGGTGTGGAATTTCTAGAGTATCACATTGCGAGCAAGAATGTTATGCTTAAACACGACCTATGCATATTTACAAGAAAAGTTGTTTCCACAACTAGTTCCAGGCATGCACACTTATTCATCATTTTCTCTTATTCCAATAAACTTGACCCATCTATCGTTCGTCTCAAAGGTGAAAACCTCTTTAAATCTTTAATGCATTAAACTTTGCCAATTACCACATGTACGTAGTCCTCTAAACTTATGGTGCTCAAATTAAAATCCAAAACTTAAAAAAGGCTCTAATTTACTCATATAGTACTCATTTTTTACTTTATTTTATCTTTAGAAAATTTGGGGTTACTATAAAAAAAAATATCACTTTTTAAGACAAACATAGTTATCGTAATATAGTCACAATATTGTCGCGAAATGAAAATACCGCCAAACATTCTTAAAAGTTCTATTGTAGGAAAAAGCCCTTAGCATATTTATTTATTTATGTATTGCGACAATTTTTTGCTACAACATTGCGACAATATTGGGTTGTCGCGAAATTAAGACAACTTAGCCACTAACTAGCTAGTTATTTTATAACTTTGTTATACTGTTGGTTTGCGATAAAATTTAGACAAATTGTGGTTGTTTTGTTGGGAAATTGTAAGACAAATTAGAACTTTTTTTATTATTTGTCAAAAAATTTGTGATAACTGATAAACTTGTTGCATATATTGAGTTATCAAAAGTTTTTCGAAATCCGTTGTATTGAAATACTCAAGTTTTTAGTAGTGGGTGTTACATCATGCTATTTGAGAGGTGCAAATTTAATAAATCCAACCTAATTTGCTCGTCTCGTACAAGCTTCAGTCTGCCTATGCTCCTCTTCTTCATTTACTATTAGCTTCTCCACAGTCAATATAGATGCTATCAGTTGTCTTTGCAAGTCATACCTGCATAATATGGTCGATCAAAATGTAAATGCTGTAGAATTTTCATGGAACCTCGTATCGCACAAAATGTTTATAGTTGCCCTCCTCTTGCTCCAACCTGCATGCGACGCACGCGAAGAGCCACATCATAATAAATGTTTCTATCACATTGAATGAACTTCCTTTATATATAAGGCTAGCATATTGTGTCAGACACGACACGATAAGACATGAACACGATAAACCCAAACACGACACAATAACTTATCGTGTCATTTTTTCAAAACACGAACACGATAAAAAGCAGGTTATACGATATGAGACGATAAAAACTCACTTTTTAAATAAAATAAAATTTGCAAAAGAAATTCATAAGTCTTAAATAATAAATATGACTTAGCACTATAATTTTTAAGCCACAAAACAACAAAAAATCCATAAAAATAGTTTTTATCATAATAATATTTGATAAACGAATGTTCAAAAAAGATTAAAAGTCCATCAAAGTTAATCTTTATATCCATTGTCCACCAAAGTTCATCTTAATTAAAATTGATCTCCACCTCTATTTCCCATCAATTTTTCCTTTAATTAAATATTAACATGTGATCTAGCACGTTAAAACATGATGTTTCGTTTAATTAAATAATTGGTTTGTAATTGATTGTGACAAACTGAGATATTTTTAAACTATTGACTGAAAAAAGTTATAACCACCAAAGCATATTGAGGTGAGGGGTTAGATGTATTGGTAACGATGATATCTATGTGTTAACTACCGGTATAGTTTAAGAATAAGAGTAAATTGACGAGTAAGACGCTTTTTCAAAATAAAAAGAAATATTAATAAACCAAAAATAATAAAAGAATAATTAGAGTAAACTGCGGTTTTGGTCCCTATATTTTAATATCATTAACAGTTTCAGTCCCATTTTAACAGTTTTGGTCCTTGTGTTTTTATTTTCTAACAGAAACGGTCCCAAACACTAACTTCATCCAATTTTCCGTTAAGTCTCTCTCATATACGGAGTAAAAGTGTCATTTCTCCCACTCTTTTTGACATGTGACTGAATAAAAATGTTAACCTACATGACGACCTAGTTAAAAGAGGGAAAGAAATGATATTTTTATCCCTCAGATGCGGAGCGCGTGTGAGAGACTTAACGTAAAAATTGGATGGAATTAGTGTTCGGGACCATTTCTGTTAGAAAATAAAAACACAGGGACCATAACTGTTAAGCTGAGACTAAAACTGTTAATGATGTCAAAACACAGGGACTAAAACTGCAGTTTACTCGCATAATTAACTTTTTCCTTTTTGTTATATATATATATATATATATATATATGTATCCTTCCCTTGATCTCTCTATATATACTAAAAAGAGTTTAGAACTAAAATCTCCCCATCACACTAATTTCTTCTTATAACTAAGACATGTCAGTGAGGAAGACAGAGGAAAAAGACAGCAAGAGATACATGAGAAAAGGGTGCAGGTCGTCGTTTGGCCGGAAATGTTGCCGGTTGGCAAAAGAGCATAGAGCAAGATTTTACATTCTCCGGAGATGTATCATCATGCTTCTTTGTTGGCAAGATTGATCCAAACATCTCAAGGAAAATTAAGGAGCTAGCTAGCTAGGTTTTATTATATTACCCTTATACATATCTCAGTCTCTAGTCATTTTCTTATGTAAATATGTCACATATATATGTTACAAGGTTTAGATTTGGAGTTTATTTCTATTTTGTTTATTCTAGTTTCTGAATGTGAGATATGTGATCCCATTTATCATGAATCATCAAGTAACTCCAGCTTACAAAACACATGCTAGTGGTTTTATGAAAAGAGTAGTATTGTTAACAAAACTGATCAAACGAAAAAACTAATTTAACTATACTGAATTAGAAACTTCATGAATAGTGTTTTGTGAGTATTGTGATGAGATAACATTTTGGCAAATAGACTTGTCTCGATGATTTGGTTGTTTCAGTTTATTTGTTTGGCTTTGTTGGAAGTTGAATGATATTTGTTTTCTTGGATTTTAGCCCGTGCATGATTTAACGGTAGTGATGACGAAAACTTTCCGAGCTGAGTCACTAATAAACGGTGCACAAGTGGCTCGCGCAATACACCAGCCCCGTATAATCGTAATCAATATTTAATAGTACTTGATAATGGTTAGTATTTGGTAATGTTTGGTAATTATATAAAAAACAAGTTAATCATTGTTTAATGATCAGTTTAGTTGATCTCTAGAAATTAAGTTAACTATTAGACACTAACATTAATTTAAAATACATACTATTTAAATAAAAAAAGGTATTTTTATATAGCTTATGGTTAATAATGTTATAGTATATATAAGTTTTATCATTGAAATATGACTACAATTAACAAATTCCTTACTGAAACTACTAAATTAGATCTCTTAATTATTTTACGTCGATTTTTTTTAACAACAATGAATAATCGTATCTATACGGAAAATTAGACATATAATACTATTGTGCGTGAATTCAAAATAAACACGTGAAGTTATTTCACATGTATATTGTTGTGGGCCTCAATAATGAGGTAAAATATAGTTTCGGTGCTTCATATCACAAAAGTGTGATAAAGTGTTAATTGTATAACCTTTACTATATTATAATATATGTACTATAAGTTACATGTATGTATAAAGAAGTTTAGGTGACATGAGACATAGAGGAGACATTGTGACATCGTACAAGAAATAGCAACAAAGTACAGGTCCACGTGCGACCCCTCTTTTGTTTCACCCTATCAACAATGTTTGTGGGTCCATCCTCCCTGATTAACGGATGCAAGCTATACCAACAAAATGTTAGGGAGATATGTTACATCTTTATATGTTACGACATAGAATCTATCATTATCTTATCTTTAGGGTTGGCGGGGCATCACTTGGGTACCTATGGCGGGGCTACACCGCTTTTGAAATACTCGGTATTTGGGTAATGTCTTTGAGGATTGAGGTTTTTCTAAAAAAGTTTAAAACTCTAAGAAGTGTAGGAATTAATCATTAACAAACACATGTCCTAGAGTCTAAAAACTGGTGGAGGGGCGTGATCGTCATTTTACACATTGCATGTTGTTATGGAAAGAGCGGTTATCATGTATGCTATTTGTTCAACTCCTCATATTTTTCGATTACATTTGGCGATTCGCTAGGGTTTTGTAAAGCGACTTTGATTGATTATTTCATAATAACTCTCCAATAGCGGATAGTTGTGGCGATGATCGTGTTGTGTTTACAAGTAATTTTGTAGTCGTTTTAATTATGATTAGCTTATTCTCGGTGCGTTTGATTCGTAGTTGTTACGGTAATTTTTGTATACTAGCATTGATATGACGCTTTTTTATTGATAATGGTGGTATGTTAATTGAATAGTTAAAAACGTTGTGTATTGCTGTATGATTTTAGGTGCAGATTGATCATATAAAAGTATCGTGTTTTTAAAATGTAATTTAATATATTATCATTGTTACGATATCATAATGATGCGCATGTGCATGTTTCAGTTTTTCTTCGTAATCAAGCATTGGTATGATATTTTTGAATGGACTTTATGGTGTTATGTTACCTGAATAATTACATGCTTTTTTGTATGGCTGAATAATGACAGTTGGAACGTTGATAAGTGTGGTGTTTTTTAGGAAATTTTATGTTTTATAGATATTCAGATATAAATAGTTATGATTGTGTATGATTTAATGTGTGGTGTTTATGTTAGGAAATTTTATACATCATCATTAATTGTTATGATGTTTGTTCCTTTTTTTTGCTTATGATGTTTTTGTGGAATATATTTTTATATGCTTGCTGTTATTTTGATAGGTTTTGATTCATCAACATATGTTCCACGTGGCATAGAAAAGAGTTCACCAAATTCATCTAACAAGTATTACATTCCTGATGTCCTAGAACAGCTAAAACCTAAAGTTAGGATGACATTTGATGATATGGATCATGCATATTCCCACTATTGCAAGTATGCTGTAGCTGCTGGTTTCAATGTACGTAAAGGTACTGACTCCAAAAGTGGTAATGATGTTATTAAATTGAAATACTACTTATGTAGCAAAGAAGGTTTCAATCAAAAGAAAACAATTGATACATTAGAAGAGAATGCTAAACAAAAGGTAGTTAGGGCTAACTATTCAAAGAGGACTGCTTGCGAAGCACATATTCGTGTCGAGCTGGTTCAAGATAAATGGAAGATATATAAATTTGTTGAGAAACATAATCATCCTTTTGTTAGTGATGAAGACATGCATTTTCTTGCCTCATCACGAAATTTGAGTGAGTTGCATAAGCATATGATTCAAAGTATGACAAAAATTAACATTGGACTATTCAGGGCGTTTAATGTAATGAGAACTATATTTGGTGGTTTTGAGGAGGTTGGTATTAGTAAGGTTTATTGTAAGAAATACAAGAGGGAAATCAATTTGTTCATTAATGAATTTGATGCTGAAATGATGGTTGAAAATCTGATGAAGAAGAAAGAACATCTTCATGATGTTTTTTTCTATACATTCTTTTGGATAGCACTATGTCATCATCCGACGAAATTCCATTAGCACCATCATTTCATATTGTTTTTCTTTTCATGTTCTTTACTTCTCCAGGAGTTGTATTCATGGTGTTTGGTATTTGTTCTTCAGCATCCTCTGCAGAACATCATGATTCTAGTTATAACCAAAATTTCATATCTCACTATCAAATAACTATACTATTTACATCATAAGTTACCTTTATCATCCAGAACTATTTGAGTTTGAGGATCATTTGTCCATGCGAATGACCTTTTAATTCATGTTCGTTCACTCCTAGATGTCATATGTTGTATATTTTCCTTTGTTATATATGGTGTTATATGCCCTCTTTTGTATATAAAATAATTCCAATATGTAAAAAACACCATACAAAAAACGCCAATACACACCATACACAAAATAATTCCAAAATGTAAAAAACACCATACACAAAACGGCAATACACACTATATATCTAATGTATAACCAATAAAACACCAAATTTGGAGCGCTTACTGTACACATAGCCCTCTTTCCCCTTGATTAAGTTATGTGTATAATTCCTAAAGGATATGATAAACTACAAAACGAACAAAATCATCGCATGAGATTAGTAAAACTCATAAACCTAACACTATTAAGCATTCGATGTGTAGAATATCAGCCGATTATTGTTTAACAACATAAGGTTAGACTAAAACACCATAACAAAATCTAAAATGTACTGATTGCTTATAGTTTCTGATAATATCAGCCGATTATTCTTTCGTCGTTTAGTTTTTGATGATCGTAGCAACAAAACGCCCTATTAAACAATCCAAAGCTAAAAACGACAATGAGCAGCTAACTGTGCAAAACACCCTAATTTTGGAAAAAAAAATCTCTGTAATGTAGGTATGGATTGACAATTAAACAGACACCCTAAAATAACACATTTTACAATTGTTTCATTTAAGTTCCATGTTTTGATACCGCATTACCACATATTCATTGGGAACTTTTTAAGTAACTATTTTTTCTTTTCAATATAGCAAACTAGTATTTGGGTACACACTTCGCGACAAATACGCATGTGTTATCATTGTACCGAATAAATAGCTAGAGTTGCTATTTTATTGTGGCTGCAAACAACGCGGTTGCCACACCAAAATAATATATATAACATTATGTTTTCATTATCGCCGCCATTAAGTATGGAAGCAGGACATATTTCTATATCATTATCACCAAGTTGACATGTATACAATTCATTTCTCCTATGACTATTTACAAGTATGTCGTTATCTTGTTCTCATACAACATCTGCAAGTTCTTCTAAGATAAATTCAACAGTTTCATCGGATCATAGATTCTCAGAAGTTCCCCTGAATGTCCTTGTATTACGACTTTAGTGCTTTCTCCATCACAGAACTAGTACTTCAAGTCACCCAACAGGTCTTGGTTAGACTTGTGCATCGGTATCTTCTTCACATCCTTCACCGGAGGGTACATAATCTTCACCATTTGTCTGTTTGTCTCTAGATCAATCCTCTTAAATATATTCTGTTTTGCTTTCTTTGGCTTGACCTATTCGAAGACATTTGTTCAATACTCCTTTTTATGATATTCTCAATAATCGACGCTCTACCATTCCTCAATGTATTGAATAGTAAAAGATGAGACAATACTTTCAATTCTCACAAAGGTAAGCTAGTAATATCATCTGTTTTACCCCAAAAATTTCATACTCCATTCACCCGCTTAATTACAAAGCGGGTTATCACATCATCGTACATCCAATGCTGTATCTTACCTTGTAGTTGTCTTCTTGCTTCATACAGATCTCTAATAATTGGAGTAGGCTCTATCTTTCATTTGGTCTTTACAATCCATCATCCATTTTTGGAGTTGCAGACCCTAAATATGCTTTGATCGGGTCTTTGGAATCCATCCACATTAACATATGAGGACTTCACAGTGACAAGTCTCATGTGTAATCTCGGCAGAAGTGTCTTTGATTTCATCTTCACATACCAGTTCTTCTAGAACCACTAAATCGTCCAAAGCAGTTTCATCAAACCATTTTGCATATCATCAAACCCTTCCCCAAAGCACCACGAATCTGGATCTCCCAAATAAAAATCCAGATCATTTAAATCTTCTAGATTAGTCAAGTCTTCTGCCGTTTGCACTTATTTTTTACTAGGCCAATTCTTTTCAACCTGCTCGGCCCGTTTTCCTTTACCCTTAGACTCGCCTTGAGAACTAGAACCCTGAGATGATCCAACCACTGCCTTAGTACCAAAAGTTGGTTGTTCTCTTACTAAACCAGAAACCCCGACTCCTATAGCATCAGAACCATCCATATATGGCTCCCCCGTATTGACAGGTACTTGTGCATCGTTGCAAGAACTCTCCCCCTGAACACTAGCCTTTTGGGATTGTTGTTCAACCAAAGAGTTCAGCAACCTTTGAGTATATCAATAGGATCCTACTGAGTTTTGAGTTGAGAATGTTGTGCATCAAGTTGATTTTTCTAAATTCACACACCTTTCTATCAATTTGTAAGCAAATCTATATTATATTCTAACAATTTCTTCAGTATTAGCAGAAGAACCAGCCGCACCTAAAGAAGATGCTCCAGCAGTAGGAATAGCATCAAACCTTGGAAGTTTAGGCAAACCCACTAGAGGCCTATCCTGTTAAACCCTCAATTGCTTCACATGCCACCTCTCAACAGTCTTTGGAACCCCCTCCTGAGTTGGATCAAAATCAATATCCTCATCGATCAGTTTGCGTGCTGTAACCTTAACACGAGGAGAAGCGTGTTTTCGGGCCACATACTTTTTTCACTAAGGGATGACTCGTGTATTATGCTGAACAAGCACACATTCCCTAATATCATCATCATCCTCAGTTGAGGAAGACTCACCATTATCTCTCTACCATTACCATCACTGTCAGATTCACTTGAAGTCACAACATCTTCGGCCTTTCCCTCCACCATTGGCTCAACTTGAGCTGCTAGTACATCATGAGGCTCATAAGGAAGAACATCCTCAAATAAAGGAGCCTTAGGCACCACCTTTGGAACTTGTTGAGACGGTGACGGTGGTGGTGGAGGAACAACAATCGGCTCAATCATTCGTGGAGCAGCTTTAGCATGCCAGGTGCTGTACAACAATCGGCTTAACCAATTCTCCCCAGTTCTCGGAATCCCTAGATAAAATCAATCAAGTATAATCTAAAGTAACCTAGGATTAACCAACCATTTCTTAGCTAGTAGTTTGAACGCTTGCAACCAAGTACTTCTAGATCAAATATGAAAAAAAGGTAAGGATTATTTAAGACAAAAGAAATCATGGCTCACTAATATGCAATCTTACAGTCACCAAAACCACTCCTCCTTCGAGATAAACACATAACTAACACATGCATTAAATACCTCCACTGTTTTGACAACCTAGTTTTCAGCAATGTACTAGTATCTTTTCCCTATATCTCATTCTTTTGAAACACCCAGCAAGAAAAGTCGTAGGATACTCAAGTAGAGCGTCATCAGTGTGTGGAAAGTTTAATGCTATTCTAAAATTTTTCATGGAAAATTCAATAGGATGCCCATTAATGATAACTCTAACAACTGTTGCCTGTATTGAACAATCGTAGCAGTGTTCCAAAAAGCTTCCTTTTAATCCTACTAAACTATAGGATTGTGAACAATTGCATAATGGACCCTTGACCTCCTTAAAAATTGAATAATCTATCAAAATTCCAAAGCTTCGGGAATTGTATCATCTAAAAACGCGCGCACATTGTGCCTATTAGAGGTAGGAAAAGGCATATATGCAAGTGTAAACATCCACTATAAGATTCAAAAATTTTTTTCCAAAAGTTTAAAGTTTCAAACAATGTTTTATTTAACTTTAAAAACACCCAATACTATAAAGTGTCAAGTTCACTGAGTTTCGGATCCAACAATCAAGCATATAATGAATTTAGTATATCCAACCAGACAAGTTTCGGATACTTAGACACTTTGTGTCACATGATCTAATTCATACGATACTTTAATGTTGCTTCCACTGTAGCAAGAACAACCATGGGTGTCGGGTTACGATGAAAGTCAGGTTCAGACAACCTTCCTGACACTATGGTACTAGCGGCTGGAGCAATTTTAACCCAAACAATCCAATACCATCGAATCATTTATCCTAACCTACAATTTTAAGGGTGTTGGGTTTCAGTTTTAACCCAAACCATACGACATTCATCCAACACCCAGTGTAGCGTTTTAATTTCACCATTATTACTCAATCTCTTTTCGCAATATGGCTCAACAATCATCATAGTTAGTATCTATTAACTCATTTGGAACATATGAATGGTTTTAATCAATGTTTCATTCTTTAACCATAAAAAACCCTTAAACCTTCGAAGACGAACATCAGTACAAAAACCCTAACCTAAACTTGAAATAATAAAAATTTAAGATCAGAAGTTACTTACTTGATAGATTTCGAGTATAATGAAACAAGAATCAACAAATTTAGACCATAGAATCTCGCACAATCAACAAATTTTGGATGAAGATAGTGAGTGTCGCATAAAGGGTTTCAGTAGGAAGGGGTTATGTTTTGAATTTTTCAAGGCACTTGGTTAATAGCCTAAGTGTGGTGTGACACTTAAGTGTCACATAGGATAGTGTCGGGTTTACCAAAAACACGAATTCAAATTCCGCTTAGCACCCAAACCACTTATATTAACTTCCCGACTTAATGTTATGTCTTACACATGGAAAAGCTTAAAAATAAAAGACTCGACAAACCCTAAATAACATAAATACGAATGAAAACAGTCTAAGTAATTTAAATTTGACTCACACCCTTAACTTAAAACTCAAAATTAAAACTATTTACCATAAAGAATTGAACCACTTGTAATTTTAACTTAACTGTACACAATTTAGGAATTATGAGATGAGACACCATATCAACTATAATATGTTAGAATACACATTGTTTTTCTTGATAATACGCACTAAATTATTCACAACGATCATCGATATTGTTTATGCACTTAAACTCAATCAGACTAAGTTCAACTAGCACCTACATATGATATTATCAAGTTTTATGTTCTTTTATAGAAATTAATAAATGGACCCCACCTAATGTGTTAGTATCTAACACGTTCTTAAAGCGGTTTTTGAGATTTTAGATCATCATAACTTGACTTGGTCATCCATCATTGATTATAGCTTACCGTTAAAGAGTTGTGAGAATAACTAGCACTAGAAAATTTTCTAAGACTAAAGTATTAGCAAGTTCAAGTGAACACATCTCTACACGTTATGGATTAACATGCACAAGGAACTTACATACTCCATCTACAGACTATACCCCATAGCCAAGACACTTATCCAAAGAGAAAACTAATTACATATAATATGTATGCTTTATTGGCATATATTTTATTTTGGCACTCAGGCTATTTTGTAGTTACCTAAATGGCTAACATTAGGCTCTTTTTTCTCAATTTTTATCTCTCCATACTTGACCAACATTGGACTCTTCTGGTTGTTCTTTCCTCATAACAATCCTCAGCACCAACATTCTATTTACCTGTCACTACACTTACCGTATCTTTTATAGGATTAGATTTATCACATAAATCATGATCTGACACTTTTGGTGTTATAGACTCAAAGTTATTCACCTCATCCTTTTCTAGTAAACAAGAGTAATCAAATTTGTAAGGATGAAATCCCTTAGTCTAACCCTTTCCTACCAACCTTAACAACATAAGTGTCATTGATGTGGTTAATTCTCATTCTAGCTTTGTTCGTCTCTCAATGTCAAATTTTACCTCAGTGATAAGTTGTTTAGACAATTCAAGGTCATTGTTTACTTAACGATATCTATCAATTACATCTCTATTTTTAGCACACAAGTTTCCATTATCATCCTTAAGTTTGATAATGTTTCTTTGTTCTACTTCAAGTTTTTCTTTGAAAAAATTTCATTTGATTTAATCTTGTTAGTTGATTCGGTGTATTTTTCAAAAAGCACAAAGTAATCTATGTTTATGTTCTCTTAATCTATTTACTTTCACTAGATTATCAGAACAATTAGTAACCACATTTGTAAAAGGGTTAGAATCTACCTCGACCTTGTCTCTGAACTTATCTCTGTGATGCGTGCAATATATATATAAAATAAACAACTAAAAACACCTAGTTTTAAATTTATAAAAACCTAGACAAACCTACTAATTCACACATAACCGGCAGTGGACCGATCGAATGCAATATAGCCAAAGTAAGTCCGGGTGTCGACCCACATACTCTATATACTACACTAAATTAACTAAATTAAGACTTGACTGACTAAGCACGACTTAAATGAAAAGACTGTTTGAAAGGGGGGTTTTACTAAAAATATGAAATTGCAAAAAAGGTAAATGGCACGAAAGACAACGATTTAAATGATTGAGAAGTGAACAAACCACCTAGACCCGACTCCATAGTTACTTGAGTTATTAGTATGTTAGAAAATTTTTTGACATTGGACTGGGATCTTGAAATACTCGCATGATCAAACACTGATAAGACCCTCGACCCTTTTCGAGAAGACACCTATAGATTTTTATCAAGTTAATAATTAAACCAGTTTAGTTGTTAGATTTCCTCACCATCGTCTAAAATTCTATGAATTAATACCTAGATCGTTTATCTACCTCACAACACAATAAACTAAGGTAATTTCTCTGATTTAGTTGACACGAGTAAACAATGTAATTAAACTAAACCTAGACCACTCTTCACAGAAATGAACCTAGTTATTTAATCACTTAGACATACCTGTTAAACTATCACCTCAAGGATATAAGTTTAGCTACAAGTTCTTATTAGTTTGATCCAATTAATTATTCCTATGCTGTTAAAAAAAAAAGATTTATTATTCCTATGGTTTTAGTGCACCTAAACCATAAACTAGTCACTAACACATAGTCCGCGACCTAATTTAATTCTATTATATGAAAGACATTCATCAAGGACTAAATGGAACAATTAAAGCAAATCATACCAAACCAAATATGTAATTAAGCATCAATAAATCAAAAGAAATACTTTACTGAATCATAAACCAAACCAATATCAAAACCAATCCAACAAACATGCAAACGAAGTAACTAAGTCATCATTGGCCTAGGTGATACAACGCGTGTAGCCAACAATCATGTTCAATAATAAAAACGCAAGTTTAACAACAGCAAACATGATAATAGAAAAAACAAGAATGAAGAAACAATGAAACCCGATGTATCCGAGAAGCAATCCTCAATCCACCCGACTTCTAGCACTTTGTTTCCGTCTCTCTAGCCTAAAAAACACTTCAATTCAGCTCAAAATCGTCTCATACAGGAGTCTAGAGGCTAGGGTTTGAGTTACAGTTGTTTTTATAGTGAACCGGGCCAAAAATTCAAAACTTTCTGCCGAAAACGCCTCGTCGCGTCGCGCGATAAGGAAACACCTTCATGGCTGCGTGGTATGATGTCACCACCACCAGCAACCTTGGACGCCATGTCACGCGGTGGTGGGGGCTGTGGTGGCTGCGTGACGTGGTGATGGTTCTTCGACTGGTTTCGTGCTTTGGTTTCTTCATTTTCGCGTTTCGGTTCGCTCTTAACTCCGTTTCATGTCCCATTTTTGCCTACGGTTTCTGTTTTTCGCAAGCTTTTCATTTCTGTATCAACATGGGACCTAAGAAACAAAAATATGTTAGTAGCAATTAAAACTTAATGAAAACTGACTCAAACGACTCAAAAATATACACGGGATTTATATATACTTAACTTTATATCACTCTACCATCAGGGTCTGTTGAACTGCATGTCCCGCATACTCTGTCCAATTATATGTTTCATTTTCTGAATTAACAAATGCCTTTGGAGTCTTAGGTGATTATTGAGGGGAACCTTGATGACTTCCCATGATGCTAGGCGATGCTGGCAGCTTTTCTTTCTCACAATCTCTAGCAAATTAACCTAGATTGTTATAGTTGTAGAACGTAACCTTTGCCATATCAAAAGCAATTGACTTATTATCACCCACGTATTTTCTGCTATACTTATTCATAAACCTTTTTTTCCCTCATGGTAACCATTGTCATCTACCACTGCAAGTCTATTTCTTCCAAATCTTCTTCACTGGCTTGGTGAAGATTTTCAGTCAACAAATCAGGATTCACAATCTGTCATGTAGCCATTAGTTGATACGAACTCAAAAAAGGCTGAAAATATGGCAACATGCTCTTTAGTTATTTTATTACTTGTCATTTCCGAAGATATTCCAACTTATCCCAAAGACATTGTTCCACTTCCTTATACATTACCATCTGGTTAGTACCATCTCCAGTAAGAAATGCCACACTGTCTGAGCTTGAAGTTCATACTGTCTTTGAAAAATACAAACTAGGAGCCTAACCAATTCCACCTTGAGTTATACTTTTCTTTTTCTTGGCCAAGTCCCGAGACTATAGTTTACCAATCATGTTGATGTGCTAAAAACGATCAATAAAAATAACTAACCTAAGACTCTATCTAGACACTCGAGTTAAAAACCAATTAACCCTAAACTAGACCTGGCAGACAGGCAAGTGTACCTATCGACTAGAGTATAGTCTACGGAAGACCGGATATCGAACCCAAAGACACTATGAATAACGAAACTAAACTGAATAAAAAGGTATTAGTTGATGGTGGAGGGTTTTCTAATAACCTAAGAATTGAAAGTAACTTTTAACTAATAAAATAATTAAAGGCGAAACTATAACGTATGAGAAAATCAATGATGAGAAGGATAATATCTAGGCGAATCCTTGTTGTAACACATGGATTTGGTTTGATTAAAAGAAAATTGATGCAACCGATTTTCTAAGAATACGAACCTATAAGAGCATAAAGGATCCTAGATCATTCTCCAGGTGTGAGCAAAATGAATCCTATAGGCACGTGTCAAGCTATCGGGTTGGTCAGATTATCTCTCGATCTCACTGACGACACTAGCATACCCTAATGATAGTTAATCTCTCGATCTAACTAACACAATACACTTTCATGCAAGGGGTAACATGTAGATGAATTAAAAGACACAATTAACAATGTAAGCAAGTAATCTAGGTAAACCTCCTCTTAGACCGTTTAAACCCTAAAGCTTAATTATAAAACTAATTGACTAACTTTAATCTTTCGATCTCAATTTAAGTCGCTCATTTAATGCAATTCATCGTCTCAAACCTATTCCTATGGTTACTACGTCTAGTAAACCACCAACTAGTCAAAGACACACAGTAATCGATCTAGAAACGCAAAATTCAACGACAAACATTGAACATTCACGTATGGAATAGAGCATTAATCAATGATAAGCATTAACCAAACATCACACGTCCATTAATTCATCAACATGCACTTTATACTAGAATCAAAACCATCAACCATTCAATTAACCAAAACCAAAGTTAACAACTATTCATCATCCTAGATAGTATGAAAGATTTAGCTACTCATATCCAAACAAAACATCATGAAAAACACTGAAATCAAATTAAACATGTTCGAGAACCAAAAGTAAAGGCAAAGTTTCGAATATGAAAACCCGTATTTAAGCGTTCACAAGTGTTCCGATAATCCTAGCTTCAATCTTCGGTCTTGATCACTTCCAAACACTCAAAATCGCCTAAGTATTGCTCTAGAAACGGCTGGAACTCGACTCTCCTCGACTAGGGTTTCTAATGTTGTTTAAATAGCAAAAACTAAAAAATCCTGAATTTCCACCCGACGCGATAAGCGCACGAAGAGGGTTCTCCCGCGCATATCTTGTAGGAGGTATCCGACCATAAACTTTATTTTTGCTTCTTGGCTTCCAACTCCAAGTCTTCTCTTGTGCTCCACTTCATTTCTTTAACTCATTTGCACTTCTTTAAGCCCAAAACACCCACATAACAAACATGTGATTAAGATCCATCTCTCATTCAATAAACATTATTAAAACTACCCGAAACACATGCATTAAACCCGAAAATAAGACGAAAACTATTAACTAAACCATGATGTGTTAGCCACACATCGAACGTCCTCAAGAGACATGGTGCTTATCTCCTTAGTCTTTTTCATCATAGTAACATAATTATTCCAACTAGCAGGAAGAGAATCCAAAAATTTCTCATTCTCTTCTTCATCACCCAGCTCAACTCCATACTCCACAAGTTCACTCTATAGATTACTATACTTGCTAATAAGATCCTCTAAAGTTTCAGATTATAAAGGATTTAAAAGATACCACTACCATTTCAATAAGGAACTCTTGTTCTTTCTTAATTTTGCATTAACCTCAAATCTTAGTTCCATTGTATCCATAAGTTCCTTTGTTGTCTTGAAGCGATGAAAACAGTGTCTGATCTTAGTAATCAATCCCATAGTAATTGTCGCATATGGTTTCTTTTCTTTCTCGAACTCTTTCTTCTCCTCATCAGTGAATTCATATTGTCGTTTCTTCACTAAAGTCACACCATCAGTAAGAAGCATGGTAGTTGGTTCAGCATAACCTATCTCAATGGGCTTCATCAGTGAATAATCATTGTAGAAGATGAACGCCTCGAAACGATTTCTCTAATTGGTAAAGTCACCTTAGTTAACTTTGGTAGCCTTAGTCATGTCACTTAAATTCATGCTAGTGCTTTTCATCTTGTCAAACCTGTGATATAAAACAAAAAGAACACAAAGATTTAATGAGAATTGTAAAAAAAGTATACTTTAAGTAAATACTGGATAAATGTTAACTGATGATGTATAGCAGATTGTTGAATAACAAAATTTGTTTCAAACAGTGTCGGATCAATAGATTTTGGGTCAACAAGTGTCTCGTGATAAATGAGTGTCGCTTGTAACTAAGTTGTGCTTATAACTGAGTGTCGCTTGTAACTATCGAGTCAGTCTTGATGAAGAGCACGTCTAGCATCGCTAGAGAACCATAGCCGAAACTTACTAGTGACGTTCGACAAACCCTAGCTGACATTTCAAGAATCAAGCTTGATTGTGAATGAACAAAAAACAACCAAAAAGCTTAAAAATACCTACAACGAACATACCTTTGATGTAAAATAACCTGCTAACTCTCAAGGTCAGTTGAAATACCAATCCATAATAAGCTCGAAGGCTCTGATACCACTTGTAGGTCCTAGTTTCCCCTTTGATCAATAATAAATAACGGTCGAATGTTTAAATTAATCACACGAGTTCTTGCAAGTAATAATAATAACAGCACCCGAACACAAATATTACTATCAAACATAAGTTTAATTAAGAATAACGCTAAAACCCTTTTGTTGGACGATTAACCAAAATTATTAACCATCCAAGTGTATATAGGCATGTGGGTATGTGACAATCTCAGCCCATGTCTATCCAAGACATAAAGCAAACACAACAACAATCAAATCACCAATAATCTATCACAAATGGTTGTCATAAAACTAACAATCAACACTTTTCTTGCACTAAACCCAACTCAACTTATTAATTGGCTAAACGATAACAACGGTTGACTATTGATTATCTCATTCTGTCTGTTGATCGATAATTGGTTCTTACATATGCTATACTACATTAGGATAGGTGTACTTGCCAATTTTTTGTTTTTATAGTCATAAGTAATAATCATTTTACAATTTTTAACCTAATAACATATCTTAAATAACTATAAAATCACCGTCACAAATACGCACATCAGGTGCTTTATAAAATTTGTTTTAAGTTTGTAGGAATATCATTAGTAAAATAAAAATAAAACAATTTTTTTCTTCAATGACTACACTGAAATAAAGAAAGTGATAAATTACAATACAAATCCAAATTAAATATAATAAATGGCAAGAAATATACAATGAGAAAACAAAAAATATAATAAAATTGTCTGAAGATTCGTGTTAACACAGGTCCCTTATAGCAACTATCGAGAGAGTTAGTATTATCGAAACAATTAGTATTGTCAGGATGAAGTCAAAAAAACTCAAATTATACCATAATGAAATATATGAAGATAATCAAAGATATGTTTGAAAGAATAAGAGTGCTTAGAGAGTTAAATGTTTTTGTTGTGTCTTTCAACCAATGCTCACCTAGGAAATTATATGTGAGAATGAGTTATAACATCTCGTTCTCTATAAATTTATAGAGTTGGAACACTGATTTTTCATAACTAATTTTCAAGCTTCTCATGGTAGGAGGAGTGGAGCTACCATGTAATTTTATTACCAACCAATTATAAAAAACCAACACACAACTACCCTCAACTTACCATCATCTACCCTAAGTGGTATGGTTGAGTTTTCATGTAAAATTATTAAACTATTAAATAATTTAACAAAAAAAAGCTTTATGATTATTAAATTATAATGAAATAATTATATAAAAAATAAAATACAATACCGAAAAAAATAACAAATTAAAAATAAACTACTCCTTGTTCTCGCCCTCATAGTCGTTTGAATCAGGATATGACAAATCTAGAGGTGCAATATATTTCATTAGATCATATCGAAGCTGTTTGAATCTTGAAACTCATTATCAATATTTTCGTCATAAAATGGCTCAAGGGGCTGGTGTTTTATGTATACCGGTGATATTGCATTTCCATCATCTTTTAAAATCATGTTGTGCAATATTATGCATGCATAAACCTTGTTCCTAATCTTTTCTATAGTCATAGCCCAATGGGGACTTCTAAGTATACTCAATTTAGCCTTTAAAATACCGAAAGCTCGCTCGACATCTTTTCTCGCTGATTCGTAAAATTTTTTAACCTCTTTTCTTTTAGATCGGCTGGAAAATGAGTCACTTTCATAAACTTCGCCCAAGTAGGGTAAATCATATCAGTTAGATAGTATCCATGTTTGTATTCTCAACCAAAAACATGAAACGCACACTTTGGCGTGGTACCATTTTACTTGGTAAGATATAGGGGAGATTATTGATGTACATTGATGTCATTGTTTGACCTCGGGGTATGCATGCCAAAACCACTTATCTTGTGAAGCAACCACTTCACACATGATCGTAAGATATTAGCGATCACCCCTTATATATTAACCTCTATATTTATTTCGACACATTCACCAAACGAAATGTGTACAGTTAATGCTACCAAGTAATCCCCGAATGTCATGTTTAACTTCATGTGCTTGATATAAAAGTGCGATGTTGTGGCTTGTAGGTTGACATAAAAATTCTTTGGAATATAAATTAATTATATAAAAAATAATCTAGGCTTTCTTTTGAAGTCCTAGAAGACATGCATAAATATTCATTGAATTCGTTAGTAGGATTGCATGTTGATAGTTGTTTCAAGGCTGATGTGCATTTTTATAATTGAGTGAAACTCTTTCTCAACCTCCCGTCATAGCGCTTTAGAAATCATTCATCGGTCTTTTCAACGTCTTCAACAATCTTTAAAAACAACCTATTTGACATACTCTTAAAGGTACCATCATCGTATTTTGGGTCGTCGCCGAAATAATCATCCATTAGTGTTTCGTGGCCCTCCTCACGATCACGTGGCACCATTCTTTTTTTATGTAACCGTGTCAGCTTTTTTTCCGCGATAATCTATGAGAAGAATTGGAGACTACCATCGTTTGAGTACAACACGTCTGAAAACACGGGTGGAAGATATATTTTCCTATTCATCTTCTCAAAATGAATTTGTTTTGAATGTCTAAAGTTTTTGTATAGATGAAATTTGTGAATAAAGTGGGTATTAATAAGAGTATACATGTATTATTGGGGAATAAAATCCTTGTTTAATATCCTTGAAAATAGCTGTTGCCCAACGTCACAGTTTGACCAAGCCCTTCGGCATTTGGTTACTAAGAATTGTCTTGCCGTTGCCGAGCCACATGAGTTGCAGGCCGTAGCCACTTGACAAACATGTTGCCGAAGTAGTTTGCCTAAGCGTCTCCTCCACACTCATGATTTATAACTTTGACATATTTGAAAGTTGAAACACCAATCAACTTTTTAATTTGTATTTTTCAAAAGAGTTAAGCGTAAAATGCATCCATGTGGTTTACACCCAATAGTATTTTGTAACCCGCTTGAATATTTAAACCTTTTGCAACCTTAGACTTTTTAAAGTGAGTCATTGCATCCTTTGGTTAGTTTGATTGTTAGTTGTCCGTTTATTTTTAAGGGTAAAATAGACTATTTACCTAAATAAGAAACAAATTAACAACTTATGAGATTTAAAAAGTATTTAAGTGAGTGGATACGTCGTCAGCATCGATGGTTGTCTGACAATGAGATGCTATGATTATGTTTTTTATCGTATTCGGGTATAATTTCTTTTTGGCAAATTGGCCTAAAATAATCCCAACTAACACCTATTGGCCGAAAATAATCCCAACTCAGTTTATTCCCTTTAGTGGTCCCAAATCCAACTTTTTTGGCCTACAATGGTCCGTCGTTAAGTACACTTAACGGCCGTTAACTTTTTTTCTATTTTTTTCGAATTTCTAACCGATATTTTAGGGATTTTGATCGGGAGGAGAATACGAGTTAGTTGATGTAAACTTACTTCCAATTGTTATCCGGCTAAAGCACCGTTAGGTTTTAAACACCCGATTGAAGACCGTTTTGTCGTTTGGAACACCAGTTCGAAGTAAGGTTTACATCAATTGAATCGTATACTCCTCCCGATCAATATCCATAAAAACTTGTTTTGAAATTCGAAAAAAATCAAAAAAAAGTTAACGGCCGTTAAGTGCACTTAACGGCGGACCACTAGAGGCCAAAAAAGTTGGATTTGGGACTATTGGAGAGAATAAACTGAGTTGGGATTATTCTCGGCCAATAGGTGTTAGTTGGGATTATTTTTAGCCAATTTGCCTTTCTTTTTTAATGCATTTCACTCAAAAGTAAATATTTTTTAGATCTCAGAAATTATTAATTTGTTTCTTTTTTATGTAAATAGTCTATTTAAGCGTTAAAAATAACGGTCAACTGACAGTCAAACTAACGGGGGATGCAAATGACTTACTTTAGAAAATCTAGAATTGCAAAAGACCTATATTCAAACTAGTTGTAAAAATTTTATTGAATTTAAACCACATGAGTGTATTTTGCACTTTAACTTTTTTCAAAATAAAGTGAAAAGAAAGATTTTTTTAGTATTGCTTTGAAACAATATAGTTTTGACCTAAATTAGGGATTTTGGTTTTCCATTTACGGTAAAAATGACACAAAACCTTTAATTTAATATTTATAGAATCCCAAGAAGTTATTACATATCATCATCATCATTCGAATTAATTGAGAAAGTAGCTAACAACTTACCACACCATAAACCTAACTTATAATTCTAATAAACATGTATAACATAAAAAGCTATAAGAAACACATTAATAGCTAGATAACAAATTTTCCTTATTCCTCCATATCTTTTTCAAATCCTATCTTGATAATGATTGTCTATCCTTTGTGACTTTGGCCCTATTTTTAGAGGTGTAGCTTCACGATTGTGACTAACTACAGTTTAAAGATTGGGTTGGATGGAAGTTAATAATGCAATAAGCAAAAGGTTTAGACTTTAAAACCATGACACGACTCAAATGGCCGGCCATAGTTATGTAAAGCTTCATGTGGGTTTGTCCCACTTCAAGAGATGTTTGTTAGTCTAATCAATTGAACCAAATCCAACCCAAGTGTGTCGGTATTAGCAAAAGCAATATAATATCCGCGCGCTTAGATTTTTCGAAAATTAATAAAGAAAAATAAAATAACAAATCATATAATATGTGTACATTTTTTTTTTCTGACCCATCTATAGTTATGGGATTTTTAGTAACGTTATTCGTATCCCTCGAATCTCAAAGCAATCTTTGGAGCTCGGTTGGAAGCACCCTGTCCAATGTGAAAAATTAGCTAGTTTAGAATCGGCTTGTGAGTTGGCTTGACTTGTTTAAATTTTAAACTAGCTCGAGTTTGGCGCAACTCTTCTACAAATCAAGCCAACTGGCTTGGTTCTTTAAAAATCAAGCCAAACAGAAGCCAAACCTAGCTTGGCTCAGATCGGCTTGTGAACAACCAAGATTGAAACTACATATTATCCATCAATCCATTATTTCCATTCGGATTTTTATGTAATTGTTTTTATTTAAAGTTATTATTTACTAGACTTCATTATAGTATGTGTTATGAACTGAAATTATTGTAAGGTATGAGACTTGTTTTACATTGGTTGTACGGCCAATGAATGTGGGATTTTTAACCAAATGGATCCCTCTCCCAATAGATTAGTCTTTTGGGATGAGTGTTACCGTTTAAGTTGTAATGGTCGTATCCAAGCCAAACTTGGAATGGTGGCCCACGGAGTGGTGGCATGGAGGAAGCCAGTCGTGACTAACGAGGACATTGGCCATTAAGTAGGGTCGATTATTAGGGACTGGAATTATTGTAAGGTATGAGATTTGTCCCATATTGATTGTATGGGCAAGTAATGTTCGATTTATAACGCAAATGAATCCTTCTCCCATCAGATTAGTCTTTTGAAATGAGTTCTACCCTTTGGGTTGTAATAGTATGTGACAAATTCACAATCAGTTGAAATGTGTTCAAAACAAAGGTACGATGAGTGACATATCGATACCTTATATGCTTATAACATTTGAAGTTATGAATACAAGTGAGAATTTGTCCAACAAAAAATAAGTGTTGAAAATATACAGTGTTATATAAGTGGCAACCTACCTAGTAATTTTTTATTGGAAAGAGACATAACTAAGGGCCCTTAAGGGTGTAAAATGTAAATTCAAACGGGTTAAGGGTGAGGTGAAGCACACCCCCGTGCCCTAGATCATGGAGCAAGCTCAAAGCCATGCACGCCCCTGTGTTTAAGAGATTGTTGAAATTGGGCAAACAATCATACACGACAAAGATAATGGAGTAGTCACCACAAGGGAGTCATGCCCACGTGCCCAAGTATCAGGAATAAGTTGATGTTTACTTGATTGTTTTGTGAATAGTTTAGCTTTTTGTTATGTTTCTATACGAGCGAATGTGTGAGAGAATTTGTATATTTTCCAGATTCGCTAGCGAAATTAGCAGATTCGTTGTGCTGAACAACGAATCTACCAGCGAATGTTGATAGAATTGTTAGAACTTGTTAGATTTGCCAGGAACCTTTCTTTAATCATCTTATGAGTAATGGAATTCACTGTTGTTATGTTTTGTTGATTGTGCGGGTCTTATACAGTTTTATATTCTTTAACAATCAAGTGTTTGAAAATTATCAAATCGGTTGATAATCTGCGGATTGAAATTGTTTCTACACATAATTTTCATTGTTTTTCTATCACAAGGACCAATAACAACCTTAGCTTATTTGCAGAGGGAGCATTTAAATAGCCCTCATCCACTTGTTTTTTGTTTTGCATTTTCATCTTACTAGAAATTTTGTTAGTTCATTCCATTTCTCTTGAACCGATTCAACAAACTTTGAATCCTATAATCATTTCTTGTTACATTAGTATAAGTTAGATATTTTTGTTTTCATTTCCATGATTGAGTAGGTTCTTTGATCTACTTAGATGACATACTTGTTTTGTCATCCCTAAAAAGAGGCATAACAACTTTATGTTGAACACATATTCGTCAACTATGGCCATTAGTGGAATCACGTGCTAAACATCAAAGACAATCATTATCAATAAAGCAACCCCAAGTCAATAACTGCATGTCAATTGATCTAACTACTTTTAATTTGCCTTACTTTCATTGATTACGTATTTATTAGCTATAAATTTATTTTTTAAAAGTAACCACTTTTTAAGATCAAGTTAATACATCGATCCACGAAATAGACCTCCTTCTTTTTTTGTCCTTAAAATTTGATCAAAAAATCAACTTTCGAAAACATAAAAAATCATTGAGATTTATTATCGGGAACCTTTTGTATGCTTGGAAGATATCCGATATCTAACTAACGTATATTAAATTGGGAGGGGTGCACTTGTCCACGTGCGTAGTATTGTAGAAAGTAGATACGATGAGTGGCATATTGATACCTAAAGTTATATGCTTAAAACCTCTGAAGTTATGAATATAGAGTGAGATTTTGTCAAAAAAAAAAAATAAGTGCCGAAAATATACAGTGTTATATAAGTGGCAGCCTTCCTGGTAATTTTTTTTAAAAGAGACACAACTAGGGGGCCCTTATGGGTGTAAAATGTAAATTCGGACGGGTCAGGGGTGAGGTGAAGCATACCCACGTGCCCTAGAAAGGTCTTAGATCCTTATGACACAAAATTATGGAGCAAGCACATAAGGGATGCACAACCCCCATGTTTAAGAGATTGTTGAAATTGGATAAACAATCATACAAGACAAAGATAATAGAGTAGTCACCACCCACGTGCCCTAGGTACCAGAGCGCCTATATATAGCAATTGATAATTAAGAATAAGTTGATGTTCACTGATTGTTTTGTAAATAGTTTACCTTTTGATTATGTTTCTATATTAGCGAATTGTGTGAGAGAATTTGTATTTTGCTAGATTCGCTAGCGAAAGTATCAGATTTGATGTGCTGAACAACGAATCTACCAGCAGATGTTTATAGAATTGATAGAACTTGTTAAAATTGCTAGGAACCTTTCTGTAATCATCTTACGAGTAATGGAATTCAATGTTATTATATTTTGTAGATTGTTTGGGTCTTATATAGTTTTATCTTCTTTTACAATCAAGTGTTTGAATCGATTGATAATTTGCGGATTGAAATTTTTTGTACATATAATTTGCATTGTTTTTAAATCACAAGGACCAATAACAACCTTAGCTCATTTGCATAGGGAGCACTAAAAGAGCCCGCATCCAGTTGTTTTTTTTTTAATTTTCATCTTACTAGACAGTTTGTTAGATCATTCTATGTATGTTGAACCGATTCAATAAACTTTGAATCTTGTAATCATGTCTTGTTATATTAATATAAGTTAATCTTTTTGTATTCGTTTCCACGATTGATTAGGTTCTTTGATCTACTTAGGTGAGATACATGTTTAATGCTTTATCTTTGTGTGCTTAATGTTAAATTCTACTTTCAGTATGTGTAAACTGAATTCAAATTACCTTGAACTAGTAACGTACTTCTTGACCCCGTGTGTTGGTTGTTCTCACATTCATGTTGTTTTTGTCTGTGTATATTTATGGTGATACACACAATGGTGGTTAGTGAGTAGGAAGTTACGGACATTTTACTCGGGTTTCTTTTCTTATTATCTGTGAGATTGAGTGACACACTCACGGATTACGATGGCCTAAGTTATTTATAAAACACATTCAGTTTCTTGAGGGTAGTTATGCCAATCCGTCCCTGGATATCTTTATATTAACTTAGTGTTTTGTCATCCCTAAAAAGAGGCATAACAACTTTATGTTGAACACACATTAGTCAATTAGTTGACCATTAGTGGAAACACGTGTTAAACATCAAAGATAATCATTAAGGAAAAAGGACCATCAGAGACTAAGTATTTAGGTAATGATTTATCAGTATCAAATACAAAGTATCAGAGACTAAATTTTTAGGACTGACTATTATGTGACTCGTGTTTGTGACTGGTTATCAGTCTTTAATACACTCACACCTTATTTAAGACTTAAATATAGTCACAAATACGGTTGCGCAATAAAAAAATTTGAAGGAAAACTTTTTCATTATTGAATTTCAGTTCCAAATAAGGGCCCTCATTAATGAGAAATTACATTATTGTACGTGTAACTAATATTTAGTCTCAATTGTGCATGGAACATACTAGGACTAAAATACAGTCCTAAATACTCCTAAATCAAATCAAATTAAGGACTGATGATCAGTCTTTAATGTTGTTTTTGTAGGAAAAGTATCAAAGACTGAAAATTAGTCATAAAAATGTTATACATGACCTTATTCGGCATTGATATTCAGTCTATCAAAAATTTTAGAATAAATAAGAGTAGGGACTTGATATTCAGTCCCTAATGTTGAACACACATTTTACTAGTTTGAGGGAGCTTATTAGATTCTAAATATCACTCCTTAATATTCGTAAAGAGTTTTGTACATGACTTTATTCGGAGCTGATATTTAGTCTCTAAAGAGTTTTGGTGATAAAGTACTAGTGACGTTTGGATCAGGTTCACAGCTGTTTAATTACGATTAAATAGGGTCAATATTGAGCAATTACATTAAGTTGATGTTATCATTGGTTAATTAGGATAAATCATGGTTAATTAAGGCCATTGGTGGGCTTCTGGTTTGAGTTACGGTCAATTAGATCCATTGAATACTAATTATAGTTAATTATTGTAACAACTTAGTTTGATTACTAACAGTCAAGTGAGATCGATTACGGTCATTTATGATGAGTATTCGTTAATCATGATAAATGTTGATAATATTTTGGATCATCATACTTAAACTTTTGAAAAAAAAAAGATGTGCGGACAAGTTTGAGATGTGCGGACAGTTTCTGTACTAGAGATGTGAGGACAACACTGTCATCCGCAAATTGATTAAACTTGCTGTTATTCTGTTTTTCTTATTATTGTATTGTCTCTAACTAGTATAAATAGGTTTGTATGCATTGTATTCAGGAGACTTTTGACACTTAGACTTTTGAACGAATTCTCTCTGAAATACACCTTATTGTACACACAGTTAAGAGATCAATACAAAGTGCATTTAATAGTAATTCTTCTCTTGATTCTTGGTGTTCGTGATCAATTGTAAACATGTTTGTTGATTAGTTAACAGATCCAAAAGCTCTAGTTTTGACTTGATACAGATCCACAATTGGTATCAGAGCTTTCGGTTACGAGCTAGTCGAACTTCGTTTGATTGTGCTCGATCTGTTAATTCAACGGATAATTGAATCATCGAACTGATTCTATTTTTTCAATCTGTTATCGTGATAAATCCTATCAACAAATTGAAGTGAATTCAACGTGAAGATTGCTAGAATTATGGAATTGAAGCTGTGTTAGTGAATGAATTGTTCTTCAAGTGTTTTGTGATTCAAGTCTGATTTTGAAGAAATTGATAATTGAACGAAGAATTAAAGATGATTGCATGCAACGTATTCGTTTGATTACAGTCAAATTCAAAGTTAAATCGACAAATTCAAAATTTCAAATTTACTGTTCATCGCACATTGAAGACTGTTGTTCGCACATTGAGAAGATGTTAATGTTTACTGAAGTCAATCCTATAGTCATTCAATTTCCTGTTATTTTCTTCATTATCATCTGTATTCTGGCTTGTTTTGATCTTTTGGATTGACTATTCTTCAAATCTGAACAATCCTACTGTCCGCATATCACTTTTGAAGACTACTGTTAGTCGCAGATCTTTCAGAGTTACATTTTGGTGAAGATATCTTATAGAGAGATTGAAGAAATTGACTTGAGTTTATTTCTGTGGAAAAGATTAATTTGAATCTGTTCGCAGATCGTTACTGTTGCAAGCAGAGAGTTACTGTTGACCGCAGATCGTTACTGTTGCACGCAGATTGAAAACTGTTGTCCGCAAATCGGAAAACTCATCCGCAGATCAGTTTTCAACTTCTTAAAAATGGCAAACAACAAAATGTACAACAACACTTCAAGTTCAGATTATGCTTCTAAAGTGCCTCTGTTGAAAACAAGAGCAGATTTTAAGGGATGGGAGATCAGATTCTGAAATCACCTGAATACTGTTAATTTGTGGAAATCTATTGCAAATGGTCCTCATATTCCTAAGCCAACCTCAAATCCTGACAAATACAAGGATGATTCATACAGAACAGGAATGAAGGCTATTCCAATGGAGGAACTGGAAGGAGAAGCATTCAAAGAAGACTTGAGAAAATGTGCTATTGACCTAAAGGCTTACTCTTTCTAGACAATGGCAGTCCCATTGGCCTTTCTGACAAGAACAAAGAAATATGTCACTGCAAACTCACTGTACAAAATGCTGCAGAAAATGTGTGAGGGAGGTATATAGATTCAAAGCATGAAGAAGCAGAAACTTAAAAGGCAACTTGAAATGTTCTCAGCTTTATCTGGTGAATCCATCAACTCTCATTTAAACAAGTTTGTGCAGCTTGTAACAGAAATGGAAGCAATGGAAATCCCTGCTAATACAGAAGACATAAACTTGAGACTGTTGCATTCTTTACCAGAAAGCTGGAAGCATACTGTCACCACTCTTAAACAAACATTATCTTTGGATGTTCAAGATTTAGACTTCATGGTTACAAAGATTGAATCTTTAGCTATGGATGAACAGTCAAGGAATCTTATGACCAAGAAAGAGATGGAACAATACATTTTTAAAGGAGATAAGCCTGGTCAACAAGCTTTTATATCAGCTGATGTAAATTCTATTGATGAACACTTTCAAGGAGACTGCTTTTTCGCAAATGGTGCTGAGACTTGTAGTTTGAATGATTTTTGTGAGGAAAGTGCTGAAATTTTCAAAGGAAAAGTTAAGACAGTTAATGTTGACAAAGCTCAAGATGTTGTCAATATTGTGTTATAGACTGAGGAGCACAAAGCTGCATATGCTGCATTCTCTGCAAGTTTTCAAGCATATCTTGGAAGCCAACTGACACCCATGGATTTAATGGTGCAAGATCTTAATGATATACATCCAGATGATGTTGAAGAGATGGACATTCAGTGGAACATGGTGATGTTGGCATATAGATCACAGAAACAAATGAAATCAAACAGAAATTTCAGCAAGCCTAGTTTGAACAAGAAAATGGGCTTTGACAAAACAAAGGTTAGGTGTTTCAAGTGCAATCTTTATGGGCACTTCTCAAGAGAGTGCAACAATCCAGCTGCAAAGATTACACAAAACACTTTGAATCCTAATCAAGCTTCTTCTTCAAATAGCAAATCTGATGAATCTAAAGCTATGTGTGTTACATATGATGGAGAGATTGATTGGAGTGCTTATGGAGCAGAGATTGAAAAAGAGTTTGGTTTGATGGCTCTACAGTCTGATGATGATAAAAGGAAAGAATCTGAAGCTTATGATGCAAGCAAATATCCCCCAATGCCTGAAGATGTCAAGGAAAAGGTTTGCACAAAAGCATGCTTGCATGAGGTAACTCACTATAGAACTCATTCTTTTGTTACTTACGAGAAATTGCAGGCTGAAATGAAGAGTCATAAAAAGACTAAAGAGGAACAAAAAGAATTTGAAAAGAAAATTAAATCTTTGACAGAGGACTTAAAAGAATATAAAAATCAAGAACAAATCTTAAAAAACTCATTAAAAATTCTTGAAGATTCTTATGTTCAAAGTCAACGGGAAGCATCCACCTTTAAAATGAAATATGAACAACTAATGTCGACAAAAGAACAAATGGAAAGGTGGATGGCTAGTCAAAAAGAGGGAAAGAACTACAATGGGTTGGGTTTTTCACAGGTGGCATATCAAACAACACCTCCTCCAGTGAACTATGAAAAAATGCCAACTGTTATGACCAACACATTACCATCTGATTTCAATCCTCATGACTATTCCAGTGAATCACAAGCCAAGTTGAAAGTGAATCAAACCTCTTAATCGTCTGATGATTCTGAAAGTTCAAAGTTGAACAAAGAGGTTTTCATTGAACATGATCAATAAAAGATAAAACAAGGTCACCCTATGAAAATAACTTCATATGAACCTAAACCAAAACAGGTGTACCTTAAAACAAAGAACTTCAATGGCTTTGTAAAATCTGAAAATTCACCAAATGAACCCACAAACTTTGTTAAAGAAGTAAAAGACAAATCTGAATTAAGAAACAAAGGTGAAATCAAAATGATTTACAATGAACATAAGGGTGAAGTGAGTGAAGAGTTTGGGTTTGATAATCCTCATTTCAAAAGATATCTAAACCAACAAGAATCAATGAAAGCTGAAAATAAGTTCAAATCAAATTCTGATCTGAAAACAGGTTAAGATCCTGAAACTTCCGCTGCTAAACTTGAACTTAAAAAGAAAACCAAGAAGAAACAAAAGAAGAAAACTAAGTCAAACTTAAATTCTTCAAATGTTTCTGATGAAAACAAAGTTGATTCTACTGGTCAAGGTTCTTCAAATGTAAACAACAAAGCTAAACAAGTTTACCAACCTAAACCAAATTCAAACTCTCAAGGGTCAAAGAAATCACAACGTGTCAAATCTAAATTTTATGAAAAGTCAACAAGACTGTGGTGTGAATATTGCAAAATGACTAATCATAACACCATAGATTGTTATTTTTCAAAATATTGCCACATTAGTGATATGACAAATCACTCTGTTGAAGAGTGTTATTTCAACAAATGGTGTGAGATTTGTGGGAGGGTGAATCATGACACAAATGATTGCTATTACAAGGAAAGAACAAAGGTTCACAAAAAGGAGCAATCAAAGAAATCACTATCATTTGACAATGATGAGGATTCTATGATTCCTGGACTCCTAGAAACATGAGACTGAATGGTCAAATCCCTAACAAACACTTTCCCAAATCTAACATGCAAATGATTTCAAGGATTGCATCTCATCCTCATTCTAAGGATAGTGTTAAAAGGAATTTGATTAAACAATTTCTTAATGAACCAGATCATGCTAAATCTGTTCAGTCTTATGATGTTTCAAATCAAATGAAGTCAACATATGATTCTGCTAAAAGATTAACCAAACCTTTTGTTCATAAAAATAAATCAAATAAACTTCCAAGTGATTTGGACGATAGGTTTGAGATTTTGATGAATCAATATGCTAAGTTGAAATCTGACATGCTGACTACTTTTGGTTTACAGTGTGCTAAGCAAACAGTTATTGATGAAAATGGCAAACCCAAAACCACTACGGTTTAGGTTGATCGTACTAACTGATTTACTTAAATGTGCAGGCACATCCACCTAGAGCTAAAAACAGTTTATGGATTGTGGATAGTGGCTACTTGAGGCACATGACTGGAAATCAAGAGTTATTGGATCAATATCAAACAAAGAAAGGCTCTTATGTGGATTTTGGTGATGGAGGAGGATGGATAACAGGAGAAGGAACTGTCAGAAATGGAGTGTTGAGTTTTGATAATGTCAACTATTGTGAACAGCTCAAGTTCAATTTGTTGAGTGTTACACAAATATGTGACAAGTCTTATTCAACAATGTTTGATGACAAGTTTTGCTTTATCCTGAAGCCTGGATTCAAAGTTCCAGAAGAATGGATACAAATGAAAGCACCACGACACAACAACATATACATGATGGACATGAGTTCCTTGAATGAAAATCTTCAAGAAACTTGTTTGCTTTCAAAAGCATCCATTGATGAATCTGTTTTGTGGCATAGACATCTTGGTCATACTCACTACAACAACATGAATAATTTGCTTAAAAATGATCATGTAGTGGGTATACCACAGAAGATGTTCTCTGTCATTGAAAAGTGCTCAGCTTACGTAAAAGGAAAGCAGCATCGAACATCACACAAGACAAAAATTGTGAATTCAAATGTTACACCACTAAAACTTTTACATATGGACCTTTTTAGGCCAACTAATGTTTTAAGTCATACAAAGAAACAATATTGTCTTGTGGTGATCGATGACTTTTCCAGATTCACATGGGTGTTTTTCATGTTCAGAAAGAGTGAAACCGCAGAAATCCTTAAGACTTTCATTACAAAGATTGAAAATCAATTTGATTGTAAAGTCAGAATAATGAGAAGTGACAATGGAACTGAATTTAAGAATGATGTGTTTGAAACTTTCTGTGCAGAAAAAGGTATAGAGAGATAGTTTAGTGCATTTAGAACTCCACCACAAAATGGAGCTGTAGAATGCAAGAACCGGACTTTTGTAACACCCGTCTTCCGACAAGCACCACAGTTGGCATTCATAAGCACAAAAACAACCATATATTAAATAAAATTTTAAGAGCAGCGGAATAATTGTTTAAAACATCATTACATTATCCTTAAATTGTCTTAGAAACTACTTAAAGCATTACAAACATCTAAATTTGATTCCAAATGTATTTTCTTCAATGCCAGTCTTCAACATGCCTCTAGCCCTCGCCAAGCAGCTCCCTAAACCTCCTAGCATGCACATCAATCTAACATGCATACAAAAGTCAGCCACACTGAGTGAGTTCTAGTTTTAAAAACATCTTTAGGAACTTTCCATATCATTCATGTAATAAACGTAAATAGCATCATCATATTGTACGTCACATTCGTATAACACACAACATAATATCTTTGTCTGTTAGTAAGTCATCATCATGTCCTCTTTGGTCATAAGAGACCCATTCTGTGGTTCTTAACTGGTTTTATAAGATCCCCAGTAGGATTTTTGTCTGGTTTTATAAGATCCCCAGTAGGATTCTTGTCTGGTTTTATAAGATCCCCAGTATGATTCTTGTCTTCCGTTAAGGCATAAATTCGTTTATATATATATATATAAGTATTCAGTTACTTGTTCTTACATCATCATCATACTTCATGTAATAAAGTCCAACAGTCCAGGAAACATCTCGGTATTCATGTTAGCCTCAAAATTGTATTTGAAACGGAAGTGAGGTCTAGAACTCACCTGATTCTTAAGTGATCTTGCTTGTTTGGACAAGGTTAAGGTAGTGGTATCGGTGCACGATCTGCATTTAAGTTATTATGAAAAATCGTCATTTTTCTCTAGTGACACAGCTAGTGTCGCATCTAGTGTCGCTGCTAGTGTCTCAGCTAGTGTCTCATGCAGTTTCTCATGGCTCATGCCAACTTTCGTTAGGACTTATGCACACTCAGACACACAACTACAGATCTCAGACACATGAGACTCTACAGTGTCGCATAGGTGACACTATAGTGTCGCATAGGTGACACTACAGTGTCTCAAAGGTGACACTATAGTGTCTCAAAAAAAAAGAACACTAGTTTCGCATCAAGAACACTAGTGTCACATTATGAATGTATAGTGTCGCAAAACAGGGTTTTAGCTCGGTTTCTACCCAAAATCCTTGTTTTTCAACTAAATCTCAAACCTTTTACGTCCAAAACCTTGTTTTATCATTTATATGACCAAATCTAAGCTTTTTCCATGATTTTAAACATAAAAATGCAATCCTTGTCACAGCTAGTGTCGCTGCTAGTGTCTCATGCCGTTTCGCATGGCTCATGCCCAACTTTCGTTGGGAGTTATGCACACTAAGACACACAACTATAGATCTCAGACACATGAGACACTACAGTGTAGTATAGGTGACAATATAGTGTCGCTTAGGTGACACTATAGTGTCGCATAGGTGACACTACAATGTCTCAAAGGTGACACTATAGTGTCGCATAGGTTACACTATAGTGTCGCATAGGTGACACTATAGTGTCGCATAGGTGACACTATAGTGTCTAAAAAAAAAGAACACTAGTTTCGCATCAAGAACACTAGTGTCGCATTATGAATGTATAGTGTCGCAAAACGAGATTTCAGCTCGGTTTCAACCCAAAATCCTTGTTTTTCAACCAAATCTCAAACCTTTTACGTCTAAAACCTTGTTTTATCATTTATATGACCAAATCTAAGCTTTTTCCATGATTTTAAACATAAAAATGCAACCTTTATTGATTCTTTTGAAACCTTTGAAAAACTTAAAAACTCCATTAATGGTCAGATTCGTCTTGTGTTATGAAAACATGTTTTGGGGATGATTTTTACCTTGATTACCTGTTGTTTAACACCTTTTACTTCAGATCAACACACTTGGATTTACAAAAATCTTGGTTTTTCTTCCTTCTAGCCTTAGTTTTCTTCAAAAATGGAGATTAGGGTTTGAGTGTGTGTTGTGAAGAAGGTGAAGTGTGGATGGTGGCTGGAAATTTGGTTTAAATAGTAGGGTTTCCATATTGGGTAGGGTTTTAGGTGGGCTATGGGCCTTAACTAGGTAATTAGGCTATTTTAGGAAAGCCTCTTAACTAATTCACTTACCATTTTGGGCTTAATTCATTCTTTTACCCTTAATGGCCCATAATTACATCATAACCTCTTCATTAATCCTTCATTTTTTTCTAATTACCAAGTAATTAGTCATTACGTTTTACATTCTCGTACATTTATAATCATTTTCGTTCTTCATCGTATCTTTCATAATCACCACATTTATCGTAAATATTGCATATATCATAAGCGTCATACATCATTTTAATCATAATCATGTAAATGCACATCTATATAAGCATAATCACGTAAAGATGCCTTACCAGGAAAATCGGGGTGTTACAAGTCTCACCTCCTTATATAGGTTTCGGGCACGAAATAACGCGGGGTGATTCTTTCTCATTTCGCTCTCTAACTCCCACGTAACATCCGAACCTCTCTTATGTCTCCATTGAACTTTTACCTGCTTCACGGTCTTATTCCGTAATCGTTTTTCCTTTTCATCTAGTATCGCTACAGGCTGTTCTACGCAGTTCAGCCGCTCATCAATTTCTAGATCTTCGTACGACACTGCCATACTTTCATCAGCTAAACATTTGCGCAAATGGGACACATGAAAGGTGGGGTGAATCCCACTCAATTCTTCTGGGAGATCCAATCGATAAGCAACGTCTCGCACTCGTGCAATAATTTTAAACGGCCCGATAAATCGAGGGCTTAACTTTCCTCTCTTTCTGAATAGGATGATTCCCTTCCATGGGGACACTTTTAGCATGATTCTGTCCCCCACCTGGAACACAATATCCTTCCTTCTTATGTCAGCGTAGGACTTTTATCTGTCGTTAGCCACTTTCATACACTCTTTAATCTTTTCTAACTTCTCAGTTGTGGCCTCGACTACATCCAAACTTCCGAGCTTTCTCTGGCCAATTTCTCCCCAGCATACAGGAGTCCTACATCTTCTTCCGTACAACAATTAATACGGCGGCATGCTTATACTTGCATGATAACTGTTATTGTAGGAGAATTCTGCCAAGTGCAGATGGCTGTCCCAGCTACCACCAAATTCGAGCACATAGGCTCTAAGCATATCCTCCAGCGTTTGAATCGTTCTTTCCGACTGCCCGTCGGTCTGCGGGTGGTAAGCTAAGCAAAATTTTGACGTAAATCGAGTGTCCTTGTCGGACACAATGGACACCGGCATTCCATGCCTTGCCACAACCTCTTTGATAAATATCTCGGCTAATTTCTCTGAACTTATTGCCTCCTTTATTGGTAGGAAGTGAGCACTCTTTGTCAACCTGTCCACAACCACCCATATAGCATCATACCCCTTAGGAGTTCGTGGTAATTTCGTAATAAAATCCATGGTGATGTGCTCCCACTTCCACTCGGGTATTTCCAACGGCTGAATCTTACCATAAGGTTTATGATGTTCCACCTTGACTTGAAGGCATGTCAGGCACTTACTTACATACGCTTCTACCTCTCTTTTCATACCAGGCCACCAATAATCCCTCTTCAAATCCTTGTACATCTTTATCCCTCCTGGATGGATTGAGTATCAGGACTTATGTGCTTCATCAAGTATACCTTTCCGTATCTCCCTGAATCGGGGTACCCAAACTCTACCGTATATCGTCCTCACACCATAAGTGTTTTCGGTAAGTTCTATTTCCTTTCCAACCATTCTTTCTGTCTTAATCTGATCCTCCTTTAGGGCCGCTATTTGAGCCCTCCTAATCTCTTCCATGACTCCGGGTGTAATAATCAGCTGGCAAGCTCTAACCCGAATCGGTTCATGTTTTTCCTTTCTACTCAAGGCATCGGCCACTACGTTGGCATTTCCTGGATGGTAATGAATCTCACAGTCGAAATCCTTGATCAACTTTAACCACCTTCTCTGTCTCATATTTTGATCTTTCTGTTCAAATAAATACTTCAAACTCTTATGATCGGTGTACAACGTACACTTCGTCCCATACAAATAGTGTCTCCATATCTTCAAAGCGAAAACAACTGCCGCGTGCTCAAGATCATGAGTTAGGTAGTTCACCTCATTTTCCTTCAACTGCCTCGATGCGTAGGCAATTACTTTTCCTCGCTACATGAGCACGCATCCTAAGCCTTGTCACGATGCATCGGAATATACCACTAGATCATCATTCCCTTCAGGTAACGTTAGTACGGGGGCTTCGGTTAATCTTTTTCTCAATTTATTAAACGCTTCTTGCTGATCTTTCCCCAATCAAATACTACTTTCTTTCTTGTCAACTTCGTTAACGGGGAGGCTATCCTTGAGAAATGTTGGATGAATCTTCTATAATAACCCGCCAAACCCAAGAAACTACAGATCTCAGATGGCGTCTTGGGAATATCCCACTTCATAACTGCCTCAATCTTCGATGGGTCAACCATGATCGCTTCGTGGTTTATGACATGACCCAAAAATTGAACCTCTCGTAACCAAAATGCACACTTTGAGAACTTAGCATACAATTTCTCGTTCTGCAGCATCTCTAATACTTCCTTCAAATGACACGCATGATCGCTTTCGTTCTTTGAGTAAATCAAAATGTCATCAATAAATGCAATTACGGACCTATCCAACATTGGTCGACACAAGCGATTCATCAAATCCATAAACGCGGCTGGCGCGTTTGTCAGTCCGAATGACATGACCAAGAACTCATAATGTCCGTATCTCGTGCGGAATGCTGTCTTCGGTATATCTTGCTCTCTAATCTTCAACTGATGATAACCGGAACGAAGGTCTATCTTTGAAAAACAACTTGCACCTTGCAGCTCTGCAGCTTGATAGGTTCAATTGGATCGTTAATATCGCTCAATGATCAGAATGAAACATACACAAATACAGTTCAATCACAAACACAATTCATACTAATAATTCTCTTTGTATATTGATGATCAAAGCAGATTTGTAATACAAGTGCAGGAGAAAATAAATCACACACACTAAGTTCTCTCTCTTACGTGAAATTGTGATCTAGCCTCTCTCCTCACACTCTCTCACTACATGCTTTAAAGCAACAATTACAAGTTTAAGGAATATAGCAAAATAGACCCTAAACTATACATAAACATATAAACAAAATACAAAGTAAATCTTAACTAGGAAATAACCCTCACAGTACTCCCCCTAAGATTTATCTTTGAATCTTCAGCAAAATCTTCAACAGTTTTCATCTTTTCAGCTTCAATCTCTTTCTACCAATCTTCTGGTTCTTCTTTGATATCCAACAGCTCTTTTCCTTTAAACTCTTCTTGCTCCTTCAGTGCTTCTTCTATACAGGAATTGAACTTTTCTGCAACTTGGCTTGTCTCGGTTTGGACTCGTTAGTCAGGATTGGGCAGGCATTCATGCGTCTCAGAGAATCCAGATTTAAACCTGCAAAGTCAATGTTAGCATAAAACTCATAAGGCATCTCCTTCCCCTTGACTTGCACCTCCAAAGTACCCTTCGCACTAATCCTCATAAATTCTATCTCCGGAATATCAACCCTCACAAGATTAGAATTTAGCAATGCCTTCCTCACTCGAATTTTCTTAGATGCAGCAGCTATCACCTCTATCATCACCACAAATAATTTTCTATCAGATTCAGCCAGTTTATCTTTGCATTTCTCCATTCTGCAACTTCTCAAAAAATCGATATAGGATGGATGCAGCAGTTTCAGCTCAAAGGTACTAAATAAAGTAATCATATCTTTATCCCAATCTTCCAAATTACGAACAAGCTTCAACTCAAAAGTTTCTTGATTGTAGAAAACTCTAAGTATTGGCTTTGTCATTTGAGAACCATCAATCACTTTCAGTCCTGGATTGGTCACCTTATCAAAATACTCATCAGAAAATTCTTCCAAGTACATGTCCTCACTGACAACTAACCTCTTTTTCTTTCTTTCTTTCTTCGCTTGCACATAAGCACTATCTTCTTGTTGACCTCTGAAGTCCAAATATTTTGGTGATCTGGCAATCCCGGCATCCAGTAACATTGCACATTTATCACCACGCTCAGCATGCGTGTGATTTATCAGTCTATGTTTGTGCAATTCTTTTAGATCTTGAACTTCCAACTTAAAAATGCTAGAGTAATAATGGTATACGTCACATAAACCATTAACTCTTTTAATCATGAACGCATCAAACACCTCATCGTATTTCCATGCAATAATCTTTACCTGTTTGGATTTTTCCGGTACGATCATTGAATCAAGAAGTTCAGCAATAGACTGACCCTTGCTCAGCAGTGACCTCACAACGTCACCTGCTGTGGCTGATTTGTGCCATGATTCACGTACATCCATAGGTATGTTATATGACTTAGCTTCACTCGGGAACATGTCCATCAATTCATGTCTTTTCTTATGTGCATTCTCTGGTAACGCCATCACCGGTATCTCCTTCGGTCCAAGAATTTTGTATCTTTTAGTCAGCTCGTAGTATTGAGGGTTGTTGTAGTCCAAATAAAACATACGATTGTACATTTTCTCCGTCTTCATGAAACTAACAACAATTTTCCTCAGCGACTCAGATTTCAATCTCTTCAGAGTCTTATACGGATAATTCCTTGAGCTCAACCAATCTCGCATGTTCCTGCTAGACATCTCTTCCGGATTTTGGTGATATAGTTCAGTTGGAGGCAAATCTTCTATGTTCAAACTCTCTTGCAATGGTGTCCACTCACCCATTTCAATAATAAACTCTTTTTCATCAGCAGCAGCTTGGTCTTGGGCAATCACACACTTTTCATACTCTTCATTTATTTGACTCACAGTCAGCCCATTCAGAAAAACTGGATTATACTTCATCTTTTCAAGATAAGCAAATCTTTGATCTAAGTCATCTGGAATCTCTTGATCAACATTAGTTTCTGGCTCAGCTTCTGGTTCAGACTCAGTAAAATCAATATCGTCCAAATCATCTAATGCCTCGATCATAGGTGCATTGTCAGTTTGAACCGGCTCAAACTGACTTACATCTTCTGTTCCAGTTTCAGGCACATTCTCCATCACTTCAACAACTTCAGGCACTTTTTCAACAAGTTCAGCAGTTTCAGGCACTTCTTCAACAACAGTAGCTTCAGATTGAATCGGCTCAATCTGAACTGGTTTAGCAATTTCAGCTTCAGTTACAGTTTCATCTGCCTTAGTCAAATCAACTTCCTCAGTTTCAACTACAGCTACAGATTGAATCGGCTCAATCTGCACTGTTTCTTCTAATCTCGCCTTTTTACTGCAACTTTCTTCACCCATAATCTCTGGAACTGCATCTAACTTCCTTTTTCCCTCAGCTTTGTCAGAAATGACAGTTTCAGCAACAGCTTCATCGGGAATGACTATTGGAGATTCCACCCTTATGCCAACATTTGTAGTGCCTCGTGCTCTAGTCAGATAAACTTTTGGTACTTGAGTCGCTTCAGTCATTTCAACCACTTCATCTGAAAAATCTTTATCAGATGTTGACCCAAACTTCTTTGATCGTGTTTCTTCTAGCCATTTCTCCAACATCTCTTTTTCATCCTCAAGAGTATTGCATTCAGCCTTCAATTCTTTGTAATCGAACTTCAGATTTTCATACTCTTCTTTCAGTGTTTCATAATCAGACTTCATCTTTTCATGCTCAGCCACCAACTTGACATGATCAGCATCCAACTCTTTGAAAATTTTCAAGTTCTGATTATGAATATCCCAAAACTCTTCAAACCTTTTCTTTTTCCTCTCATTTGAAGCTTTCAATAGTTCATTTGCCTCTAACAACTTTGCCACCATTTCTTTCAATTCAACAATCTTTTTCTTATCTTCATTCTCATCAACATTTGAAACAACTTTTGGCGAAGACTCCAAAACTTGTTCAATGTTTTCTGCAACAGGGGATGATGTGGTGGGTATATCAACAAGGATCGGATCAGTAACGCCAGCATCAGCTTCATCAACTATCTGTGCAATAGTTTCAGCTTCGGCCATTACTTCCTGAGCAATCTGAACTACATCTATCTGTTCAGGCTCACTCAACACTTTCTCCACAACAGATTTAGATCTTCGAGATCTAACATACTGTTTTGTGATTGGCTTTGCAACTTCAACAACCACCTCCTTTTCAACACCCGTAACCTCAACAGGTTCTTCTATCACAGTTTGTTCAATGACTTCAATATTTTCTGTCTCCAATTCCATTGGCTCAGCTGCTTCACTAATCTCTGCCTCCTCTGAAACAGATTCAGCATTATCACCACCATCATCATTACCACTTTCACTATCACTATCTTCCTCATCTCCATCATTATCATCATTATCATCATCTTGACCATCATTACCATCACCATCAATCTCTTCATCTTCTGCATGACGAGCATTATACTCATCATCATCTAAAAGATTATCAGGCACCTCATCAACCAGGTCCTGAGGATTCACTATCTCACCGTGAGAGATATGATGATAAACACCTTCAACATCTTCTTCATTATTTGCTATATCTCTCATATAGTCAAATAAGTCCACACTAGGCACATTCCCGATACTCATCTTTCTGTAAGATAGATCGTTCATGTCCTCAGTATATAATATACCTCCAACCACACCTTCTTCTCTGATGATTGGATAAGAAACATTTATCATCAGCTGCAAGAATCTCGGGTACATGAGAAACTTGAATCTTTTCCCTTTAACCAGATTAAACACAAACCCATTCATGATCCACCTTGACATATTGAATGGTTTGTTCTCAGCTATAGCAACAATTGGAGATGCTATATCAGATGGGAAGTTGTCAAAACCTGCACTCCTCCTAGACATGCACTGTTGGACAACATAGCATAACAGCTTCCATTTCTTTCCCAATCTGGCTCTATAAAATTGTGACTTTGGAAATGCAGGAGGATGTCCCATATTAACAAAGCATGATTGACACTCAGCCATGGTCAATTCATCATTCATTCCTATTTCATCCTCATCAATTCTTAATGCAGTTCTGATTGCTTCTTCAGAAACTGTTAACACCAACTCTCTTGTAATATTTCCTCGAACAACAGCTACACCATTATCATCTCTAATAACTTCAGCTGTTCTCCAAAAACTCTTTATCAACCTTGCATATATGACCGGTTTGGCACACATAGCATACACATACTTGGTCCTCTTAATGAATCTCATCATGTCTCTGTAACCTTTAGTTTCAGGGATAGACTCATCTAGACATGCCACAAGATTGTGCTTAGGTTCAAACTTGAGATTCTCCATCTGTTAAAACAAAAACAAACACAAACAAGACAAATGTGTTAGATTCTTCATTAATACATATCAAATTTTCATAAGTGTTTGAACAAAAGTTAAGAAGAAAAAAAACATTCACATAAACATTTTAACCCTAAATTGATCTAACAAACTGATTTTCATCATTTTGATCAAAACAACTTTGAATTTTAATGATTGTACAACATTTTTCAATTTAACAGTTAAACACTTAAGACATAAATTTGATATTTATAAGATGAAGTTGTTTAACATGTTAATCTTAGTTTTAACAATGATTTGTTAATGTTCAACACATATTTTATCAGTTTGAAGTTAACACTTAATAACTTTCAAAGTTCATCAATGGCGGTTTTAACAATTATGACAATTTTGATTGATTCGGTTGGTTTTAAGGTGTTTTGGTGCAAATGAGTGATTGATTGTTAATGATCGACAGGTTTTACACTTAAAACAACATTCGATTTTGGTTTTAACACACACAATCAAAGTGTCGATTCAGTGATCAAAAACACTGTTCATCATCGTTTTTCATTTTATCGGTCGATTTGCAGGTTTATCAAGGTCAAAACACATAATCACTACCTTATTCAATCGATCAGACTTGTTATAGAACAAACGATTGAATATGATAATCAACGGATTTAAGTACAGAGTGTTTGCTTGAATGTGTGATTGAAAAATGATAAGTGTTTGTGAAGAGGCGGGTTTTTATATCGTTAAAAATTAGGTCAAACTTTGAGGTGCCGGGTCAACAAAAGGGACGGGTAAACATAACAAGCCCAATAAGTCTTGACGGGTCAAGCACTATTGAGACGGGTCATGTACTGTTGGGACGGGTCAAGTACTTGAAACAAGTCACAAAATGTGACGGGTCAACACAAAACATGTAAAAATCACTTGACGGGTCAAACACTGTAGAGACGGGTAAGTCATTTTAGTGACGGGTAAAGGTTAGGAACAACTACACCTGATTGGTTTTATTCATCACCCGGCAGTATAGTAGTATTCAAAACATCACCCGGCAACCTTTCTTCATCACCCGGCAACACAGTTGTCTTTTCTTTCACACGGTCATGCTTTCTTCTTCAACCGGCAACACAGTTGTCTTCTATTTCACCCGGCATGCTTTCTTCTTCACACGGCAACACAGTTATCTTTATCACCCGGCATGCTTTTCTTCATTACACGGCAACTAAGTTGCTTCCACTATTACCCGGCAACACAGTGTTATACACTTACACGGCAAGATAAGACTTCTTTCATTTACCCGGCTGTATAGTGACAACATTTCTTCACCCGGCTGTATAGTGACACAACTAGTCACCCGGCAGATATCTATGACCTTCACCCGGCTGTATTTGACATGATCATTGCCCGGCTACACAGTAGTCATAATATCTTCACCCGGCTTCATTTCTTTTTCTCAATCACCCGGCTTGTATCAAACCCACAACTTTACCCGGCTGAACAGTGTGTTCATTACCCGGCTAAATAGTGTTATGATATTCTTTGCCCGGCTACAACACTTTGAGCAACTTTCTTCAATTGTTCTCGTCTGTTGACTTTTTCAACGGCATTTATTGCACCTGCAAACATTCTCGACACATTAATTAGACAAGATATTCTTAAAAAGAATTTGTCATATTAATTATCAACAACATTAAACAAGTCAATAACATTAATTCCAATTAAATTCATTTTTCTTTTTCTTTTTCAAAAATGTTTTTGCACAACCAATTTTTTTCTATATCCCGAAGCAATTTCTGAAAAACATATTGCAAGACTTTGGGTTTGTTTTTAACACATCCAATACTTTTGCTTTTCATACCACATAATCTTGTTCATTCAAAATATTTTTGGATTTTTATAGATATTTTTCTTCAATTTATTCTCCCCCTAAACTTGAAATTTCTTGAAATTTTAAAGTTTAACAAGGATGTCGATGTGTCAATAAAGATTCCATATGCCTGCACACAAAGCACACACATTAAAATAAAGACATATGCAATGCAATGAATCAAAATATCGCACTGAGATCATACCACACATTATCTGAACATGTTTTGCAAGTTTTGAATAGACATTTGACTTATGTTTGATTGAGTGATGATATGAAAACATACCAATTAGCTCGAGTTGACACACTTACTTTTTCAGTATCATGATGATATTAAGATTTGATTAGAATGACTTATGTGACCCACATGTATACATATGTCAACATATTTCCTTATCAACCACTACCTGAATGCATATTGCACAAAACCTGGTCACTTACAGTCATAAATAGTGTGGAATCTGGGTTCTATTCGGATTTGGTCCACTTTGGGACTTCTTTTTAATTCCATTTTGGAATTTTTCTTTCCTATCGTTCCCCTTGGGAATCTTCTGAATTCCTTTTTGGAATTTTGTTTGGTGATGGTCCACATTTGGGACTCTTTTTGTTCCATCTTTGGGAATCTTTTGCTGCACCTTGAAGCTCAAAAGAGACTTCGTGTGAGACTTCAGGTCTGTGGGTACCACAACAAAGAAGCTCACGATGCGGTTCATCACACTGAATAGACTACATCGTTACCCGATCATGCACAACTATCATCACAAGCAATGTATCAAAAGATATATATCTAGACATGTATAACAATGGAACTTAACACAAAGATCATTAAGTTTATGTTTGTCAACAATCAACTTACTTTTTCAGTCTAATTGCCTGAGCTGTCTAGCACATCAATTAACATTCATCAGTCTTTATTAAAAATGATGTAACAAATAATGTCTAGTGTAACTATCATTTCTCACTTTTTGCAATATAGATTCTTATGACATGATATTTTCTTTACTTTTTGCTTTTATATTTTGTTTTTGCTTTTCTTTTTCATGCACACACACAATGCAAAACATAAAATAAAAGACAAAGGAATCAATACTTGACATCAACTAATTATATTTTTCTGATTTTTGTTTTGTTTTCGAAAAATAGAATCAATCATGATTGATTAATCATATGGATTGAATTAAGAATTCAAACCGTCCTGACAAAAATGATTTTGTGAAAAGATCTGCCAGTTGTTTGTCGGTATGAACTTTAATCAAAATTATTAAACCTTTTTCAGAGTTATCTCTTAAAAAGTGATATCGAATTTCGATATGTTTGGTTTTTGAGTGTTGAACAGGATTAGCAGTAATAAACATAGTAGCAGTATTGTCTATGTAAATAGGAGTTTTGAGAAAGTTAAACCCGTAGTCCAGCAATTGGTTTTGTAACCACAAAACTTGAGAACATCCTGCAGATGCAGCGATATACTCTGCTTCAGCTGTGGATACAGAAACGTTGGTCTGCTTCTTGCATTGCCAAGAGACAAGTCTAGGACCCAGAAATTGACATCCACCAGTAGTCGATTTCCTGTCAAGAGCACACCCACCAAAGTCACTATCAGAATAACTATATAATTCAAAATTGCCTTCATAAGGATACCATAACCCAAGATTCGGTTTCCCTTTAAGGTATCTGAAAATACGTTTAACAGCAACCAGGTGCGACTCTTTTGGATCAGACTGATATCTTGCGCACACACATACAGCATACATGATGTCTGGCCTTGATGTAGTAAGATACATCAGTGAACCGATCATTGATCTGTATAGTGTTTAATCCACGGATTTGCCTTTCGGATCCGGCTGTATCTTGCAGTTCACATCAGATGGAGTTCGAATTGTTTGACAATCTTGCATCTTGAACTTCTTCAACAACTTCTCAACAAATTTTGATTGATTGATAAAAATTCCGTCAGCTGATTGTTTCACCTGTAATCCAAGAAAGAAATTAATCTCCCCCATTGAACTCATCTGGAATCTAGACTTCATGATTTCCTCAAATTCTTTGCACATAGACTCACTGGTCGATCCGAAGATAATATCATCCACATAAACTTGAACACATAAGAGATCGTCATTCTCCCTCTTCATAAACAAAGTTGGATCAATCTGTCCTCTTGTGAATCCATGTTCTAGTAAATGCTTGGATAATGTCTCATACCAGATTCTTGGAGCTTGATGTAGACCATATAGAGCTTTACTCAACTTGTATACACGATGAGGATAGTCAGGATCTTCAAAACCCGGAGGTTGTCTGACATATACATCATCTGTAATCGGTCCATACAGAAAAGCGCCTTTAACGTCCATTTGGAATACTTTAAACTTCATAAAGGAAGCATATGCAAGAAAAACGCGTATGGCTTCAAGTCTTGCGACCGGAGCGAACACCTCTTCATAATCAATGCCTTCTTCCTGAGTATATCCCTGTGCAATGAGTCTTGCTTTGTTTCTCACAACAATGCCACGTTCGTCTGGCTTGTTTTTGTACAACCATCTTGTACCAATCGCATTCTCTCCTTCAGGTAAGTCCACTAATTTCCAAACTTCCTGTTTGCGAAATTGAAGTAACTCCTCTTGCATGGCTTCAATCCAACTATTATCTTGCAACGCTTCTGAAATGTTCTTCGGCACCACTTGAGAAAGAAAACATGAATAAAGACAAACATTTGCTTGCTCAGTTTGACTTCTTGTAGTTCTCTGGTTCAACGGCCCGATAATCTGAGAGACAGGATGTTTCTTGTGAATTCGATGAATTGGTATGTCATCTCCTTGCACTTGACTCTCCAGATTAGATTGATTCAGATTCGGTAGATCTTGTAGAATGGTAGAAGTATGCGGAGTGAAATTCGGGACTTGATCCGGTGAATTGATGAAGTAATCAAACGATTCTGGAATAACTTCAGCATTCGGATCTGATGATGGTTGATTTTGAACGGATCCACCATCATTAGGAGAACTTTGCGGATTAACATCATCTTCAAGATTGTTTGATTCTTGATCTTCTTGAGAACCAGACGGACCCGGAGCTTGACTGGATTTGACATGATCAGGATTATGAAATGACATAAACGGATACTCAGAGTTGAGATTTCCATCATCGTCATTGTCAGAATCGTCACTAAAGCATCCCAAGTCACCTGATTCTTTCCTTGCTTTTCCTGAAAAATCAAACAAGTTAGAATTGAAAGATTTTGATAACGAATCTAAATCAAATAACCATTCGGGACCATGTGCCACTGACGGAAACGAATTTTCTAAAAACTTTACGTTAATAGTTTCAATAACAGTATTTGTTTTGCTATTAAAAACTCGATAAGCTTTAGAAACAGACGAATAACCAAGGAAAAATCCATCGTCAGATTTTGACTCAAATTTCCCGAGATGATCATTTAAATTTAGAATCGATACAGGACAACCAAATGCTTTCAAATATGAAATATTTGGTTTTCTTCCAAATAGCAACTCATAAGATGTTTTCTGTTTATCCTGAACCAGTAATGTTCTGTTTTGTACAAAACATGCAGTAGCAATAGCTTCATCCCAGAATGTTATAGGGATTTTGGCATCTGCAAGCATGGATCTTGCTGCTTCAATCAGTGTCCGGTTTTTCCGTTCCGCAACCCCATTTTGTTGAGGCGTTCTTGGAGCACTAAATTGTCTAGCAATTCCTTTTTCTGCACAAAACAAATCAACATTAGCGTTCTTAAATTCTGTTCCATTATCACTTCTTAAGATTTTCACTTTACAATCCAACTGATTTTCAACTTTGATAATAAATTCTTTTAATAACTCAGCGGTTTCAGATTTAACATGCAAGAAATAAACCCAAGAAAATCTAGTGAAATCGTCAATGATGACAAAACAGTAAGACTTCTTTCCAATGCTTTGCACATTTGTAGGTCCGAAAAGATCCATATGTAGCATCTGCAAGGGTTTTGAAATGGAGTTTTCTGGCTTGGACTTAAAAGACATTCGGTGCTGTTTTCCTTTCAAACATGCTGGACAAAGATCAGTTGTAGAGAACTTCTTTGAAGGTATTCCTACAGCATGATTTCCAGTCACTAAACGATTCATGTTTCTGAAGTTTGAATGGCTCAGCCGTCTATGCCAAAGCTGACTCTCATCATTTGAAGCATGTGCAATGAGACAAGTAGTTTCGGTTTCAGCATCAATCTGCGACATATCCAGCTTGTATACATCACGATCTCTTGGAGCTTTCACCACTACCCATTCATTGTCAATCTTGAAACCTGGTTTGAGTATATAACAGAAAGAATCATCAAATAAAGTTGAATAAGATTTATCACAAATTTGAGATACACTTAGTAAATTAAAGTTCAACTGTGCACAGTAGTTGACTTTATCAAAACTAATGACCCCATTCGATACGGTTCCTTCTCCTGTTATTTTACCACCCGCATCACCTCCAAATGCAACGTGTGTACCATTTTTCAGCTTGAAATCCTGAAGCAAGGCATGGTTGCCTGTCATATGCCGGCTACACCCACTATCAACGAACCACGAGTTGATAGGTCTTCTTGGGCGTACCTGCATTTCAACAATCACTTAGTTAGTTTGGTCAACCCAGGCCCACACGGTCTTGGGTTTTCCGAATCTATCTACAATAGTAACTTGTTGATATTGAATATTTTGAAAATTTGTTTCATTTAAGAGATTTTGATGCTGAAAACTGTTGTTTCGCCCATTGGCGTGCACAGATTGCTTTCTCCTCAAAGCAATAAACCTTTCCTCTAGCTTAGGATCAAGGTTATTTTCAAACTTTTGGTTTCTTACCTTTAAAGCTCTTGGTTTAAAATTGTTAACCTGCAAGTTAGAAACTGAATTGTTTCGATTAAAATTTCTCAAAACAGGAGAATGACTTTGATTAACATTTTGAAAACCAAATGACTGATTTCTTCGAAAATCTGAAAATGGTGTCATTTCTCTTGTTGAGTTTGATCGAAAGAAACAATCCTTTGTGTCATGATTCCTTCTTTCACAAATTTCACAAAATTTGTTATAATAACATTCTTCTGAGGAATGGTTTCTTTTGTCACAGAAACTGCAATACCTGTTAAAGAAACATTCAGCAGTTGCATGGTTATAACGATCACAAATTTCACAATGTTTCTTGCTAATCCTAAAGAGCCGATTGTTAACTTTTGATGTTGAACCAACTCGTGATTCATTATCAGTTTTGTTCGGTTTTAGATTAACTTGATTCTTTTGTGGAGATTTTGATTGTGAATTTGATTGCATGGGTTTTTGGTTCGATTTTAAACTGTTCTGTTTGGTTACCTTTTTAGATTCAGTTCTCTTATCATTGACAGCGGAAGACTTAGGACCTGAACCTGTTTTCAGACCAGAGTTAGATTTGATTGGAGAATTGATTGGTTTACCATAAGATCCATTTAAATCAAACGTTCCAGCAGACACAAACTTAATTGTTTTTCCTTTTGACACTTTCTTTTTGACAGGTTTGACCTTGTCAGTTTTAACAATTTGAGCTTTGGTGTTGTCATTCGATTTTATGACACTTTTACCTTTTGATTCTTGTGTTTCAGATTGATTGGTCATTACTTTCGATTTCTGCTTCTTCGCAGTTGAAACTTCAGCCTTCTTCACTTCTTGCTTCTTGATCAACTGATCAGCAACTTGCGCCTTTTGTTCTTTCTTCCACCTGATGTATTCAGGATCATTGTATCCTGAAAATTCACCTTCATCCTTCACTGTTTCTGACTTCGGATTCAGTTCCGGATACTCAACAAGTTGAATCAGAACAGGCTCTGATTTGTTGCTAGCTTCATCATCAGCTTCAGTTGTCACACCATCTTCTTCTTTCAAACTTTCCATCAAAACTTCAGATCCTTCAGACTCGGATTTACTTCTTTGAATTTCTTTGAATTTTCTTTCATTTTCAGGTGAATGATCAAATTCATTAAAGTTTTCCGGTAAAGTTTGAGTGATTGAATTTGGCATTGGTTCATGAGTGAAACCCAACCCGGTTTTGGTTTTGTTACCTCTTTCACTGACAAGTTGTTTCACCATGTTCTTACAACTTTTAACTTTTGTTAATTCAACTTGCGTGACAGCATGAGCAACTTTTTCTTGTTCAAAGTTCTTTGTCATTTCTTCAAGTTGTTTTGTTACCATTTCCAGTTCCTTTAAGGTCTTGTTCCATGATTCTTTTAGTGACACAATCTTCTCATCAGAAATTTTGTGATCGATTTTAAGTTGTTCATGAATTTTCTCATGTTTGCTTAATTTATCACCAATTTTAAATGAATGAGTTCGATAATGTTCTACTTGTTGAATGCATTGTTCTGAACACAACCTTTCTTTCACATCAGCAGGTAATGGAACATAGTTAGGGGGTAAGTCATTACTAACCTTTGGTTGTTCGGTAGAAGTTGAAGACTCACTGGATGTAGCCATCAGCGCTATTTCTGACTCAGATTCTTCAACAGGATCAGATTTTGCACTCCAGTCATATTCCTCTGAATCTTCACTCACATCTTCAGTCATTTTACCATCCCTTCTTCAGACCAGTCTTCTTCTATTTCACATACCAGTGCCAAACCTGATGTAAGATCAGATGTAAATTGTTCTGCATAAGCGCTCCAATCATAACCATCTTTTACACCGACCACCAGTGCCTTAGTCTGATCTTCTGGTTTCTTGCCTTCATCCTTTAGTTCTGGCATGGGAAGACTTTGATATGGTTTCTGAAAGAAACGTTGATTTCTGCTTTGGTAGCTCAAAGACTGTTGTGAGCTTTGACCTTGACCTTGATTGCTTGAACTTGCTTGGTCGTTGTAATTCTGATTCTTAGGAGCCTTGCATTCCCTTGAAAAATGACCATAACAGTTACAGTTGAAACATCTGGCCTTTGATTTGTCAAATCCAACGGTCTTGTTTGCATGAGGCTTGTAGCTTCGGTTAACATATGCATGCTTCTGCGTTCTATATGCAACCATCACCATCTGCCAGTTTAAATCCATTTCCTAAACGTCAACAGGATCCATCTCAAATAAGTCTTGAAGTACAACATCCATTTGACTTAAGTGACTTCCTTGGTATGCTTGAAAACTTGCCATAAAAGCTGTAAAGGCAGTTTTGGTCTCGTCATCTTGTAACAAGATGTTCATCACATCTTTTACCTTGGCTTGAACATTCGAACTTTGACTTTCTGCTTGATTCTTCAGATTCTGACTTTGAACTTGAGCTCTTGGTGGAGATTGAGGTTGAGAATAAGTTGGTGAACTTGGAAAATATGATGAATCAGTATAAAAACTTGCACCAACAAATAAATCACCCTCTTCTTCAAATTTGGTTGCATCTTGTGCAAGAAATGCATTCTCCACAGTATTGGCAGGATTTACCACATACTTATATTGAGCTTGTGAGCTTGATCTATCAGTATTTCTTGATCCTTCGTCAATCTCAACTTCTTCAATCTTTCCAATAAGTAGATCTAAATCCATTGGAAATTTCTCAGTATGCTTTAAAAGAGTAACAGTCTGCTTCCATGACGATGGCAAAACACATAACAATCGATCATTCAAGTCTTGAAGTTCAGTCTTAACTCCGAGGTTTGACATCTCAGTAGTTAAGTGAACAAACCTGTTCATCATCTGATGTACTGTTTCTCCATTAATATGTTCAAATAATTCCAATTGCCTTTTCAACTTTGATTTCTTCAAACTTCTCAATTGTTCTCCTCCTTCACATATTGACTTTAATGCCTTGAAACATGTATAACCAGTCTGATATGCATCCAATCTCGATAGAACTTGAAGTGGCAGTCCCTTGCACATCAAAGAATAAGCCTTGCTATCATTTTTCACTTTCCTCAAATCTTCTGCTGACAAATTATCCTCTGGATAAGGTTCAGTAGAGTCTTTGGTGTAGGTACTTGCACTATCTGGAGCAGTCTGAGTTGGAATATGAGGACCCTTTTCAATTGACTTCCATAGATCATTGTCAATAGAGCATAAGTGATGTCTCAGTCTGATTGTCCAATTCTTGAAATCTGCACGATTAACAAGTCTAGGAACACGGTTATCAGAATCATCATTAGGTGCCATTTTTAACAATTTTAAAGAAAATATTTTTGGTTTTTGTTAATTTTTGAAAAGAAATAATTGAAATACTAAAATAAAGACAAGTAATTAAAGACAAGATAAGAAACAAGTATTAAAAACAACTAAAAATGAGTCACACGGCTGAACAGTGAAAATCCTTCTTCACCCGGCCAAACAGTAGCTTTGTTCTTCACCCGGCAGAGAAAAAGTCTTTACACGGCTAAACAGTTACACGGCTCAACAGTTGTAAATCTTGACTTCTTTACCCGGCAGAACAGTTACCCGGCTGAACAGTTGCACGGCAACAAGAAATAACTTCACACGGCAGATAACTTGACCCGGCTTGAATCTTGACACGGCAAAAGCTTTACACGGCTGAACAGTTGTCGATCACACGGCAAGGTTGTTTACCCGGCTACACAGTCTTTGATCACCCGGCTGAAATTTCTTAATCACCAGGCGTAACAGTGTATTACCCGGCACAACAGTTGTTGATCCGGCTGAACAGTAACACTTTTTCTTCGTCAAATTCTTTACCCGTCTAGCACAAAATCCTTTACACGGCTGCACAGGACCTAATTGTTCTTCAATCTAAGTCCAAAGGAATTTGTCTAAGTCAAATTTTATCACCCGGCAAGTTAATCTTCAACCAAGTTCATACTGTTCATCATCTTCATCATGAGAATTTTTCTGGGTTTGTCAAAAACTTGTCCAATTCGTTCAAAATTCACACACAAGCAGTGAAATAGTCCGATTATCAATCCCTAATCTCAATCAATCCAAAACATGATCAAATTTTGATGAATTTGAGCAAAATTCGATCGAACAGTAACTTTTTCAATCTTCTTAATTCCTCAGATCTGATGATAATCTGATGGAATTTGCACAATCATTGTGAATTAAGAGTGATTGCGATGATAAATCACAACTAAAAATAGCAACAATTCATTCAGATCATGATATTTGAGCAATATTGATGTGTTTTACTTGATGAATAGCGAAGAACACAATACCAACAGCTCTGATACCAATTGATAGGTTCAATTGGATCGTTAATATCGCTCAATGATCAGAATGAAACATACACAAATACAGTTCAATCACAAACACAATTCATACTAATAATTCTCTTTGTATATTGATGATCAAAGCAGATTTGTAATACAAGTGCAGGAGAAAATAAATCACACACACTAAGTTCTCTCTCTTACGTGAAATTGTGATCTAGCCTCTCTCCTCACACTCTCTCACTACATGCTTTAAAGCAACAATTACAAGTTTAAGGAATATAACAAAATAGACCCTAAACTATACATAAACATATAAACAAAATACAAAGTAAATCTTAACTAGGAAATAGCCCTAACACAGCTGATCGAATAAGTCGTCTATCCTGGGCAAAGGGTAATGATTTCTCACAGTCAACTTGTTTAATTCCTTACAATCGATACACATCATCATGCTTCCATCTCTCTTTTTAACAAACAACACTGGCACTCCCCAGGGAGAAGTGCTTGGTCGGATAAAGCCTTTGTCTAGCAACTCCTTCAGTTGTGTCATCAATTCCTTCATTTCACTTGGAGCTAAACGATATGGTGCTTTTGCCACTGGTTGTGCTCCCGGCACTAGGTCAATCTGAAATTCAATCTCTTTGTCGGGTGGTGTTCTGGGCAAATCTTCGGGAAATTGCAAACTATCGGCACATCTGACAACTGCTTCGGTTCCTCCTCTACATCCTTAACATATGCTAGAAATGATTTGCATCCCTGTTGAATTAGTCGGTTTGCTTTCATCATCGAGATTACACGAGGAATCTTACTTTCCTGGTCGCCATACACAGTTACGGGGCTTCCATTGGGAGCTTTTAAACGAACCAATTTCTCGCGACAACCTATGTTGGCATCGAATTTGGACAACCAATCCATCTCCAATATCACGTCGAAACTACCCAAGGTCATAATGCATAAATCTGTAGGGAAACTACGCCCTAATAGAGTAATGGTACAACCTTCTATCATTTGATCGACTCTAATGAATCTACCCTCAGTTGTCTCTACATCAAATGACCGTTCTACTTTTCTAGAGGGAACTTTTAAGGCCGTATAAAATAAAGCAGATACAAAACTTCTACTAGCACCAGAATCAAATAACACAGATGCACAAATGTTGTTGACGAGAAACGTACCTGAAACGACCTCTGGCTCCTTCCTTGCCTCCTTCCTGGTCATAGTAAACGCCCTAGCAGTAGCCTTCGACTTATCCTCCCCCTTGTTGTTCCCAAGGTTCACACAGCAATCCCTACTTATGTAACCCTGCTTCCCACATCAGCTGCACTTAACAGTCGCCTTACATTCAAAGGCTCGATGGCCCGGCTTCCCACACTTGTAACACAGTCCTGACCCCATCCTGCACTCCTCCGAGTGGGGTTTGCCACATTTTCCACAGTCTCTCCCACCATTCTGGTCACGAACTACTGCCTGGTTTGCCTCAACCTTTGCCCTTTTGTTGTCATACCCCCTTCCATCATTCCTAAACCTTTTTCCCGACTGATTTCGGGAATTATCCTAATGCTTTGGTCTCGCATCCATTACTCCTTCAGCTGCCACATTGTCATATACAATCCCAGCCAAATCCACAACTGACTCAAAAGTACCCTGTGTCACACCCCGACTCCCAGGGCCCGACACGTTGCATAACATTAGCCAATCAAATAATATAGCGGAAGACTTAATAAAAGACCACATTTACGGTCCCAAATTTAAACTTTTCATTAATTGTTTAAATATAACATCATTGTCTAACACTCGCTGTGAGTGCATTACATCATAATAAAAACTAAAGACACTATTCCCAAGCATCTTCCTTCCTCCTCTATGGAGTACTATCATCCGATCATCCCTAGCTAGGCCTTCCTAGCTAATGTCCATGGTTATTTCTTTCACCTGCATCACGAGCTAAAAGACATCAACAACTACGTGTTGGTGAGTCGTAACCAGTGACGTAAGACATATAAAATATTTAGACATCATCATTTATATATGTGTGTGGTAATAAGTTATCTACAAGTCAACTCTTCACTACGTCACTTAGTTGACGTCATTTGACGTAATGCTTGCTAATATGTATACCGCATACAGGACTAAGGCACCTATATGGCAAATCCATGCCATAACATTTCATAGCATCCCGGGCATCCGGTACCTTTCCTGTTACGAGCAATCAGTCTACCTAATTGGATCCAACTAGACGCATACATATCCCGAGGCGGAGCCGGTAGCCCCTCAAGGACTACCTCTTAGCGCGAAGCCCTGCCTTAATGACTTGCCCTGTGGTATGTAGCCGCCATCTCGTTCATTGAGATGACTCTTAACGCGAAGCTTATTACCGCGGACCAACTCACACCTCAACCGGACGAACCTGGAGTTGAGATGCGTTGATCACCAGGTAGCGATCTACTTAAAACCACATACATATTTAAAACATTTACAAACATTTCATACTTTACATACAAGCTCGGATACAGCCCCGAAATCATAAAACATATAAAAGAGGGGCGGTTAGACTCACCTTCTGATGTAGCCTACGTATCTCAAGCTAGTGGCTAATCAAGACAACCCTGTAAAACATTTCATTCTTATCAGGATTCATTCCCCTAGGGATAATCCTATCAGTGTTTTCTCACTGATGCATTACCCTGGTCACGTCATGTGACTTTGGTGATGGCTTTAGTCCTTGGCATAATTACTTTACTCAGAGTGTTTTTAACATCTGAGTCAGGGTTATTCTATGTTCTCATTATCATTCTATTTGAAAAGCCACATTATCATTTCTTCGTGTTTCTCACACGATTCTAATGTTCATTGAAAACATATTGGGTTCCTAGTAATATTATATGACTAGGAATGTTCTATTCTAAAACCCTGGTTCTTTCATGGACTTAAGTCATACATACATCTTAAATACGTACGAGATCTGAGACGTTACCTAATGAGTCGAGCAGAGTGAGGTGTAGGTACGGAAATCTCTCTAGACTTGAGTAGCGCTTTGCCCCGTTTAGCAGTCTCGAGCTCACGCGTGAGTATGGGAGGACACCGTTCACTACAATGACGGGGTTCCTATCCCGTTTAATATCTAAGGTGTATATATATAAAATGGTAAGTACTCGAAGAAATCTAAAGACGAATCTTACCGAACACCGAAGATACTCCGTAGGCGCCTTGTGAGCAAAACCGCACTCGAACCGAACTTTTGGAGGCTTCCGCTAAGTGTCGGAAACCTACCGGGACTTCGTCGGGCTTCACCGGAGATTCTTGGCCGGATTTTAGAGAGAGAGACTTGAGAGAGTGAGAGTTGAGGTGCAAGAAATGAAGGGGGGGTCGACCCCTTTTTATAGCTGCTCGGCATGAGCTACGCGATACGCGCAGATCATGCCCTCCACCTGCGCGTATCGCGTAGGTGGAGTGGTTTCGCCCAAATCAGCTGCAGCCCACAACTTCACGCACCCGGTTTTGCTCACCTTAGGCGATACACGCAGGCTAAAGCCTCTTCCGCGCGTATCGCGTAAAATACATTTTTTTAAGTCTTTTTATTCTCGTGTGAGGCGGAGTGTCACATTCTCCCCTCCTTATTGGGATTCCGTCCCGGAATCACTCTGAGAATAATTGAGGGTACTTTTTCTTCATGGCGTCTTCTGGTTCCCAAGTAAACTCAGAACCACGCCTTGCATTCCACTTGACTTTAACAATGGGGATGCGCTTTCTTCTTAACTTCTTAACCTGCCTTTCGACTATCTCTGTTGGTTTTTCAACAAAATTTAGTCGTTCGTCCACTTGGATTTCTTCCAGTGGCGTTTGCAAGGTTTCATCAGATAGACATTTTCGGAGTTGAGAGACATGGAAGGCTGGGTGGATCCCACGCAGCTCTTCCGGAAGTTCGAGTCTATAGGCTACTTTGCCTATTCTGTTGGTTATCACAAAAGGTCCGATGAATCGGGGACTTAGCTTTCCCCGTTTTCCAAAACGAATTGTGCCTTTCCATGGTGATACTTTTAACATAACTTTATCTCCTACCGCAAACTCTAGTGGCCTTCGACGTCTGTCGGCGTAGCTCTTTTGTCTGCTTTGTGCCACTATGAGTCGCTCCCGGATCATCTTGACTTTTTCAATGGTGTCCAGTATCATTTCGGGGCCGGTCATTTGACCTTCTCCCACTTGGAACCAGCATAGAGGCGTTCGGCACCTTCGGCCATATAAGACTTCAAACGGTGAAGCTTTCAAGCTTTTGTGGTAGCTGTTGTTATAGGAAAATTCGGCCAATGGGAGGTGAGTGTCCCAGCTTCCACCGAAATCTATCACACACGCCCGTAACATATCTTCTAAGGTTTGAATGGTCCTTTCACTTTGACCATCTGTTTGCGGGTGATAGGCTGTGCTCATTTCTAACTTAGTTCCCAAAGCTTCATGAAATTGTCTCCAATATCGAGATGTGAATCTTCCATCTCTATCGGAAACAATGGATACGGGTACTCCGTGTCTTGCCACAATCTCGTCGACATACAATTGGGCAAGTTGTTCCGCTCCTGCGCTTTCCTTCATAGGGAGGAAGTGGGCGGACTTAGTGAGTCTGTCCACGATCACCCATATAGCATCATTCCCCTTTCTTGTTTTTGGCAAACCCATCACAAAATCCATTGTGATCATTTCCCATTTCCACGTGGGGATCTCAAGGGGTTGGAGCATACCGGACGGTTTTTGGTGCTCGGCCTTCACCTGGAGACATGTCATGCAACGTTCCACATAGGTTGCTATGTCCTTTTTCATTCCAGGCCACCAAAATTGGTCCTTCATGGTATAGTACATCTTATCTGCTCCAGGATGAATAAGGTACTTCGTCTTATGGGCCTCATCCAATATGAGCCCTCTCAAATTACCGAAGTTTGGTACCCAAATTCGGCTTTTCATGCGGATGAACCCATCCTCTCCTGCTTCTAACTTCTTTATTACTCCAATCATTTCTTCCTTTTGGACGTTTTCGTCCTTCAGTGCTTCCTTTTGGGCCATCTTTACTTGGTCCAAGAGGTTCACCTGCACATTCATTCTCAGTGCTCGGACATGTCTGGGTTTGGCGCACTCTTTCCTACTCAAGGCGTCAGCGACGACGTTTGCCTTCCCTGGATGGTAGTGAAGATCGAAGTCATAATCAGATAAAACTTCCATCCATCGCCGTTGTCTCATGTTAAGCTCCTTCTGATCGAATATGTGCTTTAAGCTCTTATGATCAGAGTATACCGTAAACTTAGAGCCGTACAAATAGTGTCGCCATATTTTTAATGCGAACACTATTGCGCCTAACTCAAGGTCATGACTTGCATATCCTGTTTCGGCGCCCTTCAGTTGTCTTGAGGCGTAAGCAATTACGTTGCTACGCTACATCAAGACGCAACCAAATCCTGTGGCAGATGCATCACAGAACACGACAAAGTCATCGTTACCATTGGGTAATGCAAGGATTGGTGCGCTGCTCAACCTTTCCTTCAAGGTTCTAAACGCCTCTTCTTGTTCGGGCTCCCACTTGAACGCGACTTTCTTTTGAGTTAGCTTAGTCAAGGACTTGGCTATCTTTGAAAAATCCTTGATGAATCTTCTATAGTAGCCGGCCAACCAAAGAAACCTTCGAATTTCTGTCGTTGTTCTAGGGGTTTCCCACTTCATTACTGCTTCTACCTTTGAAGGATCAACTTGAATCCCTTGCTCATTGACTATATGTCCTAGGAATTGAACTTCTCGTAGCCAAAATTCACATTTAGAAAATTTGGCATAGAGCTTTTCTCCTCTGAGGAGCTCGAGTACCTTTCGTAGGTGCTCAGAGTGCTCTTCCATGGTACGAGAGTAAATCAAAATATCGTCAATGAACACGATCACGAATCTGTCTAGATATGGCTTACACACACGATTCATTAAATCCATGAATACTGCTGGTGCATTAGTTAGCCCAAAGGGCATTACTAAGAATTCATAATGGCCATATCTAGTTCGGAATGCCGTCTTAGGCACGTCTTCATTTCGAACCTTCACTTGATGGTACCCAGATCTCAAGTCTATTTTCGAAAAATAGCTTGATCCTTGCAGTTGGTCGAACAGATCGTCGATTCTGGGTAATGGGTATCGATTCTTAATCGTCACCTTGTTAAGATCTCGATAATCGATACACATTCTCAAAGTTCCATCCTTCTTCTTCACAAACAATATGGGGGCTCCCCATGGTGATGAACTTGGTTGTATGAATCCCTTTTCCAATAGCTCTTGGAGTTGGGCCATAAGTTCCTTCATCTCCGATGGCGCTAGTCGATAAGGTGATTTTGCGATTGGTGCTGTGCCTGGCGCTAAATCGATGTGAAACTCGACTTGTCGGTCTGGAGGTAAACCAGGCAATTCCTCGGGAAACACATCAGGGTATTCTGCGACTATTGGGACTTCTGAAATCTCCTTCTTCTCTCCCTTTTCGGTCATGAGATATAACCAGAATCCCTCGCACCCTTGCCGTAGATATTTGCTTGCCTTAGCGATCGTCAAAAGTTTGGAAGGTTTACGCGGCGTGTCTCCCTTAATCTCTTCCTGTTGACCGTTGGGCAATTCGATTTTTAGCACTTTTCGCTCACAATCAATTTGCGTCTTATGTCTAGCTAACCAATCCATTCCTAGAACTATGTCAAATTCACCTAGTTTCATAGGGAGGAGTTCTAAGGGAATGTTTTGGCCATTGATCTTAAGGTTACAATCTCTAAGGGCATTTTCGACCTTTATCTCAAGGCCGTTAGCTATCTCAACAACATATGGCATGCTTAACTTAGCCATCATGCCGTTCAAACAAGGTAAAAATGCATCGGAAACGAAACTTCTATTTGCACCTGAATCAAACAGTATGCAAGCGTAGGTATGATTAACGGGGAACATACCAGTGAGCACATCATCGTGGTTGCGGGCTTCTTCTGCAGTCATTTGGAAGACTCGGGCGTTTCCCTTACCCGCCGTCCTTCCCTTCTCGTTCTCGTCCCTTGTCTTCTTAGGGCAGTTTGCTATGATGTGACCTTCTTGTCCACACCCGAAGCATTTGCCCGAACCAGCTAAGCAGTTGGCAGCCGTGTGCCCTAACTTCCCACATTTCCCACACTCGACATGGGTCGATCTTTCTCCATGGTTGTTCTTCCTGAATTTATTAGGACCGGGTCCTTTTCCTTTGTTGGGCTTCCCGTACTTGCGATCATCGTGGCTTCTTTTGCCTCCACTTCCACTTACTTCTGATATTATCCGGCTGTTCTTTGCCCGGATGATGTCTTCAGTGAGCTCAGCAGCTAGATCCACAGCCGCCTGTAGAGTGGGTGGCTTGGAAGTTCGCAAGTCTCCACGGATTTCAGGGATGACTCCCCAGATATAACTTCCAACCTTCTTGGACTCAAATCCAGTGAATTCAGGCAACAACCCGACTAACTCCAGAAAGCGTTCGGTGTACTTCTTGTGATCCGTCCCCTTCATCTCCAGGTGGAGATACTCATCTTCTAACTGTTCTATCTCATGATGTGGTACGAATTTCTCCAAGAATCTTTGACGAAAATTCTTCCAGCCCATGGCAGACGCCTTCCTTGGGTTCATTGATGCTTTCACAGTCTTCCACCATGAGTGTGCCAACCCCTTGAAAGATTGGGTTGCAAACAACACTCGATCTTCATCATTACACCCGCTTACCTCAAGGGTAGTCTCGATCTCCTCAATCCACCTCAGGGCATCAGTAGCCGTTTTATCACCCCTGAATTGTTCGGGTTTGCAAGCCATATAATGCCTATAGCTGCAACCCTTGGTCCTTGGGTCTCGGTCTGCCTCCCCCTTGGGCTTGTTAACTTCATCCTCATCTTCCGAACTTGGGCTACTACTTCCATGGCTGCTCTTCTTGGTGTGGCGGAACTCAGAATCAGTATCGTTCTTCTTTGAGTCCTTCTTTCTATTGCTTCCTGACTCTCCACTGTTCAGTACAGCTTTCGTGACTCCTGCGATTATCGCTGGCATAGCCGCGGTGATTCCTGCAGTTAGCATCTCTTGAAATTTAGCCATTTGTTCCGCCTCTTGCCTTTGTTCGGCGGTTAGCGGCTCTTCTGGGTGAACCTCAACGGAGGGTTCCTTGCCTTGATTAGGGTCAACTGTTTCTTTGTTTTTGGCCCTTGTGGATGGTCCAACATCGGAAATCACTTTGCTACTTTTATCCTTAGCCATACTATAATTTAAACGTTTTTCCTTGTCAGACACAATCTTTTTAATACAGTTTATTTTAATACTTTAGATACAAGTACTGAAACATATAATAGGGATTTATAACATAATTTCATAATAATTCCAACATAATGATCCGAATATAACATAATCGAGGTTACAATATAGTTTCAATACAACAAAACATAGTGCAATATTACATAGTTCAAAATGAATTACAACATGATTCGAATACAATTACAACATAAATCAGAATACAATACAATTCTTCTTCTTCTTGATCTTCACCCAAAGAATTTCCTCCAATACTCTTCCTTTTCGTCATCCTTGTACTTCTGTTCATCACCTTCAAGTGGAACTCGGTATCGTTCCATGACCCTAGCATCTTCTGCTGATCGCCTAGGAGGGTCTAAGCTATAGTGATGACCGGAAGATCCTGCTCCCATTGAGCTTCTTCCAGGTTCTGGGAGAAACGGGTAAGGTGACTGATAGCTAGGAGGGGGATAGACTGGATGAGCATAAGATGGTGGAGAATATGGATACGGAGCGTAAGATGGAGGGGATGGATACATAGGGTACGGATGAGGAGCGTAACCCATCGGTGGTGATTGGTACATAGGAGGCGACGGATACATAGGTGGAGGTTGTGAGTACATTGGGGGTTGAGGGTAGGTAGGAACTGGTGGGTACATCGAGGGATGCGGGTAAGCTGGGGCCGCGTGAGCTTGACGATAGTACTCATGGTGACTACGTCGCATTGCCTCGGCTAGCTCATCGCGCTCCCGCTGCTTGTAGTCGTATGGTGCTAAATATGGATCCTTCTTGGGTATAGTTATAGCGCGTGACTTGGCGCTTGATAGTTCCTTAATCTTCTTCTTCCCTTTTCCCCTCGAAGGTTGATCACTGTACTCATAGTCCATAGGAATGGATTCCTCCGGACGGTGATAGTGATCAACTTCGCCCCCGTTTTCGTCTCCATCTTCGGCAGGCTCCTCCTCATATTCGTTGCGTTCTACTTCTTCATTATCGCTTTCCATTTCGGCTCGGATCCGCGCTCTCTCGCTATCAGTCATCATGAAAATGGGAGAGTGGTGCTCTTCGGGCTCTTCTTCAGGTTCCTCCTCGTGTTGCTCCCCATGCCCTTCTTTATCTTCTTCATTTTCTTCGTCATCGTTGGCGTTTTCAGCCTCACGAATCGCAGTCCAGTCAGCTTCTGTGAGCCTAAATCTTTCCACATGGCCTCTCCGAAACGTTTTCTTTGCGGCCAACCTGGTCCGTGCACGACGAGGCTGGGGTTCGGGTTCCTGCTGGGGTTCATTCATCGCCCTTGCAAGTGAGGGTATGTGAGTATAGTAACCCGAAGCATCGGGTGAGTGAGACTCTCGCGGTTGAACAGAACGTTCCCTTTCTTCAGTGTTGTTGAACTACTCTTTTTCCTGTCATTTCCTGTTATTTAAATTGAAATATAAGCATATAATATTCATATCATATATTAATGCCTAGTTCCTTCGCCTTTCCTGACGAGGTTTCTAAGTTAATCCACATGACTTGTAACTATTTTCATGCTCACACGAAGGATAATCGACAACTACGTTGATCAGGCGTATTTGTCTCATTTCCTTAGGTGTTCAATTAATATTTACTCATCATATTTCATAACGTCTCCTAGGGTTTTTCCTATCTTAGTGGTCTTTCGAGCCTCTCGGTTAAAGCTTAAGGATCTATATGAACCTTAATTCGCTAAAACCATTGGCTCTGATACCAACCTGTCACACCCCGACTCCCAGGGCCCGACACGTTGCATAACATTAGCCAATCAAATAATATAGCGGAAGACTTAATAAAAGACCACATTTACGGTCCCAAATTTAAACTTTTCATTAATTGTTTAAATATAACATCATTGTCTAACACTCGCTGTGAGTGCATTACATCATAATAAAAACTAAAGAAACTATTCCCAAACATCTTCCTTCCTCCTATGTGGAGTACTATCATCCGATCATCCCTAGCTAGGCCTTCCTAGCTAATGTCCATGGTTATTTCTTTCACCTGCATCACGAGCTAAAAGACATCAACAACTACGTGTTGGTGAGTCGTAACCAGTGACGTAAGACATATAAAATATTTAGACATCATCATTTATATATGTGTGTGGTAATAAGTTATCTACAAGTCAACTCTTCACTACGTCACTTAGTTGACGTAATTTGAAGTAATGCTTGCTAATATGTATACCGCATACAGGACTAAGGCACCTATATGGCAAATCCATGCCATAACATTTCATAGCATCCCGGGCATCCGGTACCTTTCCTGTTACGAGCAATCAGTCTACCTAATTGGATCCAACTAGACGCATACATATCCCGAGGCGGAGCCGGTAGCCCCTCAAGGACTACCTCTTAGCGCGAAGCCCTGCCTTAATGACTTGCCCTGTGGTATGTAGCCGCCATCTCGTTCATTGAGATGACTCTTAACGCGAAGCTTATTACCGCGGACCAACTCACACCTCAACCGGACGAACCTGGAGTTGAGATGCGTTGATCACCAGGTAGCGATCTACTTAAAACCACATACATATTTAAAACATTTACAAACATTTCATACTTTACATACAAGCTCGGATACAGCCCCGAAATCATAAAACATATAAAAGAGGGGCGGTTAGACTCACCTTCTGATGTAGCCTACGTATCTCAAGCTAGTGGCTAATCAAGACAACCCTGTAAAACATTTCATTCTTATCAGGATTCATTCCCCTAGGGATAATCCTATCAGTGTTTTCTCACTGATGCATTACCCTGGTCACGTCATGTGACTTTGGTGATGGCTTTAGTCCTTGGCATAATTACTTTACTCAGAGTGTTTTTAACATCTGAGTCAGGGTTATTCTATGTTCTCATTATCATTCTATTTGAAAAGCCACATTATCATTTCTTAGTGTTTCTCACACGATTCTAACGTTCATTGAAAACATATTGGGTTCCTAGTAATATTATATGACTAGGAATGTTCTATTCTAAAACCCTGGTTCTTTCATGGACTTAAGTCAAACATACATCTTAAATACGTACGAGATCTGAGACGTTACCTAATGAGTCGAGCAGAGTGAGGTCTAGGTACGGAAATCTCTCTAGACTTGAGTAGCGCTTTGCCCCGTTTAGCAGTCTCGAGCTCACGCGTGAGTATGGGAGGACCCGTTCACTACAATGACGGGGTTCCTATCCCGTTTAATATCTAAGGTGTATATATATAAAATGGTAAGTACTCGAAGAAATCTAAAGACGAATCTTACCGAACACCGAAGATACTCCGTAGGCGCCTTGTGGGCAAAACCGCACTCGAACCGAACTTTTGGAGGCTTCCGCTAAGTGTCGGAAACCTACCGGGACTTCGTCGGGCTTCACCGGAGATTCTTGGCCGGATTTTAGAGAGAGAGACTTGAGAGAGTGAGAGTTGAGGTGCAAGAAATGAAGGGGGGGTCGACCCCTTTTTATAGCTGCTCGGCATGAGCTACGCGATACGCGCAGATCATGCCCTCCACCTGCGCGTATCGCGTAGGTGGAGTGGTTTCGCCCAAATCAGCTGCAGCCCACAACTTCACGCACTCGGTTTTGCTCGCCTTAGGCGATACGCGCAGGCTAAAGCCTCTTCCGCGCGTATCGCGTAAAATACATTTTTTTAAGTCTTTTTATTCTCGTGTGAGGCGGAGTGTCACACCCTGCATTTGGGCATTCACGTGCGTGCGCACCCTGGGTGGCAGCCCTTGGACATAACACTTAATCCTCCTCTGCTCAGTTTCAACCAAATAAGGCACCAGTTGTGCCATCTCATTGAACTTCGTGGTGTACTCCAGGTGGCTCATGCTTCCTGCCGACAAATTCAGGAATTCCCTATCAACCCGATCGACTTCATACTGCGGGCAAAACCTTTTAACCATCAACTCCATCAGATCCTCCTATACCATCTCCCTGAACGCCTTCCTTCCCTTGGACTGTTTCACAGTAGTCCACCAGTAAATTACAGCCCCAGTAAACGAGTGGGCAGCAAATTTCACCGCTTGATCAGCCCTACACTCGCTGATATCAATCACAGCCTCCATCTCACTTAGCCACTCTAGGGTGGCAGCCGAACCTTTCTTCTCATCAAAAGTAGGGGGCCTGCACCTCTGAAAGGCACCATAATTGCACCCCTTCCCATTATCCTCGAAATCTGAGTCATCAGACAACTCGATCTCTCTTTCCACCTCCTCAGACTCCTCTTCCTCGTCATCACCCTTAACACTTTTCTTAGCGGGTTTCTTCTCTTCAACCTTCTTTATTTCTTTCATCATTTCTTTCAGAATCGAAGGCATGACATTAGTCAAGACCTTATGCACTTCATGTGCAACAACATCCTTCAAATTCTGTTCAAGCTCGGGGGTTGGTGTAACTTCAGCCTCGATTTCGGGATCGGTCTCAATATTCTTCTTTGTGGGCTTTCTCCCATGCTTCGCTTCAGGGGCCTTGGTTTTCTTAGCATTAACAGCCTTGGCAGAACTTCTAGTTACTCTCTTGGGTGCCATTTCTTACTTCCTATAAGGTTCAAATACTTACGTTCATCAGTTAGAGCAATTCAGGATGTGATAAGTACTGTAAGTTCCTAATGACAGTGGCCAGTTGTTATTAACTACTTACTTTACTGCTCATGTTCTAAACATACCCCTCCTGAGTCCCGTCAGTATTCAAACCTAATCTAGTTCACATAAAGCATACAAGAGCATTTAAACACGTATAGAGCACATAACACGTATAGGCACTAAACCTATTCCTCTACTTTCCTAATACTTGATGGTAACACTATAAATTTCTACTGGCATCTCAATTACTGTCCTATTGCCTACAGGCACAGTCCATTATCACGTTACATCATCCTTACTATTTACACCAGTATAAGATTCATGACTTCTTTCATTTTCAGTTGCATAAACATGTCATATACAGCTTGTTGCTGTTCATTCTTTACCTCTTGGCGTGGAACTATCAGACTGGCATTCTTACTTCGGTCCCATTTTCAGTTTAAGTATTAAGTTTTTCTATTGAAAACATTTTACCCATTTTCTCTTAAACTTTGGCTCTGATACCATCTTGTAACGCCCGTCTTCCGACAAGCACCACAGTTGGCATTCATAAGCATAAAAACAACCATATATTAAATAAAATTTTAAGAGCAGCGGAATAATTGTTTAAAACATCATTACATTATCCTTAAATTGTCTTAGAAACTACTTAAAGCATTACAAACATGTAAATTTGATTCCAAATGTATTTTCTTCAATGCCAGTCTTCAACTTGCCTCTAGCCCTCGCCAAGCAGCTCCCTAAACCTCCTAGCCTGCACATCAATCTAACATGCATACAAAAGTCAGCCACGCTGAGTGAATTCTAGTTTTAAAAACATCTTTAGGAACTTTCCATATCATTCATGTAATACACGTAAATAGCATCATCATATTGTACGTCACATTCGTATAACACACAACATAATATCTTTGTCTGTTAGTAAGTCATCATCATGTTCTCTTTGGTCATAAGAGACCCATTCTGTGGTTCTTAACTGGTTTTATGAGATCCCCAGTAGGATTCTTAGCTGGTTTTATAAGATCACAAGTAGGATTCTTGTCTGGTTTTATAAGATCCCCAGTAGGATTCTTGTCTTGTTTTATAAGATCCCCAATAGGATTCTTGTCTGATTTTATAAGATCCACAGTAGGATTCTTGTCTGGTTTTATAAGATCCCCAGTAGGATTCTTGTCTTCCGTTAAGGCATACATTCGTTTATATATATATATATATATATATATATATATATATATATATATATATATATATATATATATATATATATATATATATATATATATATATATATATATATATATAAGTATTCAGTTACTTGTTCTTACATCATCATCATACTTCACGTAATAAAGTCCAACAGTCCAGGAAACATCTCGGTATGCATGTTAGCCTCAAAATTGTATTTGAAACGGAAGTGAGGTCTAGAACTCACCTGATTCTTAAGTGATCTTGCTTGTTTGGACAAGGTTAAGGTAGTGGTATCGGTGCACGATCTGCATTTAAGTTATTATGAAAAATCTTCATTTTTCTCTAGTGACACAGCTAGTGTCGCATCTAGTGTCGCTGCTAGTGTCTCAGCTAGTGTCTCATGCAGTTTCTCATGGCTCATGCCAACTTTCGTTAGGACTTATGCACACTCAGACACACAACTACAGATCTCAGACACATGAGACTCTACAGTGTCGCATAGGTGACACTATAGTGTCGCATAGGTGACACTACAGTGTCTCAAAGGTGACACTATAGTGTCTCAAAAAAAAAGAACACTAGTTTCGCATCAAGAACACTAGTGTCACATTATGAATGTATAGTGTCGCAAAACAGGGTTTTAGCTCGGTTTCTACCCAAAATCCTTGTTTTTCAACTAAATCTCAAACCTTTTACGTCCAAAACCTTGTTTTATCATTTATATGACCAAATCTAAGCTTTTTCCATGATTTTAAACATAAAAATGCAATCCTTTATTGATTCTTTTGAAACCTTTGAAAAACTTAAAAACTCCATTAATGGTCAGATTCGTCTTGTGTTATGAAAACATGTTTTGGGGATGATTTTTACCTTGATTACCTGTTGTTTAACACCTTTTACTTCAGATCAACACTTAGATTTACAAAAATCTTGGTTTTTCTTCCTTCTAGCCTTAGTTTTCTTCAAAAGTGAAGATTAAGGTTTGAGTGTGTGTTATGAAGAAGGTGAAGTGTGGATGGTGGCTGGAAATGGTGGTTTAAATAGTAGGGTTTCCATATTGGGTAGGGTTTTAGGTGGGCTTTGGGCCTTAACTAGGTAATTAGGCTATTTTAGGAAAGCCTCTTAACTAATCCACTTACCATTTTGGGCCTAATTCATTCTTTTACCCTTAATGGCCAATAATTACATCATAACCTCTTCATTAATCCTTCCCTTTTTCTAATTACCAAGTAATTAGTCATTACGTTTTACATTCTCGTACATTGATAATCATTTTCGTTCTTCATTGTATCTTTCATAATCACCACATTTATCGTAAATATAGCATATATCATAAACGTCATACATCATTTTAATCATAATCATGTAAATGCACATCTATATAAGCATAATCACGTAAAGATGCCTTACCAGGAAAATCGGGGTGTTACAACTCTAATCGAACTGCTCGAACAATGCTTGCTGATTCCAAACTGCTGATCACTTTTTGGGCAGAAGCAGTATCAACAGCATGTTTTGTTCAAAACAGGAGTCTCATTGTCAAAACTCATAAGAAGACACCTTATGAATTGCTTTTTAAAAGAGAACCACAAATTGGTTTCTTTAAATCATTCGGTTGTCCTGTGTCTGTATTGAATACCTCGGGCCGTTTAGCAAAGTTTGATGAAAAAGCAAGTGATGGATTCTTTGTCAGATATTCATGACAATCTATTGCTTATCGAGTTTACTTGTCCAAACACAACATTATTGATACACAATATTATTGAGGAATAAATGAATGTTGAGTTTCATGAAAACTCGTTTCCAAAAGTTATAAATGGTCCAGCTTGGTTATTCGATATAGATGCTTTGACCACATCATTGAATTCTAATTCCATTGATTATTCTGCAGGTCATGGCTCAGGGGGAGATTTTGATGATGAAGTTATTCTTCCATTTACCTCAAAGTATCCTGATCTTGGAACTCCAGACATTCATGCCAACTTTGAAGAATGTATTCCACCTTCAGAACCACTTGTTACAAGTGATGAATTGATTGCTGATGATGGATATAACTACTTTCACAATTCTCCTCATGAATCTGATCTCTTCATCCACACCACAACCGTTCAATATTTCAATTACACTAATCTGGAAAATGAGGTGGCTGTTGATTCTGCTCCTATTTCTAGGACTCTAAGAAGCCTCTCACAATCAAACATAATTGGAAGCTTGAATGAAAGAGTGACAAGAAGCAAAAGTGCAAATGCCAGCATTTGTCTCTATTCATGTTTCTTATCTCAAACCGTGCCAAACAACATTTCAGAAGCACTCAAAGATTCAAGTTGGATTGAAGCCATGCAAGAAGAGCTTCTTTAATTTCAAATCCAAAATGTTTGGACACTGGTTGATCTTCCTGAAGGACATTATGCCATAGGAACACGTTGGTTATATCGGAACAAATCCGATGAACGTGGCACAGTAATCTGGAACAAAGCAAGATTGATAGCTCAAGGATATACACAGGAAGAGGGCATTGATTATGAAGAAGTTTTTGCTCCTGTGGCACGACTTGAAGCTATTAGATTGTTTCTTGCTTATTTTGCATATATGAATTTCACTGTTTATCAAATGGATGTGAAATGTGCATTCATTTATGGTGTTATCAATGAAGAGGTGTATGTTCAACAACCTCCTAGTTTTGAAGATAAAGAATTTCCTCATCGGGTGATGAAGCTTGATAAAGCTCTCTATGGCTTACATCAAGCGCCACGAAAGCGGTATGAGACTTTGTCATCTCATTTGATAGAGAATGGTTTCAAAAGAGGCAGGATTGATCAAACACTCTTCTTGAAGAAACAGAACAAAGATCTTCTTTTGGTTCAAATCTACGTGGATGACATCATATTTGGATCAACAAGCAAAGAGCTGTGCAAAGAATTTGAGGCTATCATGCAGTCAAAATTCCAGATGAGCTCAATGGGTGAAATGAACTTCTTAGGATTGCAAGTCACTCAAGCTAAAGATGGAATCTTTATCAATCAAGAGAAGTACATCAAGAAGATCCTCAAGAAATTATCATTTGAAGATGTTCAATCCATTAGAACACTACTTGATAAAGCTCACAAATTGGAGCTAGATGAAAGTGGAAAATCTGTGGATCAAACATATTATCGTTCATTAATTGGATCATTGATGTATTTGACTGCTAGTAGACCTGACATTATGTTTGTTGTTTGCTTGTGTGCTAGATATTAAGCTAACCCTAAGGAATCTCACCTACAAGCTGTCAAGCGTATATTCAGATATCTCAAGGGAAAAGTTGTACTTGGTTTGTGATATCCTAAAGAAGGAAACTTTGAATTACACGCTTACACTGACAGTGATTATGGTGGATGTAACCTTAACAGAAAATATACTTCCGGAGGATGTCAGTTTTTGGGTCCAAGATTAATCTCATGGCAGTGTAAGAAACAGACAAATGTTTCAGTATCCACTGCAGAGGCTGAATACATAGCTGCTTCTGCATGTTGCTCACAAGTCCTTTGGTGTCAAAACCAACTACTGGACTATGGGTTTAATTTCTTGAAAACCCCAATCTATATTGATAATACTGCAGCCATTTTCATCACAAGCAATCTAGTACAACACTCTAAAACCAAACATATTGAAATCAGATATCACTTTCTACGTGATAATTCTGAAAAGGGGTTAATAGCGTTGGCACAAGTTAGCACAAAAAACCAATTGGCTGATCTTTTAACAAAAGCCTTTGATCAAGGCAGATTTAAACATTTGGTTCAAGCCATTGGTATGATCAACTATGAACCATGATCATTAAGCAATGCCATATAAATAGAAAATGATTAAATAAAAGATGACAGGAGTACATAATAAAAGATGAATGTTGGGTTGAGCAATATAAGAGAAATGATAGTACATCACATTCTTAATCTTTTACATATGTTTCAAACTCAATAAAGACTGACTGATCATAATGTTTGTGTGGGTAAGCTGAAAACTGTCAATATGAAAATTAAACATATTGGTGATACAAACTAAAGTTCTTTATGTCTAGTTGTGTTAAGTTCCATCTAAGTAGCATTTTTGAAGTTTTCATTTTTCTGATAGGCTGCTTGTAGTGTTACTTACACATATCAGGTAATGACGCAATAGAATACGTGTTGAGCAAACATATGTGAGCTTCTTTGTTGTGGTATCCACAGACCTGAAGTCTCACACGAGGTCTCCTTTGTTGTAGTAATCGACAGACCTGGAACACCTCAAGATGTACAAAAGATTCCAAAATGGAACGATACCAGTGTCAAAAGATTCCCAAAGTGGAACAGTGTCAATTCCAAAAATGGAAAGTAAAGAAGATTCCCAAAGGGAACCCACCAATAATTTATAACCCAAAGCTCCACGGATTACATTGTAAATGACCTGATTGTTAAAGTGTCTGCTTGTATGTTCTTGAAGTTAGTGGACCTTCTAAGATGTTTCTAAGTGTGGGTCACATGCGAGGCATACTTAATCAACTCAAAACATGATAAAAGTATCACTAAGTGTTGAAAAGTAAGTTGGTTATAAGCTTTCTGCCCATCACACATATAGAAATATTGTCTATGTCTATTCAAAATCTTATTTTTCTTTGTGTGAAGATTTTTGATTGTGATATGATCTCTTTGCTTATCTACATTTATTCTTAAAGGTACTTCCTTGTCAATGTGTAAATAAGAATAAATGTGGCTTTGTTCATACATGAAAATTGATTCATATTTTATCATGAGAAAAGTTCAAATTTTCTTCTCTTAGAAAATTAAAACTTTAGGGGGAGAAAATGTCATATTCAAAGAATGAAACAAGGAAAAACTGGAATGAATGGATGTAGTAGTATGAAAATAGATTGATTGTGTGCAATGTGCAAGATATTTCATGATTGAAAATTTGCTCTCTACATGATACAATTACATATGTTATGAAATGATCAATAGACCAAAATATGTGTGTCAAAAATGTTTTTATGAGTAAACAATCAAGTATTTTGATCACAAAAAAGAAATGCTTGAATCTTGAAAATGTCAAAATTTGTGAACACTGTTGTTCGCAGATTGAGATGTGCGAACACTGTTGCCCACAGATAAGTGAAAAAGTGAAAACTGTCAAGATATGTGAACACTGTTGCTCGCAGATCAAGATGTGCGAACACTGTTGTCCGCAGATCAGTTGACACTGTGATCCACAGATCAACTGAAATCACTGAAATCACTATCAGAATTCAATGAATTATCATTTAACTGTGATGTTCTTATTATTCAATGATTCATGTCAAATGAACTAATGATCTGAATTGTGTGTGTGCAGATGAGCAAGGAAGAATCAAATTAGATTTGATGAATCTTTTCATAAGTACAAAGACTTGTTACCCATTGATCAATTCATGATCTCTGAGTACTTTTCTAAGTACAATATCAAGAAAGATGAAGATTATCTTAAAAGTGTCTAAGTGTTTGAATGATGTGCAGATGCTATTGTAGCAAGCATATCATGAGATGTGCGGATAACACTGTTGTCCGCAGATCGAACAAAATCAAAAGATGTCATGATTTGGAGATAAATCATTAATCATAAAAGTTATTTATATCTAAATATGTGAATCTTTGAAACAATTAAGGAATTTTGAAGGATGTGCGAACAACAGTACAAAACAAGTGTTACTATTGCACGCATATCATGTACTATTGTCCGCAGATCACAAAATTGTATGATTTGAAAGCAGATTTTGATGCTAAAATGTTAATAATTACTTGTAAATGTGTTTGAATCAACTTAAAATTTTCAAAACTCATTTTACTCGTGAAATTATTGAAAAATAAGTGGATGTGCGAACAACCTGTTGTCCGCATATCTTTTAAAGTCTGTCTTTAAAATTTTATCAAGTGTGGACGTAGTATATAAACCCTTCAAAACCCTTAAACCGTTCATTTCAAACACTTCATTCAGACAAAAGACGATCTTCATACATTCATCATCAAACATCAAAAACAGTCATTCATGCATCATACTCATACCATCTAGATATTAAAATCAACTTGTATATCTTTTTAGGTAAGGATGGATCATCAATGAGTATGTCACTGTTCATCGAAAGAAAACGAATCGACAGTTCTTTAAAATGAACAAAATCGAACTCGATTGTTGATTTAAACTTGAAAAACTTATAAATTGATACTGATTTATAAGTCATTTTATCTGAGAATCATCATAAATAGGTTAAAAAAAATCTGAACATAAACTTGGTTACCGTTGACCTAAAAGACGACTTAGGGTACAACTTAATTTTGAGCTTGTAGTTTGACAAATCTTTCATCTTGCAGGTTAAGTGAAAGTTATGAAGCGTGTGAACAAGTATAATGCTGAGTGTCTTTGTTGTGGTATTCACAGACCTGAAGTCTCATATGAAGTCTCCTTTGTTGTAGTGATCTACAGACCTGGAACATCGCAAGATGTTCAAAAGATTATTGATAGAGAAGATGATTACAGAAGGAGAAGGTTGAATCAGGTTATTTCTCCGGAAAGACATGATGCTTTTGCTAGTGGAGATAAAACTCCTAAACATGATGTTTTTGCTAGTGGTGATAAAAATCCTAAACCTGATGTTTTTGCTCGTATTGTTAAACTACTAAATCTGAAACAAAAGGAAAGATCATCTGTCTTCTCAAATGAGTTTCAATCCGTAGCTAAAACGTTGAAGGAACGTGAACAGAATATGAAAGAAAAGTTGTTTAAATTGAAAACCCAGGCTGAAGCTGAGAAACGTCATCTGGTTTCGAAGAATTTGAAGTATAAAAATGAGTTGAAGAAGAATAAACAATCTGAGGTTGATGCAATGAAGAAAATCAGAGTTGAAAAAGAATAAACAATCTGAGATTGATGCAATGAAGAAAAGCAGCATTAAATTGGTAAGAAGGAAATGCTAAAGAATTTATTGAAGTTAAAGAAGAAGAAATTGAAGAAACTTAAAGCATGACGATAGGGGGAGATTGTTGATAATATTATGGATCATCATACTTAAAGTTTTGAAGAAAAACAAAAAGATGTGCGGACAAGTTTGAGATGTGCGGATAGTTTCTGTACTAGAGATGTGCGGACAGCACTGTCATCCGCAGATTGATTAAACTTGCTGTTATTCTGTTTTTCTTATTATTGTATTGTCTCTAACTAGTATAAATAGGGTTGTATGCATTGTATTCAGGAGACTTTTGAACGAATTCTCTCTGAAATACACCTTATTGTACACACAGTTAAGAGATCAATACAAAGTGCATTTAATAGTAATTCTTCTGTTGATTCTTGGTGTTTGTGATCAATTGTAAACATGTTTGTTGATTAGTTAAAAGATCCACAAGCTCTAGTTTTTACCTGATACAGATCCACAATAAAAGAGTCAAATAGTTATATTTGAACTCAACACCTTTTAGCTAAGTGTGGGGCTATACTTTTACCACTTAGTGACAAAGATTTATAACATTAGTTTATTAGTTTTGAAGTAAAATAATTATATGAATAATTTATCAAGAATTATTAAAAATACCTTATTGTGTTGATGTGTTTTTTAAGGATTAAAAAAATTAAAGACGAGGCTTCCGTACCATAATCTCTACATTAACAAAAGTGGGGTTTTGACCACACATCAAACTAGAAGGGTCAAGTGTGAAAGTAGAAACTTTACTTTCCCTAAAACATGATTAGGTCACCTCCAAACCTTTTTTTACTAAGCATTTTTCGGAGCAAACAAGAAAAAACACAAAAAAATCCTATCTTTTAGTGACCTAGCAGCAGCGATTGGATGATCCCTGAAGATTTAACTGTCGGATCAATGTCAAATTTGGACAGGAGTTACAACATATTGACGAAGACTTTCAACGTTGGGATTTTGATTTCGAAACTTGTAGGTCGGGATTTCACACGCCCGAACAGAGCAGTGGCGTGTAGGCGTTCCCGGCGATCGTTTGGCTATCCGGCAAATGGTGACGACAGATTGTGGTGGCGGCATTGGGTGGCGAAGATAAAGCATGAAACCTCGAATGCATGACCGCTTGAATACCTCAATTTCAAGGTGATTTGATATGTTTTCGATCTCATTAGTATGTGGTTTAATCCGTTGAAAAATGAGAAGGTATAATTTCATTTACTTTTGATGTGTTTATAAATGTTTGGGCTTGAATGATTATGTTTTTGAGGATGAAGTTTATACTTATTGGAAATGCTATTGTGATTGGTTCATAACTAGGTTTTTATTAGAATACATGTTATGACAAACCGATTATGATGTTTATATGTATGTATACAAGAGTAGGTATATTTGGATAATGAAACCTTGTGTGTGTTGTGACATCTCATCCGGCGGCGGAAACACAGGTTTGTCATAGAAATTGGATATTAATAGGAACAAAGCACATGACACACGTTTTATTAAATTATAACAATTGTCATAACATAAGTTTTGGAACATGAGTCATAAATAGAAACGGTAAAAGTAATAAAACCGAAACAGTAAACGCAATTGTCTTTAATATTTTAACTAGGTCCAAGGCAATCATATGTCTTGGTAAAAGCAACAAAATAATATCAAGCACCAGCTAAAACAAGTGGAAATAAAGTTAGCTAATGAAAGCTAGTGAGTAAACCACAACTGATAAATAATAGTATAGAAAATCCAAGATCATCATAAATATGTTGCGCAATCTTACATGTATAGCTATTTCATACTATTCTCAACCATATATAACCCATTGAACACACATTGAAATTGTAATATAACTTGTAGCCATTTATCAAGAGGAACCAACTCATGCATTAATTAAAGATAACTTTTCAAGCAACCGTCATTTAACCGTCTCGATGTGTCACTTATCAATACTTATTTTGCAACTTAGGAACATGGCATAGCAACATAGTATAACAACTTGTAACATTAGATAGAAACTTGTAACATACCAACTTGTAACATTGAAATTGAAATTGAAATTGAATTGTCGGGTTTAAATCACCTATCGTTGTTGTATATGTAGGTGGGTTTTGTCAAGTCATTAGCGCTAACATTGTACTGGTGGGATTACCAAGTAATAATACTACTTTATACTATCACATAAGACTGCATCATGCTACAGCAAGACTAAACATTTGTATGATCTCTTTTGAAAATTGATAGAAAATTAGAAAACGTTGCATTGTAATATAAGTATATAACACATACTTCGCCCCCAAAACGTAAAAGTAAAAAAGGTAAGTGAATTTACTCACCTTGAAACATGGCTCGAAAAAAATAGCAAATAGTTTAAACTGAACCGAGGATTTCCCAAATACTAGAATCACCTAAGTAAATTAGAATCCTAACTTAGTAAAACACATTGTATAGAAAACTAGAATTGAAACAATAAAAGTCTAAGGAAATTGGAATTCTAGGGTTTCAAATTGAGATTTGGGGGTTTATTGTTAAACGACTAAAAATATATAAACTCGTTTATTCATAACTGTAGTAACTGTAATAATAATTATTTTTGATAAACGATAGAAACGATAATATTATATTTTTAACAACAATCTATAAATTGCCAAAAATATGTTATATTTATTAGAAATACTTTAACACATTTCTAAAGTATGTAAAATCCATATAAAAGTATTTTTAAAGCGTTTGTAGTGCTTAATTTTATAAACTATGTTATATAAAATCATGATTTTTATAAGATTTTTAGCATTTTAATTATAGAGTATATAGTATTTACTAAATACTATTTAGTAATATGGTTGAAAAAAAATATATATATTAACATAAAGATCCCTAGTTTAGAACCCAGGACCTGTAAGTTCACACCAGAAAGCACAAACCAGCCGCTCTATAATGGATTTTTGTTATAAACCAGAACAGAATTAGTTTTAACATGTGTCTAATTAAAACCCAAAATTATACTATGAACCCTGGAAATCAAGATCACCAAATTGATCATATTCATGAAAGATGTGATCGATTAATCTTAGGGCTTTTTATTCCCCATAGATCAACGAGTAGAATGGCATTATAAACTTACTTGATAGAGCCGAATTGATGATGAAACTATGAGTTGCAGGTTCGGATGAAGAAGAGATCAAAACTTAAGATGGTGAGTATTTGAAATGAAATAGCAAGTTAAGAGAGCGAGAGTGAGTTCGTATGAGTGTTTTAACAAAATTGAAGTGTATTGATTTGTCTTAGAAACGGCCGAACTCGTCTATGGTGGTTTTAGAAATAAAAAGAATTAATCGGTAATTAATTTGATGGTTTAAACTTGATTGAATGCTGCAATCAGTTTCTAATCGACGAAAGGGTTGTTGTAGTTAATCAGTTTATCATTTTGAAGCATTTTGAGTCGTTTGAGATTAGTTTGGATTAAAATTGGCTAAAACAGGCTCTTGGAGGTGGCCGAAGTGTCGCCAAAGTTGCGCCGACAAGACACGTCGGAAAAACGGGGTTGGAGAAGGGAGGGGTTGGGTTTTATAAGACAATTACAGTTCTGGTCCCTGGTTTTTTTATTATTATTCATTTTGAACTAAAGCTTTAATAGAAATTTAAAACATAGCAATTTTGGCACAAAACTTTAACTTAACCGACTAACTTAACCAAGTTAACTTGTAACACTTATTAAAATAACGTCTTTATATATTTACCTTGTTTTTTTTACGTTAAATGGTTATTTTTAGACTTAATAGTAATTAACTTGGATAATATTTTTAAAATCTCTTTTACAAACTATAACTTATATCTTTTTGAGATTTATTTATTATAAATAGTAATTAAGTAATAAAATTAGGTAATAGCTCAAAATAATTTTGATCGCTTTATTAAAGACAAGAATAACACTGAATCCAACATGTTCACTTATATTAATAACGGAACATTATGACTCGATAGATTTGAATATGAATATAATGAAAAACGAATGGAGCCGGGTTTTGAGTCGGGCATTCGGCTTTACGTAGGGCTGGCAATTTCTGATACGGACACGATAACACGATACGACACGACACGACATGGATTTAACATGTTTCGTGTTTGACGTTAACATGTGCCAGGTCATTAACAGGTTAACACGAGACACATTAACTATTGTGACTTAACATGTTAAAGATCTGTTAACACGATAGGTCACCTGTTAATATTTATTTACATGAAAAGTTAGTGAAGAATAGAGGTGGAGATGAACTTTGATGGAGATGAGTAGAAAGATCAAAGAATCATATGGACCATGATAGATGTTTAATCTTTTTTTATATTTGTTTATCAAGTATTATTATAGTTAAATACTATTTTTATGGAATTTTATTGTTTTGTGGTTTAAGAATTATCATGTTAAGTCATATTTAGTATTTAAGACTTATGAATTTTTTTGGAAATTTTAATTTTTTTTTTAAAATGAGTTTTTATTGTGTCATATCGTGTAACTTGCTTTTTATCGTGTTCGTGTCTCATCGTGTTCGTGTTTTATCGTGTCGTGTCTAACACGATATGCCAGCCCTAGGTTTATGTTTGGGACAGATGTCACATATGCAACATGTAAACAAGTATGCATGGAAGATTCCATGTAAATGTGTGCATTCTTTTTCTACACAGCGTCTTCTATATCTAGAGAATTTGACCCTTTTGAAATTTTAATTAGCCTTTAACTTTCAAATATGAAATGTTGTAGACTCATAGAGATTTCCAACCATGTATAATACACATCTAGTGGATTTTTCTATGATTTTATACGATTTTTCTAAGAACAGGACATAAACTAATTAAGATCAATCAACTTAGCTGAAGTTTCTGTATAGTCATAAACATTAACCGTTTTAGTTCGCATACAAACCAAACTAGTTTTTCATGTTCAAAGATAAAATAAAGTCGACATAGGGAGTTTTCAAACCATATATATTATACCCTTTTTGGATTTCCCTATGATATTATCCGGGTCCTAAACACATTCACACACCGAATTCTCGTACTAGAATTATGTTAAATGCATTAGGAGTACCTGGTGCCTAATGCCTACCCATATGTTTAAGCTATGTGTGCATGTATAGTAAGGTATTGGACATGCCAAGTATCAAATGACCTGTTCGACCCGTTTGGAATATTATTTGATTCTTAGTTTAGACAATGAGTATGTGGAAGTTGTTTGTTAGGATACTAAGTGTGTGCTTGGAATCATATTCCTTAAACAACCACGAGCTACTTGGATTTAAAGCATTACTTAAGTTTAGTATGCTTAAAAATGATGTGTACAAGGAATTTTGATTTTAAAAGTAGCCTCCATGAGAATTTATGTTTATATATTTTCCTTTTATTCTTGTGTAGGAAAATATTAAACGCCATAAAGAGGATGTCATGGCTAAGTTAATTTATGAAGGAATGACTCTAACTACTACCATGAAACTTAAGCTAGAGAGATAAACGAGCAAGAGTGTGTGTGCCAAGGAGAAAACATTAAAATCTGCGTGGGAGGTGGGTGTAGTGTAGGATATGCTTAAAGAAAAATAAAGTAGTATATTACATTGGAAATTGTCTTGTCAACCGCCAACAAGTGAGAAAGAATTAGCTCTTAAACCTAAGGATACTTCACTCGAAGAGAAACCGAAACTAAGCAAAAAAAATGAAGCAAATAGAAGTATGACAAAATTTCAATGTTCATGAGTTCAAAGTTCTCCAATTTTAAGTATTCAGTATCCTTAAATACATTAAGTAACGAAGCATCTAGTTCAGAACCTAAACCAGATGATGGATCAATCTAGGTTGTCGATGAAGATATAAGGTTCAAAAGTAATCTACTTAGTAATATTTATCTGAATGTTTACTTGTTTATGTTTTTAAATTTTAAACTCAAGTGTTGGACGTCATTGGTCAAGTAATCGTTTAGTTTGATAAGACCTTGTTTTAGTGACTTTTATTAGACGCACGTATTGAATATATTAAATACTGACAAAATGTATTATGTGATACTGCTTTTTAGTCTTTAAAAAGTTATCTTGCACTGAAAGTAACTTACTTGATAGTAATTTTTCAGTTTCTAAAAGATATAACAATAACATGACATCCAAGACTACATTCCAGTCATTAACATCATGATATTAGAGACTAACTTCTAGTTCCTAAAACATAGTATCAAATATTAATTTTCAGTCTTTGATATAATGATATCAAATACTGATTTTTAGTCACAGACATATGGTATTCGAGACTGAAATTACATTGTATTGAAGTATACATTAAGAACTGAATTTAAGTGTTTTAAAAAATGATTTTCAGTCCTTAAAAAACATGGTATCCATGACTGATTTTCAGTCTCGGGAAAAGTATATTTGAGACTGAAACAATCTGATATTGGTAGATAAATTAAGGACTAAATTCTTATGTTATGAGGACTGAATGTCAATCTCAATTGGAGCCAAACGACTAGTATTGATTTTCAGTTACGATAACCATTCGGGACTGACTTCTAAGTATCAAGGACTGATTTTTTAGTCCTTGATGGCCTCTTTTCTTTGAGTGATATTATCAATAATACAACCCCAAGTCCATAGCTACATGTTAATTGCTCTAACTACTTTTTCATTTGCCTTACTTTCACTAATTACGTGTTTATTATCTGTAAATTTTGTTTTACAAAACTAACCACTTTTTAAGATCAAGCTAATCAATGAGATTAACTATCAGGAGTCTATGTGTGCTTGGAAGATATCCGGTATCTAACTAACGTATATTATACTGGGACGGCTGCACTTGCCCACATGCATAGTATTTGTAGAAAGTAGGTTATCGTTTAGATATATACGAAAAATGAGCACCAATTTTTGGACAAAGTTGCCTAGCATACAGAGATTTGAAAAATGATTAAGGTCATTGGTTTAGTTCACAAGTTTTATTTTTTATTTTATAAGACATCAAACACGCCCCCATATCTCACTAAAATTTCATTAGTTTATGAATTTTTTCCTCTCAAACGAATTGTTCCCTCCTTTGGCTAAACCTGAAAGTTTCTTTCACCAAAGCTGCAGAAACAAACCTAAGGAAAACAATCCGAACTAGACAACATGTGGACAACAGAAAAGTTGTCGATTTTCATAGGCCTTGGGCTTGGTTCCTTGAAATCACTCAATCTCAGTCTACTAGCAAAATGGTGGTGGCGCTTCAAGTCTGAGGCACATCCGATATGGCAACAAGTAATAGGCAACATACATGCCTCTAATCGGCTGGATTCCTTCTTTCCGTCACGTGGGAACTATGGTTGTGTGTAGACCTTAAAACACTCATTGTTGACTCGGATGGTGCTTGGAAATGGTTGGGTGGGGATCAAGGGTTTTTCACAGTGAAGTCAATACGTACCCTGCTATCAAAATCAAACGCCCCTATCTCATCATAACACCTTCTTCCCCAGTGTAAAATAACTCCTCAAAAAGTTAACATATTAGTCTGGTAGGCTGAAATAGAACGAATTCCCACAAGGTGTGCTTTGACTAGACGAAACATCAATGTTGGCACGGAACTTTGCCCGCTTTGTTTGCAACTACCAGAGACAGTCGAGCATCTCTTTATTTTGTGCTATTATGCAGCCACCCTATGAAGTCTAATCAGCTCAATGGTGTCACATTCCCCAAGTCTATGCTTTTTCCATTAGTGACATTGTCCGGCTACTAAGAAGGGAAAATACAACCAACAAAAAAGTTGTTGCATTAAAAGGGGTCATCCTCACTTCGTTTTGGTGTATATGGATTATGAGAAACGATGCAATTTTCAAAAACAAACGACCTGCTATCTCGACACTCTTGAAGAATGTCAAGAACAACAGCTACTTCTAGGTTAAAAACAAATCAAAGATCCAGCCTCTGGACTGGGAAATTTGGTGTAAGTTCGTGTTGTAATATACTTGTCCTGAGCATTGTTCAAGTCCTATTGTTAATCTTCTCTTATTGCCTAGTTATTGGCTGACAAGGAGGTTTTCTTTTTGTTGTTTTGCTTGAATAAATAAATTACTCTACCTTTCAAAAAAATTAACTTTTATTTTGTTTTTTGTAATTATTTAAAACTGAATTTTTTGGTTATTATAGTTCGGTGTGTTTGATTTCTAGCACTCGTTCATAGAACTTTGTGTTCAAAAATTTACTTATTTATCAAATTTATAATTTATCTCATTGCTAAACTAATTATTATTAATCATATTTACATGATTTGTAACCCGATTCTGTCTGTCTTACTATTGATATTAATTTTAATGTTAACTTTTCGTTGCGTGAACAATTATATATTTAATTATTACAGTTATCACCGTTTTGATTTAAATTAAAATCTAAAGATGTCACTGAAATTTAACAAGGTATTTGTACCAAACTTAGCGCGTTAATTACCAGAAATACTAAATGACACCAAGAAGAGACTATTGTTTGGGAATAGTTGGTAGAAGGTAAAGTATTTTTTCACAAACCAATCTAACGAATTGCTACCGCTAAAGGTTGGAAGGAACAATTTTGGTTTGAGTAGTTTGTTGTCAAAAGTGGGTGATGGTTGAATTTTGGTTGGATCTTTGGGAACAATCCCCCCCCCCTAAAAAAATTTGTTTTTAGGACAGAGAGAATGAGGTAGGTTCGTTTTTTGTTTAGGCATTAATTGGGAGGTGAGGGTTTCAAAACATCAAAACACTGGATGTTTTCTTTGGCAGCCTGTGAAAACACTGGATGTTTTCTTTGGCAGCCTGTGACATGGGCTTTGTTAAGGGCGGCGAGGACGAGTTCTTCGGAGTTGTCATTACAAGAAGGGATTACGTACGTCAGTAAAAGCACGTATCTTAAACGATCAGTCTCTAAGAACAATAGAAGAAGACTAGAGGGTTTAGACAATTTTCTTATAATTTTTATTCCGAAACTTAAAGGAGTTTTTTTCTTAAATTGGTGTAGATACAAAAAATATTTATCATATTAGTGTATTTAAAAAAATATTTACTGATATGGGTACTTTTCAACTTATCTTTCTTATTTTTAAACTTTTAATAGAAAAAAGATATAACCATGACATTTCCTCCCCTATTCGACGACCATCTCAATCCCTCTCCTACAATTTCAAAGCATGTGCCACTGCCGGTGATTTCGAAGCGGACATGGTTGCCTCTGAATGCTGATAATTAGCACTCAATCGTGTTTAAAACTGTAACAGCCCAGTGTAACTGGGCCATGATATTGTCCGCTTTGGCGGTCAGAACACCCTCAGGCGCCGCTCCTCACGGTTTTAAAACGCGTCATGGTAGGGAAGGTTTCCACCCCCTTATAAGGCGGGCTTTGTTCTCTCTCCCAACCGATGTGGGATGTTAAAAAACAATCACCACTGTCGTTTGTGTTTGAATCATAGCAAATCAGATTGTTCTATTCAATTCTTTGATTTACCATGTTGTTAAACCAACCATTGACACATTTAATTCCGATTGAGATAGTTTGCTCCAATTTAAATAAGCGTTTGAGATGTTTACTTTAATTCTTAATTTAAACCAATGAGATATTAAATTCTGATTCAAAACTAATGAACTCTACTATTACAAGCTTTTTCAATGATGTTTTTCAAGGATGTCATGATCTTTAGCTTAGGGGCTATTTGGCAAACTCTGAATCATTAAGTGTTGAATGGTTAAGACTTAAGAGGTCTGAACCATTAAGAGGCTCTGTCAATGAAAGAGATGTTGGGGTAAAACTTCAGATGTTAGTAAGTGTGATACATGCTCCGTTCAGTTTCATCCAGCATCTTTCTATCTCTTAACCATTTAACACTTAACTAAACCATTCAGAAGTTCTTTTTCTATGAAACAAACGCTCTGAATGTTGAATCTGAATGACTATACACTGAACTGAACCATTAAAAGGGGAACCAAACAGCCCCTTAGTTCCTTGAGTTATCATGATCTGTGTCGCTCAATTTTTGGGTAATTATTCAGGATGAATTAGGCTAATGAAATACGAGACATGATTCAGATGGGGGATTATAATATGATGTCTCGTTGAACCTCAAGATGAGACTGAAAGTGGAACTATTGGAAAATTATTGTTTATTAATGAGTTTTTCCATATTTTATTTTTTGTTTTGAAATATTTTTGTTTGAAATTTTTTAAAATGAAAAGCTAAATTTGCAGCAGTTTTACGAAATTGTGTTTTCTAAAAGGGATAACGATTAAACAATGTTTTTGCTTCATTATATGTTTTCTAAATTTATTTTTGGTTGAAAAGAAGTAAAATAAACTATAGATTTGGTAAAAATAAAAGTGATAAAGAAAACTACCCATATTAGTAATAATGTTTAAAATACACCAAAATAATAAATATTTTTTTATAAATACACTAGTTTGGGAAAAAACTCAAAACTTAAAGTATTTATAGGAAGCTAATAACTTAAAGAACAAGAAGTAAATATTTTAAAACTACTAGGAAATTCAATTAACAAAAATAAAGAAAGCAAACGGTCTCCTTATTATTTTGTGAGATTTTATCCCATAAATTTGTTGAGTTTTTGGATCTTCATGTTGGGCTGTTTCATTTGGGCCAAAGGGCCTATTATGCATAGTTTGGTTAGAAATTGTTATGGTTGTGGGCTTGTGGCCAACTTATATACCAGCTGTGGGAGTTTTCTATTAGTTAATCAATCCAAAAATGTATGATAACATTTCAATATTTCATGATATGCCATTGTTTTAAAAGGTGTTTGACAAATGCTTAAGTCTTATACTAAAAAAACACACTTGTTCTTCATGTGACAATTTTTAAGATTTGCATTTCTTCTCGTGGACAAAAAAGATTTGTCATCATGCATGCATTGAATTAAAAAGCAATCAATTTACATTTAGTTGTGTAAATGCAATATCAAACAGTGGTAACATCAAAACCTACATCTATACCTTATTTCAGCAATCTTTTTGCTAAACTTATTCTTTAAGGTCTTTATAACATAGTATTTTGTTCTTCATTTGTGTTCAAGTACATCCTCTAGCTCCAAATCCTACCTTTCGTCCAGCAACGTCATACACAACCGTGAGCGACTTTTGTTGAGTATTTCCAAAAATGGCAATATCAGAATCGTCCCCATTTGCGGCAAAAGCTAAGCACACTTGACTAGCACCATTTGCAAGCAAAATCCCTTGTGGTGCAATATCCACATTTGTATTTCCATCCCAAAACACACTTACCTTTGGTATTGTAATTGTGGTAAACTTACTTAGATCATAACATGTATCAAGTATAGACAATGGTTTAGTTAACGGGTATTTCTTCATTTGAGCTCTAAACGCCGTACTGAGAGCCGAGTAGGCCGTAGGAGGGAGCCTAGTGATCACTGTTCCCGAGTCTATGATCAAACCAGATGTTTGAAACACAGTTGGACTTATGGATAGTTTGGTCCCACCAACGGTTATAGCCTTCAAAGTCAGGTAATAGAAAGAACCTCCTTGTGAGGTCGAGAAAGGCGTGTACTTCACACCACGAGCAACTCCACCACTTCCAAAATTTAGGTAACCTGTAGAACTAGAGCTCGACGGAAGACAATAAGAGAAAACTTTTTTGTACTTGTTAGCTGTTTGTGACACGATAGATAGCGTGTCACGACCGAGTCCTAATAGTCCTGCAGCACCGCCAAAGAGTCCTTGGTTGTTTTGACCGCAACCAAAATAGAAACCATTAACCACATCTTTTGGTGTTAGTGTAAGTTTTTCTTTTCCAAAAAATCCAACCGAAAAAGATTGGTCACCATATTGAATACCATATACGCATGTCGATGTGCTACAACCGGGTGTGTTTCCAGTGGCGGAAACGAGCTCTGAGCACTCGGTTGAAGCGCATGAAATGTTGGAGTAAGTGGTTGATGTAGAGGGTGTGAATATGGGTTCTCGTTGGTTGTAGCATTGTCTTGCACATGGTTGGCACTGGGTCCAAGTTAAGTCACTTCCTGTGTCGAAAATGAGCGAGAGTTTTTTAGTCGGGGTGCCTAACCCAACTGTCACAATGTAGTTACCAGAACCGACTGTGCTACCGGATTTCGCGGGGATGGAGGCTTTAGAGCCCAATGTGTCTTTTTTACCTGTGTTGATAGCTAACCTAGACCTGATTGAGTCAACTCTAGATTGGTCATGTGTGAAAATTTCTTCCACTGTCAAGGGTTTAACCGTGTCTGTATTAAGTGTTGAGCATGGTCCATGTTTGTGAACTACTTCAAGTGATCCTCTTCTCTTGTTACCTATTTCACATGTATAGATCTTATTTAGTACATATTCAATGTGTGATATAAATTTAATTCATTGTTAGCGACGTAATATTTATTTAGAGGTCTGAACCATTAAGTGTTGAATCAGTAAGATGTTTGAACTATTAAGAGCTAGTGTTACACTGCTGCTTAACTATTTAAAGACAAATGTCTTGCCAATTCAGATAAAAGCTCTTAATCATTCAGACTTAGTATAATGTTTAACCATTTTAAGAAAAATCAAAGGGGATACCAAAGCTTAAAATATTTTGAGAAAAATCATTTGAAACTTTCAAATGGAAGTCTAAATTAGATCTATCATTAATGATTATATAGTATGGTTGATGATGAATAGGTATTAGATCAAATGTGATTAGACATTGGGTTATTGGATTTAGACATTTTTAACTTTTGGTCATTGGTCGTTCATACTTCAAAGTATCATTTTGACCAATATAACTCCTAACTAAACACTTTGGTGTTCATATCACCAAAAATTAACTAAACCACTAACATCGTTATGTCTTTGCTGATTTGCCACATAAGAAGAGATAAGACATGTCATTGTGTCAAATCAACAAAAACATAACATCGTTGGTGGTTTTGTTAACTTTTGGTGATACGGACACAATAAAGTTTTTTGTTGGGAGTTATATTGGTAAAAGTGATACTTGGCCGTAACAGCGGTAATGACCAATAGTAAGAGTGCTTAAATCCAATAACACTATTACATTTGAGTAGTTGACTAGTTTGTGTAAAATAAATATGGTTATTATATATATAACCATCTTTTATAACTTTAATAGCTTACATAGTTAATACAACATATACAATGACACACATAATCGGGTTTAACTATATGCAAAGTTAGACACCAGTCATCTCAATAGGCAAAGTTGTTTGTCTTTTAAAGATAATATTGTGAACGGAATAAAAAGTTAAAAATGCTATAATTATTTCTAAAATAATTTATTATATCGAATGCCTTTTGAATGTCAAATAATGTGTACATGCTAATTTATTTTACTAAAAAATATATGACAACAAATTATGATAAAAAGTTAATTATGTTTGCAAGGTAACCCAAAACCATGTAAGCACTATTATAGTCTATTAGTGAGATATTATATAGAACTAAGCACCGATTAACTTAGATACCAACAAAAAAAACAACCAAACACAAAAAACACTTGATTATTAATTAATTATATTATATTTTATATATGAATAAAGGAAGGCCCCTTTCCATGTGAACCTTCGATATAACTAACATACAAAACAAAAAACATTTTTGTCATATGTGACTAGTGACAATACATTATTACCCATGTGTTTATGATATCTTTTGTTATATAATTTCTTACTTATTTATTTGGCATGTCGTTAAATTACAATCACTATGAACAAGGATATTTTCATGTGAAGTGAATAACTGAATATATTATTTTAAATTAGATTCGTACATGTATATTACATATGGTTTAGTTTTTATAGGTTTTAACTAAATTTAGATATTAAATTTATTTTTAACATATCTCCTATATATTAAATTGATTAGGATATTTTCAAATATTTTTCTAGCAAAAATCATATGCTAAAATAAATAAGATTTACGAAAGACACTAGTTAAGCTTGTGATAATAAATTAATAACAACATTATAACTAAGACCAAAATTAAAGATCGAAAATTGGAATTAAGAGGAAAAGCGCGCGAAAGAAATTGAAAGGACGAAATTCAACAACGCCAAATTGTTTTAAAACAATGTTATCAACTTTTTTAATAAACGTGATTTTTATATGATATATATATATGTAGTATTTTTGTTTTTGAACGACGGGTAAAATTTAATTAAGGACTAACAAGAAGCTAGCTAGAGAATGTTATAAATCACAACCGATGCATACAATTAAAAATACGATATCTAGAATAGAGGAATTTAATTATTTTCCTTAAGTTGACCAAAAGTGTTGGTGTGTAAATATAGTTTTAAAAAAATGACTACTTTTTGTTATTAGATCACATTTAAATTAGTTATAATATAATGGTACAACATATTAACATTACAAATTTACAAATCATTCATTACAACGATGAGTAAAGGACACTTAATTAATAATGAAAATAAACACGACTAGAATTATTGATAGACACTATAATAATGAACATCAACCATAACAAAGATATCTAACTACTTTAGATTTATTTAATTCTTTATTTTAATCAAATTTCTTATCGGAATAATGGTTTGTGAAATTAAAACCCCACGAAACCTTCCGATGAAACTTCTCTTGTAATAACTCGATAGATTCAATTTTTTTTTCGCTACAATCTTGTATTCCTTAAAGAATGAGCTACTAATCTTTCAAAATTAAATATAGATAACCTAAATAGTAACAAACCAAATAAATTATAATAAGATAATAAGGTGACAGATAAACAGACAGCAATATTTTCAACTATTTAGTAAACTACTTTTTTGAAGATGATTTTGTTAAAATAAAAGCTTTAACAAGAAGAAACTATGAAAGTGTTATTAGATAAGATTTTGGTAAGTTAATAATAATAATAATAATAATAATAATAATAATAATAATAATAATAATAATAATAATCTACCTATTCTAATAATTGAGTAACACATCCACATGTCATCATTTTAGCTATTCCACATAGGATTTTGCTTAGGTGTCATGTTCTAAATTAATTTGATGGAGATTTTTTAAACGGGTCATGGTATACTCCATATTCGAAATAACCCGATATGTTTAAATTAAAAATTCACAAATTATCATCAATTATCTCCTAACCCAATATGTTCAAATACAAAATTGACCAATTATCATGATTTATATCTTAACCCGATATGTACCAAGTATCATGAATTATCTCTTAACCTGATATGTTCAAATAAAAAACTTATCAATTATTATGATTTATCATAACCCGATATGTTCAAATTAAAGTTTTACCAATTATCATTAATTATCTCATAACTCATATGTTCAAATAAATAAATTAACAATTATCATGAATTATCTCCTAACCCGATATGTTCCAATAAAAATTTACCAACTATTATAAATCATATCATTTATTGTAACATATGATTTTTTATATGAATATATTTGTAGATATTCAAATCGATTTAATAAGAGAGATGTTAAAAATAAATATGATATGTAAATTGAGTTAAAACCTAAAACTAAAATCCGTGTAGTACACGGGTACTAATCTAGTAAATATAATAATAAATAATAATATTGTTATTAATAAAAGTGTGGACACATTGTGACATCCAATAATCTCTAGTGGTGGTTGCTTGATTACCTATCTACGGGTCCATTTATTTTCTTCCATTTGTTGCAAAAAGAGACTTTGAAAGAGACTTACAATGTTTATTTGAAAAGTAAAATTGTATTCCACTATTTCATCAATCAATGTTCATAAAACAAAATGGTTTATAAATCTTTTAGTTTGTTTTAAGACCATGTTACAAAAAAAATATTATTTAAAGATGTGTAATATTAAGTATATCATTCATGTTAAATAAGATATTTAATCATCCTTATCTACTTATAAAAAAAGTCTAAGTTACATATTACACCCTTTATGTTTATGTTTAATTCAGAAAAAAAAATCCATGCTTATTATGGATGTGGTGGTGGTATACTGGTATGTGGTGCTGAGGTGACTCAGTGATGATGTTGTTGGTGCAGTTAGGCTATTGTCATGGAGGTGGTTGTTATGTGGTGGTCTTGGTGATGGTTTTTGAAGTAGAACTTCGTGTGGTGACCGATTGATGGTGGTGGCAGCGTGAAGAGCAATGGTAGTGACATAAAAAAAATGATGGTAGTGGAAAATGAGTACCAGAAACACTTAATAGAATTACAAATTTACCCATCATATGGGTCCATTGACCAACTTTAACGTTGAAAATAAAATTAACATGGATTGACCTAAGGACATAACATGTAACCTTTTATAAACATTAAGGATTCTTCTTGAAATTTTTAAAAGCAGAGGATGATTTCCGAAAAAAACGTGTAAACATAAAGAACATAATATGTAATTTAGCCTGAAAGGAAACAATCATGCTTATTATAGTATTCTTATATTGAAAGGCATGATCATATAAAGCTTCTAAAACCCATTAGTTATTATTTAAGACTAAAACTAGATATGAGACCGGATCGTGCGTTGCAGCGGTCAGGTTACGTGGTCGGATCTTGTGTTTGTGACTTCATCACATGCGTTAATAAAAAAAGTTTCATGTCTCGGACCTCACGGCACAAAGCCATAGTCTGTCACATATTAAAAGGCGACGAAATATGAAAAGTTAGGAGTCAGTACGATAACCAGTCAAATCCGGAATATGAAAGTCGTACTATATGTCAAAGTATAGTAAGAGATCAAAATCGAAAGTTAGAATAAAATCGTTAATATATCAAAGTTAGAATAAATTTAGATTGCCACGTGACAACACGTGGTTGGTCCACGTGACTCCACATTAGTGGCCGTATCCCCACCAACCTTCCTAATTATAAAGGTTATAAATATAAATACGCTATAAATTGTTGCCAAGTGAAAGGCATATTCATATTAGCGGTTTCATGTGAGTCTGGGATTATTACTGAGAATAGTTGGGAATATTTTGAATTTTTTTAACAAGAATATACTTGATGTAAATTGTGAATACTTAAAGGGTTGGCCTTGCTTAATTTTTCATAATATGATTTTAGATGATACATGGTTGGTGATTTGCCAAGACTATATATATGAAGAACTTGATCACACTCATATAGAGAGATAACCGAAGAAAAAAGACAAGCAAGTTGAATGTAGCTACGCAACGAAGAACTGCATAATAATCTAAAAGCATATTTGAACGAACATCTATTGATCAATCATGAAGAATGAAAACCAATAGTTTATATCATCTTAATAGTTCGGTCCCTATGTTTTTTATTCTTAACACAAATGTTACTGAACCCTAAATCCGTCCAATTTTTCGTTAATCATTCTGTATGCGCCCCGCACGTAAGGGGTAAAAAAAACATATCCCTTTGCATTTTTGCCCCTCATATGCAGGGCACGTGGGGATAAGATAATGGAAAAGTGGATGGATGGAATTAGAGTTCAAAAGTGTTTGTGTTAAATAAAAATCTTAGAGATCAAAATTGTTAAGATAAAAAAAAACATGTTAAATATATCAAAATATAATGACCGAAACTATAGTTTACTATCAAAGCATAATGATCAAAACTATAGTTTACTGTTTGTTTATTAATATTGATGTTTTTATAATTTTTTTATTAAATTATTAAATTTATGCTTATTTTTTCAAAATAAAAATAAAAATAAAAATAAAAATAATTATTTTTTTATACCTCTATCATTCTTTTTCTCATTCCCACTCAAGGGTAACACTTTTCTCCTACAAGTCACTCATTCACACTCACCACAAGATAAAATGTTATGGGTTCACGATTGTTGTGTTATATCTTCAATTATGTAATTATTATTTGATATAATTTAAAAAACCACATTTTGTTATTTTCAAATCAAATCATCCTTTAAATGGATACACAAACACTTTAAAATTATTAAAAAAATCAAAAAAAGTTACATATGAGTTATAATCAAACAGTAACCTACCTTAAGACTATATTTTTGAAATACTTTTTTTAGAATGACGGATGAGTTATTAGAAGTTAGTATTACTAAATTACATTGTCTGAATTTCAACTCAGAACCTTAAAAAAGTCTTTTACCACCCTAAATCATTAACCCTAGAGATCATCTGCATTTTTTCAAATAGTTATCACCATATCTATGTGCATACACAAAGTTACAAACGAAATCTATTAGCTTAGGAGCAAATTCTCACACATCTATCTACCCATATAAACAAAGCTTTAATAATCCAACCACCAATAATAATTAGCATTGTTAATATGATTAATATGATTAATTATAGATTTAACTTAATTGTATTTTCAATGACAAAAACAATATAACTCACAAACATCAATTTATATCAATTTATACGTTATTTGGCAGAATCTGAATCATTAAATAAGATGCTAGTTTAAAATATTAAAATCCAATTTAGAGGCTATTAATTTGGTACAGTCTGAATTATTAAAAATTGAATGATTAAAAGGTCTGAACCATTAAGAGACTCTATCAATAGAAGAGATGTTAAGGTAAAATTTCATATGAGGATAAAATTGATATATGCTTCATTCATCATCTCTATCCTTAATAATTCAGCATTTAACTTAACAATTCAGCACTTAACTGAACTATTCAGATGTTTTTTATCATAAAAAATACTATGAACTATGAATAATTAAACACTAAACTAAACTATTAAGAGTAAGAGGTGAAACAAACAACAAAGTAACTAACCTGGAATTGAGGGGCTACAAACAGATGATGGTAAAATTGAGGTTAGTTGCAGAGTATGATAATGGTGAGTTTGTTCCAATGGAAGTTGTTTTATTGCAGTAGCTAAAACGAAGCAACAAGAAACAAGAAAGATGAGAGAATTGGATGACGTCATTCTCCTCTTTCAAAAACTAATAATATTATGCTTCTCATATTCTCTTGCTCACCTTTATTTATAGCAATTAATTAATTACTACGTCATATTTTCAAACTCCCAACCTCTTTTAATTTATAAGGTTTAATTATACTAAACACTTATCCGGAAATATAAAAATATTAATGAGGATGTGTAAGAGAGTTGAACAATAGGGGCGGAAAACTACCTTATAAGATTTAATTGATAAATTAGATTTTAATAACTTGAAAACTTTTGTTTATTGGTGGATGTTATTTCAACTTTTGAAATCTCTTGTGTCAATCTAACTTATAAGTTGTAACTATTTTTCATTCAATGTAACATTATTAAACTTAGCTTAACGCTGTTAAGTTTTGTTCAAATTTTAAACTGATGTTTAAGGATTTTGACTGGGATGAGGATACGAGTCAATTGATGTAAAACTTACATTGAATCGTTGCTTCAAATGAGACATTTTTAACATCCGATCAAATCACTGTTAGGTTTAAACACCCGGTTGAAGAGCGTTTCGTCGTTTGAAGCACAAGTTCAAGGTAAGTTTTATATCAACTGACTTGTATTCTCTTCCTGATTAACAGCCCTAAACATCATTTTGAAATTCGAAAAAAACTTAATAGTGTTAGGTTAACTTTAACGTTAGACCATTGTAGGAAAAATAGTTATAAGTTGAAACTGGCATAAGAAATATCGTAAGTTAAGATTAATATTAATCAATAACTTAAAATTAAGATTATTAAAATTCAATAATCATTAATTAATGGTATCATTTTGATAGTAGTTAAAATAACCCTCAACTAATATGGAGATGTACCTAATTGTACAAAGTGGTGCAACTTTAAGACAAGAATTTTTGGTTACCTTTCAACCATTCACATCGCATCCACTAGGATAAAACGCATCATGTGGATATTTATATACTTCTACATTCACACACATATGTAGCATATTTAAATGAGCACCACTTTAAATTTTATCAATAGCTGCCTCAATTTTATTGTATACTAGGTTTAATATCAGTGTATTACACACGAGTTAAATAATAATATTCATAAAAAATTCATAACCATTGTATTTAAGTATTTATAAATTTTTAATATTTAAGATTTTTTTCCATCAACTATGCATAGTCAGAAATTTTCTCTCTCAATATTCCTATTATAGATTAAATATTTCTCCCCAAAAATTACCCCTTAAAACCTTAAATTATTAGATAGATTTCATTTTAAAATAATTCTATATTGAAAAGCTACATGCTTTAATATTAACTTACAATATAAAATAAAAAATAAAAAAGCCCATTATAGACTATTTTCTAGGGATGATAACGAGGCGGGTATGGGACGGGTATAGGTAATCTCATACCCGTACCCGTTTAGAAATGAGTGTCCCATTCTCGTTCCCATACCCGTCGGGTATATGTCGGGTATTTACCCGTCGTATATTGGGCATACCCGCGGGTAATCGACTATACCCATTAATAACATAAAACTTACCCGTCGGGTATATAAATTGCATCATAATATCAAAATCAAATGACACATAAAATTACCATTACATCATATTTAATAATACCATAGTTGATAAAGAAATTAGAATTATAAAACGTGAGACGTAATATATATATATATATATATATATATATATATATATTAGTTAACGATATATTTAACTAACATAAAATAAAAACAAATAAGCAAACATAATATATAATAAAAATATTAACTTATTTTTGGGTATGTTAACGGGTAAACGGGTAAACGGGTATGACTAATCGGATAATCGGGTCGGGTAAACGGGTATAACAAGCAATCCCATACCCGTCCCATACCCGCGAAATTTTTATTTTTTAATCCCATACCCGACCCCATACCCGTTTACCCGACCCTGTACCCGTCCCAAATGTCTCGGGTTTCGGGTTTCCCCATCGGGTACGGGTTTGATTGCCATCCCTACTATTTTCAGTTTACCCGTATATTATTTTATGTGATAGTAAGCATTTCATTATCTCAGTCCTTGATTTAAAGAGGAATCATGCTAAAGTACTAAACGTGAGAAACATGTTTGTGTGGACTTTACGGGAGTGTCCCTCTTGATTGCGATCAGGCACAATGGATTTGTTGCACGACAGGCGGCGTCAAAGAAGGAATCATGCAAAATTACTAAACACGAGAAAGCTTGTCGATCTGGATAATCAACACGTTTTTACCCCATTAGCATTTGATACGTTTGGCTTCCTAGCCACTAGGGCAGTGAACTTCTTGACCAGGGTTCAACAGGTCATTCATAGAAATGTTTCGACCCCTAAGGGCCAAGGTTTTGTCTTCAGTAGGCCAGGTTTTACGATTCAAAAGGAGGTGGTGGCGCAACTTGTTGCCCGTTTACCTGTCATCTTATTAAAAATTCCTTAGTGCTTGGTGTTTAATATTAAGTATACACTATTAATATTTTATTGTCATATCATTGACCAATAGATTATCATATCAATGACCAATATCATTTCCTAAAGTTTCCACCCAAAGTTCACTACCATTTCATCTAATTGTGCACCCATGTGTTCCATTAACAAGTGCATATCATCTTTTTAGTTGAATCTAACTTGTCTTTACTTTTAAATCCTAATTATTAGATATTATGTATAAATAATGTCAAATATCTAATAGATGGTTGGTAAGGATGATTATATATTGCATATTGGATGTTGTTGGATTTGGATATTGCTTGTTGTCCCACGTAGGAGTAGAGACAAAACAATTTCTAGTTTATATGTATAAACCATCAAGCCTTATTTAAAGTTCTTGTGTTTTCTTTACTCTAACTCCTACTCGCACGCAGTGGGGTGCAGAAAACGGGTTCGAGGTTGAAAGTTCTTCAAAGTCTTGCGACGCCCGCGCGACCTCCGGAGACAAATGCAGCTCCGAAAAACCGAGGCTGGCTGTTGTAACAAAACATAGCAACAACATCAATCTGATCATCTTTCGTGCACAGCATCTCCTCCTTAGGTCTGGCAGTACGCTGCTTTTGTCTGATGTACCCTGGGAACAAACGACGAATCTATTTAAGGGAATTGTGTCAAACACAAGCTCGGAATCGTTCTTTCTTTATTTCTGTTTGCGGGGCTCTTGCACTTTTCTCTTCGGAAGCATTGTTGTTTATGTTTCCTCTTTATTATTCTGTAAGATATATATAACAAACTTAAACAGATTTTATTAACAGATTCTGGTTTCTTTTCTGAATGGCAGACCAGTCTCAATCGATGAACACTCAGCCAATCCAGACTTCTGGTGTCTTTGCAATGAGTGCAGTCATGACCTTTTGTCTTGTTGTTACCACCATGATGGTTGCACCTTTACCGAACGCTGTTAACTATGTTGAGAAACCAAAAAGTTTACTCGTGTGAACTTCGGTAACAAAAGATGTTGTTTTATTTGACAACGTTGAACCTAGCAAGGTTCTTGACTGAAACTGCTCCCCTAGTAACCGAAGGGGAAATGGATGCTCAAACTATGAACTCAGTTCAGGCTTGGAATCATTCTGATTTCTTATGTCGAAACTATGTGCTTAACGGCATGGTGGATGCATTATATAATGTGTATTGCAAATCCAAGCTGCCAAAGAATTATAGGAGTCTTTGGAATACAAATACAAAACAGAATATGTGGGAACAAAGAAATTTGTTGTGGCCAAATTCTTGGAGTTTAAAATGAATGATTCTAAAAATTTTATGAGTGAAGTCCAGGAATTGCTGATTGTTCTTCATGATATTCATGTAGAGGGAATGATACTCAGCGAGACATTTCAAGTTGTAGCCATCATTGAGAAATTGCCACCAAATTGGGTTGATTTAAAAAATTATTTAAAGCATAAGGGAAAGTAAATGACCATCAAGATCTTGTGGTTCGTCTTCGTATTGAAGAAGACAACAAAACTGCTCAAAAGAAGAGTGTTGTTCCCGAGTTGACAAAAGATAATGTTGTTGAACATGGCCAAGTTGTCAAGTATAACAAAACCAAAGGTCGGGCTAGGAAGAAAGCAAATTGGAAAGGCATTACCTTGGACCTAAAGGTGGTGTTGTGAAAAAGAAATTTCAAGGGAGTTGTTACTATTGTAACAAGCCAGGTCATCGAGCCAATAAATGTAGGCTACCAAAGAAAGAGACTCCTCGGCAAGCCAACATGGTTGATGAAGTTGACAACCTTGTGGCTATGGTCTCCGATATCACTATGATGATTAGTGAGGTTAATTTGGTTTGGTCAAATACCATAGAACGGTGGGTTGATACCGGGGGCTAAACATAAAGAGGTTACTAATGAAGAGGTTACTAATGAAGAGGATACTAATGAAGAGATTAATTTGCTGACGAAAACCTCTTCAATACTTTTAAAAGATGTTACTAATGAAGAGAAGCTGTTTATGGGAAATTCTGCTACTGTCGATGTTAAAGGCAAGGGAATTAAAAGTCTGAAAATGACTTCGGGAAAAGAGCTCACTTTGACTAATGTGTTGTATGTTTAGAGATTTGTAAGAATCTTGTTTCGGGTTGGAAGTTGAACAAGTTTGGTTTTAAACTTGTGTTTGAGTCTGATAAGGTCTTATTGACCAAAAATGGTATGTATGTTGGAAAGGGCTATTTCATCAATGGTATGTTCAAACTGAATGTAATTGTCTTTAATGAAATTAACAAGACGGGTACTAGTTCTACTTACTTGCTTGAGTTTTCAAATGTGTGGCATGGTAGACTAGGTCATGTTAACTTTAATTCCATTCGTCGTTTGATTAATTTAAATTGCATACCAACGTTCCATATAGACTCAAACCATAAATGTGAAACATGTGCTGAGGCAAAACAAATGAGAATGTCGTTGAAAACAATGGAACGAACCACCGAACCTCTCGATATGATTCACACCGATGTGTGTGACTTAAAAGCAATTCCCACTCGTGGTGGGAATAAGTACTTCATAACTTTTATTGATGACAGTACTAGATATTGTTATGTGTACTTGCTTAAAAGCAATGACAGGGCTATTGATAAGTTTATCTTGTTCAAAGTAAAAGTTGAGAATCAACTCAATCAGAAAATCAAAACAGTAAGGAGCGACCATTGTGGTGAGTATGTTTCACCATTTGCTGATGTATGCGCAAAGAATGGAATCATACATGAACTCACGCCTCTTTACTCCCCACAATCGAATGGCATGGCGGAACGAAAGAACTGTACCTTGAAAGAAATGATGAACGCCATGATGATAAGTTCTAGTATAAGTTAGGACATTGGGGGAAGCACTTCTATCGGCAAATTATGTCCTGAACATGATACCAACTAAGGAAAAGGATGTAGCGCCTTATGAGTTATGCACGTGACTCAAACCCTTGTACAACACTTGCGCGTGTGGGGGTGTCTAGCTAAAGTAGTGGTGACACCACCGAAGCGCCTAGTAATAGGGACAAAAAACTGTGGATTGTGTATTTATAAGATACACTCATCCCGATGGTGCACTTCGTTTTCTTGTGCATGATTCTAAGAATCTTGGAATAAACAAGGACAATGTGACATCCCGCCGGGCGGCGAAAACACCAGCTGTTAAGAGAATTGGATATCAATAGTAAACAAAGCACACGGTAATTATTTATTAAGCCTAATAATGATTAACACGTTTGGAACATGAGTCTTAAATAGAAGCGACAAAATTTATAAAACAGAAACAATAACTGCAATTGTCCTTATTATTTAACTAGGTCCAAGGCAATCCTAAGTCTTGGCAAAGCAGCAAAATAATATCAAGCATCACTTGAAATATGTAAAAATAAAGTTAGCTATTTAAAGCTATTGAGTAAACCACAAATTGATACATAATAATATAGAAATCCGAGATCATCATAATATGCTGCGCAATCTTACATGCATAGCTATTTCATGTCATTCTCGACCATGACATCTTGAACACACATTGAAACCATCATTGTATAGTAACTTGTAACCATTTGTCATGAGGAACCAACTCATATTATTAATTAAATATAATCATTCTAGCAACCGTCACGTAACCATCTCGATATAATAGTTATCAATAGTTATTTAGCAACTCAAGGACATAGCATAACAACATAGCATAGCAACTTGTATCACCGTATAGCAACTTGTAACATTGAATAGTAAGTAGAAACATTGAATGGACGGGTTTAAATCACCTATTTTGAAATACATGTAAGTGGATTTGTCAAACCATTAGCACTAACATTGTACCGGTGAGATTACTAAGTAACAATACTACTTTAAACTACCACATAAGGATTGCATCTTGCCCGGAACAAGACTAACATATTTTATGATGTCTTTTGAAAAACAAATAGAAAATTGAAAACATTGTATAGTAATTAAACATATTTCAGCCCCAAAATGTAAAAGTAAAAAAGGGGAGTGATTTTACTCACCTTGAAATGCAAATAATATTGAATCAAAAGAAACGTTGCTAAAGAGAACTGAGGGTTGCCCAAATATTAGTACCACCTAATTAGTTGGGAAAACCCCTAACTTAAAATAAAACAATAGTAACAAGAATAAAAAATCCGAGATCTAAGGTTTCAGATTTGGGATTTAGGGTTTTAAATTACAATAAAGTACAAATTAGAAATTATGGTTTCGAAATACAAATTAGGAATTTAGGGTTTTCAAATACAGATTTGGGAATTAGGGTGTCAAATTACGAATTGGGATTTTGGTACGAAACGTAATAGTATTTTCATATTAAATATATTTTACAAGAATCTATTTTAGTTTATTGAAATAATATTTGCAATAATTACTTCAAAATATGTAACATTATTATTTATAAATATGTATTTAAAACTTATATGTTTTAAGCTTTAACATAATATTTAACTTAAAATATGTTATTTAGGTTATTTAGAAAATATAGATTTATGTTTAAAATGTGTAAAAATAAGAGAATTTAAGAAAAGTGGTTGTGCGACTCGAACCCACAACCTAACTGTCTACAACACAAGAACAAACCAGCAGACCAGAACACATTTTGTTAAACGAAATTGACTTTTAAAAGTTTTAACCTTTTTTAAACAACAACACCCATTTCCAATTCAAGCCCTAGAAACATAATCCATCAAATTGAATCTCTAAATGATAACCAACTCACAAATCAGGTTAGGGATTTTAATCTACATCGAATCACGATCATTTTGGTACAAAATACTTACTTGTTGGTGAAGGTTTGATACGGGTTTGAGTAGGATAGGAACTCGACTGATTTGGTCAAATTGTGTGAAATCTGGAGTGAAAGGGACAAAATTAATGGATTAGGGAGTTGTAGATGATCAAGGGGATGAGAATGAAACCAGAAAGTACCTGAATTGATCTCCGAAAAGTATAAATCGCTCAAGTCGCCGGAAAAAGTTTTATGGTCGGTTGTTTATGTAACTGAAGAGGGAAAAAGGGAGTTTTGGTGATTTAGAAATGTTAGTCGAGTAGTATAGGAAGTTTTGGAATGAATCAATCATCGTTTACGGGTCTAATTATGGCGATGGAATTTTCGGGTTTTGAATTGGAAACAATTCGTGCAAATTGAGCTGTTAAAACGCGTAACAAGGCGAGTAAAAGGTTCGAAATAGGTAGGGTGTGGTTTTTGGAAGGTTTAAGTGATTGAAATTGGTTGAAATCGTGCATAAAGGTGATCGTCGGAAATGGGGTTTTGGCCGGAAAATGTGCGCCGGAGTAGAGCCGGAAATACGGAAGTGGGGGCGCTTTGGTTTGGGTTAAAAATACAAATTACATGTTTAGCCCCTGCAATTTCAATTTGATATTATTTTGTTTTAACTTTTATTATGAGTTTCAAAGTTTACAACAACGGCCCAAACTTAATTTATAAATTACATTGGCTAACTCACTTAACCGAGCCGAAACGTAACGTTTATATAAATAGCGTTTTGAACGTTTGTATTACGTTTGACATTATATGATTATTTCGAGACTTGGATAGTTTTATTTTTAATAAACTTTATAAACACTCTTTTACAAAATTCTATTTTTATATATTTTAGTATTTAATTAGTAAAACGTCAGATAATAAATCGATTGTTATATATTAAAGACGAGAATGACGTAAGGCTCGACAATTTATATATATATATATATATATATATATATGTATATATATATTTTTAAATAACAAAGCGTTACTTTTTAAAGAAATAAATACGAATCCAATTTAAAAGATAAATACTTCGGGTTCGAGATGGGTATTCGAGTGCGGGTTCGGGGCAGATGTCACAGACAACATACTAGAATCAAAGATTGCATCATGGTTTGAACATATATTTCCGTGCTTGGGAAATAAAAACTGGGTCCATCACGACATACTGAAATTGAAGAAGTTACAACAAAAAATGAGGTGCAAATGGTGCACCTCAATTGTGACACTCTGCCCGGTGGCGGAAACACCGGGCTGTCAATGTGAATTGGATATCAATAGTACAAAGCACATGGCACACTAAAAGAATATTTTAATATTATTAAAGCATAAATGTGATGACATAAATGAGGAATAAATAGTCTTAAAAACAGTAACAAAATACGACAATTAATAACGTTTATTGTCATTTATTCTAAGTCCAAAAGCATCATAAGTGTCTCGAAAGCATAAACGTCTCAAACACCACCTGAAATATGAGTAAAATAAGTTAGTTAAAGAATTAGTTAGTGAGTAAAAAAAACAGTTAATATTACATAATATGAAATCTAAGATCATTATAAATATGTTTCGCAAGCTTATGTGCATAGCAATTTCATCATATTACTCAACCATGACCATAGAATCACATAGAAACAAGAATCATAGACCCCGCAGGGTAACCTTTAGCAACAGGTCATGAGAACCACTCATGTTACAATTAATGATAACAGTCGTTTCACCTTCAATTAACCATCTCGATGTACAAGTTATCAATAATTGTTTAAGCATCTAAGGGACATAGCAACGTAGCAACAAGTATCACAGTATAGTAACAGTAACCAACCTAAAAAATCAACCAAAGAATCACCGAGTTTAAATCACATATTTTGAAATACATGTAAGTGGGTTTGTCAAACCATTAGCGTTAATATCGTACCGTTGGAAATTACAAAATAATACAACTACTATTGACTACCACATAAGATTTCATCATGCTGCAGACAAGACTAAGACATTTAATGATCTCATTTGAAAAATAATAAAAAAGAAATGAAAAACCGTAGTATCATATCAAAACATATATTTCGGCCCCAAAAGCGAAATAGTAAAAAGGGGAGTGAGTTTACTCGCCTTGAAAAACAAATATATTCGAATCGTTATAAACGAAGCTATAACGAACCAAGGGTTGCCCAAATATTTGTATTTTACTTTAAATACTTGTACAAATTCAAAATACTTATAAATGCGTAACATTATAGTTTGTATATATATGTATTAAAACTTATGTTTTTAATCCTTAGAATATATATTTAACTTAAACATGTTATTTAGGTTACTAGAAAATATAGATTTAATGTTTAAAATAGTTAAAAATGAGTTTTAATGAAAAGGTGGGCAAGGGGACTATAACCGGACCAATATCTTCATAGCAAACACACTAACCATTGAACAAGATGCAACATATTTTAATCAACATGATTTAAATTGTTTTATTCTTTATTAAACAACAAAACCCGTTTTCAATTCAAGCCCTAGAACAAAGATCCATCCAATTTGATTCAACCTGCTAATCTAACCCAAATCAAATATAGGGCTTTTAATCTACTTCAAATCACGATCATTTTGATATAAGGAACCTACTTGTTATTGAAGATTTGATACGGATTTGAATAGGATTAGAACTCGACTGTTCTTGATGAAATTATGTGAAATCTGGAATGAAGAAGATGAAAATGATGGATTGAGAAGATGTAGGTGATCAAGAGGAATCAAACGAATTTAAATACTACCTGTGATGGTGCCCAGAAGGTAGAAATCGCTTGACTCGCCGAAAAAATATTTTTTTGGAGTTTGATTTGCCAATTGCAGAAAGGAACTGAAGTGTTTGGTGTTTGGGTGTTGCTAGAAGATTGTAAAAGATGGTTCGAGATGATATGGAAAGGATTTAGTCGGCAATTCTTAGTCCAATTACGGAATGGTCGATTACACAATGACAATCACAATCAATTCGACTTAAACTCTAGTTGTAACCGCGTAATTGTCGATAAGGAAGGTTCGAAAATTAGTCAGATTAGTTTAGGAAGGTTTTTGGATGTTTAATTAAAAGTGGACAAAACGTGCGGAAATGGTCTCGCCGGAGTCGCCGGTGGTTGACGGAACGACTGCCAGTGAAACAACCGGAAGTGCGGCGCAACAGAGGGGGAAATTGGGCTGGGTTAGTAAATTTACACATATGGCCCTTTTGGTTTTGTTATTATTTTTTAGATAGCATAAGTTTAAAATATAAGTTTAAGAATTGACAGTTTTGGCACAAAGTTAATTAAATACTTATTTTAACTAACTAACTTAACCGGGTTGATACGTAATGTTTATATAAGTGACGTTTTTGTATCATTAGCTCGCTTATGACGTTAAAGGACAATATTTAGAATTAGAAACGTTTTTGTATAATAATTTTTTAAAAATATCTTTTATACACTATATATATGAGATTTATTATTACAAATAGTATTCATTTGGTACACGTAGATATTTTGCGACAATGAACGATCGATTAATTAAAACGGGAATAACGTAAAATCCGATACATTTATTCATAGTAATAATATTGAACGTTACATATTTTGAAAGTATATACGATTACAAATTAAAGTAGATATTCTCGGGTTCGAGTCGGGCGTTCGGATTCGGGTTCAGGGCAGCTGTCACATCAATGACCGTCTGAGGATTAGGAAGTTAAAATTAGAAGAAGTAAGAGACAAAGGGTTGAAAAATCCTTTGGCCCTAACTTTCTCACCTATATGGTTGAAGAAATTCCTCAAACTTATAGACAAGGTGTGAACTCCTTAGAAGGAACTCAATGGAAGGAGGCCATTAAAAGTAAAATACACTCTCTTTTGTAAAACCATACATGAGGGCTAGTGGATCTTCCTCCAGGATGCAAACCACTAGGCTACAAATGGTTCTTTAAGAAGAAACCAAAGCCATATGGTACCTCTAAAGAATACAAAGCAACGTTGGCGATAAAAGGATATAACCAACAAGAGGGTTTTGACTATTTTGATACATATTCGCCAGTAACGCGAATAACTTCCATTAGGTTGGTACTTGCTATCGCCACCATCAGAAATAAAGTACTTACTATTTTGATACATAGAACAACCTGAGGGTTTCTTAGTTGTTGGACAAGAAAATAAAGTATGCAAACTTGTCAAATCCTTGTATGGATTAAAACAAGCCCCAAAACAATGGCATCCAAAGTTTGATCATGTCATGCTTGATTATGGGTTTAAAATCAATGAGTGTGACAAGTGTGTGTATGTGAAAGACACACCATATGGATATGTCATCTTGTGTCTATACGGGGATGATATGCTCATAATTGCTAGGAGTAATGAAAAGATGATAAAGTCCACAAAGGACATTTTGAAAGAAAGATTTGACATGAAAGACATGGGTTTGGCAAATGTGATTTTAGGTGTTCAAATTACTAAAACCCCAAATGGATTTGCTTTGTCAATCCCATTATGTGAAACAAATTTTTGAAAAGTTTAATTCCAATGACTATGGTGGCTAGAACTCTCATTGGCACGAGTCAACTCTAGCTAAGAATAGATGAGATCATGTTAACCAATTAGAGTACTCAAGAATTATTGGCAACTTGATGCATTTGATGAGTTGTACTAGGGGTGTGTATTATTCGAATACAATTCGAACTATTCGAAATTTGATTCGAATCAAATTCGATTAAGGCCATTCGAAATCGACTGTTGGTCATTCGAATTCAATTCGCACTCGATTCGAATAATCTTGTCGAATGTGGATCGAATACGAATACGATTTTCAGTATCCGCATTTGATTCGCCCAGTTCAAATAAGAAATATATATACATTTTAATATATCTAATTAATATCTATATATGAATATTACTTAATTAGCTTAAAGTAAGTTAAAAATACCAATCACTCAATCTTAATTGTTTTTCTTCATATATATGGACATGATTTGGTACTGTGACAGCTGCTTAATTATTGTTTCTACATGTTTTGAACTCGTTTAAAGTCTTTTTTGTGCTTAATTATGTAGTTTTTGACATTTTATTAACATATTTTAGATTTGTTGATGTGTTAATATTTTGCATATTGTTTGGGTGATGTTTTGCACATTGCTTGGGTGATGTTTTATACTTATGTTATGCTGGTGCTACATTTGTTTTGTTGTTTCATGTGCTTATTTATTTATATATTTTTAATGTGAATACATTCGAATTCTATTCGAATTCGAATAACTTAATCGAATCAAATACATAGATTTTTAGTCGAATGTGGATCGAATACGAATACAATTTTTAAAAGTCTCAATTCGACCAATTCGATTCGCCCAATTCACCCAATTCGTATTCGAATCGAATGAACACCCCTAAGTTGTACTCGACTAGACTTAGCATATGACATGAGCAATCTAAGTAGATACACAAGTAACCCAAGTTCAACTCACTGGAGTTGTATGATTATGTTGCTTCGGTACTTGAGATACACTCAGGATTACGGGTTGCACTATACTAGATATCCAGTAGTCATTGAAGGACATTGTGATGCAAATTGGATATCAGACACAAACGATTCAAGAGCAACAAGTGAGTATGTGTTCACACTTGGAGGTGCAGCCATATCGTGAAAATCGTCTAAGCAAGCGGTTATTGCTAGATCCACGATGGAATCCGAATTCATCGCTTTAGATAAAGCGGGTGAAAAAGCATAATGGCTACGTCAATTTATGGAGGATATTCCAATATGGCCTAAGCCGGCATCAGCCATATGTATTCATTGTGATAGCCAATCGGCAATTTATAGAGCTTATAACACAATATATAACGGGTAAAACTGACATATATGACGTAGACATAATACGATACGACAACTAATCTCTACAGGAGTTTTCACTGTTGACTATATGAAGTCAAAGGATAACATTGCGGATCCGCTAACAAAAGGCCTAAGTAGAGAGTTAGTTCAGAATTCTTCCATGGAAATGGGACTAAAGCCCGTGAAAAGCTAAGTTTATATGAAGGAAGCCTAACTCGGTTGACTAAGGATCCTAAGGGAGTCTACAACAAGGATGTAGTAAGCTTCCTAGTCCATTCTTAAAATTGACATGAGCGAGGCTAAACCTATGGCTTTTAATGGTTCAGACCAACATAGTCACAAGTAAAGAATCACATATGTAAGAGAAGTAGGGTCACTTCGAAGGGTATGGTTGGGCACAGTACTTAATGGCTCTTGCAGAACCAGCCAAATTTTTACGACCATAACGAATATAATTATGAGGACTTCACTTTGTTAGGGAGAGTCTTATGTGAAACGTATTTTCGCCTACACAAACGGCAGACGAGTACAAAGACATCACGTTCTACTCAGAGCCAGTAGACTAAGTGTGTTTCATGAGAGAAGGTTCAAAGAGTAACACCTACCTATCATATGCAAGATTCAACTGCTGAAATTTAATCGGAATGATGTTTGTATATGAGATAGACCTCCATTCATGTGGGGGGATTCTTGGATATTATGTGTACATGAGATGTCAAATCTCTAATAGATGGTTGGTAAGGATTATTATATGTTGCATATTGCTTGTTGTCCCACATAAGAGTGGTCTTTTTTTAAGGGTTTGTTGGTTGCCAAAGTGATAAAGTTAAGAGTGTTAGTGGCTATTTCGTTAGTTGAAACCGCAAAGAACAAAAAGTGATTGTTGGGACGGTTTAAAACCAATATACTGATTTATAATGATGAATCATTTAGGGATTTGATACTGGGAAGGTGAAAGTCAAATTCAATGGAAACTCTTGCTTTTTATTAACAGACTAGATATGAGACCAGGTCGTATGTTGCAACGGTCGAGTCACGTGATCGAGTCTTGCATATTTGACTTCGTCACATGCGTTGATAAGAAAAACTATCATGTCCCGTACGTCACCCCAGAAAACCGTAACGTGCCACATATTAAAAGGCGACAAAATAAGAAAATTAGAAGTCAACGATAATCCAGTCAAATCCAGAATGTTGAAGTCGTAATATATATGAAAATAGAGTAACAAAACAAGGACCAAAATCGTAATATATAAAAAATAAAAATTTGAACTACCACGTGACAACACATGCGTAGTCCACGTGTCACCACGTGATAGACCCTCACGGCCTCATCCACTGATCTTACTAACTAGGAAATAGTGTATATTTAACAAAGTCGAAAACCCAATAAGAGTTAAAATGTCAACTAGTAAAAATTAAATACTAAAATAATAAATATACAAAAGTAAAAAAAAATTAAACTGGCACGCAACAACACATGGGCAGTCCATGTGTCATCACATGATAGACTCTCACCTACCAAACTTCCTAATTAAGTAAGGGTGTAATAGTACTTTAGCTATTATTTGGATAGTCAACTTAATCAAATAAGTGCAAACTAACTGTTATACAAATTATATACATACTAGACCTGCATTTTGCATTTTTCATTTGATATGTTGTTTCTACTCTCCTGCATTTTCCTTTATGTCTAATAGCTTATAGTCAATTTAGCTTGTTTTTATAGTAATTATCCGGCTGCCCTATAAGAAAAGTAACTCATTTGTCAACCCGTTTTTCAATATCGGTTACGTGTAAAATAATCAACCATTTTTAAGTACCAAAAAAAATCAACGGCAGAAACTCATCACACAGTTGCGTGACAGTGAACTTACAAACTTGTATAGCAGGAGAAAACAAGTAACTTTAAAATAAATAAAAAAAACCAAACATAAATAGTGCAGAAAAAGACAGGCAAATGCAACCCCGTGACATAGATCATAGACAACTGAAATACGAGGGCGACGGTCACCATCTGATACTGCCACTTGATGCAAGTTACAAACCTGAATGCTCACTCATAGTACAAATAAAAGATGCAAAATCCCGAGTCAATCAAAGTTCCCTGTGAAGGTTTCGATCAACGTATTACCATTTATGATCTTTGTTGTTCCTATGATAATGTCATAGGCCATCCCTTCCTGCAAGTAACATGAAACGTTAAGATTAAATCTTTCGATAAAAAGTTGTAGGAAGTTCTACGCATTAAAAACAACAGACTTTAGAAGACTTTCAACCCATCAGAGATTTGACCCGTATGAGACAAAAACAGCCAGAATCGATCCATTGACAAGGATAAAGTACCTGAGAACTGAGAAAGCGGAGAGCAGAAATCTCAGCAAATGTTACACCTCCAACGAAAACAACGAGAACAAGAGAGCGTCTCCCATCTTGAACTCTGAAATAAATTCAAAGGTGAATAATTCATGTATGAATATATACAGACTAAAAAAAGCATGTGACGTATTTCATAATCAAGGGTAAGGCGTTACATAAAACGTACTTGTCCATGTGTGCACCCCCTGGTAGTATATCATATGATGGACTGTTTGCAAATGCACTCTGCAATAATTGGTCAAACAAGTTATATAATTTTAATTTATTAAAAAAATTGTTAGCATCAAGAAAACGAGAAGACGACTATGATAAATAATTACTAACCCTCTTTGACTCGGTATGAGTGCCAGGCAACAACTTCAATATTTCTTCAAGGGGACGCCTGAAGGACCACACAATACATGTTGATATGTTATCACAAATTTAAGAAAGTAAAAGAAAAAAAATAAAAAGAAAGAAAGAAAGCTAACCATCCAGATCTAATTGCATGCTGAATCAAGCGGATACTCAAAGGAGCATATCCAGAAAAAACATATGAAATGTCTTTGGGACTGCCACCAAAATAAATGAAACATTAGAAGACAATTGCCACAAAAATACCCTAACTAAGCCTGGTATAAAGGTCTGGTCCTGGTCAAAATCGGCTGTTCCAAAAAGTAGCAAAATTGTTTTGGTTCAAGACGTGTCTCGACAAGACAAAAATGGGTTCTGGTTGAAACAGGCCGTTTTAAGGAAAAACAATATCAAAACAGGTGTACTTGATATAATTGTTTCTATGGTGGCTACAATCAGTAGCTGGTGTTGGTGGTCGGGTCAGCATGACATCTAGATGCTGGCAACACATACATAGGAGTAACCGTCTTGAACCGTTGAAAAACCCCTTATGACCCACACTGACCAAAATTGGGTGTTTGGGTTCGTTTTACCAGGTAACTAAATCATCAAAAACTAGAATTTATTTTTACTTCCATATATTTAAAAAAACATTACTTGGTCGTATCAGTATCCTCAACCACAAGTTGAAGTGCGCGTTTAATAGTCAACCAATTGCTTTTTCCTTCCTGCGCATAATTAATCTTATAGACTTTGTACAATTTAATTAAATAAAAGCAGCAAAAGCAGGAGCCATAAAATACACGAACCTGCTTCCTGACCAACCCAGCTTTTTCCAAATTGTTAAGAGTAGACATGTGTTCAAATCCATAGCTGTGAAGAATCTCTCTCCTAAATCAAGATAGCAACAACTAAAAAAGTAAGTAATTATGTCTTCAACCAAGGAAGGTGAAAAATAATACACATAAATTGTGTTATTTTGACCTTAAATAGTCAAAGTGTCTTTTTGGTAAGCCAGCATTGGTGACTGAAAGTAAGACAAGAAGCCGTAGGACACTAACAAGTGGCTCCTGTTTATGAATCATCTCTTCGATGTGCTCGAGGCATCTATAAACATATAACATGATTAAAGCTCAAGAAAAAAAAACAAAATAAAATGTCTTACAATTGTATATTATTGCAAACTGATTAAACTTACATATCATAGCTTTCAGCCTCGACAATAGTGTGTTCCATGTCAAGTCGGCCAACAAACGAAGGTTTGGATGTAAGTGTCGATAAATGTTGAGCAAGATTTATGTGCCTCTAAAATAAATAAATGAATAAAAAGGAACAAGTATCATTACAGTCTAGAACTTGCTTATGAACCACAGTGGTTAAAAAAAGAGTCACAAAAGGTACATACAGTCATTTCTGGCAAGGAGTTGAGTTTTTTGACAAAGTCCTTCAATTCAGAAACTGTCTGATTCTGAGATCATACACAATTTAGTTGGAAAATATTTTTTTAATATTATTTTACCAATTCATCAAAAAAATGACTTACAGTAGTTGTCATCTCTGTGTAGTCCTGTTTCATGGATGTTGCTTTTTGACGAAGAACCTGCAATCATACTGCAGATGGCAACTAAGAGAGGATCTCTAAGCCAGATATTTATTGTTTATAAACATGCATATATTGAAAACCGTTTGCATTCAAAAACATTAAAAATGGTTAATATAGATCAACCTGTACGACAACTTCAAAGTTAAGATCCCGAGTCTCCCTGAACAGCTTGTCACTAAATAAATCAAATAGAAAAGTTACACAAATGGGTAAAACAAGTGCCTCGTAATATACGAATAGAAAAATACATACGTTGAATTAAGAGGGACTTTCATTTTTTTCGCATCTTGTTGGTTAGCTCCCATGATCGATGCATCTATTTCCACAGCACCATTATTGACGTGTAAGAACTGCACAATTAGATATGGATTTTAAAGATGGCAAGTGCTTGTACCTTCAAAAACTGAAAACAAAAACCTATGGACTTCCATTTGTATGTTCCTAAAGTTTTTCATGTATGATTAAACCTTTAATTTGTTAGATTTAATAAAAAGATCCAGTTTACCTTTAACTTCAGGTACATGCTGAAATGATAAATATTTCAAGCCAAAATTCAGAACCAAATAAACTCAATATTTCACTTGTTGCAAAAATGTCACTTGCTGAAATGAAACTATTGGACTAGAAAGTCAATTTTAAACCAATGGATTAGAAGGGTTATTTAAGTCAGACCACATGGACTCGAACCGTATTCAACTCAAACTAAAATTTGAGCAGTCCCTTCCTTAAAGAAGATAACATGATAGAAAGCCCCTGTTGAGTCAAGGTCCAAATGGGTCGGGTCAGTCTCATTTATTGTTTGGGTACCGAAAGGTTGGGGAAACTGAAGTAGTGGGGAGTTAATTTAGTAACATTTTGATTAGTATTAATAGCCGGTTTGTTTTCTTGTTTAGGATATCGAATGTTAATGTTATCGAAATTAGGATTCTACCCTTGAAACTGGAGACCGTCTATCTCGAATCAGGCCACTATCTTGTAATTTTCTTGTTTTAATCTAATCAGTTTTCTGGGTTCTATCATAACATAAAGCCATTTGGGCTCGAGATATTATCACGTATCGAGATATATATAATTTCAGCACTGTAGTTCAGTTGGGGCTACATTATACAGCCTTTACCTCATCCAGAAGCCCTTCATATGTCAACTGAGTACACATAGGAGTAACCATATCCAACTGCAATGCAACAATAATGCAATTTAAAACAAAGATATATATAACTGAACAGTTATAAACCCCATGCCTATAAATCAGATGAAGTACCTCTCTATCCAGAATGATAAGGGTATTTATCTCAGGGACACCCATCTGTAGTTTCAGAAAGAAGAGTAAGAACAGTTCTACGGTCCAAATATAATATCAATACTGATTATTACTATAATAGAAAATTACATCAGTCGAATTGACAGGTTCTTCAGCTTGCATGCGGTTAAGCATGTCAGCAACACGTACAGATGCTTTCCCTTTTGCCCTAACATTTGGTATCAGACCGAAAGAGAACTGCAAGATAACTAATCTTAACAAAATATATGATAGTAATAGAAAAAAGATAATAGTTAAGTAAACAAATATAATAAACCTCAAGCTTGTGGATGGCTTTGGCAATATGCCAAAGAGACGTTGTATCACCATCAGTAAGGCATTCCTGTGAAATTAAAAACAAATACGGAGACACAAAAAGTAAGAATTCGCTTCTCGGCCATTTTTAAAATGTAAAGATGCGTACTTTATAAGATAGATCGAGTTCAAACGATAATATATCTTCGTCCAGTGGAACTGCATACAACGGGAACTCCCCAATAGTTAGTAAATTATGAACTTTTTCCTCCTCGAGAAGCTGCAAAGCAAATACGAATCATGAAATTTTAATTAAACAGTCATCAACCAAGGTGTGAAGTAGAAATATATAATCAGGTGCTGAAATTAGCTTACTTTTTCACACGCAACAGCACGGCGAGGAACAAAATAGAGAAAATACTCTCTTTGAAGCCCTTTAGACATGTCATTATGAATATGAGACGAAATATATTTCATTAAATGAAGCTGGGTTTGTACAAGGTACACAACTTTCGTACAGTTGGTCTCAATTGGGTCTGAATTAAGATGATGTAGTTCAGCCCCATGTTCCTGTTTGTGCATAATATGTAACATTAGCATTTAGTCCATGGATGACCCAAAACATTATGTACTTACTATTTTTTGATCAACCGTTTAAGAACTGTGTACCGCTTTATTCTCAAACCTAATTAGTCTTTTTACACACTAACAAAAACAAGTTAACTTGCCTTGAGAAGTGAAGTCTGGACGATTAATGACAGTGAACCACCTAGCTTTGGATCGATGACCAAACACTTTTTCCCTCGAATCTGTAGATTTTTCATCAAATTAAAAAAATAACTCAATCAATTCCTTATCTAGTTTAACAACTTTGTTACATCAATATCGCACAATACCGATCAAACAAAGTAGAACTCGAATTGTATGAATTCAAGCTCACATTTTTTAGGATTGTTAAGAGCTCCTTCTGAGACTGATCTCTGTGATTCAAACCAAATCAATTTAAAAAGTGATGTGAAGAAAAACACATTTTCGCATAAAACGATTCATAAGTGAAAAAAAAAACAAATAAAACTAACCTTATGGGAGTGAAATTAATAGGTCCATTCTGTAAATTGGGAATTTGAGCCATAATTTTCTCTTGTTAAGATCTATGTCTCCCTCCTGTGTGATGACATACATGAATTTAGGGCTTTCGAACGGGCTTATCAAAACAGAAACATTTTACCTATAAATAATATCTAACATTACAGTTATATCTTCCACTAGTTATCTCTATATTTAAACAACCTATAGCTAAACAAGTCAACGTAACCAATAGTGTTGGCAATTAGGTAACCTGTTTAGACACGATAACACTTGTTTATATCTTCTACTAGCTATCTCTATTCTTAAACAACCTATAGCTAAACAAGTCAATGTAATCGAGAGCTGGCAATTAGGTAACCTGTTTAGACACGTTAACATCTATTAAGCAAAAAAGTACACTCGATGCATAAAACATATAACTGCCACGCTCCAACTATCAAAACTATGTGTTCAACGAGTCATTTTCGTGTTTGACACTTGTATTAATCGCGACGTTTTAACACGATTTAGGAACCCTAGTAATGGATCAGACATATAATAAGGATCAAACCAATGTAATTGAAAAATAAATCTGAGATCACAATGACAAACCTAACAGAGCAAAATTGCATTGATAAAGCTACAAACTATAACTAATAGGTGTGTGAAATATGAAATCGGTTAAGGAAATAAAGAGTAAAAAGTATAATCAGTTGAAAATAAAAATTACAAGCCCTAAGAAGATTGTTGTGGCCGGTGGGCAGGATCGACGGTGAGGATGGTCGGAGGTGATGAAAGAGCCGATCAGACGTATGGAGGATTGTGTTGTAATCATGAAAGAGACGAAGGTGAGAAAATAAACCAGTAAAAGTTACACGACCTTTTCCTTTTGTTTTCACAATATCATATCATATCAATTGTTCATGTCATAAAAAGAAACTTGATATAATAATATAATTTATATTTATAACTTTAAAACGCTAATATTAATCTTTTGATCAAACTAGGTGTAAACCCGTGTGGAAACCCGGGAAGGACATTCACAAATATATGTTAGATTTGTAAGTCTGAAGTTTGGTTTGTGTTACAATTGTAATATATAACAAATGGTTTAAACTTTCATTAAAGTTTCATTAAACTTTAATGATACAAAAGTAAATCCCAAAAATATCATCCAAGATTAGAGTTTAGACAATTGCATACTTCAAGCAAATCTTAAGAAGTTTTACAAAAATAACTATCAGGTCTACCACTTGATTAGCATAGCAGTTCCATTGTTCCTTTAGCAAGTTTGGCATAAGATTTGACAAAAATAATAAACATGTCTACCACATGTTAATAAGAAAACCAATCAGAAACATTAAGATTTAACAAACTATTTTATCAATGCAGTTCTTAAACAGTCCAATGGAAGTTTTGTATAGTTGTAAAATTACCTGATGAATCACAAGTTTTGGAGTACTTCTTTGTATACAACATTAGAGGTTGTTGAAGATGTTTCTTTCTCTTTGTCGCAAATCAAGATCTTCAGTCCTTTTCTACTCTTTACTCTCGAGACAGCAACATACAGCTGACCATGACTGAAAACAGGGCGTGGAAGAAACAAACCCACTCGTTCAAGAGATTGTCCTTGACTTTTGTTGATTGTCATTGCAAAACATAGTGTAACAGGAAACTGTCTTCGAGAAATTTTGACTGGTAATCTTTTATCAGAAGGTGACATCTTTAATCTTGAAATTAAAGTAGATTGTCCAATATTAGTTCCGGTGATAATTTTTGCTTCAATCAGAAATTTCCCAAGTTTTGTAACTTGCAATCTTGTTCCGTTGCAGAGTCCATTTGCCTGATCAATATTTCTGAGTAACATAATTGGAGCACCAACTTTCAATACCAATTTATGATTTGGTAATCCTGACAAATGAAGACTGTTTAACACCTCAGGAGAAAACAATGCAATGTTAGTTTCTGTTTCTTCTTCGGATTCGCATAAGGAATCTGAACTGAGATAGATCTTCTCTTCTCCAGGTATAGTTTTTAACAACTCTTCATTTAAAGAATTTACTACCTCATTTGTTGGAGCCAAAATAGCTCTTTGCTGAAAATATGTTTCATCCCATAAATGATGATTGATATTTGGATATGTGAAAGACATGAGTGATGATATAGAATTTTCATCATCAACAATAAGTAAATCTTCTGGTATTTGAATCTCTGTATCACCATCATTTTCTTCACCTAAAAGACCATCACCAAGTTTTAGAATCCATTCTGCAAATTCTTTTATTTCTTCCAAATCCTGTTGCTGTCTTCCAACTTTTAACCTCATGTTTTCTGTTAGCTTCAAAACCTGACAGTGTTGCCACAGGTAAGATGAATTCAAAGCTGAATTTACAATCATGCTTCTAGTCCCTTTAGGAATAACAGGAAGAATCTGCCTAAAATCTCCACCAAACAAAACAACTTTTCCTCCAAAAGGTTTGCTTTCATTGTTTTCACTCTTTAAACGTAATATGTCTCTCATTGTTCTATCTAAAGCCTCAAAACAATGTTTGTGAGTCATTGGTGCTTCATCCCAAATAATTAACTTTGCTTTCTCAATTAATTGACCTAACTCACTGTTTGGCTCTATTAAACATATAGAATCCTCATTCACATTTATTGGAATTACAAACCTTGAATGAGCCGTTCTTCCACCATCTAATAAAAGCGAAGCAATTCCACTTGAGGCAACATTTAACACGACTTCACCTTTAGAACGTAACGCTGCTGAAAATGTTTTCCAAAGAAAAGTTTTGCCGGTTCCACCATAACCATATACAAAGAAGACGCCTCCGTTGTCTTTTTCTACTGCATCCATTACAGTTTTGTACACTCTTTCTTGTTCTACAGTTAGAGACTTTAAATAATTTAAATGTTCTCTTTGTAGACTAACTCTATCATATGAAAGTTCTTTCAATAGCAATCTGTTGTTGAGTGATGAAAGATAATTTTCTTCAACATTTGGCATGTCATCAAAGTATTTCAGTGAACTTCCATTTGTTTGAAGCAGATTTTCAATATGTGACAGACAAATCTTTTCCAATTCTTTTTGATCAAGCTCCAAATCTATACATCAAAAAACACACCAAAAAAAACATTAACGCAATCACAAATTTAAGTATCAGTTATTACCTAATAATAATTAAATGCTATATTCTATCATATAATTTCAGGTATGACTCTTACTTGGAATGTTGGTAATCTGTCGTTGATGATGTAAAATGTCTTCCATTAATATATTCTTTGTTGCTGTCCAGAAGACTCCCGGACGAGAAATGGAATTTGATAACAACAGCATTATAAAAAAAGTCCGCAGATAATTACCAGATGCCCAATCTTTAGCTTCTTCCATTGCCTTAATGTACTCTTTGTCATCATCTAATAAGCCTCTTGCAAAACATGCATCTTTAAAAGTTTGATAAAGTTGTCCATCTACAGTTCTTATTTCTTCATAAGAAGTTGGTCCTATTACATGGTTCAAGAGAATTCTCAGATAATAACTGTCTCCAACTGATGGTGGAACATAATTTATCCTCCCAATTGATCCACCTGGCTTTGATCTTCTTTTCCAGATTTTCTCTTTACGGTGCCATGTATAATACCTTGGAAAGTCAACATATTTCAATGTTTTGGCAAAGTTATCTTCTTTGTTACACTCCATCCATTGTATAAACATTGACATTTTGACTGTTGGATTTTCTAGAACCTCTGTTAAATTTGAATCATCATCGTAAACAATATTTTGACCATCTTCAGGATGAAAAGGCAATATTTCAACAGCTGGAAATCTATAATGTATGTCGTACCCAAAGATTCTCCAAGCAGCCTCTGAAGCAGAGATGTATCTACAATCAAGATATTCCTTTACCTCATCCACATCTCTAGTGTTTTGTCCGGGGTTGTCTTTACTATAAATGGTTGCAGTAACTCTATCAGGTCCTTTATTAATATACTTGAATAGATATTTAATAGCACCTGACTGATTGCACCATTCAACATTTATATGACATTGATACCTTCTTAATAGAGCTGCATTGTAAGGCACCACATAACCATTATGAAGTTCAACCCCACTTTTGTTGACCGTATTACCAGTGTCCCGACGTCGATATAGTGGATATCCATCAGCATCAACAGAACTCTCTTCCAAAAATTTCTTTGGAAAGTGTTTAGAACATTTATTCTGCTTCATACATGGACAATTTGGTTTATCAGTTCCACATGGTCCGTGCATCATAAACTGTTTCACAAGATCGTACAATTCAGGATCTGTTTCTTTATCTGGTATTTCAGCACTAATGACTTTATCAATGTCAGAAGCAGTTGGGAATTTGCTTTCGGCACTCAAGAACAAACAAATGTGTGCATGAGGCAGTCCCCGTTTTGAAATTCTACAGTGTAAATAACTGCAATTACACAAATATATATAAGTTAAGCATGTTATATTAAATAGAACTAAATTAATTAGTAAAATTTCTTTTGAAATTCTAAAATGATCAAATTAAGACATACCTGCTTGTAATTCACCAAAGAATTTATGTTCTTTGCAATCTTTAATCAGATGATCCAGTTTCATTTTGAAAACTCTTGTCATAAGATCGGCTCTATCTTCTGAATTAAGGCTTTTATCATGTAAACTTCTTGTGATCTCAGGCCATTTTGGATTACATGTTATTGTTATAAAAAGATCTGGATATCCAACTGCCTTACAAATTGCCATTGCATCCAAATACTTATTCATCATATATCTTGTACCACCGGTAAAAGATGAAGGTAAAATTACTCTTTTACCACAACTGGATATCCAACTGCCTTACAAATTGCCATTGTTATTGTTTCAACCCTCTCATTAAGATTTTTATAAACTTGACTTCTAAGTTTTGGTTGTTGTGTCTTAATAAAAGCTAACCGGCCAGATTCTATCATTGTATAAGCATCCACCAAAAACTGTTGAAATAGTTTCCTAGCATTAAGCAATAATGAAAATTGATTTGGCCGATCGTGTATCATGTAACAAAAGAATTCTCTCATTGTAAGATTTGTTCTTGGTTTATTACTATTAGGATCAACACCTCGATGTTTAATACCAAGTCTGTAGCCGTCTTCTGCAAGTGGAAAGATAAGAGGATACTGCAATGCCAAATATGCTGGATGGAGCTCACTGATTCGTTGAATGCCACCAGACTTATTGTGAAGTATGATGTCTCTTTTATCAAAGGCTGCATCAAAATCACCAATAACTAAGGCAACAATTTCTGATGCTGTTGGCAAGTTGTAAACTCTACCATCTTTGTCTCTTCTTCCTATAAGTTTGAGACTAACATTTTGCCAATCATTTTGATGAAAACAATCTTTTACCATTCTGAAGGATTGCACAAGTGGATTGCAAGAATCCAACATATCTTTAAGATCTTTTATTGTTTGAGGATCAAGTTGATTGTTTGAAGTTGACTGAACATTTGCATCAGAACTACAATAAAAAAAAAGAGATATCAACATTATTGAGTGTTCCACAGTTAGTACAAAATAACAGTTTCTTAATTATGTTACATTTGATGAAAAAAAGTACCTGGCTGCTTTTTGACGATTTGATATCTCATTTTCCGAATCATATATATAAAGCTGTGAAAATTTTGGCTGGCTACCATCATCTGGTAGCAAGCTTCCAATACGATGAAAGTTTTGTCCTTGAAGTCGGAAAACATAGGGACCTCTACCTCTGGCAACACTTTTGTCTATTTTCCCGCCAAGAGATGTAAAAGAAAACATCATGTTGTATGCCCTTATGTTGTTGATAAAATTCTGACTTTCAGAAGAATTGCTTTTATATAGATTTTTTAGCAATGAAGGTGGGGGAGGTGGTGTTGGAAGTTCAATATCTCCATTAGAACAACAATGAGAAAAAGCTGTTTTCTTGCCATATTTATTCCCCCTACGCATTTCGTCTTTCCACAAGAAAGCTTTACACAATGTGCAGACAAAAGTTGCATCTCCGTGATCAATATACTCTACAATAATGACAAACACATGTTCTTTATCAACTTTGGATGTTAATAAATTGTTTATACTTTACAATAAATTTAATTGAATTTGAAACCCATACCTTTAGAAATGCCAAGAAATTTTTTTACATCAGAATCTATCTCTACATCATCAACTGATTCGGTGACTCCATCAGTATTCTGATCTATTTCTGGCTGTTCATTTCTTTTTGTATGTATATTTTCATGATGCCGTCCACCTTTGGTTGAACCTGCTATTCCAACATTATTTTTTTTGAAATGGGTAAAAATTGATGAATCTATAATCCACATGAGGTGTAATTGAGTAAATATCAATACCTTTCTTGTGTTTTGATTGGTTTACTACTTTTGCATCCACCAATGGTTTGATGTTAGGTTGACTGTTTACTGCATTTTTAGTACTCAAGATTGGTGGTTGAGCTTGACACATTGTTAAACATGTTACAGTCATTAGAAAAAGGTTACCAAAAATTTAAATTAAGAATTGTTCTGAAGTAAGTCGAATTTTTATACCGTTTGTAATGTTCGATAAAGGAGACCTATTTTTATCAGCATCGGTTCTTGAAAGATTACGTTGTTGCATTACACTCTTTCTTTTTTTCCGGTTTTCTTTACAGCTAACAGTTTCATTCGGCGTAAGCAATCGTTCTATGTACAATTTTGTCCTTTTACTGCTTATGTCCATTGTGGAAAGAAAATTCCTGTTTTGAAAATAATTCATGAAACTTCATTATATTTGCCGGTCAACATCTTAATAATGGTGAAATCTTATCTACTAACAATCATAATTAAGATATTCATCCGATGTATATAACGTTATTTTTATAACACTGACCTAAATTAAACAACTGCAACAATCTTCAATTCCATCGGCTACCATAATATTTCTTTATCTTTTTTCGACTGCAAATTCAGACCTATAATATAAGATTATGTAGCAAGGAGCGACATTCTCCATGGAGGTTTATAAATTAGACTTGAGAGTCAGATTAAAATATCTTTGAAAGTTAGGGTTTGAACAATCAAAAGTTGATACCTGATTCTTGAGGGTGAGTGTACTGGTGAAGCTTTCGAGTTTGAGGGTTTGATATGCCGCCAATGTTTTGATTTTATTCCGCCAATTTATGTTCCCAATTTTACATGTGAGTTCAAATTTTAGAGGTCATTAAGTAAGCTTTGATGTTCCCAATTTTACATGTGAGTTCAAATTTTAGAGGTCCTTAAGTAAGCTTTGGGGGTTTTAAATGAAATATTAAAAATTTTTATATTATACTTTTAGAAGTGCTTAATTATACTTGTTCTTTTATGTCATCAAACATTATATAAAAAATATTCCCTCATTTAATTCTTTTTTTATTTTAGTATGTTTTATACATGTACAAAAGTATTAAAAATTGCATTTGTGATAAAAATTTTTGATGAAGTATGTTGTTAATTTTCCAATTTTTCCCCATATTTAAAGCTATTTAAACCATAGCGGTTCAGGATTAAAATGGTTCAATCGAGAGATTTCAACCTGATTAAACAGGGTGAGATATAGTAATTATTTGTAGTTGTGTGAACTTGAAAAGTTATTTAGAAACGTATATGGATTTTTTAACATTTCGTCAATAAAGGTATATTATTAAAACAAAATCACTATCCCTACCAAATGTCACCAAAGTAAGTTATTGCTCACAAGTTTGTCTTAATTTGTCCAATAGGGCAACAAACCTTCTAAAAAATCTTTGCATTGTACAATTTTAGATTAGACGGATACAACATAAGTTCGTAAACATTTTCATCCACATCGTGATTTCTCTACGGTTCTTAACTTTTTACTACAGTATAACTATATTAAGAAATAAGTGCATAGTTTATTTATTTATTTCATCTTTTCAACTTCTTACCTTTCACATCGTTTAAAAATCGATTTATGTATTTTTACCGAAAAATGTAGTCCTCATAAAAATATACATTGTACATCACCAATTGTACATTATAGCAATATAAGTGGGTTATCAGGCTTTTCTCGAGATTCTCAAAACACCGCCAAAACCTCTCATCTTCTTTCTTCATCGTTACACAATCAGAGAAAAGACATCGACCATCTGGGATCATCATCATCTTATTATAGTTCAGGTATGATTCTAAACATTGTTAGATGATTTTCAAACCAAAAATCTTGTGCAGGGTTTTCATTGTATGTATGAATCTATGTTTTTTGTATTTATTTTACTGTTAAACCTGTAAGTAATCTGATTCTTCGCATATGACCGATGAGTATATAAATAAACAAATATTACAGATCTTCCAGTCTCTTTGTTTAAACCGACCATAGTTTTAGAAAGATAGATAGTTATCTGATGTATAATACTCTAATTGTTATTTTACACACATTTTCCCAAATTTTTAAATATATTAATTTACAAAATTGAATGTGTGCTAAATGTTTCATTCTTGATATCTATTAGGTTTTGAACCTTCATTTTGGAAAAATGTTTCATGCATTTAGTATTGACCTGAAAGATCCGTCTGAAGAAACACTGGTAACATGTGTACTTATCTTCTTTGTTGTAAAGTTTTGAAAGATATTGTATACTCAGAATTTATATGTATTTTTTACAGCGTTTACCGGCATATTATGACTTATTGATAAAATATTGTAAGTGGGCTACTGGTGATACTATCCTCCGTACGGAGTATGATACCGAATTATCAATTACAATAACTGAAGAATCCGGTAACTACTTTATAACGAAACCATGGAAAGCTTTGGTTTATTACATTCTGAAAGAACAACCTTGTTACTTAATCTTTGACAACCAAGTTATCCCCAATGTCATAAAAATGTTTATCTGTCCAAAGTCTACTTTTGTAGAGGGTGCAAAATACTTTGGAAAACTCTTTAGAAACAACTCTAGTGAATCTGAGGTAAGGTTTATGTTAATTAAACAGAATAGTTTAAAGACTTTTGAGTTTCAAACCTGTTTGTGATGAATATTTGTCTGAATTTGTAGATTTTGCCAAGTGGTTTCATTGAAAGTCATTATCATAAAGGAATGAAAGAGCTTGATATTCTGCTGTCTTTCCCCAATGCACCTCAAACTTTTACTTGGAAAGTAAAAATCAGTCTAATTGGTGAATCTTATCGATTCACTACTGGGTGGGATGTGGTCATTCAAAATCTGGGAGTTGAAGATGAGTCTTTCTTGCTGTTTGAAATCACTGGTACCAATTCCTTTCAGATGCGGTGTTTTGAAGAAGATGGATTGGAATTCATTGGACCATCTAAACTAAAGGTATTTTTTTTGGTACATCTATTATTCAATTTAATGATGTCACTTATCAGATTTAATTTATTTTGACATGGAATTATAAACAAAATATAGGGCACAAAGACATCAAATGAGGTTATTGTCATTGAGAGTGATTCTTCCGAAGAAGCTGAGGAAGATTCTAATGGTGAGGAAAGTGACACTGAAGATGATTCACTTGAAAATGACAGTGATGAGGATTTTTTTGGATACAACGTAACATGCGAAATAACAGTACCTGACCGACTGGTAATATACTCTTTGTTCCTTTAATTATCTTATATTCTCTAGATTGTATTTGTTTCTGAGACAAAAAGATTTATTACTTATATTGATACGTATAGAGAATCCCAGCTGCTTTTGTAAAGATTGGCAAGTTCAAGAAAGATATGGATATCGAGTTCCTTAATGATGAAGGTGAAGCTTGGAAGTGTGTGGTTCGTGCAGAATTAAATGGAAGATACCGGCGTTTTAATGTCTATGGATGGCAGGCGTTTGTTCAAGATAACAATTTGGTCAAGGGTGATAAATGTTTACTGGTGTATTACCCTAATCTTGACCAAATCATTGTTACTAAGATGGAATAGACGAAACAGCTTTAAGTGATCATGGTGTACAACTCCCAGTCCTTATCCACTTTTCCTAAGTATGTAGGATAAAACAGTTCTTATGATTTCGGCATGTAATTATGACAATTATATTAGTATGTAATCTTAGGATGTTTTACTTTAACTATCTGTGTTTTAAGATTTGCTTCGAACCTTGGTTACTATCTGCTCGTATGCTATATGGATTTTAGTAGATAACCATGTGTGACATTTCATATTGTTAAATACTACAAACCCAGGCTTTAAATTATGAGATTGTTAATTTAGTTTTTAATATTTTTTACCTAACAAATAAAACACTTTCATGATATTAGTGGTTTGCTATCAGTCTGAATGCTTCGTCAACACAAACAATGATTTTTAAGCAAACCATAAGATACAAACAATATTTTACTAAAAAACAGACAAATTCCAAAAGTTATAATTACCAATTCATCATTAGGATCATCGAACTTCTAGTGAGCTATCATCAATGCAGTTTAATACACAAAAGAGATATAATTCTTAGGGCTAATGTATATAATGAGAATGTTAACAATTAAGTTTTAACACAAAAGTATTTTCCAAAAATATGAGCAGGATCTCCTTCCTTGAACATATTTGCCCTTAAATTAATATCTTCAAACTTTAACTTTCATACTTAGATGGTTTCTTGCGAGATCTCTTGGCATTAGTGGACAGTTCACCAACATTTAAATTGTCATCATCTTTCTCAACAGATCGCTTCCCATTTGGACTTGTCGCAGAATCGTTTTCACTCTTCATCATGGAAGAGTCGGCCATAACAGAGACCACATCCTTGAAACAAATAGGAAATAAACTATAACTCTATTAGAATGTACTTTTTGGACTCAATACACGAAATTTTGTACAATGTATTGACAGATACCTTTGAAATAGAATCTTGTGGACCCTGAGAACTTTCACCAAGATTTACAGGATTCATCTGCAAATATTCTTGACTAACCTGCGCATTATGTTGAACAGATTCTCAGTTCAAAATTCATGTAGTACACGTTATACAAATGTAAACATCATTTCCATTGGACAGTCATATTAAATGTTGATAAAGAATTATAACATGTTCAAATACCTCATCAGCATGATCACCATCACCAAGCAACTCAGAAATCACTTCTGGATCATCACACACTTTCAAGACAGTGTACACCATCCATTCTGGGTTTTTAAGATTGTAATCACTAACTTCAATCTTAAAAGCAAGCTTTCTATCAAGCAATCATGAGATCTCATGTGGGAATGTTTCAGTATTCTTCTCATTGACTTGCCTTTCTCGTATGTCAACAGCAGGAACTCCAATGAGCTTAGCAACTTGAGCATCAAACAAAACAAATGACACACTGCATGTATCATCTTGTACCCTCACTTGAACCTTGAATCTGAGACTCAAAGAATATAAGATGTTCAAATACCTCACAATGTCAACATATTGCTGAATTATAAACAGCACTAAACACTTCTGAATTATAAAGTCACAACATCTGCCTGTATCATCTTGTACCCTAATTGGTATTAAATATGTGGTAATTATTACTATCATGTATACAAACTTCAAATAATAACTTAACTATTTAAACATGTGTAAATTAAGTATATTCTTGACATTGTGGACTTCACATTTAACTATAAATATTATCACACCTTTACACATTTGGGTATGTAATTTATCCAAATGATGTCACCAAGATACATCATTTTCTTTAAAAATTATTCATGAATGAGTGCATGAAAACATACTTTGGGGTGATAGATTCACATTCACACTTGCACTTGGGACAAATCAAAGTCGTTGAAGTCAGATTCAAAATGTCGTCACTGATATCATCGAATTTTTCCAAAAATTCCTTTTTTGTTAACACCTTCTTAGCACACTTTCGACATCCAGCATAGAACCAACCATACTTTTCCTGAACCATTTTAATGGTAGCAACAACAACACAAGAAGATACCTGTATATAGATAATGCAACTTGTATTTAATAAGTATATCCATTTCAAATCGGTAAAGCGATGAATTAATTAAGTAAACATCTTATACACATGTTATACCTCCTTTGATTCACTAATCTCATCAACATGTTTGATTTGATTATCAACAACAAACTCTTGACGAAGTGGATAAACAGTTTCAGACGTCAAAACTATCTGAGAACTTGATGCTCCAGATTGTGCATACTTGACTAATAATCTGCATATAATCATAAACACCTATAAGTCTCAGATATTACAACAGCACTAAACCTCGTTTTATAAAGATTGAATGTACCTTCGCCTAAGTTCATCTGTTTCATTAATTTCTTCATTCTTGAACACCCTTGTAGCATATCTATCAGTTTGGACTTGTAATTCACCTACAAAAAGTACATGTGATGATAAATAATCTTTGATGATAAAACACCCATAATTTGATGAGTAGGACAATACCTTGCCACAATTTTATTTGGCCATGTTGTATAATAGCAAATACACGCTCTGTTGATGACTTATAGGCTGCAACATAGGTATTAAATTCCTGTGCATAATCATTCCACAACGTACACGTTTGTATGTTACCACTACAAAAAATACAACTTGTCAATCATTTAATTTAATGCAAAAACAAAAAATAAAACATCCTCATTGATAACTGTTTCTAATAAAATATGTATATGTTTTCTAATTTATACATTAAACATAATCAATCATTTGAGGATTTTATCATTTTCAACATGTCATATTTACATTCACCTACCTAATAAATGATATGTCCATAAGAGAACATTTAATGTAAATGATTGATTACTTACTCCATATCACCCAACTGAATAACCAGCTTCTTTGTTTGCTGCGGAGCTGTTCCATATACATCCAGATTTTTACAATCTACCACAATTCCACAAACATCTGCAAAGATCATAAGTATATGTATTTAAACACATATTTTACATCAACTTTATGGTTGTAGTAAAACCAAGAACTGTTATTCAAAACAGGAACTTAAAAAAGTATACCAACAGACAGCAGATGACTTGCATCTCCACTCCTTATCTGAGGGAAAGGAATAAAGTTGAAACTGTATTCCACACCTTCCCAACCATGAACTTTTTCAACAGTTGTACAACCATAAAAGTTGACTTTATATTGTTGATCAACAACTTTGTATGGATCAGTGTTAGTACCTACACCAAACTTTGACAACTTGACCACGTTATCTTCTTGCAGATGTTCTTCAAACTTTGGAAGCAGATGAGTCCTCACAACAGCTTGAATTTTGTTTCCCTGAGAATTACACATCAAATAAAAGCTATTCAGAAAAATTTTGAAGAAAGTATGAAAAAAACCCTAAAACCAAATCAGGGACCACTACATCACATTCCAAAAAACCCTAAAACCGCTTTACACTGACACGTGGTTTTGAGGGTTTGGTCTTGCAAACACTAAACACCAACAACATGTGAAACATGTACTACATTAGAACCTGATATTCCTTTTTTACAGGTTACCGGATTTTTTTGGTCGGTTCACTTTTCTAAAAGTACAGACAAACCACATGAACTTCAAAGAAGAAGAATCTTCACTTACAAAACCCTAATATTCGTTTATGTTACACTCAAAAGCATGTGTATTTGTCGCACTGGTACAATATAATAAGAAATTCGTAACCTAATTTCAACAAACCAAAAAATATAAAAACATCTGCAGACAAAAGAAAAAAAAACACCTGCAACCTCAAAGTTATCCGAATCTACTTCAAAGTACTCTTTTACCTTCTCGTCGATGATAATCAAGTCCATCTGGTACTTCCGACGCCAAATTCGTATGATACGGACCTTCATATTCCAAAGATCTTGCTCAGAATTTAGATCAGGTATAAACACCAACTTGGAAGCAGCAGCGGAAGAAGTTGTTTTTGAAGTAGGTGGAGCCTTTGATGAACTCTCCGCCATTTTTTCTTTCCTGTTTTGAAGTAGGTACTACAACTTTTGAGGGTTTTTGAAACTTATTGTACAAAAACCAGGAACAAACTCCAAAGCAGTTTTTGAACATGCCGCTCAAAAACATCCCGCCCAAAAACTTGTGGGACCATAAAAGCTTCCATTCAACATTTTGTCAAACTGTACAAATACAGATACATATACCGTCCATATACCAAATAAATACACCAACACACTACATTTTATGATTTATTGCATCATCTTGTGGGACCGGATTGATTGTGAGGATGCCACATCGGAAAAGATGATGTCACTTAGGCACCATCTATTATGGATAAGTAGGATGGTTTAAGAGAAAGGAGTTTTGTCTCTCTTATATGTGTTTTAGTAACACTAACAATCTCCTCTTATAATAAATTGCTAACTCTTGTCTCCACACAATGCCACTTGTCATCACCATATTCATCCTCACTTTTTTTCATATCTAGCATACTTTATTTGATGTTTTGCTATTACTAATCTCCACTTAAATTGCTAACCATTGTCTCCACACAATGCCACTTATTATCACCATATTCATCCTCACATTTTTTCATATCTAGCATACTTTATTTGATGTTTTGCTATTACTAATTTTTTCATTATAAAACAATATAAATATTTTTTACCGATCAACCCCGTGAGTACCCACGGGGTCTAACCTAGTGGTACGAATATGAAACAAGTTTGTTACAAGCACGGAACAAAGCAAATCTTAGTTCTTAATTTAATAAAGAAAAATTAGATTTAGATAATATAACCCGTTAAGTTTTTTAACATCGTTAATTTTATTCTGACGTGGATCTATGACATGGAAATTTTTTAAATGCTTTGGCATTTTGTATTATTCATTTTTTTACAAATTAACATAGCTCTAATATATCAATAAAATGGTGTGAACAATCATCGAAAAATACAGACCAATCACTAGTAACAAACAGAAAGTTATCATACAATCCCTCATCACAAACATAATTTATTGGTAGAAATGCACCAAGTGTCTAAGTAAACCACCCATTGAAACATCCACCACAAGCAGCCTCTAATTTCCTCTGGATTCTGAAACCCGGATCATTAATCCGTTAGTCATCCTGGAACTAGAATCCAACCTGATGCTATGGTTCTCGTTGGAACTGGATGAAGGACTCGGAAGAAAGTGGGGGGATGCCTAGACGAGTTGTATGTAGTTTAATGTAACTAATGACTGAGTTCGTGGTTTGTCACACGCCTAACGATAAAACGTTAGTAGAATTGGAGGGTGTAACAGTCAACATGTCCAAATCGTTTTCAAAGAGCCTTGGGTGTTGTTTGTTTTTTTAACAAAAGGTCTTCCTAACCTCTTTTGTCTGCGCGGTGCAGACCACGCGCAGACGTTTTGGTCTACAGTCTGTTTGTTTTTCGGAAGACATTTCATTTAAAAATGTATGCGCGTCCTCTTCTTGGGGCAGACATAAACTAATATCTTTTCAACTCTTCTCCAGCTCTTCTCATTCAAGCTTGTTCTCTAATCTCTCTCAAACCCTACATCCCCTCTCCTCTAGCCGTTACACCCCTTCACCCACTCAGATCGACTGACCTGCATACAAACGGTATGTGTAGAAGTTGGTTATACGAAATGAACAAATCAAGAAACGTGGTGCAGCCATTATTGGGGTTTTCTGAAGTTGCAGATGATCATTGATACATAGATTAGCCATCAAGTCTACCAAAATCTTGCCCACGTTGCAGCCATGGCAATTTAGATGATGGTTGTTTGAATAAAGATCGAACCGACATGGCTGGCAAAGTATGATGGCAGCAAAGTGGTTGGATGTCTTATCTTTAGTGGCATGTTAAAAACACCATATATATTTACCAAAATGCCATCAGCTGTTTTACCAAAATGCCATCAACTGGTTTTGTTGTTGTTGATTTGATAATATTTGTTGCTTTGTGGTTATTGTTCTAAAGGGGGGGGTTCATTTGAGAAGACCAAATATTGCGAGAAGTGAAAGAAATAATTAAGTTCTTCATTTTTTCAACAAAAGCGTTTTTAACATATAAAAAAATGATAGAAATGCAATATTTATTCATTAACTTTGATATTCAAAAAATAAAATTGAATAAATTTCGTTTATTTGTTAAACCTACACATGTGAAAGTCATGTGTAGGTCACATAACCTACACATGTGTAGGTAAATTTAAAACGCTAAAAATACATACGTAAAAAATATTCTAATGATTTTTTTTAGTTTATACATTACACATTTGTATGTAGGAAGTGAATTTATTTAAAAAACTAAACCATTAATAATTGTTTTTAGTGATTTAGGTTTCTTCTTTTTCTTCTTGCAATATATGAGTCTGATGTGTACCGATCGTTTCAATCAAGAATATAGGAAGAAGTACAGAAAGAAATTAGAGAGAAATATTAGATAATAATCTTTTTCATATCAATCATAAACCAAATGCCTCATATATATAGATATGAGGATGAATTACATTTAATTTAGATCCTAAATTCACGTATTGGTCTTGAAAGGTAGTCAACTAATCATACCATTATTTTAGCACAATGAAACTTATTAAAAAAAAGTCCACAATTCTAAATAAGGAAGCCATAGTCTTGGATTCAATCATGTGTGACCAGTATGCTACTTGGGTCTTCTTTGGCTTGCATGGGTTCAATAGGCACATAACAATCCACCCCCCTTGAACACGCCTTGTCCGCAAGGCGAAACACATGATAAGTCTCTTTGTCCTTCACTCCCTTGACCCGATTGTTTGACAGTTCATCTAAGACATTGCGTTTTAACCCGTAAAGCTTGTGTGACGAGCCGGTGAGATGGAACCCAATAGTGAGGTTCTTGAAGTCAAACTCAACCGGTCCTAACGTCTTCAACCAACAAATACCCAGGACCAACGGGTATGCCGCAACGGGTAAAACCAAAAAATCGGTAGTGATTGTATAACCCGAAAACACAATAGTGAGGTCTCGAACCCTACCAGCACAAACTAATGTATCTTTATTAGCGACCATAACTTCAAACTTCACATTATCATCCACTACAAGTCCCAACTGATCGACCAATGCTCGAGTTATAAAGTTATGTGTACTTCCCCCGTCCACTAACACAACGACATCTTTAGATTTGATCTTTCCGGACGATCTTAAAGTTTGAGGGAGGATATTACCGGAGGTTGCCATATACGAGATTTCCGCTTGAATAATATCTTCCATCATTTTGGGAGGTTCGTCTACGTGGACCACATCATCAACCTCATAAACCTCACTAATCATAAAGAGTTGTGGCTTACTACACTTGTGTCCCGGTATATAACGCTCGTCACAATAATAACATAGTCCTTTTTCACGACGTTCTCGAGCCGTTGCACTGGTTATACGTCGGATTGGGTTAGGGGCTGGGAGGGCTAGTTGTTGTGTTGGGCCTGAGCCTAGTAAACCTGCACCGTACGATGGTTTTTGGGAGGAGCTAAAAGTTTGAATCTCCTGTGGAGATGAAAATATTTGTTGTATACTTATTTTTTCTTCAACCAACCGCGCAATTCCAATTGCATCTGTCAAGTGACGAGGCTTTTTAAGCTTTACCTCTAGGCGGATCTCCTCTTTTAGGCCGCCGATGAAACACCCAACAAGGAATGCTTCTGGTAACCCGTCAACACGGTGAGATAACCTCTCGAACGTTTCGACGTAAGCAGCTACGGTTGTGGTTTGTGTCAAACGGTGAAGGGATTCGGACGGGTCTTCATAGTCTGTTGGTCCAAACCGATTCAACAAGGCAGTAGTGAACTCCGTCCATGTCATCGGACCTTTTGTTTTTGTGTACCAACGATGCCACTGAAGTGCAATCCCATCTAGGTGGAAAGAAGCCAAGTTCACTTGGTCCTCCGGTGCCACCTTTTGGAAATCAAAAAATTGCTCGGCTTGATACATCCATCCTGTCGGATCGTTGCCACCAAACCGTGGAAAATGAAGCTTTAAATAAGGCTTAACCTCACTGCCAGTCAAGACCACTGGCCCCTTACCGGAACTTGAAGCATTGTTCGGACCTTTCTCTTTGAGGGACTGAATTTCTTTCATTAACAACTCGAACATGGAATTGAATTTTTGGATAGTGTCTTGGGTTTCTTTTTGAAATTGTTCCAAAGATTTTGTACGAGTTTCCATTGGATCAGGGCTGCTCTGATACCACTGATGTGTACCGATCGTTTCAATCAAGAATATAGGAAGAAGTACAGAAAGAAATTAGAGAGAAATATTAGATAATAATCTTTTTCATATCAATCATAAACCAAATGCCTCATATATATAGATATGAGGATGAATTACATTTAATTTAGATCCTAAATTCACGTATTGGTCTTGAAAGGTAGTCAACTAATCATACCATTATTTTAGCACAATGAAACTTATTAAAAAAAAGTCCACAATTCTAAATAAGGAAGCCATAGTCTTGGATTCAATCATGTGTGACCAGTATGCTACTTGGGTCTTCTTTGGCTTGCATGGGTTCAATAGGCACATAACAGAGTCTTCTCAAATGAACTTAATCTTTCTTCTATATATAAACATAAGTTATTCATTCAAATGCAAGATACATGATATTATATGAATATATGATTATTAGAATTTATTCTATAAAAATTTGTGATAATGAATTGGAATTTGCTCTTTTATACTTGTGATATAAATTGGAGAGAAACATCAATGATTAAACGAACAACTAAAATACTTGACAGAGACTTTTATTGAAGAAGTTAACACCATGGGTAAAAAAAGAATGAGTTTGCATAAAGACTCCTGGAATAAGTTAGGAAGAGTTTTTTACACAATACATCAACCCTGTGATGGTACAAAATACTCATGTAAACGTTGATGCTAATGAAGATGCGGTTGATGTTGATTGTACAAAATACTCTTGTGGTTTTATGAATATTACTTTAGTGTTATTGTGTTTTTAATATTACTATTATTTAAGCTTAATAAATCAGTTATATTTAAATTTCAGTTTATTTCAGCAGACTACAGAACTAAAAAAACAAATAGTCTTCTTCTTGCAGACTGAAGATGTTTGGTCCACCTCTTCTTCTACAGATGTGGTCTGCAGACTGCAGACATTTTCCTGCAGAAAAAACAAACAGCACCTTGGTGAACTGATGTGCATGAATATATATATATATATATATATAGGGAGGAGGTTCATTTGAGGAAGACTCATATATTGCGAGAAGAAAAAGAAGAAACCTAAATCACTAAAAAAACATATCAATTGTTTAATTTTTAAATAAATTCACATCCTAGATACAAATGTGTAAGGTATAAACAAAAAAGAATCATTAAAATATTTTTTACGTATAATTTTTTGCGTTTTAAATTTACCTACACACGTGTAGGTTATGTGTAAGTAACAGAACCTACACATGACTTCCATATGTGTAGGTTAAACAAATAAACGAAATTTATTCAATTTTATTTTTTGAATATCAAAGTTAATGAATAAATGTTGTATTTCTATTATTTTTTGTATGTTAAAAACGTTTTTTGTTGAAAAAATGAAGAATTTAGGTATTTCTTTTTCTTCTCGCAATATTTGCTCTTCTCAAATGAACTCTCCCATATATATATATATATATATATATATATATATATATATATATATATATATATATATATATATATATATATATATATATATATATATATATATATAATTAAAGATTTTCACACAAATTTAGTTTTAAAAAGGGTTTTCACCTAAGATTACTAAATCACACACGCAAAAGGTAAATTGTACCTATCGACTAGTAATATAGTAAAAATGTAAGAACCGGGTATCAATCTGTGGGCACAGTAGCTCTCGATATTAAACGTTTGTTAATGTTTGTCCAATAAAATAATCAAGTTGGGTTTTTTTTAAACTAAACTAGTATGCGAACACAAAGTATTAAAATAAGGAAATAAAAACAAATGAAATGAGATATTATCTAGACTAAGAATCCACTTAACTCAGATGATGAAGAACACTAATGGGGTGACGTCAAGCTTTTAAAAGTATAACTAGACTCCGATTAAGGATATCTAACTAAAATGATTATTTGGAAAACTAGAACGATAAACACATCTTAATCACCTAAATCATGCACTTAAGCTCAATTGATTTTCTATCCTCCGAAGCAGGGCTGTATATTTGTCGTTAAAAAAAAAAAAAAAAAAAGCTCAATTGATTTCTTTTCATGTCAAGAACTAAAGATAAACTAGTCATCCGTTAAGACATCCTAATTTTATAATTGAAGGAAAACTAATATGTAGACAACATACTAATCACCCTAAATTAAATAAAGTAGACAAAGTTATGAATTGTTCCAACTTACAATTCTTAAAACTAAGTCATATAAATCTAGTGATTGTGACCAAAATTCCAAATCTACAATTCTAATGTGTTCAAGAAATTATAACATCACAATTATCTTTTCAAACATCTTGTGAAAGAAAACACATTTGTCCAATTTCATGTCATCTAACACTCCGTTTATCATTTTCTAATCTCATGGCATAAATCATACAAAATTAATTTGTAGATTTACAAACAAATGTCACACTATAATCCAATCTAGACAAATATACAACATCATTGGAATATTATCATAACTTCATCATGGTTGTTAACATAAAACATCACCAAATATTCAAATGTCATTCATCATCAAAGCATAAGTTTCATCTTAATCTATATAATATAAGTGTTTAGCTCATGAGGCTTACAAACACTACAAGAAACATAATTAAACTAGTTAACAACATGATTAAACTAACTAGAAATACACACAAAAAACAAGCAAGGAAAAGGTAGAATGATTGGTTGATGATCTTTAAGTCTTCTATGTTTCCCAATGGTTTCCAAGGGCTTCAAGAACACTCAAATTCAATGATTATAAGTGAAAATGACTCCAAACACTCAATCACCTGAAATGGTTGTAAATGAGACTTTTTTTATAGAATTCTGCAGGTGTGTACTACCTGACGCACAGTCGTGCTCAAGGTAGTGCTGGTAGCTACAATGCTTATTTTTACACCCAGGAGCTTTTTGAAGTTTTCATTTTCAGCTAAATCTTGATTCCCGCCTCGAGGTGGAAGTGTACGACCGTTCTTAGGCCAAGCACGACCATGCTTGGGTTAAGGTGGTCGGCACACTCTGTCGATCTGGGTAATGGTTTATGCATTGTCTGTGCTTGGTTTACGCACGATCGTGCTCTAACCAAGATGTGCAGCACCACCTGGTGGAGTGTTTGTGCTTCTTGGCTCGTAGATTGAGCACGGTTGTGCCTAGTCTTAGCATGGCCGTGCTTCTTCCTGGACTTGGGAAATTTTGCACTGAAACGCGTCTTTTCTTTGTTCTTTTCACTATGGGTTTGCCTTGGTTGTAAAATTACAAAAACCACAAATAATTACCTAAACTAATGAATTTACAACCGATCAAAAACTATTTTTGGGTTAAATGTCAAAAACAAATATGTATATTTGTATACATATCATGAACTCAGCCAAGTGAGTGGTCATTGGAACTTTGTAAGCCATCGGTGCCACTATAATGCAATGTCATCCAAGTGAAACAAAGCCAAATGAAGTTAGTGGAGTCCCCTTGAATGCAAAGAACTTGTGGTGTTGGGACGAAACCTCACCTCTGTCGGCTTAGTGGCTTTGAGGTGGCTCAATGGTTTGATGTTTACCAAGAATATGGTCTTGAGTGGCATGAATTTCCTCAATTTTATACTCATGTCGGGCCAAGGCCTCGTCTATGAGCATCACTGCTTTTGAAATTGGTCTACACAAGTTGAATCAAGACGGGTCCTGATACTAAATGGTATGAACCAACCAGTATTCTCTTAGGTTTTAGCCAATGAATAGAAAATCTAAGAAAGAAAATGCATGAGAGAGAATTTGGTTCAAATAGTATTCATTCCAAACTTAAAAACTAAACAATTTGCTAGCTCTTTATAGGCTTGCAAACATGAAAAGATAGAATAGAAAAATGAAAGACATGGTAAAATCCATTACTTGCAAACATCCCACGTGCAATAGAAAGAAACTTAAAAGTAAAACTAACAGGACACCACATTTTAAGAGTAAGTTACATTTTTGGGCCTTTATAATAAGCCAAATTACGAATCGTGACCTTTATTTTAAATTTTTCACTGGTTAGCCTTTATATAAATCTTTGTCACTCTTTTGGGCCTTTTAGTTAACGCCCATCCAAATCCACCGTTAAGTTTGAACACGTGATATAATCTTGAGGGTAGATTTGTCATTTCCCACCTCCTTCTATTTAACCCAACCACCCAACACATCCCAGGAAAAAATTAGGGTTTCATAACAGATCACCCAACACCTCGCTCTATACCCTAAGCATTCAATCCTTCTTGTTTGAAAAAATCACTCTGCGATTAGTGATGGAGTAGGGGTGTTTAAAAAGCCCGTGGCTCGTGGCTCGCTCGATAAAAGCTCGGAAAAAGCTCGGCTCGGAAAAAGCTCGTATCTAAATGAGCCGAGTCGGCTCGGCTCGACATCTGAATGAGCCGAGCCTGAGCTAGGGTAGGTTCGGCTCGGGGCTCGGCTTGTTGGCTCAGCTCATGGCTCGACTCGTGGCTTGATATAATATATAGACACTTTTGTTGACTTTCTCTCTCCACATGCAAGGCACATACCAATTCCCCCACTTTTTTTAAAATTTTCATAACTTTTGGATACGATATTATTTTAAAAAAAAATTACACCAAAAAAACAAGCGTTTTGTTATCTTTAAAACGCGTATAATATTGATATATAAAAAATAAAAAAAAATTTCGGCGCTTGTCTAGTCCTTGTGTAATATCATGTGATTGTGTTATATTATAACTAGTGAAATATCACTTTTATCGGTTCATTCTTAAGTCATTATATAATATCATCTTATTATAAATATTTGTTGTGTCATATTATGTGTTTAGAAATTATTGCCGTGTCATAAATTGTTAATATGTGTTTGAGAAATGTTCAAAGACAACGTCATTTTTTGTTACAAAGTGTGAGAATGACACAATGGTAAACAAAGACACAATGACACTTTTAAAAAAATTATAACTCACAATATAAATCAAATTTGAAAAAAGTGGTTCGGAGACTTTGTTCCCCATGTATTTCTCTTTCAGAAAATAAATAAAGGAAAAATTAAAAAAAATTAAAAAAATTACTGTTTTTTTTATTTTTTAAATTAGACACAATGAGAAAATAGTAGTTTTTTTAAGTTTTGTTTATTTATTTTTTAAGGAGGATGATGTGAGAGCAAGATCTTTGAAATACTTTTTGTGTTATTGTGTAATTATTATTAGATCATTGTGTAATACTTGTCAAATAAGATTACACAATGACCCGATGAATGACACAACAACCTTACGGATGACACAATCACACAATGACCTGATGAAAGACACAATGACCTGACGGAAGACACAATGACCTGACGTTAGACACAATGAGCTGAAAAATTGTGAAAAAAAAGTTCTTTTTTTTTATATATCAATATTATACGCGTTTTAAAGAGAGAAAAATTCTCGTTTTTATGGTGTAATTTGTTTAAAAAAATAATGTCGTATGCAAAAGTTATAAATGTTTTAAAAAAGTTGGGGAATTGACATGTGACTTGCATGTGGAGAGAAAATATTTAAAAAAGTGGGCATGACTAAAATACCCCCTCTCCTAATTTTCCTAGATGCCACATGTCAATCTCTTATTGCTTCTTAGCCTTCTTAGATTTATAACACTATGTAGGTGAACCTCACTCTATATATATATATATATATATATATATATATATATATATATATATATATATATATATATATATATATATATAGGGGAAAGTTCATTTGAGAAGAGCAAATATTGCGAGAAGAAAGAAATAGTTAAATTCTTCATTTTTTCAACCAAAAACATTTTTAACATACGAAAAAATGATAGAAATGAAATATTTATTCATCAACTTTGATATTCAAAAAATAAAATTGAATAACTTTCATTTATTTGTTAAACCTACACATATGGAAGTCATGTGTAGGTTACGTTACTTACACATAACCTAAACATGTGTAGGTAAACTTAAAACGCTAAAAATACATACGTAAAAAATGTTTTATTTAGTTTATACCTTACACATTTGTATGTAGGAAGTGAATTTATTTAACAAAGTAAACCATTGATAAGTTTTTTTAAGTGATTTAGGTTTCTTCTTTTTCTTCTTGCAATATATGACTCTTCTCAAATGAACTTCCTCCTGTATATAGATAGAAGATATATAGATATATTTATATTACCATTTATTTAAATATAAATCATTACTCATTACTTCTCTTTTATAAATAATTCAATACTAAAAATTAAAAAAAATAAAAGACTTGTTGCCCTAATCCTTTTACGTTTTCAACAATTTAATATTTTAGTCACTCCACCTCTCCTAATTGTCGCCTCATCTAATCTTTCACATCAAGTTTCTAATTTCAAAGTTCAAACCGTAATTAATTTCTTTTTCATTCTCATTTTAAACAACTACTTCTGTAGCAGGTAATTATTATTTCCTTTGTAATTTTTAATCTAATGAATGTTCTAATTATGTGTAAGAAAAAAATCAAGTTGGCTCGATGAGCCATGAGCCGAGCTCGAGCTTTTTACAAGCCGAGTCTGAGCCCAAAATTCAAGCTCATTAAAAAAACGAGCCGGCTCGAGTTGAGCTCGATATCTTTGAGCCCGAGCCTGAGCCCAACCTAGCTCGGCTCGAGCCGGCTCGTTTGCACCCCTATGATGGAGTATTGTTCGTGTGGGAAGCAAGCAGTTGTGAGAACATCATGGACACCAAGAAACCCCGACTGTCGTTTTTATGGGTGTCCAGAAAAGGTAATGCATTTCATCTTGTTAAATAGATCCATTTTGTTGAACCAAGATGTTCTTATTTGTTTGCAGGGTTCTTTTTGTCCTTTTATTGGCTGGTATGATCCAAGTATGTACCGAAGATCAACTGAGATAATCCTTGGGTTGTTGAGGTCAAAGAACGAAGCTGAAGCAAAAGGAAGGAAAATGAAGAATTATCTGATTATGAGCCGGGTAGGGTTTGTTTTGGTTTTGATTGCAATGAAAATGGATTAAATTTGGCTCAAGAGAAGTGCATGTAGATGTTTTGGATGTATTTTGAATGTATTTCGGATGATGTAGTGTTAAGATGTTTTGAATTTTGGATGATGATGTGTATTATGATGTTTAATCTAATGACAAGTGCACTTCTTTTTTTTTTAATCTAATAAGACCAAAATCACTACAAATGCACTTAATGCAACTAACTACTACTACTATAAAGGCACTTAAGCATTAAAGCACTTAAATACAACACCAAAGTAGATTTCAATACAACAACCAAAGTAGATTTAACCTTTTTAAAGTTGTTTCAAAAACTGGACTACACATATTTAGCAAGTTCGTGGGACCTGGTAGCAAGTTCAACCCTCTTGTAATCCTGATCCACCATATTCAGACACAATGTAGCAAGTTCGTGGGACCTGGTGGTATAGGCCTCCACCTCGGACCCTTCCATTTTCATATGATAGAACCCCATCTCAAGTTTTTGGATTTCGTCCCTAGGACAGTAATCACGCTTAATCAACTGCTTAAATTGTTCCCATGTTAAGGCATTAGCTGCCTCCAACCCCATATGTTGTGTTTCTCGGTTCCACCAAGTTAAAGCCGGCCCACTAAGGGTCCCGGTAGCAAAATTCACATTATTCTCAAGAGCGCAATGACTCCTAGCAAAAACTTCTTCCACTTTTTCAATCCATCTTATCAACTCCACCGCCCCTTCAGTCCCGTTGAAGTGGTGCGACTTACAATCCAGGAACGTCTTGAAAGTACAGACTAGTGGTGCTCGAACAAAGAATTTTTGAAACCCGAATTAGAACACCCAAATTCAAATGATAGGTTAAAATGGATACAATGATGTAAAATAAACAACAAATAAAAAAAATTTCATGGTTTTCGGATTTACCAGTTACTGGTTGGGCCTGGGCCTGGGCCTGAGCTTGAGCTTGGGCCTGGTTGGCCATTGCCGCACCCATGTGTTGTTGGATCAAAGTGGCCAGTTCCGCAGGTGTCATATTAATATTCCCAGCCATTCTTCAAATTCACAAAATACAACAATGAGTAAGCATCCAACAAGTTACTATCATTCATGTATAAGTAAACAGAGAGATTAACACAACCAAACATCCAAATTCAAAAAACAACACTTGATAAATAATTTGCAATTTCTCACAAAGTACTATTCAAACATCATAATCCAAAATTTCCAGTTTTTGTGGGAAACAACCTTTCCTACTAAGTCATGAGATAGTGAAAGTAAACAAGACAAAAGCAGATAGATAGATAGATAGATAGATAGATATAAAATCTAAGATGAGATCACAGAGCCTGCATCGTCGTCACTATCAGTACCGAGGTCCTCCACCGGTGGTTCCACCGCCTGCGCGATCTGCGCGTCCAGATACGCCACGATGTTCAAAAGAGCGCGCCGATCCTCCGCGCCTCTTGCTTCCAGGGTCGCGATCCTCTCCACCGACTGTTGCTGAGCTTGCCTCGATTGCTGCAGCTCCTCCCTTAACACCTCCATCTCGTGTCGGGTAGAACACAGAGTTGCCGCGACAGCAGCTATTGCTCTTTCGTTGGAGCAATCAAGAGTGGGAAGTTCGGAAGTGGGATCATAGTTTGGATACGACACACGAGGGGGCGTTTGACGTACGCTCTCCTCCTGCCATAGGCTTTTCATGTAAGTCGGATAGTAGTTCCAATTGTACGAGGTGGGAAGAAGAGAAAACGGCTGATCCCAATTGACCTCTTCAGTCGGGATGCGAGGCCATTCACGATCCGGGGACGGGATGAGTCGGGCAAAGATCGCTTACGCGAAGAACTAGCAGGTGTTTTAGACGATGAGGCCATTCCTGAAATCAAGTATGTATACAAGTAACTACCAAATAAAGCAGTCATAAGTAATTTACTCAGTGCGACTAATGTAGTGTACAGGCGTTTGAGGTACGCTCTCCTCCTGCCATAGGCTTTTCATGTAAGTCGGATAGTAGTTCCAATCGTACGAGGTGGGAAGAAGAGAAAATAGCTGATCCCAATTGACCTCTTCAGTCGGGATGCGAGGCCATTCACGATCCGGGGACGGGAGTGAGTCGGGCAAAGATCGCTTACGCGAAGAACTAGCATGTGTTTTAGACGATGAGGCCATTCCTGAAATCAAGTATGTGTACAAGTAACTACCAAATAAAGCAGTCATAAGTAATTTACTCGGTGCAATTAATGTAGTGTACAGTTATAGTCTAGAATGCAATGCAATGCAGACCTAGTTCGCTATAACCAATGACTCTGATACCAATCTATCACACCCCCAAATCCACTAACGGAGTTTTACCGTTAGGGGCGTGACAAACCAGGATCCAATCATTAATTACATCGAGCGACTCTATATGAGTTTTGAAAAACCAAACGTTTGCCCATTAAATGTGGTAATTAAACGTCAATCAGAGTAATTAGTTTTTCAATTATGCGGAAGCGTAATAATTAAGTAATTCAAGCCACCCAAACCATGTAGAAAGTAAATGCGCAAAAACATGCGCCCGACACAAGACACGCAGTTTAAATAGTTGTCAAATCCCAAAACAAGGTTTTTAATGCAAGAATTGTTTTAAATGAAATGCGAGGACGCCATGCCATGCCCTACGTGCAGTGTACCTCAGTGACCTGAAACAGTGAAAGGCTAACAAGTGTCAACACGACGATTGGTGAGTTCACATAGTAAGTATGAAATCAAATAGTTTAGTTGCAAGTAGATATATAAATTAAGTATGTCACTGTAGGTAGCTAGTCTACAGTACATGTCCTTAGAGTCGTATGTATCTGACCGAAACTGACGTATGTACACATTAAGTGCATTTTGCCTGCTCGTACATCCCATCAGGATGCACATGTATGTATGTTAGGTCATTCAACACCCGTTCGATAGGTCCTTCTGTCGTGCTAGCGCGACTAGCCCGGGTGGGGTTTTTCAAACAGTAGTACTACTCAAAATTTCCCCGCTATTTCACAAATACTAACGGTCAACTAGGTATCCATGAGGTCTTTCATGAACAAAATAAAAGTTGCTCTAATCCAGACATGCGACATACAAAATTTGTAAATCCGTAAAAGTATTCGTTCATGTTACAGCCCACAAAGGGTAGATTAGTAAATAGTTTGGTTCAGTGAACTCACCTTAGGTTGCACAGCAAACAGTTTTAAAAGCACACAGTATAATACAACAACCTAAATAACAGTAGATCTATTAATGTGTGTTCATGTAGGTTCATAGAACCCTATGCATCCAAATAGTCATACAGTTTGTGCGTGATCGGAATAGTTTGACTTTTGTCCAAGTTTGACCAAGTTTGACTTTTTGTCCAAGTTTGACCAAGTTTGACCTTTTTGTCCAAGTGTAGTATGTTGTTTTTGATGTATTTGATCATATTTTTGTTCACGTACCACGTCACACAACAATTATTCAACAAGTTAAATTTCTATTTCCACAAAAGTTTCCTTTATAGGAAAGTATGACATTTAGAACATATTTGCGAAATTCGACATCTTAGAGATTCTCAAACATTCCTACGCATGTCAACTGTTACATAATGATCATAGCATGCTTCACAAGACAACGACACACAACAATTACTATACGGTTTTCAATATACAACATACTAGCATGCATGGTCATTTCAAAGTACCATACATTGTTCACATGTTTTGTTTCACCAACATTGCAACACTCCCATCATGGCATTACTAATTAACTAGCACACTCCATTTAGATTTCCAATCAACCAATTTCAAGCAACCAGACTACTAATCCAACTAACACTTTCAAATGTCATTTCATGATCAAAGCATGTTTACCACACACCAAAATGCCTACAATCATTCATATGCAAACTAATTCATGTTTGTATGTCCAAAGTCGCTAAACATGCACTCTAGTAAATTTCCATGACAAAAAGTTACCACTTTTAGCAAGTCATACCAAAACTATTCGGATTTCCACGTCCAACTAATCAAAATTCGTCTAATACATTATCCTAACGTACTAGTGATCTCAAAACCATTCTTAGACATCAACAACATGCAATTTCATACAAGTTCTAGAAAAAAAGTTACTATTTTAAGTAATATAGCAAAATGATCATGCAATTTCATAACCAAGTAATCAATCTTCATCCAATTCTTCATCTAAACACATAATCAATCATATTTCATCAAAATCAAGCATGCAACATCAAGTTTCAATGACTTCTTATCAAACCCTAATTTCTCAATAACGCAATTTTGTATCCCTTTCACTAACCAATCATCAAAACCACAAATAATTCATAACTAACAACCCATTTCCACAACACAATCATCAATTGGCCATTTTGGATGAACTAGGGTTATGACATACACATTTTCGAAATATATATATAATTTTTATGAACAAAACTTACTCGTAACACGTTTGTACTTTGTAGCTTCAATTAACACCCAAGAGCACTACTAAGTGAATCAACTTGCAAGAAAAATCCAAGGTTATGTGTGTGTAGGTATGCGACGGCCAAAGGGAGCAAAAAAAGAGTTGTTGCCGTTTTTTTAGTAAAAATAGGTTTAGGGTTTGTTAGTTTTTGTTAATTTTTGTTAAATGTTAAGTTGGATTGGGCCTTGGGCCATCCATGGGTCACATGGATGATCCACGGGCTCCGTTTTGTTTCGGTTTTGCAAACACTATGAAAAACTCTCTCAAGTGTAGATTTTTGTTTCATAAGGATTTCTGAATTTCGCAAACGGTTAAAACCGGTAAATTACGTAATTAATCGAAAGTTCAACAATTAAACGCACATATCACTTAAGATGTATATATTTATTGTATTTGTATCCATTTAAAATCACCAACGCCCGAGTATTAACTCGTGTGGTCGTTTCGTGTGTACGTTTGTGTAACAGTTTGTACATTTAATTCGTCAAATTAAATGAAAAGTATAAGTGCGTTAACGTAACTAACATAGTTTAACTAACAAGGTTAACCTGAATTTGTCGGGTGTCACATTTTTGGCCCTTTGCCTCTTCCATCCCCTCTAGCATCCTCAAGCTTCATAGCAGACTTTCTTCTTTGTTTTTGTGGCCTACCAGCATGCTTATGGTAAGAAGGGGCTGTCAGGGTTATTGGTACTTGAGATTTTGGCCACATTGACTTCCTAGAGTGGAAAAATTAACCTTGTACTTATACACTTGTTTCCACATCTCTATTGTATATAGTGGATTCACAAAATGCCCTGGAAGTAATTGTGGATGTCCATTTTTCTTAAAAATCCAAATGGCGGCCACTACATGTTTGTAGGGTATACCAATTAGTTATCACCTCCTACAAGCACAAGTCTTACTACTCATGTTCACAACACATTGATCCCTCCTATTGGCATAGTAATTCATATTCAAATCAAAATCAAAATCTAAATAATTTAAATTCTGACTTGCATTAACATCTATACCCTCATTCACATTAGCATTCAAATCTTATATAGGATAACGTCAGAGGGATATGGGAAATGACAAATCTACCCTCACGCTTATATCACGTGTTCAAACTTAATGATGGATTTGGACGGACGTTAACCAAAAGGCCCAAAAGCGTGACTAAAATTTATATAAAGACCAACCAGTGTAAAAATTTAAAATAAAGATCACGATCTATAATTTGGCTTAATATAAAGCCTCAAAATATAATTTACTCACAGTTTAACAAGCTCCATGAATTTAAGGAGTTGTACCTCATGCAAGGAAACTTGTGCACATTAAATTGTTACGTCACGCTAAAGTAAATGAGATTTTATTGTTAAAATAAACTTAAAAAACTATATGTATGAGGACAAAAAGTGAAAACCATTCAAGCTATTACAATTAATACATTATTAAAAGGAAGTGAAATGAATAGTATTATGTACCAATTTTTTTTGCTTTAGGTACCAATTATATGCTTGGTTTAAAATGGGACTGGCGTCATCAAAAAGAAATATAGTAGATATGGCAAACCCATACCTTTTCGGTCAACAAAAAGAAATATAGTAGGTATGGCAAACCCATACCTTTTTCTTTCTTTTCTTCTTTACGTGCAAACATCAACTAAATCCATGCTTCCTATATTACTATTATCACGCTATCTTATCATCACCCTCATAATCCATTACTTGCAGCCCCTTGATTTGTAAGTTCTTCCGGTCATTCCTCTTGGTTTGCATTTTTCATGGTTGTGTTTTTTGTGTGTTTAGATCTACTAGCAGCCCCTTAATGTTGCTCGCTAGCGAACGCATTGGTTGCTCTTCACCAAATCCTTATCATCGTCTCCAGGTTAAGGTTGGTGATTAGGTTCGTTATCGCAAATCAATCTAAGGTTTCATACGTTTTGACTTCGGGTCGTTGGATCAGTGCTTGATGACTGCCGTTTTCCGTCTCTGTTGCAGTTATGGCTATTGATGCTTTGATTTTGAAACAGATCTAAACCTTACCATCGCGAAAGATTAATAAATCTAGATGCTTTGTATTGCTAATTATTAACCTATGTTCTATTTTCAAAATGCCATGGCTTTGTAGATGGATCCCTAATTGTAAGTTAAACTTTAGTTTATAGATATCATCCGTCGTTGTTTAAATTCTTAATCATAATAGTATATGCATTGACTTTAGGTTATGGACATGTTGTATGTTTTGGTGGTATGTTTCTTACACAACTTCCTATTCATTTGTGTTTCATTTGTATAATTCAGATTTTGATAAGATCAATTTTGATTTTAATTTGATTGAAGCTATAAATGATTGTATCTGATGTTATATAGCTTCGCAATGTTGATTGTGTTAACAGTTCTAGACATGTGTTGTTTTATATATTGCATTGTCATTATATAGAGATATTGATTTTTCAAGACCTGCATGCTAATAACATTGACATTGGGAGGCCCTTGTTGGGGGTGAAGCTTCTTGGGGGTGCAGTTAGCAGAGACGCACAATTTATTAGTGGGTTAGCAAAGAAAAGAGCTACTAATGCTGTTAATTTGATGAGCCTTCTTCCTCAACTAGGTGACCCGCAGAGCGAACTACTCTTGCTTCGATCATGTATGGGTATTGCTAAACTTTTCTTTGGTTTGAGGACGTGCCAACCTGTACACATGATGGAGGCAGCGTTGCTCTTTGACAAAGGGTTGCGTGGGGCAATTGAGGACATAGTGGTTTGTGGAGGCCCTTTCTTTGGAGATTTCCAATGGCGTCTTGCTTCCTTACCTATTAGGTTTGGGGGTTTGGGCTTGTATTCAGCAGTAAAGGCTTCATCCTATGCCTTTGTGGCCTCGAGGGCCCAATCTTGGGTACTTCAAGACCACATCTTACGTGACAGTGGTATATGTGGCATGGATTCTGATTATGGTTGTGCTTTGGCTTGTCTTCGTGATACGATTCCAAGCTATGACTTCGGCGGTTTCACTAAAAAGGACACCGCCCCCCCTAAAGCCCAACATGCATTGGCGAGTGCATTTTTTAGTAAGATTGTACAAGACATGGAAGTACACTTTGACATGACCGTTAGACAAAAAGCCGTCTTTAAGTGTCTACAAGCACCACATGCTCAAGATTTTCTTCTGGTTATCCCAATAGATGGGTTAGGCCAACATATGTCGTCAATTGAGTATCGAACTATTCTTAAGTATCGCCTGATGGTTCCCATTTTTCCAAATGATGAGATATGTCCTATTTGTCGCAAAGCGTGTTTGGACTCGTATGGGGAGCATGCTGTACATTGTAGAGAGCTTCCAGGGTTTAAGTACCGACATGATTTAGTCAGGGATGTTCTTTTTGACATATTTAGGCGAGCCGGGGTTTCAGTTAAGAAAGAGGCACCTGTGAATTTTTTGACTGACCCGGCGGAAGGTAGATCTACACTTAGACCGGCCGATATTTTGATATTTGGATGGACAGGAGGTAAACATGCATGTGTGGATTTAACATGTGTTTCCCCACTAGTGGGCTTGGGAAATGGTGTTTTCAGGGTGGGTCAAGCTGCTTTAAAAGCTGCTGCTTGCAAAGTAGCTAAACACGAGAAAGCATGCATTGACAACCAACATGTATTCGTTCCATTTGCATTTGATACCTTTGGTTTTCTTGCACCTGAGGTCGTGGAGGTACTTAATCGGGTCCAACGGGTTATGCATAGCTTTGTTATGACCCCGAGGTCTATGAATGTAGTGTTTAAACGACTTGGTTTTGCTATCCAGAAAGGGTTAGCGGCGCAGCTTGTTGCCCGTTTACCTTCTATTTCTATGTAAAAAAACTTTCAACATTCAATATTCAATTTTCATACCCTTTTGTGCAGTTTCCCTTCTAAAGTAGTAAAAGATTAAGCATATCAATGGTGGTGCTAAAAGGAACATGAGCATTTAAAGGTAAAAGGAATGTATCAGTGGTGTTGTTTAGTTCATTTGACACCTAAAATGTTTGTATCAATGCTAAATATCTAATGTGTTTTTGGGAGCATAATAAAGTATCAGTTGCAACAGTCATGGTTTTGTTGGTACACATTCCATTTTTAGTTGCAATCAAGTAAAATAGACCGTAAATTACATGAAGGTTTTGACGTTGGTTAAGCCTCTTTACACACATAATAGCTATCACAATCACACAGAAGTTTGAAGGTCAGCTTGGTTTTTGCATATAATATATGAAGCAACTTCAGTGCCCCATGATCAAGTTTAAGTGTCATGAAGTTGGCGATAAAATTTCAATTCATTGCAAATTATGATTAGATATGCATGGGTTTATGTATCTTGGATCTCTATAACTAGAATATATGTAAACTAGGTTCTAGGATTATTATAGGTGAACTCTACAAATACAAAAAAACCTCATATTGATTTGGAACATTTTGTTTATAAAACTTTTTACAATGTCAAATGTGGTCTTTTTAGGCATTTGAATTAGCCTTTAGTAATTGCCCTTTTGTATAACACACCGCCTTTGTCATGGAGTTTATATAACAACCGTAAAACCCATAGTAGTTACACTTTTACAAGAAGCAAAAGCATGAAAACAGAAGCCGCGCATCGCGCGGCCGGACACTTCTAGTTATAATCATAAGGCACTCCTTACCACCTCACACCACCAATATTTTTTTCACTTTTTACTCCACTAAACATCCAACTTAAATTTCACCCCATATTACCAGAACTTCACCCCACACGATTCCAATTCTTTTTTTATTTTTTATTTTCTCTTTTTTGTTAAATTTTAATATTTCAATAATAAAATATAAATGACAACTAATATATAAGTAAACAACTATAATAAACTAAAAAAAGGTTACAAAAGAATTAAATAATAGGATGATGAAGACGAACTTCTTAAAACTTCAAGTAATAAAGCATGCAATATTTTTAGAGTAAAAATATATATAGATTTTGGTCTTTGTGGTTGCATTTATTTATAGACGAGAGTGTGATTTATATTTGATTTGGTTTAGTAGATATAGTATTTTGTGTACTAAAGAAAAATATTTATTTTAAAACTATCCATTAATAGCCATTGGAGGGGGGATGACCCACATGAAACAGTTAAATCAAGGAGAGACTCGGGGAGAGGCCATCAATCTGCACACTGAAATGCGAGGCCGATGGGGTGGGGCGGTGTTCCCATGCGGGGCCGCATCGGGGCACCCACCCCACTACCACTCCATTTACACTAAGGAAAGTTAGATTTAAACAATCTAATTTTTAACTATTGACCTAACCTAGGATAACCCCACTACCACTTCCACTATATTTTTTTGGCGGTGGTCCTCACGATCTAATCTTTTAACTATTGGTCGTAACACTGTTAGTTTTGTGTTAATGTGTGTTGGTTTTGTGTTAACGTGAGCCTGAGACACAGCATGTTTTTAAATGATTTGGCATTATGTATTATATTTCTTTCAAAAACTAACCCAACCCTAAATATCCCATAAAGAACCCATCGAGCACATAAAGCATATCTAAATCTGCTTGTCAAATGGTTTGGTTGTCTTGGAAATGGTTGCCTTAAAACTTTATTTTTTTTCTTATCACACTTTATTTTTGGTATGTTTTTAGTGGTGATTGACAGATTGATGATTTGGGGATTTGTGTTAGTTTGTGATGAGGCTTTGGTCGATGTTTGTGAGATCAAATGTATTTTTTTGTTTACAGGCTTTCATCATTATATTAGGGTTGGTTTAATTTTTATTTTAAAAAGAAGTAAATGATACAAAATGCGACATCATTTAAAAACATACCATGTCAATGTCACTGGTTCCCATTAGCTTAAAACTGACTTAAAAAATTCTACGAAAAGCCCACAAGTGAGACAAACGAAAATAATTTTTAAAAGTAAGTTAAGTTTACTATACGTCAATAGTTAAAATGTTGGATTATTTAAATCCCAATTTTCTAAATAGGTATATATGTAGCTGCGCAAGAAACTTAGCGGACAAGCAAAACCGATGACATGCCCTAACAGTGTTATACATACTGAGCTGCTAGAGCAACTGGGTTTGAATGTACCTAAAAGAAAGAAAAGAGTATGGTTAAACAACACAGTACCAACTTCCAACACAGGCATCTAGAGGGAACATGTTTGTAAAGATTAGCATGTCAAGCACATTGATCTAAGATGCATACAATCCACAAAGCATAAAAGCAACTAAAACATGTCCATAGTGGGTCCTACTCTTATGGTGCACCGGGTTATAACGAAAGAGTGCAAGTGCACATGTGTTCCAAGGGCAGGGCGGGACAAGGCCAAGCTGCCCGCTGCCCAGCATTATTTACATACAACTGACCATCACATTTTGGCATCATATAGAGGAAACCAGAGATTCAGGGTGCCTTGCAGTTTCTGAAAGCGAGCCCTCAGTCCACCTCTTTAACATCTCCAGCGAAGCCCTGGGTTGATCCATAGGCACCATATGACCGGCATCATGAACCTTGAGGAAGCTAAGTGGGCCATAGCTTTTAAGTAAGCCTGCTTCGGATCCAGCAACTTCAAAAGGAACTTCAGAAGACGAAGCAAATTGTTCCTTTCCACTCCATTCCATAGCATGAACCCATCTCGAATTACCTACACCCACAAAAAATTTTGTGAACAAAATTTAAAAAAAGTATAATCATGGCTTTATTTATAGACGTCAATGCCCATCAACTTATTTGTGTCAAAACACCCGCTCTATGTAACCTAAACACGACCCATGTGTTTATCCATGTCAAAGACACCAATACATCACTTAAAATCATGCACCCAAAACACGATCCGTTAAACACATGGGGATTAACTAAACATGTTAAACAGGTTGGAGAGTTGTAATAAATAGGTTAACAAGTTTTACTAAACGGGTTAAGCAGGCCAATCCAAACACACCACATTAACTAAACGTGTTAAAAACGCAACCTTAGCAGTTAGCACCACTTGTTTATTTAATGAATCAAATATAACGATCCGTGCAATGCCCATTTCATGTTTCGAGTCAAGTCAGGAATTGGCAACCCTGATTTCATTAGGATTTGAAAAGAAAAACTAACCGAGCCAGTTGCAGATGAGGTCATATTCTCCGGCATACACAAGCAACTTAATTCCGTCATCAAGAAGTTCAGGAATGCCAACTTCAAGATTTCTCATCCAATCCATAAGCAAAGCTTGATACACACTTGTGCTACAAGAAACAAACTCTATATCTCCGACTCCAAGAGCTTGTCTTACAGAGTTCTTGTTAAGAAGTGTTTCCATGTCTGAGAAATCATAGCACAGGCTCCCAACACACTCCTTTCTAATGTCATAATACTGAAAGCCGAACAAAAAGTGAATCACTATTAATTCTTAAATACTCGTAAAAAGAATAACATTTCCATATCCATACATTGATGTTGCCAGCAATAGAAAGGATTGAACTGAAAATTCCATTGCACACCAAGTATGCAGCCATACAAGAGACCGTTCCATCGGTGCCTGAAATGCGAGCAAAATATCAGCAAGAAGAAGAGATTGGGTGTGTTCGTGTGTCACTTTGTGTAGGTGACTATGTGAGTAGGTGTTAGTGCGTTTGGGAGAGATGCAAGATTTACCACAAAGCTTTATTGCAGCTTCACACACAGGAACAATTAAGTTGATGCGTTTATACTGGGACTCTTTAATAATCCCCATTTCCAAAGCGTAATCAGTATAAGCCTTGTACTGAATTGCTGGATCGGTGAGTCCATTTCCAATAGAAAACCCCTGTATAACAATATATTCATAAGAACAACAACTTGATTGAGAATGATAAGCCTTAAAAACACGAATATAAACCTTTAGATTTATGTGTATTCCTTCTTTAGCTTTGTTTCCTTGGTGCACACGAGCAGCAACAGCAGGAATGTAATGGCCAGCATACGATTCTCCAACAACATAAAAATCATTGTCTACAAGCTCGGGATGCTCTGCAAAGAACGCCTGAAATGTAACACTAGTAAGAAGTCTGGTCTGATCTTTAATTTCCTAATCACAACACAACCAAGATATGAAAGCAACAGACCTGTAAGAAGTCATATAAGTCATCACTCACACCCTGTTCATCATGCCGAATGTCTCTTTTATCAGAGCTGTAACTAAACCCAGTCCCCGTAGGTTGGTCAACATACAATAGATTTGATGCCTGAGTTTGCACAGATATATAAATGTAAAGAATGAGATAACAAGAGACAACAATTCCTAATCATGATGACCAATATTCAACCAAGAAAACAGACCTTATCCCACCCATACTCATTCCAGACAAGAGATAAGTTTTTCCCAATTTTGAATGGGCCATTTTCATAGAACAGGGCAAGCTCACTGCTACAACCTGGTCCACCAGTCAGCCAGATAACCACAGGGTCGTCTTTGCTGCTCCGTGACTCGAAAAAAAAGTAAAACATCCTACACAACCCAAATATTCAGCATCATGAGAGTGCTCAATCCTTACTAAACTACCAAACAGGTGCAAAAACACCACAAAATTGACAGTACAATAATATGTGATTTGACAGTGTACACGGACGGTATCAGATTCAAATCAGCCATACAAATTAGTTTACAAAGAAGTAACAACACAACAATTCTGCTATCAATCTCTTAACTACTAATTTCAAGTTTTCGTCCTTGTGCTTTGATATTTTTAACAGGTTCAGTCCCACCTTAACAGTTTAAGTCCTTGTGATTTTTATTTCTAACAGAAATGGTCCCGAATATTAACTTCGTCCAACTTTCCGTACATTCTCCCCATGCGCCCCTCACTTGATGCGTAAAAATGTCATTTCTCCCATTCTTTTATCCAGGTCAGCATGTAGGTTAACCTTTCAATCGTATGTCAATTTATGAGAGAAACGTCATTTTTACCCCCCACATGAGCTAGGCTTAACAAAAAATTGGATGAAGTTAGTGTTATGAACCATTTCTATTAGAAATAAAAACCACAAGGATCAAGAAATGGATGATGGGGCAAACCTCATCGAGGATGATGAGTCTAAAAGGGGGTGTTTGTAACAACCCAGACAAATCCCACATCGGCCGTGAACAAGAGTGATCCTTGGTTCATAAGGAATGTCCCGCCTCAAATACCAACAACACATTTTAGGGCTTAAAGCTAGTGGATGAGAGGAGCTAAGCGTGTTCATGTGAGAGTAATCCTAGGATGGGTGACCTCATAGGAAGTTTTCACCCAAGCAATCAAAAGCAATTCTGTAAGCTCTAATGTGGCGAAGCAAACAATATTAATGGTATGAGGGGCCGGATGTTACACTATTGTTAATGGTATTATAACAGAGTGACCAAAACTGCAGTTTACTCAAATTGATACTTCCCAGTACAATAACATGCGGCTAGACAGTGTACATGAACGGTATCAGATTCAAATCAGCAATATAAACTAGTTTACAAAGAAGTAACAAAACAGCAATTCAGCTATCAATCTCTTAACTACTAATTTCAATAACCAACAACAATCTAACTAACCGCATACGCTTAATTGATCTAAAAACACATAAACTTATCAAATACGATGAAAAACAGCATACACGAGATCTTAATACAATCTAGGGTTTTGAAAACATACTGAGCATCATGAGAATGTTCAATCTGGTAATAACCAGCATGATGGCCCAAATCTTCAACCGATACGCCATCAGAATCGATGAAATTGGGGAACTTAAAAGGCTTTTCGACTATCTTCGACCGGGAACGGTTGGTGAGATGGCGATCTACTATGTTGACGGAGTGTTTTGGGAACAAATTGAGGTCAGTAATAAGCTTCTTAGCTTGAGTTGAAGGTAACCTTGTGTCTGATAGTCGGAGAGTTGACGCCGGAGAAAGAGAGGCGAGAAGAAGAAGAGGGAAGAGGAGGAGATTGGAAGCGTCCATTTGAGAGTATGAAGATGCTGGTTTTTGGAGGAGAGAGATGAAGCAGTGTATGTATGTATATAGGTTACAAATAGTCGTCGGTTCGATGTGTGATGTGTACGGCCCTCTCTACTCCACGTGTTGGACCATTATCGCTTTGTTTTATAGGTTACAAAGCCTTTGTAGTTGAGGTTTTGAAAATTAGGGTCAATTAGGAGAAGTTTTATTAGGAGAAATTTTAGAGATTTTCATCTTGAAAGTTTCTTTTATTTTTTATTTGGGTCTTAGTACCCATTAGAGTTTGTAATGTGTGTAAAGGTTGTGAATTATTCGTTAAATTTACATGTTGGACCAGTTTAATTAAAATTTTTAATTGGATATTATGTATGCATTTGTATAATTAAAAAAAAAATAAATAAGAGTACATGTTATTTATATCTATTTTTCTATGTCTATGCGAGGGTGAACGAAGTGGTTCTAGTGAGGTGGTGATGGCGAGCTCATGGATGACGAGTTTTCCTCGTTGTGGAGCTTGTGGTATGAGGAGTTTTCTTTGTTGTGAACCTTGTGGTGTGAGAGGGATGTGGTGGTGGTCTCTAGAGGAAGACGAGATACACTTTAGAGTCAGCGAGCCACAGGCTCTTGAGGGTCCTTGCCACCCACTCCTACGACCCTAAAACATTAAATGCAGAAAACCATTTAAGAGACTGTCTTTGGTTACTTAAGAATGCTTTTAAATTTGAATCCAATTTAATGAACTTCATTTTAGAAAGATCATGTTTCTAGTATTATCACATATAATAGTAAAGGTCCATAAAATTTGAACGGTTGTCACATTAGAAATATAATGATCTATTTTTAATGCTTCAAATTGAATGGTGGGTAATGGGTCAAATGAAGTAACAAAATTTGTACAAGAACTAAAATAGTATGGAGGCTATCCAAAACACTTGTGTTATGGTTAAAGCATGTTAAGCTCTTGAAATTAAGTTCAACTATTGAATTACGCAGTAATGTGCTTAAATCTGTGTAAGGCTACCTTACTTGCTAAATGACTGCATTTGATAAATCATAGTCATTCAACAGGAAATTATGTACACTGCTCATCTTCAGGAGATTTTGTGTCACTATAGTAGAGTAGTGAAGACATCACAACTTAGTAGCTGTTGAAGATATGTAAATAATGCTTCTTTGTACTTTTTGTTTGTTTTCATTATCGTACTCCTTCAGTTATACGATTGCCTTTCCATCTTCCTGGACAACAGACGGTGATATATGGCGCTGATGACGATATAGATGATGTTTTAAGCAAACCATCAGTTGCTTCTAACATGTTTTTAGAGTGGATGAAAGCAAATTCTACATTTCCAGAAGCAATACATCTAACTTATGTTGAGTTCCCTACAAAATTTATTTGGAAGGCAGATGAAAAAAAGTGGGATACAAGGAATAGAGGATTCTCTATTGGTAGAATTCATGCAGTGTCACCATCAGCCGGTGAAGCTTTCTTTTTAAGGGTTTTGTTGAACAAAGTCAAAGGTCCTCGATCATTTGTTGGCATTTTAACCGTCGGTAACGAGATTTGCAAAACTTTTAGGGAAGCATGTTTTAAAAGAGGTCTGTTGGATGATGATAATGAATACATTATCCAAACATTATCTTAAAACTGATGTTGTTGGTCTTATCAGCGCACTAACAGATGAGCAACGACGTGTGTATGATAATATTATTACATTTGTTAAAAGAAATCAGGGTGGTGTTTATTTTCTTTATGGTTATGGTGGTACTGGCAAACCTTATTTGTGGAAAAACCTGTCATTGTCATTAAAGCAAAGGGAGAAATAGTTTTGAATGTAGCTTCAAGTGGAATAACATCTTTATTACTAACTGGATGAAGGATTGCACATTCAAGGTTTTCTATTCCTTTAAATCTTAATGAAGACTCTATGTGTTTTATTAAGCCAAACAGTGATGCTACAGAGCTTTTAAGGAAAACATCTTGATTATTTGGGATGAAGCTCCCAGGTCCCATAAATATGCTTTTGAAGCATTAAATCGCACAATGAATGACATTTTGATCCCTGGTGGTAGTTACTCGAACAATATAATGTTTGGTGGTATAGTTGTTGTTTTTGGTGGTGATTTTCTTCAAATCCTTCCTGTTGTGCAAAATGGATCCAAGCATGACATTGTTAATGCGGCGTTATGTTCTTCATACATATGGTCAAATGTTAAAGTTCTCAGGTTGACAAAAAAACATGAGGTTGTCTTTAGGTATTGACCCTACAAACAATAAGGAAACTGCTGAATTTATAATTGGTTATTACAAACTTGGAGAAGGCAAAGTGGGTGTGACACCCCGCCCGACGGCCACTCCGGTGGAGGTCCGGCAGCACCCAAAACACCATAATTCGACCATTTTTGACCGATTAAACCATCCCTATCTAACTATCAATTCGATTCAATCTCCAAACCACATAAATATCAAGATATGGTGACCTTATCTTCAAGCTCAACTCGTTTCCATTTTCTCGGCAGTTTTGAATTCAAAATTCGGCTAATACGTAGTTGAGGTCAAATTAAACTAATCCAGATCATCTCATTAGTTAAAGTGAGTCTGACCATCAAGATAATTTAACAATAAACACGATTAATCAGTGGGATTATCTCTAATTTCATCTGAAACCCACTCGGTACCAGTTTGATCTTTTAACTGTAATTGTAATTCAACATCATATAATATGATTAAATCATCCGTTCGACTTCATACTATCCTTCTACAACAATAGTTTCAACTTTAACAAACACCCAAAGTCAATTTAATCGACGTTCATTGTCGCCCCTGTTCATCAGTCGTTCATCACGTCTGGGCCATTGTTATTATAAGATTTCTTGGGGCATTTGTTCATCATCTATCATCGAATGATTCTGCATCAGTAATTTCATTAACATCATCATTTGCATCATCAAATCGATTCGCAGCAGTGTTATTCTTTTCTTCTTTTATCTTCAAAAATCTTTAATCAAATCAGGTAATTAAAAGCATCCATTTACTCGTAATCGTTTACGGATTGCCATGGTTATGTTCGAATTCATTGACAGATTTGATTTCATGATCGATTTATGTGATTAGGGTTAGGGTTAGATCAAGGAAATGGGTTTAAGAAACTGGTAGTTTAAAAATATTTTGTTTCGAGTTATTACAAGAAAAGTAAATATGGTTTGGTGGTTTAGTGGCTTTGTAAATTAACTTGAGGTCTAGGGTTTGATCCCCTAGACTGACATATATGTTTTTTTACTACTAAATTGTTAAAATCTTTTTTTGAACATTTATTCTAAAACTAGCTTATAAAATTATTATAAAGATAATTATAAAATAATTTATGAGTTAGCTACATAAAGATTATTTTCTTACAAAAGCATATAAATTAATATAAAATAAGACTTACTTTTATATGATTACGTTTATAAATATCTTTTACGAGAAGCATTGAGTTTTAAACATGTAAAACATATAAAACATTAAATAAACGTATAAAGAAAACAATTTCATTTACGGATTTTTATGTTTAGTGTTCTCAAGATTCGATCTAATCATATTTTATTATTTAATTACAACGTACTATTATCATGGTATCACGGGGAGGACTAATTCTTATAAATTTATGTTAAAGAAAATATTCAAGATATCGTATCAGTTATGTCATTTAGCAAACTAATGAGTTGACTTTTGAAAAGAATTAAACTTGATATTACTTATTAAATCAATGTTAACATAAAACTATTACTAATGCATTATTATATATTTTCAAATTATAACATCTAACTACTTAAACTCAGATTCCCAATTAGAACCCTAGATCCCTAAATCCATTTTTGTTATCATTTTAACATAAGCCGACATTCTTTAGGTGATCCTTAAGGAGATTTTTGGTGCTTTTTGTTCAAGTTTACTTTTATTTCGTTTTCATCAAATTAGTTATCAGGTGAGTATTCATAGCCCCTTTTCTTGTTTTCAATTTGGGTGATATCATGTGACCTATTTAATCAGATTTCCGTTTATCAGTTATTTCATGTTATCATTAAAACAATTCATGTTATGTCTTTACTTGGAAATTATGTGTTCATAGCCTGATAACAATCTTTGTGCAAGCGTAATCATTAATTTGTAGAAACCGACAGTTACTAATGGTAGATCTATTATTGATCAAAGGACCCACCCCCTGATTCTTGGGTGATTATAACTGAGTATCATTATCATGTGGACCCCTTTATCATTTGTTCAAGGTTTGATTATTCGTTGTTATCTTGTATGTACATGTTTTACATTTATAAGTTTTGACATAATGACATGAATTGAATTTTTATCAGTATATCTATATGTATTTCAAACCTATGTTTACTCACCAGCTAATTCGTTAGCTGACCAATTATTTTCACATGATTTCAGGAAAAGCAAGTTAGGAGACTTTGAGATGCCACAAGACTAGGGATTTGGACCTAGTTAGTTAAATAAAATAAAGTAGGCTATTTTAGTTGTTCTGTTTGAATTATTTGTTGTTTCATTTGGATTATTAGTTTAGTTTGTTTGGATAATTGAATTAATTAAATAATATTTAAACTATTTTTTTAGTACCATGAGCTGTGAACAATCATCCACTTTCGTCCGCCTCGATGAATCCGCCATTGGTCGGGGTGTGATAGATTGGTATCAGAGCCTTGGTTATAGTGAATTAGGTTATTAGAAATGGATGACCTAGTCTATAACTAAGCACCCTAAACATGATTCATTTCATGTTGTTATTCATTATCGTTTAGCATTTCATAATCTTAGCATGAGTCTTCTCATGTTAGCATTCATCAACTTTTAGCACTTCATAATATAAACATTAGTCATCTCATGTTATTATTCGTTAACTTTGAACACTTCATGATATGCTAGGTTACTTATGTGTTATACTGATTTATTTAATCATGCATCTTAATTATACTAATGTAAATCACAATTTGATATCAAGTGCTAAGGCCTGATTCTTAACCTTAGTTGAAGCGTCAAGTTTCCAATCAAACTTCAATTTAATAATCGCATTTCAAATCAAATATTTGTTCATGGTTTACAAATTCTCGTCAAAGTCTAAGTCCCAAAACTGAACACGTGCAATACCGGAAGGGTGAGTACCTGTACTTTTGAGATGTTCTGTCTAAGGCAAGTATTCGTATAAATCCAAACCTACCGCTGGATCTGTTACTTACCTGGGAACCCGGCCTCAAAGTTGAGTGTCCACTTATAGGTAGTCACGTCTTCGTAAAAGTTAATGGACTTACTACTTTGATAAGTCAAGGTATTTGTTTAGTTTGCGAACCGAACATATACACTCAAGGTATCTCTACATGATCTCATTACCGCACATGTTTTCAAACTTTTCATCGAAATATGATATTATTATCAAATCAGATCATCAAGTCATAAACTCCTAATCAAATCATAAACTTGTTATCGAATCAAGAAAAATGTTATCACAACATAAACTTGATAACACATTTATAATCGTATGAAAAGCCTATCACCAAATCAGGAATTCAATAATCAACGTCGATATAGGTTCATAACTCAAAGTCTAAAACATAAACTTATTATTTAATTTTTTTTACTTTACTACACAATAATCCATAAGCTCGTATGAATACCTTCTATGTATACCCGTTTTTTTTTTCATAAACTTAGTCAACCCATTGCGGTTATTTATAAACTTGTTACTCACATAATGTTTTATCAACCAAGGAGTTTTGAAAAAAAAATTACTATAAAAAAGAGAGATAATTTATTTTTAACCGATGATTAATTCCATTGAGAATAATTTCTTTAACTTTTCAAACCCTACTTTTAAGTTGCAATAACTATTAATATTTACCAAGTCTCCTAACAAATGATTTCTTAAAAATAATTTTTATTTATAAATAGTTGTCAAACAATCATATGTCATACGTATTAGTTTCTTTTCAAACACTATCTAAGGATTTATAACATGAATATGATTTTCTTAAAATACAAAGATCAAAATTAGACCTATTAACTATTTTCAAGAAAACAACCACATGGTAAGAAAAAAAATACTCTCAAACTTAATACCATTTCAAAACATCATATACAAACAACATCTTACCATATAACATTGATTACCTTTATTGTCTATACATCTGATTACTTAAATATTTTTCGAAAGAACTCGAATGTCACAAATTGAATCAACTAAGAATTTGGTAACCCATGTATTTGATCTATTAACGGGTTATCCATATATGTAAATCTTCATGAAGTGGAATGTTTCTATCATCTTAATAAAAATTGATTTTACATGCACGCCGGCAGAACATAATAATGCTTATGAGCAAGACTTATCATAAACAAGGGTTTCACACACACAACTTGGTAAAAAAAATTTGTTTCATGAACTTTGTTATCTATAAATATGATTTATGAACCTAAATATCTATAAACTTGATTTCCCGTACCTATGATCAAGAAAATCTAATTACATGAATAAAAAGACTATCTAACGAGAATCATCAATTCATAAATCATCTTGAGTTAGACCTCACAAAACAGTTGAACATGAAATCAGCTTCTCTGTGTATCATCACATTAGTTTAAAAGTTTAGGTACCCTTGACCCGCATGTGATCGAGTGAATTATGTGATTCATGCAAAAGCTAAAGTAATTATCTGCTGAAGAGATCTCATTAGGAACCGACACACTTCCCGGGCCAATAGAACCCGAGCTTCATAAAGAACCAATTCACAAGTCTATGACCCAGGATCAAGGATATCTGCTGAAGTCTAAAATGAACCATCTTCCACTTCTACAAATATTAAGTAGACAGTGACTGGTCTTTTTTTGCAGATATTCCTATCCCATATCCTTTTGATTATGAGGTTAGTCGTAGGATGGCTGAAGGGCCCAATGTGGAAAGGGTTGCCACTACTAGTGAGCCATTAAATATTCAGCAGGACAACGGTAACATCATTAGGACTAACCATGACAACTCACTTCAAAGAAGTGTCCAAGGGCATAATATCTGAAAAAATGAATCTAGGGTGCCAAGAAACCACATCTGGTGACGAAGGTGTAGAGGCTAGGCCCGAAACTTCATCTAGGCCCAAAGATTCCAAAATTGTGGATGAGGGTAGTCTAAGCATGTGACATCTGCCCCAAACCGAACCCGAGTGCTCGACTCGAACCCGAAGTTGTTATCCTTTAAATGGAATCGTATTTATTTTTCTTCAAAATGTAACGTTCATTATTATTATATGAATAAACGCATTGAATTCTACGTTATTTCCCGTCTCATTTAAATAATGGTATTCACATCACAAAATAGCCACGTATATCAAATAATCATTATTTGTAACAATAAGACTCAATATATATATAAATATATATATATATAGTTCGTAGAAGAAAATTATTGAAAACGTTAAACCAAAACGCTTCTAAGTCTCGAAATAATCTCTAAATGGCTTAAACGAGCTAAAACTATAAAAAAACGTCACTTATATGATTGTTACGTTCCAATTTAGTTATTTAGTTAATTAATATATTTACAATCTAACTTTGGGTCAAAATTGTAACTTTTGAAACTTTAATTAAAAGTTAATAAGTTAAATAAAACAAAACTCAAAACTTCAAGGGCCAGTTATGTAAATAATTAAATTACACAACTCACCCAGCCCCCCACACGATTCACCCCGTGATTCCGGCGTCGGCCACATTGGCCGGAAAATGTAGATTTCCGGCGAGACTATTTCACTTGATTTCAACACTTAAAATTTAATTAAAAACCACAGAAACCTTCCTAAGCACGATTCGAACACCATAACACAGTCAATCCGTTGTTTAATCACGTGATTTGGTGGGTAAATTCAAATCTTAAACGGTTTCAAAACCCACGAAATCAAATCGTTCCATAACGTATCAAATCAGTGAATTCTATTAACTACAACAATGATTTCTGCGTTTTGAAATCATTCGTAACACCCAATTGCATTAACCAAATCAAATTAACATCCAATTAATCATTTTCATTTGTAAACAACCTTCAAACCATTCGACTATTTTCGGAGCTCCAAAATACAATTCAATCGGCATGCACACTCCTCTTTACCTGCTATTGTTCACTGTTGTTTCAATTCCTCTCAAAAACATCAAGAAATTCGTAAATTGATTCGCAAACCGTCGCCCTTGTTCATCGTTTCCGTCGACTCGATTCTTCTACAATCAAGTAAGTATCATATATCAAAATGATCATGTTTCAACGTAGATTAAAAGCCCTATGGTTGATTTGGTTGAGATTATCAGGTTTGAATCAATTGGATCGATCTTTATTCTAGGGTTTTATTTGGAAATGGGTTTTGATAATTATAATTGGTTAAAAAAATTAAAAAACAAGTTTCATTAACAAAAAGCAATCTGCTTAAGTGGTTAAGTGTTGGTGTTGTGAGTGAAAGGGTCAAGGGTTCGATCCTTCTTGCCTTTTTCTTTAAATCTTGATGTTTATATATTTAAACATTAAACCTATAATTTTCTAATAACCTAAATGATTTCTTTTATGTTAAATATATTTTCAAGGTTAAAAACTTACAAATATATATAAATAACAACATTATATGTTTATAAATTTTACAAATATTTAAGTAAAATACAAAAAGGAGAAATACTTATTATAATATATATATATATATATATTACTACGGTTTCGTTTCTTTTGTTCTATTTTAAATGAGATCATTTGATGTATTAATCTTGTATGGCCACAGGATGCAAAATTATGTGTTAGTCAATAGTATTAGTATTATCTCGTAATTTCCACCTGTACGATGTTAGCGCTAATGGCTTGACAAGCCCACCTACACTTAATGGCCTAGTAGGTGATTTGACCCGACGATTCGTTTGTTGATTCGTTGGTTACTAGATTCTATATGTGATGCTTGTTACGATGTTGCTATGACCCTTTAGATGCGTAAACATTTATTGATAACAAATATGTCGAGACGGTTAAATGACGGTTAAACAATAGTTATCAGTATTTGTAACATGAGTGGTTCTCATGACTTGTTGCTAAAGTTACCCTATGGGGCACAAGGTTGCTTGGATTCGTTGTATGTTTCGTTGGTCATGGTTGAGTAATATAATGCAATTGCTATACACATAAGATTGCGAAACATAATCTATAATGATCTCGGATTTTATATTATGTACTATTAATTGTGATTTACTCACTAGCTAATTCTTTGGCTAAATTATTTTATACATTTTTCAGGTGGTATTTGATACGGATTTGGTTCAAGACATGTAGGATGCTTTGGACCTAGAATAAAAAGACAATAAACAATAGACAATATTTATTTGTCGGTTTCTGTTACGGTTTTAAGACTGTTTGTTTGCCTTATTTTGTCACGACATTATTACTTAAATAATATTAAAATATGCATTTAGTGTGCCATGGGCTTTGTATTATCGATATCCGACTTATTTGACGCGCCCGGTGTTTACCGCCGCCGGGCGGGGTGTCACAAAACAAGTGAACAAGGAATTGATGGAACACAACTTAACCTTAGTGAAGGAACTTGTGATTGTTCACTCAAGGAACCCAAAGTTGAGAACTGTGATAGAGCATGATGAAACACTACTAGATCAAGATCTTGAACTTCAAAGACTAAGAAATGAAGTTCGAATTCTCTCAGCTGAAAATCACATTCTTCACTTTTTAGCAGATAGAATGTCCCAACTTGAATCTGAGCTTACAGCAGCCATCTCCTTTATCAGCTTAACAAGAACCTTTAGATGTGCCTTCCTCCTTCAAACATCAAGTGTTATTTGGAATCTCAGATGATGCTACCAAAAAGGGGGAAGATAAACCTAAAGAGTTGATGTTGTTGCTGAAGTTTCAACTGCTAAAGATAATGTAGTTGTTAATCCTGTAGCTGAACTATTGTCCCTCTGTCAAGAAACTATCACCAATATACCATATCTTGAGCTCATCTTAAACTCAGGATTTTAGGAATCTTATTATCCTATCTCCAACTTTGAAGCCAGACTAAGTGAAGCTTTTGATAAAGCTGGCTATGACAATGAAGAAAAAAGAGTTAGTGAGTATAGGAGGACAATTCAAAAGTTCAACAGAAGGATTGCTATTAGAAATATATTCTCTTGTCTCTTTGCTAAAAAGACAAAATCAAATAAAAAAAAGGATTGCTCAAATCCTTGAAGAGAAAGAGAGAATAAGAGAAATTTTAGAAAAGAGAAGTGGTTCTAGGGTTGGAAGTGGTACCAAAACCCCCCTTCAATTATCTCAAATGATGCTCTAATCATTTTGATCAAAGTTGCTAAACTATTGTCAAAATCAACCCCTACAGATGAATCAACTACTGAGACATCTCCTTCAATAGACACAAGATCAATGAAAATGTGCCATTCAAAGGTGCGGCACATCAAACCTCTGAAAGGATATGTTGTATCCATCGAGGTCCTATCTTATCAGGCAAGAAACATGTTCCCTAAAAAAGACTTCAAAGAATCACACATGCTGAAAAATGACTTGTTAGCATGGGGTTATGGTGAACCTTCAGATAGGCTGTGGATAGGAAGATACTACAACTATTCCATAGAGTATGTTGCTTCATAACCAGATAAGATAGATGGTTTAGTTTTGTTCAACTTGAAACTCATCAGCCCCTTAAGAAACATGCTAATATGGTACTCTACTGAACTTATAAAATAAAGAATGACCTAACAAATTAAAGCCATGGAATTTGAAATGGAGGATCTTGCCCGGAGTTAGGGATATGAATAAGGAATGTGTGCTACTGAATTGGATTTTCAAAATTAGGATATGAAAACAAAAAAAGCTCTACTAACTGTTGTACTCAAGCAATTGACTACGGGCATATCTGGTCAACCTAAGGTACTTATTGAAACAAAGGTTAATTCCAATGTGAATGCAACTACTAATGGCCTAGGAGTGCCTAATGAGGCTGAGGTAGTACAACATGTTGAAAATGTTCCCTAACCTGCAAAGCATGACTCACTTCTTGACCGAATAGTCAGACGTTCCATGATTCCTCTTCATATGAATCCTGAAAGGCTGAAGCAAGTAATGACTCCTCATGAGGAACTTCAAGCAGAGATTGAAGTCAGAAGACAAAGAATGTTGGCAACTAGGTTTATGAAAGCTAGTTCCAACATGGTGGTTAGATTAACCATGATCATTAATGATAGTGTTCATGAAGCTAAGGTGGATCAAGTAACAGATGTTGTATTTATTCTTATGAACTCTGCAAAAAATGGAAGGAGGACAAGAAGGAAGGTCATTATTGAAGAAGGATATACAAGTGACATAAGATAAATTGAATTTTCTTTAGTAAGTTCTTCAACTGTTGAAATTTTTCCTACAGCAACTTTTCTTCACAGACATGTCAGTTGCTGAATTTTCATATGCAATACCTGGTCATTCATCAGTGCATAATCCATCTCCCTCATCTCCTCAAATCATTAATATGGATGAAGTGATGAGGAAAAGTGCTTTAAGGAAGATGCTTGACAAGACAGCCAAAGATGATGATGACAAACAGAAAATGTCCACATTCCTTAAATGATATGATTTCTCTGGACAAAGATTAGCAATAATGTCTCGTGCTAACATGGGGTTATACATCAAAGATATCAAAAGAGATATCAAGAAAGGAAAGAAACCATATCTCATTGTTGTCAAAGCCAAATGTGAAGCAATGCAGCTGGAGAAACAAAAGAAAAGGATGAAACCATCCAAAACTGCTTGCAAACCCATGCCTCTTCCTATGACTAAATCACAATCTCATGATGATGACTCAGATGACAAGAAGCCGCGGTCATCTCTTATCAAAATCAAGGTGAAGACAAACAAACGGATGGGAAAGAATAGAAGATCAAGCAATTGAAGAATTTCTTGAGTCATCTCCTATTGAACAATCTCACCCTTCTCTTCAATAATAATCATCTTCAGTCCTATCAACACCATCAACATCTATTCCACCATATGATTCAGCAGATAAGCCATCTGGTAACTCTGAATTACCATCATTTAGGAATGTTCATCTCGCAGATGAATCTTCAAATGATCAACACCCTCTTCCTCACCAAACAACTCTTCTTTTGCACAGAAGAGCAAGATATTTGATTGGGATTTTGAGCTAAAGACAAGATCCGTCTTGATCAAAAGAAAATATGATAGCAAGTAAAGATTTACTTTAGAAGTAAATGTGCTTAAACTTAATAAATCTGATATAAAAACTCCATAAGCAGACTTGGGATAGTAATAATCTTTACTACAATTCTCTTGCATCAAAACTATCTTTCATCTTCTCCAAAGAAAAATATAGTAATTAAGAAGAAAGCTAAAGGTAAAGGAGTGCATCACATCAAACCATTGGATGTCCATGATCCAATCTTACTTTGGGGTTTGATGCTACAAGAAAGAAGTTTATATTTTCTTACTCTGGTGTTGGTGAAATTCAAATAAGTGAAGAAAAATTGTTTAGTCTATCTTCTCTCAACCTTAGATACCTCGCCATCTTTCCTTTGATAAATCCCTTTGAAGAGCAATATACTGAAGCAACAACTTAAATGATCTGAACAATGTGCAGATTGAAAGAATGAAGAAACAAGTAGTGTTTTGGTAGCATCATCCAAGGGGGGATTTGTTGGGATATAAGGATGAGGCTATCTCAACCACTCTAAGTGTTAGAAGACATTGAATCAAGCTCCTGATAGAAAGATCTGTATAAACTTGTTCCTTTCTATTCTACTATCCAATAGGACCTCATATTCATGGTATGCCATGTTATGGTAGACCAATCGTTGTAGTTTGCCATTAGTACTATATCTAGAATAGATAGCTAGGATCAACTCTATAGTAATAAAAATAAGCCACACTTGTAAACGTTTATGGCTAAGACTTCAATTGTAATCATCTAGGTTCAAGGTTTCAATAGAAAGGAACATTGACGGTATAATTGTGTCCACTATTACATTGCTTAGATATCTCTTATGTGTGTTTGATCAAACAATATCATAAGGATTCCGCACATATGATACTTGTGATTCTACAAAACTTATGTTTGGCACAATCCAACACAAGTTTAGAAACTTCTAGACTCGCTTGGTCTTGAATGGAGTCTTTAAGTTAAAATGTTGAAACAACAAAGGCATTTTCCTAACTATAAGCTGATTGGCATCTTTAACAAGTTGAAATCATTTGAGTTGGATATGAAAAAAAAAATAAAATATAATCAAACAATGAATCCTCTATCAACAAGCACTCTTATTGCAACTCTAATAACATCTATAACAAGTAAAGAAATAACAATTCATCAATGAATGTCTTAGGATTAAGTGAAAATGTCAAAGCAAACACAAGTCAAGGTTCAGTAACTTCAAAGATTCCAACTAAACATATGGCATTGTTTGGCATGTTTGTTTACACTTATGAAGCCATGGTTACTAGAGAATTGAAGGGTAAAGGAACGACTACTAAAGATATGATACAAGTGGATCCAAATGATATGGAAAAAATGGATCATTAATAACAAATGGCCATGATTATTGTCGAGATCTTTGATTCATAGAAAGAAGTGGGAAAAAGAAGTTTGGAAGTAACAATGGAAAAATTGGATTCGTTAAATCTAAACTAACGTGCTACAACTTCAATCAACTAGGTAATTTCAAGAAAGAATTTCCATCTCTCGTGATCTGTGATAAGGCATAATTTTGACCATTATTGATAAGGCAGAAAATTCAAGTAAGACTAAGAAGGCATTACTCACAGACTTTGACTAGAGTGTTGAGATTATAGAGGTTAAGGAAAAGGTAATCAAGATCTTATGGTCAAGACCGAATATGGTAATGAGGATCGGACTAAAGAAGAAAAGAAAGCTAAGGATGAAGAACAAATGAAGAATGATAAGTGTTTACAACTGTGAGAAAGCTTTGGCAAAAAAAACATGGTCATGGATACTCATTTATTTGATTTTCAATGAATTAAAAAAAGGAAATATATGTATATATATATATAGGGGATGTGTATTTTGTAAACCACTCTTTAAACTGTTAACCAAAAAACCAATTCTAGACCACAAGTTAATTTTTGAATATTTTAATATGTGGACCACATTTCATCTTGCATTTTTTATTATTTATAATATTAAACATGTGGCTAAGATTAATCAAAGGGTAAAAAAGTAATTTTACATTCTGTCTCTAACTTTCTTTTTATTTTTCTCTTTCTTTATTCTCTCTCTATTTTTTCTTTCAAGATGTTTTCTAATAAACATATATTTTTCAATGAATGACATGTTTACACATGTGTAGTCAACAGTTTATGCATTTGACACAACCACTTAAAAAGTCAAAACAAAACTAATACATGTGTACAGCAGTTTATGCATTTAGTACAATCACTCAAAAGCCAAAACAAGAATAACATATGTGTACAACTCAGTTATACATATATTTTAGTGGATTTACAAAAAGAAAATTAAAAAAGACAAATCACAAGTAATTTATTGAAAGCTGTACATTTAATCATCTAGTTACACATCTAACACAAGTGTAGAAACCCAGATACAATTACATTTTGATTGTAAGACTTAACTCATTTCTTGATTCTTCCTTGTTCATAACATACATCTGGAAAAAAAAGCCAAGATTTAACATGAGTTAATAATAATTATTTAGAATAGAAAAATATAGATTAAAAAAAGAAAATTTATTAAGGTTTAGTATATCGACAAAAAAAACATTAAAAGGGACAAATTATAAACATGTGGCTATGATTAATAAACATGAATTAACAACTATATAATAAAGTTAACACATGTGTATATTTTAACATTAACATTAAAAGTGACAAATCACAAATAATTATGAGAATATGTATATTTTAACTATTTAGTTACATGTGATAGTGCAAACTAATGTGTCAGTGAATGTAACATATGTATACAAACTTAATTACACATGCCTATTTTGGTGCACTTGAATAACCAAATAAATATATCAACTGTTTATACACTTATTAAAAAACTCAGTAAAAAGTGTAGTTTACACACATATATATAGTTAAATACAACTGTTTATACACTTAGTATAACCTCTCAAAAGCAAAAACAAAGAGTACAAACTCAGTACACATGTGTATATTCTAAGAACACATGTTGTGAAAAAACTACTTTAGGTACAACTTTGTATGCACTTAGTACAATCACTCAAAAGCCTAAATAAGACTGTTTATACATGTGTATTTTGGTGCATTTGAATAACCACATAAATATATCAATTGTTTATACAGTTAGAAAAAAAAACCCGGTAAAAAGTGTAGTTTACACATATATATAGTTAGATACAACTGTTTATACACTTAATACAACCATACAAAAGCAGAAACAAAGAATAACACATGTGTACAACTCAATTACACATATATATATTCAAGGACCGATTTAGATACAACTATTTATACACTTAGTATAACTCAAAAGCAAAAATAAAGAGTAACACATATGTACAAAACATAGTTACACATGTGTATATTGAAAAACCATTTTACATACACTTTGTAGTTTCTTTTTTTTTCTATGTTTTGCTCCTATGCTAAAAAAACATCATAGTCATAGTCAAAGTCACGATCATATATTATCTCACTGTCCAACCTAGGAGCATGCTGATACATAATAAAAAGTTTAAAAACGGTTAACAATAACCTACCAAAAAAGCAAGCATTTAAAAACAGCATAATAAAAACATGTGTACCTTCATGATGATTTCATAAACATCATCTCCAACAAGAGGAGCTTTCTTCCCAGATCTCTCACTGATGTGAGAGTACATATCTTTAATTCTGAAAATGCCAATAACATAATTCGATCAGAGAAACAGTGTAGTGTTGATTTAGACAAAAAATAACAATAATTCAGATTAACTTACGTTTCAGAAAATGATTTCTTGGTGTTCTTATGCAGATTCGATACCACAATCCTAGCAGCCAACTGTATCATACACGAATTAAGCAATGGAACTGATAAATTAGTAAACTCGTAACACACTCGTAAAAAACCAAGAATCAAGAGTATATATAATCACAAGAAAAAACTACATAGCACACTCGTAACAGTAAAAGGAGACAATTTTACATGATTTACGCATTCTAAGCAACACACCCACCAGTCGAACTTCTCGTCGGTAGTTTACCTGCTGTTGACGATGATGAACAGAAGACGATGAACAAGGGGCGAAAAATAATGAATTCGAGTAGTTGGTTTGGTGAAGGTTTGGTGATGTTAGGTGAATAGATTTATATAAATAGAGATATTTCAAGATTTGAAAATTTTTAAGTTTATTTAAAAGGGAGAAAGATAAAGGAAGGGAGGGAAGATGTGGTTTTTAAATTTTTGTTCAAAAATTTCAAATTGGTGGGTTTTAGGAAAGAGAAAACAATTTTATTATTTTATTATTATAATATAGGATATGAGTGAAATTACTTAACTACCCTTTTAGTATTAAAATAAATAAAAAAACGTTGGAATAAAATAGGTGGCTCACATTTGGTTTAATGGTTAACATTTTAGTGACTGGTTTACAAAATACATCAATACTATATATATATATATATATATATATATATATATATATATATATATATATATATATATATAGGGTAGGGTTCAATTGAGAACTCATTTTAAGTTGAGAACTAAAGAACTACCAAAAATACAAGGGATGGAATTTTAAAGAGGAAGGGTAAAATTGGAACTTTAAATATATAAATCTTTAAACATTTCTATCTTTTGCATACGTTAATATTATTTTAAAAAAATTGCACCATTAGATCAAAAATTTCATTATCTTTCATTTGAGTATAAATAACGTCATAAAAAATATTTTTTTTCTCGTTTTTTTAAATTTCATACTACATATATGTAGTATTGCGATATTGTATTTGATTATATTTTTCTTTAAACGTTACTAACTTTTTCATACGTTATTTACATTAAACAATTTTAAAAATCACATTTTGGTTTTTTTGATACTACATATATGTAGTATCAATGTACTTGATGTATTTATTAAGTGGACAAATGACTCAAGAGTCTAATAATTATTTAAAGTGTACATATGATCTCAAATAACCAATAACAAAGTTCATAAGATTTCATATTAAAAAACTTACGGCAAATGAAAAGAAAACCAATACTTATACTATGTCTAAACATAAAGATAATAATAAACTAATAAACCAATGATAAATATCATAAAAAAGTAAAAAAAAACTTGAAATTCAAACTATAAGATAACAATGCATGAACATTGCATATACTTCATATATGTAGTACTTGGATACTACATATATGTAGTATACGATACTGCATATATGCAATACTATAAATTTTAAAAGGGATAGTGAATATGGTGATGTTATGCACCTAAGTTACCCGTAAAACCATTAAAATTACGTAGCTTTGATAAATTAACTTAAATTTTTTTATTAGAAAACTTAACTCATTGATCTTTATTCAATGTTAATGGACGACTCAGTCTTCTCCTCTTAGATCATAATTTTTCTCTTTCTCATTTACTCAATAATCGTCATTCATTTTAGTAAATTATTATCCGCTCTTTAAAAATCGATCGTAACTCAATTTAGCTTCTCAATTCCAACTAACAGATTAATATAACATGACTCATATAATTGGTATTATGATATGCGCATGCTGCACATATTCATGCCACATCACATAACATGAACCAAGTTATTGCTAGCAATGTCAATACGATCATATGAGAAAATCCAAATTTGGAATTGAGGCATGATGATGTTGTTTTTTTGTGATAACGTCATCAAAATCAATGTCATTGAACTTTTGATATTTTATCAAAGTATGTAGTTTTGATGGTTTCTTGGGTAATTTAGGTTCATAACAACACCGTATTCATTTCCCCAATTTAAAAACATACGGTATCGTATATTACATATATGCAGTATCGAAAGTTAAAAAAACGAGAAAAAATTATTTTTTTATAACGTTATTTATACTCAAATGAAAGATAATGAAAATCTTGATCTAATGGTGCAAAAAAAATTAAAAAAGCTTAACGTATGCAAAAGATAGAAATGTTTAAAGATTTACATATTTAAAGTTCCAATTTTACCCCTCCTTTAAAAATTCCATCCATACCTTTTTTTTAGTTCTCTAGTTCTCAACTTAATATGGAGTTCTCTCTTGATCCCTCCCCTATATATATATATATATATATATATATATATATATATATATATATATATATATATATATATATATATATATAGGAGAGTTATCCTGCATAGGGTTGAAAAATCTAAGAAGGCTAAGAAGGATTTATGACCTTTAGATCTCTCTTTTAATGGTTGAGATCAATTTGTAGGGAAAAAATTTGGTGGAAGGGTACATTAGTCATAGCCATGTCAATTCCCCCACTTTTTTTAAAACGTTCATAACTTTTGGATACGATATTATTATTTTTTTTTAAATTACACCAAAAAAACAAACGTTTTGTTATCTTTAAAACGCGTATAATATTGATATATAAAAAATAAAAAAAAAATTCGGCACTTGTCTAGTCCTTGTGTAATATCATGTGATTGTGTTATATTATAACTAGTGAAATATCACTTTTATCGGTTCATTCTTAAGTCATTATGTAATATCATCTTATTTTAAATATTTGTTGTGTCATCTTATGTGTTTAGAAATTACCACCGTGTCACAAATTGTTAATATGTGTTTGAGAAATGTTCAAAGACAAAATCATTTTTTGTTACAAAATGTGAGAATGACACAATGGTAAACAAAGACATAACGACACTTTTAAAAAAATTCTAACTCACAATATAAATCAAATTTTAAAAAAGTGGTTAGGAGATCTTGTTCCCCATGTATTCCTCTTTCAAAAAATAAATAAACGAAAAATTAAAAAAATTACAGTTTTTTTATTTTTTAAATTAGACACAATGAGAAAATAGTAGTTTTTTTAAGTTTTTTTTATTTATTTTTGAAGGAGGATGTTGTGGAAGCAAGATCTTTGAAATACTTTTTGTGTTATTGTGTAATTATTATTAAATCATTGTTTAATACAACAACCCTAAGGATGACACAATCACACAATGACCAGACGAAAGACACAATGACCTGACGTTAGACACAATGAGCTGAAAAAATGTGAAAAAAAAGTTCATTTTTTATATATCAATATTATACGCGTTTTAAAGAGAAAAAAATGCTCGTTTTTATGGTGTAATTTGTTTAAAAAAATAATGTTGTATGTGAAAGTTATAAACGTTTAAAAAAAGTGGGGGAATTGACATGTGATTTGCATGTGGAGAGAGAATATTTAAAAAAGTAGGCATGACTAAAATACCCAATCTCCTAATTTTCCTAGATGCCACATGTCAATCTCTTATTGCTTCTTAGCCTTCTTAGATTTCTAATACTATGTAGGTGAACCTCCTTATCTCTCTCTCTCTCTATATATATATATAGGGGGTGGCTAATATAAAAACTATGTTATTTTAAGAAAACCCACGAAACTCTCTTTGAACCATTGATTATTTTCAATCTAAGGCTGAGATTTAAAGATAACTTTGATGAATTATTTTAATCATTATCGGTACAGAAAGGGTATAATAGGCAAAATTTGTTCACTTCCTTCTATGTACATGTCTGACAAACATTTATCATCCCATCAAATACACTTTTTATAACACAAAAAACTCATGTTTACCTTTACAATGAATCAAACGTCAAAAATCATATCTCAAAAAAAAAATCCGCTGGTTGTTTTGCTCTCTAAAGACTCATCAGTTTCCTTTTTTTAATTTTGTTCCGATCATCAACGATGATGATGGTTTGATCCACAACCACGACACCAGATCAGTTTCCTTATGATATGAGTTCAGATCTTAAAATCAAGCAAACGATGTTGGTTCGATCCACAACAACGACACCAGATTTGTAATAACGAAATCTAGATCTCTAACAATGATGATGCTGAAGACGATGATGAGTGGTGACAATGGTGAGAATCATCAGTACCAAATCCGGTTGTTTCAGTACTAAATCCGGTTGTTTCAGAATCATCAGTACCAAATCAGGTTGCGGCGGAGACAGGAGGAAAGGAGCAGAGTAGCTCTCTCCGCTGCCTTGTGCGTGCGTCGTCTGTGATGAAGAAGACGAGGACGAGATGAAGATGAGCTGAAGACGAAAGGAAGACATATGTAGATCGTAATCGCAAGGGGGGAGTATTTTTCCGTTTGTTTTCTTGATGATCAAAGGGACGAGAGAAAGAAAGGAGGTGCTCTGTGTGTTGTTGATGTGTGCTTGAATAGGAGGAGAGGAAGAAGATGGGGATAAGAGGATTAGGGTTGGGTTTATTTTTCCAAGTTTACACAAATAGTCCCTATAATTTGTTAATTTGATATTTGGTTTACAAAGTTAATAAGTTTAACATTGAGGTTGTATATTCTAGTTTATGATTTATGTAACATAGTGTAACGTTATGTAACACTACGTAACCATATGGGACTAGTGAAAACTAACTGATACGTTGTAACATTGTGTTACATATTTTATAAACAGAAAACTCAATGCATTACGTTTTTTTACCTCGTGTTACATGTTTTTCGAAAAAACAAAAATGAATGGATCACGTTTGTTACATAATGTTACATATTTTTTTATACAAAACTGAATGGATTAAGTTTTTTACATCGTGTTACATATTATATAAAAACAACTCCATGGATTACGTTTGTTACATCTTCTTACATATATTTTTTTTAAATATGTTGAATGGATTATGTTCGTTACATCATGTTACATATTATATAAAAACAAAACTCTATGGATTACGTTTGTTACATCGAGTTATATACCTTTTTAAAACAGAACTGCATAGATTACGTTTGTTACATTATGTTACATATTTTTTTTAAAAACAAAACTGGGTGATTTATTTTTGCTGAATCAGTTTATTGTTAAAGGAGAGTATATCATTTTGAGGTTTGACTATTGAATGTAGTTTTGATTTTTACGGTGATGATTATATCGGTTTTTGATTAATTACAAAGGTTAGACTATTGGTTGTCTTGATTAATTACAAAGGTTAGATTATTGGTTGCATTTTCTCCCAGGTTCTAAAGTGGTAATGTTGTTTTGATGTTGAATTATAAAAATTATTTTAAACTTTTTTACATTAATTAGTTTTTGTTTATAATATTATTGATTTAGTTAGGTGGTATGTTTTTTCCTGTGGTTCTAGAGTTGAAATTATAAAAATAAATATAAACTTTTTTATTACCTAACTCTTTGTTTATAAAAAATACGTGTCCACACTTGTTACATCGTGTTACATATGTTACTTATAAAAGAGTTATAATAAAAAAATTAAACATGTTACATATTTTATTAGAACTAAAACTATATGGATTAAGTGTCAGTCTAAACATATTACACATATTACATTGTGTTACATATTTTTTTACATCGTGTTATATATTTGGATATAAAAAGCAAAGTTACATATTAGTGATGTAACATGTGTAACATATTATTTGAGATAGGTTTATCCAAATTATCAGAACCCGACTACTTCGAACCGATTAGTGATGTAACATGTGTGACATGTTTGGACTGACACGTAATCCATCTAGTTTTGTTTTTAACAAAATATGTAACACTATGTAACATATGTGTAACATGTTGAAAACTAACCGGTTATACGTATGTTACATCGTGTTACATACTTTATTAAAAGTATGTTACGTTGTGTTACCAATAAAACAAAGTTACATATTGTTACATATTTCACTAAAAGCAAAGTTACATATGTAATTTTTTAACGGCTTAAATTACAAAAATATTTTTTGTTAGTAACGTGAATTAACCCCTCACCAAAAGAAAAAGAAGAAACCTTTTACAACACTTTCATACCTCTAGATCAAGCACATAGAAAGAGCTAAAAGACTAGAAAAATAATGTACCACCAAAACACAAGGAAACAACTTCAAACATGGATTAAACATGCTCCAACATCCAAGAAACATATGCATAAAGCAAAATACAGAAATCAACAAAGTACCTATATTTATGCAAAATATACAAGTGTAGACCATTTTGAACCAAAAACCCTTGTTCAAATCGTTCTCTTCTCTCAAACACACGACAAATCAATCAAGATGACAAACGATCTATAAACACAAGCCGCTTTCATTCTGATTACAATCTTCATGTTCATTTGGATGCATAAAATACGTCAAAATCTCTTAACAAAATTCCGTAACAAAACCGAACAAGCCAAACATCCAAATATGTACACACGGTGCAATAAAAACATCTAACGAGTACAATATAGAAAAAAAAACTATTTCAAAACTATAACAGTTTAAAAAAAAACCCAAACATCAAAATCTGAACATTAAACCTAATTAATTTAGCACTTCTACGCTTATGATTAGTGAATATTTGTTTGCAAAAGCACCCACTTCTATGCTTATGTTACATATTTTTATTGCACTGTGTTACATATTTGGATCAAAGAAAAAATGAAAGTTACATATTGTTACATATTTAACAGAAATTTTAAAACTGAAGGATTAAATTTGTTACATCGTGTTACATATATTTTAAGAAACAAAACTGTATGGATTACGTTTGTTACATAGTGTTACATAGTTTCAATCATGCTTCATACATGCTTCGTTTCTTGATAATCTCTTCATCTTTGATGCAAAAGTTCCTTTACCTACAAAAAAAACTAGATGGATTAAGTGCCAATCCGACAAATTACATATGTTACATCGTGTTATGTATTTTATTACATCGTGTTACATATTTGGATCTATAAAAAAATCAAAGTTACATATGTTACATCCTATACATATTTGAATTAAAAAAAATGAAAGTTACATATTGTTACATATTTAACTTAAATTTAAAAAAGCAATAAAGCAAAATCACATAAGTTACATATTGTTACATAAAAACCGTTACATATGTTACCTCGTGTTACATAAAAAATAAATGCCCTTTATATATATACATCACAAATTCAATTTATTACATAGTTCTAAATATCAAAACTATATGGATTAAAGTGCAAGTCCAAACATGTTACATCTTGTTACATAATTTTACATGATTTTTCAAAAAAACAAAACTCTATGGATTACGTTTGTTACATCGTGTTACATTTTTTTAAAACAGAACTTAAAGAATTACATTTGTTACATATTGTTTTTAGAAACAAACTAAATGAAGTAACGTTCACTCCAGACATGTAACATTACGTTTGAACAAACGCAATTTTTTTCCCAAATTTAATAGAATGTGTAACATGATGTAACATGTCTGAATTGACACTTAATCCATCCAGTTTTGTTTTTTGATAAAATATGTAACACAGTGTAACATAACGTCTGTACTCACATGTAATTTTTTCAGTTTTTAATTAAATATATAACATAATGTAACATGTGTGACATGAATAAAAAAAATCAAAGTTACACATTGTTACATATTTAACTTAAATTTAAAAAAACGATAAGGCAAAATTACATATTTAAAAAAGTTACATACTATTACATATTTAACTGAAATTTGAATAACATGTTGAAAACTAACCGGTACATATGTCAATCACTCAAACAGTAAAAACAAAACTAGATGGTTAAAAACACTTTAAAAAATAACTTATACATTTGTTACATCGTGTTACATATATTTTATTAAAAACAAAACTAGATTGCTTACAGAAAAGAAACCCCACAAATCTAGTTACAAATTTAATTATAAACATAATGGACCAATGTGTTGAACTTAATTAATAAACCAAAAGATATGTAATAGCTTGAAGTGCTACATAAGAGTGAAATCAATTACATTCACTCCTACCATTGAAGTGCTACCTTCACATTCAATGATCAAAAAGGCAAAAAGTCAGAACTAGTCAACTTGTTGAACAAAAATTCACCCCTAATTCCACGAATTGATAATCAAAAAAATCAAAAAATCAAAAAATCAAAATGAAGCTAAAATTGAAACCAGTAACTTTTACTAACACCAAATACCTTCAAAAGCAAACATCTCAAAACTCAAAATTAATCAATCAAATGACTTGAAACTAAAATTGGATTGTGTATACTTGTATTCTCTCAACCGAATCAACCGTTTAACTCCTCCATCAACACCACCGTTTAACTCCTAACCGTTTAACTCCTCCATCAACACCACCGTCGGAGCTTCCGTTAGTATTATCACCGGCTCCGGTGACCGTGGCGTTGTTATAGATCTGAACCAACACAACGCTTGTTTTATAGATTGAACCAACAGCGCTTCATCACCGTTTAACTCTCTGTCGTCGTGGCAGGTTTCGCCGGAGTAGTGGAAGGAGAATGACATCAGATCTGAACAGTGTGAGGAGGACGACGACGGTGGGATCTGTAGCAATCGAAACCAGATATGAAATAGAATGAGAAAGTGATGTATTGGTGGTCCATATTCAATGGCTGATTTGTTTTAAAAAGATGAGGTTGAAGATCATTACAAGAGAGAGATATCATTTTTGTAGAGAGATAAAATCTTTAGAATTTTGAATACATTATGCCTTGAAAGAAAAAAGACAAAAGACAAAATAAGCAATAAATGGTGATGTGGACTGATCTCAACTACATATTAGGGTTTCGTGAGTTTTTTCAATAAAACCAAGTTTTCAATCTATACATTCCCTATATATATATATATAGATATAATGTCAAATGTAAACCACTCCTTAAAATGTAAACCAATGCACCTCGACCTAGATCTTCCATTATTATTGTTTTTTTTGTTGGATCAACATCATTACAAATATACAATGCTAGATATTTCATGCATTTATGCAAATTCACATTCGTTTTTAATTTGACACATGTGTTACTCGTAATTATTTGCATAAAATGCAAAATAATGATATTTTTACGTATATATACATATATACGTAAAAATAATGTTATTTTTTTGTTGGACTAATATTATTACACATATGCAAAGTTAAATACTTCAACAATACGTACAAAATTGTCCTCCCTTAACAAATAACACATGTGTACTTTGTAACTACACATGTTTAACATATATATATGTAACACATGTGTAATATTAAAAATGAATGTGAATTTACATAAATGCTTGAAATATCTAGCATTGTGTATGTCTAATGATGTTAATCCATCAATAAAAACAATAATAATCAAAGATTTAGGTCAAGGTGCATTGGTTTACTTTTTAAGGAGTGGTTTACATTTTACATATCCCCTATATATATATATATATATATATATATATATATATATATATATATAGGGGAGTGATCAAGAGAGAACTCCATATTAAGTTGAGAACTAGAAAACTACAAAAAAGACAAGGGATGGATTTTTAAAGATGAGGGCAAAATTTAAACTTTAAATATATAAATCTTTAAACATTTCTATCTTTTACATACGTTAAGTTTTTAAATTTTTTTCGCACCATTACATCAAGAATTTCAGTATCTTTCATTTGAGTATAAATAATGTTATAAAAAAATAAAATTTTCTCGGTTTTTTTAATTTCAATACTGCATATATGTAATATACGATATTAAAGTTTTTTAAATTAGGGAAAGTGAATATGATGTTGTTATGTAGTTAAATTACATGACAAACCATCCAAACTATGTACTTTAATAAAATAACAAAAGTTCCCTAATATTGATTTCGATGATACCATCACAAAAAAACAACACCGTCATGCCTTAATTCTAAATTTGAATTTTTCTCATATGATCGTATTGACATTGCTGCAATTACTTGGTTCAAGTTATGTGATGTGGTATGAATATGTGCAGCAAGGGCGTATCACAATACAGATTATACGAGTCATGTTATATTAATCTGTTAGTTGGAATTGAGAAGTCAAATTGACCTACGATCGATTTTTAAAAGGCGAGTAATCTTTTACTAAAATGAATGATGATTATTGAGTAAATGGGAAAGAGAAGAATTATGATCTAAGAGAAGCAGACTGAGTCGTCCATTAAAATTGAATAAAGACCAATGAGTTAAGTTTTCTAATTAAAAATAATTTAAGTTAGTTTATCAAAGCTACGTAATTTTAATGGTTTTATGTGTAACTTAGGTGCATAACATCACCATATTCACTATTCCCTTTTAAATTTTATAGTATTGCATATATGTAGTATCGTATACTACGTATATGTAGTATCATGCTATTACATATATGCAGTATTGATGCATTGTTATCTTATAGTTTGAATTTCAGGTTTATTTTATTTTGTTATAGTATTTATCGTTTGTTTATTAGTTTATTATTATCTTTATGTTTAGACATAGTATAAGTATTGGTTTTGTTTTCATTTGTAATAAGTTTTTTAATATGGAATATTATGAACTTTGTTATTGGTCATTTAAGATCGTTTGTACACTTTAAATAATTATTACACTCTTTAGACATTTGGCCGTTTCAAAAAATGCATCAAATACAATGATACTACATGTATGTTGTATAAAAAAAAAAACCAAAACGTGATTTTCAAATTTTTTAATATAAATAACGTATGAAAAAGTTATTGACATTTAAAGGAAAATATAATCAAATGCAATATCGCAATACTACATATATGCAGTATGTAAATTAAAAAAACGAGAAAAAAAATATTTTTTATAACGTTATTTATACTCAAATGAAAGATAAAGAAATTCTTGATCCAATGGTGCAATGTTTTTTAAATAATATTAACGTATGCAAAAGATAGAAATATTTAAAGATTTTTATATTTAAAGTTCAAATTTTACCCCTCCTTTTTAAAATTCCATCTCTTGTCTTTTTGGTAGTTCTCTAGTTCTCAACTTAAAATGAGTTCTCTCTTTAACCCTACCCTATATATACTAGATATGAGACCCGTGTTACACACGGGTTTTCTTAAGTGATTACCTATAACCATCAATAGTATAATTTTTTCATAAACTTATAAAATACCCCAAAAACTTCATAAAGTTTGCAAAACTTCCTTATACACCACATTAGTTGTTTTGTTTGCTAAATTTCCTTCGTTTTCACAAATTAAAATCTTCAATCCCTTCTTGCTTTTGACTCTTGAAATTGCAACATAAAGTTGACCATGGCTGAATACTGGTCTTGGCAGATATAATCCTACACGGTCTAGTGATTGTCCTTGTTAACATGTAACTATAAAAAAACACATATAGTATTATCATTTAAATTACCAGTAAATACCATATAAATACCATCATCCAACCTAACCTCTGCCCATACACAGTACTACTCCCACCCCATCCTGCAAAACTAACCCATAATTAAGCAACTTAAACGAAAAACAATTTCTTGACTTATTTCACTATAATAATTATTTCAATTAGCAAAATTCTTACATGTAGCAACTTCCTGCCAACATAAACTTGCATCAAAGCATTGGTCCGGGAAGGAATATTCATTGATGTCGCCAATAACGCTCAATACAGCCGTCACGTTTTAAATAAAGAATTTCAACTTACAAAGAATTTATATAGATTAGATCAACCGCGTTGAGTCATACCTTAATCTTTCACTGATTCATGATAGCACCGAGATACCACCTGAAAAAGAATAAAAATCACAAGTTCATTTGAATAGCCCCAATCTTAATTTAAATGAAGAAATCAGAAAATAGAAAATCAGATGTTCAAATCATTAGTTAAATACAAATAAAAATATCATAAATGCATAATAAATTAAGAACATAATATAAATATGAAACAAATCAAGATCCAAGCAAATCTTACCTAAATTGTCTTCATTCATTCTCTTATACAATCCACCTCCACTCAAACAATTCATCAAACGGCTCACAAAACAGATTCAAAGAAGGTTAAGAGAGTCGAGAACACTTTTCTTAATATAAAAAGTTGATATTAAATATGTTACTAATATAAATGTAGCTTGATTGGAAATATAATATAGGTGACAATTCCAACTAATTTGATTATGAAAAGTTCAATTGAGGTTATGTTTTCACTCTAATGGGTCAAATGGGAGAAACTAAAATTTGTCACTAAAAGAAACACATCAAACTAAATACTAAACAATGGAAGCTTAAAGAACAAAGAATAGAAGCTTATCTTGAATAAACATAAAAGATGTAATAATCACCCTTACAATTGAATCACAATTATCATCCAAAATGATAATGTAACTACTCTCTTTTACCACTTCAATGGCTTGAATCCTCATAGCAAGACCAATATTAGCCTACATTTTATAAAATTGTTAAGATTATGTAAATAAAGATGATGCTGAATTCAAAATACAAATATATATATATTGATAAATCTATGAAAAAAATCTAGAGGATATTACTTCAAAATCGTTAACTGACTTTCAATAACATATAATACACATCACTTTTAATTGAGTAACCATCTCTTTTATTCTAAAAATGATCTTATGATTTTCTTGGGTCAAATAACCATATCATAGCCTGAATCTCTTTAGCATGGTTGAAAAAATGTGTCATTTTACTAATAAAAAGTTAAAACATGGACTGAACGGATCACTTTACAATTGTCACACATTTAAAATGGAACTCAAATTACAGTAAGCATTTACATCGATGATTTGAAGTAATGAGTTTCAACATGTTTGCTGGCCATTCGTGAATTGGTTTTCTCCAAACCATATTATGAGAATGAGAAATTTGAAAGAAATAATCCAACCTGCTACCATATGATTCAAACCATTCTTTAATTTAGACATACAAAGATGAATTAAGCATTTAAAGTGTATACAACAAATCAGAACTTATGAACCCTATTTTAAACAATGAAATATATATATATATATATATATATCACTTCCAAATAAAAAAAAGCAAACCGAGTTGGAAGCGAAAAAAACATACCTGAACAGTGCAGTTGATTGCGAATCAGGTCTAGCAACTCATGTATTTGATCAACTCTGGGAACCAACAAACAAACAAAATCAAATCAAAATTAGAAGAAAGTAGAACAATTGAGTAATTAAACATGAAAATCAAAAGCAACAACAAAGGAATGAAGGAACTTGAAGTTGTAAGTACCGGAAACTCCATCTGTCAAAAGTAAGGAAGAAAGTGTTTTAATTTATTATAATGACACCAACATTAAATCAAAATCAACGCCTATTTTTTAGGTTACTCACCTATTCACAAATTTGAATTACAAAAACCAGATCCATGAACATAGATCTTACCTTATTATCTGTGCTCAACAAATACAACGAAAGCAATTTCACGGCTTGTGTAGAGGCGTTGCCGCAGATGAATCAACTTCATTAATCACAAGCTGTTGAAAAGCGAAGAACCATATCAGTTATCAGATCAAAACCACAAATAATAAGAAACAATCGTTGATTTACCTGATAGCTTCCGAGTGTAATGTAGGATCTGTAAATGAGACAATCTCGTTCGATCGCATCCTCTTCAGAGAGGTTTTGGACATCACCATTGTTTACCCCAGCTTGAAATGCTCCGATGTAAAGTTGTTTCTCAAACCAAATAGCAGATCTGGTGCTCCGGCCATTGTTGATCGGATCTAAAATATATATTCAGTTATACTCCTAAACAAATTCAATAAAATAAAGAAGAAAAAACATCATATCTAAAAGAAAAACAAAATGATAAACACAACCAGAGAAGCACATGATGGAACAACGACATCCATGGTTTTGATTTTGAATCAAAATGGTAGAAGAGAAGAAAGTGTATGTGAGAGAGAAAGTGAAAAGAAAGATTAGAAAGTGACAGGAGAAATGAAAAGTGTTTTGAGTTTGAAATTCGAAATGTAATCAAGAAATGGGTCGTTTGAAAAAAAAAGGTTTGCTGACCTCATTGTCTCATCATCAATCCAATGTGGCTTAGCTTAGAGTTCGCCACGTCAGCATTGGTGACATCATTGCAATTCCTCCTTTAGTAGTATATATATAAGTATATATATATATATATATATATATATATATATATATATATATATATATATATATATACACACACGTGTGTATAATAAAGATTCTTTTAAAATTATGAAAATTTCTTTTTATGCGTCAAAACAAAGTTTTGGTGGAGAACTGAAATATTAAAAGAATCTTATCATCATCTTGTAAATATTTCATCCTTTTGTTTCTTTCAAGAAGCATGGATATGATAAAAAAAAGAGGTTAGTGGTTTCTTGATTTGGATAAATTGGTAGGCTCAGCCCGAAAATGAATTAAACAGTATTCATGCGACTCAACTAAGGATCTCTACTCAATGATATGGATTATTACCAAAACATCTTTGCTTGCACAAAAACCTAGTCCTATAGAAAAGGGGTTGATAATTGGCTTTTGTCTCTCACCATATCTTTAAACATTCACAACCCTAAAATCCCAAATGCCTCAAAGTTGCCTCAAACTAGCATATCATGCTCTTTTCATGTTTATCTCATCTGCTATGTGTAAGCATCTATCTTGAATAATGATCTTCTATATTATTTGTAAATGTAGTCATAAAACTCTCATTCAAAATGATTCTCAAATATATCACCGTCTATGTATCAAATCAAACCTCATCTATGTAATACCCAAATTTTTAAGGGATTAAAGGTAAAATATAAATATGAAGTTTCCTTTATAGCCAATGGGAATTTATGAGTTAGAAACAGATAATGTTAATATATTGTATTCAAATCATTAAAAGAGGGTGGTCGAGAAGATAGAGAAAGTTTAGATAAGAAATTAAACAAGAAACAAAGGGAGAACGAAGCCGAGAATCACAAATTTGGACAACGCTCTTCGGGAGCTGCCGGGTGGTGATGAGTGGTTATTTGCAACGGTCTTATAGCGGCAGTGTGACGATATCAAGCACTGTTGTGACGATAACAAGTGGTGGTGTTACGGTAACGAGCGGCAGTGTGGTCGTAATGAGACAAGCCGGTGGCTCAATGGTTTTTCAAACCAGCAACGTAATCAAATGATTTGTAAATTGCTCATTACTATTTATGTTGAACATGAATTCTATACGCCGCAGATAACGTACAAACATAATACGACAAAACCACCTCATCCGCGACGTATAGCCCTATACGCTGCGGATGGATACGAGGTTCAGAAGGAATGACCTGCGGCAGGTTTTTTCGTACGAGGTTCAGGTATATACCCCCCGTATAGGACGATACACGGCGTATTTGTCCTGTGTGAATTATTACTTAAACAATCCCAACCATTTCAATCTTCACAAACACAATTTCACATTCACAAACATAATTTCACGATACGTGTGTTCACACAAACATACAAAAAATGTCTTGGTGGAATTTTTTCGATCCGCCGGAGGATGAAGAACCAACGTTTAATTTGAACGAGATGCCGACACTGGAATTTTACGAACAACCGGCATTGAGTCAAAATTTCGGAAAACAACCAACGTTTCAAGACGTAAACGAGGAAGAGATAAAACCGACGTTTGATTTGAACGAGACTCCGACACGGGAATTTCACGAACAACCGGTAAAAGATATTATTTTTTTTAAATATATGTCGTTATTCGTATATTTAATTGTTATGTTGATTTAGGAATATTATTTTCACGAGAGTGGGCCATCTTACCACATTCTTGTAGAAGACCCGTATTACGATACGCAGCCGGCATCCGTTTATTCTGCTGAAGCATCTAACTACAGCAAATTTGTCTCGTACGATTTAAACTCCGGACCAGACAACGTTCGAAATACGTTCAAGGACAAAGAGGAAAACAACGATGAAAACAATGAAACCGATGACGAGAAGTCTGACGATGATTACATACGCGAGGCGAGCGTTTCGTATGTAACAGACAACGTACGTATTAATCATATATATTATTGACTAGATAATTATATTATTATTGATTTTGACTTTATATTTTATTTATTATTTCTCTTCTCGAACCGAATTAGAGGAATGGGTCAAAAAGAGAGGAGAGGATCATGGGTGTGTTATTGTGGTTGATCGGTCAAGAAACGGCGCTGTTGATCTTAGATGCAGTCGTGGCGGGGAATACAAAAGCCAGGCCACAGTTAGGCGGACGGGTAGTGCGAAAACTAACTGTCCGTTTAAACTTTTAGGGAGATACGATAGGGGAAGTGATATGTGGAAGTTAATTGTAGAAAACCAGGCTCACAACCACCGCCCCATTGTATTTAAGGAGGGGCACCCGTATCTTAGAAGGCTGGATGACGAGCAAAAAGACGTGGATGCGCGGTTACACCGTCAGGGCATGCGGCCGGTACATATTTTGGATGTTTTACGAGATCAGTTTCCTGAAATCTTATGCGTGGTGAAAGACATAAATAATTACGTCCGGTCTTTAAAAGATAAAGAAAAAATTGGCAAGACCCCGATGCAGGCATTTGAAAATTTTCTTGATACAAATGGGTTCTTGTTTCACACATTCGAAGACGGAAAAGTAAACGGATGAAACAAGTCTTTTTTATTCATTCCACCTCGTATAAAATGTGGCGTGCCTTCCCTCACGTGTTGTTGATTGATGCAACATATAAAACAAACATGTATGGATGGCCTTTTTTACAGTTTGTTGGTATGAATTCGACGCTGAAGTCGTTCTGTATCGCTCACGCGTTCATTTCTAGGGAACGAGAGTCTGATTTCACATGGGTCCTTCAACAGCTAAAAAATGTCATAAATGACTGCATTCAGCCACGTGTGATCATTACCGATAGGGATCTAGCCCTGATGAACGCTTGTAATACCGTATTCCCTAAAGCCACCAAGAACCTGTGTCGGTGGCACATTCAACAGAACATTTCCAAAAAATGGAAAATTCTATTCAAAGATGAAGTATGGGATAACTTTAGTTATAGCTGGACGAAACTGTGCTCGTCTGGGACGATCGATGATTACAATTATAACTGTGGGAAAATGGAAGAATATTTAAGCTCGATAGAGAGGCGCGGTATGTTATATTATTTAATTTACCTCTTAATAACTATGTTTGTCTGTTATTAAGGTATTTGTTTGTTTGTTTTCAGGGGTATGGTTGTATATCAGGGATAACTGGTTGAATCCTTACAAAGAAACGTTTGTTACGTGTTGGAGTTCTGACCGTCTCAATTTTGGTCAACATACGACAAACAGAGTTGAGAGCCAACACGCAGACATTAAGAGATACCTGCACGGGTCTAATAATTCGTTTGAGACGATTGCAGGGTATGTTCTTAAGGTTGTAAGGAAACAGGAGGTTGAGATTAGGAAATCATTTGAGGTGTCCACCATAAAAATTATGAAGCATCATAATTTGAAACTTTTTAAAAATTTATTACGTAACATATCCATTGATGCTCTTAATATTCTTGAAGCCGAACATAAAAAGTCAGAAAAGATGATTAAATCGGTTTCTTCATGTGGACATCAGTTGCAGACCTCAATGGGTTTGACGTGTGCTTGTAGCATAGAGCAACACAACCGTACATGTGGTAACTCTTGGTTTTGAAAATTTATGCTTATTATTTGATCGATTTACTAATAGATATTTTTATTTTACAGTCAAGTCTATTCAACTACATTCGATAGACCCCTTCTGGAGAAAACTTGATTTCGAGCCAGAGTCCAAAGAGGCCACTACACAACCAGATATTGAAAAAGGGTTAAATGAAATTAACGAAAAAGTACGTTCTCAGAAAGATCTTGTTAAAAAATGGGACATGTTAAATAAGCTTAAGTCGGCCCTATTTTCAACAAAAAATGATCCCGAAAAGCGTCAGGATCCACGGGGTCGCCCTAGTCAGAAGAAACAGCAAAAACAACCTCCTCCAGTTGACCCGGGTAGACATAGCTCTTATACTCCGTCGAATATGTCATCACAGGAACAACCTCCTCCAGTTGACCCGGGTAGACATAGCTCTTATACACGTTCAAAATCAACAAAAGCCCCTAAGAAGGAACCTGATAGTTCGAGACGAACCGAGCTTGGATCTAGATTTGAGATTGTTTGGGGATGTTGTTTGCAATCAGTGATGCGGAAACTCACTGATCACGTATTGATGCTTGAATGTTCATGAAGATCAATGCAAAGTATGATGAAGATGATGATAATATGAATAGGTGAATTGTCTTAGATCAATAGAGAGGTTACAAGGGATATTCAATGAAATGTAGGCAACTCTCTAACAAATGACCTAGGTGATGGTATTTATAGTCTATACCATTCACCTTACAATGTAACCTAACCACGTGCAATTAAGCACAAACGTGCATTTAAGCACAAAATGATTACACAAATATTCTAAGACAAATACAAATTATGAACGTCTTCACCCGTGCTTGCTCGTGATGATGCTCGAAATCTTCACTCGCTTATATTTGGAAAGTGACATCTTCAAATAACCCCAACAGTACTCCCCCTAAGATGACACTTTACAAATCTGACATATCAGCTTAAATCTTCATGTGGCGAGTATAGAGAGCAACTTAAAGTTTTGGTATGCATTATCTTCAAGAGGACCCAACAGTACTCCCCCTAAGATGATGCTGCCAAAACTCTGTCTTTCAACAAGCAATCTGCATCCTTCTCTCCCTTTTAGAGTAACATCAGAGGCTACGGAAAGAAATAAGCAGAGAGTAGATTCCGGTGAATCTATATATCAGCAACGGGATCTTCTTCAACGGTTGAAGTAGAATGCGAAGACTTCTTTGACTTAGAATACTCCCCCTCAACTTTTTCTTTAGAGGTTAGAGGGATCTGTGTATGAGATATTAAGAGGAGGATTCTTAACACTCAGCAATCTGACTTGGAGATCTTTGGACTGGAATCAGGCTTGAACAGGAACATCTTCAAGTCGCGTGGAAACTTGTTCTGCAAATGGAAACTTGTTCCTGCAACTCAAAGAAAAACATTAAAACTCAGGCAATAATGTGCATTTATCATCAATGTAAAGATTAAGTTCTCAATCGGATGAGATATTGCTTAATGAACAACTTCTACATCAATAACATAGGTTAATCTACCAACACAAAAGAAAAATATTAAAATGACAATCTTTTTGGTGTTTTTGAATTTTTCAATGTTTTTGATATTTTTGGAATTTTCTCTTTACATTCTGAATCTTTAACCTGCAATGAGATCATACCAGCAATTTATCCAACACATGTTTTGCAGTTTTGAGAATAGACATTTGAATTGTGAAGTAATTGAGTGATGAATTGTTGAACAAATCAATTAGCTCGAAGTGACACACTTACTTTTTCTATTCTTGATGATCAATTAGGTTGATTAAGAATAAGTTTTGAGTGACCCATACTTTGCACATTAGAAAGTTATACACCTCATCTAAATATCCTGAGAACAACTCAACACGTCAGGTCACTTACAATCATAAACAGTGTGGAATTAGGGTTCTATTTGGATTTGGTCCACTTTGGGACTTCTTTTGAATTCCTTTTTGGAATTTTTCTTTTTCCTATTGTTCCCCTTGGGAATCTTCTAAATTCCATTTTAGAATTTGATTGGTGGCGGTCCACATTTGGGACTCTTTTTGTTCCATTTTGGAATCTTTTGCTGCACCTTGAAGCTCAAAAGAGACTTCGTGTGAGACTTCAGGTCTGTGGATACCATAACAAAGAAGCTCACGATGCGGTTCATCACACTGAATAGATTGCATCATTACCCGATGTATATCGTTGCGTCACAAGATATCTATTTGATTTGTATAAACGTTTCACATGCACTAAGACGTTTCAACCACAAAAACTCATTAGAATTTAGTTAAATCATCAAAGAATATACTTGTTTAGTATAATTGTCTGAGCTGTCTCGCACATCAATTTTCACGCTTCAGTCTTTATTGTTTAAAAAAGATGCGTTGAATAACTCTAGTGTAGCTATCATTTCTCATGTACGTGCGAGTAGATTCAATATATTTTTGGATTTTTCTGATTTTTTTATTTATTTATTTTTTTTTAATCATGATTTCTCCCCTTAAACTTTTAAATTTCTACGAAAATTGAAAGTTTAAAGAAAAGAAAATGGCAGATATGTTATCAACGTATGAAGAGTGCATGTAATATACTTAATCTAAACAGACGAAATGAAACATCGGTTGTTTCTTGCACTGCCATCATTGTTTGATTTTTGAAAATGTTTTTTTTTTAAATTCCTTCAATGATTCCTTTTTGTTTCCAACTCCATTTGGTGTCAGTTGCATCGAAGACATCATGAACAAGATTCGGCATCTTGTCATGATAAGGGATCAGCCACGGTCTTCTTTTCTTTGTTTGACCGGCCTCCATAACTGTCCCTAACACACTAGCAAATTAGTTAGAGTGTGAAATCCAAGCCATTGCGGTCTTGGATTGTCCGAAATCATCAATATATGTAACTTCTTGATAAATTGCATCTTCTGGTGGACCATCGATTGATGAAGCACGTTGCTCATCTTGATTCTTAACAGGTGTTTTTCTCCACAACTGTTTTTGTGTGGGACCAAAGGAATGCTTTGGTTTGGACACCCATCTAGAATCATTCATGGAAGATCTGTCATAGTCATTTCTAAACCTATTTTTCAAAAATCGGTTTTGTAGACTATTTTGCTTATGCAAAAATGGATTTGTTTGATTTTCTTTTCTTACAAATCTTGGTTTCCATGAATCACTTGAATGATCACCATGAGAGAATTTAAAATCAGAAACATACCTGGCAGAATGTGCCGATGATGAATTTCTTTGGACATACCTTCTCGGCTTCATCGTTGATCTTTTGTTGTAGAAGCAATCTTGAGTGTTGTGATTGACCATGTCACAAATGGAGCAATACTTGTTGTAGTAACATTCCATTGTGTCGTGGTTGTACATCTGACAGTTGATGCAGTACTTGTTGTAGAAGCATTCTGATGTCATGTGATTGTACATCTCACATATCTCACAGTACTTCTGATGATCCTTGAAGGGAGACTTCTTTCTTTGCTTTGGAGAAGTCTTTGCAGTTGAAGATTGTTGTTTTTGTGAAGCTTTGACCTCTGAATCTTGTTGAATCTTTCTTGAAGGAGCTGGAGTCTTGAACGTGTCACCTTTTGACCCATAAGGAAAGACAACTTGACTGTAGATACAATCAGAGATATGATGAGTTTCAGAGTCACAGATTAAACAGTAGATGTTACTGTTTGAATCGCTCGGGGATTCGGAATCTTGAGACTTTGAAGTAGAAGGAGTCTGTGGTGTAGAATCAGATGAAGTGTCCTTTGTCTTGTTCTTCTTTGCTTTGCTTTTCTTTCTTCTAACCTTTTTCTTCTTCTTCTTTGTCTGAACCTCTTGTGTCTTTTCTTCTTCTTCTTGAGAATATAGTGATCCGACAATGTCGGTTGGCACTAATCTCTCATCTTTCTTTTCAACAGACTTTTCTTTTTCGACTTCTTCTTTGATAAACACAAGATCAGATTGTGATCTGTTGAGTTTATCAGTGAGCTCCATGAGTTGAACATTCAGGTTATGCCTTTCAGTAAGCATTGAATCAACATTCTGTGTAAGAGATTTGAGTCTATCTTCACACATTTGGTGATCTTTCTGTAGACTTGCATGCTTCTCTTGTTCTTCTTGCAATTTGGTTTTTAGACTGTTGTTCTCTGAATTAAACATCTCTGACAACTTCTTCAACTTTTGAATATCTGCTTGAGAATCGTTGATCACTCTTGATAGATGTTCATTTGATTTTTCAGCTTCCTTTCTGATGTACGTTGCTTCTTTTTCTTTTTCCTTGAGCAACTCTTCGAGAGATGTGATTCTTTGATCAGATATTTCGTGTTGTTCTTTCAGATTCTTGTGCATGTTTTCTTCTTTCTTTAGTTTATCACAAATCCAAAGTGAATATAATTTGCACTCTTCAATTTCTTCAAAACATTCTTTGGTGCACATCTTTTCTCTTTTATTTTCTTCTTGGATCATGTTTTTCATGTTTGATTTTGGGAGATTTGGTGTTTGTGAAGATGATTTTGGTTATGAGAGCTAATATGTTGTTAAAAGTGCTCGGTTTTGACAAAAATTTCAACCCCTAATGTTTTCAGGATGAATATTAAGCACTTGGAACACTTAGAAATGAATTTTTGGTGTTTTATGGCAATTTTTTGTGTTTCGCCCCCCAAGCCGAGTCAGAGGGACTGTTTGGACGCGTCTGCCCCCCAGACGGGTCAAGGGTACTGTTTGGACGTGTATGCCCCCCCCTTAGCCGGGTCAAGGAAATATGTATGACTGTAAGTGACCAGGTTTTGTGCAATATGCATTCAGGTAGTGATTGATAAGGAAATATGTTGACATATGTATACATGTGGGTCACATAAGTCATTTTAATCGAACCTTAAATATCATCATGATACTGAAAAAGTAAGTGTGTCAACTCGAGCTAATTGGTATGTTTTCATATCATCACTCAATCAAGCATAAGTCAAATGTCTATTCAAAACTTGCAAAACATGGTCAGATAATGTGTGGTATGATCTCACTGCGATATTATGATTCATTGCATTGCATATGTCTTTATTTTAATGTGTGTGCTTTGTGTGTGCAGGCATTTGGAATCATTATTGACACATCGACATCCTTGTTAAACTTAAAAATTTCAAGAAATTTCAAGTTTAGGGGGAGAATAATTTTGAAGAAAAATATCTACAAAATCCAAAAATATTTTTGAATAAGTGTTTTGAATGAACAAGATTATGTGGTATGAAAAGCAAAGGTATTGGATGTGTTAAAAACAAACCCAAGGTCTTGTGAATTGTTTTTATAAAATTGCTTCGGGATATAGAAAAATTGGTTGTGCAAAAACATTTTTGAAAAAGAAAAAGAAAAATAAATTTAAATTGTGTTAAATTTGTTGCCCTAGAAATGTTGTTGATAATTAATGTGACAAATTCTTTTTAAGGATATCTTGTCTAATTAATATGTCGAGAATGTTTGCAGGTGCAATAAATGCCGTTGAAAAAGTCAACAGACGAGAAAAATGAAGAAAAATCGCAAAGTGTTATAGCCGGGCAAAGATATCAGATACAACTGTTCTGCCGGGTAATGAACATACTGTTCAGCCGGGTAATGTTGTGATTTTGATACAAGCCGGGTGATTGAGAAAAAGGTGAAGATATTATGACCACTGTACAGCCGGGCAAAGATCATGTCAAATACAGCCGGGTGAAGGTCATAGATATCTGCCGGGTGACAAGTGTTCACTATACAGCCGGGTAAAAGAGAAATCTTCTTGCCGTGTAAAGTATATGACACTGTGTTGCCGGGTAATGAAGAAAAGCATGTCGGGTGATGTAGAAGACAACTATATTGCCGTGTGAAGAAGAAAGCATGCCGGGTGAAAGTTAAAGCAACTATGTTGCCGGGTGATGAAGAAAGCAAGCCGGATGAAAGAAAAGCAACTGTGTTGCCGGGTGATGAAGAAAGGTTGCCGGGTGATGTTTGAAGACTACTATTCTGCCGGGTGATTGATAAAACCCATCAGGTGTAGTTGTTCCTAACCTTTACCCGTCACTACAGTGACTTACCCGTCTCTACAGTGGTTGACCCGTCAAGTGTTTTTCATATGTTTGTGACTTGTCTCATGTACTTGACCCGTCACTACAGTGCATGACACGGATCAACAGTGCTTGACCCGGCAAAGCTTATTGGGCCTTTTATGTTTACCCGTCCCTTTTGTTGACCCGGCACCTCAAGTTTGACCTAAATTTTTAACGATACAAAAACCCGCCTCTTCACAAACACTTATCATTTTTCACATTCACATTCAAGCAAACGCTCTGATACCAATTGATAGTTCGAGACGAACCGAGCTTGGATCTAGATCTGAGATTGTTTGGGGATGTTGTTTGCAATCAGTGATGCGAAAACTCACTGATCACGTATTGATGCTTGAATGTTCATGAAGATCAATGCAAAGTATGATGAAGATGATGATAATATGAATAGGTGAATTGTCTTAGATCAATAGAGAGGTTACAAGGGATATTCAATGAAATGTAGGCAACTCTCTAACAAATGACCTAGGTGATGGTATTTATAGTCTATACCATTCACCTTACAATGTAACCTAACCACGTGCAATTAAGCACAAACGTGCATTTAAGCACAAAACGATTACACAAATATTCTAAGACAAATACAAATTATGAACGTCTTCACCCGTGCTTGCTCGTGATGATGCTCGAAATCTTCACTCGCTTATATTTGGAAAGTGACATCTTCAAATAACCCCAACAGAACCCAAAAAAGCAATGTATCCGAAGTTTCCTAAAATGAGAAAACTAGAGGACGGTGCGAAAATTGAAAAGTTCGAGTTATACATACCTGAATGGTCTTACCCGTACATATCTGACATCACAGACGTAAGACCAGATGGTAATTGTGGGTTTCGGGCGGTAGCCGTGGCTCTTGGGTTGGATTCAAATAGTTGGCCTCATATTAGGAAACGAATGCTTGATGAGATGGACAATAACTTGAATTGGTGGTATCAAAAATTTGAGTACCAAGTCCGTCAAGAGGGATACACTATACGGGTTCGTAATGGGTTGGAATGGTTTAACACCTGTCAATTTGCGCCAGTAGAACGATGTCGTTTCCAAACCATGGATTCGTTATTGCTCAGACGTTTCACTGTATTGTAATACAGTTAGATAAGATGGGTAGCCAAACATTTTTTCCGATGAGAGAAACTCCAGAACCACTGTTTGATTATCCAGTCTTGACACTGGTTAATATAAACAACAATCACTGGATCACAGTCAAAATGTCTGGCAACTTCCCAATTCCACCACCTGCGTACCTTATGGCGTCATCATTTGCGACCCCAGAAGCCAGAGAATGGGCGACTTTATACGAAGAGCGTTTAAACCAATACAACATAATAGCCGAACAATGGCGTATTCCCGCACCTTTCATTGACATAGAACAACTTAGTCGAAATTTTTAATAATTTTTTAAATATTTTTTAAAGAAATTATTTTTTAAATATTATTTTTTATAGAAAAATATTTTTAAAGATATTTTATCAAAACAATTTTTAAAATTAATTTTAATAATTTTTTAAATTGTAAATTTAAAAAAAAAATTTAATTTTTTTTTTGAAAAATATACGCTACGTATAGACCTCTACGCAACGTAGACGATCACAATCCGTGTGATGCAACGCTGCGTAGAGATCACAACGCAGCGTAGACGATCACAATCCGTGTGCTACTACGCTGCGTACAGAACACAACGCCACGTAGTACTTTTGAACCGTTTGAATCCAGGTCACTACGTAGCGTAGACGCCTCTCCGCTGCGTTGAGACCTCGTTTTTGCCGCCTCTACGTAGCGTAGAGAGCTCTACCTTGCGTAAAGCTTTTTATATAAAAACGCTGCATTACGCAGCGTCGTCTTCACACACACACAAACTCCACACAAACTTCACACACACCTCTTCACACACACTGGTCAAAGGCCGACCCCACTCGTCCAATCCCGACCCCACTCGCGACACGACCCGGCCCCCTCGAGACACGACACACGAGGTACGTTTTTAACACCCGTTTAACCACTGTATTTGTGTTTGTTTATACATTTTCGTTTTGGATATAGATTAGATTTTAGATTATGATATACATTATGATTTTGGATTTAGATTATGGACCTCGCGAAGCATGTTTTGGCTGATTACCCACATTTGCAGTTTTAGCCTAACTCTAGAGAGTTGACCCGTTACACTAGCCTTGTACGTATGGATCCCGAGCCCAATGTTATGGTTGGGTGGCAGTTTTTAAATACGGTCTAGGAGCAAGACCGTTATAATGAGATTGTTGGTGTAAATAGCCCGTGGTCACGGTTGTTTGAGATGAACTTCCCTGCTTACAGGGAAATGACATTAGAGTTTTACTCTACGTTTATATGCAGGTATTTACTCATTGGTTTATTTATTTTGTTTTTTTAGTTTATTAGTTTAAAATTCTAATTATTTATTTAAATATTTTATTTCAGGCCACGTCCGGACGGTACCCCTGAGTAATCGATTTATAAGGGTTCGGATACTACTCAGGCGGAGGTCTATTTCCGTCTTTTTGGTATTGACCATTATTTATCCATGGAGCAGTTTGCTGTCGCTATCGGGCTATACACCGTAGCCGAGACGCGACAGCCGCTGTACACCGAGGCGGTACATCAGACCGCCAAGGACGTGTTACAGCTGTGGTGGACGGCGATTAGTGACGGGCGTCACCGGGATGCCTCCACCAAAGCCACTGCCATCCGCGATCCCATGTACAGATATCTGCACAGGCTGATCGCGGGTTCCATCCATGGACGTCGGCAGGGTACAGATCACTGTAGTTTGCGCGACGTGTTTTACTTGCGGTGCCTCCTGTCAGGCAGGCACTGCAACCTCGCCCGTTGTTTTGCCGACTACATTATCGGGTACGTTACTCGGCAGGGGCGGGGGGCTCTGATGAGCGGCTCATTTGTTACACAGGTCGCTCATCATTTCGGCTATGTTGGTCAGTTGACAGCGCATCTGCTCGCGCCTGTCCAACCCAAAAGGGTGGAGAATGCTTCGGTACGAGCGATGGGGATGGTCCTCCGCATTAAGCGGGCGGGCCAACCTGATATACAAGTGTTGATTCGCAGGGGCGGGCGGGAGCGTTACGTCCCGGTTCCGTTGGTAGAGCCCCCGCCGATACCACATGAGGAGGTGCAGGTGGATGACGAGCCGATTAATCCGGATGCAGAGCAGTTATCCGACGAGGGCGAAATCCCGCGGGACGCGGATCATCCGCCTCAGAATGTCCCTGTTTTATATCAGGCGGTTCGGTTGCCAGGGTCTGTGGAGCAACGGATTCAGAGGATAGAGTACCTTCTCGACTGGATCGTTCGTGACCGTATCAGAGTTCATGAGAGGTCGGTAGAGCCGTTTACTTACCCTGATGGATATGACGACCGCACCGGGACGCGGCGTACCAGACGGCGGACGGATGATGATCAGGGGGGAGCATAGATATTTTTACTTTTTGTTTATAAAAACTTAATGTATTTTTGTTGAAGACACTTAATGTATATATATGATGAAATTTTATTATGTTTCTATGATGTGTTTTGTTTGTAAAACTTTTGTTATATTATTAAATATTTTGTTATTGTAAAATATTAACAATAAACCTTGAAAATATATTAAAAATTTAACAAAAATATTAGAATACTTTAAAACGTATTAAAAAATTTAAAGAAATTTTAATTTTTTTAAATATTTTTAATTAAAAATTAGTGATGTGCGACGTATAGTACTCTGTGTGGTGTATAAGGCGCATGTCACGAAGTTTTTCTGACAAAACACCTTATACGCTGCGTAGAGGCCTCTACGCCGCGTAAAAGGTACTTTGTCAGAAAAACTTCGTGACATGCTCCTTATACGTCACACATAGCCCTATACGCCGCACATCACTTTTCTTAAACGCGACACATAGTTCTATACGCGGCACATTAATTCTAAAACATCCCCTACTTAAGACATCCATACCAGACGTCCACATACAACCCACAAACACTTCCTCGCTCACTTCACAATTCACAATCCCGATTTTCAATCCACAATCGATTATTTACACCCTCCGAACAGCTTAACAAACCTTTACAAATTAACATAAGTTTTATACTTGTTACTTCTCATGGTATACCGCAATATCATAGCTCCGGTATCATCCGTCTCCTAATAAAAGGATGACTGATGAAACCGGGGTTATGATTCTGATTGTGGTATCCCATGAGAAGTAATAAGTATAAAACTTATGTTAATTTGTAATGGTTTTGCATGATTTTTATAACTATATCACCGGTGTTACAAATTACAGATGTCTCCTCTTTTTCATTATAAACCATAAATAGTGAAAAATAATATAATTTTGGAGTATGTTACAAATTATTTGACCTAGTGAAATGTCTCCGGTTTCCATACTCGTTTAAGATAAAACTGAGTATTGAAACCGGAGACATTTTCGTAGGTCTAATAATTTGTAATCAACTGGAAAGTTATAATTTTTGTTCACGTTTTATGGTTTATAATATAAAAACAGATACATCTGTTATTTGTAACACCGGTGTTAAAGTAAAAAATATTCATGCATATAATAAACCGGAGACATTTCACCAGGTCAAAAGATTTATTTCTTTAACATAGTTAACCCCACCACTACAACAACCACAAGGCTATCTGAACTTATGTGTTTAACACGCGGTTCATATCTAGCAGTACGGGTAGCTCGGTTTGGTAAACACCGAAAGATGTACACTGAAAGATGTAGTTGAAGGATGGAGAACCACCTCCACCTCCTTTCACTACTACTTACGATGACTTAAACAAAACAAGCAGGTACTATTATACCGGAGAGATTTCACTAGGTCAATCTCCAAGTTTCAAAACGAAAAATTAAGTGAAAGCTTTATGGACTTGGAGATCATTCAGCATAGTTAACCCTACCATGTCCTGGAATGGTACAAATGGATGCCCACCATGAACCATTTCATATCTAGCAGAACGGGTTAGCTAAATTTTTCAAACTAAAAGACGAAGTAGGAGTATACTTCGCTTGCACCCACTGGCAAGTTCACGGCTAATGGGCACATCCGAGACGTTTCACTAGGTCAAAATAACTTGTAATAATATTAAAAATATGTATTTATCTACAGTTTATATAGATTGGTTATCATATAAAACTTATGTATTTATTTACGTTTTATATAGTGTGGTTGTGACTCATTTTATATTAAATGTAAATTCGTTTGTGTGGTGGTGGAAAAATATGTAATAAATATTAAATGTAAATTTTGGGATTTTAGTGTTGAGTTGGTTGATCGGGCGCTAACTTCATCGTCACTATAAGTTATTCCCTTTTTTAGCAATGGTATAATCTAACTGTTGTTGTCTGATACACCCTGGTTTGTATGTCTTCGTAATAAAAGTGATCAAAATATGTAATAACCATAATAAAACTTTTTTTAATAATAAAAACTAATTAAATAAAAAAAACAATCGAAACGTGGCGTACAGCACACAACGCCGCGTATATTTCCTTTTGTCTTATTATGTCTGAAAAAAGGTCCTATACGCCACGTATAGCTCTATACGCGGCGTATTAAACGGTTTTTTGTTAAAATTGAACGGTGTAAATAGCCTGGCCGTTTTATAATGGGAGATGGTTTAATGATCTGGGAAGAATGGTGTTGGAACTGAGTAGGGGCTGCCAAATTGTGTTCTTTGGCTAGGGAAATCCAAATTAAATGGGTCGGATGGTATGGTGGTTGTGGAGCTGTTCCGGTTGGGTTTAAGTGATTTTAGACTAAGTTGAGCACACGAGTACTTGCGACTAATATGTCATACGAGTGGGTTCGAGTTCAAATTGATTCACTTTGGAAGATGTATGTTGGATTTGGAAAAAAATGCATTATAGTTACTTTGGATTATGATGTGTTTAAAATTAAGGTAAGTTATATCGGTATCTTGAAAAGTATTGGCTAGAGTGGCTCGCGTATACAAGCCTACACATTTAGAAGGAATGTTCCAGCGGTCATTCTAAACATGCATTATTTCTAGAACTTTGGGGTTTATTTAAGGGCGTCAATCAGGTGAGTCATTACCAAACTCCCCTTTTTAAATGTTTTGAGGAAATACATGCTAGTGAATGTTTTTGAGTTCAAATGACTTTTTGTGTATTATTAATATTTAATGCATAAATGACAAATCATTAAGCACAATGGCTCGAAATATATATACGTATAGTCGGTACCTACTATATTTGAATGCAAATATTTCCAGTGTAACAGGTGAAACTCAGATACGTGTATATATATTATGCAAAGTGTGAAACCATTTTGAATCATAATTGATTTTTATACAATTGATTTAATAATACTCTTTGAAAGGATTTATGTGTCATTATCATGAACTCACCAGTTTTGTAGCTGAGTTGTTTTAGCATGTATTTCAGGCACGTTAAGGACCCCAGTATCAGCACATGTTGTTACAAGTCATGGAGGCATTGGGTGACTACTTGGCAAGGCTTGACTAGGCATAATTTGACTTCATAGCACATAGTTGTTGATAAGTTTTTAAGTATGGACCTTAATGACTTCAGTTGTACTTTATTTAAACAGCTATGTATTCTGAAATATCAACTGTTCTTCTGCCTCGGAATTAGAGTCTTACAATCCACAAATCCACTTCACTCTCAAATATCATTCATTAAATTTAAAATATCCTCAAATATATTATTGTCTATATCTCAAATTTAATTCATCCATCATAAATTCAAAAGCCTTTCGAACTAAACAATGAGGATGGGTAGATTTTACCAAATGTTTGTGGGAGCCTAATCATTTGAGTTTTAAATCAACTCTAAACATGATAAATGTGACATCCTACCCGGCGGTGGAAACACCGAGTTGTCATAGAAATGGATATCGTTAGTAAACAAAGCACATGACATCATTTTATTAAAGTCTAATAATGGTTAACATAAGTTTTGAAATACAAGATTTAAATAAAAAACGACAAATCAATAACTATAGTAAATACAATAGTCTTTATTATTTTTCTCTAAGTTCAAGGCATCCTATATCTTGAATAAATAGCATGAAACACCCAGTTTTTTTTTTTATATTTATATATATAAAAATCTCGCAATTCCTATCAGAGTAGGTCCCAAGTATACATTCAAAATTTGCCACTCGTGTGACTATTTTCACTATAATATATAGTTTTACAAATAGTTATTACAACTAATATTACACAACTTTTATTTAAACAAAAGTAACTTCCACTGGTCGATCCGATGCCGGTCTTTAGTCCTCTTCCATTTTCTTCCCTGAAAGTATACATGAAAATTCATATTAGCCATAGCTAAGTAAGTACACACTACACGTCACCACTTTAATTTCTGAGACCACATGTCTCTAATTTATTTTTGTGACCACCGTCTCTATTTTTATTCACCGAGACCACCGTCTCTATTTATTCATCGAGACCACCGTCTCTATTTTTATTCACCGAGACCACCGTTTCTATTTTTATTCACCGAGACCACCGTCTCTATTTATTCACCGAGACCACCGTCTCTATTTTTATCACCGAGACCACCGTCTCTATTTTTATTCACCGAGACCACCGTCTCTATTTATTCACCGAGACCACCGTCTCTATTTTTATTCACCGAGACCACCGTCTCTATTTATTCACTGAGACCACCGTATCTATTTATTCACCGAGACCACCGTCTCTACTATTTGTCATATATTTCAACAAGATATATACTACTCAAATTTTCAACAGTAATAATCACATAAATATTTAAGACCCACCGATCTATATATGTCCCAAATTAATATATATCAAACACATAATGATATTATTAATCATATTGGAACATAACAATAATCATGTATACTTTTAAGAGTTTGGATACTTACTTTTTCAGTGCTAGCAACTCGAGTATAAAAGATAAACCATTATAATAACAGTCCTCTTTCTAATATTCCACATCTTCTATGTTCTTGTATAGAGTTTTGCATCAAACTAAATATATTTCTTCTTTACTTTCTTCTCACTCTCGACCCCTTTATTTCTTTTGTTAATACCCTTCTTCCAGTCACAAGATATGCATATATATACTAATTATTATACTTGGCTGCCTTGTAACTTTTATTCACAAACATCCTTACTATTATTTTCTTTTATTATTATTCTATCACATATGAAGATATATATGTTAATTTATGGTGGTGACTTACTCAACGTGGCACACATATGTGTGTAGATATCCATCTATTTGCTTGCTCAACACAACTACTATGACACCAAATCTCCCCCTCTTATATAGGTTTCGTCTCCGAAACCTTGTTAAGTATTAAACAACTCGGGGTAATACTTTCTCATTTCTTCTTCGGCATCCCATGTGGTATCAGAACCCCGCCGATGTTTCCATTGTACTTTCACTTGATTTATTGTTTTATTTCGAAGTTGCTTAACTTTGCGATCAAGAATTGCCACCGGCTTTTCCACATAGTTAAGCTTATCATCTACTTCAATGTCATTCAACGGCACACATGCCGTTTCATCAGCCAAGCATTTTCGCAAATATGACACGTGAAATGTGTTATGGATACCGTTTAGTTCTTCTGGTAATTCTAAACGATATGCCACCTTCCCCACACGAGCAATTATTTTAAACGGACCTATAAACCGTGGACTCAATTTTCCACGTTTACGGAAACGAATCACACCTTTCCATGGGGAAACTTTTAACATCACAAAATCCCCCACTTGAAATTCAATCGGACGTCTCCGCTTATCAGCATATGACTTCTGTCGATCTTGTGCTGCTTTCAAATGCTCCCTAATTTGATCGATCTTTTCATTTGTTATGTTTATCACTTCTTTATTTTCAAGTTCTCTTTCACCGATCTCTCCCCAACACACAGGAGTGCAACATTTTCTACCATAAAGCATTTCAATTGGGGCCCTCTAAATGCTCGAATGATAACTATTATTGTAGGAGAATTCTACAAGGGGCAAATACTTGTCCCAACTGCCATCAAAATCAATAATACAAGCACGCAACATATCTTCAAGAGTTTGAATCGTTCTCTCGCTTTGCCCATCTGTCTGTGGGTGATACGCTGTACTAATTAGTAATTTAGTACCCATTTCTTCCTGAAATCTTCTCCAAAATCTTGAGGTAAAACGAGTGTCTCTATCAGATACAATAGATACTGGCACTCCATGACTTGACACTATCTCACTAACATACACTTCCGCCATTCGTTCTGACGAATAACTTTCACGAATGGGTATAAAGTGGGCACTTTTTGTCAAACTATCGACAACTGCTCATATTGCATCATAACCTTTGGCCGTTTTAGGCAGCTTTGTCACTAAATCCATTGTAATGTGCTCCCATTTCCATAATGGAATTTCAAGTGGATGCATCTTCCCATATGGCTTTTGGTGTTCTGCTTTGACTTGTAAACAAGTCAAACACCTCTCCACATATTTAACAATGTCTCTTTTCATACCAGGCCACCAATATTCCTTCTTCAAATCATTGTACATCTTAGTCGCACCTGGATGGATTGAGTATTTTGACTTGTGTGCCTCATCCAAAATTATATTTTTAATCTTACAAGTCCAAGGAATCCAAATTCGTCCACAATGAACTTTAATTCCTTTATCATTTTCTTCAAGTTGGTGGACTTGACCGATGATTCTTTCGCGTTTCAAATTCTTCTCTTTCAGAGCCTCCATTTGTGCAGCTTTAATTTGATCAAACAAATCTGAACTCACAATCAGTTTATATGATCTTACTTTGATTGGAGCAATACCCTCCTTTCGGCTTAGGGCATCAGCCACAATGTTGGTCCATAATGATCGTGATTTCAGTGCTATAATGATTTGTTTAACAACGAAACACACTTGACTCAAACAAACAAAGTGTATTATAACCCAACAACCACAAACGAGATTAAACCACACAACCAGAGGTAAATCATCTACAAAGATGTGTAATATATGCTCCTAGCACCTCCAGTAAACTCACACACAACACACAAAGATTTGGATCAGGTTTTTGTCAAAGTTGCAAAAGTTGTATTTCTTGAAGATAAGGTTACAATATATATCAGTCATAGGTTCGCTGATAGATTCGCTCCAGCGAATCTATCTAGCGAACCACATAGGTTCGCCGGGCACAATCAGGTTCGCCCGGTCGATACCAACACAGAAACTAAACTATGCTACGGGCGAATCTATAGATTCGCCCGTAGGTTCGCTAGTACAAAAACATACAAAGTACATGCAAAATACAAACAAAATATATAACACCGACATGCCGGTGAGTCCAACCTATACATGACTATCAATACTCCCCCTAGGTTGGACCTCACCTGGGGAAGTCTTCTGTTTAAGCTCCGTCTTCTTTTGGCTACAAAGATGTTCAATGAACGCTCCTGCCCTTCCTTTAATTCCGGCCATTGGATTTGTAACGTCTTCAGATCCTGCCTCATCGTCTTCACTAAAAATCAGCATTGATTCCACGAACTCTGCTTCGGCGACATCAGAATCAGGCACATCCAGAACAATTGTTTCCGCCTGAATGTCTTCAGTATGCTTCTCGCCAGTCACATCCAAGCCAACCACCTCTACCGGCTTCTCGAACCTTTTCTCGATCGTTTCATCAAGTTGCTTTGACAAGTCATCCATTTCCAAGTTCTGATCATCAGTCATCCTCAGTCTTTCGTTCACCATCCTCAGTTCAGCACGAATTCCCCGGGCTTTGTTTGCAACCTTCACAAACAGGTTTGCTTCAATCTTAGTATCATCTCCAGCCCCGTGCTTAATCCGGTTCTCACACAACCCTTTCAAATCCTCATCGCAAAATGAGAAGACCTCCATAGGATCAAACAATCGAATTTCTGGACGATCTTCCCCTTTTAATCTGATAACAGCTTCACCCGTACCATTGTCGTAGAACCATTTGTGAAAATCCTGTAATCTGGGTGGCTGTGTGTCCGGAACTCTAACCCTAGTCATAATCTTCGGCGCTTCAATCTTCAAGACCACCTTTCCCTTCCACGAAACCCAATGCCTATCCTTTTTCTGTCTCATCCGCCTTGGTTTTTGGTACCCAAAATCAACAAAATTATTCTTCGCAGCTTCTCTGATTGTCACCTCGAATGCACAAGCCCTTCCACTGTCCTCCTTTCCTATCAGAGGAAGTTCCGCCAACCTTCGCAAGTCCCACCTCGGCAAGGTGGCGAAATGCTTCCTGTTTCGGATGTAACAGATGTCACCTCCCCTCCTTTTGATCATATACGCATCCACAAGGGAATTGTATTTCCATGCAATCACCTGTCTATCCAGCTGGGAGGTGTTTGGTTCATCGATATTCTGAAATATGGGCACCTCGGGAACCACTTCTTCTTCCTTCCTAAACCACTCTGATTTGTCTAAGTCGATATGCTCAAACTGATAACAGACCCCTTTCTCCTCAACCTTATACTTCTCTGGCTCATCCTCTAAATCATCTTCACTGTCAGCATTTATGTCAACCTCTGGTTCATCTATCAAACTAAAGTTCACGCTAGATCCACCAACCACCTCTGCCCCCTCAAACACATCCAAATCTATACCCATTTCCTCGTCGAACGGCTCCTCAGCAGCTTTACCTTTCCCTTTGTCCTGATCTCCAAATACAACGTCCATTAACGGATACCTTGCAGCATCCGTTAAGGATTTCAATTCAGCTTCAGACATAGCAGGTTCTGTCCCATCTTTTTCTTTCAGGCTATTTAGCTCCTTGAATATCCTAACCATCAGACACTGTTGATCCTTCATCATCCTCCCCATTTCATATATAACCGTTGATTTTTCAGCATCCTGGGTCTCCAATTCCTTTAATTCCGGCCATTGGATTTGTAACGTCTTTAGATCCTGCCTCTTCGTCTTCACTGAACACCAGCATCGATTCCACAAACTCTGCTTCATTTTCTTTTGGCTTCAAAGATGTTCAATGAACGCTCCTGCCCTTCACGTTGGCTTTACCCGGATCTTTGACTAACTTTAGCCATCGCCGTTGTCTCATATTTAATTCCTTTTGATCAAAGAAATATTTCAAACTTTTATGATCGGTATAGATTGTGCACTTTGTACCATACAAATAATGTCTCCAAATCTTTAGTGCAAAAACTACCACCGCCAATTCAAGATCATGAGTTGGATAACCCTCTTCCGTTGGCTTTATTTTACGTGATGCATATGCAATTACTTTTCCCCTTTGCATAAGAACACAACCCAGTCCAACATGCGAGGCATCAGAATAAACAACAAAATCTTCTGTTCCTTCAGGTAAAGCTAGAACGAGAGCTTTAGTTAACTTTTCTTTCAAAAGTTGAAATGCTTCCTCTTGTTCTGGCTTCCATTCGAATTTGGAGTTCTTTCGAGTTAGCTTTGTCAACGGGATAGCTATTTTTGAGAAATCCTGAATGAAACGCTGATAATAACCCGCTAAACCCAGAAAACTTCTAACTTCAGTTGGGGTCTTTGGAGGAGACCATTTCGTAATAGTCTCTATCTTGTCGGAATCTACCAAAATACCCTCTGCATTTACCACATGGCCTAAGAACTGAACTTCTCGAAGCCAAAATGCACACTTTGAAAACTTTGCGTATAGCTTCTCGTTTCTTAGTGTAGTGAGAACTTCCCTAAGATGTTGAGCATGATCTTTTTCTGTTCGAGAATAGATAAGGATATCATCGATAAAAACGATAACAAAACGATCAAGCATAGGTTTATATACTCGATTCATGAGATCCATGAAAACTGCCGGGCATTCGTTAAACCAAATGGCATCACAACGAATTCATAATGCCCATAACGAGTACGAAAAGCCGTCTTTGGTACATCTTCTTCTCTCACCTTTACTTGATGATATCCTGACCTTAGATCAATCTTAGAGAACCAGCTAGCACCTTGCAATTGATCAAAAAGATCATCAATTCTAGGTAATGGATACCTATTCTTAATGGTCAATTTATTTAGTTCACGATAATCAATGCACATCCGCGTGCTACCATCTTTCTTTTTAACAAACAAAATCGGTGCACCCCAAGGTGAAACACTTGGACGAATAAAACCTTTATCCAATAGATCTTGGAGTTGTGACATCAATTCCTTCATTTCACTTGGTGCCAGTCGGTAAGGCGATTTGGCTACAAGATTAGCTCCGGGAACTAGATCAATTTTGAATTCAATTTCTCTTTCCGGTGGAACGCCTGATAACTCACCGGGGAAGACGTCAGAGAATTCGTTAACTACGGGGATTTTATCAAGTTCCTTTTCTTTTGTTTCCTTATCCGTCACATAGGCCAAAAATGCTTGATGACCATGCTTTAATTAATTCCTGGCCTTTGCCATTGAGCACACAGTAATGTTGCTCTTTCTTTCCCCATAAATACACACTTGTTTTCCAATTGGTGACATAAATTGGACGATCTTTTGATTGCAAACTATTGACGCATGATGTTGGGATAGCCAGTCCATCCCAATAATTACGTCAAACTCCCGAAGTTCAATAGGAATTAAGTCGATGGAATATTCTTCTTCTTGAATAATTAGTTTACAGTTTTGACATACTTCGGATACGACAAAACTCTTATTACTAGCAACCTCGACTTCTAAGGCATTTACTAGCTTACTTCTAACAAAGGACTTATGGCAAGCAAAATTTATGGATATGAAGGATCTACTTGCTCCAGAATAAAAAAAATATGTATGCAGGGACAGAATTGATTAGAAAGGAACCTGTGACGACATCAGGTACAACTTTTGCTTCTTCTGCAGTGATTTGAAAAGCCCTGCCTCGTGGCTTTGAAACTTCAAATCTCTTGACATTTCCTGCCGTCTTGGATCCTTCAGCAACCTTGCCTTACCTTGTTTTAAGTTCCGGGCAATAGCCCTTTTAAAAAAAAAAAAAAAAACTATTTTATCCTGGGTCGTCAACCGAAGCCAGAGGCTCCTTCCAGTCTTAAGCTGTGGTCTAAGGTCTAAGACTTCACCCAAAGAGTGAAGCGAATCAATGGTCTCCTCCTCGGCTTTCTTAAGCATCAGACCAAAAAGGGGAGCTCTGGCTTCTGACATGGTTCTCTCAAGCGCCCTAGTATACTCTACTTGTTCACCTGTGTCGGTTTGGGGTACGGTCAGTTCACCGGGAGGATCGCCCTCCCAATTCGAAGTTTTTTCCTGGAAGTTTCAACCTTGTTGACTATGAAAAAAAAAGTAATAGGCTTGGGTGGCTAGGGCACATGCTATCGAGGTTACACGCCTGGTCCCGAAACCACATCTGGCAGATGCGATTCCCGGATGTAGTTGGGGGATGGGAGCCGAAAAAAGAAGCCTTTTCTGCCCGCACTACTACTTACGTCATTTCTTGTGGGCTGAGGGCTCAAGCTAAGATTATGCTCGTGAGCGTAATGGTATAAGCCTGCCTGACTGTGAGACCGACTGGTCGAACAGAGACGAAAGTCGGCCATAGTGATCCGGGCGGCTTGTAACAATTGAAGCATAGATTGACCGGACTAGTGCATCGGGATGCTATATGCCTAATTTTTCCACATCTATAACAACTTAAATTTTTGTAAAGACATTCCCCTGAATGTCCTCTACCACATATGTAACAATTACGTTGTTCATTCTTTGACCTCATCTTCGTAAAGTTTCATGACGTTTTCAGCTTCTTTGAAGGTGTGGCAACTACTGGGATTTCAGCCTTTCTTTTCTCACCGTTCTCAAGCTGCCTTTTTATCTCCATTTCTCTTTCACGAGCCCAGTTAATAAGCTCTGACAACTTCTCACACTTTGAACGGGACACAAATTCCCTTATTTCTGCCTTTAAAATCAAATGGTAGCGATTTAACCACATACGTTCTGTAGCTACCAATGAAGGACAAAACTTAGCTTTATCGAAAACTTCACCTGTGATTTCATCTACAGACTGGTGTGTTTGATGCATGTGGAGGAATTCTTCGGCAATTCGATCCACCGCCTCTTGTGGACTAAAATGTTCTAAGAATATCACCTTGAACTCACTCCACGTCATTTTTTGTGTGGTTTCTTTACCTTTTTCTACTTTGATCATATCCCACCAGTCCTTTGCCCTCTCACGTAGTTGGCTCGTAGCAAAGATTACCTCGTCACTTGTATCACAATGACTTCTGTCAAATATACTTTCCATTTCAGTAATTCATATATGACTTATCAGAGGATCAACCTCGCCTTTGAATTCTAAAGGCTTACATGCCATAAAATCTTTATAAGCACACCGACTTTTCTCCTTTTCTTTATTTGATTCCTCCTGATTATTATTCACCTTATCAGGGGTAAACTGCTCATGGGGACTCTTAAACTTTGATAGCTCATTATGAATTAAGTTTCTCACAGAACTTTGCACTTCTGCAAGAAGGAATGGGATGTTTGCTTGAAAAGCCTTTCCCACTTCTGTTGATATTTGATTCCTTATCTTTTTAGATAGAGGATTTTCATCTCGTTCTCGTCTTGGAGAGTACACCGTTCTCTCCTCATTACTATCAAAATTTTCATCACCAGAGTGAAGACTTTGCTCTTCATGGTTTGCCATAACTCGTACTGAAATATCGATACTAATTAGTGTATGCTTTACCCTACGACATTCTCATGTTTATATTTTTATCACACGTACACTTATATGCATTCTTATTCCTATATATACACCTATAGGTCAATGCTTATTTTACACATTCTCCCTACTCCTTGTTATTGTCAAATACAAACATGATCATTCCAAGAACACACTAGTACAATATATATAACATTACATTGGCCAGATGTAATCTTATACATTTTATACTCATGTTTTCTTACAATTATCATATCATAGTTCAAATAACAAGTTTTAGTTCATCATAGTTTTCACTATCTTCCATCAGCTTATAAATATAGACCCGTAGTCCACAAATCATTTTTCACACAATCATACTAATTTAAAATATACAACATGTATAACATATAATCAACATGATTAACCACGGGTCAGTGTACTTACTTGGATAGGCTTTAGACCGTCTTCGGATCGAAGTTCACCTTTGTTTGTCCAGAGCACTCGCAGTTTGAGTTTAAGTATCCATACCGAATACTTAAATCCCTCAAACCAGTGTTCTGATACCAACTTGAAACACCCAGTTTTTTTTATATTTAAAAATATAAAAATCTCGCAATTCCTATCAGAGTAGGTCCCAAATATACATCCAAAATTTGTCACTCGTGTGACTATTTTCACTATAATATAAAGTTTTACAAAATAGTTATTACAACGAATATTACACAACTTTTATTTAAACAAAAGTAACTTCCCCTGGTCGATCCAATGCCGGTCTTTAGTCCTCTTCTATTTTCTTCCCTGAAAGTATACATGAAAATTCATATTAGCCATAGCTAAGTAAGTACACACTACACGTCGCCACTTTCATTTCTGAGACCACATGTCTCTAATTTATTTTTGAGACCACCGCCTCTATTTTTATTCACCGAGACCACTGTCTCTATTTATTCATCGAGACCACCGTCTCTATTTTTATTCACCGAGACCACCGTCTCTATTTATTCACCGAGACCACCGTCTCTATTTTTATTCACCGAGACCACCGTCTCTATTTATTCACCGAGACCACCGTCTCTATTTTTATTCACCGAGACCACCGTCTCTATTTATTCACCGAGACCACCGTCTCTATTTTTATTCACCGAGACCACCGTCTCTATTTATTCACCAAGACCACCGTCTCTATTTATTCACCGAGACCACCGTCTCTATTATTTGTCATATATTTCAACAAGATATATACTACTCAAATTTTCAACAGTAATAATCACATAAATATTTAAGACCCACCGATCTATATATGTTCCAAATTAATATATATCAAACACATAATGATATTATTAATCATATTGGAACATAACAATAATCATGTATACTATTAAGAGTTTGTATACTCACTTTTTTAGTACTAGCAACTCGAGTATAAAAGATAAACCGTTATAATAACAGTCCTCTTTCTAATATTCCACAACTTCTATGTTCTTGTATAGAGTTTTGCATCAAACTAAATATATTTCTTCTTTACTTTCTTCTCACTCTCGACCCCGTTGTTTCTCTTGTTAATACCCTTCTTCCAGTCACAAGATATGTATATATATACTAATTATTATACTTGGCCGCCTTGTAACTTTTATTCACAAACATCCTTACTATTATTTTCTTTTATTATTATTCTATCACATATGAAGATATATATGTTAATTTATGGTGGTGACTTACTCAACGTGGCACACATATGTGTGTAGATATCCATTTATTTGCTTGCTCAACACAACTACTATGACACCAATCATCATACTATTAATTTCTTCTACTAAACATTTACATAAGTTTATATATAATTATGCTTTCATTTGTTTTTGTACAGAAAACTTATATATAATTTTGATCAACGTACATAACACATTGTATCTAATTATTATTATTACATAAATACGGTGGTCGAAATAAAATTTCATATATTTTATTTAAAATTTTTAAAACGGGATGTTACATAGCAATAACGTCATAACCTGAAATATGTGAAAAAAAAGTTAGCTATTGAAAGCTAGTGAGTAAAAACCACAATTTGTACATAATAGTATGGAAATCCGAGATCATCATAATATGCTACGCAACCTTACATGTATAATCATTTTGTAAATATTGCTCAACCATGACCCCTAGAATAGAACACAACCACATAGAATCCACAAATTCTCGTTTTAGCCACTTTAACATGAGTAACCAACTCATGTATTTGATTAAAGATAATTTTTAACCAACTGTCGATTAACCGTCTCGATTTATAAGTTATCAATAATCAATTAGTAACTTAGGGACATGGCATAGCAATTAGCATCATAGTATAGAAACAACCGTCATAGCATAGCAAACATAGTAAACATGGAATTAGAATGGTCGGGTTTAAATCACATGTCGATGTTGTCCAGGCATGTGGGTTTGTCAAACCATTAGCGCTAACATTGTACCGGTGGGATTACCAAGCAACAAACATACTTTGAACTACCACATAAGATTGCATCTTGTCGCGAGTCAAGACTAACACATTTTATGATCTCTTTCGGAAAACAAATTGGAAAATGGAAAACATGGTATAGTAATAGAACACATATTTCAGCCCCAAAAGGTAAAAGTAAAAAGGGGAGTGAGTTTACTCACCTTGAAGCTCGAACTCGAGATAAATAGTAAACCAACTAGATAGAAATCATGGAACGTCCAAATACTAGGATCACCTAAGTAAATGACAATCCTAACTTAGCAAGGCATTTAGTATAGAAAACTTGAATAGAGCAATAGGAGGTTAAGGTAATTTAGAATTATAGGGTTTCATACTGGGATTTGGGGGGTTTTTCGGTAAACGATTAGAAATGTATAAAATCACATAATCATTAGGGCGGGAAATAATAGTAGCATTCTTTATGATAGCAAATCAAATAACATATTTTAACGAGAACTATTTAACGCCACAAAATATATTATATATCTTGAAGTACTTTAAAACTTTATCACAATTTTAAAGTATACAAAAGTCCATAAAATCTTATTTATAAAACTTGGTATGTATTTGAAAAGTAATTAAAATACATTTTGTATGGTATATTTAAAGTATTAAAAATACTTATACTAATCCTTATATAATATAGCAAAACAAAAATATCCTATATGGCATCTTTTCATAGCTTTTAGCTTATATGGCATTATTTGAGAGATTATCTCACAATAATGATTTTTTTATTTAAAATATCTATATAAAATTTATCATAATAAAACTATTTACATTTTTGATCCCCTAACTTTTTGGAGATATCTAAAAAATTTATATTTTTAGCCCTTTACTATAAGGGGTGTACGTGAGTCGGTTTATATTTGATAGGGTTTAAAAATGAAACTTATAGATAAAGTTAATAATAATATACAATTAAAGACCTCGGTGTTTTATAAATATACATAACATTTTTATATGATTTAAAAAAAAATAAATAAACTACACCATAAAACTAAACACTTTATTCTCTTTAATTTGAGTATAATATTGCTATACTAAAAATCTAATTTTTAAAAATATATCATGTGTTACGTTTTACCACGGTTTTGTCTCAAAACTGAATGGAACATTCATGAACATCCTTAAAAGCATCATTTGAATTGTATTCCCGAGTGTAACGCGAGCACTAAACTAGTTAGTGTTATATAACTAAGTTTATATATCAAATCTTGGTTTCAGATATCTTATAATTTTTTAAGGTTTAATAATATACAGAAAATCACAATTTACATAACTTAGTCATATTTTCTTTTACCCTTAACAATATATAAGATTTATTGCAAGTATTAGGTTAAGTTAATTACTAAAAATGGTTAGTAATGTTGCTAAAACAAATTAATAAAAAGAGTGAAGCCCCCGGGGCCTCACTGCCAAAGCAACAGAGTTAACTAGACACGCTACATTCTCGTTTGTTTTAGAATCAGAACCAAAACTATTCTACCATGTTTTAAGGAAAAACCCAAAATCCTATAAACCCTAGATTACTAATTCACGAATTGGTTCAGATTGAAACAATGAAATGGAAAATTGATCGAGGGCTTTTGATCTCGACATGATAACGAGTATTTAGACATAAAACACTTACTTGATTTCGAACGAATTGACTCAGATTCGATGATGAACAAGGTCGACTCCGCGAGAAAACAATTTGGTATCTAGGAGCTGTTAAAATGCAATTAGAGTTCCAGATTTCATCTTGAGGGTATGGAGAATGAAAGCCCCAACATGATTTCAGATGATAACGATTACTTGATGGTCAAAAGGTAAGTTGCAGGTTCGATCAAAAGAAGAAATCACACAAGAGTTCTTGTGATTTTCGGTTGCAATTGAGATAACATAGAGTTAGAACAATCGACTAGAAGTGTTTTATCAATGTTGAATAATTTAAATTTGGTTTAGAAACGGACGAACCCGTTTGAGTTTGACTTGAAAGTAAATGGGATTAATGGGTGATCAATTACATGATTAAAACTCAATTAAATGATTTCAACATATTCTAAAAGTTGATGTTACTGTTTTTGCTAATTTGTTTCTGTTTAATACAAGCAATTCGATATATTGAAGTTCATGGGTGTTAAAGAGTAGACGACGGTTATTATTTTGGATCAAACGAGCTCGATGATGTGTTAGGCTTAGATTAAAAGTGATAAGTAGTTCGAGTTTTGCCCCATGATCATGCTACATAGATTAATTTGATTAAAAACAGTTGAAAACTGTTTTTTTATATGTCGCCGGAAAATGATATTAAGGCCAAATGGCCAGTTTTTAATTCTGTCCCTTAGTAGAATAGGCTTTGCGATTCAAAAGGGGATAGCGGCGCAGCTTGTTGCTCGCTTACCCATTATCCGGATGTAGTTTGGTTTGTGATCTAATATAAAATTTGTTTTTTTTTAAAAAAAATTGACTTTATAACTTAAATTAAATTTAAGCTTCAAACTTGCTACATTTAGCCCAAAGTTAAATTATATATATTTTAACTAATCAACTTAACCACGTTTTTTTATATTCAAACTTGTTTCGTATGTATATAACTAACGTTTTTTTATATGTACTTCGCTTTCGACGTTTGAACGTTATATCTAGATTTAGAAGAAATTATCTTTAACAATTTTTTTTATAGAATCTCTTTAATAAAGTACAATTTATATGTTTTTGAGATTTATTATTATAAATAGTAATTATTTAGTAAACTTAGATATTTCACGACATGCTTCGATCGATTAATTAAAACAGGAATAACGTAAAATCCGACATATTTATTCATGTTAATAATAACGAAACATTACATCTTCAGAAATTAAATACGAATATAATGAAAAATAGATCCCTTCGGGTTCGAGTCGGGCATTCGGGATCGTGTTTGGGGCATATGTTACAATAAACTAATCACAATTTACTCGTTGAAAAGAATTAAGGAATGAATTTAAGAGGACAAACATATTGACAATCTATCTCAAGCCACGACTTCTTGATATATACTTGAAGTGTTACTGATACCCTTAAACTTGTGACATCTGCCCCAAACCCGAACCCGAAATGCCCGACTCAAACCCGAAGCTACCAATCTTTAAGTGTGTTCGTATTTATTGGTCTGAAATGTAACGTTTCGACAGTATTAATATGAATAAAAATGTGTTGAATTTTATGGGGTATCGTTTTTGATAAGGATGATCGAACTACTATATAACGTTTACTAATAAATACACTAACTAAATCCCAAAATATATATATAAATAAATATATATATATAGATAGTACGTAAAAGAAAATTAGTAAAAACGTTAAGCCAAAACGCCTCCAAGTCTCGAAATGATCTCGTAACGGCTTAAACGAGCTAAAACCATAAAAACGTCACTTACATAATTGTTACGTTGCAACTTAGTTAAGTTAGTTAGTTGAAATATATATATAATTAACTTTGGGCCAAAACCGTCAATCCTCAAACTTGTTTTAAAAGTTTAAGTTAATAAGTAAATCAAACCCAAACCTCAGGGGCTGTTTTGTAAATTAAATATTTAAACCCAAACCCCCCCCCCCCCCTTGCCCGTGATTCCGGCACCCTACCGGCGCCCCCTTTTGCGGCCAACACCATAAATTCCGGCGAGCCATGAACACTTAAAAACCATCATTTTTAACGTTTAAAACTCGTTTTTACCCGGTTGTAAACCAGTTTCGAACCCTACAACCCATTTAGAACTCGGTTACAACGCAATTAGTGGCACGAAGTCGAATGGGTATTATCAACACCGAACCGTCGACCTTAATGCATCATTACTGTCAATACGATTCAATTCTTTAACGCCCTAAAATCCTATACCACCGATTAGCCTATTCCAACCAGCAAAACATCACTGTTCCTTGCAATTACCAAAACCAATCTCCAAATACGTTTTTCCGGCGACGCAATTAAAACTCGACCTTCGGAACATCATTTCTGGTAAAGTTTATAGCCATTCGATTCCTCCTGATCATCTACATCTATCTAATACATCAATTTTATCTCATAACGTCCCAGATTAACAAGCTTTGATCAAGAAACAGTCGGCTTTTGTTCCTATTTCGAATCCGTGTCAAACGTTCACCAACAAGTAAGTATTATATATCAAAATGATCACGATCCAGTGTAGATTAAAAGCCCTCTATTGGTTTTGGATTTGATTCACTGGATTAAACGAATTGGTTGGATCTTTGTTCTAGGGTTTATATGGAAATGGGTGTTGTTAGTATAACATGCTAAAACAATTAAAAACCAGTTTTATGAACAAAAAGCGCGTCTGGTTCAGTGGTAATGCAGTTGGTTGTGATGCGTTTGGTCGTGGGTTCGAGTCCCACTTTGACCACTTTTATTAATTTTTATCCTTTTAACCCCCTTACTTCTAAGTCACATATATATATTTCTCAAGATTGTATATAAATAATATATCAATTATAAAAACTAAAAATTGTCTATTATAAAAATATATATTTACATCTCGTACCTAAATCCCCAAATTGGACTTTAAAACCCTAAAATTGGTTTTTGAAACCCTAAATCCCCAAATTGGACTTTAAAGCCCTAAATTGGATTTTGAAGCCCTAAATCCCCAAATTGGACTTTAAAACCCTAAATTCCCAAATTATATTTTGAAACCCTAATTTTCAATTTATAATTTAAAACCCTAAAACCCCAAATCCAAAACCCTAGAATTTCTAAGTTATTGATTCTAGTTACTATATTATTTGTCTCGTTTCTAAATTAGGTTTTCCCGGTTAATTAGGTGATTCTAATATCTGGGCGATCCTCGATTCTATTTAGTTACTTTCTTGCGTTGCTATTATCTATATTGTTCAGGTGAGTAAACTCACTCCCCTTTTTCCATTTTACTATTTTGGGGCTGAAATACGTCTTTTACTATATTGCGGTTTCTATTCGTTTTCTAAAAGAGATCATACAAATATGTTAATCTAGTTTGGCCGCTTGATGCAATCTTATGTGTTAGTTAAAAGTAGTTTTATTGCTTGGTAAACCCACCGGTACAATGTTAGCGCTAATGGTTTGACAAACCCACCTGCTTGTACAACATCGATAGGTGATTTAAACCCGGCCTTTCTAATTCCATGTTTACTATGTCGAGATGCTATGTTGCTATACTATGTTGCTATACTATGTTGCTATGCTATGATGCTATACTATGCCATGTCCCTAAATTGCTAAATGATGACTTATATATCGAGACGGTAAACGACGGTTATTAAAAGTCATCATTATTTCTTACATGAGTGGTTCTCATGACAAATGGCTAAACGGGATACTATGGTTTCTATTGTGGTTGGTGTGCTATCCTATTCTAGGGGTCCTGGTAGGGTGATATTACGAAATTACTATACATATGGGATTGCGCAGCATATCTTGTTGATCTCGGATTTCAATACTATTACTATTCAATTGGGTTTTACTCACTAGCTTGTGTAGCTAACTTTATTTTCGCGTATTTCAGGTGGCGCGTGATTTTGGCTTGTTTTATTGCTATTCAAGACATAGGGACTTGGACCTAGAAATAATACTAAACATGACTATTTCATTTACTGCTGTTATGAATTTGTCGTTTCGCATTTAAGACTTGGGTTTTGCCAAATTTATGACAATAACTATTAGACTTTAATAAAAGTAACACCATGTGCTTTGTTTACTACGGATATCCAATTCTATGACAGCCCGGTGTTTTCCGCCACCGGGCGGGGTGTCACAAAACTCACAGCTTTGATTTTTTCTATGTTCATTTTTATGTTTTAAAATGGGTTGCGGGAACTTGTGCTTAATTTTTGAAAAACAAAATAAAAATCTATGGTTTTCTGTGAAGCGAATCTTGCAGATTCACTTGGATCCTGTAGATTCCACCGACAACAATTTTGTCTCACATTCAACGAATCTATAAAAATTCATTAGAGAATCTACGATGAATATATATACACATACAAATTCTCTTGAATCCTTTCTCATTTTTTCTTAGACCTTTTACGCAAACTCTCTCAACTGTAATCCTAAAAACCTTAAAACACATGCTCTTTGTTCTGTTGTGACTTGCGTTGTTAACTTTAGTGACAAAAACTTCATAAGATGTTAATTGAATGAATGTGAATCATCGTTGTTGTGTGAATAAAGTTTTTATCCATTAAATTCCTTGCCTGTTGATTCTAGAACTAAGTAGACGATGGGGTTCATTAAACAGATTTACCTCAGTCCAACGCATCAAGGTTTTCTATAAATTCGTTGATTTCTATTTAAACACCAATCCAACATGCATAAAAGCTAAAGTGAAAGATGTCGAGATTGTCATGATTGCCCAAATCATTTCTAAAGCAATAACGTTAGAGAAAGACCGTGGAGATTTCGAGGAAATGACCGAGGATGAATTGTTGAGTGCTTTATGAGAAACTGGATATGAAGGGCCAGAGTTTAAAGCGAAGAAAGAGATCAAGCAAACATATTTATCAAGGGAATGGTGTTTATTACATATGTGTTTATAATGTAAATGGATCACAAGAAAAGTGAAAGTGATGGTTTGAATTTTTATTAGGCCATGGCAATGTTTACAATCTATAAATACAAGATATCTCATAATTCTCAATGAAATGCATGCTGGTGTTTACTGACCCATCTGCACCACGACATGATTTTTTTGGAGGATAACCTATCTTTACTAGCTACTAAAAGATAGTTTTTAGCAGGCAATTCAAACAACTAGAGATTTTGGAGTGATAAGCCTATCAAAGCTGAATGTTAGTGGAGACACCCTAACATTCAGCATCTGCTGAAGATCTGCTACAAGTTTTCCCTATTGTGTATTATCCAATATGAATTCATATTCATGGTATGCCATGATATGAATAGATTAAAGGTTGTAGTTTGCCATTAGTCCTTTTGTATAGAATAGATGGCTAGGATATGTTGTAGAGTTGTTTACAAACCGCACTTGTATAATTTTGTTGTTAACCATTAACATGTGCATATTTGCAATATAAATGAAGAATGGCTTAAACGTATCTTAGTGTGTTTTTCACTGTTCTATGGATCTTTCACTATATTATGTGTTTGATCTAATAATATCACAATGATTCCACACTTGTCATCATTATCATTTCACATAACTGGTTAAGTAAGTTCCAACAAATATATTATTCTCTATATCTCAAATTTCATTCTTCCATCATTAAATGCACTAATCACCTATATCCAACTGTTAAAACTAAAATACCACATTTAGCAGATGTAATTCTACTGCATCATTTACCAGCTCATCTTCATCATCACACTTCATAGATTTAGCTTTTGTGTCATCTGCTTTTGTATTTGTTGAACAAATAAGCTTTTTCCAACTATCTAAAGAAGATTTCAAATGCATACACCCTAATGATCTTGAAGATATGGATATCAACCATCGAACCGCTATGATATCATTCAGTGCTTAGCAATTTTAGTAGAGAACGAGAAGACATTTGTAGAAGTAGTGAAGAGGTTTTGGTCTTGACAAAACCAAGATCACTTGTTACAATTGCAATCAGCTAGGACATTTTGCCGGAGAAAGCAAAGCCCCTAATACTAGCTTTACCAGTTCAAGAAAATCACAAAACAAACCCACCTACAATTGCTTCAGAGCACAATGCTGCTGTAGCTGTTGATGACAGTAATGTTAACTAGTACTTTCAAGTTGAACTTGTTACACCAGTCTAGAATGATCTTATGGCTAGCTATTCTGATTTAGATTTAGATGTTTTTAAGTCGGGTATCTACTGAACCTTGTAGCACCCCCGAATGCATTGTAAAAGTTAACTTTTTTCAGAAACCAAAACTGAGAATTATTACAAGAAGTTGAAACAATTCAAACTCTTAAAACTATTTCATCTTTAAAACATGAACAAAAAAATCTTAAAACATAAATTGATGGCCTCTTAAAAAGGCCAGACTCAACAAAGGATGGTCTTTTAATAGCTCAAGCCTATGCTAAAAGCTACAGTGTTCAACATGAGAAGTTTGATAAATTGCTCGCTTTTACTGAAAATGCAAGTAGATTGTATCAAACTAAGACAAGTTTGTGCTACAAAGCTGAAAATCTGAGGGGTACAATATTATTGAACTACCATTGTTATACACTCCAATGCACACTCCAAAATGCAATCCCGAAGAGAAAATTCTTGAAGACATCATTCATTCATCAAAGGAAGTAGGAGAGATAATAGTAGTGGAGGAATGTGGGGTTCCTAAGATTGTTCAAAGTGAGACAAAGGTATCTGCTAAAAATTACATCATAATTGGTGATAAACACCCTTTTCAAATTTCAACAGATGAAAATTCAGAAATCAAAACTTTCTCTAAAACCCTTTTCATAACTAAAACCTTTTCACATATAACACAATTCTCAAAACCTATCAAATTTATGAAAGAAATAGAGAAAGAAAAACAATGTTCACCCTACCCATTAAGAACTCATCCACCAAAGAAACCTTTAATAATGCCCACACCCAGCTATAAAAGAGTAATGCATAATAGAACTTGTTGTGCAAGCATATCAAAACAATCACCCAAACCACATGTTACAACTGAACTTGATGATGACTTATGTCAACACATTTTGTGGAATCAACAACAGCACAATCACAACTCATGTGATTACTTTTTAAAGAAAAAATGAAATAAGAATGAAAAACCTAAACCACCTACTGCTATTAAAATGTTCCATCAAAGAAAGACTTCTCATCTAGAAGCTTTCAGCAGGTGAATCAACGAAGTAAAATAGTTCATCTTAGTGATTTTGTCAAATATGAGATGCAACATAAAGGAAGAAGAAGAAAAGAACTTAATAAGGAATTGAAGAAGATTGAGGCATAATGAAAAAACTATGAAGCAACAAGAATGAAAAAAGCTGAAGAAGAAGAAGAAAGAAGATTGAAAGAAAGGAGTTTCTACTATCTTGTGTAGGGAGGGTGACCACTAATGTACTAAAACGAGCCTATAAAAATAACATAAAAATACTTAACTTAAGACTCGACTTAGACACTCGAGTTAAACTCTAGACAACTTTTAATAGACCACTATGCAAGTGTACCTATCGAATGTAGACAAGCGTTAAGAAGTCCGGATATCGAACCCTAGAGACACTATGAATACAAAAATGACTCAACTAGGACGGAAATAAAGTTATTTAATTTGGGGTGGGGGGTTTCTATCAAAAACAACCTAAAAGAAACGAAATGATTTCAAATTAAAATTAACTAAATAATCTTACGACTCAAAAACCGAGAAAAGATGGAAACTTTATTGAAAATCAATGGAAGGAAGAAGTATCACTTAGATGAATCCCGAAAGCAAACTATGAACTTGACCCGATTACTTAGAATGGAAATGAAACCGAATTCCTAAAGATACGAATTCTAACAACCAAATGGATCTCGGATCATTCTCCAAGTGTGACCAATTAATTCTTAGGAAACACATTCGATTATCGGTTGATTGAATTACCTCTCGGTCTCTCCGATTATATTAGGTAACTTCCTTTCGTACCGTTAAAACCCTAACTATTCAACTATTGAGATTAACCAATTAGCTAATATTTTTCAATCAAAAGCTAAGTAGATAATTAAAGTTCTAAACTTAATCTTCACCGGTTCTAATGGCCACTACGTCTAGCAACACATTACACAAGTCATTTAACTAAGATCAACAACTTGGCTACCAAAATTCTTATAATCAAAATCAACCATATAATTCTAGTAGAAACGTAATAAAGATATTAAAGATCACAACTTTAACAAGCAAACACATTCAATAGATCTTAATCATGCATTGAACTAATACATAAGTCATCAAACATTCAAAATAACCGAGTCAATTCACAATTCAACAATTGTTCATCACCTAAATGATACTAATAAGTTTAGCTACTCATAATTGTAGAAATCAACAAGAAAAGCAATGTTTTCAAAGTTAACATCATTAACAAAGCATAAAACTCAAAGAAGTAAAGAACCAAAAACCCGGTTTGATGATCACGAACACTTCCACGAACCAAGTCTAGAACTTTTGCTAATTCCCCTTGCTTTTTCTCCAAATTCGCCTCTTTGTTACTCTTCAAACGGCTGAAGTCGAATGAATTTGATTAGGGTTTTTTTCACAGTTTAAATATCAAGTTTTTTTCACAGTTTAAATTTCAAGTATTTTTCATAAAAAAACCCGTAATCTCCTTCTACGCGATACACGCACGAGGACTATGTCCTGCGCGTATTGCCTGGTACATAAATAAAAACAATTATGGGACATTCATGCTACGCGATACGCACACAAAGGCAATAAAAACAATTATTGCGCGTATCGCCTAACACACATCCATCCAGAAAGTTTGCTCTTGTCTTCATACAATCATCACTTTTGTCCAATTTTTCATCCTCCAATACTTCAACTTCGCTTGCACCTTATCTCCGAGCCGGCTCCGCCTTTAACCACGTCTAAATCACTGCAAAACATTACGGGAACTAAGATTTGACTCTAAAAGTAAAAACTAACTAAAAACTTAGTAAAAACGACTCGAAAACTACCTAAACTAACTACAAAATACTAGAAAAAGATGTTATTTTTTGCAACACATCAACCACCTAGCCAAAGGTTGCTTCTACAATCCCATCAACACAAACACAAGGTTCATAGGGAAGAAGGAAGTATTGAATTCATCCACCAAAACTACACAACTGCTGAAAGCCCCAACAACAAAATGAATTGTGTTTCAGCAAAGTTAAAGAATGCAGCTGAAAAACCCAGATAGAATGTGAGTGGTGTTTAAGTTGAAATGAAAAAAGATGCTAAAAACTACGTTAGATCAAAATTTTCAAGAAGCAACCATCTGCCATGATACAAGCTTTAACAAATGTTCCCTCAAGACACACTTTAATAGTGAAAAACTCAACTCAAATTGTATAAGATTTTACTCGTCAGTTTCAGCAAGTAAGTTAAAAATTACACCTGAAAGATCATCAGTTGAAAGAAAGGTCACACCTACTGAAAGGGATTTTTCAGTATGTAGAAAGAAAAAGCAAAATCAAGGCCAACGAAGAAATACCATAGTTGATTCAAGGAAGAGGTTGAAACCAAGAGTTGATTCAGCATGTCAACTTCAGCAATAAGATCAAAAGCATGAACCCTAAACCTTATAATCAACCAAAAAAAAGAAAATATTATGCAATCTGTTTTTCGTAGACCCAAGACAACATTGGCTTGGGTCCCTATAAAAAAATCTAATCTTTTCTTTTATGGTAGGGACACCCACAGACCAAAGATAGCTTATAGATTGTGGATAGTCGGTGCTCACACCATTTTACTACATCCTGCCTCTCCAACTTGCAACCAATTGATGGAGGATCTGTTTCTTTTAGTAGTGATCCAAGAGGTTACATATTACTAGAAGAGGAACTATCACTAATGGGAAAGTAAGCTTTGATAAGGTACATTATGTGAAAGAATTACACTATAACTTGTAAAGTGAATGTCAACTTTGTGATAAAAAAAACATAATGCCATTATTGTAGAACATGAATGCATTGTGCTAAAACCTGAATTTGTCATTCCAAATGATACGATTTTGTTAAGAGCACCTAGGATAAATAACATGTATATGCTGAATCTGAAAGATTTATATCCCAAAGGAAATGTCTCGTGTTTTTTTTGAAAAAAGCTTCGTGGGATGAGTCATCTCTTTGGCACAAAAGATTAGCACATGTCAACTATAAATCATTGAACTTCTTAAAAATGATTTAGTAAAAGCTTTACTTAACAAAAATTTCACATGTGCTGACACTGCATTGCTTGTCTCAAAGGAAAGCAACACAAATCTTCTCATAAGTCCAAAGAAATCAATTTTGTCATCACTCCTCTCCACCTGATGCACTAGACTTGTTTGGTCCAACAAGTGTGAATAGTATGGGAAGAAAGTCTTATTTCTTGGCGAGAATTGATGATTTTACAAGATTTATCAGGGTTTTCTTTTTAGAAAACAAAGATAAAAATGTTGAAACTATTAACACTTTCATAACAAAAATTGAAAATCAAATAGACAAGAAGGTTAAAATCATAAGAAGTGATCAAGGCACAGAGTTTACGATATACATTCTTGATTATTTTTGTGAATCTAAAGGTTATGCTAGACAATACATTGCTCATGAACAACTTATAAAAAGTACAAGCTTTGCTTATCGTTTTAATAGAAATTGATAGTTGATGGAAATAAATAGTTGATATGAGATTTTCACACCATTTTACGTCTTCTTGTAGACTTGGACAAAGTTCCAAAAATCTCTGTTGTCATCTTCATATATTGTTTGATTGGTGGTGACAGCAAAGCATAGTTGCTTTGATCCAAAAATATGAAGAAAGGTCAAGATCAACATCTCCAATGGGACATAATAAGCATGAATGTTATGATATGTAGGAAATTTGAGCCTTTCTTTTTTTAGGTTGGGTGGATTGAGAGGATTGTTGATGAATTTTCTAGGGTTTGAATGATTATGAGAGAAATTTGAATTTTGGGGTTTTAATTGTTAGAATAGATTAAGGAAAAATATTAAGTAGTGGTGAATACATTTAATGAGAGGGATGATGGGTATTTAAACAAACATATTTCAAATATTTACAATTGTGGACTGGAATTTTTACTGAAATCTGGCAATGTATAAGTGCTTTTCCTGCGTGAATGTGGCCGCTACTACACTTTGGTAGGTAAAAAGTGGAACTCACAAGATATTTACAATTTCTTTAAGGTTAAGTTAATCTTACCTACTAAATTTAACAATCCAGCAGATGGATCAACTGACTCATATTTTTAGCATATAACTAACTTTTCACACAAATTTTAAGAAACATAGGCTTGAGTTTGTAAAAGAGGGAGTACTCACAACAGTTATTTATATCCTAAACTTATCATGATCATTATGCTATTCATAGTTCATCATTTCAATTACTGAAATCAAGTACTTGAATCTTGATTCGTCAAAAGCCTTAGTAAAAAGGTCAACATGTTGTTCATTCATGTGAAACTTGACTAGCATAATAATCTTTTTCTCTACATTTATTCTATATAAAAATGATACCTAACCTCAATGTACTTTGTCTTTGAGTGTTGGGTAGGATTGCTTGTAATAGAGATTGCACTATTGTTGTCAATATAAAAGAGGTGTCTTTGAGTGATAGATAGCAGCTTGAAGCACGAATGTACTCAGCTTCAGCAGTTGAAGTAAAAAAGACATGTTTGCATCTTGCATAGCCATAAAACCAACCCCCATCCAATAATTTGGAAACTCCCGAAGTAGACTTCTTGTTGATGTTGTAGCCTGTATAATCACTATTAGTATAACCATAGAAATTAAATTCATAACTGACTGGGTACCCAATACCAATTTTGGTGCTCATTTGAGATACTTCAAGAGTCTTTCGGCAGTCACCATGTGAGACACTTTTGGAGCTACTTAAAACCTTGCGCACAAAAATGTGGCAACAAGATATTAGGTTTGCTGGTAGTGAGATATATGAGAGAACCAATGATGGCTCTATATTGTTGTTGATCTACTTGTTACCCCTTAAGATGAAGGCTTAGAGAGTAGAATTTTAACATATGAGTCTTAGCAGATTTCCAATCAATTGCTAGTATGTCCTTGAAAAAATGATAAAATGACAACCTACAACCATTGATCTTTTCAAAACATGGCATAGCATGAATACGAAATCCTATTGGATAGTATAATATTTTTGGGTCCAATTTAAGATGTCACTTTACAAAATGAGCAAACCTTGATCAAGGTCCGGGACGAGTGAAGATACCGACCAATGACACGAGCAAGCACCGGTGAAGACTTTGTTTAATAGTATTTGTTGGGCGTTTTTCTACCATTGAGGCGCGTTAAAACTGTTTGGATGTTTTAGTCTTAGGCGTTTTACAACTTTGTAGGCATTTAAGTACTGTTTGTGTGACACCCCACCCGACAGCGGAAACACCGGATTGTCATAGAATTTGGATATCCATAGTAAACAAAGCACATGGTATTTATTTATTAAAGTCTAATAATGATATCATAAGTTTGGAACATGAGACTTAAATATAAATGACAAAAGTAATAAAACCGAAATAGTAAATGCAATAGTCTTCATTATTTTAACTAGGTCCAAGGCAATCCTATTTCTTGTTAAATAGCAATATGTCAACTTCAAACACCACCTGAAATATGTGAAATATAAAGTTAGCTAATTAAAGCTAGTGAGTAAACAAAAGTATAGCTATTTCATGTAGCAATAGTAATAATAATTATTTTGATAAACAATAGAAGCTTTAACAATTTTATTTTGTCTCAATATGTTATATTTATTAGAAATACTTTAATTTGGATACAAAAAATACATATAAACGTTTTATTTGTAAATCTTATTATTTATAAAACTTGTATGTATTTTATAAATATTTAAAAGACATATTTTTATAGTATATTGATTGTATTTGTAATAATCAAATTTATAAAACTAAGTTTATATAAAATCATGGTTTTGGTATACTTTATAAGATTTTAGTATTTTATCAAATATATAGCATAGTAGTGGTATTAGATTAGGACATTTGATGAAAAAAAAATAGATAATTATATGTTTAATCAAAAAGATAAAAATACATGATGAACCAAGATTCGAACCTTCGACCTTCTGGTTCAAACAAGCGATACAAACCAGTGGACTAGATCAACTTAGTGTTAAATTATCAATACAAAATACTTTTAACACTTTTTAAACAAAAATCCCCAATTCCGAAAGAACATAAACCCTAAAAACCTAAATTAAATCCAATTGAACAAACGAAACATGAAATTGATTGCGGATTTTGAATCTAGACATGATAAGGAGTATTTTAGCGTATTAAATGTACCAGATTGAAGACGATCTTAACTGATGGGGCCAAAGAACAAACGACGGCTTCAAGATACAAATAGAACGATTGAGTACATTAAAATCCAATTGCTCTTCCAGATTTCATATAGGTAAGATGAGAATTGATGTTCTTTTGCCAATTTCAGAAAAAGTTACAATTTGGTGGCGATATGAGGAGTTGCAGGTTTCGATCAAAAAGATAATGAAATGTCCAGATTTTGATGTTTTTGTTTAAAATTGAGATATCAATGAGTTAGAGTAATCTATTAGGATTGTTTAACCACATTTCAATTGGATTAATTCGGTTTGGAAACATATGAACATGCTCGAGTTTGAGAACGGTTTAATTGGATTGATTTAACGATTAATCAGGTGTTTTAATTGAAATTAAGTTACATAGGCAGCTTCTAATAATCGCTATAGTCGTTGTAGTTGAGTCAATTTATTGATTGGAAGTGTTTTGAGTCGATTGGGTTTTTGGGTTTTATTATTAAGGTTTTAGAATTGAGTTAAAACATGGATTCGAGATATTATACAATGATTAGAACATGGTATTGGGGTCGAAACATGGCTATGAACATTTTATATAGGTTTGTTTCTAATTAAAATGGTTAAAATGCCTAAAATTGATCTCGCCGGAGCTACGCGATTTTCCGGCTAAGTGGCCGGAATTTCCCAATCGAAAATACGGGAATGAATTGGAAGGGGGGAATTGGGTTTAACAATTTACAAACAGCCCCCTCAAGATTGTTTTGTTATTAGATTGTTATTATAAGTTTTAATACAAGTTTAGAACTTGACAATTTTTAACCCAAAGTTAATTTAAACTTTATTTTAACTAACTAACTTAACATCGTTAACTCGTAAAGTTTATAACATTGACGTTTATGAATGCTTATGTTGTAGTGGACGTATAATGGGTACTTTGAGACTTAATTGCATTTATCTTTAATAATATATATAAAATTACTTTTATCCAACATAATTTATATACTTTTGAGCCTTAATTATTGCATTTAGTAGTTAATTAGTAAACATTAGATCATAATTCGATCGTTATATTAAACACGTGTAATAACATAAAGCTCGACATAATTATAGATATATATTAATAATAACGAGGAGTTATATTTCGAGAAATTAAATACGATTAGATATAAGATAGACGAATTCGGGTTCGAGTCGGCTTTCAGGTTCGGGTTTGGGGCAGATGTCACAGTTTGGACGTTCTAGTATTAGAATTGTGTAGGCGTTTGAAAACTATTCATACGTTTTGTTAAGAATCATCTAAGTATTTTGAGCGTTTGATAACTGTTCAGGCGTATTACCACTGTTCATGCGTTTTGATCAAAAATATTCTAAGTACTTGGGTGTTTGACATTTGTTCAGGCGTTTGGAGCAAAAATATTCTAAGTACTTGTGCGTTTGACAACTGTTCAGGCATTTTACAACTGTTTACGGACATCAACACTATTCATATTAAAAAATAATTATAATAAAAAGAGTATGCCAAAATTCCCAGGGGCAAAACGCTCAAATAGTGCCAAAACACCCAAAAACCATTCCTAAATCATCCCAAAAACACTAAGGGGCTGTTTGGCAACTGCTGAATGATTAAGTGCTGAATGGTTAAGAGGTCTGAATGGTTAAGAGGCTCTATCAATGAGATGGATATTGATGTAGAACTTCAGGTAATGGTAAGTTTGGTATATGCTTCATTCAGCATCTTTCAATCTCTTAACCATTCAGCACTTAACTAAACCATTCAGAGGTCCTTTTTTTATGAAACAAACGCTCTGAATGCTGAATCTGAATGATTAAGCACTGAACTGAACCATTAAGAGGTGAAACAAACAGCCCCTAAGTGCTGAAATGTTTGTCCAAAATGATCATTTTAAACAGCACTTCTGCATCTTTAACAACACATCAGCTCTCATAATTCAAAATCATCTTCGCAGTCCATTTCACCCGAATCAAAATTAAAACTGTGATGAGTGAAGACAATCTAAGAGACAATATCAATAATTTTATCATAGAGTTTAATCATATGTTTTTCAACAACATTTCATCAAGTAGCAGAAGCTTGTGATCACAAAGGAAAAGAAAGCCATGAGTATGCTAAACAACATGCTCTTGTGCCAAAAATAAATTCACATGACAATCAAGAAGAAGAAGAAGAATATGATTGGAGTGAAAAGAATGATTTTGTTTTGGTAGAAGATATTGAAAAGAAAGTCAAAGAAATTCACAACCTGTCAGAAACCATTGCAAAGCAAAGTGTATAAATTGCTCAGCTAATATCAGAAATGGAGAAATTAAAGTCAAAAAAGGAATCTGAGAAAGATGTAAAGTGTACTCCCAGATGTGCAAGTTTCTTTGAAATGTCGGATATGTTTCGCGTTAAAATGTGCACAAAAGAATATTTGGAACTATGTGATAAACTCAATGATGAAGAAACCATGCACAAGAATATGCAAGAACAACAGAATACATCTGAGCTAATAATTACATCTCTTCAGGATTCACTCAAGAAAAGTGAAGAAGAAGAAGTAACAAATATCAAGAATGAAGCTGCAAAATCAAACGAACACTTATCCAGTGTGATCAAAGATTTGCAAGAAGAAATTACAAATTTGAAGAAACTTTCAAAAATAGTTAATTCCGAGAACAACAGTCTAAAAACCAAGCTTCAAGAAGAACAAGAGAAATTTACCAGCCTTCAATAAGTTCACAATTTGTGTGAATACAAAATCAACTCTTTGACACAAAATGTTGATTTAATGCTTACCTAAAAACATTATTTGAATGTGCAGCTTCTGAACCTTACTGATAAGCTGAACAGATCACAATATGATCTTGATACCATCAAAGCTGAAGTTGAGAAAGTCAAACCATCTAAAGAAGTTGTTATTGAAGTTAAGGATGGAGTCGTGAAGACAAAGAAGAAGGTTAGAAGAAAGAAGAACAAGAAAATAGATGCTTCATCTGATTCTACATCTCAGCCTCCTTTTACACCAAAGTCTCAAGATGCAAAGTCCTCGAGTGATTCAACAAGTGACGTTTACTATTTAATCTGTGATTCTAAAACGCGTCATATTTCATATTGTATCTACAATCAAGACGTCTTTCCTTACAGTTCTAAAAGCAACAAGTTCAAGACTCTAGAAGCTATCATCTAGGTAATAATATGAGTTTAGCTACTCATAATCATATCAAAAACACCAAAATATTTTGAGTTTAAAGAAAACATGATCAAGAATTAATTAAAACAAGAGTTTCAAGAGGATTAAAAACCCGGAATGATGATCGATACGCGTCTTAATGATCCAAGCTTCAACCTCTTGCTTCCAACCTCTTCAAATCACCAAAAATCTCCCTTCTTTATGCTCTAAAACAGAGGGAACTAACTATCTTCGACAAGGGTTTTGTAAGGTGTTTAAATAGGAAAACCCTAGAAAAATCCCGTAATGTTGTCCTAGGTGCTACGCACACGGGAGAGCCCCCTCCTGCGAGTATCGCCTAGGACCCCTCCGTCCAGAAACTTTTGTTTTGCTTCTTGCCTTCCAACTCCAAGTCTCCTCTTGTGCTCCACTTCATTCCTTTAAGTCTTTTGCACATTTTTAAGCACCAAAACACCTACAAAAGTAATATGTAATTAAGATCCATGTCTCATTCAATAAACATTACAAAAACTAAGCGAAACACATGAATTAAACTCAAAAATTAGATGAAAACTATATACTAAACCATGATGTGTTAGCCACACATCAGTAAGAAAAACCCCTTTCTTGTTTCAACATTTTGACATGAAGACTCCATTCTGGTGAAAGAGTGTCTAGGAGTTTATGAACTTGCTCATGGTTTGTTAATTTTTTATCATACTTCTTTAAATTACAAGTTACTAAGATTAAAGTATATGAGATGTTACAATTTTTCAATCTTTTGACTTGTAAATGACTTCAATTATTTTTAATTCAAATGGGCTTTGATCAGCTCAAAGTTCCTCATTTACATCATAGAATTGACACAAAGCATCATACACAGCTTTTGCAGTTTTATATGTTCACCAAAACGATTGTTAGCATCCATAGTAAGAAACATGGTAAGTGCACATAAGCTTTGAAACCCCAATCAATGAGTTTCTTGAAAGCTCATAGAAACACCAAGAGGTGTTGACCATATGAAAATAAGTAAGTATATCATTCACATATTTGCATGATGTAAGACTGTCCCCTCTTTACATCGATTCACTTGAAAGCTCATAGAAAAACATCATTTCCCCCATAACACTCATCCCATACTTTGCTTTTATAACATTCTCAAACTCCTTGCACAATGCATCATTAGTCTAACCAAAAATGATGTCATCGACGTAAATCAGTACCAGTCATATATCTCCCTACTCTTCTTGATGAACAACGTACTATCTACTTTACCATGTTCAAAACCAATATTGAGCATATGTGTAGACAACGTTTCATACTATGCTCTAAGAGCTTGAAGAAGACCATATAGAGTTTTTCAAACTTAAAACACTATGTATGGATAGTCTGGATTTTCAAACCCTGGAGGTTAGCACAAGTACATATCTTCTTTTACTTTCCCATATAAGAAACCACACTTCAAATCCAATTGGTGCACCTTGAACTTCTTATGAGAGACACAAGCCAAAAAGATTCGAATTGATTCAAGGCATGCCACGTGTACGTATATTTCATTATAGTTAATTTTCTCTTATCGATTGAAACCTTGAATAACTAACCAAGCTTTGTTCCTACTATTACCGATATGTCATCACTTTTTTTCTTAAACACCCATCAAGTTAAGTTAGGGATGACAAGAGCATCCCTCATATTATTATTTATTTGAAGTTTGGTGTAATCTGTGTGTGTGATTGGAAGAGTGTGACCGCTACCAAATGTGATAGAGGTATTACTGTGGAATGGAGTAGGATGAGACTTGGTTTCCTTGGAGTGTGTCATGTGGTTGGTGGTACCAGAGTCCACAAACCAATTCAGGCTTAATGTGGAGACATTTTAGTATGTAAGAACAGCTTTGGACATCTCAGAATCCAAACCCTAGGTATGTGTGGCATAAGAAGCAAGTTTAGGGCAAGCATTTACATAATGGCCATCGATACAACATAGTTTATAACATGAGGAACAAGACCACCATGATAAGAGTGATCCCCACAACTGCGATTGAGGTTGGGTGATTGGGTATCAGCAGAGAATGCAATAGTGAAAATGTTTTAACCATGTACAGAAGGAAGAAATAACTCCTGCCCTTAGGCTTGAGCCACAAAATCAAGGAAACTAGGTTAGGTTGGGAAGCTCAAACAACAGTAGAAAAGGGCTCAAATGAGGCTCCAAGACCACATTAGAACCAATGAGTGAGATCGGTATCTTCAACCCGATACCCAATAGCAACTAGTTGATCACAGTTTGATTTAAATTTCTTGTCTAACACAGCAACAGTGTGGTTACCTTTCGTTATTTAAAGAAGTTGATCATGAAGTTCTTGCCTCTATTTCTACCCTGGTTCCACAAACGAGTTGCTACGGGCCACTTCAAGGGCATCCTAGATTTGTTTAGAAGTGACAAGACCAACAATCTCTAAGGTCGTTTGAAATCGACTTAATCGAATTTGAATCTTATTCGAATAATGAACACCCTTACCCTGACAAGACCAACAAACGACCTTATTTGAATCTTATTCGAATAATGAACACCCTACCGTGACTAAATAATGAACACCCTTATTCGAATCTTATTCGAATAATGAACACCCTTACCCTGACAAGACCAACAAACGACCTTAATCGAATTTGATCCGAATCTAGTTTCTATTCATTCGAATCTTATTCGAATAATGAGCACCCTTACTCAAAAGAAAAGAATGAATTCTCCTTTCAAGGCCTATCAAACGTATTCTGAGATATGTGAGATGTACAATCACATGACATCATAGTGTTGCTACAACAAGTACTACACCAACTATCAGATGTACAACTATGACATAAAGAAATGTTACTTCATCAAGTATTGCTTTATTTGTGACATTATCAATCATAACACTCCAGATTGCTTCTTGAACAAAAGCTCAAAGCTAAAGCCAAGAAGGTATGTCAAAGGAAACTCATCCTCTGCGAACTCTTCAAGATATGTTTCTGATTTTAAATTATCTAATGGTTATTATTTAAGTAATTTTTGAAAACCAAGATCTGTTAGAAAGCAATATAAACCCAAGTTAGTGTTGCATAAGCAAAATTGACATCAAAACCAATTTTTGAAAAACAGGTTTATAACTGACTATGACAGATCTTCCATGAATTCTCCTAAACAGGTGTATAAACCCAAGCGTTCCTTTGGTTCTAGGCAAAAACAATTGTGGTAGGGATTTATTTATGATGGTCCACCAGAAGATGCAATTTATCAGCAGATTACTTCTATTGAAGCATCTGGACAATCCAAGACCGCAATGGCTAGGATTTCACCCTCTAAATAATTTGTTAGTGTGGTAGGGACATTCATGGAGGCTGGTCGATCAAAGAAAAGAAGACTATGGCTGATCCCTTATTGACAAGATACCGAATCTTGTTCATGATGTCTTTGATGTAACTAACGCCAAATGGAGTTGGGAACAAGAAGGAATCATTGCAGGAATTAAAAAAACATTTTTTTAAAAAAAAATCAAACAATGATGGTAGTGCAAGAAACAACCAATGTTTCATTTCGTCTGTTTAGATTAAGTATATTGCATGCACTTCATGCATGTATTGATAACACAACTGCCATTTTCTTTTCATTAAACTTTCAAATTTCAAAGAAATTCAAAAGTTTAGGAGAGTAATAAAAATTTAAAAATAAATAAAAAATCATGATAAAATCATAAAAATCCAAAAATATTTTGATTCTACTTACACGTACATGAGAAATAATACTCCCTCCGTCCCATTAGAAGTGTCCTAGTTTGAAAAACACAAAGTTTTAGGCACATTAAATGATGGGTATTTTTGCTTGTCATTTGACAATAATACCCTTGACAATAAATATTATTGTGGGTCCATCATATTGTTTGTTTTATGTTATTAAGGGCAAATTTGGAAGTTTACCAATAAATTTTAAAAGTGGACACTTTAAATGGGACAACTAAAAAAGGCAATATGGACACTTCTAATGGGACGGAGGGAGTAGTACATTTAGTCATTTTCCTTTACATATAATTTCAAAATGCATAACTGATCATTTTGTGTTGTGTGGGTAAACTGAAAATCAGTAAATCTGAAAAGTAGACTCTCTCTTGATAAATTAAATACTTTTATGCAAGTTGTGTTAAGATCTATCTTTGGACATTAGTTAAGAATTCGCTTTTCTGATAGACTGCTTCTAATGTCACTTACGCACACTAGGTCATGATGCAATAAAATCAGTGTGAAGCAAAGCATCTGTGAACTTCTTTGTTGTAGTGTTCACAGTCCTGAAGTTTCACACGAAGTCTCCTTTGTTGTAGTGAGCTACAGACTTGGAACACTTCAAGATGCATAAAAGATTCTTAATACGGAACACAAAATATTCCCTATGAGGAACGTAACCAATTAAATTCCAAAAAGGAATAAAAAGAAGATTCCCCAAGGGAACACCACCTAAGACTTCCACACGACTTGAAGATGTTCCTGATCAAGCCTGTTTCTAGATCAAAGATCTCCAAGTCAGATTGCTGAGTATTAAGAATCCTCCTCTTTATATATCATACATAGATCCCATTAACCTCTAAAGCAAAAGTTGAGGAGGGGGGTATTCTAAGTCAAAGAAGTCATCTTATTTTGCTTCAAAAAATGAAGAAGATCCCGTTGCTGATATAGATTCATCGGAATCTACATTCTCTGCTTATATCTTTTCATAGTCTTTGAAGTTACACAAAAAGGAAAGAAGAATGGAGATTGCTTGCTAAAAGATAGAGTTAAGGTTGCTCACTATGCTCGTCATATGAAGACTTAAGCTTATCGGTCGCATTTGTAAAGTATCATCTTAGGGGGAGTATTGTTGGGTCCCATTGAAGATATCACTTTACAAAATGAGCAAACGTTAGTCAAGGTCCGAGATAAGTGAAGATATCGAGCAATGACACAAGCAAGCACATGTGAAGACTTTGTTTAATAGTATTTGTCTTATAATATTTGTGTAATCATTATGTGCTTAATTGCACATGTTTAGGCTTTTTTTAAGATGAGAATGGTATAGACTATAAATACCATCACCTAGATCATCTTAGTTGTGGGTTGCTTGCATTTCAATTCCATATCTCTTTGTAACCCTCCTTAGATCTAATACAATTTCCTATTCATATTCATCATGATCTTCATCATATTTTGCATTGATCTTTGTGAACATTCATGCATCGATACATGATTCGTGAGATTTCGAATCACTGATCATAAACAACATTCATAACAATCTCAGATCTAGATCTAAGCTCATCTTTTAGACTCATCAAATAGAAAGGAAAAAATTTTGCAGATCTTCAGCAGATGCTAACGTTGTGATGTCTCCACTATCATTCAGCACTAACACGGTTGTATCTCCTGAATATCTTTAGCTGGTTGAATTGCCAGCTGAAAACTATATTTCAACAATTACAATGATTCAACAGGTAGAATAAGATTCAACATAATTTAGCAGATGATCTATGTACACAGTTGGACTTAATTGCAGGAGCTTGAACAAGATTCAACTATCACAAGAGTATTTTAGGAAGCCTCATCCTTTACATCCCAACACTTCATTAAGTTTATTTGATAAACAACTTCATTTTTTTGAAGTTCATTATTTATCACCTTACCTCCTCCAAGTTCAGCAAACTGTGTTTGTTAGCTCTTATTGTTCTAAAGATTCGGATTTTACAAGCAGGAGAGCAAATGTCTTGAACCACCTCATAAGGCGTCTACATGACCATCTTTTTAGTTGATAAAGCCTTCTCGTAGTTACAAACTCTAACATCTTATCTTCACCATCATCTTTCATCTCATTGATTCCTTCTTCTTCGCTAACACTTTTTATCTTGGCCATGAGAGCTTGATTCACTTCTTCTTCCACTTATGCGATCTCAACACTCCAATCAAAGTCCATAGGTAATGCCTTTTCAGTTTTACCTAAATTTTCTGCTTTATCAGTGATGGCCCGAATTTTAGAGAAAACAGTAAGAGGTTCACCAATCAATGGAGATGGACATTCTTTCTTTAAATGACCTACCTCAATTTAGATATAGTAAATCTCTCTTTTCCATTGTTACCTCTAAAACTTTTTTCCTAATTCTTTCCATGAAACGACAAGCTCTCATAATAATCATGGCAATTTGCCATTGAAGGTCCATTTCCTCCATATCATCTGGATCACCTGCATCATATCTTCAATAGTCATTCCTTTACCCTTCAAGTATCTAGCAACCAAAGATTCATAACTATGAACAAACATCCCGAGCAACGCCATATGTTCAATTAGAATATTTGTAGTGATGGAACCTTGACTTTTATTGGCTTTGGTATTTCCACTTGATCCACCATTTAATCTTGAAACATTCACATACGTATTCTCATTCACTTCACTTGTCATGGATGTTATAAAATTTGCATTTGGAGTGTTTCTTGATGGAGCATACATTGCCTGATTATATCCCCTTCTTTTGATATCCAACTCAAATGATTTCAACTTGCTGATGATGTCAATTAGCTTATAGTCAGTGATGTGCTAAAAACGGTCTATAAAAATAATTAACCTAAGACTCTATCTAGACACTCGAGTTAAAAACTAATTAACCCTAAACTAGACCTAGCAGACAGGCAAGTGTACCTATCGACTAGAGTATAGTCTACGGAAGACCGGATATCGAACCCAAAGACACTACGAATAACGAAAACTAGAACTAATAAAAATGAATTAGTTGATGTGGGGGTTTCTAATAACCTACGAATTGAAAATAACTTTTAACTAACAAAGTAATTAAAGATGAACACAACGAACGAAGATTTTGATTAAGTTGCAAGATTGGAAAGAATACCACCTAGATGAATCCTGATTGTAACTTATGGCTTTGGTTTCGTTGATTCAAATGTGATGAAACCGAATTTCTAAAGATACGAACCTTAATATACTCAAAGGATCCAGGATCATTTTCCGGGTGTGACCGATAAGAATACTTAAGGAACGAATTAAACTATCAGTTGGGTTGAATCACCTTTCGGTCTTTTCAACAATTCTAGCATACCCAAATGACAACTAACCTCTCTATCTAGCTGACACAATACATTATCATGCAAGGGGTAACATGCAAAGGAAATATTGAACACAATTAACACGATAATCACGCATTAGGTAAACCTCCTCTCGGACCATTCAAACCCTAATTATTTAACTATCAAGATTAATTGTCTAACTTAATTTTTCAAGCCAAGTTAAGTAGTTCATTAAAGTTTCAATTCAAGTTTTACCAATCCTAATGATCACTACGTCTGGAAATTCATTACACAAATCAATAACACAAGGTCAATGACTTAGCTACGAGAATCTATAAGATCAATTCAACCATTCAATTCAAGTAAGGAATCTTGGAATAAGATTCGAATGAATAGAAACTAGATTCGGATCAAATTCGATTAAGGTCGTTTGAAATCGACTTTCGGTAATTCGAATTCGATTCGAATAATATGTTGAATGTGGATCGAATACATATGATTTTCATTATTCGCATTCGATTTGAATAATTCAAATAAGAAAAATATATTTTTTAATATATCTACTTACTTGATATGGATATTGGCTTTTTAAATAATATTAAAAATACCCAAACCCAACCCGCCAATTTTAAAACCTTATGTGACTAACCCTAACTTTCTAAGTTTTAATCATATTACAGCCACCATCATCAGAATTATCATCCTTCCCTCACCCCTCATGCTCACCGCTCATGTCCTCACCGGTCATCTGTCACCCTCGTCGGCTCTCATCCTCACCCTCACCGCTCACGTCCTCCCAAGTCATATGTCACCCTCGTCGGCTCACGTCCTCTCCCTCACCTTCAATCCCTCACCACATCCTCACTCTCACATCAAAGTTTAGTTTGAGTTCCATGTTCCAGTCTTAGTATCGGGCATTCATTTCGTGTTCCACGTTCCAATCTTAGTCTAGATTCTCAAGACTGTTTTGTTGTTTTTCTGCAATTTTGAACATGTATTTGATTTGTTTTGTTTTTGATTCTATAGTTTTGGACCTTTTTTAACATGTGTTATCATGTTTTAGACTTGTTGACATATTGTTATTTTGTACATAATTTGGTGATGTTCTAGACTTATGTAACACATCTTTATGAAACGCGATGTTTAATTTATATTTTACTTAAAGAAATATTTTTCCAAGTTACCACCTGTATTTACATGTGTCGCATTTTAGCCCGTGTGTAAATGTTATCGGGGTTGAAACTTTAATTGATGAAATAAGTTATGATTTGGATTTAGCCGTTAAAGCCCCAAAATTTTCAAACAAAACAAAACCATTTTTTTCACAAATCTATTTAAGAAATTTTTTATTACCTTTCAAAATATCTGTGCGCCAATGGCTTCGAGTTCAACCAGCTCCACAAGTAGAACCTGATGTATAATAATGAAAATACTAAAAGACAAAGGGGTAATACTGCTAAGAGATTAATAATTTGTCATTAGTAGCTCATTACTTCTCATCAGTATTATTATAACTTCTTATGTAATAATGGGTAGTTAATAGCACCTTTAGTAAGAGACTTTTGATCTAGTCTTATCAAGCCTATATAACTCTTGCTATTGTATTCATTAAATTATCAATCATATATCCTTTTCTACAATATCAAGTTTCTTCATGGTATCAAGAGCAAAAGATCCACAATATTTTTTTTTACATAGTACCCTACACAACCTACCAATTTCAACAACCACACTATCAAATCCACAATGACCGAAACAAATATACCTCCACCCATACCACCAACTCCAAATACAGCAGATACAAAAGACATTATCACCTTAAATATAACTAGTTTTGTGAGTGTAAAGCTCAATCAAGATAATTACCTGTCATGGAAACATCAATTGGTAACAATACTTAAAACCATAGGTCTTCTTGCACACATTACCTCTGCCAAATCTCAGCAATCATCATCCAGTACACAAACCAGTGGACCTGAGTGGGACCGCGTGGATGGTTATGTGAGTGCTTGCATTAATGCCACTCTTGATCCGTCAATTACACACTTGGCCATTGGTACCGAAACCGCTCTTCAACTGTGGACTGTCATAAAAGAAACTTTTTTTTGAACAGATTTATGCTAAATGATCTCATTTAAAAACACAATTCCAATTACTAAAGCAAGGAAACCAATTAATAACAACTTACTGTGACAACGCCAAGAAACTTGCTGATCAGTTACAGTCCATCGGAGACACTGTAGCAGATGAAACCCTTGTTTTGCAAGTTCTTCAAGGACTCAATCCGATCTATAATGTCTTTGTTCTTAGTGTGGAATCGTCAGAAAAACCGCCATCTTTTGTTCAACTACGTTCCAAACTCTTAATCTATGAGGAACGATTAACACAACAACAGCAACCCATCACACCACCGATGGCGATGACTGCCATTACTACACCCATGGCGATGGCTGCTACAACCTCCTCCAGTCGCACACCTTCTAATCCCCAAATAATCAAACTTTGTTAGATTTACAAAAAATAAGGTCATGAAGCACCAACCTATCACTTTAGATATCATACTGGAAGTCAATCTACAGCATACCGGAACCAATCTTCAGGACGTTTTTCTGGTTCACGTAGGGGCGCATCTAACAGGGGAAGCAGGGGTCGTGCTCGAAGCTATGAGAATCGCTACAATAATTTTGCTGACAATAGATTCATTCATCCTCATCAAAGTTATCTTAGTGAATCACATGGAGGCCATGGCTCAATTCCTCCCTTCCAAGATTTATTTTACTGGAACAATGGAAATCCCTATTCAACACAAGAACCATTTAACCTTATTTTAAACAATGATATACGGTTTGTGAACCAAGGGCCCAATTCGGGTAGCCAAGCCCAGCCCACTGCTCCTATTTATCATAACAATACAACCATCATGCGAATCTGTTCACAGGCCCAACAGGAAGTCCAACAACTAATTATTTTTCGTATTTTGCTAGTAATAACTCGACGTTTGGTCAACCTACAACAACATATCCATTTTTTCAAGACACTTTTTTAAACAACACAGTTGGGGTTGACCCGCAAGGAATTTGGGCTTATGATGGACCCTCACAACAAGGTCACAATACTAATTTCTCTAATTTTTCAGATTTTTGTGAAGAAGTTGATATGTGGATACCCGATTCTGGTGCAACATCTCATATGGCCAACAAGGTTTCTATGGTAGATCATGCAGTCCCTTATCTTGGACATGAGAAGGTTTTAGTGGGTAATGGTATGGCCTTGAAAATTACACATATTGGATGTACAACTTTATTTTTGTCCAATCATCAACTCACTCTTAAACATGTTTTAATAATTGTTCTAGACTTAACAAAGAATCTCTTGTCAATCAGACAGTTAGTACTTGAAAATCCTATTACTGTTATGTTCTCACATCTTAGTTTGTCAATACAGACGTTGGAAGGACAACTAATCCACCGGATTCAACCTAGGCCATTTCAACTTTATCCACTCAACGCGAAGTCCACTGAAGGGAGTACATTATGGCATAATCGCCTAGGACACCCTTCTGATTATGTTTTTCGTCATATTTCCATTCAGTCTTTGTCTAGTTCTGTTTTCAATAAATCTTGTAATGCCTGCAACATTTCAAAGTCTACAAAGGTTACCTTTTTTATTATCATCAACAAGGAGTACCTCACCGTTACATATTATTCATTGTGATATTTGGGGCCCATCACCAATAAATTCTCGGTCCAATTATTGTTACTTTATCATTTTCATTAATGATTATAGTCGGTTTACTTAGATGTATCCACTAACTTTTCGATCAGAGGCTCTAAGTACGTTTCAAAATTTTAAAAGTTTGGTTGAAAATCAATTTTGCTTGAAAATAAAGAACCTGCAGTGTGATGGAGCACCTGAATTAACTCAAGGACAAATGGCTAAGTTTCTATCTGACTCAAGAATAAATTATCGTATCTCATGTCCATACACATCTCAACAAAATGGTGTGGCGGAGAGGAAAAATAGACATCTCTCAGAAATTGCTCGTTCACTACTATTTCAAGCAAAATTGTCTAAGATATATTGGTACGATGCCTATGCAACTGCAACGTTTTTAATTAATAGGCTACCTTCCAAGAATCTAAATCATTCATCACCATTTGAGTTATTGTTCAAACTAAAACCAGATTATTCACAATTCCGAGTTTTTGGATGCCTTTGTTACCCTTTTTTAGGTGATACTCGTCAGGATAAACTTTCTCCAAAATCAACTCCTTGTATATTTTAGGGTATGCTTCTAATCATCAAGGTTACATTTGTCATGATCCAATAGGGAACAGAACTTACACCTCTCGACATGTTGTGTTTCATGAAAATATTTATACCGTACCTAACACAATGAGTTCACCTACTCCTAGCATTATCCCACCAATAACTATTTTACCACAACAAATTCCTACAGTCTCAAGCTCTATGCCAATAACAAAGCCTATACTAACTCCCTAATCAACTACAACCACCTCAATACAATCTACACAACCATTAACGACAGCAACCGACAATAGTTTGCAACAAAACCCACAGACACAGTGTCATCCCATGATCACCCGAACTCGAGACAATACCAGGAAAGCTAAATCATTTACAGACTTTGTTACATTTCAAACTTCTACGGCACCAAGCATTGAACCCATAACTTTTGCTCAAGCAAATAAATATATAGAATGGCATGATGCTATGGCAGTAGAAATTAAGGCAATGCCCCAAACTCACACATGGGATTTAGTCCCTGCTCCAACTTCAGGTAATATAATCGGTTGCAAGTGGGTTTACCAAATTAAGCAGACATCTGATAACAATGTCCAACGTTTTCGAGCCCGACTGGTAGCTAAAGGTTTTCATCAAACCGAAGGAGTGGATTATACAAATACCTTTAGTCCGGTTATCAAACCCACGACAATTCGCTTGATTTTATCCTTAGCATTTTCACGAGGATGGCTCATACGCTAGGTTGACGTCAATCATGCCTTTCTTCATGGAGACTTGACCGAAAGGGTATCTATGTCTCAACCGCAAGGGTTTGTAGATCCAAATAAAGCGCACTATGTTTGTAGATTAAATAAAGCAATTTATGGACTCAAACAAGCTCCGAGGGCTTAGTATTCAAAACTATCATCAGCACTTAGTGGCTTTGGGTTTCGTTAATGTGTATCGGATACATCTTTATTTGTGTATTCTCAAGGCTCCACCATTTGTTATGTCTTGGTATATGTTGATGATATTATCATCACTCGAAGCTCACCGGTCTTTGTTATAAAATTAATCAAAAAGCTTCACCTCACGTTTGCATTAAAAGATCTTGGTGTAATTAACTGTTTTTTAGGGATACAAGCTACAGTCAAATGTGACACTTTACATTTTTCACAAGAAACATATTTGGCAAAACTGTTACAACCAACTGGTCTCAGTTAATGTAAACCTCTACCAACACCAGTATGTTCTGGAAAACAGTTGTCACGCCATTCAGGTATTCCGCTACAGGATCCTTGGCAGTATCAAAGTACAGTTGTAGCATTACAGTATCTGGTACTGACTCGTCCAGAGATAGCTTACGCAGTTAGCAAATTTCTATGGTGTCCTACTAATAGACATTGGGTAGCTGTTAAAAGAATTCTAAGGTATCTTAAAGGCACATCAACACATGGCTTAACAATACGTCGTTCACCAGATACTTCTTTACATGCTTTTCCTGATGCGGATTGGGTAGGATGTCTTGATGACCGACGTTCCACCACAGGTTATTGTGCCTTTATGGGTCCAAATTTAATCAGTTGGAGTTCCAAAAAGCAACATACGGTTGCCCGATCTAGTACAGAAGCAGAATATCGCGCCCTGGCTCACACAGCAGCAGAGATTCGCTGGCTTATATCCTTACTTACAGAATTATCAGTAGCTACACCAGCAATACCTACTTTCTGGTGTGACAATCTAGGAGCAACGTATTTAGCTGTCAATCTAGTCTTTCATCAAAGAACCAAACACATTGAACTTGATCTTCATTACATTAGAGACATGATTTTATCCAAAACTCTTCTGGTTCGTTATGTTCCAACTACATTTCAAGTGGCAGATATTCTTACTAAGGGACTTGCATCTGAACGGTTCAACACTCTTAAATCCAAGCTTCACGTGACTATGACCGTTTAGCTTGCAAGGGCATGTTAAGAGATTAATAATTTGTCATTAGTAACTCATTATTTCTCATCATTATTGTTATAACTTCTTATGTAATAATGGGCAGTTAATAGCACATTTAGTAAGAGGCTTTTGAACTAGTCTTATCAAGCCTATATAACTCTTGTTATTGTATTCATCAAATTATCAATCATATATCCTTTTCTACAATATCAAGTTTCTTCAAATACCCTAAGTAGTAAGCTCGGTAGGTATATGGAAACAATTTTTTTTATATACTACGACTTCCAAGGACTTTGAGACGTTTGATACTATATCTTGGCAAAAAGGAAATGAATCACACTTTCCAATGCTAACAACTATGGCCCTTGATTTACTAACCATACAACCTTTCACATTAGCTTCAGAATCTTCTTTTTGTTGGTGGCAAGGTCTTATCCATACAGAGAACAAGATGAACTCTGACTGTGATGGAGATAGTTATTTGTTTAAAAGACCGATTGGACAAGACAGGACGAATACAAAATAGGACTAGACGAAATAACAATTGAAAAAGCAATCCACGATCAATAGGTACAATTCGGACTATCGTCACCACTCTGGACGAAGAACTCACCTACTATTTTTCTATACGCATTGGGAACAACGATTTAAGTGAAGACTAAACGAAGACTATGACAAATATGAGAATATGAATAAAGGAAGACTGCAGAAACTAAACAAGTGCTAAAATAAAATATTAATTGCAGAAACTAAACAAGTGCTAAAGTAAAATATTAATTGCGTTTTCTTACTTGTTTTAATACCTTTATCCTTGATGTCTTCTTTTTTGTTTTTTTTAACGAAAGAACAATTTTAATGTTTCAAAAATTCATATAAGTTGAATTTATGTAATGTAATGGTTTTTTATATCTTTATAAATTATAAATATCTAACAGATAGAGCTTTTCTCTTCTTATCTCAACCCGACTTGAGTTTGGTCAATAACCTCGTTTCATTGGCATTGACTACAGCCTAACCTGGTTGGAACCCGAGGTAGGGTTTCAACCCGTTTTGTACACCTTTACTTTGGGTCCTAAGCTTTGGTTTGTTTAACAAATTCAGTTAAAAGATAATATTTTTTACATATTCCTAGCGTTTAAATTTTGTAATCATCCAAGTCCTTAACATTTAATTTGATAAATTTGTCTGCTAAGACTAAAGACGTTTTAGTCATTTTATATTTAAAGGACTACTTTGTAAATTATAAATAGTAAATTATAATTTTCGATTAATATTGAAAGGGTACTAACACAAAACTATAAATACAAAACTCAAGTTCCCATCACCGGAAATGGCTTTTGTTGTAACTATGGTTACCACTAAAATGTAGAAGGAGTATTGGATATTAACGGATCTAACTATTAGTTTGTAGCCGTTATCAGTCCCAACTTCTGAATATGTGCTGGCGGTCCCAACTTTTATCATTTTGGCCATTAATGGACCGCCGTTAAAAAAGTTAACGACGTTAACTTTTTTTTTTTAATTTCAGGTCGACGCTTTATGGTTTTTGATCGGAATAAGAATACGATTCTATTGATATAAAAATTACATCAAAACGATGATCCAAACAACGAAATTTGTACATCCGGTTAAAAACCGTTAGGTTTAAACACTCCGATAAAGCATCGTTTTGTCATTTGGAGCACCGTTTCAATGTAATTTTTATATCAATCGACTCGTATTCTTATTCCGATCAAAAACCATAAAACGTCATCCTGAAATTCAAAAAAAAAAAGTTAACGCCGTTAACTTTTTTAACGGCGGTCCATTAGTGGACAAAATGATAAAAGTTGGGACCGCCAGCACATATTTCAGAAGTTGGAACCAGTAGCGGCCAAAAACTAATAGTTAGATCCGTTAATATCTAATACTAGGTAGAAACAAAAACATAAGCTATAAGTTTAGTTTCACCTCATAATCAATCCTAGCCAACACTTGTTCACCAAGTGAAGCATTAAGAAATAACCAAAAAATCCAGATTAAGAGAAACCACATTAATATTTCAATATTGCATTAATATATGTACTAATTAAGTTGCACATTTGGTATGATCATATATGGTTTATATGTAAGTGACTGGGATGATGACTTATCCCCATACATAACTACATATTAAGTTGCACAATGTACAAGTCATTTGGTAAGATATATGGTTTATATACAAGTGACCGGGGTGAATGGGTGATGACTTATGGCCCCCCCATACATAACTACATATTCTATATTCTACACTTGATAAATTTACTAATTTACACATTGCATGACCCAACAAAAACAAGTTTCTAGTACTATTACATCTCTTACTCCCATCCCCTTAAGTTCTTCACCACACGCTCCTTGATCAAGCTCCTTGGCACTAAAGCCGCATCCCCTTCATCGAGTAGAACCCGGTAAACTTCCCATTCTCGATCGTCAATCTTGTGCCTCGCAATCTCAACCTATAACAATATCAAATTACAGTCAGCAAGTGAGAAAATCAGACACGATCTGTAATGAGTCAAACATGATGAGGTTGAGACAGGTTAGGCCATCCGAGTTGTTTGTAATTACTCCAACATTGTGTTAGTCATGATTAGGGGTGTAATCGAGCCGAGCACGAGCTCGTTTAGGCTCAAGCTCGGCTCGTTTCAAGCTTTAATTTCAAAGATCGAGCTCGGCTCGTTTGGCATTTAGTCATTTTAAATAAGCATTTAATTATATATATTTTATATATAACAAAATACATATTATATATTTGTTTTATCATAATTTATAAGGTTATTAGATTTTAATAGTCTCAATTATAGGATATTGGCCACTGCCACTTCCAACTAACATCTTCACTTTCACTGTCACCACTCTCAACTTAACACTTCACTTGCTGTGTCACTCCGCTTTTATGCCACATAGGATAATAAGGCCACGTGGACAAAAGCGGAGTAACACGGGAAATGAAATGTTAAGTTGAGAGTGGTGACAGTGAAGGTGTTAGTTGGGAGTGGTAACGACCAATACTTTATAGTTGAGAGTATTAAAATCCAATAACCCTAATTTATATATATTTTAACTATTAATACAATAAGAATATATATTTATAAAATAAATAAAAAAACATATAAATAAAAAGATCCTTAAGGCTTGCGAGTTGGCTCAAGCTCGATATGTAAAGCTCGGGTTTGGGCTCGATAACTAAATGGGCTCGATATGAAGTTTTATTGATTCGATCTCGGGTAGCTTACAAGTAGCTCGGCTCGTTTACACCACTAGTCATGATTACTAAAATAAGTATTTCTCCAACAATGATAATCTACTTCAAAGTTGTATGCATTAAAAATGACTTTGATCAAAATTCAACTTTTATAACAGCTTCCACCCATTTTGACCCATTTCCCTTCTAGCTAGTGGTTTGATTTGAACAACTCAAATTGACCACTTGTAAATTACTGCACTTTAGAAAACTCACCGAGAAGATACGCATGTTGAGACTTGTTATGGCAAGTGTTATGTCATAAAACACAAGCGGACGGCCTTTCCCGGCTAACTCAACCGGATTAGCCACCAACAACTCAGTATCCGGACCACGGCTCATCACTTCCACTCGAAGTGGATGAAGCAGCTCCATTCTGAGACGCGAGCAAAGCACCCTTTGCTTCTCGGGGTCGACTATCTTCTTCCCGTCTACTTGCATTATAAACAAGTCGACTTCAAACTTTTCTTTTTCTTTAGAGGAGAACCGTCCGTATGAGATCTATCAAGATTTAAACTCATTGCTAATTAAACGTTTCGTAAGCCCGTTAGGTGTGTTTAAATGTGTGGAAAGAAAGTCATTATGTGATATTGAAATATCGGGTGAGTTTACCTGGATGTTGTAATCCTTTAAGGTTCGCATGATGTCGTAGATCAACCCTTTATGGTCTTGACAAACTATGTGAACCAAGGTGTGTGAATGGCTCAACTGGTTGTCGATGGTAATAGACACGCGATCAGATGCACCGCCCATGTTGATCCCACTGAACCCCAAACCAAACATGTCATCTGTGATCGCTTGCGGAAGAAATGCTGATCCTTGAGGGTTAGCCGTGACTCCAGGGCCCGCTAATTCAACCTCAAAACTAATCATGCTATCTCCTAACATCGCGTTTAATTGACTTTTTGTTTCCTCCTGTCGCCTTTTTGTATGAAGAAGTTCCCTGCACATTTCGCGAGGGTAAAAAGGTCAATACAGAAAAGTCAACCAAAACAGCTTTGACTTTTAAAGTGAAAAAACACACATTTCGCGAGGGTAAAAAGGACAATACAGAAAAATCAACCAAAACAGCTTTGACTTTTAATGTGAAAAAACACACATTTCACGAGGGTAAAAAGGACAATACAGAAAAATCAACCAAAACAGCTTTGACTTTTAATGTGAAAAAACACACATTTCGCAAGGGTAAAAAGGTCAATACAGAAAAGTCAACTAAAACAGTTTTGACTTTTAATGTGAAAAAACACAGTACCTTGTATCTGTGACAAACAGAAGGTCCATGACTCGCCCGTCTGGTGCAGTAAACACTTTTACTCGCTTAATCGTAAGCTCCAGCTCACAAAGGACTTTTGTCACATCTATAAACATAATTTAAAACACTAAATGTCTAGATTTAACGAGATCAAAATACGATGTATTAACTTATTCAGGGACTTAATGTAGGAATATCAAATAAAAAGTAACATAGGTCCTAATATGAAAGTTAAGAAACTCTACAATTAAATATAAAAAAACGATCTATTTACGAAAAGAGCCTTCTAATAAAAATAAGAGTAAACTGCAGTTTTGGTCCCTGTGTTTTGATATCATTAACAGTTTCAGTCCCACCTTAACAGTTTTAATCCCTGTATTTTTATTTTCTAACAGAAATGGTCCTGAACACTAACTCCATCCAGTTTTCCGTTAAGTCTCCCTCACATACAGCGTAAAATTGTCATTTCTACCACTCTTTTTGACATGCGACTGAATAAAAATGTTAACCTACATGATAACCTAATAAAAGAGGGAGAGAAATGACATTTTTACCCCTCAAATGTGGGGCGCGTGTGAAAGACTTAACGAAAAACTGGATGCAGTTAGTGTTTCGGACCATTTCTGTTAGAAAATAAAAACATAGGGACCAAAACTGTTAAGGTGAGATTGAAACTGCTAATGGTATCAAAACACAAGAACCAAAACTGCAGTTTACTCTAAAAATAATCATTAAAATGTTGAATGGTTCTTTAGTTTTACCTATGAAGCAAACACCTAACTGATGGACAAAGATAACCAATTTCTTGGTCATTGTCTAACCACTTGTTTCAAGTCCCTTTCGGCATAGATAATAAAATGAAACAACACTATCACGCTGTTAATAATATAATCTGAATTATGCCGACAGGGCTGCTATATTTCACTTAAACAATTAATCTTATTAGTCAAAGTAAGCTCTATATTCCCAACTTCTCAAGAAACTTAATCAAATAAAAAAATTATACAATCTTGACTATATCTTTGAAGATTCAAATGCATGTGAATCCTCCTTAAAAAAATGTGAAAGGAATCTTGTTGCAACTTGCAACATATCACATTCTTGAAGACTTTATGTCATGTTTTTTAACAACATTTTTCTTGGAAACTATGTCAGGTTGCCGTATGTCACTTACAAATGGGATACTGTAACCCTTGTAATATAGTACATGGTTCCAGTATTCCATTTTGAGTGACATACGATAGCCATGTGCACTTTATCTAACAATAAGTTCCAAGAAAAGTCTACATGGCTGTGGAATGCCACCGTAAAAAAGAACTTAAGTGGCATTCTACAGCTTTGTATGACTATTAGTTTTGTATTAATATTTATACGCCGAGGGACTCACTGGGAGCAACATCTCCATCCCTTTGAGAGATGCATGGTTTGCTTGCATCCAGTGATCCACCCTCATCCCAAACCCTACTAATAGATCTGCTATGGGTGGGATACTATAATATTTAGTTACAAAGGAGGAAGTACCGTGTAAGAGGCCTTTTCGGTCAAAAGTACACCAGAACTTTAAAAGGAAAACAGCAGGCGGCTTTGGCTGTTGAAACTCCGGCCGGAAGTAGAATATTTCTGATAATGCTGGGGTGCACGGTGGGCATACCTCAAGTAGCCTATCTCTCAATAAATACCACCTTGTTGTTGGCTTACCAATCACCCAAAAAACCAAATAACACCATTTCCCGTCTGTTGATACATCTGCGAAAAACAGATTATAACCTTTTTAATAATCCCCAATGAGTTTATATGGGCAATTTTTAAAACCAAATTGTTACGGTCCAAGGTTACATTTCCACTGAATAACTAACTATTTTTAAAGCAAAATTTGCCACAATTATGTCTTATTTATATGAAACTTGCAGGATTTTGTACCAGAGAAAAAGTCTTTTGGCCAAACTGTTAGGGATAATCTCATTTTTTATGACCATAACAAAAAATCATATTCAAATTGAATATAGAAAAAAAAAAGCATTTAGCAAAAGAAATATCAACAGGTGCTTCCAAAATTTAGTTAAAAGTAAAAAAGAAACAAAAGTTTAGTGAGCAATGAATCACACGGCAGCTCAACTAGTGCAAGGCTAGAATCACCTCTCCACCATGGAAGTGCATCACTAATCATAAAGTTGCAACCAAAACTTAGAAAAAGATATTCCAGCTACCTTTTTTTTACAGCAAAATGAATAAAGTCCGGCTACCGGGGTAACCCAATGGCACCTCATACTCTCTACGAACACAAACAGCGCTATGTAGCCCAAACTCACACTAACTCGCCCACCCATAAGCACTACAGCAAGGTAGCGATAAAACCCGCTTGACTCAGAGATCAAACTAGTGTTACCAAAAGTCTCCCTTCATTACCCTCATCGCCCCTCCCAAAATGGTGCTATTAGAATTAAACTCAGGTCTCTTTTGAAAAACCCAAGCCACAACATCACATTGGAAGTTGCGATATTCAAGTTACCTATGTTTTGGTAAGTCACAACCAAAGATCTTTTTCAAGAAATACCCAAAAAAAATTAAAAATCAATAAATAAAATATCAACATTTACTTCCAAAACTTAGTTAAAAGTAAAAACAAACAAACAAAAGTTTAGCAAGCAATGAATCATAGGGAAGTTCAACTACACCATAAGAGGCATCAAGAATAATGATTTAACAAAAAATACAACCATAAACTAAAGAAGAAAATAAGGATAATAATAAAAATAGTACCTCCTTTGGCAATACTAAGACCAAATAAAAGAATAACTCGACAAATATCAGAGCCAAGGCCTGTTTTATCTGGACAGTTGACAGTGATGAGAGTGTTGTCTCCTGGTGTTGGTGGTTGTTTGATCACCACTGCATCATCATTTAAAATGCCCATGCTTTGTTGACACTGTTTTGGTTTGTAGATCACATAAAAAAGATAAGATTTTGGATTTGGTTGCTGGGTTGCTTGATATTTGTCTCACTGTCAACAAATTTTGAAGAGATTGCCAAGAATGAAGGAGAAACCAAACACATGGAGGCACAGGAAGTTTGCTTGACCCTTCTTCTCTTTCTCTTTCTTGATAGATGGATATTTTGACTTCTCTTACACTTAAATATCTATTATTATTTTCTTTCTTTACCTTTATGTGTTTTTTTTCTGATGTTTTGAAAACTGGACTGGATACTGAATCTGTATTATAATTTTATTGGTCGGGTTGTGATTGGACCGGTGTCTGATAGAATATACATTATCAAAGTAATATCATAAAAATTATAATTTAAACACAAGGTAAGTTTAATAATATTAAGTTATAACATAAAAGTCATAATTAAAACAGATTTTAACACAAAAAATCACAAAAAAATCATAATTTAAACAAGTTTTAACATCAAAATAAAACTAGATTATCATATCATAAGTTATAAATTCAAATGTCACGACAAATATCCAATTTTTCATCATTAAGTAAACTGAGTTCATCATCTTCATCACTCAGAACAACATATTGAGTTTTATCACCCAAAACACAAAAATTTATAGATGTAAACATAAAATCAAGAAAAAACGATTCAATAGCGGTTCAAAACGATCCAGTTTGAGCGGTTTGATAACGGCTCGAGCAGTTTGCAGCAGTTCACAAACACCTATCAGAGTATCAGACCGTGACCTATCGAACCGTGATTTTCAAAAAACACGATCGGGGTAGGACCGTCCGGTTTAACAACACTGGTTTTTTCCTTCCCCTAAATATAAGATCATACGGTGGATTATTGGTTGGACTTGGGGGGCCAATTAGGGGCCGAAAATTGAGAAACAATTTGAAGATCTTTCTATAGGTACATAAACCGGGTTTTGGGCTTTATCGTGTTCGGGTACAAACCAGGTACAAGCCCTTTGGACATAATCGGGTCCGAGTACACTAAGGAACTGCGTATGACCCGGGTACGGGTACGGTATTATCAAGACCCTACTCTGTTGAACCAGGTAGGGTAGGGTAGGGTTGGTACGGGTACTACCCGGGACGGTCCAAAACGGGTATTACGTTTTTTTTTTTGTTTTTGTACAATATTAAATTACTAAAAAATATGATTTATTAAAATTTTAAAAAGTTGACCAAATACAAGATATTGAAGTTGCAACGTAAAAAAAAGTACTATTTTTTAAAAAAAGTGCAATATATATTTTTCTTGAAATATTATCTTCTTCATCTTTAGCGTCTTCGTAACTCATCGTTTGCGAGTTCTTTATCGAATATTCCGGAGGATAGTCTCTCCGCAATCTCTTCTTTGTGTATTTGTGGTTCTGGTTCGACTGCATCTTCTAAGGTCGTTTGGTCTTGTTTGTGAGCCACTGCGTCCAAATGATCTTTAAGGCAAATGCATATCTCCACTGCCTCTGGAGAAATTCGAGCCTCTTTAAAGATATTACCCTTCCACAAGTAGAAAAAACAAATTCCGAACTACCGTAGAGGCTTGGAAGCTTAGTAAATCAGAGGCCATGGCGGAAAGAACCGTATATTCCACTTTCTCTCATTTTCACCAAGCCAATATATTAAAAGTGTCATACTCCTCGGTAGACTCGTTACTCGGGGCCCGCCCTTTTGTTTTTTATTTGTCGTACTTTCCTAAACGACATTCAAAATGGTTTTCTTCGCGTCCTTCATTGGCTTAATTGAGCTAGCACCCGATGAAAAAGTGGTATTTATTGTTGGCTTGTATCTTAAGTGATAAACATTGAAAATTCTTTGTAAATCAAGATAAACCCCCGCCAATTCTCTAGTTTAAGTCTTAAAAACGCCAAGATTTTCAACAATATTTTTTATATTTTTCCAACACTCATCCTCAAACATGTCTACTAACCCTTCCGACGAAAGACTATTATAAAAAACTATTAAACCATCGAATTCGTATCCTTACAAACATGTTTATAATCTTGTCAAAAATAAAATTTTGCTTTAAAAACGGAATAAATCATGCATTTAAACTATATATATATATATATATATATATATATAGAGAGAGAGAGAGAGAAATAGGATATTCTGAGAACATCATCTAGTTGTGAGAACTCATGAGAACATTTCTTGCAGAGTTTTTTCATAAATTTTTTTTTGCTTAAATGTTGTGTCTATTAAAAACTGGAACCTGAAAAAAAGAAAATTTAAAAAAATTCTCGTCGTTAGAAAACATTTGAGCATAATTCCGACCCTGCCTGTTGTTCATTACCAAATTAATAATATGTGCAACAAATCGACTATGAAAAAAAATCACCGTCGCAAATCGGTTTATATTTTACTTGTAGTTTATCAAGCACAGAAGTATATTTTACTTATGTTTTGTAAACTATAAGTTTGTATTACGCTATCTAAAATTTTAAACATATCATCTCCGGAATGTGGAACCGGAAAAAATTCAAAAACAATGGTATGTTTCATTATTTGCCACGAATCGGAATCCATCAATGAGCGGTTACACAAATATAAGACTTAATGCAACCATGTGGAGCCGACCAAACAACATTAGTTAATTTAACACCGGCTTGCAAATTTTGAAAAAATACAATTAAATCTTTTTAGCAAGTTTCCACAATTTTAATCAAATGTCGTCTAAGGGTAGTACGACTTATGTGGGAGTAACAAGGTTGAAATGTTTCTCAAATCAAAACCGTTCAATTACGTGGAGTCGAAGTGGTTGAATGACAAAACATTTTGAATCACGAAATTCGCCATATGATCTTAGACTACATCGACACTATAATGAAATATTTCACTACCCGCAATCAGATTGATCGGACTCGGAGACATTTTTCTACACCGGGAAAAACTTCTTGTTGATATGTATCTCCAAAGTTGTGTTCGAAGGCGCTCCATCAAACTCCCACAATCTTGTAGAACTTGCACAAAATATATGGCTTGAGAAGAAATAGGAGTGGATTTTGATGTCATATCGAGAGTAACGGAAATAAAGAGATGAAAAGTGAGTTTTTTTGCGGTTTTTTTGTTGTATTTGTTTTCGTTTTTGCATTTTCGAGTGGGGTAATCAACCAAAACATCAAACATATATTATAGTGGTGAAGTGGGTGTTAGGGGTGATAAAAAAAACGTTCAACCCCCCCTCCCAACGGACATATTATCATTGCCCAAGATCTAGTCTCGAAGTTAAAAAACAAAAAATTGGTCATAATCGGGTACATTCAGGTTGACACCTGATCAGGTAGTACCTGAGTCCCGTTCGAGTCCCGAACGGGTACAGGAATGGTGGAACCGGTGAGGAACCGACGTGTGCGAAACCCTTCCCACCGGGTACGGGTCTAATCTAGTACTACCCAGAACCAAGTACAACCCGACATATTGGGTTCATACCCGGGTTTTATGTGCATGCCTAGGCTACTTTACAATTTAAAAAACACATTAAAAATGAATTGGGCTGGGTATGAGGTGAAATCCTATTAAATTAGGATGAGGTTAGGTGTGAAGTGAAAAAATGAGAACTCCACCCGCTAACATTTTTAAATAGCCAAGTATTTAAATCATAGTTACTTTTGTTGGTAGATTTTAAAAAGTGAGTTAAGTGCAAAATGCACCCATGTGGTTTACATCTAATAGCAATATGCAACCTCATTTGAATATTTAGACCTTTTACAACCCCATGTTTTATAACGCGGGTCATTTGCACCCCCTGGTTAGTTTGAATGTTAGTTGACCATCCAAAAAGGGATTAAATTACTTAATTACCCATATTATTTATTAAATCAACATTTAAAAAACAAAAGCTCACGTTAATGCCTCTTGTTTGGTTTTTTTCCAACAAACTTCCAAACTCATAACAACACTATAATTTACTTCGATATTTTAATTTATTGATATTGAATAAAAATACAGTGAATTTGACTCAGTTTCTTTTATATATGTTCGGTGGGTTAATTATTAACATGACTATAACAACAATAACATTTGGTACTTGAAGGAATAATGCTTGGTGAATATATATATAGGAGTCCAGAATGCATATCGAAAGTCTTGAAAAAATAACTCTAGATTTTCTTTAATTATTTAAGAACAATTAATTGAGTCGGTATTTATAATAATAACCAAAATGCAAAACAACCATAACAATCAAATCAAGTCTCATGTTTCAAATCAAACACCAGAAAACCAAAATGCAAATCAAGTTCCACCTTAAACTTCACTTTGAGTCACACCTTCAACTTGACTTTGAGTCCCACCTTGACCTTTGCAGCTTCTACAATTGTGTCCCATATTTCTACATTTGGAACATTTGTTAGTAGTTCCCGTTCTTGTCATTTTACCTCCAATTGAAAATCCTGCTTGGACCTCTTCAACTGACTTTTTTCTCATTTTTCTTAGTCTTCCAATCTAAAGCAAAAAAGAACAATAATTATCAAATAACTCGTATATAACTAAATCCACTACAATACAATGTAGAACAAACACATTGACATACTGGCTTATGATGCTTAGGTGGAATCAACGTTGTTGGCCAAGCTATTGGGGTCCACAAATCTGAACTGGTAACTGGTTCTATGACATTTAGGTAGGCTTTTTTCCATGTATCCAACCAATAAACCTCGGAAACCGAAGCTTCTGGTATGCCAGCCGGTATATTATTTTCACTCATGTTCTAGATGGCTGCTACGGCGTGTTTACATGGCATCCCAGTCAATTCCCACCTCCTACACGAGCATGTTTTCAAATGCACATTCACCACACATTGGCTCGCTATCCCACTCACCTACCCATTTGAAACCAAACATAAGAAATAGTATGTTTTAAAACAACATACATTTGGACTTCAAAATGTTACCTGGTATTTTGTAGCATCCACCATAACAACTTTAAGTTGAGATGCTTCAACTTTTATTGCCTTAAACATAGTTTCAGCACCTGTGTTAACGGACCATTAGATGTAGATTGTATCTTAGTCACCTTGACTATCCTTCTTGTCATGTACTCCCTAATGTATTCCAAGCATGTTATAATAGGTTTATTCCTTGCACCAACTAATTGTCTATTAAACACTTCACAAATATTGTTCAATAAGATATCACAGTTTGCCCTACATGAACAATGTGATCTTGACCAACTGGTAGGTGGGATCTCATTTAGCCAATCAAAAAGCTTACTATCTTGTGTCTTTATATCTTCCATGGCCTTATTAAAGTAAGGCATAGTAGTGGCAGAAGCTGCTCTCCATAGAAGGTTTTTGAACAAATCTCCACGTCATTGCTCTTTCTTCATGTTCTCGTGGATATGTCTAAGACAAAATCTATGCTCTGCACTCGGGAAAACTCTTTTTAAAGCCGGAATAAGACCCTGGAGTGAAATAAAAGAAAACCTTAACATAATTTGAAGAAACTTAAATAAAACAAGCTTGAATAATTCATAAGTGTTACATTACTTTTTGCCGGCCACTAATAAAAGTGAAATTACTATTTGTTGATAAGTCAAGATCATCTTTTAACAAATCTAAGAACCATGCCCATGATTCATTAGTTTCAGCTTCAACAAGTGAATAGGCAACCAGATAAATACCATTATTTGAATCTACACCCACAGCATTCATGACCTGGCCTGGATATGGACCCTTCATAAAACAACCATCCAATCCAATAATATCCCTGCCACACATCTTAAAGCCTCTCTTCATAGCATGAAAGCAAAGATATACTCTTCTAAATTGCCTGGTAGAGCTACTAGGGTTACTTAATGGCTCCACATCTATTTTAATGGTGCTCATAGGGTTGGCTTTCAATAGTTGTTCACAGTATGCTCTTAGTAAGGTGTACTGCTTTTGATAATGACCATGGATCTTTTGTTTAGCAAGTTTCTTTGCTTTGGAGACCTTATGCAATGAAACCTGGATCTGAATAGAAATACAACAAACATGAACAAAAATAAAGCAACTTAAATGAATAATTAAACAAGCTTTACCTGGTGCTTTTTTTGAATTACATCTTGGATAGAAGTCAATGGTATTTCTGGGTTGCTCTCAACCATTGGTTGAATCTCCTTTGCTATAAAGGTCCTTGTGTACATTGCAACCTCTCTGGTTTGGAGACAATTATGTTCACCAGAGATAGTCTTCACACACCAATTATCAGGAGGTTTAGATCTTGAGATATGAATTGTCCAAGGACAAGTAGGTATAATGTTTCTTTTATTAGGTTTTTTGGGTTCTCCAGTACTCAATTTCACACCTAACCCCTAAGTTTTACACTACTTTGTAGATTTGAACCCGTTTTTCCACCACTAACCAAATTGGGTTGGTTTCAAACAAATTAACCTATACTTTAAAAGCTCATTTTTCACCAACGAACAAATCACCTTCATCTACCTGTTTGTGACCATCTTGGTCAAGAAAAGCATTCTCAACCATATTTAAAGGATTCATAACAAATTTGTACTGAGCATATGATCCCGATCGATCAGTATTTCTTGAGCTTTCATCTATTTTCACTTCTTCTATCTTTGCAATCAGAAGATCTAAGTCCATTGGAAATTTTTCAGTATGCTTAAGAAGTGTAACTGTTTGTTTCCATGAAGATGGAAGTGCACCAAGCAGTCTATCATTTTAATCCTGAAGATTTCAACCCAACATTTGGCATCTCAGTGGTTAGATGAACAAATCTGTTCATCATTTGGTGAGCAGTCTCTCCTGAATTGTGCTCAAACAGTCCAATTGCCTTTTCAACTTTTGATTTTTCAAACTTCTGATCTGCTCTCCTCCTTCACATATAACCTTTAGTGCCTTGTACAATGTATACCCAGTCTGATAAGAATCCAACCTTGAGAACACTTATAATGGTAGACCCTTACACATCAAAGAATAAAACTTACTATCATTCTTAACCTTTCGTAAGTCTTCTCCTTGTAGATCATCCTCAGGATATGGTTCAGTGAAGACTTCGGTGTAGTTGCTAGCATCATCTGGTGCAAGAACATGTATATGAGGACCCTTTTCAATTGACTTCCAGAGATCATTGTCAATGGAGCACATGTGATATTTCAATCTGATAGTCCAGTACTTGAAATCTGCACAATTTACCAACCTTGGAACTCTGTTATCTGAATCTTCACTTGGAGGCATGTTGAATTAATTGAGAAAATAATTTTTTGAAAATTTAAAATATTTTTAATTAATTAAGTTTTTTTTAATTTTAAAAGCAAGAATATATCAATGAAAAACTTGAAATTTAAATTCTAAGTTAAGTGACTAAATTTGTGAAAAGTTATGAAACAGATGAACAGTGAAACGACTGAAATTGATGATGCGCCTAAACTGATGAAACAACTGAACAGTTGATGCGACTGAAGCTTGAACAGGCTGAAGTTTGAAATGGCAGAAACTTGAAATGACTGAAAAGTTGATGCAACTAAACAGTGATACAGCTGAATAGGGAAACAGCTGGATGAAACTTGGAACCTTCTAAAGCAAAAATCTTGAAACGGCAGAAAATGTTGAAATGACTGAACAATGATGATATGTCTCAAGAGTACTTCAAATTTTTCAGATTTTTAATTGATTTCAAATAGAGTAACACGACTCAATAGTGATGTAACGACTAAACAGTACTTAATGCATCTGAATCTTAGCACGTCTACCAGTCTTGATGCGTCTCAACACTTATCAATTTCAGGTCTCATACGACAAATTCATATCATCATACGGTAACTTCATCATCATATTCATTATCAATTTTTCAGAAATCACTAAACACTTGTTGAATTTGTCTCGAATTTTCACAAGAAATGCATAATCACTCAATTATCAACCCTAAACATCAAAGAATCTTAAACTTCATTATTAATTTGTGATTTTGTCAATTTTTATGGTTCGAAACTTTGAGTTTTTTTGTAGTGTGATAATTCACATATTTCTTCTTTCTGAATGAATTTTACACCAAATTGTGAATTATAATCGATTTGTAGTGATGAATCGAAGCTAAATTCAACAACAGATCATCAAAATCTCACTAGAGCAGTTTTTGAGGGTTTTCTACTTGATAAACAACAGAAAAAGCTCTAAATCAACAGCTTTGATACTAAATGCCAGGTTCGCTTGGACCGACAACGGCTATATGAGAATCCTATTGATGATCAACACATGATAACAATGAAATCAACACAACGAAAGCAGAGAATACTAAAAAATTCACTTGTATTGATAGCAATAGATGTTACAGTGTATTCTAGTTGCAAAAGCTTATGCGATCACACAATCGGCTGCCTAGATGACCTAGAAATATGCTATTTATAGTAAATCAACACAACTTAAGAGACTATGCAAAATAGACCCTAAATAAACAACAAATTACAATCAAAGACTAAAGTAAATCTTTACAAAAGTACCCTAACACCAGTATCATAAAACCACTTTAGAATTGGTAGTGAATTTTGATCCCCTTTGATAACTTTCACTCCTAGATCTACGCCGTATATCAACAGATTATGGTTTTGTTCAAGTTTTGGCAGATAATTGGCATTTAGATCAAGCATGAATTGTTGAATGAGATCGGATTTTAATGGTTCTGATGTGTGCAAACGTATATATAAAACAGACACTAAAAAGCTTTAAATTTATAAAACCTAGACAAACCAACTGTCACACCCCGACCAAGGGGGTGGGCCGTGACGATTGAATATCCAACAAAACACAGCGGAAACTATGTATGCATTGATAGTGAGCCATAGGTTTACACGTAATATCAGTGTATTCTAAGTGTAAATCAAAGGGTACAAGAGTAAAATCTAACAAAAGCAGTGAGGCTAGTTGGTATACTATTCCCAAGTAGTCTACTTCTATACTTTGTCTATAATCTTTGCGTGTTTCGTCTAATCAGGATCTTCTAAAGATATCAACCGTGTCTCAATGCACATCCAATGTTATAAAGTCTAGTTGTATACTTCCATCTTTAAATCATCTAAATACCTGAAATACATACCCAAAAATACGTCAACATAAAGTTGGTGAGCTCATGGTTTAACAAAACAGACGTGTCGTAAAACGTTTAATCCATATAAATACTAGACATTTAGTAAGTACGTTTTTGGTGTACGGTCGACAAAATATGTAGCCAAACCTGTTCGGATTATACCCAACCCGAATACAATAAATAATAGTCCCCTAACCCAAAATGGGCTAATGTGCTCTGCTAAGCACCGACATATCATTGAACATGTGGCGTAACGGTTTTCAACCTCAGTGGGGGTTATGCCACTGTACGCGGGGGATTCCCAGATAGTACTATTCACATTTCAAAGGGCTCCTGCAAGAAATTAATGGCTACCGAAAGTTGTACCAACGTTCGGGGACAAGTAGCAGATGTGTTACACCATGAAAATCAGTTCATATAAACAAGTTTAGTAGGTATGTATCAGCCCCAAAAGTATTACGTAAAAAGGAGGTTCATGAACTCACCTGGTGTCCGGCCTGCTCAAGATTTCTAAAGATATTGTACATTTAGCGTGGGAGTTCTACCTCCTAGCAGGCTTCCTATGTTTAGTTTAGTCATGTTAGACCCGAAAATACATAAGTCTATGTGTTTCGTTGTGTCGGTGTCGTGTGCGTTCGGTTTTGATTACATTCGTGTAATATCATGGTTTTAGTCGTTTGCGTTGACTTATACGTCTAAGTATGTATCTGTTCATCGCACATCAAAACAATATGCGAGTAATAGTGTTTGATATTTTCAATTTATTAAAGCTAATCTGCGGGTATTGTTCAACACACATCAAAGAGATCAAGGGGTACCGGTATCCCTATATCTTTTTCATTAAAATTTCAACACTTTGAATTTCTATTTTATTGATCATTTTGTTTATCAAAATTTTAATGTTCTTGAACTTCAAACTATTTTGACCCATAAAATTATATTTTCCGGTTAATCAAATTTATCACTATCCGATGAAAGTTCTATCTTCATAACTTGTTTTTTCTCATCTCAGCAAGTGTAATTGTATTATACAAGAGATCAAATTTTTATTAAAATTTAGTTTATCTCGTTTCACCTTTTATTTTTCTTTTCTTTTGATTCTTTTTCTTAGGATTTTCTCCCCATAAAGTTATGATTTTCGTATGAAAATTTTAACTTTATTTATTATGACTAATTATGACTCTTTAACAGAAAACTCATCAATGCCAACAATTGTTGACACTTAATACAAAAACACACTGTGTTCTATCAAATGAATCAAAGTCAGCAATGAGATCAAAGCAATCAATTGTCTACACACAATAAAAGAAAGTTTTGAATAAACATAGAAAGTATTACAAAGTGGTTGATGTCCATACAACATCAAACTTACTTACTTTGCTAACTATTGATAATTGTATATCATGTTGTTGGTATGATTAGGTATGTCAAGTGTGACATTTGCATCAAACCTGAACTCAAATGTCCGACTTGAACCCCAACCTATCTATCTTTTAGTTATTTGTATTTAAATTCTTAAAGATGTAACGTTTCATTATTAAAATAAATGAACATGTCGGATCCCATGTTATTCCTGTCTTTAATAAAACGACCAGATTTATTATTAGTTTACTATATAATTACTATTTATAATAAATAAATCTCGAAAATATATAATTTATAATTTATAAAAGGGATTTGTATAAATATTATTTACTATTAAGTTTAAAATATCCATTTAACATTGACAGGTTCAATTGGATCGATAACTGCTATGTGAGAATTATGTCAATGATCGATGCACAGTAACAATGAAATCAACACACGAACAAAGAGATTACTAAAAAAATTCACTTGTATTGATAGCAAAGACAGGTTACAGTACATTGTAGGTGCAAATTCTGCCACAATCATACAATTTTCCTTAACCTAGATGACTTATAACATTCTATTTATAGCCACCAATACATTTAAGGGATGTCCTCTGTTTCACATTGATCGCCAAAAATTCCTTCTTCTTTAGTCAGAGGATATGCTTCATTATCATTATCAACATATTCTTCATCATCAAGAAGTGTATCTGGAATGTCGTCAATAACATCCAAGGGATTTATTAGCTCATCCTGTGATATGTGAAAGTATTCAGCACCAACTTCTACTTCATTATTTGCTACATCTTGCATGTAGTCAAATAGAGATGGACATTCTAAGCACCAGAAACTACACTCAGCTTTCTGTAGGTTAACTCAGACATGTCCTCTGTTTCACATTGATCGCCAAAATTTCCTTCTTCTTTAATCAGAGGATATGCTTCATTGATAATGAGTTGTAAGAATCTCGGATACATGAGAAACTTGAACCTACTACCCTTTTTAATTTTGAAAATGAAGCCATTCAAGATCCATTTGCCATATTGAACCTCCTGTTAATGGCAATGGCAACTATAGGAGAGGCTATAACAGATGGAAATGTATAAAATCCAGCACTCCTCCTAGATAGATAGTATTGTACCACATAGCACAACAACTTCCAATGTTTGAACAATCGGGCTCTGACAAATTGCTGCTTAGATAAGACATTTGGATGTCCCATGGCAATGAAACATTGCTGACATTCCAAAGCTTCTCTAATGGATTGTTCTGAAACAACAATCTCATGTTGATTAGAGATTGATCCTCTTACAACTGTTACCCCTTCATCATCTGTTTCAAATTGGGCTGTTCTCCAAAACATCTTAATCAACCTCTTGTATATGATTGGCTGGGCACAGATTGCATATACATACTTGCTCTTTAGCAAAAATCTAATCATCTCCCCATATCTAACAGCTTCAGATAATTGTTCATCAAGTAGTCCAACCACATTATGCTTGGGCTCAAATTTCAAATTCTCCATCTGAAAAACAGATTCAAATGTGTTAGGAATATTTTACATGAGCACATCAAGATTTCATTTGAAGAATTATCTAAGTGTTGAAACATTTGAGAGTGAAACATCAGGTAGTTAAGTCATTCAATTAATTTGGAATAATTGAACAAATCATTCATACTTAAATGAAGTTATCATGATATAAAACACACTGTTAATTATTCTCAATGGCACTTACAATATTTTCTGAAATCACGGTTATTTGAGTATAAAACTTCAACAATCATTTTTGCGAAAAGGACTTGAGCAAATACATCATTTTAAGATCTGATTTTAAAAACTTTACTCAAACACCTTGAATCATTGAAGCTTATGAAGTTCACATTAAGTTCAACAATCGCGATTTTGGTTTAGTTCAAAAAATGGGTTCAATTAGAGTCAACTTTATGGAGTATATGATGATTAAACGATGAGTATGAGTGATTAACAGACCGATTTTAACTTTAAAACATCAAATTTTTTATTTGGGCTTCAAAATCAAAGTGACCGTTCATGGTCCATTTACTGTTCATCGATTAATATGTTAATTTAAGTGATATGGTGATTCGACATGTTCAATCGATATTTGTGATGATGATATACCTAAATGAATCAAGAACAATCGATATAGGATCGATTATGTGAAAATGATGGACTCTGAGTTTGAGAGAAAACGATAGTCGTTTGAAGAACAAAGAGTGAGAATGAGTGAAAATTGTTAAGTGTGGATATATATAGTGGATAAGGGTCTGAAACCCAGCAAGAAAAATCACAAGTTAAAAAGGTTAGACGTATGAACACTATAGAGCCGATTCATCTTAAAACCCTTGTTTTTAACTTAGTCGTTTGAGACACTATTCAGACGTTTCAACCTTAAACACTATATTTTGTCTTAGACGTTTCATGTACTGTTCAGACGTTTGAACACTGTTCAGACGTATGAACTTAGTTAAGATGGCCAACACTTAACCAATTTAACACACAAAACACTTTAGATGTTTTAACACTTCAGACGCATGACAACAATTCAGACGTATCAGACTTCCAAAACGTCTAACACATGAACAAGTTATCAAACTGAAACGACTACACATTTGACATTGATTGACCAACATGGCTGCATAGTCACTACTTGGACGTCTGACCACTGTTGAGAAGTTTCAAGCAAGACATAGATGGATGAGAAGTTTCACACGTTTCTTCTTGTCTTGGGCGCATGACCACTGTTTGGTCGTTTCATGATTTGTTGTGGATGCATGACCATTGATTGGTCGTTTCATGCTTTGTTGTAGACGCATTACCAACTTAGACGTTTCATGAACAAAAGACTTGAAACATACCTGCATGACCACTGTTTGGACGTTTTGCCACTATTTAGACGTTTCATCCTCTTGATTCTCAACACTCGTCCGTTTTCAATAAACTTGATACTGTTTGGTCGTTTCATTGAAATTTTCAACACTTCTTTGTCGCCGCGTGTGTTGACTTCCAATCATTGGTCAACATTTGACGATTTCATCATTCTTTCATTAAATCCACCTACTACATGACATTATTTTCATTAAATGACATGAAATTTTTATTTTTATCCTAAAAATACCATTTTAATTAATAAACGTCACATTTTAAGGCCATTTGTTGCAAAAACTTTTTCATTTCTTTTCTTTTGACATTTAAGAAATTTTGAACAACCAATTTTCCAATAGTCCAAAGCATTTTTCGAAACGATTAACTACTTGACCCACGATTTATTTTAGAAACATGAACAATACTTATGCATTCATTAAAATTTGATCCTTTCATCGAACAACACATTTTTTGAAATTTTCATTCGTTACTAGATTATTTCTAACCCTAAACTTTGAAATTTATTGAAATTTTTAAGTTGACAAGGAATGTCGATACAACATCAATGAAGCCACATGCTTACATACTCAAAGCACACATAAATTAAATACGAATGCAATGCAATGAATCTAAAGACTGCAGAGCGATCATACTAAGAATCATCTGATCATGTTTGAAGTTTTTAAAATAGACATTTGACTTGTGTTGAATTGATTGATGATATGAAAACATACCAATTAGCTCGAGTTGGCACACTTACTTTTTCAGTACATGGAGATATGAAGGTTCGATTAAAATGACTTATGTGACCCACATGTATGCATATATCAAGCTATTTCCTTATCAGAACACACAAGAATGTACTTAAACAATCTTAAACCTGATCATTTACTATATAAGAAGTGAAGTGATTGGGTTCTAACTTATTGGATGGTTTCGCATTGGGAAACTTTTTGAATTCCTTCTTGGAATTATCTTTTGCTTGTGTTTCTCATTGGGAATCTTTTGAAATTCCATTTGGAATTTTCTTTGGTGATGGTCCTCATTAGGACTCTTTTCTGTTCCACACTTGGAATCTTTTGTTACCTTGAAGTGTTCCAGGTCTGTAGCTTACTACAACAAAGGAGACTTCGTGTGAAACTTCAGGTCTGTGGTCACCACAACAAAGAATTTCAAAGATGCGGCTCTTCACACTAGTTATATTGCATCATTACCCGGTGTGTAAAAGTTACATATCAAGCAGTTCATCAAAAGAGATATCTTAGCACATGTATAACACTAGAACTTAACACAAAGCACATAAATATTAACATTTGTCAACAATGAACCTACTTTTTCAGTCTAATTGCCTGAGCTGCCTGACACATCAAATTACACTTATCAGTCTTTATTGTTGAAAATAATGTATCAGACAAAAATTAGTGTAACTATCATTTCTCACATTGCAAGACAGATTCTTATAATGTGATGAGTGTTTTTCTTTTGTTTCCTTTTTCTTTTTCTATGCCAATCACACCAACACACATAACATAAACAAAAAGGCATGGGTATCAAAAATTATATTGACTTATTCTATTTTTGGATTTTTAATTTTCTGATTTTCTATTTTCTTTTCTTTGAGATGAAGAATTAATCATGGTTGATTAATCCTACAGATTGGACTAAGAATTCAAACACCTGATAATAAAGATTTTGTAAATAGATATGCCAGTTGTTTGTCGGTGTGAACTTTAAAAAAAGTTATTAAACGTATTTCAAAGTTATCTCTGAGAAAATGGTAACGGATCTCAATGTGTTTTGTTTTTGAGTGTTGGACAGGATTAGCAGTTATGAACATTGCAGTAGTATTGTCTATGTAAATAGGAGTTTTAAGAAAATTAAACCTGTTATCAAGCAATTGGTTTTGAAGACATAAAACTTGAGAGCATCCTGCCGATGTAGCAATGTACTCTGCTTCTGTAGTGGATTCAGAAACATTGGTCTGCTTTTTGCATTACCAAGAGACTAGACGAGGACCCAAAAACTGACATCCACCCGTGGTTGATTTCCTGTCAAGAGCACAACCACCATAATCACTGTCAGAATAACTATATAATTTAAAATTTCCATCATAAGGATACCATAAACCGAGATTAGGTTTTCCTTCAAGATATCTTAAGATTCCTTTGATGGCGATCAGGTGCGACTCTTTAGGATCTGATTGGTATCTGGCACACACACATACAACATACATGATATCTGGCCTTGAAGCAGTATAATACATCAATGACCCTATCATGCATCTTGGATTTGTTCAATATTTTGTCAACGAACTTTGATTGGTTGATGAAGATATCCATCTGCAGACTGTTTTACTTGCAATCTAAGGAAGAAGTTTATCTCCCCCTATAGAACTCATCTGAAATCTGAATTTATTAATTTCCTCGAAAGCTTTAGACATGCATGGGCTTGTGGAGCCGAAGAGGATATCATCAACATACACTTCGACACACAAAAGATAATCATTTTCCCGCTTCATAAATAAAGTTGGATCAATCTGACCTCTAGTATAGCCATGCTCTAGTAGATGTTTTGATAACGTCTCGTACCAAATCCTTTGAGCTTGATGTAAGCCGTACAATGCTTTGCTAAGCTTGTATACGCGATGTGGATACTCAGGGTCTTCGAATCCAGGCAGTTGTCTGAGGTACACATCATCGGTAATCGGTCCATACAAGAATGCGCCTTTAACATCCATTTGATACACTTTGAACTTCATAAAGGATGCATAAGCAAGAAAAACGCGAATTACCTCAAGTCGTGCCATTGGAGCAAGAACTTCTTCATAGTCTATGCCTTCCTCATGAGTGTATCCCTGTGCAACCAGTCTTGCTTTGTTTCTGATCATAATGCCACGTTCATCTGGCTTGTTTTTGTAGAACCATCTTGTACCGATAGCATTTTTTCCTTCAGGCAAGTCCACTAACTTCCATACTTCCTGTTTCCTGAATTGTAGTAACTCTTCCTGCATAGCCTCTATCCAACTGTTATCTTTAAGAGCTTCTGAAATGTTATTTGGAACCACTTGAGAGAGAAAACATGAGTAGAAACATATGTTTTCTTGTTCCGTCTGACTTCTCATAGTTCTTTGGTTCAAAAGACCTATGATCTGAGAGGTAGGATGATTCTTGTGAATACGCAAAGTTGGATGACCTCCTCCTTGTATTTGTACCTCCAGATTTGATTGATTCAGATTGGGTGATCTTTCATGAGTGTTGAAGAGTATGGTGTGAAGTTAGGGACATGATATGGTGAATTGATAAAGTAGTCAAGTGACTCTAGGACAACTTCATCATACGTATATGATGATGGTTGTGAAAATCTATGAACAAATCCACCATCATTAGGAGAATTTGCTGACTTTGAATATCTGCTTGATTATTTGATTCTTGATCTTCTTGAGGTACTGATGGACTCTTAGAATGGTTTGAGGATTCAACATTAGGATCGAGAAAAGACATGAATGGATACTCTAGATTGAGATAGTCATCGTCGTCATCTGATTCATCACTGAATGATCCTAAATCTCCTGGTTACTTCTTTGGCTTTCCTGAAAAATCAAACAAGTTAGAGTTGAAAGATTTGGATAGAGTCTAAATCAAATAACCAATTGGGACCATGAGCCACTAATGGAAAAGAGTTTTCTAAAAATTGAACATTTAAGGTTTCAAGGCTAATATTTGTTCTTCTATTATAAACCCGATAGGCTTTAGAAACATCGTCAAATTTGGCCTCAAATTTCCCAAATAGGTCACCTAGATTTAAAATCGTAATAGGACAACCCAATGATTTTAAATATGAAATGTTTGGTTTCCTTCCAAACAATAACTCGTAAGGAGTTTTATGTTTATCCTGAAGCAACAACGTCTTGTTTTGTACAAAGCAGGCAGTAGCAATACCTTCATCCCAAAAGGTGACAGGGATTTTGGCATCAGCTATCATGGATCTTGCAGCTTAAATCAGTGTGTGATTCTTCCTTTCAGCAACACCATTTTGCTGAGGAGTTCGTGGCGCACTAAATTAACATGCAGTACGTACCCTTTTCTGCACAAAACGAATCAACATTAGCATTCTTAAATTATGTTCCCTTGTCACTTCTCAAGATTTTAACTTTTTAATCAAGTTGGTTTTCGACTTTAATGATGAATTATTTTAACAAATTATCGGTTTCAGAGTTTGCATGAAGAAACAAAACCCAAGAAAATTGTGTGAAATCATCAATGATGACTAAACAGTATGATTTCTTTCCAATACTCTGCATATTTTTTGGTCCGAATAGGTCCATGTATAACATCTGGAGAGGTTTGGAAATTGAGTTTAATATCATGGACTTAAAAGACACTCTGTGTTGTTTTCCTTTCAGGCACGCAGAACAATGGTCGGCTGTAGAAAATTTCTTCGATGGGATTCCCAAGCATGATTTCCCGAAGCCAGTTTGTTCATGTTTCTGTAGTTGGAATGGCCGAGTCGTCTATGCCAAAGCCGACTTTCATCATTTGATACTTGAGCAATAAGACAGCTTGTTATAGTTTTTGAGTCCACTTGAGACATATCTAACTTGTATACATCTTGATCTCGAGGAGCTTTGATCACAACCCACTCACTTGGAATCTTGAAACCTGGCTTAAGAATATAGCAAAAAGATTCATCAAATAAAGAAGAATAGGATTTATCAAAGATTTAGGAAACACTTAGCAAATTAAAATTCAACTGAGCACAGTAGTTGACTTTATAAAAGCTAATGATTCCGTTTGATATTGTTCCTTCTCTGGTAATCTTTCCTCCAACATCTCCCCGAAAGCAACATGAGTGTCATTTTTCTGCTTGAAATCTTGAAGCAAGGCATGATTGCCTGTCATATGCCGGCTACACCCACTATTAACAAACCACGAGTTGGCAGGTCTTCTTGGGCGTACCTGCATTTTCAAATTTCATCAGTTATTGTGAACAACCCTGGCCGAAATGGTCTTTGGTTTTCCGAATTAATCCACAATGGTGAATTGTTGATGATGCAATCTATTCAGATTTGGTTTGGTTGAGAGATTTGATTGATAGTTATTTCTTCCAACTGATTGGTTTGATTGCTTTCTCCTTAAAGCATAATACCTTTCTTCTAGTTTAGGATCAAAACTGTTGTTATTTTGCCTTTTCCCACCAACCATCATAGCTTTCGGTAAAAGCCTATTTGACGGATACTGCTTTATCGGCATATCAAAGAACTCACTTTGTTCAGAATTGATTATTCTGAAACGTCTGAAACCTAAGGAAGGATTATTGGTGTAATTTTGAAAACCATAGAATTGGTTTCTTTGAAAAATTGGGTAACTAATCACTTCCCTGGGTGAGCTCTTTCTGAAGAAACAATCAGACGTGTCATGATTACGTCGTTCACAGATTTCACAAAATTTGTTATAATAACATTCCTCAGATGAATGATTCCTTTTGGTGCAGATGTGACAATACCTGCTAAAGAAAAATTCGGCAGTTTCATGATTATAACGATAACAAATCTCACAATATCGTTGCCTGATTTTGAACAACCGATCATTAACTTTAGAAGATGAATCAACACGCGATTCTTTTACAGAGTTATTTGGTGTTTCTTTGGAGATTGTGTTTGTGATTTCTATTTGATTGGTGAAGATTAAGTTTTTGCATTTGTGTTCACTTTCGATTCAGACACACTTTTCTTGGTTACCTTCTTTGATTCGAATCGATTAACAGTGAAATTCTTAGGACCTGAACCTGTTTTCAGATCAGAGAGAGATTTGATCTTGGAATTTTTTTGGTTACCTTGAGATGAGTTCAAATCAAATGTACCTGCAGACACAAACATCATAGGTTTGGGTAAGTTTAACACATATCTATTAGATTGAGCTTGTTTGGTCACTGGTTTTGATAGTCACTATGTATAGGTTGGACTCACCGGCTTGTCGGTGTTACTTTTGTTTGTAATTGTTTAACTTGTATTTGTATTAGTTCTAGCGAACCTACGGGCGAATCTATAGATTCGCCCGCAGGTCATGTAGTCTTTTGTTTTAAGGTGTCGACTGGGCGAACCTATGTGCCCAGCGAACCTGTGTTGGTTCGCTAGATAGATTCGCTAGAGCGAATCTATCAGCGAACCTAACACCACTATATATTGTAACCTTATCTTCACTTTATACAACTTTTGCACATCTTTTACTCAAGCCATTATTCACTGATTTGTGTTGTGTAATCGTTCTATTGAGGTGCTAGGAGCATATACTACTTATCATTGTAGCTTATTTACCTCGATTGTGTGTTAGATCTTGTTATTGGGTTGTTTGGTTATTATAGACTTTGTTCTTCAAGTCTTTGACATATTTGTGTTAAACAAGTCAACAAAGCACTGAAATCACGATCATTATGGACCAACAATATGGTATCAGAGCCTTAGTGCTCTTGATTGTTTGATTCTAGTGATTTTTGTGTTGATTTTTGAAGTTTTTGGGTCAAAACACTTTTGATTCTGTTTGAAGCTTGTTTTTAGTATTTTGGAGTTGTATTTTGCTCAAAGTTTGTGGTATTTGGACATAGGAAGCCTTTAAAACAAACGTGTATACAAATGGTCAAGTTTTGAAGATTTTCGAGCTGTTTCCGTACTGTTGTAGGGTGGTTGAGCTACCAGCGAAACTATCTGTTCAACCAGCGAAACTGTCTGTTCTACCAGCGAACCTATTTCAAATCTTTGTCCTGTATTGGTTTGTGTTGTGACCAGCGAATCTGACATATCATCGAACGAAAGTTCACTTGTTTAGCTGACTGTGCAAGCGAAACTGCTGCCAAAATCAGGCCAGCGAATCTGTGCTTGCTTGTCAGCGAAACTGTTTGCTTGCCAGCGAATCTGTCACCAGCGAATCTACCAGCGAATCTGCTGTGTTCTTCTAGCGAAACTAGCCAGCGAATCTATTTATTTTCAGCGAATCTATAATCTGTTCAAAGTTATGTCTTCATCAACACTGAATATGAATGATCTGGATAGCGTTCAACCTAACAGGCCACCGAGGCTTGTTAGTGGTGAAAACTTTGAAGATTGGAAAAGATGTTTGAAAGCTTTCTTCTACTACACAGATTACAATCAATGGGAATCTATAGTAAATGGTCCGCATGTGCCCACAACAGTTGAAGGAACTGTCACTTCAGTAAACACAGATCCAACTACTTTTACTGAAACTGACATCAAGCTACTTGATCGTGACAAGAAGGCACTAGGGGCTTTGATACTTTGCTTGCACCAAGACATCTTCAACCGTTTTGCAGAACACACAACTGCAAAAAGTCTGTATGATGCATTGTGTGAATTTTATGATGGCAATGAGGACCTGAAACTGGATAGAAAAGCTCAGGCTGAAAAGGAATTCAACTCTTTCGTGGGGTATTCACAAGAGAACTTGACTGATATTACAAATCGATTCCTATCTGTGTCAAGTAATCTGAAGAAATATGATGAAAAGCTGGGGAATCACGAACAAGTTGCAAAATTGTTAGATTCTCTTCCTCCTCAATGGAGCCTTCAAATCAAGCTACTGAAACAAGAGAGGAATTTTCCTGACTACAAACTGATGGACGTCATCAACAAGCTGAAGTCTTTCGACCTTGATGTCAAGAGAAGAGAATATAATCAGTCAATGATGGTTCCAAACATTCCCTCTCAAAATGCTGCACTTATCTCATCCGCTGCAAACTCTTATGTTTACAGTGCAGCATCTAGAGGATCATCTGGTCATGTGTCTGCTAAATCTGCTGGTGCATCTACAAACGCTGGTTCAAGCTCGAGTGCATCTGTCACCACACAGATTCCGTCAGATACTATGGCCTTATTTGGAATGTTTGTTCACAGTTATGAAGCTCTTGTTGCAGGTGAGTTGAAAGGGAAGGGTATGACTGTAGAAGACATGTATCAGGTGGATCCTGATGATCTGGAGGAAACAGACATCCAGTGGCAGATGGCTATGCTCACTCTCCGTGCCAGACGATTCATGGAAAGAACTGGTAGAAGAAACTTTGGAAATCAGGGACAGAATGTTAAGCTGGGGTATGACAAGGGAAAGTTACGATGCTATAACTGCAAACAACTGGGCCACTTCAAGAGAGAATGCCCATTACCAATCGTTACTGAGCCAGTTAACTCTGCAAATCCTAGATCTGCTCCAATTCAAGAAAAGGTTGAGGAAGCAAAGTCAAAGAATGAAACTGCACTGCTCACCAACTTTGACTGGAGTGCAGAAATCAAAGAAACCAAGGAGGAGATTAACCATGCCCTTGTTGCTGAAATTGCTGAGTTTGATAACAATGACATAAATCTCTTTGATCCGTTCAAAGAATTTTATGGACAGGAAGAGGAAGAGAAGGTGGAGAATGTTGATAAAGTTCAATCAGATGTTATTGCTCAAGGGCATCTGAATCATTCAGGTTTGGTTTGTGAAGCTGCTGTTAATGAAGTGAAGAATGAGGAGGAGTCAAAAGTTAGCCTGGAAGTAGGGGTGTAAATGAGTCAAGTCAGCTCGCAAGCTACTCGAGATCGACTCGGTAAAAAGCTCGTTCGAGCCGAGCCTTAACGAGCTCGAGCTCGAGTTCGAGCCTAGAATAATGTTCGTTTTGTTATCGAGCTCGAGCTCGAGCTTTGGATACCAAACTCGACTAGGCTCGCGAGCCTTATCGAGCCTAGTAGGAATTTATTTTTTATTTAAAATATTTAATAATTATTTCACATTTACTAAAAAATAACATAATAGGTCTTTATTATCGAGCTCATTGTCGAGCTTTTTATCGAGCTCGAGCCAAACATTGGTTTGTTTAATACAAAACGAGCCTTGTCGAGCCGAGCTCGAGCTTTTTTCCCCCTTCACGAGTCGAGCTCGAGCTTAAAATTTAGACTCGAACCGAGCTCGAGCTCGAGCTCGAGCTTCAGAAAATTCAAACGAGTAAGGCTCGATAAGTGTTAAGCTCGGGCTCGGCTCGGCTCGTTTACACCCCTACCTGGAAGAAATGATTGAGAAGGCGAGGTTAGATGCAGTTGATGAATTCAAAAGAAGCACTCCCTACTGTCAATGTGATCGTGCTCTGGCCGCCGAAAAACTGGTAATTGGTCTTCCTTACGATGTTATTGAAGATATGTGTTCATCTGCTTGCAAAATTCGTTTAATTGGCATATACAAAGCAAATAAATTGTTAATGTCGAACGAAAACGAATTAAAAAGAACCATCAAAGAGCTTAAATTAAGTGAATCAAAATATTTTGTTAAGTTAAGAGAAGCTTTAAAGGAAAATGAACACTTAAAAAGGACTCTTTTAGAAAAGAATTGTGAAATTAACTACTTAACTGAGCAAGTTACACTTGCTGAGTTTGAAGCAAGAAAGCTTAAAAACAAATTGCAGCAGTGGACCATATCTGGTATGAAAAGGGAGGAACTGTGCAAGAAACAAAGGGGGGCCAGGGTCAAGACAGGTTTGGGTTTTAGTAAAAATGAAACATATGCATATCCTCCACCCAGTACTTTCTGTTACTCTCCTACACCTATTCCTCATCCCTCAAATGAGTTAATTCAAGAGATTATGCAGAATGATACTGACAGTTCCATTGCAGGTTTAAGTGAAGTAAATCTTAAGGAAGTTAGAGAGGATTACGCATATGGTGGGAGTGTTGGGCTCGGTTGTTCTGGCAGTAGTGATTGCAGTAGTTCTGATTCCAAGAAGTCTTTTGAAGACATTAGTTTAGTTAATCCTGTTTGTAGTAATGTGACATATTCAGACAATTTCATGTTTAATAGTAATTTAGGGTGCTCCACTTCAAACCCTAATGTGTTGAATGATGATGATTTGATTAAAAATGTGTGTGTGAATGACAAAGACAAACTTTCAGGTCAAGTCTCTGAAAGTCAAACCAAAACAAACTGTTTTCAAAAGTTCTTCACTCACCAAATTCCATCTTTCACACCTGTGAGAATTTCAAAACCAAAAGAGAAGGAATCATCTTTTTCATACATTCTTAAACCAAAACCTGAATCTGATACAGTTAAAGTCACAACAAGTAAGTTAAAAGAACTCTATGACACTTACAGTGACTGTGACTCACAACTGTCTGAATGTGATGAGGAAATTGTAATGGATAAAATTCCTGTCAACAGAATTCCCAAAACCGGTTTGAAGTCTCACTGTTTTAAATGTGGAAATACTGGTCACACTGTCAAGCAATGCCCTAAGTTAATCCAAAATAGCACAAAGCAAAAATCTTTGGGAAAAAGATTAAACACTTTTGTAAATAGTTTCTTTTGCAATACTTCATCTGTTTCACCACCCAAGTACACAAAGACTTGGGTGCCTATTTCAAAGGTCTAACTTTTCATTTTTTTTAATAAATGTCAGGAACATTCAAATGCCGTTGTAAATAGTCATTGGCATATTGACAGCGGATGTTCCAGACATATGACAGGATTGAAGGATCTTCTGACTAACTATAGGATCATAAATGGAGGATATGTTGCTTTTGCGGGAGATAAGAAAGGTGGGAAGATGATTGGTCAAGGAGATGTCTCAAATGGCTCACTTACTTTGGAAGACGTCAACTATGTTCCTGAACTGGCATTCAATCTTCTGAGTGTATCACAAATCTGTGATAAGAATATTCCTGTGTTGTTTCTTCCTAATGAATGTCTGTTCTTGAAGCCAGAGTTTATCATTCCTGAAGATATGGTGATCATGCGAGCTCCGAGACGAAATGATACCTATATGCTGAATATGGGATCAACAGAATCAAACTCCACCGTGACATGTCTTCTGTCTAAAGCATCATCCTTTGAATCATTTTTGTGGCATAAACGTTTAGGACACATTAATTTTAAAATTCTGAATAAATTAGTTAAGAACAATTTGGTTAGGGGCTTACCACTCAAAGACTTTTCAGTGGTTGAGAAATGCATGGCTTGTGCTAAAGGAAAACAGCACAAAAAGCCACATAAACTCAAAATTACAAATACTATCTCAGAGCCCCTCGAATTGTTACATACTGATTTATTTGGTCCAATAAGTGTCAAATCAATTGCTAAAAAGTCTTATTGCTTGGTTGTCACAGATGATTACTCTAGGTACACCTGGGTGAGATTCATGGCAAACAAGAGTGAGACTGCCGAAGAATTGATGAAGCTGATTCTGTTGATAGAGGTTCTTGGAAAGAAGAAGGTTCAAGCCATCAGAAGCGACAACGGAACTGAATTCAGAAACCACATCTTCAACTCCTTCTGTGAACAACGGGGTATTCTTAGACAGTTTAGCGCCGCCCGAACTCCACAACAAAATGGTGTCGCTGAAAGGAAAAATCGAACCCTTGTGGAGGCCGCTAGAACTATGCTGATCGAGTCAAAACTTCCAATTATTTTCTGGGCTGAAGCGGTTAATTGTGCAGCTTATGTTCTTAACAGGGTACTGATTGTCAAGGAAAAGATGAAGACTTCATACCAACTGTTTCGAGGGATTAAGCCGCTGATTGATTTTCTATGCCCCTTTGGATGTTCTTGCACTCTTTTGAATACTCAAGATCAGAAGACGAAGTTTGGTGCTGTCTCTGATGAATGCTTCTTTGTGGGATACTCGACCACACAAAAGGCGTATCGCGTTTACAACAAGCGAACGCGGATTGTGCAAGAGTCCTACTATGTTGACTGGCAAGAGTCAAACACCACCAGTATTGGTAGTGAACCAGCTTGGTTTTATGATTCCACCACCATTTTCAAATCATTTAATCTTCCTGACTCTGACGATGACGACATCATTCCACACACATCGGTTTCTATTTTCAATCATACATCTACACCATCACAATCACAACCTTCAACATCAGCTACACAACTACCACCCACTTCATTTGACATTCCATCACCTCCACCACCTCAAACTGCTCAAACTTCCCCATCAGATATTCCATCCACATCCAATACCATCGCATCACCTACACCTCCACAACCATCAAATCAAACATCCTCAACCGACCAAAATCCTTTACTACTCAACACTGACTTCAAAACCCTGAAAAACCACCCTCACGATTATATCATTGGATCTATTACTGATGGTGTGCGCACTCGGAGTCAGAGTGGTTTGATTAATGAATGTCTTTATGCTGCCTTTCTGTCACAAGTCGTTCCAAAGAATTATAAACAGGCACTTGACGATCCGAGTTGGGTGGATGCCATGCAAATGGAACTGCAGCAATTCAGGAAGCTCAAAGTTTGGGAACTGGTTGATCTTCCTCCTAACAAGTGTCCAATCGGCACTAAATGGGTTTTCCGAAACAAGCCAGATGATCGTGGTGTTGTAATCAGAAACAAAGCGAGACTGGTTGTTCAAGGATTTGCTCAAGAGGAGGGAATTGACTACACCGAAGTTTTTGCTCCAGTCGCTCGCCTGGAAGCCATCAGAATCTTTCTTGCTCATGCCGCAAACAAAAACTTTAAGGTTTATCAGATGGACGTGAAATGTGCATTTCTATATGGAGATATCGATGAGGAGATCTATGTCTGTCAACCACCAGGTTTCGAGGATCCCGATTTCCCGTCAAAGGTTTACAAGCTTGATAAATCCTTGTATGGGTTGCATCAAGCTCCACGGATCTGGTATGAAACTCTGACACAGTATCTTCTCAGCAAAGGTTTCTCACGTGGGGCTATAGATATGACATTGTTCAAGAAGGAGGTGGATGGCGAGCTGCTGATCGTCCAGGTGTATGTTGATGATATCATTTTTGGTTCGACTAATGAAGGGTTGTGCAGAGAATTTGAGAAGGTGATGATGGATCGTTTTGAGATGACAATAATGGGGGAGATGTGTTTCTTCTTGGGGCTGCAAGTGGAGCAAAAGCCTGATGGGATTCTAATCCACCAAGAGAAATATATCAAAGAAATCCTCACGAAGTTTGGCATGGATGACTCGTCTCCTGAACTGATTCCTTTTACTGCTCAAACATGCCTTACTTCCGATGATAATGGGAATCCTGTGGATGCTCATCGGTACCGCTCGATGATCGGATCTCTCATGTATCTGACTGCAAGTCGTCCAGATATTACATTTGCCGTGTGCTACTGTGCTCGTTTCCAAGCCAATCCAAAAGAATCACATGAAAAAGCTGTTAAACGAATTTTCCGTTACCTTAAGGGTTCCTCTCGTTTGGGACTTTGGTACCCAAAAGGTGGGAACTTTGATTTACATGCTTTTTCTGATAGTGATCATGCTGGTTGCAGGATTAACAGGAAATCAGTCACTGGCGGATGTCAATACCTTGGAGAATGTCTTGTTTCATGGCAAAGCAAGAAGCAAACAACCGTCTCTCTGTCCACAGGAGAAGCAGAATACATTGCTGCTTCAAGTTGCTGTTGCCAAGTGCTGTGGATTCAACATCAGATGATGGATTATGGCATCAACTTTCTTCATACGCCACTCTTTTGTGATAATGAAGCTGCTGTTGGAATTGCCAAGAATCCCATTCATCACACTCGCACCAAGCACATTGAAACGAGAATTCATGCAATCAGGGATGCACAGGAAAAGGGGTTTATTGATATTATTCCTATCGAAACTCGAAAGCAAAAAGCTGATCTTTTCACAAAAACTTTTGACAAACCACGTTTTTATGAACTGATCTCCATGCTCGGTCTTATATCTTTTTGAAAACCTTTTCTGTGAGAATCCTCTTGTAAATAAGTAAATAACTTTTTCTGTAAACAACGTTTTCTTTTGCTTTTTCTTCTTTGAAAAATCCGTGGGTCACTCGATTCATAGCTCCGCTACTTTATTTTATTTCATCTTCTTTTATTTTCTTTTAACTTTGTATATATATATTAAGAAAATCTGAAAAACAAAAATTTCTTATTAGACGGCTATTATATAGAAATTTTGGGGGAGATATAAAAGATTAACTATTTATAGTTTTTCGAATTTTGCTATTTCAGGATCTCCGTTTTGATTGATGTTGAAAAGTCGTTGAAGGAGGTCAGAAGCATTGCGTTTGGGATATGTCAGATAGGCTCAGCCCGAAAACGAAGTAAACAGTGATTGTGCAGCCAAACATAACGCTCAAGATCTCGACAACTAGGATTATCTCCTTGACGTGATTGGACTGCACAAAGATAATGGTTCTGTTAAAAATGGGTTGAGAGCGTCAAATCTTTGTCTTGATTTCCCTAAACATCCCAAATCACCCTCGCCCTATCCCCGAATCGAGTTTCTAGTATGCAAAACAAATAAAATAAAAAGCTGCTAGTGATGCTCTTCGGAAAAGCCTCTGAGTGAGTTACTAGTTAACTCCTCAGAACGTCCTGAGTCAAGTGCTTAACTCCTCTGCTATACGGAAGTATTGACCTGGAGTTGGTGGATCTTCTCTGCTATACGGAAGTATTGACCTGAAGATTCACCGAGCATGCTCAAATGTTTATCTCCTCTGTTATACGTCAGTATAGACCTGGAGCTCTAGACTATTTGAGTTTCCCAAATAATAAGTCGCATTGTATTCAAAAGAATCAATTGCTGACAAGCTCCACTCACAAAGAAAAGATGCAAAAAATTGCACAAGTGTCAAAAGAAGCTAATGCATCGGTCAACATTCAAAAGTTGATCATTGAAATTCAAGCAAAGTCAATAGTATTGCTCAGATATACCCTGATGACAGAACTTGTTCTTTTTACCTAGACGTCTGTGGGGACCAAGTTGTCAGAGACTCTTCAATCAAACCGAAAACATGATAAAAGAAGCTGCTGATCTCTTGTTGAAAGGACTAAGGCATGGGTTTAAATGGACAAACATATCTGCAATCCCGCCAATCGATGATTCTCCGAATTCTACTCAAAACATCATGATGAATATATATCCTTATTAACGTTTAAAACTTTGTTAATTTATTTTATTTTATTTTATTTTATTTTTAATTTTAACTTCTATCTCGTTTTTACAAGTATTTTTAGGATTTTTTTTTTTTTTTGTGTATATGTTTATTTTTGGAGCGTTGATATCGTGGGACGTTTTCTCGGATTTGCAAAGATTTTAAAATTTAAGAAAATCCAAAAATATTCTATTTTGTGTGCGAGCGAACCTGCTAGCGAACCTACAGGTTCGCCCAAATCTCAGGTTCGCCCGCAACCACTTTTGCACCGCCGCCGCAAAGTTGTTTTTGACTCTTGGTCTTCTGGCGAACCTAAAAGTTCGCTGTACATAAGTTCGCTGGCATATATTAAGTTCGCTAGACTGTCTGCCAGCGAACCTATGTGTGTATATATATACAGTGACAGCGAAACATCTCGCATATTCGCTGTCCAACTGTACTGTAGCAAGACTTTCAAAATCTCACACCAACGTTCGATTCTCACTCCAACCGGTCTTTTTCACACATTAAACATCATTTAAGTGTCTGGTATGTGATCGATTACACTCTAATCTCAGTCTAAACCCTTAATCGCACCATTACCATGTTTTTAACTGTCGGACTTTGATTATGTGTTGATTGAATGACTGATTTCTGTTACATGTTAGGGTTTTACTTCATTATAGCCCCGTTTAATGTTTAGTTTGACTGTCTGTTGCTTTATATGCTTAATAATGGATGATTGATTGTGATTCTGGCCGTTTTTCAAAATCTAGGGTTTCCAGCGAACCTATGTGTTCGTCTGGCGAATCTGAACGAAAGTTCAAAACTTCGAGCGAACCTATGTCGTTATGCTGCCCGCGCGACAACATAGATTCGCCCGACTGTTTCTAGCGAACCTATACATTCGCTCGACCATAATGACTGATTTTTCACGTCAGCGAATCTATAGGTTCTGGTACCAAAATCTCAGGTTCGCTATACCAGCGAACCTAATTTCCAGCGAATCTATTTTCTGTTTTTCAAATCTTCATTTCTGATCAATCTCCGTTTATTTTTCAGGCAAAATGTCGACTTTATTCTTTGAGAAAAAGCACAACATGTGTGCTTTACTTGATGAAAACCATGAAAAGGCCGGAAGCTATAGAGATGCAATCAAATGGCTGAAATCGTCTCATATACATTATGCCATTTCTCACTCTCCTACTATATATGAGACGTATGTTCGGGATTTTTGGCGAACTGCTGTCATGAACGTGTCGGTACAGCCGTCACGTATCTGTGCTAAAGTCGGTGGACATGACCTGGAGTTCACAGAGGCTGATCTAACCAGGATTCTAAGGCTAGAAGAGGATGTAGGAGAGGAAGTAAGTATGACTCCTGAGGAAGTGTACGGGGCACTCCGGACTGCTGGGTATGAGGGTCCGATGCCCGGCGAAAAGAAGATGGAGTTTGTCAAGTCCTACTTGATCCAGGAGTGGAGGTACATCGCTCATGTGTTTATCATGTGCCTGGATCATAGGAAAGGGGGTACGGACGGGCTGAACCTTGACTGGGCAAGGGCTATGGTGCTATTTTGCCGGGGGCAAAAGGCCAATCTCGCGAAGTTAATATTCAATTATCTTCTCGAGAACATTCACGCTACCAAAGGCATCAAGTGGTTAATGTATCCCAGGTTCATTCAGATGGTACTGAATGACAAATTTCCGGATCTGCCGGTTGTTGGCGCTGAGCTGAAGGTATGGGATATGCATTCCAGGATCTTCAAAGATTGTAAATCGGTGAGGTCAGACTGTGTGGGAAGGACTGCTTATTTGTGGGAGAACATGTACAGTGCTGAAAGGTGGGTTTATATACAGAGGCTGATGGAAACGGAAAGGAAACGGGGTGGAGAAAATATAGAGGTGGTTGAAAAGAAGATCAGGAAACGGAAAGCCTATGCCAAAGAGAAAGATTATTCATTTGATAGGGAGGTTGATGAAATCCAAGCTGAGATTGATGCTGGCAGGGAACTACGAACAAAGAAAAGGTCTGATACAAACGCTGAAGGGTCAAAGAAAGCTAGGCATGATACCGGGGGTACATTGGGTGGATCAGCTGATGAATTAAAGGGTGTTGTTGAGAGACTGGAAGCAGAATTGGTTGAACTAAAAAGTAAACATGAAGAACTTGAAAAGCAGGATGCAGAGAAATCGACGGTGATATACGAGATGGGAAGAATGATGAGGGACCAGCAGTGTCTAATCGTGAGGATCTTCAAAGAATTGAATAGTTTGAAGGAGAATGCTGGATCTAAACCGGCAATGACAGAGGCGGAACTGAACTCCTTAACGGATATTGCAAAGTATCCGTTAATGGATGTTGATTTTGGAGACAGAAGAAAGGGAGAAGCTGAGGAGGTATTTGATGAGGAAATGGGGATTAATTTAGATGTGTTTGAGGGAGAAGAAGTGGTCGGTGGATCTGGTGTGGATTATACTTTGGTAGATGAACCTGAAACTGATGTTGATGCTGACAGTGAAGAAGATTTAGATGACGAGCCTGAAATGTATAAAGTTGAGGAAAAGGGTATGAGCTATCAGTTCGAGCATGCTGATTTAGACAAGTCCGAATGGTTCAGGAAGGAAGAAGCTGTGGTTCCTGAAGTACCGATATTCCAGCACTTAGATGAACCCAACACCAAACAGCTTGATAGGCAAATCATAGCGTGGAAATATAACTGTTTGGTGGATGCTTACATGATTAAACGAAGGGGTGGAGACATCACTTACATCAAGAACAGGAAGCACTTCGCCACCTTACCTCGGTGGGATTTGCGAAGATTGGCCGAACTTCCGTTATTGGGAAAGGAAGATAGTGGCAGGGCTTGTGCTTTTGAAGTGTCAATCAGGGAGGCTGCAAAGTCTAATTTTGCTGACTTTGGATATCAGAAGCCGAAGAGGATGAGGCAGAAAAAGGATAAACATTGGGTGTCGTGGAAGGGCAAGATCGTGTTGAAGATAGCTGCACCAAAGGTGATGACAAGGGTCAGGGTCCCAGACACTCAGCCGCCCAGATTGCAGGATTTCTACAAATGGTTTTATGATAACAGCACTGGGGAGGCCATCATCAGACTTCATAGGGAAGACCGTCCTGAAATACGTTTGTTTGATCCTATGGAGGTCTTCTCCTTCTGTGACGAAGATTTGAAGGTTTTGTGTGAGCACAGGATTAAGCACGGGGCTGGAGATGACACTGCTGCTGAAGCGAACCTGTTTGTAAAGGTCGCAAATAAAGCCCGGGGGATTCGTGCTGAACTTAAAGCTGTGAATGAGAGATTGAGGAGGTCGGATGATCAGCGAATGGAGATGGATGACCTGACAAGACAACTTGATCGAACTATCGAACAGAGGTTTGAGAAACCAGTGGAGGTGATTGATTTGGAGGTGATAAGCGAGGAGCCAACTGCAGAGAAACAGGCGGAGACGACAGTTCAACTTGAGCCTGATACTGAAGTCGCTGATACAGAGTTTGTGGACTCAATGCTGAATTTGAGTGAAGATGAGGCCGGATCTGAAGACATTACAAACCCGATGGCCGGAATTAAAGAAAGGGCAGGAACATTTATCGAACATCTTTGAAGCCATCAAGATGGAGCTAATCAGAAGACTTCCCCAGGTGAGGTCCAACCTAGGGGGAGTATTGATAGTCACTATGTATAGGTTGGACTCACCGGCTTGTCGGTGTTACTTTTGTTTGTAATTGTTTAACTTGTATTTGTATTAGTTCTAGCGAACCTACGGGCGAATCTATAGATTCGCCCGCAGGTCATGTAGTCTTTTGTTTTAAGGTGTCGACTGGGCGAACCTATGTGCCCAGCGAACCTGTGTTGGTTCGCTAGATAGATTCGCTAGAGCGAATCTATCAGCGAACCTAACACCACTATATATTGTAACCTTATCTTCACTTTATACAACTTTTGCACATCTTTTACTCAAGCCATTATTCACTGATTTGTGTTGTGTAATCGTTCTATTGAGGTGCTAGGAGCATATACTACTTATCATTGTAGCTTATTTACCTCGATTGTGTGTTAGATCTTGTTATTGGGTTGTTTGGTTATTATAGACTTTGTTCTTCAAGTCTTTGACATATTTGTGTTAAACAAGTCAACAAAGCACTGAAATCACGATCATTATGGACCAACAGGTTTATAACTTGATGACATCAGAGATTTAGCTTTCTCCTGTTTTGACTTTGATCGATTGATTGATTTCTTTTTGTGATTTGGAGGTTGAAGCAACATCATTCTAAGACCTTTTGCATTGTTGAATAACAACTACAGCAAGTTCCTTCTATTCCTCTTTCCATTTGAGAAATTCAGGATCTTTGAATCCTAAGAATTCACTTTCTGCATTTTCTTCCTTTGACTTTGCTGGCATTCTTTCTTCATAGTCAACAATCTGCTCAAGAATGGGTATTGACTTCTTACTGACTTGATCATCGTTTTCAGCTGACACTCATTCTTCCTTCATGATTTCAGTCACGTTCTTTCCATCATCCTTTCCTTTCGAGCTTCCAGATTCAGATTTGTTTCGTTGAAATTCTTTGAATTTTTCTTTGTTTTCAGGTGAATGATCAAGTGGATTAAAATTTTCTAGTAAAGTGTTAGTTATGGATTCTGGCGTTGGTTCATGAGTGAAACCTAAACCAGCTTTGTTATCTTTTCGTTCACTTACCAATTCTGCTAGAATAGCTTTTGAGCTTTTCATTTTTGTCAAACCGACATGTGTTGCTGCATGATCAATCTTCTCTGATTCAAGAGCTTTTGTCATTTCCTCTAATTGTTTAGTTAAAATGTCGAGTTCTTTCAGAGTTTTGTTCCATGATTTTTAAAGTGAAATTATCTTTTCATCTGAAATCTTATGATCATTTTTAAGCTTTTTAAGAAATCTTTTTGTGTTTGCTTAATTTATCACATATTTTAAATTAATGAGTTCCATAATGTTCAACTTGAGCAATGCATTCCTTGGAACATAACCTGTTTCTCATATCATTTGGAATTTCAACATAATTAGGAGGGAGTTCAGAACTAACCTTAGGCTGCTCGGATTCAGCTGATGTGATTGATTCTTCAAATGTGGCCATGTGTGCAATTTCAGCTTCTGATTCTTTAGATGGATCAGATTTAGCACTCCAATCATAGGTTTCAGTTTCAAGATTATCATCTTCAATAATTTTGATATCACCATTCTCTGAGTAGTCTTCACTTTCAAATTCAGCAACAAGAGCCAGATTAGAAGTAATATTAGCAGTGAATTGTTCCGCATAGGCACTCCAGTCATATCCATCTTTCACACTGACTACAAGTGCTTTGTTCTGATCATACTGCTATTTTCCTTCTTCTTTATGTTTTGGCATTGGAAGACTTTGGTATGGCTTTTGATAGAATTGTTGATTTCGAGGAGGATAACTCAGGGATTGTTGAGTGTTCTGACTTTGGCTCCGATTCTTGTTCTGATTGCTGGAGCTTGCTTGACCATTGTATTTTTGATTCTTTGGTGCCTTGCATTCTCTAGAGAAATGGCCATAACAATTGCAGTTAAGACATCTAGCCTTTGATTTGTCGAACCCCACGATTTTATTAGCACTTGGCTTGAAGTTACGGCTCACATATGCATGTTTCTGAGTTCGATAAGCAACCATAACCATTTTCTAGTTAAGATCCATTTCCTCAACATCATCAGGATCCATTTCATTTAAGTCTTGAAGAACAACATCTACATGAGTCAAATGATTGCCTTGGTAAGCCTAAAAACTTGCCATGAATGCAGTGAATGCATTCTTAGTTTCATTATCTTACAAAAGAATGTTCATAACATCTTTAACCTTGCATGGTATGGTAGAGTTGGAACTTTGAGGTTTACATTGTGCTTTCACTTATTGAGATTGCACTCTTGGTGGTGAATGAGGTTGTTTGTAAATTGGAGAGCTTGTATGGTAAGTAGAATCAGTATAAAGCTTGTACCAACGAACAAATCACCTTCATCTTCCTGTTTGTGGCCATCTTGAGCAAGAAAAACATTCTCAACTGTCTTTGAATGATTTACAACAAACTTGTACTGAGCATGTGATCCTGATTGATCAGTGTTTCTTGAACTTTCATCAACTTTGTAATAAGAAGATTTAAATCCATTGGAAATTTCTCTGTTTGCTTAAGCAATGTAACTGTTTGTTTCCATGAGGATGGAAGTGCACCCAATAATCTATCATTCAAATCCTGAAGCTTTGTCTTTACCCTAGCATTTGTCATCTCAGTTGTTAGATGAACAAATCTATTCATCATTTGGTGAACAGTTTCTCCTGAAACGTGCTCAAAAAGTTCCAATTGCCTTTTCAACTTTTGATTCTTCAAACTTCTGATTTGTTCTCCTCCTTCACATATAACATTTAGTGCCTTGTACAATGTATACCTAGTCTGATAATCATCCAACCTTGATAACACTTGAAGTGGTAGACTCTTACACATCAAAGAATAAGCCTTAGTGTCATTCTTAACTTTCCGTAAGTCTTCTCCTTGTAGATCATCCTCAGGATATGGTTCAGTGGAGTCTTTGGTGTAAGTACTAGCAGCATCAGGTGCAAGAACATGTATATGAAGACCCTTTTTAATAGACTTCCAAAGATCATTGTCAATAGAGCACAGGCGATGTTTCAACCTGATAGTCTAATTTTTGAAATCTACACGATTTACCAACCTTGGAACACGATTATCTGAATCTTCATTTGGTGCCATTTAAAACTAATTAAGAAATTTTTTTTGGTATTTTTGATTAATTTTGAAAGAGACAAATAATTTTGAAAATTTAAATTCTAAAATAAGTGACTAAACTTATGAAAAATAATGAATTGGATGAATTGTGAAATGACTACAAATAATGATGCTCCTATGCAGATGAAACGGCTAAACAGTAGAAACGACTGAACAATGAAACAACTGAAGCTTGAATCTTTAACACCACTGAGACTTGAATCTTTGACACGGTAGAGACATGAAACGAGTGAACAATGATGATATGTCTAAATAGTGAAACGTCTGAATGAAACTTGTGAATCTTCAAAGCAGAAATCTTGAAACGGCAGAAAAATGTTGAAATGGCTGAACAGTGATGTGGCTGAATAGTGGTGAAACGTCTCAAATGTACTTCAAATTTTTCAGTTTTTTGATCGACTTCAAACAGTGTAACACGACTCAATAGTGATGAAACGACTTAATAGTACTTGAAACGTCTAAATCTTAACAAGTCTACATGTCTTATACGTCTCAATCACTTAATCAATTTTCAGTCTCATACGGCAGATTCATATCATCATATGGGAAATTCATCATTAATTTTTCACTAATCACTAAAAACTTGTTGAAATTGTCCAGAATTTTCACAAAAGCTGTATAATCACTCGATTAACAACCCTAAATATCAATCAATCTCAAACTTCATCGTTAGATTATGATTTTTGTCAATTTTTATGCTTCGAAAACTTTGAGTTTTGATGAGTATTAATTCTCTGATTTCTTCTTTCTGAATTAATTCTACACCAAGTTGTGAATTAGAAATAATTTGTAGTGATGAATCGAAGCTAACTTCAACAACAGATCATGATAATCTCACAAGAGCAGTTTTAGAGGGTTTTTCGCTTGATGAATAGATGAAAAATCTCTAACACAGCTCTGATACCAATTGAGAGGTTCAATTTGATCGATAACTGCTATGTGACGATGAAATCAACACACGAACAAAGAGATTACTCAAAAATTCACTTGTATTGATAGCAAAGAGAGGTGGAAAATCTGCCACAATCATATAATTCCTTAACCTAGATGACCTATAACATTCTATTTATAGCCACCAATACACTTTAGGGATAATATAAAATATACCCTAAATAAACAATATTTGACAAATAAAGACTAAAGTACATTTTCTAGACGAAATACCCTAACAAACGTCAAAAACGAAGTAAAGCTAACGAGGTTAAATTAAGTAGTTAAAATAAAGATTTATTTAACTTTAGGTTAAAAGCGTAAACTTTTAAACTTATAATAGTTATTATAACAAATCAATAACAACATGAAACACCAGGGACTAGAGCTGTAAATTATCAACCCATTTTCCCCACCTTGCGCGTGACCCGCTTTTCCAACGAAGGAACTTGCCAGCACCGACCGAAAATCTGGAGAGGTCTAAAATGTCATCTCTAAACGTTTTTAATCCAATTAAAAGTTGTTAAAATTTTCGTGGTCGAGTTTCGAACCCACACCCATCTTTTAAATAGCAAATACACAACCGAATTAATGCTCTAATCTGTTTCAAAACCGTAGGTCGAACCCATTAAATCTCAATCGTCTCAAAATGCTCAAACCAACAACTTGAAGTAATCACAATGAGCTTTTCGATGATTAGAAACGGATGGTAATGTTTAATCGAGATTAAAACATCCAATTGATCACCATTTGCTTCCTCTTACTCGCAAATCAAACCCACATGTGTTCATCTCCTTTCAAGAAAAATCGATCCAATCCAAGAGACCAAAATACTCCTCTATCATCGAGTTCAGTCTCTGTTTAATCAAGTTCAAGCTATAACCGTCATAACTTAGTAAGCGATTCTCTTTTTAATCGAACATGTATCACTTCTAATCATCATTAATTCATGTTGTGTTAATCTGAAATTGATGTTGGGCTTTTATTCATTATCTCATCAGGAGCAAATCTGGAAATCCAATTGAATTTTAATAACCCCAAGCTATCTATTTGATTTGTAAGATAGTCGTATCTTGTTCTTCGTTCTGCTTTGATCAAATGCGTTCGAAATCAAGTAAGTTATTCTATATAAAATACTTGTTAGGGTACTTTGTCTAGAAGATTTACTTTAGTCTTCGAATGATAATTGTTGTTTATTTAGGGTCTATTTTGTATAGTCTCTAAAGATGTATTGTTGGCTATAAATAGAATGTTTATAGGTCATCTAGGTCAGGACGATTGAACGATCGCAGCAGCTTTGCACCTAGAATACACTGTAACCTCTATTTGCTATCAATACAAGTGAATTTTTGAGTAATCTCTGTGTTTGTTGTGTTGATTTCACTGTTACTGTGTGTTGATCATCGATATAATTCTCATATAGCAGTAGTCGATCCAATTGAACTTGTCAATTTGTATCAGAGCTGTTGATTTTGAGATTTTCTGCTGTTCATCAAATCAAAAAACCCTCAAAAACTGCTCTAGTGAGATTTTGATGATCTGTTGTTGAATTTAGCTTCGATTCATCACTACAAATTAATGCTAATTCATAACATGGTGTAAAATTCATTCAGAAAGAAGAAATCAGTGAATTAATACACATCAAATCTCAAAGTTTTCGAACCATAAAAATTGACAAAAATCACAATCTAATGATGAAGTTAGAGATTGATATTTAGGGTTGTTAATCGAGTGATTATGCAGCTTGTGTGAAAATTCTGGACGAATTTAACAAGTTTTTAGTGATTTATGAATAATTGATGATTAAGTTGTTGTATGATGATATGAATTTGTCGTATGAGACTAAAATTGATAAGTATTGAGACATATCAGAACTTGTAGTCGTTTCAAGATTCAGACGTATCAAGAACTATTTAGACATTTCATTACTGTTGGGACGTGTTACCTTGTTTGAAATCAATCAAAAATATGAAAATTGAAGTGCTGTTGAGACATATCATCACTGTTCACCCGTATCATTGTTCATACGTTTCAACATTTTCTGCCGTTTCAAGATTATTGCTTAGAAGTTTCACAATTTTCATTTGGTCGTTTCACTATTCAGCCATATCATCACTATTTAGCCGTTCCAAGTTTCAGCCTTGTCAAAGTTCAAGCTACAACCGCTTCACTGTACAGCCGTTTCATTGTTCTGTCGTGTCAACTGTTTAGCCGTTTCATTGGTTTAGACGCATCATTGATATTAGTCATTTCATTGTTAATCCGTTTCATTATTTTCACAAATTTAGTCACTTAACTTAGAATTTAAAATTTTCAACTTATTTATCTGTTTCAAAAAAATTAATCAAAAATACATAAAATATTTTCTCAATTAATTCTACATGGCTCCAAGTGAAGATTCAGATAATCGTGTTTCAAGGCTGTGGTAAACCATGCAGATTTCAAGAATTGGACTATCAGATTGAAATATCGCATGTGCTTTATTGACAATGATCTCTGGAAGTCTATTGAAAAGGGTCCTCATATACCTGTTCTTGCACCTGATGATGCTAGCAACTACACCAAAGACTCCATTGAACCCTATCCTGAGGATGATCTACAGGGAGAAGACTTACGAAAGGTTAAGAATGACAGTAAGACTTATTCTTTGATGTGTAAGGGTCTACCAAGTGTTATTAAGGTCGGATGCTTATCAGACTGGGTATACATTGTACAAGGCACTAAAGGTTATATGTGAAGGAGGAGAGCATATCGTAAGCTTGAAGAATCAAAAGTTGAAAAGGCAATTGGAACTGTTTAAGCACATTTCAGGAGAGACTGTTCACCAAATGATGAATAGATTTGTTCATCTAACTACTAAGATGACAAATACTGGTGTGAAGACAGATCTTTAGGATCTAAATGATAGACTATTGGGTGCACTTCCATCATCATGGAAACAAACAGTTACACTGCTCAAGCATACTGATAAATTTTTAATAGACTTAGATCTTCTGATTGCAAAGATAGAAGAAGTGGAAATAGATGAAAGTTCAAGGAACACTGATCGATCAGGATCATACGCTTAGTACAAGTTTGTTGTGAATCCTTCAAATACAGTTAAAAATGCTTCTCTTTTCAATATGGTCACAAACAGGAAGATGAAGGTGATATGTTTGTTGGTACAAGCTTGTATACTGATTCTACTTACCATATAGGCTCCCCAATCTAAAAACAACCTCAATCTCCACCAAAGGCTCAATGTCAACAAGTGAAAGCACAATCTAAACCTCAAAGCTCCAATTCTACAGTACCATGAAAGGTTAAAGATGTCATGAATATCCTTCTACATGATGATGAAACTAAGAATGCATTCACTACATTAATGGCAAGTTTTCAGGCTTACCAAGGTAGTCATTTGACTCAGTTAGATGTTATTCTTCAAGATTTATTTGAAATGCATCCTAATGACGTAGAGGAAATGGATCTGAATTGGAAAATGTTTATGGTTGCTTATCGAACTCAAAAACATACATATGTCAATCGCAACTTCAAGCCGAGTGCTAACAAAATAGTAGGTTTTAACAAGTAAAAGGCTAGATGTTTTAACTGCAATTGCTATGGCCATTTCTCCAGAAAATGTAAGGCACCAAAGAATCATAATTACAATGGTCAAGCTATTTCTAGCAGTCAGAATCAGAATCCAGGCCAGAATCAGAATACTCAACAACCTCAGAGGCATCAACATCGGAATCAACGATCTTATCAAAAGCCATACCAAAGTCTTCCAATTCCAGAGTTGAAAGAAGAAGGGAAACAACAGGATGATCAGAACAAATGTTAGGGCTCGTTCCTGTTAGAAGATTTACTTTGTTCTTTGTTTATACAAGTTTGTATAGTTTAGGGTTAATTTTGTATTATCCCTAAGTAGTAATGCATAAAGCATGTTGCTAGTATGTGTTAGAGAGAGAGTCTAGATCACCAATACACATTAAAGAGAGAAACTGTGTGTGTGATTGTATTCTCCTGCACTTTGTACTACAACGAATTGCTTTGATCATCAATACAAGAGAATTATTTAGTAATGGATTGTGTTGATTGATTGAATTGTTGTTTTCGTACATTGATCATTCTGATTTGTGGCAGTATCGATCCAATTGAACCTATCAATTGGTATCAGAGTTGTTGGTACTGTGTGTTCTTCGCTATTCATCAAGCAAAAACACATCAATACTGCTCAAATCATGATCTGAATGATCTGTTGTTGTTTTTAGATCTGATTCATCATCGTAATCATTTCTAATTCACAACAATTGTGCAGATTCCATCAGATTTCATCAGATCTGAGGAATTAAGAAGGAAAGTGAAGTTTACTGTTCGATCAATTTTTGCACAAAATTCATCAAAATTGATCATGTTTTGGATTGATTGATATTGAGGATTGATAATCGGTATAAATCACTGCTTGTGTGTTATTTTTGGACGAATTAGACAAGTTTTGTTAAAATTCAGAAAAATTTGTATGAAGATGTTGATGAACATGATGAACAGGATGAAGATGAACAAGACAGGTGATTATTTTTTACTTAGACAATATTTTGAACTTAGTTTTATGAACAATTAGGTCCTGTGCAGCCGTGTGAATCAATTTTGTCTTGACGGGTGAAGAATTTTCAAGGAAAAATCTGTGTACTGTTGAGCCGCGTGAAGTACTATTCAGCCGGGTTAACAACTATTCAGACATTTGAAGTGAATTTACCTTGTACTGATCAGCCGGGTCATCAAATTTTCAGTCGTGTCAAGTTGCAGACGGGTGAAAATCTGATACTGTTTAGCCAGGTGATAAAATTCCCAGCCGTGTCAAAGAATAGCTGTGTCAAGTCATTTACTATTTAGCCGTGTAAAGAACTATTCCGCCGGGTGATCCTGTTCAGCCGGGTGATCCTGTTCAACCGTGTGAAGATTTTTTTTGTTTGAAGATTTGCAACTGTTCAGCCGTGTGACTTCATACTTACACTGTTCAGCCGGGTGAAGTAGAAAAATCACTGTTCAGCCGTGTGAAGTTGTCACTGTTCAGACGCGTGACTTATTTTAAGCCGTTTCAAACTTTATTATCTTTACTTGTTACTGTTTAGTTGCATCAAATCTTATTACCTCACTTAAAATAGTCTTTACTTTTAAAATTTTAGTTGTTTCTTTTCAAAAATCAACAAAACACAAAAAAAAATTATTTTCTTCTAAATTTAAAATGGCACCTATTGATGATTCTAATAATCTGGAACCAAGGTTGGTTAATCGTGCAGATTTCAAGAACTGGACTATCAGATTGAAACACCATCTATGCTCTATTGATAATGATTTGTGGAAGTCTATTGATAAAGGTCCTCATATTCCTACTCAGATTACTCCTGACAGTGCAAGCACTTACACAAAAGATTCAACTGAACCGTATCCTGAAGATAATTTACAACGTGAAGATTTACGAAAGGTCAAGAATGACAGTAAGGCTTATTCCTTAATGTGTAAAGGGCTGCCACTTCAAATGTTGTCAAGACTGGACGCTTATCAAGCTGGCTACACATTATTCAAAGCATTGAAATCAATTTGTGAAGGAGGAGAACAGTTAAGAAGTCTCAAGAAGTAGAAACTGAAGAGACAATTAGAACTGTTTGAGCATATTGCTGGAGAATCTGTACACCAAATGATGAATAGATTTGTGCATCTAACAACTGAGATGACAAATTTTGGTGTCAAGACAGATCTTCAAGACTTGAAAGATAGATTATTGTGTGCTCTTCCATCTTCATGGAAACAAACAGTGACTTTGCTGAAGCATACAGAAAAATTTCCAATGGACTTAGATCTTCTTATAGCAAAGATTGAAGAAGTTGAAATCGATGAAAGTTCAAGAAATACTGACAGATCAAGTTCTCATGCTCAGTATAAGTTTGTGGTGAATCCTTCAAATACAGTTGAGAATGCTTTTCTTGCTCAAGATGCAGTTAAATCTGATGATGAGGGTGATTTGTTTGTTGGTGCTAGCTTTTACACTGATTCGTCATATCAATCAAGTTCACCAATTTACTCTCAACCTCAATCTCCACCAAGAGTTCAAGTTCAACCAATGAAATCTCAAGCAGAAAATCAAAGTTCAAGTTCAACAGTTCAAGCAAAAGTAAAAGATGTCATGAATATCTTGTTACAAGATGATGAGACTAAGAATGCTTTCACTGCGTTCATGGCAAGCTTTCAGGCGTATCAGGGAAGTCATTTGACTCAATTAGATGTTGTTCTTCAAGACCTGCTTGAAATGGATCCTGATGACGTTGAAGAGATGGACTTAAATTGGCAAATGGTTATGGTTGCATATCGAACTCAGAAGCATGCATATGTTAACCGTAGTTACAAGCCAAATGCAAACAAGACAGTTGGTTTTGACAAGTCAAAGGCTAGATGTTTCAATTGTAACTGCTATGGTCATTTTTAGAGGGAATGTAAAGCTCCTAAGAATCAGAATTATAATGGTCAAGCGAGCTCAAGTGGACAAAATCAGCATTAAGGTCAAAGTCAGAACTCGCAGCAGTCTTCAAGCTATCAGAACAAAAATCAACGTTTCATCCAAAAGACATATCAAAGTCTTCCAATGCCAGAACTGAAAGATGAAGGTAAAAAACGTGAAGATCAGAACAAAGCGCTAGTGGTTAGTGTCAAAGATGGCTATGACTGGAGTGCTTATGCGGAACAGTTTATAGCTGATCTTACTTCAAGTTTGGCACTTGTTTGTGAAATTGAGGAAGAAGACTGGTCTGAAGAAGGGGACTGTCAAGTGGTTAATGATGTTAGTGAAGATTCAGAAGAGTATGATTGGAGTGCAAAGTCAGATGCAACTGAAGAATCTGAATCAGAGATTGCTCTTATGGCTACATCTGAAGAGTCTTTCTCATCTGCTGAATCAAATCAACCAAAGGTTAGTATCGAATTACCCCCTAACTATGTTCCTTTACCTGATGATGTGAAAGATAGGTTATGTTCTAAACAATGCATTAAACAAGTAGAAAATTATCGAACTCATTCATTTAAAATTGGTGACAAATTAAGTAAACATGTAAATGTTCATGAACAACTTAAAAATGATCACAAAATTGCTAATGAGAAGATATTGTCACTTAAAGAATCATGGAACAAAACCTTGAAGGAACTGGAACTTTCAAATAAACACTTGGAAGAGATGACTAAGAATTTTGAACTAGAAAAGATTGCTCATGTAGCAATTCAAGTTGAATTGACAAAAATGAAAAGTTCAAAAGCTATTTTGGCAAAGTTGATAAGTAATCGAAAAGAAAACAGAACAGGATTAGGTTTCACACATGAACCAATGCCTAAATCAATCACTAATACTTTACCAGAAAACTTTAGTGAATTTGATCATTCACCTGAAAATGAACAAAGATTCAAAGAAATTCAAAGAAGCAAATCTGAATCCGAAGGATCTGAAGTGTTAATCGAAAGTTTGAAAGAAGATGAAAGTGTAACTGTTGAAGCTGATGACGAGGCCAGTGACAAATCAGATCCTATTCTGGTCCAAGTGATTGAATATCCGGAACTGATACCAAAACCAGCAGAAACGGTGAAGGATGAAGCAAAATTCTCGGGTTACAATGATCCAGAATACATCAAGTGGAAAAAGGAGCAGAAAATTCGTGTGGCTGATCAGCTGGTCAAAAAGGAAATAGTGAAGAAGAATGATGTTTTGAAAGCAAAGGTGCAAAAACCGAAACAGTTAAACAATCAATCTGAAACAAAACAGTCAAAAGGTAAAAATTTCATACCATCAAATGACAATACCAAAGCTCAAATTGTGAAAGTTGAAACTATAAAAGCTGTGACAAAGAAAGTGTCTAAAATCAAACCAATCAAGTTTGTGTCAGCAGGAACGTTTGATATGAATTCATCTCATGGTAACCAAATAAATTCTAAGATCAAATCTAACTCTGGTCTGAAATCAGGTTCAGGTCCTAAGACTTCCGTTGTCAATGATAAAAGATTTGAATCAAAGAAGGTAACTAAGCAAGATGTTTCAAAATCAAATCAAGTTCCCAAACAACCACAATCTGATAACAAGAAATCAAAGTCACAACCACAATCTCCACAAAAGAACCAAGTTAACTTTAAAACAAACAAGTTTGTTAATGAATCACATGTCGGTTCAACATCAAAAGTTAACAGTCGGCTCTTTAAGATCAGTAAGAAACACTGTGAGATTTGTGATCGTTATAACCATGCTACTGCTGAGTGTTTCTTTAACAGGTACTGCAATTACTGTGATAAAAGAAATCACTCTTCAGAAGAATGTTTTTATAACAAGTTTTGTGAGATTTGTGAAAGGAGAAATCATGACACTGCAAATTGTCTCTTTCGGAAAAACTCATCAAGAGAAATGACTCGTTTTCCAAATTTTTTAAGAAATCAATCTGTTGGTTTTTCAAAATCAAACCAAAGTCATTCTCCTGATTCGAGACCTTTCAAAAGAATCAATTCTGGATTTGAGGAAATGTCATCAAGAAAATAGCAGGTTAACAGATTCACGCCAAGAGCTTTGATGGTTCGAAATCAATGATATGAAAACAACCTTGATCCTAAGTTAGAGGAAATGTTTTCAGCTTTAAGAAGAAAGCAAATAAACCAAGCCAGTGGCAGAAACATTTTTCAACCAAATCTCTCAAATGAATCAAATTTTAATAACTTACATTATCAGCAAGTTACTGTTACAGATAGATTCGGAAAATCCAAGACCATGTGGGCCTGGGTTGACCAAACTAACTAAGTAATTGTTGAAATGCAAGTGCCCTCGAAGACCTGTCAACTCGTGGTTTGTTGATAGTGGGTGCAGCCGGCATATGACAGGTAATCATGCCTTGCTTCAAGATTTTAAGCAAAAGAATGGTACACATGTTGCTTTTGGGGAGATGCTGGTGGAAAAATCACTGGTGAAGGAACTGTGTCAAATGGGATTATTAGCTTTGAAAAAGTCAACTACTGTGCCCAGTTGAACTTTAATTTGCTAAGTGTATCTCAAATTTGTGACAAATCGTATTCAACATTATTTGATGATTCTTTTTGTTACATACCTCAAAACCAGGTTTTAAGATTGACAATGAGTGGGTGGTAGTTAAAGCTCCAAGAGATCGAGACGTGTACAAGCTTGATATGTCTCAGATTGATGCTGAAACCGAAACCACATGTCTCATTGCTTATGCATCAAATGATGAGAGTCAGCGTTGGCATAGACGGCTGGGCCATTCAAACTTCAAAAAACATGAACAAACTGGTGACTGGAAATCATGTTGTGGGAATACCTTCAAAGAAATTCTCTACAACTGATCTTTGTCTAGCATGTTTGAAAGGAAAACAGCACCGAATGTCTTTTAAGTCCAAGCTAGAAAACTCCATTTCAAAGCCCTTACAGATGCTACATATGGATCTTTTCGGACCAACAAATGTTCAAAGCATCGGAAAGAAATCTTATTTTTTAGTCATCATCGATGATTTTACTAGATTTTCTTGGGTTTATTTTTTGCATGTTAAATCTGAAACTGCTGAGTTGTTAAAAGAATTCATAATCAAAGTTGAAAATCAGTTAGAATGTAAAGTAAAAATCTTGAGAAGTGATAATGGAACCGAGTTTAAAAATTCTAATGTGGGCTCGTTTTGTGCAGAAAAAGGTATTGCGCGTCAATTTAGTGCTCCAAGAACTCCTCAACAGAATGGAGTTGCCGAACGGAAAAATCGGACACTAATCGAAGCAGCAAGATCCATGCTCGCAGATGCCAAAATCCCTATCACATTCTGGGACGAAGCTATCGCTACTGCCTGCTTAGTACAAAACAGGACATTATTGGTTCAGGATAAACATAAAACGTCTTACGAGTTATTGTTTGGAAGGAAACGAATATTTCATATCTGAAAGCGTTTGGTTGTCCTGTGTCGATTCTAAATTTAAGCGATCATCTCGGTAAATATGAGTCAAAATCTGACGATGACTTATCGGGTTTTTAACAGCAAAACAAATGTTGTTATTGAAACTATCAACGTTAAGTTTTTAGAAAATTCTTTTCCGTCAGTGGCTCATGGTCCCGAATGGTTATTTGATTTAGACTCGTTATCCAAATCTTTCAACTCTAACTTATTTGATTTTTCAGGAAAATCGAAGAAGGAATCAGGAGACTTAGGATGTTTCAGTGATGATTCAGATAATGACGATGATAATGATCTCAATTCTGAGTATCCTTTCATGTCATTTCACAATCCTAATAACGTATCTCCAAATCAAGATCCGGGTCCATCAGGTTCTCAAGAAGATCATGAATCAAACAATCTTGCAGATGATGTGAATCAGCAAAATTCTCCTAATGATGGTGGATCTGTTCAGACTCAACCATCATCAGATCCGAATGTTGAAGTCGTTTCAGAAACATTTGATTACTTCATCAATTCACCAGAACAAGTTCCTAATTTCACTCCGCATACTTCTACAATTTTACAAGATCTACCGAATCTGTATCAGTCTAATCTGGAGACTCAAGTACAAGGTGACGAAATTCCAACTCACCGAGTTCATAGGAATCATCCTATCTATCAGATTATAGGTCCTTTGAATCAAAGAATCATGAGAAGTCAGACTGAACATGCAAACGTTTGTCTTTATTCATGTTTTCTTTCTCAAGTGGTACCAAAGAACATTTCAGAAGCATTGTAAGATAATAGTTGGATTGAAGCCATGCAAGAGGAGTTACTTCAGTTTAGAAAACAAGAAGTTTGGAAATTAGTGGGCTTACCTGAAGGAGAAAATGCTAGTGGTACAAGATGGTTGTACAAGAACAAGCCAGCTGAATGTGGCATTGTGGTCAGAAATAAAGCCAGACTAATTGCACAAGGTTACACTCAAGAAGAAGGTATTGACTACGAAGAAGTGTTTGCTCCGGTCGCTCGACTTGAAGCTATTCGTGTCTTTCTAGCCTATGCCTCATTCATGAACTTCAAAGTGTTTCAAATGGATTTTAAAGGCGCATTTTTGTATGGACCAATTACCGATGATGTGTACGTCAGACAACCTCCAAGTTTCGAAGATCCTGAGTATCCACATCGTGTATACAAATTGAGCAAAGCTTTATATGGTCTACATCAAGCCCTAAGGATTTGGTATGAGACGTTATCTAAACATTTGCTGGAACATGGTTTTTCAAGAGGTCAGATTGATCCTACTTTATTCATGAAGCGGGATAATGAAGATCTTTTATGTGTTCAAGTATATGTTGATGATATAATCTTTGGATCAACAAGTCCATCCATGTGCAAAGAGTTTGAAGAGATTATGAAATCCAGATTTCAGATGAGTTCTATGGGGGAGATTAATTTCTTTCTCGGATTGCAAGTAAAAAAGTCAGCAGACAGAATTTTTATCAACCAATCAAAGTTTTTTGAAAAGTTGCTGAAGAAGTTCAAGATGCAAGATTGTCAGACTATTAGAACTCCATCTGATGTTAACTGCAAAATCCAACCTGATCCAAAAGGAAAATCTGTTGATCAAACACTTTACAGATCAATGATCGGTTCACTGATGTATCTTACTGCATCAAGACCAGACATCATGTATGTTGTATGTGTGTGTGCCAGATATCAGTCCGATCCTAAAGAGTCGCACCTAATTACTGTCAAACGTGTATTCATATATCTTAAAGGGAAACCTAATCTCGGGATATGATATCCTTATGAAGGAAATTTTAATTATATAGTTATTCTGGTAGTGACTTTGGTGGGTGTGCTCTTGACAGGAAATCGACCACAGGTGGATGTCAGTTTCTGGGTCCTCACCTAGTCTCATGGCAATGCAAAAAGCAGACCAATGTTCCCATATCCACTGCTGAGGCAGAGTACACCGTTGCATCTGCGGGATGTTCTCAAGTGTTGTAGTTACAAAATCAATTGCTTGACTACGGGTTTAACTTTCTCAAAACTCCTATCTACATAGACAATATTGCTGCTATGTTCATTACTGCTAATCCTGTTCAACACTCAAAAACAAAACATATCGAAATTCAATATCACTTTCTCAGATATAATTCTGAAAAAGGTTTAATAATTTTGATTAAAGTTCATACCGACAAACAACTGGCAGATCTTTTCACAAAACCATTTTTGTCAGGATGGTTTGAATTCTTAATTCAATCCATAGGGTTAATCAATCATGATTAATTCTATTTTATGGAAATCAAAAAACAAAATCAGAAAATATAAAATCCAAAAATATAATAAGTCGATGTCGATTATTGATTCCTATGTCTTTTTATTCTTGCATTGTGAGTGTGCATGAAAAGATAAAGAAAACAAAATGAAAGAAAATCATGTCATAAGAATCTAAATTGCAACACGTGAGAAATGATAGATACACTAGACACTATCTGTTACATCATTTTTCATAATAAAGACTGATAAGTATTAATTGATGTGCGAGACAGCTCAGACAATTAGACTGAAAAAGTAAGTTCATTGTCGACAAATCTAACTTTAATGATCTTTGTGTTAAGTTCCATTGTTATACATGTCTAAATATATATCTTTTAAGGAGCTTCTTGTGATGTTATTTGAACATAATCGGGTAACGGTGCAATCTATTCAGTGTGATGAACCGCATCGTGAGCTTCTTTGTTGTGGTATCCACAGACCTGAAGTCTCACACAAAGTCTCTTTTGAGCTTCAAGGTGCAGCAAAAGATTCCCAAAGTTGGAACAAAAATAGTCCCAAATGTGGACCGTCACCAAACAAATTCCAAAGAGGAATTCAAGAGATTCCCAAGGGGACAATAGGAAATGAAAAATTCCATAATGGAATTCAAAAGAAGTCCCAAAGTGGACCAAATTCAATTAGAACCCAATCTCATCATGATGAGGAAATATGTTGACATATGTATGCATGTGGGTCACATAAGTCATTTTAATCAAACCTTAATCTCATCATGATACTGAAAAAGTAAGTGTGTCAATTCGAGCTGATTGGTATGTTTTCATATCATCACTCAATCAAACATAAGTCAAATGTCTATTCAAAACTTGCAAAACATGTTCAGTTGATGTATGGTATGATCTCACTGCGATATAATGATTCATTGCATTGCATATGTATTTATTTTAATGTGCGTGCTTTGTGTGTGCAGGCATATGGATTCTTTATTGACACATCGACATCCTTTTTTAAACTTAACAATTTCAAGAAATTTCAAGTATAGGGGGAGAAATAAGTGAAGAACAAGTGCAAAAATATATCAAAAATACCAAAAATAGCATGAAATAGCATTTTTTTAAAAAAAAGAAAAATCATGTGTTGAATGTAAGGATCTAGTGCCTAATGAAAGTAAATGTGGTGTTTATGTTAAAAATGAACATGAAGTCTTGTGATTATTTTTGTTTGAAAAATGCTTAGGGATATAGAAATATTGGTGGTGCAAAAATGTTTGCAAATTGCCATTTTAAGGAAATTAAAAGAAAAATGAAAAAGGAATGATTGCAGGTGCAATAAATGTAGTTGAAAAAGTCAACAGTCGAAGAAGTAATTAAAATTGTTAAGTGTTGAAGAGAATCTGTTACTGAGTAGCTGGGTGATCAAGTTTTAAATACCGGGTGATGATATGTTTATCTAGCCGGGTGATGATCTGTTTATTTAGCCGGGTGATGATCTGTTTATTTAGCTGGGTGATGATTTGTTTATCTTGCCGGGTGTAGTTATTATTTATCTTGCCGGGTGACAAGATTTCAATGTTACTATGCAGCCGGGTGACCAGATTCTTAAGTCACTATGCAGCCGGGTGATGAAATCACATGTCACTGTGAAGCCGGGTAAAGAAGACAATGTTACTATACAGCCGGGTGATGGGTAAAACAAGCAAGGTGTAGTCGTTCCAAAGTTTTATGTATCAAAACATGACACGACTCATATCTACATGATGAACCTATGTTAAACAAGTGTCGACCCGTCTCAAGTGATGTTGACACGTCCCAACAGTTGTCTGACCCGACCAAGCCTTTACACGAGGAAATTTAATGTGTATGGACACTCTGACCCGTCCCAACAATGTTGACACGACTCAACAGTCCTTGACCCGTCTCAACAGTGTGTGACCCGACTAAGTGTTTACACGTTAAAATTGTATGTTCATATGTTGACCCGTCCCAAAGGTTCGACCCTTCCTAACAGTAACATAACCCGTCTAAGGTTATTGGGCCTAAATTTTTGACCCGTCTGAAATGTTGACCTGTCCCAAATTTTTGACCAAATCGTTGAGCCGACTCATCTACATATAAATACCCTTCTTCTTCACAACACTTATCATTTCACACAATCATTTTCAAGCAAATACTCTGTGTCTCAAATCTTTTATATCATATTCAATCAACGATTCTGTAACAAGTATTAGAGATTGAATAAGGTATAATCATCATGATCAAACATCGTCGACACCATTGTTTTAATTGATCAATTGATACCGAAAATGATCTGAATCATTAGATACAACTTCATTGAACAAATGACAAATTTGTGATTAACTGACTAAGTATTGAGACTGTTAACAAATTGATAATGAATATTGTTTCACAAAGTTTTTGAACAAATGATACTCTCAAACTGTTGATCAACTTATGTGATTAATGAAATGTTAAACTGTTACAATGTGTCTTTATGATTGTCTCTTGCACAAATGTTGCTTGTTTATCAATTTTTGATAACTGACACATATGTCTTTGATTGCTATCAGATGAATATACTCAAGTATGAACCACAACACAATCTTGTGGCTTTGTTGGATGAATCTATACCAGAAACAGATGGATATAGAGATATGATTCGTTTTCTGAGAAGAACAAAGTATGTATATGCAATGTGTGTCAAACCCATTGTATATGCAAGATTGATCAAGGCATTCTGGAAATCTGCTGAAGTAATTACTGATGAAGCTGGTAGATCAGTAATTCATGGGAATATTACCAGACAGTTACAGCTAACTGTGTTTGAAGAGTCAATCAGGACTGCTTTAAGATTAGATGAAGATGAAGCAGGTGCTGTTGATGAGTATACGACTGCTGAATTCCAAGAGTGTTTTATTAATATAGGACATCCTCCTGTATTTCCTAAGCAGCAGTTCGTAAGAGCTAGACTGAGTAAGCAATGGAAGCTGTTATGCTATGTTATTCAACAATGCTTATCCAGAAGAAGTGTCGGGTTTGATAACTTTCCATCAGATATTGCATCCCCGATTGTTGCAATAGCTACAAATAGACCTTTCAATATGTCAAGATGGATCATGAAGGGGTTTATTTTCAATCTGGTGAAAGGGAAGAGATTTAAGTTTTTGATGTATCCCAGATTTTTACAGTTGCTAATCAATATTGCACATCCTGTGATTCATGAAGAAGGTGTAAATGGTGATCTTCTTATGACTGAAGATATGAATGCTTTATCTTATCGAAAGATGAACATTGGAAATGTTGTTGAATGCAAATGTTTGACTATATGCGAGATATAGCAAACAATGTAGAAGTTATTGGTGGGGTATATCATCATATTTCTCAAGGTGAAGTGATTGATCCTTTAGATCTTGTGGATGATCTCCCTGATGCACTTAAGTCAGATGATAGTGATGCTGATGTGAATGGTTCTGAGAATGAATAATCAAGCAGCAATAAATCAGAGAGTAATCATGATGATGATGTTATTGAAGCTGAATCAGATTCTGATCAATCAGAAGAAGAAGAGATAGAAATGGATGTTCCTAAAGTAGAACCAATTATAGTAGAGGATGATACTATGGTAAATCCGAGTGAAGAATTGATTGTGCATGAACATATTGATGTGGTTCAGATTGCACAAGATGTTGATGCTGAAGTAGAGGCTGTGGCATAGAAAGTCGATGAAACTGAAGTTGTTTTTGATGTTCCTGATCCGGTTGATATAGCCACATCATCTACTCCTGCAACTGAACATGCTGAACAACCCATGGGGTCTTCACCTAAGGTTGGTTCAGATGTTGATATGAACGAAGAAGAAGATGAAGTTTTTCATTTAAAGAGGATGGTAGCCAAGTTACTTGATGAAAATGCTCAGTTAAAGGCTTCAAATGAAAGAAAGAAGAAGAGACTTGCTGAGTTTTGGGTTACTTATCAGAAAAACACCCAAGTGTTTAAAGAATTGGATGAAGAGTATGAAAAGCTCAAGGTAGATTATGAAGAGTTACAAGCTGAATGTAACACTTTACGAGCAGAAAAAGAAGTTCTGGAAAATTGGCTGAAAGAAGAAGAATCTGAAAGTACTGAATCTGACAAAGAGTTTGTTGCGGATAAAGACGTTGGAGTGTCTGAGACTCCTAGGGACGTCACAGTCTATTACACCAGATACGACGATCTAAGACTGTGACTGAACCAACAATTGCTGAAATTATCCCTATTCCCGATGATGTTGCTGCTAGTGTTTCATATGACAAAGCGGAGGGAAAACATAAGTTGGATGAAGTTCCTGAGATGCTTGAAGAAGATGTGTTTGTCAAGAAAGCTAGAACCGAGGAAGCAGTTCAGGTTGAGCCGGTTCAAGCTGAAACTGTTAAAGAATTTGAAGGTGTTTGATGGAACACAACAAACAAAGCCAATTGTCAAAGTACTTTATCATGAAGAACATAAGGAGTTGAAATTGGTAAGAAACATAGAACATATGTCCGATGATTGCATTGAGATATTCGAGGCTTTTGAGTTAAAACTTCTTCATCCAAGTTACATATATTTTCTGAGAAGTTACAAGATGGAGAAAGTCAATGATGATGTTGCAGAAAATGACAAAAAGTATTTTGTTGGGATCATTAATGCTCTGGCAGCAGCAATGGAAAGGATTGCTTTTCGCAAAGCAATTGCTTTTTCAAATCTGGAACGTCGAGATATCCAAAACATTGCTTACATGAGAATTACCACAATAGGAGCATTAGAAGTTGTACCCTCTGATCATAAGGAACCATATGTTATATATGCTAACATTGATTTTGCAGGATTAACTTTTGATACACTAATTCGAATGTCCAAGCAAAAGATAATGATCAATGAAAACAAGCAAGCACATCATGAGTTAAAGACCAAGTTTTCAAAGGCTCTTTTGGATGCAATTACTGAACAAAGACAAATGAAAGAAAAACCAGTGTTTGTTGCTGAAGTCAAAGATGAAGAATTTTGATTCAAGAGAGATTAAAGAGAAGAAAAGATTAAAGCTGAAGATTTTGATTTGAAGACCAAAGATAAATCTTAGGGGGAGTACTGTTAGGGCTCGTTCTTGTTAGAAGATTTACTTTGTTCTTTGTTTATTTATACAAGTTTGTATAGTTTAGGGTTAATTTTGTATTATCCCTAAGTAGTGATGCATAAAGCATGTTGCTAGTATGTCTTAGAGAGAGAGTCTAGATCACCAATACACGTTAGAGAGAGAAACTGTGTGTGTGATTGTATTCTCCTGCACTTTGTACTACAACGAATTGCTTTGATCATCAATACAAGAGAATTATTTAGTAATGGATTGTGTTGATTGATTGAATTGTTGTTTTCGTACGTTGATCGTTCTGATTTGTGGCAGTATCGATCCAATTGAACCTATCAACAAAGCACTTGTAGTCAGTGTGAAAGATGGTTATGACTGGAGTGCGGATGCAGAAGAATTCACTACTGGTCTTACTTCTAATCTGGCTCTTGCTGAAGTTGAAAGTGAGGACTGGTCAGAAAATGATGATGCGAGAATTGTTGAAACTGAATATCATGAAGATGAGGCCTATGACTTGAGTGCCAATTTGATCCATCTGAAGAGTCAGAAGCTGAAATTGCACTCATGGCCACATCTGAGGAATCAATCACTTCAGCTGAATCTGAGCAGCCTTAGGTTAGTTCTGAACTCCTTTCTAGTTATGTTGAAATTCCAAATCATGTGAAAAACAGGTTATGTTCCAAGGAATGTATTGCTCAAGTTGAACATTATCGAACTCATTCATTTAAAATCTGTGATAAATTAAGCAAACATGAAAAGATTCATGAAAAGCATAAAAATGATCATAAGATTTCAGATGAATAGATAATTTCATTTCAAAAATCATGGAGCAAAACATTAAGAGAACTCGAAATTGTAACCAAACAATTGGAGGAAGTAACAAAAGCTCTTGAATCAGAAAAGATTGCTCATGCAGCAACTCAGGTTGACTTAACAAAGGTGAAAATTTCAAAAGCTATTCTAGCAAAGTTGGTAAGAGAACATAAAGAGAACAAAGCTGGATTAGGCTTCACATGTGACACCCGACAAAATCAGGTTAACTTCGTTAGTTAAACTCTGTTAGTCACGTTAACGCAATTATACTTTTCATTTAATTTGACGAATTAAATGTGCAAACTGTTACGCAAATATACACACGAAACGACCACACGAGTTAATACCCGGGCGTTGGTGATCTTAAATGAATACAAATACAATAATAATATATCTTAATTGATATGTGTGCTTAATTGTTGAATTTTCGTGTAACCGCACATTTTACCGGTTTTAACCGATTACGAGTTTCAGTAAAGTTTTACGAAACAAAAATTTAAGTTTGGTAAAGTTGTCACTGTGATTACAAACCGAAGCAAAAACGAAGCCCGTGGATCATCCATGAGACCCATGAATGGCCCAAGGCCCAACCCAACTTAACATTTATCAACAATTAACAAAATGTGACAAAACCCTAAACCTAATTAACAAAAAAAAAACGTTTTTGGGGCTGCTCTTCCCACTTTGCTGCTGCCGCAACTTCTACCCACACACACACATTGATTTTCTTGCTTGTTGATTCGATTCTTGGTGTTTTCGGTTGTTGATTGAAGTGGTGAACGCTATACTAGTAAGTTTTTGTGTTAATTGTTACTATCTATTACGAAAATTTGATGATGTAGAAACCCTAATTCATCCAAATGGACCAAATTGATGTTGTGTTGTGAAAATGGGTTAATGATTATGTGCTAATGGTCATTTTGATGATTAGATGTTGAAATTGGTACAAAAAGTATGATCATGAAACTAGGGTTTAGTATGGTGTCATTGAAACTTGATGTGGCATGATGAATAATGATGAAATAGGATTGATTAAGTGATTAGATGATAAATGGCATGAAGATTTGTTACTTGGTTTTGCAATTTCGTGAACGTTTCGTTAGATTACTAAAAATAGTAACTTTTATATTCGTGATCGTGTGAGGTTGCATGTTAGAGACATCTAATGATTGTTATGGAATTACTAACATGTTTGTAAGATGTGTTAGATGAACTTTGGTTGCTTGAACGCATAAATTCGATGTTGTTTGGAACACTTGCTAAATGTGGAAACTTTTTGACATGAAAATTGACTAGGAAGCATGTTTAGTAATTTTGAATATATAAACGTGATTTGGACTTGCATATGAATGTTTGTAGTTATGTGGTGCTTAGTAAATGTGCCTTGGTCATGAAATGACATTGATAGGTGCTAGTTGGTTAGTAGAACGGTTTCTTGAAATTGCTTTTGTGACGTCTAAATGGTGTATGCTACTAACTAGGTTGCCATGATGAAAGTGACTATATTGCTAATTGCACAAAGCATGTAAATACTATATGATGTCTAGAAATGATCATGCTTGCAAATGTGTTGTATATTAAGAACTACAAAGTAATAGTAAGTGTTAGTGACTTGTATAACGTGCTATGGTATTTGTATAATAGTTGACATGCTTAGGATGTTGAATTATGCACGCATGCTTTAAAGGTTCGACTTGCCTATAACGGAAACTTTTGTGAAATTGAAACTTCTATTTGTTGAATACGTGAAGTGTGATGTGGTATGCTTATGGGGTTTAGTCAAATACACCAAATGTAACGTGTTTACACTTAGCAAATCACCAACGGGTCGTGGGTCAACTCGAGTCAACTGAAAGTCAAACTTGGACCAAAAGTCAACTGAAAGTCAAACTTGGACAAAAAGTCAAACATGGTCAAAAGTGAAACTAAACCACACTCACATAACTATTGACCATTTGGATGCATAGGGTACTATGACCCTACATGAACGCACATTAATCGATCTATTGTTATTTTGGTTGCCGTATCATATACTATGTGCTGTAACTATTTTTGCTGTGCAACTTAAGGTGAGTTCACTAAACCGCACTTTTACTATGATACCCGTTTATGGGTTGAACTCGGACTTTTACTATGATACCCTTTTATGGGTTGAACTCGGACAAATACTTTTACGGATTTATGAATTCTGTATGTCGCATGTCTGGATTAGAGCAACTTTTATTTTGTTCATGAAAGACCTCATGGATACCTAGTTGACCGTTAGTATTTGTGAAATAGCGGGGGAATTTTGAGTAGTACTACTGGGTTTGACAAACCCCACCCGGGCTAGTCGCGCTAGCACGACAGAAGGACCTGTCGAACGGGTGTTGAATGACCTAACATACTTACAGTGCATCCTGCTGGGATGTACGAACGGGCAAACTGCACTTAATGTGTACATATGTCAGCTTCGGTCAGATACATTACGCCTCTAAGGACATATGCTGTAGATTAGCTACCTACAATGACATACTTAATTTATATTTCTGCTTGCAACTGAACTTACTTGATTTTATACTTACTATGTGAACTCACCAACCGTCGTGTTGACACTTGTTAGACTTTCACTTTTACAGGTCACTGAGGTACCACGCACTTAGGACATGGCATGGAATCACGGCTTTTCATTTAAACATTTTCATGCATTACAAACCATGTTTTCAGTTTAATGTCTATTTAAACTTTGTATCTTGTATTGGACGCGTGTACTGCGCATTTACTTTCCATTTAATATTTTGGCATTACATTTTGTTTACGCTTCCGCAAACTTTTAAATGTTAACTCTATAATAAATTTTCTCATTTAATGAGACACGTATGTTTTAAATTCATATAGTGTCGTTTGGTGTAACTAATGACTGAGATCCTGGTTTGTCACACATTTAACGGTAAAACTCCGTTAGTGGATTTTGGGGGTGTGACAGATTGGTATCAGAGAAATTGGTTATAGCGAACTAGGTTTGCATTGCATTGCATTCTAGACTATAACTGTACACTACATTAGTTGCACCGAGTGAATTATTTATGAACTTATTATGGGTTAGGGACTTGTACACACTTGATTTCAGAAATGACATTAGTTGGACTTGTGAAAATTTATTTATGACCCACATACATGTGATATACACATACACACGCCTACACTAGCATTACATGAAGTGATTAGCTTGTATTATGTGATACTTTAGGGCAAATTTTTTTTCTAGTGACATGCTATGCTAGTGAAGCTTAAACTAGGTATGTATCTGCTAGTTTTGAATTGTTCACTGAAGTCTGCATGAGAAATATCTGACAATGACCTTGTTCAAAAGTATCCCGCTTTTTCGGGCAAAATGTTTTTTTTAGGGGGCCTTAGTTGAGAAACGATTACATTTCATTTTAACTTGAAACTTACATGACTATGACAACAAACTGGTTTCGTATGAAGCCTAGACAATTCAGTCTTGAATTACCTACCTCATGATGGCAACCAACCGGCAGAGATCGATGCCTAAGGTATAGAGGTACATGAACAACAGTAATGGATTTTTGTCCAGAAACTCATTCCTAGTGAGGTCATGACTTATTACTTATGTGACCTCCTACGTGCTATTACCCATTACTTATTATACGACACGTTCGTGTGCTACAACATGTTACTTAATATGAGACATTATTAGTTGTAACATGTCGCTTACTGTGTGATCCACTACATGTTATTCACTTGATTTGATATTACTACTGCTTATACACATCGTACACCCAGATTGTGCCTAGACTAGTAGTCTTACACTTAGTATGAACTTACACCATACCTGATACATGCGACCCATTGATACAGCACACTGATAGTCTGTTGGTGTCCTATACATCTAGTGTAGTTGTCTCATACTTATAAGATTATCATACACTTATACACATTCAATACTTGACATGGGATAGCATTATCATACGGATAAATGTAAATCCAAGAACATAACTAAACGTAAGATTAATGTACCCGGTGGGAGACGAACTTGGGTGATTGTGTAAGGTAAATTGACGATTACGGGTGCGCAACGTATTGGTGAATTTACAGGTACACGATGATCCTGGCAAAATCTGCCATGCCGGGGATACCCAAAAAGACACACAAAGGTGATGAACCAATCAGTACAAATTCATCTGAAACAAACATCCATCTCTAAATAACGCACTGATACCAAGTTTATGCTTGACTAAACCCATGAAACCCACTTATGGATGGTAGACAATTACAATACAACCTGTGATGGCATATCACTAGTTTATCTTAAAACTACCTACACATTACGATTATGCCACTAAATCACAGATAATTAAATTCTTGCCTTGATAACACACAAATAAGAATAAAGAGCTATACTGATAAACCTCATAATGTTTAATTACTACTATATTTGACCCCTAATGATGATGACTCCTCCTTCATACAAACAATCTGAATCCTCCAGTTAAAACATTTGTCTTACTTAATTCCCAAAATTTCAGATTCCAGTCTACGGACTATAACCTTTTAGCACACCAGTAATATCTTAACAACATGGTATCTGCAAGTGATTGCTAAACAAACTCTATAATTGTTAGGACTCCATGGAGGAGCCTTATAAAGCCAACAACTTATTTAAAAATAACCTCCTGTTGGTATGGCGAACCAACTGCGTAATATTCTCATTCAAAATCACTTCTTGTGAAGTAAATCTGTATCACATAAACTTTCATGTGAGAACCTCGGAACATACCAGGCTCGCTCTAGAAGTATCTCGCCTAATCGTACCCTATTCTCAATTCTACAAGTTAAACAGAAGTTAAAGTTATTCCTGATAATAAGTTACCCAGAAATAATTCCGGCTCATGATGTTCCAATTGTTAACGATGCACTGGCAAACCACACAGGTGGTATGTATATGGTTCAATCTAGTTGGATGACCTGTCACGATTCAGGACTCTTGTAAACGTTAACTAATACACCAAATCCACATCTCTATTATTGTAAAACACGTACTGGATTTAATTTATTTTGTTATTATTATTATTATTATTATTATTATTATTATTATTATTATTTTCTTCTTTAAAGAACCTATATTTAATTCAAAACATTATCTACATTCTGTACATCGTAATATATATTCAAACCTCTTTACCTGCTTGGTAAAGCAGAATTCAAGTTAAGCTGTCTTAAAAATCGCAAGTTTGTGATTATTCACATTTGAACCACATAAAATTCTAATACATAACTGAAATTTCCATATATATTATAACGTTTCCAGTTCACTTAAAGTATATTCCCTTCTTCCCGACCCCTATGAATGACTTAGTAAAGTAGGCAAGAATGTTATTAGGTGACAGGTACACCTTCAAGGTGCTGGTGGTGTGGTGGGTTAGCTGCGGTACACCCTATATATAAACACTAACGGTACGTTGGATGTGGACCTGAAACCAAGCCGATAATTAACCTGAGAAACTCTAATATATAACCACGAAATTCCTTATAAAGATGTTTGATCTATCACTTATAGGGTAACCTACTATGTACTCAGATAAATTATAACTTTCATATATCCTTTATTTACAATAACAATAAAAACCAAACATTTCATAACTGACACACGCATATAAATTCTGATTTGGAATACATTTCACGACCCTAAGAATTCTGGTGATGATTACCACCATCAGCAATAAACCAACACTACCAGTTGATGTTCTGAGGGAGATTCACTCATTACGGTCCAGGGTAACCGCCTTCTAATTTGTTCCATTCCCGGTACACCTTTGTAATTGCCAAGAAACATAATATTGATACTCTGATTATCCTTTGGCACTTTGGACGCCTGACGTCCCTTCATAGAAGCTCTATTATCCAGCAATTTCCATATTAAACTTAATTAGCTTCCTTAATAAAAAGTGTTTAGCCGCCATGTAAGAAATTTTAACCTATCTATTTTAACTTGTGAAGGTCATAGTAGAGGAAACCATATAAAATATGATGATACTGAAGCCACCCGACACATGTAATGATATAACATGAGATCCTTTCTAATCCGTTAATGAACTTGGAACCCTAGACCTTAAATCGGACTGTTATACCTCATCGTCTTCTATATCCTTAAACGGTGAATTTAAACACTACCGTACGATGAATCCCGTTATAAAGGTCACAGCTAGAATATTACTATTTAATACTGGAACCCTCACCTAGTAGGTTAGGGAGCTATAATCACAAATAATGAACTGGACTAAAACGATCTCTCCATAAAGAATAACCGAATCAAATCCCCACCTAATGTCGGCTTACGAATCTCATGGAACCTGCTTCTATGAGAAAATGGTTTGTTTATCGTATACTCCCTCACACCCTCGTGAACGATACCCTGGAGTTCAACTAAAACATGTGACCTTTAGAACTCTTGTTTTCGGCTAGTGTAGTAGGAATTAAAATCTAAAGATACAACGGAAGTCATGTAACAAAAAGAGCTTGATAATACACTAACACAACCATAAAACTATCTGGGTTGAAACACTAAACAACAAATTAAGAACTTGGTAATGGGATGACCAGCTTGAAACTATGATCATACGCAAGAAGTGGAACGAAATAATGAGGTACTGTAATTGTAACAACTATGGAAACAAATGTAGGGCGAAGTCTAAGATAACATTCTTGAAAACCTTCTCTGTGGGGAGATGCTTGGCGTATCATATGCCCCCCCCCCCCCCCCGGGCACACTTCCAACCGTAACACTCAGATTCCATCAAAGAGAAAATCGATTGTAGTCCAAAGTATTAGGAACACCTCATGCAACGTAGACACTTTCATTTTAATACTACTTTAGTAAGCAAACATTAATAACACTTTACCCTACGTCATCCAACCACTTTTTTTCTATCGACCGCAACGAAACATGAATACTTATTAAGTTCCTTGATCATTCTTGCTTAATTCACGTACGTCCGAACATATAGATAGTATCAAAACTCATTTCTCATCTGTTTTTAGAAGGTCTATGACATCCTTTAGACCGCGTTTTGGCAACGTTCCTTTAATGAAGTCAAGTACCTACACACGGTTTACTTTGTACACAAGTTGTCTAAGTTTATCAATCTATACCAATAAATGAACCCTTCCGTTAGTACTCGGTCCGCGGGTAGCTAATAACAACGTGGAACTCATTAACCTAAATTCCCGAAATATACAGTATAGAAATCGCTATTTGTAAACCTCATCCAAAAACTCTGGAATTCCATCAAAACCATAATACATTAGACCCTTTCAAACCCTAAGGTATTGGCCTTCTAGACAAGACTGAATCAATTTTAAAAGATAAACATGGTACACAAAGTTTCTGATGGCTGCAACCTAATCAAGCTCTTACGTAATGGAACACTTGTCGTCCCAATCGATGAACAACAACGTTTCACGGAAAATCAGTTGAAATAAGAGGCAAAGAATTCAAAATACTCAAACACTGCAAGATCACTATAGTCGAAGTGGCTAGAACTTGGAAGCATAGCCCAGAGTTACGTAGTAGTGTGAAAAATCAAATAATGTACAAGCATCTGTAATTATTTCAAATGACAACATCAAATACTAATACTATTGGTTAAATTTTCGGGACGAAAATTCTTTCAACAAGGGGATGATGTAACACCCGAGAATTTCAGATTAACCCCGTTAACAAAATCTCGTTACTTCAATTAATGAAATTATACTCCACCTTTAATTAGTTGAGTTAAACGTGCTACATATTACACAAACAGTTACATGTAACGACAATCCAAGGAATTACCAGATCACGTGAGTTAATACACGGATGTTGGCGAGTTAATAAAATAATAATTCCGAACAACTAAATAAATATAAATTTAGTGAACTCATATGTTATGTGACCGAAAGGTTTTTGGGAACATGGGGTGACAACTCGAAACCTATTTTAATGTCCGTATCCAATTTTCGGGACGAAAATTCCTTCAACAAGGGGATGATGTGACACCCGACAAAATCAGGTTAACTTCGTTAGTTAAACTCTGTTAGTCATGTTAACGCAATTATACTTTTCATTTAATTTGACGAATTAAATGTGCAAACTGTTACGCAAATATACACACGAAACGACCACACGAGTTAATACCCGGGCGTTGGTGATCTTAAATGAATACAAATACAATAATAATATATCTTAATTGATATGTGTGCTTAATTGTTGAATTTTCGTGTAACCGCACATTTTACCGGTTTTAACCGATTACGAGTTTCAGTAAAGTTTTACGAAACAAAAATTTAAGTTTGGTAAAGTTGTCACTGTGATTACAAACCGAAGCAAAAACGAAGCCCGTGGATCATCCATGAGACCCATGAATGGCCCAAGGCCCAACCCAACTTAACATTTATCAACAATTAACAAAATGTGACAAAACCCTAAACCTAATTAACAAAAAAAAACGTTTTTGGGGCTGCTCTTCCCACTTTGCTGCTGCCGCAACTTCTACCCACACACACACATTGATTTTCTTGCTTGTTGATTCGATTCTTGGTGTTTTCGGTTGTTGATTGAAGTGGTGAACGCTATACTAGTAAGTTTTTGTGTTAATTGTTACTATCTATTACGAAAATTTGATGATGTAGAAACCCTAATTCATCCAAATGGACCAAATTGATGTTGTGTTGTGAAAATGGGTTAATGATTATGTGCTAATGGTCATTTTGATGATTAGATGTTGAAATTGGTACAAAAAGTATGATCATGAAACTAGGGTTTAGTATGGTGTCATTGAAACTTGATGTGGCATGATGAATAATGATGAAATAGGATTGATTAAGTGATTAGATGATAAATGGCATGAAGATTTGTTACTTGGTTTTGCAATTTCGTGAACGTTTCGTTAGATTACTAAAAATAGTAACTTTTATATTCGTGATCGTGTGAGGTTGCATGTTAGAGACATCTAATGATTGTTATGGAATTACTAACATGTTTGTAAGATGTGTTAGATGAACTTTGGTTGCTTGAACGCATAAATTCGATGTTGTTTGGAACACTTGCTAAATGTGGAAACTTTTTGACATGAAAATTGACTAGGAAGCATGTTTAGTAATTTTGAATATATAAACGTGATTTGGACTTGCATATGAATGTTTGTAGTTATGTGGTGCTTAGTAAATGTGCCTTGGTCATGAAATGACATTGATAGGTGCTAGTTGGTTAGTAGAACGGTTTCTTGAAATTGCTTTTGTGACGTCTAAATGGTGTATGCTACTAACTAGGTTGCCATGATGAAAGTGACTATATTGCTAATTGCACAAAGCATGTAAATACTATATGATGTCTAGAAATGATCATGCTTGCAAATGTGTTGTATATTAAGAACTACAAAGTAATGGTAAGTGTTAGTGACTTGTATAACGTGCTATGGTATTTGTATAATAGTTGACATGCTTAGGATGTTGAATTATGCACGCATGCTTTAAAGGTTCGACTTGCCTATAACGGAAACTTTTGTGAAATTGAAACTTCTATTTGTTGAATACGTGAAGTGTGATGTGGTATGCTTATGGGGTTTAGTCAAATACACCAAATGTAACGTGTTTACACTTAGCAAATCACCAACGGGTCGTGGGTCAACTCGAGTCAACTGAAAGTCAAACTTGGACCAAAAGTCAACTGAAAGTCAAACTTGGACAAAAAGTCAAACATGGTCAAAAGTGAAACTAAACCACACTCACATAACTATTGACCATTTGGATGCATAGGGTACTATGACCCTACATGAACGCACATTAATCGATCTATTGTTATTTAGGTTGCCGTATCATATACTATGTGCTGTAACTATTTTTGCTGTGCAACTTAAGGTGAGTTCACTAAACCGCACTTTTACTATGATACCCGTTTATGGGTTGAACTCGGACTTTTACTATGATACCCTTTTATGGGTTGAACTCGGACAAATACTTTTACGGATTTATGAATTCTGTATGTCGCATGTCTGGATTAGAGCAACTTTTATTTTGTTCATGAAAGACCTCATGGATACCTAGTTGACCGTTAGTATTTGTGAAATAACGGGGGAATTTTGAGTAGTACTACTGGGTTTGACAAACCCCACCCGGGCTAGTCGCGCTAGCACGACAGAAGGACCTGTCGAACGGGTGTTGAATGACCTAACATACTTAAAGTGCATCCTGCTGGGATGTACGAACGGGCAAACTGCACTTAATGTGTACATACGTCAGCTTCGGTCAGATACATTACGCCTCTAAGGACATGTGCTGTAGATTAGCTACCTACAATGACATACTTAATTTATATTTCTGCTTGCAACTGAACTTACTTGATTTTATACTTACTATGTGAACTCACCAACCGTCGTGTTGACACTTGTTAGACTTTCACTTTTACAGGTCACTGAGGTACCACGCACTTAGGACATGGCATGGAATCACGGCTTTTCATTTAAACATTTTCATGCATTACAAACCATGTTTTTAGTTTAATGTCTATTTAAACTTTGTATCTTGTATTGGACGCGTGTACTGCGCATTTACTTTCCATTTAATATTTTGGCATTACATTTTGTTTACGCTTTCGCAAACTTTTAAATGTTAACTCTATAATAAATTTTCTCATTTAATGAGACACGTATGTTTTAAATTCATATAATGTCGTTTGGTGTAACTAATGACTGAGATCCTGGTTTGTCACACATTTAACGGTAAAACTCCGTTAGTGGATTTTGGGGGTGTGACATCACACATGAACCAATGCCAGAATCCATAACTAGCTAACACCTTACTAGAAAACTTTAATCCACATGATCATTCACCTGAAAATCAAGAAAAATTCAAAGAATACCAAAGAAAAAAATGTGAATCGGGAAGTTCTGAAGGAAAGAAAGAAGTCTTGAAGGAAGTAAGTGAGTCAGTTGGAAAGGAAGATGCCAAAGTTGATTATGACATCGGTGCAAGAGACAAGGCTAATGTTCATGAAAGGAAGTCAATGCACATGCTTGAACAGATTGTTGATTATGAAGAAAGGATGCTAGCAAAGTTAATAAAAAAAATTCAGAAAGTGAACTTTTAGGATTCAGAGATCCTGAGTTTCTCAAATGGCAAAAGGAGCAAAAAGATCTTGCTACAGATGCTGCTCAACAACTACAAAGTTCAAAGAAGGATATTGCATCAACTTCTAAATCTCAAAACTCAAAGAAATCAATCAATCGACCAAAGTCTAATCAAGAGAAAGCAAATGTCTTCAAGTTACAAACCAGTGACCAAACAAGCTCAATCTAACAAACCTATGTCAAAAGTACCAAAACTAGTGAAGTTTTTGTCTGCAGGTACATTTGATTTGAAATCATCTCAAGGTCACCAAAACAATTCGAAGATCAAATCTATCTCTAATCTAAAAACAGGTTCAGGTCATAAGTCTTCCGCTGTTAATAGATTTGAATCAAATAAGGTAACCAAGAAAGGTGTGTCTGAATCAAAAGTGAACTCAAGTACCAAAACACAATCAATCAAATCTTCACCCAATCAAATAGAAATCACAAACACAATCTTCAAAGACACACCAAATTAACTTTCAAACTCCTAAATTTGTGAAAGAATCACGTGTTGATTCATCATCTAAAGTTAATAATCGGTTGTTCAAAATCAGTCAACGATATTGTGAGATATGTGATCGTTATATTCATGAGACTGCTGAATGTTTCTTTAGCTAGTATTGTCACATCTACAACAAAAGGAATCATTCATCTGAGGAATGTTATTATAAAAATGCATGATATTTGTGAAAGGCGTAATCATGATACGTCTGATTGTTTCGAGACCTTTCAGAACTTTCAAAACTTAAACAATAATCCTTCCTTAGGTTCGAGACCTTTTAGAAGAATCAATCATGAACAAATTGAGTTGTTTGATATGCAGATAAAGCAGTATCAATCAAACAGGTTTTTTCCAAGAGCTGTGATGGTGGGAAAAGACAAAATAACAACAATCTTGATCCTAAACTGGAAGAGAGGTATCATGCTTTAAATAACTTTCAATCCAATCTCTCAACCGAATCTAATCTGAATAAATTACATTATCAACAATTCACCATTATGGATAAATTTGGAAAACCCAAGACCATATCAGCGTGGGTTGACCACACTAACTAATAAATGTTGAAAATGCAAGTACGCCCAAGAAGACCTGTCAACTCATGGTTTGTTGATAGTGGGTGTAGCCGGCACATGACAGGCAATCATGCCTCACTTCAAGATTTCAAGTAGAAAAATGGTACTCATGTTGCTTTCGGGGGAGATGCAGGAGGAAAGATTACCGGAGATGAACAGTATCAATGGGGTCATTAGCTTTGATAAAGTCAACTACTATGCTAAGTTGAATTTTAATCTACTAAGTGTTTTCCAAATTTGTGATAAATCCAATTCTGCTTTATTTGATGATTCTTTCTATTACATTCTTAAGCTAGGTTTCAAGATTCTAAATGAGTGGGTTGTGATCAAAGGTCCGTGAGATCGAGATGTATACAAGTTAGATATGTCTCAAGTTGATTCGGAAATTGAAACAACATGTCTCATCACTCATGCTTCAAATGATGAAAGTCAGCTCTAGCATAGACGGTTAGGTCATTCCAATTTCAGATATATGAACAAACTAGTGTCAGGAAATCATGATGTAGGAATCCCATCGAAGAAATTCTCTACAACCGACCATTGTTCAACGTAACCATTGTAGAAAAACTTTATATTTGAAAGATTACTGTTCATCCCTATCATTTTACATATATCTCCTTCGTAATAAAACTTTAAAGACTAAATACACCCAAAATGCAAAATCTGAAATTGCTGAATTGTTAAAAGAATTCATCATTAAAGTCGAAAACCAACTGGATTTAAAAGTTAAAATTTTGAGAAGTGACAATGGAACATAATTTAAGAATGCTAATGTTGAACTCCTCAGCAAAATGGTGCTGCTGAAATGAAAAATCACACACTAATTGAAGCTGCAAGATCCATGCTAGAGGAAACCAAAATCCCCATCACCTTCTGGGATGAAGCTATTGCTACTGCATGCTTTGTACAAACCAAGACACTACGGGTTCAAGATAAACATAAAACTCCTTTCGAGTTGTTGTTTGGAAGGAAACCAAACATTTCTTACTTAAAAGCATTTGGTTGTCCTGTCACGATTTGAAATCTAAATGACCAACTTGGAAAATTCGAGTCCAAATCTGATGACGGATTCTTTCTTGGATATTCTTCTGTTTCTAAAGCCTATCGGGTTTATAATAGAACAAAAAAAATTTTCCTTGAAACCTTAAAGGTTCAATTTTTGGAAAACTCATTTCCATCAGTGGCTCATGGTCCCGATTGGTTATTTGATTTAGACTCCTTATCCAAATCTTTCAACACTAACTCATTTTATTTTTCAGGATAGTCAAAGAAACAACCAGGAGATCAAGGATCCTTCAGTGATGAATCAGATGACAATGATGATGATCTCAATCCAGAGTGTCCGTTCATGTCATTTAACGATCCTAATGTTGAATCCTCAAACCACTCTCAAGGTCCATCGGCATCTCAAGAAGACCAAGAACCAAACAATCAGCAAAATAATCGAAGTCAGCAAAATTCTCCTAATGATGGTGGATCTGTTCATACCATTTCACAACCATCATCAGATCCGAATGGTTAAGTTGTCCCAGAGTCGCTTGACTATTTCATCAATTCAATAGATCATATCCCTAACTTCACACCACACTCTTCAACAATCATGCAAGATCTACCCTATCTGAATCAATCAAATCTGGAGGTACAAATACAAGGAGGGGGTCATCCAACTTCGTGTATTCAAAAGAATCATCCTACCTCTCAGATCATAGGTCCTTTGAAGCAAAGAACTATGAGAAGCCAGACGGAACAAGCAAACATCTGTCTCTACTCATGTTTTCTTTCTAAAGTGGTTACAAAGAACATATCAGAAGCTCTTCAAGATAACAGTTGGATAGAAGCTATGCAGGAAGAGTTACCTCAATTCTGAAACAGGAAGTTTGGAAGTTAATGGATTTGCCTGAAGGAGATAATGCTACTGGTATAAGAGGGTTGTACAAAAACAAACTAGATGAACGTCGTATTGTGATCAGAAATAAAGCGAGACTGATTATACAGAGATATAGACAGGAGGAAGGCATAGACTATGAAGAAGTGTTTGCTCTAGTGGCATGACTTGAGGCAATTCGTGTTTTTCTTGCTTATGTGTCCTTCATGAAGTTCAAAGTGTATCAGATGGATGTTAAAGGCGCATTTTTGTATGGACCAATTACCGATGACATATACATCAGGCAACCTCCAGGATTTGAATACCTTGAGTATCCACATCGCGTATACAAGCTTAGCAAAGCATTGTACGACTTACATCAAGCTCCAAGGATTTGGTATGAGACGTTATCAAAACATCTGCTAGAACATGATTATACTAGAGGTTAGATCAATCTAACTTTATTCATGAAGCAAGAAAATGATGATCTTTTGTGTGTCCAAGTGTATGTTGATGATATCATCATTGGTTCCACAAGCCCATTCATGTGCAAAGCTTTCGAGAAAATCATGAAATCCATATTTCAGATGAGTTCTATGAGAGAGATAAACTTCTTCCTTGGATAGCAAGTAAAACAGTCTGTAGATGGTACCTTCATGATTGTCAGACTATCAGAACTCCATATGATGTGAACTGCAAGATCCAACGAGACCCAAAAGGAAAATTTGTTTATCAAACACTATACATATCAATGATAGGCTCATTGATGTATCTCACTGCTTCAAAGCCAGATATCATGTATGCTATATGTGTGTGTGCCAGATACAAATCAGATCCTAAAGAGTCGCACCTAATCGCCGTCAAAAGAATCTTCATATATCTCAAAGGAAAACCTAATCTCAGTTTATGGTATCCTTATGATAGAAATTTTGAATTGTGTAGTTATTCTGACAGTGATTATGGTGGTTGTGCTCTTGACAGGAAATCAACCACGGGTGGATGTCAATTCCTGGGTCCTCGACTAGTCTCTTGGCAATGCAAGAAGCAGAAAAATGTTTCCATATCTTCTGCAGAAGCAGAGTACATTGTTGCATCGTCAGGATGTTCTCAAGTTTTATGGCTTCAAAACCAATTGCTTGAATACGGGTTTAATTTTCTCAAACCTCCTATTTACATAGACAATACTGCTACAATGTTCATAACTGTTAATCATGTCCAACACTCAAAAACAAAACATATTGAGATCCATTACCATTTTCTAATAGAGAACTTTGAAAAAGGTTTAATAATTTTGATTAACGTTCACACCGACAAACAACTGGCAGATCTATTTACAAAATCTTTCTTGTCAGGATGGTTTGAATTCTTAGTCCAATCTATAGGATTAAAAAACCATTATTAATTCTTTTTCTCAACAAAAAGAAAATAGAAAAACAAAAAATTAAAATCATTTATGATACCCATGCTTATTTGATTTTGTTATGTATGTTTGTGTGACTTGCATAGAAATAGAAAAGAAATCAGAAAGAAAACAAATTTGCATAGCATAATAATCTGACTTGCATTGTGAGAAATGATAGTTACACTAATTGTTGCCTGATACATTATTTTCAAACAATAAAGACTGATAAGTATTAATTGATGTGCTAGACAGCTCAAGCAATTAGACTGAAAAAGTAGGTTCATTGTTGACAAATCTTAATATTAATGTGCTTCGTGTTAAGTTGCATTGTAGTACATGTGTTAAGATGTCACTTTGGATGAACTGCTTATTATGCTGCTTAAACACACCGGGTAATGGTGCAATATAACTAGTGTGAAGAGCCGCATCTGTGAACTTCTTTGTTGTGGTACCCACAGACCTGAAGTTTCACACGAAGTCTCCTTTGTTGTAATAAGCTACAAACCTGGAACACTTCAAGATGCAACAAAAGATTCCTAATGAGGAACAGAAAAGATTCCCAATAATGACCATCACCAAAGAAAATTCCAGATGGAATTTCAAAAGATTCCCAATGAGGAACACAAGCAAAAAATAATTTCAAAAAGGAATTCAAAAAGATTCCCAATGCAGAACCCTCCAATAAGTTAGAACCCAATCACTTCACTTCTTATATTGTAAATGATCAGGTTTAAGATTGTTTAAGTACATTCTTGTATGTTCTGACAAGGGAATAGCTTGATATATGTCTACATGTAATATTCCGCATTGGAGCTTTTTGGGGCTTGAAGAGTTCCATTTCTAGACAGTCTTATGGTGGTGTTCCCTTTGTGAATCTTCTTTTATATTCCGCATTGGAATTTTTATTTGGTTATGTTCCTCATTGGGAATCTTTTTTGTTCCTCATTAAGAATCTTTTGTACATCTTGAGGTGTTCCTGGTCTGTAGCTCACTACAACAAAGGAGACCTCATATGAAACTTTAGGTCTGTGGGCACCACAACAAAGTAGTTCACAGATGTCTTACTCAACACTGATTTTATTGCATCATTACCTGGTGTGTGTAAGTGACATTACAAGCAGTCTATCAGAAAAGCAAATACTAGACAAATGTCCTAAGATAAATCTTAACACAACTTGCATAGAAGTATTTTGTTTATCACCAAAGAGTCTTCTTTTCAAATTTACTGTTTTTCAGTTTACCCATACAACACACTATGATCAATCAATCATGTATTTTAAAATTATATGTAAAAGACAATGACCAAGTGTGCTATCATTTCTCATGTAGGTGCAAGGTAGATTCAAACTTATATGCATAAAGTAAAACATTTTTTTATTTCCTTTTTTTTATTTTCTGAATTTCTATGATTTCTCCCCCTAAACTTTTAAATTTATTTGAAACTTGAAAGATTCATGAAAAGAAAATGGCAGATATGTTATCAACATATGAAGAGTGCATGCAATATACTTAATCTAAACAGACGAAATGAAACATCAGTTGTTTCTTGCACTACCAACATCGTTTGATTTTTTGAAAATGTTTTTAACAATTCCTGCAATGATTCCTTTTTGTTTCCAACTCCATTTAATGTCAGTTTCATCAAAGACATCATGAACAAGATTCGGTATCTGGTCATGATAAGGGATAGCTCCAGTCTTCCCTTCTTTGATCGACCGGCCTCCATAACTGCCCCTAACACACTAACAAATAAGTTAGAGGCAATGACCCAAACCATTTCAGTTTTAGGTTGTCCAAATTCATTTATATAAGAGATATACTCATAAGTGCAAGGAATACCTTCAGGTGGTGGTTTTGATGATACAATGTAATTTATACATTCAACTTCTTTCATGGATTATTTGTCAAAAGAGCAATTATAGTCATCTTCAAACAGATTATGAATTCCTTTTAAAAACAGGTTTTCTTAACTATATTTCTTATGCAAAGATTGATTCACTATTGGAATCTTTTTATCATTTAAATCATGATAACCCTTTTTTGTTTCTGACAAACTTTGGTGTCCATGAATCATAGACATGTTGATTTTCATCAAAAGAATGTCTATGATGAGATCTTTTGAAGTTAGAAGAATACCTGGAAGAGTATGCACGTGATGAACTTCTTTGGACTGAGCTTCTTGTCTTGTAGAAGCACTCTGATGTGTTGTGATTCACCATGTCACAGAAGGAACAATACTTGTTGAACTAACATTCCTTTATGTCATGGTGAAGAACTTGTTGTAGAAGCATTCTGATTTCATGTGGTTGTGCATCTCACATATCTCACAAGTATTTCTGATGAGCCTTGAAAGGAGAATTCATTCTTTTCTTTTGAGAAGCTTTTACAGTTGAAGCATGTTGTTTCCGATGAGCTTTAACCTTTGAATCTTTTGAAGAAGTTAGAGTCTTGAACTTTTTGCTTTTTGAACCATAAGGAAATACACCTTGATTGTAGATACAATCTGAAATATGATGACTTTCAGAGTCACAGATTACACAATAGACGTCTATGTTTGAATCTTGAGACTTTGGAAGGAGGCTGTGGTGTAGAATCATATGAAGCGGCCTTTGTCTTCTTCTTCATGGCTTTGCTCTTCTTTCTTCTAACCTTCTTGTTCTTCTTTGTCTGAACCTTTTGTGTCTTTGCTTCTTGAGAAGATTGTGATCCAACAAATTCGGTTGGCACTAATCTCTCATTTTTCTGTTCAGAAGACTTCGCTTATTCAACTTCTTCTTTGAAACAAGATCAGATTGTGATCTGTTAAATTTATCAGTAAGCTCCATAAATTGAACATTCAAGTTATTCTTTTCGGTAAGCATTGAATCAACATTTTGTGTAAGAGATTTGAATCTATCTTCACAAAATTTGTGATCTTCTTGAAGTCTTGTGAATTTCTCTTGTTCTTCTTGAATCTTGGTTTTCAGACTGTTGTTTTCAGAATTAACCAATTCAGAGAGTTTCTTCAGCGTTGTAATGTCTTCTTGCAAATCTTTGATCACACTGGATGAGTATGCATTTGATTTTGAAACTTCATTCTTGACGTTTGTAACTTCTCTTTCATTTTTCTTAAGTGACTCTTGGAGAGATGTGATTCTTTAACCAGATATTTTGTGTTGTTCTTTCAGTTTCTTGTGCATGGTTTCTTGCTTTTTGAGTTTATCACAAATCCTAAATGAGTATATTCTGTAATCATCAACTTGTTGAAAGCATTCTTTTGGGCACAACGGTTCTTTTACATTGATGGCCATTTCAACATATGAACTCTGAATATCTTTCTCGGTTTCCTTTTAGACATCAATTTTACTATTTCTGAATTCAATTGAGCAATTTTCTCATCTTGCTTTGCAATAATTTCAGACAAGTTGCTAATTTCTTCGTCTTTATTTTCAATCTCTTTTATGGAAACAACATTATTGTTTTCACTCCAATCATACTCTTCTTCTTCATGATTATCATCTGATTTTGATTAAATTACGAGAGCATGCTCATGAATATCTCGTCTCGTTTCATCACAAGCTTTGGCAACTTGAAGAAACGTTGTTTCAAACATATTGTCAAATTCCGTGACAAAATCAATGATATTTTCTCTTTGATTTTCTCTTTAAATCAATGATTTCATGTTAGATGAAATTTTCTTGCTTTGATTATTTATTGAATGAGAATTAGATTGGATTGGCCCAATTCTAATTTTGATAAACCTTTGTTAAACTTTGGATCGGCCCAAAATTTTAACTTTTCAAAACACGGTTTGTGTAATGAGTTTGAACTTGTTCAATTAACTTTCCAGCACCTTTTATAACAACTTTGTTTTTCTGTCAAGAGATCTTCAATTATAAACTCAATTTGCTTTGTTTGATCACCGATGAAAATTCGCAATTTAACATTAATTCTTCTTGATCATTTTGTTTTTCTTTTCTTGATCAATCACATTTGTCCCTTTTTTTTATTTTCTTTTTAATATGTGATTTGATCAATCAACATCAATGCTGAAGTGATGTTTAAAATGCTTCTGATATGCTGTTTAAGATGCTGAAGTGTTGTTTAAAATGCTTCTGATGTGCTATTTAAGATGCTGAAGTGCTGTTTCAAATGCTTCTGATTTACTGTTTAGCCTGTTTAAGATGCTGAAGTGATGTTTAAAATGCTGAAGTGTTGTTTAAAATGTCCATTTAGGATACAATTTTCAACACTTAGGCGTTTTGGAACATCCCTTAGCTGTTTTGGACAGCCCTTAGATGTTTTGGGCAACCGTTAGATCAATAAGCAGCAGCAAAAACCTGTATCAAAGATAAAACACAGCAGTTAGCAACAATATGATAGCTAAAGTAAGCTGAGAGTATGCAAAAAAAATCTTAATGCCACTGAAAACAGGTGATCAATGCAACTCAGGTCAATTTTCAGCAGGAAATAATTATAAATAGCAACAGCAGATCAGCCCAATGATCATGTATATCAGCAGCAGACACTTAATCAATCACTTGATTAACAACACAACTATCAATCAACAAATATATTATCTGCAGCAGCAATGTTGATAGCAAATCAAACTCAGCAACACGGCAGCAACTGAATTCGTATGATTACTGTGTGTTCAGCAGCAAGATTATACCAATTTATATTAACAACACATCAATTAACACCAGCACCAGCAGCTGTAGATTATGACCAGATTACGTAGCCGAATGAGAATTGATACGCACACAAGTGAATTCTGATGTTAAAATGGCTAAGTATAAGTAGCCGTATGATATCACTTTGAAGATTTTTTATGATTAAACGATTAGAGATAATCAGTCGTATGAGATTACTTTTGATAATAATGAATCAGCTTCAAACTAGGCAACTGCATGGGAGACCTGAAACGGCTAAGTGATATAATCTTTCTAAGTATGTATCCATATGGTGTTGTTCTTCACACAGCTAAAACTCAGTCGAATCCAGAGTTTTGGTGAAGAACACAAGTGGGTTTTGAAACAAATTGACAAAATATGGATTGAAATCAAGAAATCCATGATGATTGATCATGAACGTAGCTTAGGATAGTGATTTCTAACATATCTCAATCATCAATTTCTCAATATCATCAACAAATTCCAGATCTCAAATTTTGAGCAGTGAAATGACGAACATGAACAAAATCTTCAAAAGCTCAATCAAATCTTCACCAATTGATCTAAAACTTTGCAAATCTTAACACAAACATGAATCAAAGTTGTTTATCACTTCAATTCCATCAATAAGAACAACAATCAGAGATCACTAACATCTCTGATACCACTTGATAGCTAGAACAAAAACGAACATGAGTTGGATCTAGATCTGAGATTGTTACGGATGTTGTTTACAATCAGTGATGCGGAATCTCATTGATCATGTATTGATGCTTGAATACTCATAAAGATCAATGCAAAGTTCATAAAATTGTTAGGCAATGTATTAGATCTAGAGAAGGTTACAATATGATATGGAATAGAAATATAGGCAGCTCTCACTAACAAATGACCTAGGTGATGGTATTTATAGTCCGTAACTTCACCTTACATTTAACCTAAACATGTGCAACTAAGCACAAACAATTACACAAATATTCTAACGTCAAATACAATTAATGAACGTCTTCACCCGTTCTTGCTCGTGTCGATGCTCGATATCTTCACTCGCTTATATTTGTAAAGTGACATCTTCAATTTTGTTCCAAAATAAAACGACCAAACAGTGATCATGCGTCCACAGCAAAGGATGAAACGTCCAAACAAGTGGTCATGCGCCCAAGACAAGAAGAAATGTCTGAACTTCATCAAATTCATCTTAGTCTTTCTTGAAACGTCTCAACAGTGGTCAGACGTCCAAACAGTGACAATTCAGTCGTTTTAGTCAACAGAAGTCAAAGGTGTAGTCGTTTCATTATGGTAACTTGTTCATGTGTTAGACGTTTTGGAATTCTGATACGTCTGAACAATTGTCATACGTCTCAAGTGTTGAAACGTCGAAGTGTGTTGTATGTTAAAAATGGTTAAGTGTTAGCCGTTTCAACCAAGTTCATACGTCTAAACAGTGTTCAAACGTCTGAACAATGCATAAAACGTCTAAGATAAAACGTAGTGTTTTGGGATGAAACGTCTGAACAATGTTCAAACGTCTAAGTTGAAAACTAGGGTTTTGTGGTGAAACGTCTATACAGCGCTCAAACGTCTAATTTTTAACTTATGTTTTTTTCATCCATTTCAAACCCTCTCGACTATATATATATATATCAACACTTAACATTTTTCATCCATTTCATTCCTTTTTCTTTAAACGAATGCTTCTCTCTCACATCCTGATCCTATCATTTTCACATTATCGATCCTATATCAATTGTTCTTGATTCATCTAGGTATAACATTATCACGAACATCGATTGAACATGTCGAATCATCATATCATTTGAATTTGTTGATTAATTGATTTTAAAACTCGAATTGGAAATTTGTTGTTTTAATGATAAAATTGGTCTGTAAATCTCACATGTTCATCGTTTAATCATCATCTAATACATAAAACTGAACCTAATTGAACCAATTTTTGAATTGAACCAAATCGCCATTGATGAACTCAAAGTGTTCTTCATGAACATTTTTTATTCAAGTTATTTATGCAAAAATTTCTGAATCATGATCCTAATGTAATGAATTTGAGTAATGTTTTACAAAAAAGGATTGCTAAAAATTTTATCCAAGTCTCTGTGTTTTCATAAAAATTTTCTAAGTGTTTTGATGCTACTTAACATTTCTGTTTAATTCCATGATAGTTTCATTAATGTATGTTTGAATGATTCAAATGTATCAAAATGAGTCGTGTGTATTAACAACTTTTTTATTCTTCACTCTAATGTTTCAACACTTAGATAATTTTTCAAATGAAGTCATGTTTGTTCATATGAAACATCACTAACACATACGTATCTGTGTTTCAGATGGTTGATTTAAAGTTTGAGCCAAAGCACAATGTGGTAGGAATGCTTGGTGAACATATCTTAGAGGCTGTTGAATATCAAGAGATCATCAGATTCTTACTAAAGAGCAAGCATGCATATGCTATATGTGCTTAGCTGGTCATTTACATGAGGCTAACAACGAGATTCTGGAGATCGGCTCATATTGATATAAATGATGAAAGAGAGAAGGTGGAAAGAGGTTCAATCACCGCTCATCAGGAGATTGTCATTTTAGAACAATCTATTATGGAAGCATTAAGGCTGGGAGACAATGAACCGGGAATTTAGATGAGTTCAATGTATTGGAGTGTCAACAATGTTTCATTGCCATGGGACATCCAAATGTCTTCCCAAAGCAGCAGTTTGTCAGATCCCAATTGTTCAAGCATTGGAAGCTGTTTGCTATGTTGTACAACACTGTTTATCTAGGAGGAGTGCAAGGTTTAATACATTCCCATCTGTAGTTGCCTGTCCTATTGTTGCCATTGCCATGAACAGGAGGTTCAATATGGCAAAGTGGATTCTGAATGGCTTTATATTCAATCTTCAAAAAGGTAGTATGTACAAGTTTCTCATGTATCTAAGATTCTTGCAGCTTATTATCAATGAAGCCTTTCCACAGATAAAGAAAGAAGGAGTGTTTGGTGATAGATGTGAAACTGAGGACATGTTTGAGTTAACCTATAGAAAGTTGAGCGTACTTTCTGGTGTTCAAAATGTCGCTCTATTTGAGTACATGAAATGATGAAGTAGAAGTTGGTGCTGAATATTTTCACATATCACAGGATGAGCCAATAAATCCCTCGGATCTTATTGACAATATTCCTGATGCACTACTTGAAGCTGAAGTGGTGTCAGAATCTGTCTCAAAGTCTGATTCAGAGGAGGAGATAGATGAAGAATCTGATGATGATGACGACAGTGATGAGGATGGTGATGAGAGTGATGATGGTAATGATCAAGATGATGAGGATGATGGAAATAATAAAACTATTGAAGAACAAGTGCAAGTTGAGGATGAGAATGTCATAACTGATGATGTGGATGTTGTTAACATCGCAGAAGAAGTAGTTGTGACTGAAGCTGAATCCGAAGCATGGTCGGATGATGAAGCTGATGTTCATATCGGTGAGTTTGTTCTATCCTCTGTTATTTCTTCACCCATGATAGATTTCCCCAATAGCCCATAAAACTAAACAACCCAAGGAATCTTCCCTTGTGGATGTGACTGTTGTTTCAACTACAAAATCTTCAGATATAGGGGAAGGACTGAGCAACATTGTTAAAGATGATGAGATAATGGATCCAGAAAAGCATGAAGATGAGCTTATCATTTGAGAAGGATGGTTGCAAAATTATCGGATGATAAGGATAGATTGTTTGTAGAAAATGAGAAGAACAAAGGTTTTGTGATCCAGTATCATGAATCCCAGAAGAAGAATAAAATGACCTTTGACACTCTTGTGGCTGAGTACGATGCTCTAAGTGAGAAATATGATCTGTTGGAAGCTGAGCATAATAATTTGAAAGCGGAGGATGAGATTTTGAAGAAAGAAATAGAAGATGACAAGTCTAGTTCATCTTCGTCTGATAAGGAGTTTGTGCCTTAGAAAGAGAAAGAAAGTGACGTTGGAGTGTCTTAGACTCCTAGGGAGATCAATATCAGATATACCAGATCTAGGAGAACCTCTGAACAGTCCGTTGATGTTATTGAAAGTGGTTCGTCCTCCGTCCATGTTCCCGATGAAGCTGAGTCTGCATGTATATCTAAAATAGCTGAGGGAAAATGAAAGTTGGATGTTATCCCGGAGATTACTGAATCATCCATACCAGCAAAGAAAGCTCGAACTGAGGACGTTCAGGAGGAACCGGTTCAAATAGGAGCTTTAGAGCATGATGATGACTGGTATGATGATGTTGTGGACTATGGAGAAGAAACAGGTGCTTCTGTGCAAGAAAAACCTTCTAAGTCTGTGGATGAAATTCCGGTGTATATAGAAGAAAAGTTGGATTACTTGACAAGGATGAAATATAACAGAGTGTTTTTGGGTCTAACTATACCACAAGTTATAGAAGAATATGAGAAATGTGTAGCTACTGAGTCTGTTGTTACCGCTGAACCAAAGGAGAATGTGATCGAGCATAGAGAATGGGAACCAGCTCATGAAAACATAGTTGTGAACGAAGTTCCAAAGACCGATCTAAGGCATAAGGATCCGGAAAGAATGGGTTATATTGAGTTAAAAAGTTGGTTACTATCAAGGAATTACCTAAGAAAGAAATTAAATGTGCTGAAATCTGAGTCACACATCAAGTTGGTGAAAACATTTCAAGCAATCGAGAAATGATAGAAGAGAATTCTCACATCATATATGAATAATCTAGAATATCTAGAGATTACAAAGAGAACGAGAATTCTAGAGCCACAAGAGATAGTTAATATGTCGTTGAGTCTGGCTGTTCATGATAGACGAAAGGAATTGATAAAGATGTTTCCTGAGTCTGCACCTGATGCATACGAAGTGCCAATTGAACAGAGAAGGACGTGGAGTAGCTCACGATCCATAGGTGATCTGCTGAGGAATATGTTACAAAAAGGGCAATCAATTGTAGAATTGTTATATTCTATGGTTGTGCCTGCGAACACAAAGGAGGTTAAGAGTGTAGCATAGAAGTATGACGAAGTGTTTGAAGTATTTTTGATAAAGAGGGTGAATGCACTATGTGATGTGTACCACTTTTGTTCTTCAATACTTCAACTTCCAGTGCAAGACTTGAAAGAGTTGGTGAAATTACCTCTCCGAAACCCATCTCGCTCTGAGAGAGGTGAAGGATTGGTTAATTTACGAAATATTGGAGTGAATAGAGCATCATGCTATATGGAAACTCACTGCACTCAAGAGGACAAAAGATATTTTGAGAATAAAAGAAAGAAGAAAGAAGCCGCGGGTGAAGTGTACTTGCATGAATTCTGTGATAAACATTTCGAGAAGATCACTCAACCGTGTTTGAAAGTTTTTTATGGAACTCAGTCATCAAAACCAATCCTAAAGATCTTTTATTATGAAGGTGATCACGAGCTCGAGTTGGTAAGAAACTTGGAAGATCTGTCCGAAGATGCAATTGAGATATTCGGGACTTTTAAGCTAAAGCTGCTGCATCCAAGTTATATCTATGTCATGCAGACGTACAAGATGCTCATGATAGAGTATAAATTATACATAATTCCCGTGTAGCGTTTGTTTGGGTTTTCGAGTCATTTTAGTCGGTTTTTATAGGGTTTTATATACTACTAATAATTTATTATTTTGTAGGTCTCATGTTTATGAATGGTTGAAAAGATCGTGAAAAAAGAAGAACGTAGGAAAAAAAACGGGGAGCGAAACGGAGTTACAAGCGAACCGAGGCGCGAAAACGAAAATCTGGATCAGAAAAAGGGGGTCAAGACGCTACACGGCCAGCCCCCCTTTTTTCACCGCGTAGCGTGGCGTGGAAGGTTTTTTTTACGCGTTTTTGGCCCGTTTCACTATATAAACTCCTCTAACTTCAACGCTAGCCTCCAGGTACGAATGGGAGACGAAAAATAGCAGTTTGGAGGTGTTTTTGGAGGCTACGAAGACGAAACAACGTGTCGGAAGCTCGTGGGATTGAAGATTGCATCATGGATCACTCGGGTTACTTCGTTCTTTCGTTTTTTTATTTGTTTTAATCATGTTCACTACTTTTGAATTTGTGTTTATTAGTATGATTATAATTGACTAAACCCTCTTAGAACCATCTAGGCTTTATGTTGATTCGTTAATGAATGTTTGAACTCATGTTGGATTGATTTTTGTTTATGGTTTATGTTTAATTAAAGTTTGAATCTTTATAATCGTTTGATGCATGATATATGTTTGCATTGGTTTGATTGATATTGTTATTCCACGTATTCTTGGTGATTGTCTATGTTACGTAATAGGATTCGTTTTAGTCATTAACTTGCGTTGTGATTAATTGTGGTTGATTTGCAATAAAACCATAAGATTAATAATATTAGTAAAATCGGTAATAACGTGTAGCTAACCTAGATATCCGTGAGGTGATAGGTTATTAACAAGTTTTGGTTGCTTGATTTGCTAAGTTTAGGTTTTTGTGAAAATTCCGGCTTAGTATTAATTATTAATCTTGCTTGTTAGATCGAATGATTGGGTTCAAATGGCTTTAAGGATTGTATCGTGAGATAGATCTTTAGTGAGGGTCAATTAAGTGTAACATGATTAGGTAACTGTGAGGAAACTTAATCCCATAACCGGTGTGCTAATAACTTAATAGTTACCCTTTAGGTTTCTTCTCGAAAAGGGTCGAGAGTCTTAAATAGGGAAGCTTTTAAGTGAATAGGACTAGATCCCGGTTCCATAACCATTAGTCCAACGTAAGCGATAATTGAAGTTAACGATGATTCTAGCCTAGGTGGTTCGTCTTCTTTCATCTGTTTGAAATCCGTCTTTTAAATCGTCAGTTTCCAGTTTTAGTAAGTTTCTTAATTTAGAAAGTTTCTATTTATAGCAGGTTACTATTTTTAGCAATAACCCCCCATTTTGAACAATCTTTTATTTAAAGTTTGTGTCTAGTTAAGTCAAGTCCTAGTTAGTTAATTAGCGTGATATATAGAGTCTGTGGGTCGACACACGGACTTACTTAAGCTATATTGCATTCAACCGGTCCACTGTCGGTTGTGTGTAAGTTAGTCGGTTTGTATTGGTTTTATAAATTTAAAACTTAGGTGTTTTTAGTTATTTATTTTATATATATATATTGCACGCATCAGCTCATCAACGAGAACAAACCATATCATGCAAAAATGAAGTCAAAGTTTGAAAATGCTATCTGGCAAGCTATCAAGGATCAAGATGAATATAAAGAAAAACCAAAGTTTGTTGCCGAAGTAAAAGAAGAAGAAATTTGGAACTGAAGACTTAAAGAAAAATCTTAGGGAGAGTATTGTTAGGGTACTTTGTAGAAGATTTACTTTAGTCTTTGAATGATAATTGTTGTTTATTTAGGGTCTATTTTGTAAAGTCTCTAAAGATGTATTCTTGGCTATAAATAGAATGTTTATAGGTCATCTTGGTCAAGACGATTGTATGATCGCACCAGCTTTGCACCTAGAACCTCTATTTGCTATCAATACAAGTAATTTTTTTAGTAATCTTTGTGTTCTTTGTGTTGATTTCATTGTTACTGTGTGTTGATCATCGACATAATTCTCATATAGCAGTTGTCGATCCAATTAAACCTGTCAATACTCATTATCATGTCCAGATCAAAAGCCCTAAGTTTAATTGTTGTATCTCTATCGATTTCGTGTTCAAATTTATGGTTTTAGTTTATAGGGTTTATATGAATTTGGGGGTATTTGTTTAAAACATGATAAAACCATTTTATTTCGAAATCTTATCACTAATTAGATCTAGAGCAGCTGGTTTGTTTGTGTGATTGTGAACAGGAGGTCCCTGGTTCGAAACCAATGAGCCAAATATTTTTTTCTATTAAACGTTTTTACATATTTTAATTTATTTCCATAAACTAAAGCTAATATCTACAATATATATTTTATAAGTTTCTAAAAACTTATAAAATATATCAAAAACCATGATTTTATATAAATTTAGTATTATAAATTTAACTATTACAAATACTTTTAATAATTTAAAAATACTACAAAAATGTATTTTAATACTTCTAAAATACATACAAGTATTATAAAAAAAATAGGTTATAAACATATGACTTTTATATGGATTTTTTTTATACTTTAAAATATGTGGTAAATGTTTTAAAGTATTTCTAGGGTATAAAGTATAATTGTTGACATTATATATTGTTGTTAAAAATATGTTATTTGAGTTACTATCGTTTATCAGAAAAATATTGTTATTCTTATTATTATTAGTTTACGACATTATGATTAAATAAGTTTATATATCTTTAACCGTTTACCAAAAACCCCCCAAATTCCAATTTGAAACCCTATAATTCCAAATTACTTTAGATTCTTATTGTTCCTATTCTAGTTTTCTATACTTTATGTTTTGCTAAGTTAGGACTGTCATTTACTTAGGAGATTATAGTATATAGGAAATCCTCGGTTCATTCTAAGTTGTTGCTGTTGTTTCCTGCTTGTGTTTCAAGGTGAGTAAAATCACTCCCCTTTATACTTTTACGTTTTGGGGCTGAAATACGTGTTACGTTTTCTATTTACTATTTTCCAAAAGAGATCATACAAATGTGTTAATCTAGTTCGCAGCTTGATGCAATCTTATGTGGTAGTTTAAAGTAGCTTTATTACTTGGTAATCCCACCTGTACAATATTAGTGCTAATGGTTTGACAAACCCACATGTCTGGACAACATCGATAGTTGATTTAAACCCGACCATTCTAATTCCATTATGTGCTATGCTATGACGGTTGTTGCTAAACTATGATACTTGTTGCTATGTCATGTCTCTAAGTTGCTAAATGATTATTGACAACTTAAATATCGAGACAGTAAAAGACGGTTGAGAATAAAACGAAATAGCTATACATGTAAAATTGCGCAACACATTTATGATGATCTCGGATTTCTATAATATTATTTATAAATTGTGTTTTTACTCACTATCTTGTGTACCTAACTTTATTTTACACATATTTCAAGTGGTGCTTGATTTTGATTTATTGTTATTATTCAAGACACAGGGATGTCTTGGACTTAGAAAAACATAATAAAGACTATTGCATTTACTGTTATGTTTATTGTTTTTGTCGTTTTCCATGTAAGACTTATGTTCCTAGACTTACGTTAATCGTTATTCGACTTTAATAAATGTATATCATGTGCTTTGTTTACTAAATATATCATTTTCTATGACAACCGGTGTTTCCGCCATCGGGTGGGCCGGTGGGGTGTCAAATCAAGTATGTGACCCACACTTAGAATCACTGTAAGTTCTACACTCATCAAAACATGCAAGAAAACACTTTAACATCTTTAACACCCAGTTATTTACAATGTAATCAGTGAAGCATATTAGGTTTTAAGAAATCCAAAACTAGAAGTCTTGGTAGTGTTCCCTTAGGGAATCTTCTTACTTTGGTTTTGTTCCTTAAAGGGAATCTTTTGTGCATCATGTAAGAAATCCAGGTTTGTAGATACTACAACAATGGATTCTTGAGGTGTACTTAAGGTTTGTGGATACCACAACAAAGAAGACATTGACGCTAGCTTAACACAGATTAAATTGCATCATTACCCGGTTTGTATAAGTAACTTCACAAGCAGTATATCTTAAAAGAGAATGCTACACAAATGTTCTGAGATGGGTCATGGAACTTAACACTACAAGAATATAAGCATTGAGTTCTATCACCATAGTTTAGTTTTTTAGATTTATTTTATCAGTTTAGCCCACACAACACACAATGATCAGTCAGATTTGAATATGCATTTGAAAACATATGTAAAAGACAATGACTTGATGTACTATCATTTCTCATATGTTGCTAAGGCAGACTCACTTATTCAAACAATAAAAACTCTGTTTTTGATATCTTTATTTTTATCTTGTTTTGTCTTTTTGAAAGTTTTTTAAACATTATGTTGGAAAACTCTATATCAAGGTTCATAGTTGATCATACCAATGGGTTGGACCAAATATTCAAATCTCCCTAGGTCAAAATCTTTTGTAAACAGGTCGGCCACTTGGGTTTCAATGCATGCCTGAACTAACATGGTTAGACCTTTTTTCTAAGTTATCTCTTAAAAAGTGAAGCCTGATCTTGATGTGTTTAGTTATGGAATGTTGTACTAGGTTGCTAGTTATGAAAATAATTGCAGTATTATCAATATAGATTGGGATTTTGAGAAAATTAAACCCATAGTCCAAGAGTTGGTTTTGACACCAAAGGACCTATGATATGAACAAAAAAACTTATGCAACTATGTATTCAGCCTCTGCAGTAGATACAAAAACATTGGTTTGTTTCTTACACTGCCATGAGCTCAGTCCTAGGCCTAAAAACTAACATCCACCAGAGGTTGTTTTCTATTTATATTACATCCTCTATTATAACTATCAGTGTAAGCATATAATTCAAAATTTTCTTTCTTTAGGATAACACAAACTAAGGGCATCTTTGCCTTTGAGATATCTAAAGATTCGTTTGACAACTTGAAGATGTGATTCTTTGGGATTGTACTGATAAAGTGCACACCGGCAAACAACAAACATGATATCTGGACTGCTCGCAATCAAATACATCAAAGAGCCAATCAGTGAGTGATAGAATGTTTGATCCGCATGCTTTATTTCATTTAGTCCCTTTTTTTATTCTTGTCGACAGGCATCCGGATGGATTGAGCATCTTCAAAAGAGAATTTCTTCATAATCTTCTTCACATATTTTTCTTCATTTATGAAAATTCCATCTTTTGCTTGATTAACTTGTAATCCAAGAAAGAAATTCATTGAGCTCATTTAGAATTTTGATTGCATTAAAGACTCAAATTCCTTGTAGATCTCTTTGCTTGTTGATCCAAATATCATGTCATCAACATAAATTTGCACTAAAAGTTAAAAAGATTCTGATCAATACGACCTCATTTGAAACCATTGTCCATAAGATGTGAAGATAGAGTTTCATACCACTTCCGAGGAGCTTGATGTAAACCATACAATGCTTTATCTAACTTCATCAATCGTTGTGGAAATTTCTTGTCTTTAAAACCTAGAGGTTGTTAAACATATACTTCTTGTTCAATAACACCATATAAGAATGCACATTTGATATCCATTTGATAAACAGTAAAAGTTATATGTGCAGAGTAAGCTAGGAATAATATGATAGCTTCAAATCTGGCTACACGAGCTAAGAGTTCCACATAATCTACCCCTTCTTCTTGAGTATAGCCTTGAGTACTCAACCAAGCTTTATTCCTAATCATAATGCCTCACTCATATGATTTATTTATATGTATAACTAACGAGTACCAATAACATATTTCCTTCTGGCAAGTCAACTTCAAACATTTTGAATTTGAAATGGAGAAGCTCTTCTTGCATTGCTTCAATCCAGCTTAAATCTTTCAAAGCTTAATAATTGTTGTTTGGAACATGTTGAGATAAAAAGCATGAATACAAGCACACATGTGCAAATTCACTTTTTCTTGTAATACGTTCATTTAGATCACCAATAATACCTAACTGAGGATGATTTTTGCGAATCATAGATGTAGGAATCTTTTCCATTTGAGCATTCTCATTCAAAATTGTAAAATCAAGATCTTGATTGTACTTGTTCTTAGGAAGGATCAGAAATTAGTTCATCACTAAATAATAGATCATCTATTGTATTGACTTGGGATGTTGATCCCTTGAACATGCGAACTTGGAGAATGGGGACCAGTTCGTGGCTTAGGATGAAAGAATTCATCAAAATTAGCATGAAAATCAAGATTTGACAAATTTGGATACTATGATGGAAATGGAACTACAATATCTTCTTCATCATGTCCCCTAAGTTGAAACATGCATTAAAATCATCTTGATTAGAATTCATAGAATTTGTCAAAGCATCTATATCGAACAACTATGTTGGACCATTAATTGCCTTTCGAAAACAAACTTTCATGAAAAGTAACATTCATTGATTTCTCAATTTTGTTATGTTTAGAATTATAAAGTTTGTAAGCAATTGAATGTGATGAATATCCAACAAAAAACCATCATTAGATTTAACATCAAGTTTTCCCAAATGGTCAGAGTTGTTCAGTATAGATACAGGACATCCAAATGATCTAAATAAACCAATTTGCGGTTTTCTTTGAAATATTAGTTCATATGGAGTCTTGTTATGATCTTTAACAATGATGCTTCTATTAAGAACAAAACTTACTGTAGACATAGCTTCGGCCCAAAAAGTTATTGGAAGTTTTGAATCAGCAAGCATGGTACGAGTCTAAAGTCTAAGATACCACTAATAACCAACAATATGTTTACTTGGTTAAAAACCCATAAAAGATGAACATTTAAAAAATATTACATATGTGTAACAAAAGGAGTGTCATTACGTTATATGGGAAATGATAGAAAACAAGGCTAAAGTCTTTTACATATGCTTTTCAAAGTCACTAAAGATTGACTGACCTTGTTTCATGTGTAGGTAGGCTCGACAGTAAAACTAAAACGTAAATACCATGGTAATTAACTAAAAACATTATGGTTGTTGTGTTTGGTTTCATATTACTGCATGGTAAAGTATAGATCTATCTATTGGTTACATAAACTTACACTTAAACATACCATGTACCGATGCATTATGACCTCTTGATTGTTAGCATTTGTGACTCCTTTGTTATGTGCAAGCACAAACCTTTCTATTATGTGTAAACATCCTATATTTTTTCATGATACATTTTAAAATAATCTATAGAAAATCATAGTCAATGTGTCCTTAAAGTTGATCTCACCACCTTCCCCAATCAAGATAGAGTCTATAATGTAAGGCACCTGGTAAACAAGATGATATAAAATGTACTTATATAAAGTAAGGACCATACATGTAAGGACCATACATGGACTTTTCAAAAGTTAAAATTCAACTTTGAGTTTGACTTAGGGCCGGTTTGGCAATTTCTGAATGGTTAAGTGCTGAATGGTTAAGAGGTCTGAATGGTTAAGAGGTTTGAATGGTTAAGAGGACCTGTTTGGTTGGACCTCCGAATGAGATTCTAAAATTAACAAACAAATCCCAAATTTTTTCATTCATTTATCTTGCGCCACATTCGTGTGGGAACAAAAACATTGTTGGTTTATACATGTAACTCTTCATGACATGTTAAGTTCATATGTTATGTTTTACTCTACTATCTACATGCGCACAGGGGGGCGCAAATTTGGTTAAAATTCTTTGACCCAATGCGACGTCCGCGCAACCTGCGGACACGAATGCAGCTCCAAAAACTTGGGTCCTTACGAAGACGGTTTTTTAATCACAATTTTATCGTTTTCTTTTCTTTTTTAATCACAACAAGGTCGTCCTTTTAAAAACCTAGACATCGTCTTCCCTCTCCTCCTCTAGTCATCTTCGCCACCCACCGTCTCCTTCGTCTTCCCTCTGCCTCTACTCATCTTCGCCGCCCATCTTTCAGATCTTGGTCACTGCCATCTATCTTCTCCCCCTCTGAACCATTCAGCATCGGCTCATATCTGAATGGCTCAGAGGCCTCACCTTTGTATCGCTCAGAGGTAACACTGCAGCCAAACACCTTCGAACCGTTGGCCGATTCAGAGGCTCTTCCATTCAGAGTCGTTTAGAAGTAAACAAACAGCCCCTTATTATCATTAGGCAATATTAACATATCACAACCTATCAGACTTTTACTTATTGTTATTTTGACCTCTTATCACTTACTCATTTTACAACTTTGATCCCTATGTTTTGATATATCTCCGTCTTGTAATATGGACGGAATACCACTTACACCATCACGTGGAAACACTAAACATTTTATATCAACGCATGATGTAAAATCACAAACACAAGACTTAGGTGGTGTTTGTTTTTTTAGAAAAGGTCTGCGCAAACTCTTTTGTCTACATCGCGCACGCGTAGACATTGTCATTTGTAGATTGTTTGTTTTTCGAATACGTTTCATTAAAAAACGTATGCGCGAGTGCTTATTGGTACGGACTTTGACCAATCACTTCTAAGGTCTGTAAGGACTTAAACACCATCACCGGTACCACCACCCACTATCCATCACCACCGTCCACCACCACCCATGTCCACCACCCAATGTCCTCCACCACCGTCCACTAGCACCCACCACCACCACCCACCCACCACAATCCAATGTCCCCACCACCGTCCATCACGACCACCACTATCACCCACCACCCACCATCATCCAGTATCACCACCACCTATCACGACCACCAATTTATTTCAACAGCTTACAGAAGTAAAAACAAACAGTTTTTTACAGACTGCATATATATGGTCCTACCTATTTTCCTATAAATGTGATTTATAGACCGTAGACATCCCTAAAGGAAAAACAAACAACACCTTAACTAGGGGTGTCAATCGTTTCGGGTTGACGGGTTAACGGGTTGAAGGACCGCGGGTTGGCGGGTTGACGGGTTGAATTATGCAACCCTAACCCGACCCATATTCCTATTCGTGTAAAAAATGTCAACCCTAACCCGGATAACATAAATCCGGGTCAACCCGAATATGACCCGTTTAACCTATTTATCAAAATTAACCTAATAAATTTACGAGTTATAAGTGGGTTGTTGTGTAAGTCGGTTAAAAATAACATGTTTAATATGTGATTTTGCGTATAACAACTAGGTATATTATATTTTAATTAAAAAAATATCATAAGTAACCGTACATTTACTTAAAATCATGAAAGACATTATTCAAATCAAATTTATTTATAATAAACAAAAAGAATAATAAATATTTAGCTTTGAAAAGTAACTAATAAATATATTGTGTAATAAATTTTCTTTATAGTGAGTACTAATACTAAAGATAAAAGTAACTTAATACTCATTTTTACAAAAGAAAAAACTAGATGAACTAATTTTGAAACCTAAACGGGTTGGCGGGTCAACCCGTTTTTTAAATGTTCCAACCCGAAAACGACCCGTTTTTATATGGGTCAACCCTAACATAACCCGTATTTTTAAACGGGTTATGTTTGCCAACCCAAAACCTAATTACTTTCGTGTCGTGTTCGGATCGTATTTCGTCTCGTGTCGAGAATTGACACCCCTAACCTTAACCATAGTGTACGGTATGTCCATAAATCTAGTTATGTACCACAAATCATAATGGCACTAACTATTTTTTTCACTAATCCAAAATAAATTATTTGATCTTCATCCCTAGATTAACTCTCGTGTTCATCCAAGATTTCAGGACACAAGGATCTCGAATCGTTCCGTCATCTATTGACTCCTTGTAGTGTAAAATACACGGATGTTGCATCGCAAAAGCTAATCATTAACGAATCACAAAGTGAAATTATCTTCCCTATCTCAATCAACAAGGTACGATCTGTCAATGATACTCTCCTGATGTAATGTTCATATCTAAAATTGGACATATTATTCATTTAATTACACCTCGCCTGTTTACTGTGCTCGAAATGCCTTAGTCTTCAAGCTGTTGATCGATTGATCTATGTACCTGTATATGTATATGTAGAGTTTGATTTTGTGGATTAGGTTTTGGATCAGTATGTTTAAGATTATTAAGGGGAAGAAGAAGGTTTCGAAACAAGAAGCTATTGAACCACCACCAGGACCTAATGTTTCGTCTGATGTGACCGTAAACCACGCTTCTCGTTCCGCCATTGTCAATGACCAACAGCCTGTAACCAGGTCACAGGCTGTAAACATGTCATCATTTCCGCCACAACCTGGTGTGGTTGAGGTATTGCCTTTGTTGAAAGAAGTCCCGATGGCTGAACGACATGTTTTGTTTCTGAAAAAACTGCAGATCTGTTCATACATGTTTGATTTTTCGGATACGTTGAAAGATGTTAAAGAGAAAGAGATTAAAAGGCAGAATTTAATGGAGCTTGTTGAGTTAGTTCAATCGGGGTCAAGTAAGATGAATGAAATCATGCAGGGTGAGATGGTTAAAATGATATCTTTGAACATGTTTCGTTGTTTGCCGCCTCAATCACATGAAAATTCAGGAACTGAAAATCTTGATCCGGAAGAAGATGATATGTATTTGGATCCCTCTTGGCCACATTTACAACTTGTTTATGAATTGCTTTTGAAATATGTCGTTTCTTCTGATACTGATACTAAAGTGGCCAAAAGATTCATTAATCATTCGTTTGTGATAAACTTGCTTGATATGTTTGATACCGAAGATCCACGTGAGCGTGAGTATTTGAAGACTATACTACATCGTGTATATGGTAAATTCATGGTTCATCGTCCCTTTATAAGGAAGGCGATAAATAACATCTTTTATAGGTTTATATTTGAGACCGAAAGGCATCCTGGTATCAGTGAGTTGTTAGAGATTCTTGGAAGTATAATAAACGGTTTTGCGTTACCAATGAAGGAAGAACATAAGTTGTTTCTTTCCAGGGCTCTTATTCCGCTTCACAAACCAAAGTCTATAAATTTATATCATCAACAGTTGTCGTACTGCATAACACAGTTTGTTGAAAAAGATAATAAACTGGCCGATACTGTAATAAAAGGGTTATTGAAGTACTGGCCTGTTACAAATTGTGGTAAAGAAGTCCTTTTTCTTGGAGAATTAGAAGAAGTGTTGGACGCTACTCAGCCTACAGAGTTTCAACGATGCATGGTTCCTCTTTTTAGAAGGATTGGATGCTGCATAAATAGCCCTCATTTTCAGGTTTGTGATTTTTGCCTTTGTTTTTGCATTTTTATTATTATTATAATATCAGTTAGTTTTTTGTTGATTTGGTAATATTATTATATTTGCTATTAGGAAAAATTGCACTTTACTTTTGTGTGTATCAGTTGCTCCGTGCGTGTTTCTTGTTTCTTAAGAGAAGTTAATGCTTCTTGTGTTTGCCCTTTAGTTGAATATGGAGCCTGATTTAGATTGTACAACCTGTTAAATTCAACTTTTATAGTTTGTATTGCGTAAGAACAAGATTTAGGGTGATTTTTAGTTTTTTTTCTATCTGAACCTTATAAGAGCTGGTCCACAATAAAATTAGGATCTGAACCCTGTAAGAGCCTTTCCAGAAAAATTAGGAGCTGACCCTGAAAGATGCGTACCCAAAAAAAATAAAATTGAACTCCGTAAGAGCCATTCTGAAATAATCTGAACCCTGTAAGAACGAACTAATGGAGTTTATTCTTCTTTTGTATATGAATGGCTAAACCATGCTGTAATTGTGCCTTCAGTTTCATCCTGCGATTTAGTTGTCTTATTCCGAGAGTGATTGGTGTTATTAACTAGGGGTATAACAGCCGATCATGAGCTTGCCTTAGCTTGTGCTCAGCTGGTTTAGCTTAATATGGTTTAGTTCAGTATGTTTCTAGCTCTTTACCCAAAGCCAACTCTATACCTAGGGCTTGAGTTCGGCTCATCAGTATTTTTCCTGCTTGAGCGTTGCTTTTAATAATTGATTAACTATGTAATTGTTTTATCTAAGGACATATGTAATTATTTTTATATTCTTTATATAATTATAATTTTTGTGTACTAAATAAATGAAACTCGGTTTTTTAATCTAAAGTCTAACCTATGTACATATGTAATTTTTGTGTTTTATCTATGTACATATGCCTTAGCTCGTGCTTAGCCGGCAAAGGTCCCAACTTTCTAAATCTTTTTTTAATAGAGGGCTCGTAACATCGTTAAGTGTTTATCAAATTTCAAGCTAGTATCTTAGGGCTTTTGATCGGGAGAAGGATACAAATAGATTGATGTAAAGCTTACCTCGAAACGGTGCTCCGAACGGTGAAACGGTTTTACGAAACTATAATCCTACACCGATTGAAGCACTGTTTCGTCATTTGGAGCACTGGTCCAAGGTAATTTTTACATTAATCGATTTTATAATCCTATTTTCCTTAACTAAATGATAATATTTATATTACTAATAGGCTTGCTTAGGTTCAGGAGTTTAGTCAAGCTCAATATATGAAGTTTGGAACGAGATCCAGCTTGAGCTCGTTTAAGCTCAGCTGGATCCAATTTTTTAGCGAGATCTCAAGTAGTTCATGGGTGACTCATCTTGTTTACATTCCGAACATCTCAATTTTATGCTATTTTTATGTATTTTTGTTTTCATATCTATCTTTTGAGCTATGAATTTATTGATTATCTTCTTTTAAGCTCATAATAGAAGAAAATCATTGGAAGGTTACCTGTGTTTCTTTCATTCTGTACGTAGTAAGATGCTATGAAACTAGAGTTAACTGAACCTGTTAGATCTCATAAGATAAATTAAATGTTAGCATTCTTTATAGTAAGATGTTATGGAGTTTGAGTTAACTGATATGAAATCATTTAACTAGTTTAATCTTACAAAATAAGTTTAATTTTTTATATTTCAGGGTTTAATAAGGCTGACATAGATTTGTAAAGAAGTTGGACGAATAGTAATGGAATGGAATGAAACTAATTTTTGTACTGCTAACTAGGTCCATGGAAATCTAAAAATCACACCAAAAACATTTTAGAAAAATAAACATGCTTGTTTTTGAAAAAACCCAATAAGATTGGTCTCAAGTTCAACAGCATTTTTTAATAACTTTTATTATTATTGTTATTAATTTTCTTTGTTTTAGAGGCATTTCTGATCCAAAAAAATGGGTGTGATATTTTAGAGTAAAAGAATGAGAGGATATGTTTTGAAGACGGTTAAGGACGTACATATTATTTAGAGAATACTCTTATTGAGAGCAAAACCGGTGAGGGTGTGCGACCAACATGGGCATGATGTTTGTATCCTTACCTTGTATTTCTACAAGAGGCTATTTCCATGATTTGAACATGTGACCTTCACCTTATATGAAAGCAACCTCATTGTTTCCCCATGGCTCTTCCGCCCTTAGTCTCTCACTAAGAGCATATTTTAGTTATAAGGAGTTAGGTTTTTGGGGTGGGAGCAGAGTGTTTGACGACATGGTTAGTGCTGCTAAAAGGAGTTAAGTCGGAGTTCGTTTGACCCGGTTTTAGTGTGGCTAAATATCACTTCTCACACTTATTAGGCAAAAGCCACTTTTTAGGGGAACCATCTTCCATATTTATCAACTTCATTTGTATCATGTTTAGTGTAAGTAACAGCTTTATTGTTAAGGGAAACATTTATACTTCTTGTTGCCTTGTGTAGATTGATTTTCAAATATAATCAAGAGTATCATTCTGCCTTCTGAAATATTTTCAGTCTAGTCCGCCTGACAATCATGAGCCATTCTTTAATAAAAGGGTAAATTTGAGTTAACTCAAATTATACAATGGGTCAAGATGAGTTACTTTTATAAAATTTGCTAACTTAGAATGGGTCCAAATAGGCCTCCACCATCAACCGTTATTGTCTGTGGCCACCACCTACACGGCCACCATTACCACCACCATGCTAACCGCCATAAAAAAATTGTTTTCTTGTTTTTTGTATAAAATCCCGTTTCAACCCGAGCCCTATTTGGTCGAAACCAGAATAAAAATGATGCTATTTTAATCAACCTGTTGTTACTCGAACCAAATTGATGCTTTTTTTAATGACCTATTATGAACTCACCCTATTTCAAAATGATACCTAACTCGCCAATTTTGTCAGGTTCAAGTCCAGATGTTGCATATAGCTCTGTAAATAACTTTTGTATCCCAATTTGATCCAAAAATATGCTGATTTAAAGTTGCTATCTTGCTGTAGGTTGCAGAACGGGCGCTGTTTCTATGGAACAATGAACGTGTCGTGAGCTTAATCGCACTTAATAGACCCATCATTTTACCAATAATATTTGAATCATTAGAAAGAAACATGCAAGGTCACTGGAACCAAACAATTAACGAATTAACGGCAAATGTGAGAAGAATGTTCATAGAAATGGATCCTGAGCTCTTTGAAGATTGCCAGACTCAATATATGGACAAAGAAGCGATGGTCAACGAAAAGTTAAAGCAGCGTGAGTTGACTTGGAAAAAACTCGAGTCAATCGCCTCACAACCATCATGAGATAATACGGTTGGTTGGTTACTGTGAATTAATACATGGATGGACGTGAAAACGACGTTGTTTTCTTTTCGGTATTAGAAAGGTAATATGTTCCATTTGTTGTTATAGTTACGGATTTGGTTATTAAACATCACAGAGATGATCATGTCTTCTGTTACTCTTGTCAAATTTAACCATTTTGGCCATGTTTCTTGTCAATACAAACTTGTCTCTGAAGCAACTCAACTGTTCCTTCTTTTTTCAGGATACTTGTTTTTTTATTAAATTCTTCAACCAAATTGTATTATCTTTTGGACTTTTTTATATTTGTAAACTTATGTAACCTGTTTATGCTCTGCAAATAACTGGTTGCTTGCTCTAGACAGGTGGTATTAAAAGATTATGGTTTTGATATTCAACAAGTTTGAGAGTTATCTATTTTGATAATTTGCTCCTCTTTTTCTTGTATAAAGTTTGGCCCCTTAACTTTCTATTATTTAACATGTACTTCACATTTTATTTACTTTTTTGGGATCATCAAACTAACCCATTAATAATTACTGTTTTTTTTTCTTTCAAAAAAAATATTTTTTTAAAAAAGAGCAATTTAGATAATATTTCAAGGTTTTAGGGAAGACAATTTTTTTGGGGAAATTTTTTTTGTTCTATAACAGGAAATTTATGAGGGAAATTTAGTGTAATTTTTTCACTATGCATATATAAGTTGATGAAACCAATTTTTTTAATATTAAATAATTATAATTTTTTAAACATAATAGTTATATTTTTTATAATATTGTTATTTAACCCATGTGTAACATACGGGTATTAAACCTAGTTGTATATATATTAATCAAATATCTTATACCGCAATTAGGTTTAGACATAAGAAATGAGGTTCAACTAGAAAGTCTAAATTTTCTAAAAAGTCTAAGAAAGAATTTGGATTATTAGATCTAATATTAAATCAAGATCAATAGCTTATAAGCACAAAATGGCATAATGGTAAATAGTTAGAACTTTAAATGGTAGGCCAATGATATATTAGAACATTCACAGTGGAGTAATCAAATGTTTGTGAGGTTTTTATATTTTAGGGGGTTGTTGTGAGTGAATGAGGGATAAAATTTGATGGTGAAAGAGAAACTTTATATTTAAAAAACTACTGTTTACCCTCTATAATTTTTTAATAATTTTAAAAAGTGATTGTGAGTGAAGGAGCGAGAAACTGTAATGGTAAAGGTAAAAAAATTATTATTTAATTAGAATGAGAGAGAAAATATAATTGTTTTTAATATAATTATAGAGATGGAGATAGTGCTCCTACTGTGAATGCTCTTAGTCTTTTCTCATTTTTAAATTTCACCTTCTTTTTTAAACGTCTAAAACTTTTACATACAACAATACTTTTTAATAAAAATTACACCAAAAAACGAGCGTTTTTTTATCTTCAAAACGCATATAATGTTGATGTATAAACAATGAATTTTTTTTTGAAGTTTCAACTCATTGTGTTATATTCGTCAGGTCGTTGTATTATATTTTTCATATTAGTCAACACATTGTGTTACTCTCTCCGTCCCATTTTAAATGTCCAAATTTCCTTTTTTGGTTGTCCGAATTTAAATGTCCATTCCAAAAATAAAAATATCATTTCCAATTTTACCCCTAATTATTTAACATAAAGTCTACTTTATGACTAAAAGACAAAATACTTTAATGGCATTTTTGTCATTTTATAGGTTAAAATAATATAATAATCTATTTTTTCTTAATCTTTGTGTTGTGGGTCCCATGACATCTAAATTGGGACGGAGAGAGTATATTTTTTCAGGTGATTGTGTTATATTTGTCAGGTCATTGTGTTATATGCATATGGTCGTTGTGTTATATTTGCCACGTCATTGTGTTATATTTTCATCAGGTCATTGTGTTATATTCATGTTTCAACTCATAGTGTTATTTGTCAGGTCATTGTGTTATTTCAGATCATTGTTATTTCATTAGGCTATTGTGTTATAACACAATGACCTGACAAATAACACAATGACTTGACAAATAACACAATGAGCTGAAAAACGTGATTTTTTTTTTGTTTTTTATATATGAATATTATACGCGTTTTAGAGATAAGAAAATGCTCGTTTTTATGGTGCAATTTTTTAAAAAAAATAATATCGTATGTAAAAGTTAGAGATGTTTAAAAAAATAAGGTGAAACTTATAAAAATAAATTTGATATTTAAATTTAGTTAAAACCTATAAAACTAAAATCTAGTGTACTACACGGGTAATAATTTTGTTTTGTTATACATGTTCAATTGTATATACAAAGGTAACTTTGAAGTTGATCAAATTATATATATTTTTTCTTTCTTTTTTTAACCTTTTATACTTTATTTTCCAAATCTAATACTATAATATCAACACTGACAATAACGTGAATAAACCACCACCATTGATGGTTGTGGAGTTTACGTACAAAACTAAGAGAAATAGTGAAAGCAAAAAGATAGTGGTGGGCGGTGGTGACTTTGTCGTCGCGCCGCTACCAAACATCATTCCAAAGTAGTTGTCGTCGTCATGGTTGTTGTCGGAGTTTCTGCTTTCACCACCTCCGGTGATCGGTCCACCACCAAAAGACACACTCCCAACGTCATTCCTGCACCAAGACCATGTTAGCCAATTTTGTCATAAGGAAAATAAGCTCACTATTTGAGCTTTTTGAAATAATAATGTTGTTAACTTGTTATGTTTGATTAATGCACGTGTTAAAATAATATCAACTTTAGTAAATATATATATATATATAAACAACACAACAGAATCACGCGTATCTAGTGGCTCATTGGTAAACATTGTTGTATTAAAAACACTACGTTAGTGGTTCTAGTCATGTTGTATGCAGATTCTGGTGTATTTCTTCTTAAAAATTACGGTCTTGCTTCAATTCACAAGGAAATTAAATCGTAACCACGAGAATCACACGTACTCAGCAGCTCATTGGTAACATTTTTGTATTACAAGCACTATGTCAATGGTTCTAGTCCCACTATAAGCAAGTTATGATGTATTTCTTCTTAAAAATTAAGGTGTTGTTTTAATTCACAAGGAAATTCACGAGAATTACAAGTATGTACTTCTAAAATTGAACACATTATATATATATATATATATATATATATATATATATATATTCTTATATAACAACTAACTAGATTTAACATCAGGCAAGGCGTTGCAGCGGCCGGGTCACGCAGTCGGGTCTTGCGTATTTAACTTCGTCATACGTGTTGAAAATAAAGTCTCACGCCCCATACGTCATGACGAAAAAACATAATGTGTCACATGTTAAAAAAACGATGAAAGTCATATTATATGTCAAAGTAGAGTAAGAGAGCAAAGTCGAAAACTTATCAGGGGCTAAAATGACAATTAGTAAAAGTCGTACTATGTGTCAAAGTGGAGTAAGAGATCAAAGTCAAAAACTCATCAGGAGCACAAATGACAATTAGTAAAAGTCGGAGACTAAAACCGTCAATGCGTTAAAAGTCGGAGATTAAAACCATTAATACATTAAAGTACGAAAAAGTTAAAACGCGACGCAGTGGAACGTGAGAGGCCGGTGCAAAGCACCGACCTTCCCATTTAGTAGTATATAAATAATTTTAAAGAAGCATCGTACATATAAAACCTTTTGGAATTCAGCATAAAATAATATTATTATCCTTTTCATAAAGACAATGTCATATTATATTCCCAACAACTAATTTAATATAAAATGCCTAGATTTTGCCTTCATATGTAAAGTATTGATTTTTTAAAGAGTAGGTATTAAGTTTTTTAGCGAGCAACTCACTCGCCCTACAAAACCTACTCAGTTGAAAAACAGCCCATGTCTATCCTTGGGCTAAGCGTATACACCGAAGGTGAGGCAGCTTAGGATAATGAAATCGTATTTTTTAACCTTTGGATTCTTTGGACTCTTTGGACTCTCTTGCTGGTTTGATTATGAGTTGTTTCTTTCACCTTTTATTAGTTTAGTACATAATCATTCAGCATTTAAACGTTTATTTCATAAAAAAAGTCTCTTAATGGTTTAGTTAAGTGCTGAATTGTTAAGAGACAAAAAGATGCTAAATGGAACTGAACATATACAAACTTTATCATCATCTGTAGTTCTACTCTAAAATCCTTTCTATTGATAGAGCGCCTCTTAACGGTTCAGACTTTTTAACCATTCAGCACTTAATTATTAAGATTTTGCCAACAACCTAAATGTTATCATTAAAAAACATACGATAAATATAAAAAGACAGTAAAAATAACAAAAACCTATTTCGAGTGATTGGGGACCAAGATGAGTTTTTGGATAGTAATTGAGGATTGGGTTAGATCTAATTGATTAATGGGTTAATAATGTTATGTGCTAAGCCCAACTATATCATTTTTATTAATAGTTGAGCTCATAATTAACCAAGTAAATAGTTTATTTAATTTTTATAAAACTTTATGATTTTAATTTCAACAACTTTCATTTAAAAAAACTTTATGATTTTAATTTCAACAATGGGATCATAATAAAAAAAGACTGGGGTCACTTAATTTTTCGGTATATAAATTACTCTGCACGCCGAGAAAAGACTGGGAACGGCCTTATGTGGCTCCGCCCCTGAAAACATGTGACAAGAAAACTTGGGGACTCCATCAAAATCTTGCTAACCATGGATTTTAGTTAAAATGTAGCTTCATTGTGTGGGTATGTAGCACTCAAAAGGGAAGAGTTAAAAGACTAAGAATATATCTTCACATGAACCTAAAATATGAGTGTCGGGCAAATTCGTCACCACTTTTATTCGATCCAGATCAAGGTGTATACACTTGGGTCCAATGTTACACATTTTTATTCTGGATGCCAATATATAGGACCTTTTTAGGCCTTAAAGGCTGAGGGTATATGTTCCTTTCCCAACGAAAAAGACACCTTTTAAGCTACTTTTTTTATAATCTTACCTTGACAAATTGTCAATGGGAAGAGTACTAGCAAAACTAAAAAAATTCAAATCTAACAGAACATGTGAATGAGTTATTCGGTTATAAGATTGCGGATGATTTTATATACAGGTATGCATGTTTAATAAGATTTTAAGATGAAATCAACTTAAGGTGCAACTATATAAAGATAAAACTCTAATAGTTTTAAGAGTCAATATCATAATTTATAAAGAACATGTACATACCTAGGCTCACCGAAGACACCGGCGTTCATTGTGAGTTGGTCTACAAGGAACGCTGACTTAGGATCAACACTAGTCGCCTTTGCGTACATCTCGTTTAGACTTTGACCAGAGGGTACGAAGAACGCACCATTTTCCATCAAGTCACCTTCCGTCCTCCAATTCCACCCTACCCACTTCTTCTCATTTGCATCCACACGCTTTGTAACCTATACGTGTAAGTATAAACTCAATATGCATCAAAACAAAAATATGAAATAAAATATTAAGGGTGATTGGGAATCAGTTTGAAAATGACTTATTGACTTCTTAAAAAACTAATAAGTCAATAAGTCATTTTTAAAAACCACAAATCCTGATTTGTTAGTGACTTATTGACTTATTGACTTATTAGCTTTTTCAAAAAGCGAATAAGTTAACAAGTCACTTTCAAACTCAATCCCAAACACCCTTAAGATTTACAGCTAGCTAACGAGCATTTTTGTCCGTTGCTCCAAGCCTCATACCAACCAACCAACAAATGTTAAATTACTTGGTTACCTCCTTTGCATTAGGATCAGTCGGTGCAATGTAGCGATTACCCTGACTATTGATCGTTGGATTCGCACTTCCGCCTATCGCGTACATCTTCCACCCGGTGAAATCATTGTTCACAACATGAAAATACCCATGTCTACACCTTGGCATTCTTTGTACCAACCCTTTCCCATAATGATTAAATGCAAATGTAACCTATAAACAAAAAAACACACAATCAATATATCACAACCTCTTAAAGTATAAAAACAAGATTTATACATTAAAATTAGGTTTTTTTACATATTTCTCATTTATAAGCCCATCAATTACATATTTACTAAAGCCTAAAGTTTAATTACACATATCCCTTTTAACATAGTAAATTACTCATTTACCCATTCTTTTACACACACCATAAGATATATAAAAATATATTTATGATGATCATTAAGGGTAAAATAGTAAATCAAAATGATATTTTAAAGAGTTTAGGTAAATATGTAATATATATGGTTTAGGAATGAGAAATATGTAATTGAATTTAATGAGTGGGTAAATACGTAATAAATGATCTTATAAAAGGAATATATGTAAATGCCCCTTAAAATTAAAACACGTAAGATCATGAGTTCAAGTCCCACTAAATAAGAAATTTACTGTTAAAAAAAAATAAATTAAAATTAAAATTCACCTGCATCCCTTTATCAGGCAAATATGCATCATCATGACCCATGAGCATAACTTCATTATGATACGTAAAATAGTTGTTCGATATCGTAATAGCCGTTGATCCCAAAATAGCATCAATCAACCCATCCGTACAATGAGAAAGAGAACAATGATCAATCCATATGTTTCTCGATCCCGAGATCGAAACTCCGTCTCCATCCGACAACCCTCTCCGCCCAACATGCGTGGGACTTGACCGGATCATTGTGTTTCCAGATGGCTTACAATTATATATACGCACATTATGAATAATGACATTTGTAACATACTGAATTGTGATACAACCACCTCCAGTGATATCAACGTTGACACCGCGGCCATCGATGGTTTTGTAACTGTTAATGATGAGTTCATGTTTTAGTTTGATGAGCATGCTGGATGCGAACACGATCCATAATGGTTCGGTTTGTAAAACAGCGTGGCGGAGAGTGCCTGGAGTTGGGTTCACAACGTCGTTGTCCGAGGAGTCGGTCACGATGTAGTATTGACCGCCTTTGCCACCTAATGCGTAACGGCCGAAGCCGATGCCACAATCGGCTAATTGTTGCCTGTTGATGTTCCAATTTGGGTCGCATTTCCAGCAATCGTCGATTGGGTTTCCGGTTAAGCAACTCGAACCCATGTCTAGTGTTTGTCTTCTGTATATAGATGTGTTTATTTTCCTGTATATATGGAAACAAATTTAGTATCATTCGGAGCTACGAAGAGCCCAGGGTATCCCTTGATACCTCCCAGCTTTCGTTACGAAACACATTTTTTACCGGTTTAAGTATCATGATATCATTTTTTCTTATTGATTTATGTACCTAGATACTTCTGAACAAAAACTACAAATAGTTTTTGTAAATAGTTTTTGTGTGCATACTCCATAATTTTTAATTTTTAGTACCAACCCGTCCCGACCCGTCCTGACCTTGACCCATTCTAACCCTGACCCATTCTGACCTGTTTTTTAAATGACCCATTCTGACCTGGAACCGTTTTGACCCGAACTCTTGACCCCACCCAACCCACCCGTTTTACCAGGGCTACCCTTGAACGAATTTTTTTTGGATACCCTTGAAATTTTTGTTCTAGATCCGACGCTGGGTTAAACAACAATAAAACAAAAACTACCCGGAATAATAAACATCTTAACTAATAATCAAAACCCGGATTGGAAATGGTAAAAAAAGTTTAAAGAAAGAATTGTTTTACCTATGAACTTCATGAACAACATCTTCAGGATTAGGGTGTTGATAAGGAAGTGAGAGATTAAGAGTGGCTTTGATGACAAAGAGGAGAGGGGAAAAAAGGCAGAACAATAAAATGTGAATGAGTGGATGATGCATTTTGTGAAAGAAGAATATTAATGGGAGGAAGGAGGGTGGTTTAATGGGTTTGTCATGGAACATAATATCATATTATCCTCTTTTTTGGAGGGAAAATATGTAACTAAAATATTATGAGAAAATGGATGTTTTTGTATTTATATAATAATGTTGTGGATTTGAATAATTGCAATTTGTTGATAAAATTGGTAGTTAGGTTGTGGAAGAAAATGGGTTTAGGGGTTTTGTATAATTGAGGGAGAAGTAAAGAAGATAATTTGGATAGAGGGTTTGGAAGGAGGGAGGAAAAGGGGTTTTCTTAGTTCCAAGTCTTTGTTTTTCTCAAAATCTTTACATTCCAATCTTGCTTAAAAATCATTCCATTTAGAAATAAACAAGAAACCATATATTTATATAATCCTAACACAAAAAGATGGAAGTTTGGCAGGAATACAATGAAAAAGTTAAACTTTTTGGGTGATTTAGAGAATATATATGTTTTTTTATTACATTTTTGAAAATTCATTTTCTTTCCACTTCGTTCATGTATACACTTAACCCTTTGGCTTCCTTTCTTACAATATCTACCACAAAGCTATTTTCATTTTATTTTGACTAAACTGTATTTTTAGTTCATATTTATAGAAATTTGTATTTTTGTTCATTTATGTATAAAACTCATAATTAACATCTTTTGTTTTTAAATTTGTTGCATTAGTAGTCCTTTAACAATAACGGTGTTAAGTTTTTCAGTTAAATCATTGGTAGTTTAGTTTTTTTACCGTTAAAGGACTATTTGAGTAACTTTAATTCAACTTAAAGGACGCCTTTGGTAACTTTAATATCTTTAATTAAAAACTTAGTTTATTTATGTATTTTTTAATCTTTTATGCATTTTATCATTTAATTAAAATGTAGACGCTTTTTTATAAGTACATTTTTGTGCATTCTAAAGTTATCTATGAGTACAATTTTTGAACAACAAAAACATTTTACAATATTATTTACGTTGTTTGTAAAGTTTTGAAAATCAATGAAAAGTTTCAAAATCTTTCAAAAATTACCAAAAAATCTTGTTTATTTTTAAATATATTCGTAGATAAGAATGACATTTGTAATATTCCATATCAAAAATGTAATAATTACATAAATGCTACATATTATACACTTAATGAAGACATAATACCTCAATTATGTAGAGTAAACACCATAATTAATATGAAGTCTGTTATAGCTTTTATATAAACTAGGTGTTTTTTGCTTCGCACGATGTGCGAGAACGTGTTTTCCATCTTTTTGTGGGTGTTATGTAATAACTAACTAGTTACCAGTGCGCGTTGCGCAACGACTCAAATAAACCATAACATATCAGAGTAACAAAGTTTCTAAGGCTCAGAGTACTCAACTACCATATTGCGAATGAACGTTCACATCATGATCACATCGTGGCTATAGTGTGGTTGAGGGTATATACTGACATTCCACCAAATTTTCCATGCCAACAGTGCATCACTATTGGATTAACATAACCTCATCATAGCCCAATTTATCACAACCAACAATAATCACGACACCAACCTACACTTATACACAAATGTATGCATCAAAACCAAATCCGTTCATCAAATAAAAAAACAAAAGATTTCAACCTCATCATAGAAGGAAATAAAAAATTTGCAGTTTCAACCTCATCATAGAGGGAAATCCCCACTAACACTATATCCAGCATCCAGCGATGATCAATGCCACCAAATTGGCGCCTTTAAAAGCGACCGACAACATCAACCCAAACCAAGTTCGAAACACATAACTAAGTCGTTGCCATAAAAAGACCAACAACATCAACCCAAACCCAATTTAAACTAATAAGCATATGAGAAAGAAGATGATTAAATATAAAAACCTAAAACAAAACCTAACTAATTAGCAAAACCCCAATACACATGCGGGAAACATATTCAACCACATCACCCCTAAAAAACCCACCAATAACATTAAAATACATATCTAAACAACCAAACAAACATCACATATAACCCAATTCACTATTCATAAACTTCCTCTATTAATAGTATATAATATGTGTGTATGTTGAAAATAAATTATAAAAATGAAATTAGTTCCCTTCGCAATCGTTTCTCTCTAGTTATAGTAATAAATACATTATAAAAATGTATTAATAAAAAAATCTCTGCATTTTAATTAATCCTTATATAATATCAAAACAAAAAAATCATATGTGACATATTTTCATAGTTTTTAGCTTATGTGGCATTCTTTGAGAGATTATCTCACAATAATGTTTTTTTTTATTTAAAATATGTATATAAAATTTATTATAATAAAACTAATTACATTTTTGGTCCCCTAATATTTTGGAGAATTCTGAAAAATTTAAGAGTATTTATATTTTTAAACCTTTACTACAAGGGGTGTACGTGAGTCGGTTTATATTTGATAGGGTTTAAAAATGAAACTTATGGATAAAGTTAATAATAACATACAATTAAAGACCTCAGTGTTTTATAAATATACATAACATTTTTATATGATTTAGAAAAAAAAAATTTAACTACACCATAAAACTAAGCACTTTATTCTCTTTAATTTGAGTATAATATTGCTATACTAAAAATCTAATTTTTAAAAATATATCATATGTTTCGTTTTACCACGGTTTTGTCTCAAAACTAAATGGAACATTCATGAACATCCTTAAAAGCATCACTTGAACATCCTTAAGTATGGACCGAACTGTCTCACGACGTTCTGAACCCATCTCACGTAGCACCTTAATAGGCAAACACCCAACCCTTGGACATATGACGAGGCAAAGGCTGAGGTACCAGTTGCACCTGCGGTACCAAGGCCTGTCAGGCGTTGATGACCAGCTGCTCCACGAGTAGTTGAACCTATTGTTGTTCCTTCATCACCATAGCTACCTTAACAAGTTTAAGGATGTTCTTCCTGATGAGCCTCAAGATGTACCAGTAGCTCAAGTTGAGCTAGTGGTGGAGGGAGAGGTGGAAGTTGTTGTTTCTTCGAGTGAATCTGATAATGAAAGTGAAAAGGATAATGATATCAACGATGGTGATAATGATGGTGAGTCTTCATCTAATGAGGATGGGGATGATGATACGGGGGAGTTTGTGTTTGTTCAACATAACACTCGTGTCCTTATAGGAAGATTATTGTGAGTGTTCCTTTTTCCTCATCCGAAGGAAGAAAGAAGTTTGTGGCCCAGAAACACGCTTCTCATCATGTTAAGAGTGTTGCACACAGAGTGATATATAGATGAAGATGTTAGACTTTCATCCTGTTCAAGAGAGGGTTCCTGAGACTTTTGAAAGGCGGCCTGTGAAACGTCTAAGAGTTTCATAGGATAGGCCTCTAGTGGTTTTACAGAATATTCTCATATTAAGGCTACTATAGGAGCATTGTCTTCGGGTGCTTTTGGTTCATCTGATTCAACTAAGGAAAGTGTTTTGAATCTGAAACAGGTTTACCTCAAACTTGATAGAGAGGTGCATGAGTTGAGAATGATAGTGATTCGACATTAGAGACAGATTGATACCCAACGTTCTCAGTTTCTCACTCAGCAGGATCAAAATGATATGCTGAAGGGCTTGGTGAATTCTCTGATTGAACAATAGGTACAAAAGTCCAGTGTTGAAGGGGAGAGTTCATTCAAGGATGCTCAGGTTAACCCGAGAGTTCTGGATATGGATGGTTCTGGTGCTGGAAGGGTTTGTGGTTCGGGTTCAGGTGGTTAACTACCAGCTTATAGTACTGGTTAGTGGGTGGAACTTCTCATTATGTTGGTGCTTACGGGGAGCAAGGGAAAAATGGAAGCAAGCAAAATGGGTTGGGCTAGTGTAGGAGAAGTATAAATGGTGAAAGGTCTGGATTTTTTGTTTGATGATCCCGATTCTTGGTGTTTAGGAGTGGTTTTGATAAGATTAAGAGGAAGGAGTGGTCTGATGAGTTTTCGTTTGCTGATTCTTTAACAGATGATCCGATTGTTGTTGAGGAACATGTTTGTAAAGATGAGATTAAGGGTGCTGCTGAGATTACACATGCAGTGATATAGTGTAATGAATCGTTATATATATATATATATATATATATATATATATATATATATATATATATATATATATATATATATATATATGGGGGAATGATTTTCTATATATGCATGGAATAAACCCTACAAAGGGTAAGAAGTAATCTTGTGCGTCAGATTATGGTGTTTACAGCCCAAATGGAAGCAGATGGACGCGGTGACATTTTTGTAATTGTTATGATGTTTTCCTAACGCGTGAGATTATACCAGGGGTAGATTTGTAATTGTGCGTTTTCAACACCATGCATATAAAAAAACATCATGCATATGAAAAAACTAACTAAAAACGCCATAACTTACCTGCAATAAAGTAACACCGAATTCGATATGAAAACGTCATAACAATGATTAATACGTCAAAAACACGCCATACACAATGTGTATATACTAGATTACTTGCAATCATCATACACTATCATCATTGCATAATGATTCATAATGTAAAATAACAATTAATTACATCGATCGGTTGGTCGTATAACATCAAGATTAAAAACAAAAAAAACATTATTGCTTTCAGTATTCACTATTGATGATGATTATGGATAATAGATCGAGAGTGATTTACAAAAAAACTATCGCACTGTAATTTGTAAACAAATGAACATGCACGAATGAACTAAATCAGTCTATATATCGTCCATGATAACCAGGATTCCAAAACAACATTATACGTATAAAAAGACGAATGATGATTGTTTCTTACACTTCATAGGCTTTTGGTTATTTGTAGAATAACCACAATCTCTCTCTCTATATATATATATACACACACACACACACACACACATATATATATATATATAGGGGAGAGATTTTCTACAAATGACAAAAACCCTGCAAAGGCTAAGAAGCAATCTAGTGCGTCGGATTATGGTGTTTACGGCCTAGATGGGAGCAGATGGATGCGGTGGCATTTTTGTAATTATTATGATGTTTTCATGACGCGTGAGATTGTACCAGGGTAGATTTGTCATTGTGCATTTTCAATACCATGCATACAAAAAATATCATGGACAAAACCGACTCTATAAAATAACACCACGCATATGAAAAAAATAACTAATAAAAAACGTCAAACTCAATATGAAAACGTCATAACAATGATTAATACGTCAAAAATACGCCATACACACTGCAAACACCATACACTATCATCATTGTAGAATGACCCCAGATTGTAAAATCAGAATCAAATATATCGATTGGATGTTCGTAAAACATCAAAATTAAAAACGAAAACATCAAAACAAACAAAAACATCATCGCTTCAGTACTCACTATTGATGCAAGATTATGGATAATAGATCGTGAGTGGTTTACAAAAACCTAGCGCACTGTAAATTGTAAACAAATGAACATCGAGAGTGATAACCGAGATTTCCAAATCAACATCGTACGTATAAAAGACAAAGATGCGCCTTCGCGTTCTTTCCCTCATGGCGATGTGTTTAATGTTGATTGCTTCTTACACTTCTTAGGCTTTTGGACATTAGTAGAATAACCCCAATCATTTCAATAAAGGCTCGTTTAAAAAGCATATAGTTGAATATGAAAACGTTGAATCTTGAGGGACTTAATATGGTCAAATAGAAAGTTGATTAAATCTACTTGCCAAAGTTTGATGCAAACCCTGAATAAACAAGGTAAGAGCAACTGTTTTCTCATTTGACACTCCCTCTCTTGTTGGCAGTTGAAAGTCCACCGAGCTACTCCGACGATGGTGAAATGGAGTGCGACTGAAACCCTTCCAGTGAACTTGCGAGGCATCAATTGAGCAGGTCATGGGTGGTTTTGTGTAACTGTGTGGTGGTTGAAGGATCCGGATGGTTGTAGCTACGATGGTGATAGGATTAGGGACGCGACAACTATAATGGTGTATGGTAAAGGTGGTTGTCTCGGTTGTTTAAGACGCTAATCACAACTTTACAAACTCGAATAATGTGGTTCGGTTATGGTGGTGGTTTTAGCTCGAACAAGGTAATTGTTCTTTATTTAAGTGAATGGTGAAGGTAGTAGAGTTTGATGCGGATGAGATGGTAATGGTGATGCCGATTTATGATGAAGATGGTGATATCTTGTTGATGATGATGTTCATGATAAAAATTTTTGGTGATCATGGATTATTAAATATGGTTACGGTGTTGTGTGGGGTGGGTCGTGCAAGGTTTGGTGGTCACGAGAACAACTCAAAACTGCCGGGTTTCACCCGAATAACATCAATTAGCAGGATATGGGTGGCGAAAATCATGGCAGATTTAAGAGAGGTAAGTGTTTGCTGTTTTGGTTATGGTTGAGTCTGATGATGTTGCAATAATGTGATGATGATGGCTTAGTAAAGAACTAAAGAGGGTGATGTTGGTTTTAGTTTAGGATGATGCTTATAAATATGATCATGGTGATAGTGTTAGATGTAGAAGATGATAATAAGGTTCAGATGATGATTATGGTTGTTTGATAATGGTTCTGGTTAAGGTTGGTTAGAAATTTTTTCTAATTACCATGCCTTTGTCATCCTTCTTGTTCTTAAACACCCAACAGATACCAATTGGGTACATGTCAGGTGGCAAATCCACTAGATTCCAAACTTTCAATTTGTCAAATTGCAATAACTCATATTGCATAGTTTCGAGCCAACTGTTATCCTTCAAAGGCATTGACACATTTTTTAGTTTCTCTTGAGATGTGAATGCAGAGTAGATACATGCATTCTAGATCCATGACCGGGTTCTCACTCTTAGATTAAGATCTCCCAAAATGTTCTGAATGGGATGACCCTTATGAACTCTTGTTATTGGGATTGCATCCATTTCAATGAAGTCCTCGGTATTCGTAGGAACTTCTTCTTCAACAACGTCAGTTGTTTTACCTTTTCTTTCTATCATTGGAATCTCTGTGTTATCTGTTTTAGGTTGAAATGGAGTAGATTTTGTTAAAATTGGAGATACTACTCTTGGTGAGAAAACAACATTCTCATCTCTTGATCTAATGATAGTTTCCAAATCACTTGTAGATACATCAGAAAAAACATTAAAAGATGCAAACAAGTGCTTATAATCGAATATGGAAGTCTACGGGGGTGTTTGCTTTTTCTTCAAACATCTTTAAGAGATCTGATGTCTGCAAGTGTGTAGACGTTACCCTTGACGACTGTTCTTTTAAACAGATCTCAATTCAGCTTTTTACATCTTAAAAAATAAGCTACGGATCCCTTTTACATCTTAAAAAATAAGCTACGGATCCCATCACCGCCCACCACCACCACTACTTGCCCACCACCACCGCCGGGCACCACAACTCACTGGCCACCACCACTTTCGTCCACCACTAACACCTACATTACCACTAGCCCACCACCATCACCACCACAGTCGGCCACCACTACCACCGCCGGCCACCACGACCACCGTCGGCCAACATCACCGCTCGCCCACTACCACCACTCACTAGCCATGATCGCCGATCACCATCACTCACCGGCCACCAGTTGATAGTTATATGTTTTCAGTTTATGCAGACGATGTCCAGTTTATAAAACAAACAGTAACATATTTTCAGTTTGCAGATGTTCAGACCACATCTTCAGTTTCAGACATAAAATCAAATTAAATCAGACTGTAGACAGTTTTTGTCTGCAAAAACAAACAGCACCTACATGATATGCCAACACAATCATCCTAGCAGCCTGATTGAATAACATCTTATCTAGAAAATAGCATAGTATCCCAAAAAGAAACATTCTACTACCTTTGGCTCCATCACACATTCCTTAGTTCGTAAGGTTGTACATGAGCATCTAAATGGTTACAAGTATGAAATGTGAGGCTTCTTGTTAAGAGCAACATTGCACGTGAAATAATCAACAAAGGAGTGATATAAGGATTCCTTTCAATCAATTGTGTATGATGGTGCTAGCAATTAGAAACTCAAAGTTGACAATTTGTAATAGAGTAAGTTCTAACCTTTAGTTAAGAGCAACTCGATCTACAAGTGTAAAATAGTGAGAAGAAATTAGCCCAACAACATGGGCAAAATTTGTAATAACAATATTAAGTAAGAAGTTCGATCCTCATATGGCCAAAAACATGTTCAATGAGAAAGAAGATAAACATTATGTTAAAATAATAAGTTTTAAAAAACCGAAATTCTTTGATCACCACTCATTTGTAATTTTAAAAAACCCGATTTGAAAATAAAATAAAACCTTGTTTCCATTCAATGAAAAACCAAACCAAAAAGCATATTATTCAAAATTTCTATCAAGAAAATTGTAGACTTATAACACATAGTCTATGTGACATAGTGGTGTTAGGAATGTTTTTCTATTTGTTTATGAATTGTATATATTATATATATGCTTAGTTTGCATGCAGAAAAAAATCACAACACGTCAAATATTTATAGTTTTAAATTTATATTGATTTTGTTTTTTTCCCTTTGCCCCTTAACCTTTTCTATCTGGTTGCTATAAATTGAAAAAAAAAATTAAAGAGAAATGTGTTCGTAAGTGTTAGGCCAAAACGCGTGGGATCTATGTCACGTAGGCCAAATTTTCAAAAGTTATCTCAAGTCCACCGCCGTCATGTATGTTCAATGTATTTTATTAATTATAGACTCTAGCATTAGTGATTGTTAAAACAAACGATAACTATTTTAGATTTAAAATATAATATTGAAAAGATACTAATGTTTGGTGGACATATGATTATGATCAACTTGTTGATATCTTTAATTGATCGGAAACGTAATTATATCTTGTAACACCTCAATTTGCCCTTACAACTTGGATAGCGTTTGTTGTTGAATGCTACCTTGATCGATGGTCGTTTTTAATTAGAAATTTAAAATTACCTTGAACATATGGCAACATGTGGTTGATGGTCATTCTTAAGACTACCTTGAACATATGGACGCAAATGGGGCGTGCATTGAGGTGGCACTCGCACAGTCGCACGTATATGAGATTTCGCTCTTGGACATCTGCTTGTGAATTGGAGCCTGCCGGTTGCCAGCAACGGCCACCCTTAGCCCTTTTTTCTTTAACAAATTTAATTATTTAAGCATTATACTATATTGAATTAGAAAGTGTATGAATAATGTTTTGTGAGTGTATGAATTACCCAACTTAAATAAGTATTCATACACTTAAATATAGTATTTACCGGTTTTTTTACTCAACCCAGTCTTAACCCGACCCTAACCGGTTTCAAAAACCCGATTTTTAGCCCTTAAAAACCCGACCCGACCCAAACCGGTTTGGTCAAAAACCCGGTTTGATTTTTGTTGACTAAAACCGGGTTGGGTAAAACCCGGTTCGGGTTGGGCCCAAAACCCGATTTGTACACCTCTACAGTGATGTGAAAACAAGTTCGTTCGTAAACGTTAAAATTTAAATGGGTCGTTTTAAAACTTATCAAAGTTTGGGTCAGTCCAATTAAGTTGACCCATTTGTTTTCCTTGCAAGTTTATCAATTCTAAACAAGTAAATATCCTATTAACGTACTTCTTCCGTTCTTCGTACAACAATCCATGCATTTTACCACGAGTTATATTTAATATAAAAAATTTAAGTAACTGAAGAGTGGATATATAGGCCCACACATTCGTGTATCGTGTATGAGCTCCTTGGCAACAAACAAACTAAACTCTCTTATGTTATTAAAAACCAAATGATAAGCAGTGACGGATCCAGAACCAAATATCATGAGTATCCTATGAGAAAAATTTTCGCTTAAGGGTATCATAAATTTTTTTCAGGGCCATCCCTACACTTAAAACCGAAAGAAAAAATGGTATCATGATACTTAAACCGGTAAAAATTGTACTTCCTAACAACAGTTGAGAAGTAGCCTGAGATACCTCTGGGCTCTTCATAACTATGAGTAGTTGCCACAAATTACGGATGATGTCCATGACATTGGATTGTAGGTGTTGAAATAATCAAATGACAAATCTAAAAAAAAAATGTTTTCCTTTATTTGAGCTTTATTATAAACAACATGTTTTGGTTTAATGCATGAATAAAGTCAATAAACAAATAACAATGTATATGTTATCTTTTCTTGTATTGTCCTTATCTAAGTTAAATATATGCCATTATATTCACAAGCACACAAAAGACCGATGTTACCACCATATTGTTTAAAGCAATGGCTATTATTCAATAGGATCATTTGCATGTGAGTTAACATCAAATGAAACTACTTTTATCCATATAAACTTTAGGCTATAAGTACACACCATCATGCCAACTTTCTGAATCCAAATCTACAATAAAGTTTCGCTCTTCTTTTGTGTACAATTAACTTTCAAGGCGCGACTTTCTTTTGTTAGTTATTTCATATACGACCACATACATAGTATGCTAGAAATCGTTTATTACACGAGTTGAATAAAAAAATAATAGCTAGACTGTAATAATAACGAAGCAAGAATTAAAAAGAAAAGGAACGGAAAACCAATTCTTCTATTAACTAGATGATAAAAAAGCGAAAAAAGTAATAATAGTAACAAAGTTTTAATAATTTAGAAGAATAAACGGGGAAATAAATATTTATTAGATAGAAAGGAAAAATAAGAAAAGAAAATCTTTATATAATATAGGAAAATGAAAAAAGCTTAGGTGTCATCTTTTTAAAGGCTTTTCGCTTATGTGGCATCACTTGAGAGTTTTTCTCACAATATGTTATTTTATTTAAAAAATAAAAAAAAATATATTATAATAACACTAATTACATTTTGGTCCCCTAATACGTAGGATAATTATGAAAAATTTAAGAGCATTTTGAACCCCTCCTACTAGGGGTATACACAAGCCGGTTTGTATTTGATAGGGTATAAAAATTAAACTTAGGGATAAACTTAATAATAACATACAATTAACACCTCAGTGTTTTAGAAACATACATAACTTTTTTATACCAAATTATTTTAAAAAGTAAACTACACCATAAAAACAACATTTTCAACCCCTCCTATTAGGGGTGTACACAAGCTGGTTTGTATTTGATAGGGTATAAAAATAAAATTTAGGAATAAACTTGATAATAACATACAATTAAAGATGTCAGTGTTTTAGAAACATACATAAACTTTTCATACGAAATTATTTTAAAAAATAACCTACACCAAAAAAACGAGCACTTAATTATCTTTAATTTGAGTATAATATTGTTATACTAAAAACAATTTAAAATACATCTTGTGTTACGGTTAACCACGATTTTGTCTCAAAATTTATTGGAAACGTCATGAATATCGTTAAAATAACCACTTAAATGTTGTATTCCCGAGCGTAGCGCGGGCCCTAAACTAGTAAGAGATTATAGAAATATGACAAGTGATTTACTAAGGTTATTAGATTTAAATAATCATAGCTTTTACCTATTAGTCAATATTAATCCAAATTTAACTATTGATCATGATTAATGCCAACTTTAAATTTATTAGCCACTAATGAGCTTTTCGTTAGAATAAAAGTTAAGATTATTCATGGGAATAATGTCGGGTAATTGAAAGGCTTGTTGGTGGCTAATAAAATGAAGAGCTACGTAATTTGCACCCTTGTGGTTTACACCCAAAGTAACTTTGCATCCCCGTATGAAAAATTAGACCATTTGCACCCCTATGGTTTTTAAAACGGGTCATTTGCATCTCTCCCTAACTTTGTCGATTAGTTGAGTGTTAATTGACGGAGGTAAAAACGGCTTTTAATCATTTAAAAACTTATTATATCAATTTACATCGTTAGTATTCTCATATTCTTGGAAAATGGCTATGTTCTTGTACACATCACAAAAAACCGAAAAATTGAGTTTTAAAATGGGTTGAAGGTTTGCCCTAAAATTGATTAGGGAGTTTAAAGATGAGTTAAAAAGGAGTTTTAAATGGTTTAAAGAGGGGTAAAATGGTATTTTAACCATTATTTGGATGGTCAACTAAAGGTCAAAGTTAGGGAGGGTGGCAAATGACCCGCTTTAAAACCATAGGGGTGCAAACGGTCTAATTTTTTAAACGCAAATGCAAAGTGACTTTGAATGTAAATCATAAGGGTGCAAATTGCACGTAACTCTAAAATGAAAGTTAAGACTTTTTATTATTAATAGTTATGTTGGGATTAATATTGGCTAATAGCTAAAAATTGTGATTATTTAAATGGAATAGTTTTTTTTATATGGAGATTTGAATGAATATATTGGTTGATAATGGTCTATCTATGTGTATGTTAGTCAAATTGGAATCAATTCCTTTTATCTTACTCATTGCCTATACATAAAGCAATAAAGTAGGACAAAATATATAAACTTCAAAAATGGTTTATAACTTTCTTAATAGTGTCAATCCTCTTTTTGTGGCACAAATTCTTTGATATTTTGATGGATGGGTATAAATTACAGGTATATTGGTTTTAACTGGTCCCAACTATTACCTTTTGTCTTCTACTGGTCCCAACTATTAAATTGGTTGTCAACGGTCCCAACTTTTATCACTTTGGTAACCACTGGTCCCGTCGTTAAATTTTTTTAACGCCGTTAAGTTTTTTCCAAATTCAAGACCGATGTTTTAGACCTTTTGATCGGAAGGATAATACTTGTCGATTGATGTAAAAGTTTTCTCGAAAAGGCTCTCTGAACGATAAAATTTTTACATTTGATTGATGCACCGTTAGGTTTAAACACCGATCGAAGCACTATTTTGTTGTTCGGAGCGCCGTTTCGAGGTAACTTTTCCATCAATCGACTTATATTATCGTTCCGATCAAAATGCTTATAACATCGGTGTTGAATTTGGAAAAAAACTTAACGGCGTTAAAAATATTTAACGACGGGACCAGTGGTTACCAAAGTGATAAAAGTTGGGACCGTTGACAACCAATTCAATAGTTGGGACCGGTAGAAGACAACATGTGATAGTTGGGACCAGTAAAAACCAATATACCTAAATTACATGTTGATCCCTTGAGGTATCATCCATATGCATATCATTAATTCTAATGTATTGTGCTTTCCTAGTTGGAGACTGACTTGCACAAATCATCCATCAAATATATGCATTATAGAGTTATAGTATGTATTTAAATATATTTTGATGTACACCTAAGAAATAAGAAAACAAAAAACAACCTCTCTTGCAACATATATATGATGACACTATGCTAAAATAGGCCTACGACCAGGAGCGTCTCATAGTGTAACGAGAATAAACACTTGTTTTAGGCCACCAAATTTTAGTGGGCTAAATGCATATTTCCTCCTTTAAAACATTTTAAATGCATATTTACCCAACCAAAAAAATCAATTGCATATTTCTCCCTATAAACAACTTTAATTTGTAAATATACCCATTTTTAATAAGGTTATTGAGTTAACATTGGGTATATATGCAATTGATTTTTTTAGTTGGGGAAATATGCAATAAGAGGGTGTTTATAGGGGTAAATATGCAATTGAATCAATTTTAATAGGCCACAAAATTCTGTTTATAGTTTATCAAAGTTTAGAACAATTTAGAAAACAAGAATTAGTCTGGACAAATGATAAATAAAAAAAGTAAACATGAAACATTAACTAAATCTCAAAATAAGAGGTTGTTTGACAACATCTGAATCATTAAGAGCCGAATGGTTAAGAGGTCTGAACTATTCAGAGGCTCTATAAATAGAAGAGATTTTAGGGTAAAATTTCAGATTATGATAAGTTTGGTACATGCTTCATTCAGTTCCATTCAGCATCTTTCAATCTTTTAACCATTCAGCACTTAACTGAACCATTCAGAGACTCTTTTTTTTAAACAAACACTCTGAATGCTGAATCTGAATGATTAAGCACTGAACTGAATCATTAAGAGGTGAAACAAACAGCCCCTAACTCTATGTTAATGTACTTAGGGAAAAAAAATTTGATGAAAAAACACGAATTTATAACTAAACAATGATAAAATAAAGTCCTCTTGTTTCATTTTCGCCTTAAGCCTTCAAAAACCTTGAGTCGGCCCTGCTTACGACCACACATCTTCTTGAACCACCCAACCACACTCTCAAACAAATGTGTGGCTAAGGGTTATACCATTCCGAAACAATCTAGCATCGTTTTCGCCACACAATTTGTTCTCATCTAACCCTTGTATAACAGCCAAAATATTTAGCCACGTCTTAATATAAAATTGCGGCAAAAACTTGTCATGTTCGAAAAAGTGTGGCCAAATGTAACAAACTGTCATCGATTTAATTCATGTGCTAAAAAAAACTCAGCCATCAACCACACTGTATTATAAAAATATTACATTTACTTGCCACACTCTTAAAATCGTGGCCAAATATAGTTTAGCATGTGACCTAAAACACTACTGTTAGCCTCACTTTAACAAACAAACGTGACTTTTAGTAGTCACATTTAGGTAAGTGTGGCGGGACATGGCCATCTGTATGGTGTTGATTATTATGATGTGGCTAACTGTTTACACATATGGTCACTTATAATAGTTAATGTGTCCAAAGTGTACCATAAAAATGTGATTACTGCCATGGTATTATTGTGGCTAAAGGCTAATATATAGTAGATTGTGTGTCCAAAGATTGTTAAAGAAAAATCAAAATTTACATTTTGTAGCCACACTATAATAGTGTGGCCAAAAGTGACCGACTGCCATGATAATGTGACTATTTTTTTAAAACGGCGGTTGATGCAACGGCTTTATGACCGAAGCATTCAGAAGAGTAAGGACCGAGATCGAAACCCCGTCTCTAACACCAATAGGTGTTTTTCGTCGACATTGGGGCTCCCCCATTACTGTGTATAGGGCTGTAAACGAACCGAACTTTCAGCGAACAGTTCGTGAACCGTTCGGCGGGAAGTTCGTTTGTGTTCGTTCGTTTAATAAACAAACGAACACGGACAAAAAAAATCCTTTCGTTAAGCTAAACGAACGGACATGAACAGAGGTTGCGTTCGTTCGTTTACGTTCGTGAACGTTCAGTAACTTATTCATTTACGTCCGTTCGTTTAAGTTCGGTAGTTCATTATGTTTTTAAATTTAGTTATCATTTAGCTGAATACTTTACTCTTGTAAAGACAAATATAGTCATGGTAACATTTCTTTTGCTGTTTATGAAGCATATTATGATCATGTCTCATGGGTTTAAATGTGTGATTATAAGTTTTATTTGCTTTTTAAGGCTTATTTGGTTTTATTTTATATGAATTTTAATTTGAAATAAGCTTAATCAAGAAACAATGGCTTATTAGGATATTAATTTGATATAGTGGCTTAATCGAGGTTATGAGGTTTTTTTTATTATTTTTGTGTGTGTTTTATATCCTTTTTTTATTTAATTAACTTTTTTTTATTGTAAACAATCCTAGTAAATCAAAGATCTTGGTCTGTTGGGTGTTGATATGGTTATGAATAATTATTGGGATAATTATAACCTATTGATTAATTGTCATGTTAATTAACTTTGGATAATTGTCTAATTTGGTCAATCTTAATTTATTATTTCGGTGGTGAATGTTAAACATTAACAATTTTTTGTTAATATTTTATAGTCAAACGTTCGTTTGTGTCCGTTTGTGTTCGTTTTGTACGTGTGTGTCCATTTGTGTCCATGAACAAAGTTCACGAACCGTTCGCGAACAACTTTAAAACCTTAACAAACAAACACGGACAAATTTTTCTGTTCGTAACTTGTTCACGAACAGTTCGCGAACAACTTAAAACCTTAACAAACGAACACAGACAAGCCTCATTACTGTGTGTCTGTGTACGCAGCGGAGGCTAACCACAACCCTCCTTACGGGCCAAGTTGATCGGAGTCGAAACTCGTCAACCAACTGTTTCAGGGAAACACCGGGCATGTACCTTTAACCTTGCCACGTAAAACACTTAGGTTCAGATGAAACCGGGAGTAGCCCGGGACAAACTTCATTGCCAATATCCACTAAAAGTGACACAAGTGGGATTGAACTTAAGTCTCTTATGGAGAACCTAAGTCATCTTATCACTAAGCCACAAGTGAGGTATTGATAAAGTTTCTATTGATGTGACTAAATGCTAATACATACGGCCACTTATACTCTTTTGTGTGTCCAAAGACTCTTGAAAGTCACACTTACATTTTTTTGGGGTTACTTTGTAAAAACATAACCAAGTTTCAATTTTGTTCTAATTAAGTCACTTAAGTTTAAAAGTTGTTCCAATTAGGTCACTAGCCTTCATATTTTATTCAAATTAGAGGTTTTAACATGTTGCTTTTACATGTTTTACTTTACGTTTTAGTTAGGAATTATTTTTTACATTTTTTATGCTAATGTGAAGTGGTAATGTGAATTGTAAGTTTATTTAATTTTTTTATTATAATTAACATATTTTTAAATTTTTAATATAATTACATATATCAAATATTCCAACTCCCATATTCTATCATCAATTCCTTTCTTGACACAAACAAAATCTAACAATTGCTATTTGGAGGTTTAGTCATCTAGTTCAACGAAAATATGCTTGAGTGATCTAATTAGAACAAAACTGAAACTTGATTATGTTTCTATGACATTTTCCCTATTTTATATGTGTGACTAAACGTTTTAAATGGTCACTTTTTGTATTTTTGTTAAGGCTAAATAATCAAGGTCTTTCATTTCCTATCGTCCGAATTCCAATCAACAGGCTAAAAGCAGTGGCGGATCTTGAGCTCTTGTAACACGGGGGCGAAAAATTATAGGACCAGTAATTTATTTCTTATCATTAATTTCAGTTATTTTTTTCGGGTTGAAAATTTGATTCGGGTCAGGTCTAACAATAACAACACTAAATATCTGATTTTCTTCATTTTATCAAATGATTGAACTTACCCATATAAAAGCTACATAAGTAATGGTCCTAAATCCTAACAGACTAATCATGGGTTGTTAGTTGGTTTTTTTTGCCAAACTGCCCAATTACCCAATTTGTAATGGCTTAATGGGTTTCACTTGTAATGGGTTTAATTTGTAATGGCCCAAGTACCCAACTAGTATACATGTGAAATGTCGTTTATTATTGACTGGGGCGAGCCGCGGGTTCAATATATATATATAACACATGGAATTTTTTTTACACGGGGTCGAGATCAATATATATATATAAAAATTTAAGGTGCCAGGGTAAAAATCGATACTTCAGGACAAAAAACACGTAGGGGCCGGTGCCCCTGTTAGTCCCTAAGAGGGTGCGCCAATGGCTAAAAGTAATCATGGATACTCTCTTGCAACCATAATAAATCTTCTTTAATCGTCACATTGTTACATGCAAACACTATAAAATTGAGTTTTTACAATACTCTTCCTCACACAAACAGTTGTAGGTTCTTCCTTGCACAAACGGTCGAAATTCAATGTTTGGTGATCCCAATGATATCACAGGTTCTTCCTCCAAACAAAGACGTCGTCGATGGTAAGTCTTTTTACCGATTGAGGCATAGGGGGCTTAGAGGGGTGTGCAGCATGAGCGACCGCACAGGGCACTCGTTTGAGGGGGCCATCAAATTTTTTTAAAAAATTATTATATAATTTTTTTATAAAACTTAATTTAGTCAATAGTCATGTAACAAATAAGTAAATATTTAAAGCCCACAAATAAAGGCTAAAGCCCACTACAACTAATTAACTAAACATCTAAAAGTCCACACAATCAAATGAATTATAGATTAATGAAGGCTGGAAGCCCACTTCTAAAAAAAAAACGTAATTCACTAATTTGAATACTTTGATTTTCTTATGTTTATGTATTAAACGTTTGTTTTTTGGTTAAAAATTTAGTTCATATAATTTTTAGCGTTGGTGCTTCGGGTTGAGGGGGCGGGGGGCCTTTTTTCTCGTCTCGCACAGGGCACCTAAATCCTCAGGACCGGCTCTGGATTGAGGTGATCGGATATATTGTATTCAGAACACTCATTTGGTTTTATTGACGATCTAAACTTTAAGTTTCTGCTGATAAGATGTTCTTTAAGATCACAAACCATAATAGGGCCACTTTAGAGGCAAATATTACGCTAGAGTGGTAAGCTTCTCTTCAGATTACAATGAACCATGTTCATCCCCTCTAATGAAAAAGTCAAATCTTGATAGTGAACTTGATATTCATGTGGGTGGGATTCAAATTAAAATGGGGGAATTTGTAAGCTTGTTAAATCCGTCTTCCTACCTACATGACATATATGAAGTTCTTGATATTCATGTGGGTGGCATGCATGTTGTTATGAAGTTCTTGATTTTATTCATTCGACTCAAGAAATCAAGAATTTCTAATCGAATGGCTATCAATAAGGGGATTTAGTGTATCGTTATTTGATCTTTACTTATTTCGGATTCAAAACACGATATGAATGAAGTTGTTTATGGGTTTCATGAAGCCGATAAGTAAAATCACATGCATCTTCTAGTGGTGGATGGTGTGACACCCCGCCCGGCTGCGGAAACACCGGGCTGTCATTGGAATTGGATATCAATAGTACAAAGCACATGACACACTAAAAGTATATTTTAATATCATTAAAGCAGTAATTGTTGTGACATAAATGAGAAATAAATAGTCAAAAATTCTGAATTAAAGACCGGCAATCACAGTAATTTATTGTTCAATTATTCTAGGTCCGATAGGCATCCTATGTCTTGAAGGTATAAAACGCTCATACACCACCTGAAATATGTAAAAATAAAGTTAGCTAATTAAAGCTAGTGAGTAAACCACAATTTGATACGTAATAATATTGAAATCCGAGATCATCATAATATGCTGCGCAATCTTACATGCATAGCTATTTCATATCATTCTCGACCATGACACCTTGAACACATTGAACACACATTGAACACCATCATTGTATAGCAACTTGTAATCATTTGTCATGAGGAACCAACTCATGTTATTAATTAAAGATAACTTTTTTAGCAACCGTCACGTAACCGTTTCGATATAAGTTATCAATAATTAGTTTAGCAACTTAGGGACATAACAACTTGTATCATCGTATAGCAACTTGTAACATAGCAACTTGTAACATAGTAACTTGTAACATTGAAATTGAATGGCCGGGTTTAAATCACCTGTTTTGAAATAAATGCAGGTGGGTTTGTCAAACCATTAGCGCTAACATTGTACCGGTGGGATTACTAAGTAACAATACTACTTTAAACTACCACATAAGGATTGCATCTTGCTGCAGACAAGACTAACACATTTAATGATCTCATTTGAAAATAGAAAAAAAGAAACGAAAACCGAAAACATTGAATAGTAATTGAACATATTTCAGCCCCAAAAAGTAAAAGTAAAAAGGGGAGTGAATTTACTCACCTTGAAATGCAATAGATAACCGAAATAGAAACGCAACAATAACGAATCCATGGTTGCCCAAGTATTAGTATCACCTAATCAATTGGGGAAACCCTAACTTAGAAACAAGACCATAATATAGCAACAAGAATCAAAACCAGAAAATCTAGGGTTTCGGATTTGGGATTTTAGGGTTTTAAATTACGAATTGGAAATTGGGGTTTTAAAACACAATTTGGGAATTTGAGGTTTTAAAATACAAATTGGGATTTTGGTACGAAAACGTAAATGTATTTCGTATTGAATATATTTTGTACGAATCCATTTTTAGTTTTTTTTTTCTAAAAATAATCTTCGTAACCTTGAAATATTATTATTTGTAGAATTGTATTTGGAATTGTGTATTTTTAATCCTTTAAATATATATATTTTTTTAATTTAAAATATGTTATTTCGGTTTTTAGAAAAGTATGGATGAATGTTTAAAATAGCTAAAAAGTGAAATTAATTAAATGAGGACTGTGGGATTCGAACCAGGGGCAACACGCTCACAACACATCGCATTAACCACTGAACCAGGAGACTTTACTAAAATAAATGACGATTATTGAGTAAATGAGAAAGAGAAAAATTATGATTTAAGAGGAGAAGACTGAGTCGTCCATTAACATTGAATAAAGATCAATGAGTTAAGTTTTCTAATAAAAAAATTTAAGTTAATTTATCAATGCTACGTAATTTTAATGGTTTTACGTGTAACTTATGTGCATAACATCACCATATTCACTATCCTCTTTTAAATTTTATAGTATTGCATATATGCAGTATCGTATACTACATATATGTAGTATCAAAGTACTACATATATGCAGTATATGCAATATTGATGCATTGTTATCTTATAGTTTGAATTTCAAGTTTTTTTTTACTTTTTTATGATATTTATCATTGGTTTATTAGTTTATTATTATCTTTATGTTTAGACATAGTATAAGTATTGGTTTTGTTTTCATTTGCCATAAGTTTTTTAATATGAAATCTTATTAACTTTGTTATTGGTTATTTGAGATCATATATACACTTTAAATAATTATTTGACTCTTGAGTCATTTGGCCACTTAATAAATGCATCAAGTACATTGTGATGTAAATAACGTATGAAAAAGTTAGTAACGTCTAAAGAAAAATATAATCAAATACAATATCGCAATACTACATATATGTAGTATGAAATTTAAAAAAACGAGAAAAAAAATATTTTTTATGACGTTATTTATACTCAAATGAAAGATAATGAAATTCTTGATCTAATGGTGCATTTTTTTTAAAATAATATTAACGTATGCAAAAGATAGAAATGTTTAAAGATTTATATATTTAAAGTTCTAATTTTACCCTTCCTCTTTAAAATTTCATCCCTTGTATTTTTGGTAGTTCTCTAGTTCTCAACTTAAAATGAGTTCTCTCTTGAACCCTACCCTACATATATATATATATATATATATATATATATATATATATATATATATATATATATATAGGGGAGGGTTCATTTGAGAAGAGCAAATATTGCGAGAAGTGAAAGAAATAGCTAAATTCTTCATTTTTTCAACCAAAAACGTTTTTAACATACAAAAAAATGATACAAAAGCAATATTTATTCATTAACTTTGACATACAAAAAATAAAATTGAATAAATTTCGTTTATTTGTTAAACCTACACATGTGGAAGTCATGTGTAAGTTAGGTTACTTACACATGTGTAGGTAAATTTAAAACGCTAAAAATACATACGTAAAAAATATTTTAATGATTTTTTTAGTTTATACATTACACATTTGTATGTAGGAAGTGAATTTATTTAAAAAACTAAACCATTGATAAGTTTTTTTAGTGATTTATGTTTCTTCTTTTTCTTCTTGCAATATATGAGTCTTCTCATTTGATCCTAATCCTATATATATATATATATATATATATATATATATATATATATATATATATATATATATATATATATATAGGGGAGGGATCAAGAGAGAACCCCATATTAAGTTGAGAACTAGAGAACTAGGGTATAGTTGTCATTTTACAATTCAAACCAATTTCTCACCATTTAAATTCAATTCTCATGAGATATCTTAAAATATCTCATAATAATCCTCTCATCATCTTCATACGAGATTCACAGTCATCTTCATCATCAATCCTCTTCAAAAACTCATCCTCTTCAAACGAATCAAAGTTCATCATCATAAAACATTCATCCTCATCAAATGATCACTCAAAGTTAATCGATTACAACACAGTTCGTCTTCATCATCAATTCTCTACAAAAACTCATCCTCTTCAAACGAATCATATTTCATCATCATCAAACAATCATCCTCATTAAACGATCACTCAAAGTTAATCGGTTACAACAACAAAACTGAAAACAACACTTCATGACGTTAATTGAAGGTTTTTCTTTCTTTTTAAATCCTTCAATCGTGAATTTTTATACACTGATTTCTAATTTACTTAGGTTGTATTGATGTTCTATGGATTTAGATGTTGATTCTTCTGAGAGTTTTACAAATATTGCTGCAGCGAAAGATGTTAATGAAACCGTGTTCGATTAAAATAAGTTGGTAGAACAAAATTCAATGGATCGGAAAAACGAGATCATCTTCATCATCCGACTTTCCTTTTTTGTAATTTTTCGGTGTTGATGAAGACGGTAAATTCTTATTTTCTATGGTACATATATATTATATAGATCTGGATATATAGTATGAATGAAATTGAGAATATTACATATATGTAACATGACTTTTATGTATAGTGAACAATGTAAACTCTTATTGTGTGTGCTACATATATGTTATATAGATGTATATATGTTGAGTACACCTACAATTGGTAGTATTACATATATGTAGTATGAGTGAGTTGTACAAGTAACAATGTTAAATCTTATTGTAGATGTTACATATATATTTTCTATGGTACATATATATTATATAGATCTGGATATATAGTATGAATGAAATTGAGAATATTACATATATGTAACATGACTTTTATGTATAGTGAACAATGTAAACTCTTATTGTGTGTGCTACATATATGTTATGTAGATCTATATATGTTGAGTACACCTACAATTGGTAGTATTACATATATGTAGTATGAGTGAGTTGTACAAGTAACAATGTTAAATCTTATTGTAGATGTTACATATATGTAATATGACTGAAGGACTTGTATAACTTTGATGGTGTCATAGTTTTGTATTAATGTTGTTTATACGTGTGTTAAATGGTAGTATCTGTCATATACTAATTTTATGTTTTTAGTATGTTGTGTGCAATATTATTGTTTTTAACAATTTATATAGAATATTCACATTTATTGTGTCATTTTTCCTTAATGAATAAGGTTTTTCTAGTAGCATTTTTCAATCAACAAATGGACAACCTACTGGAAGCCTGATGTATCCAGTGAGTATATACCTGCTTTAAGAACGATTTATGATAAACTGGAAGATGCTGTTAATATGTATCAATCGTATGCTGACCAATCTGGTTTTTCTGCTCGTTTGAGCACTTCAAAGGTAGTTAAAGGCTTTACTACTCATAAGTATATGTTGTGTACAAGAGCCGGTAAACCTAGTTTTTCAAAGTTTTGACTCTAGTGCTAGTAGTAGTGTTTCTCGTTCTCGTCGTAGCAAATTTAAGGTTATGGATTGTAAGGCTCCTATTAGGTTTAAATGGGTTCGAGGAACAACAATTTATGTTCTTTATGAATTTGTGGAATCTCTTAATCATCGACTTATTGATAAGGTGAACATGAATTTTTCTAGAACCAAAGGAAGCTTGGTTTTTCAGAGCAAGATTATATCAATAAGTTGAGTTTGAATAAAATTGGGGCGAATGTTGCACATATGTTCGCGGGACCAAAACAGATTATAAGAACTTTGTTACACATATGCAGTATGACATATTCAAAAAGCAACACCATAAAACCATCCCTTGTTTGCTTACTCACTATATTCATTTCAATTATGTATTTTTTACTCAGTTATATCTTTCCCTTTCTTGCTTATTCACTAAATTTTCAATATATGACATTTTACAAGTAGTTTGAACAGTTCCATATATGCAGTGTGACATATTACACATATGCAGTATGCAAAATTACATAATATTCTTTTACGACTTCCATCTCTTCTTCTTCTTCACTTCCGTCGTGATCGTAATCGAGGTATAATTCCCTTAATTCACCAGTACCAAACACTCTAATTTCTATCTCGTACGTTTCTCTTTCAGAAAATTTCTTCATTGTCCGGAATTTGGGTGGGCCCACTTTTCGTTCTACATTAATTGTTGGCCAAACAATTCTGTCGACATACAGAAGCTGCAATTTTTACATTTCATTAGTAAACATGTTAAAGATAAAAAAAATGTTTTCACTATTCTAAACAAAAAACTACATATATGTAGCCTTCCTAACTACATATATGCAAACATACATAAGCAGTTCCAAAAGTATTAACAATGTAACATTCAAAAAGGCTACTTATATCCAACAATGTAACTATAAACATCATGCATCATCTTTTAAGATATAACATATCCACAGAATTTAACCCAAGCCGTGAGTATTGTAAAATAGCCTGTCAATTTTGAGTCGTGATCACATCTAGTCCATCCAACTTTACATTCTTCATTTTTTTCAAAATAAAAGTGGACCAGTCAATCTCCTCAATCTTTGTATCATTTGAAAAGTAGCGTAGAAAATCAAGGGCACATTTTTCATGTTTTTGGCACTCCAACATTGTGCTCATAGACAATACCAAGAAATCCAACTTGAACATGATACTATCATCATCAGCATTTTTCTCTATTCTTTGCACAATCTTAGAAGGTCCCACATACTTCTTTTTATACATTCCCCTCCATTGCTTCAAGGTTCCTTCAAAATCATTCTTATATTCAAAGGATGTCAATGTTATCCCACCATATGGTACTCCAAGTAGTTGATGCAACGACTCACAATCCACCTCTACTTTAACACTTCCTAAGTCTATGGCCATTAATTCAGGCTTAAAGTTGTCAACTACGAAGTGACCAAGTTTCGCAGGGATACCATCCACAACCATTGATATATTTTCAAAATCCCATTCTTCTAACTGCATCCCTCTGTTTCTTTGACAATGTTTGAAGTGCTAGATTAAGCTGGCTAGTTGTTGTACGTGGGCTTAACCCAAACCAGTTGACTTTCCTTTCAGACCTTTAACCTTTCTTTCATCTTTTTTCATGCACTAATTCTAAGAAACTGTCAAATAACTAGCCATTATTACATATGCAGTATCAATTGTAAATATATTTACTTATAAAAAAATTAAATACCTTTAAGGCTATAATCAGAATCTTCTTCTTTTTCTATTTCTTCACCTTTTTCTTTTGTTACTTTGTATTGTTTTTGTTTTTGAACTCTTGTTGACTTCCTTTTAATACATGATTCTATAATAATATTTCATTTAGGAATCATTTTGATCTTTTTATTGCCAAAAACTTACTACGTATATGAATTAACTTTACTACGTATATGAAGTAACATTACAACATATATGTAGTATCAGAAATAGATTTATACATCAAACATACCTTTTGTATCAGAGTCTAGATTTGGCTCATTCTTTTATGTTTTTTTTTTCTTTGCCAATTTCATTTTGAGCTCTTTATCTGTTTTCACAACACATTTCATTAGGTAACTTAACGTGAAGCATAGTGCACTACAGAGAAATATAACTTACCAAATTAGTTATCTTCCTCTGCTTCTCTTTTTTTGTTTTCTTTACTTATTTGTTGTCTTTTGTTTGCTTGTTGAAAAGCCAAACACTTATTCACAGTCGTTATTACTTGTTGTTTCGTTGATGCAACCTCAGATCCTACGCATATGCAGTATATATGGTAGCACTTGTAGAACACATTAGTATGAACATGTTTTATTAAACTTCACATAAGCAGTACGAAAAACAGATTAACAAGGTAAAAACATCAACATTTCCATCAATTTGTAAACCTATGCAGTGCGAACAAAAACATATATATAACAACATCAAGATCACCATATATTATGATATCACCATCGATAAATATTGAAAATTAAAACTAACATCTAGTTATCTAATGTAATACATCATGGACAATATAAATATTAACATCTACTTAGTTAATATACATATGTAGTAGACATAAATACTTGAAGAAAAATATTTCTATCTTTTAGAAAACTACACATAAACACTTTAAACATCTGCATAACTACATTAACATCTATTCAGATACTAAAAATACTACTCATAGGCAGTAGAAATAAACATTTTAACAACAACATCAACATCTATTCAGAATTACACATATGCATTACACATAAGCACCTAAATTATTGGAATTAACAGCATCAACATTAGTAGCTATTAACATACTACTCATAGGCATTAGACATAAACAATTTAATAACAACATGAACATCTATTCAGAACTACACATATGCATTACACATAAGCACCTAAACTATTGGAATTAATAACATTAGCATTAGCAGCTATTAACATACTACTCATAGGCAATAGACATAAACAGTTTAATAACAAAATAAATGTCTATTCAGATCCTACACATATGCAGCACACATACGCACCTAAAACTATTGGAGATAACGACATCGGCATCAACATCAATTAACATACAACACATATGCTACACATATGCAGTACAGATTTCAATATTAACATCTATTCAGATACTACACATATGTAGTACACATAAACAATCCTTAACATTATTAAAAACCTATAGTTACAGTAGCGCTTTCAAAACCTAGCAATTTGTGAAACTAGATTTTTGTGCTGCTGTCCGTTGTGCATAAAATCTATCAAGTCACATACATTTTCATACTAGATATGTGTAATACATTTCATTGTGGAAGATGATTGTTTACCTGTTTTATCTTCTATCAACGATTGTTTACCTGCTTCCTTTTCCATAATCGATTGAACTTGTACGCTTTGCATCACCGATTGAACATGTTCACTTTCCATCATCGATTGTACTTCTTCGTTTTGCATCACCGATTGTACTGGTTCTTTTTGCATCACCAATTGAACTGGAACAGTTTCTCCTTCCATTCTCTTGTGAATTTGCGAGAATATATGATGAAACCCTAGGTATTGTTATGTTGCGAGAGTATATGATGAAGATGAAAGAATCGGACGAGATTTTGAATTGATGAGAAGAGAAAATGAACGGTTAACCCAAGTCTTAGGAATGAAAGAAAAACAAATTCCCAACATACCCCTTTCTTTAAAATCTCCTCTTTTTTGTTTAAAATTCCATCTTTAAATCTTGACCCTTGATCACCCAAGATCTAAGGTTAAAAATAAGTTCTCATGTTCTCAACTTAAAATGATTTCTTCCTTGAACCCTCCCCTATATATATATATATATATAGATTGGGGATTTTCTAAAAAGGCTCAAAACTCTAAGAAGTGTAGCAAGCATTCACAAACAAACACGTGTCCATGAGGGGGAAAAAACACGGAGGGACGTTATCGTCATTTTACGCGTTGAAGCTGCAATACGAGATCTGTTCTCATGGTGTTTTTTAGCACTACCTGGTTATCACTCTTGATGTTCAGTTATGGTGTTTTTTTGACGTTTATTAATTTTGAATCAATAATCATTCATCTATGACGAATACTGAAAGCTATGATGTTTTTGTTTGTTTTTTATGTTTTCGTTTACTAATTACGAACGTACGATCAATGTTCTGTTCTTTTGAATCATTGTGGTTTTAACATTCTGAGTCATGGTGTTTTTAGTGATCAGTTCGAATGTTAAAAACACCATGATTCACCATGATCGATCTGTTAATTATTGTTATGACGTTTTCATATCGACTCCGGTGCTACTTTGTTGCAGGTAAGTTATGGCGTTTTTTTCATTGTACAGTGATGATAGTGTTAATCATTGTTATGACGTTTTCAATTCGATTTCCAGTGTTACATTGTAGCAGGTTAGCTATGGCGTTTTTTATTAATTATTATTTTCATATGCGTGGTGTTATTTTACAGAGTCAGTGTTAAGCGTGATGTTTTTTATATATACATGGTGTTGGAAACGCGCAATGACAAATCTATCCCTGGTTCCATCACGCGCGCCAGCAAAACTTCATAATATTTACAAAAATGACACCGCTTAAATCTTAGCCGTAAACAACCAGATCCAACGCCCCAGAATCCTTCTTAGCATTTTTAGAGTTTTTACCCTTTTTAAAAAATCCCTCCCCTATATATATATATATATACACATATATATACATACATATATATAGAGGAGAGTTATGCTACATAGGGTTAGAAATCTAAGAAGGCTAAGAAGGATTTATGACCTTTAGATCTCTCTTTTAATGGTTGAGATCAATTTGTAGGAAAAAAATTTGGTGGAAGGATACATTAGTCATAACCACTTTTTTTTACTTTCTCTCTCCACATGCAAAGCACATGTCAATTCCCCCATTTTTTTTAAAACGTCCATAACTTTTGGCTACGATATTATTTTTTTAAAAAAATTACACCAAAAAAACAAGCGTTTTGTTATCTTTAAAACGCGTATAATATTGATGTTTAAAAAATAAAAAAAATTTCGGCACTTGTCTAGTCCTTGTGTAATATCATGTGATTGTGTTATATTATAACTAGTGAAATATCACTTTTATCGGTTCATTCTTAAGTCATTATGTAATATCATCTAATTTTAAATATTTGTTGTGTCATCTTATGTGTTTAGAAATTATCACCGTGTCACAAATTGTTAATATGTGTTTGAGCAATGTTCAAAGACAAAGTCATTTTTTGTTACAAAATGTGAGAATGACACAATGGTAAACAAAGACACAATGACACTTTAAAAAAAAAATTCTAACTCACAATATAAATCAAATTTTAGAAAAGTGGTTCGGAGACCTTGTTCCCCATGTATTCCTCTTTCAAAAAATAAATAAACGAAAAATTAAAAAAAATTTAAAAATTACCATTTTTTTATTTTTTAAATTAGACACAATGAAAAAAGACACAATGAGAAAATAGTAGTTTTTTAAGTTTTGTTTATTTATTTTTGAAGGAGGATGTTATGGGAGCAAGATCTATGAAATACTTTTTGTGTTATTGTGTAATTATTATTAGATCATTGTGTAATACTTGTCAAATAAGATTACACAATGACCCGATCAATGACACAACAACCCACGGATGACACAATCACACAATGACCAGACGAAAGACACAATGACCTGACGGAAGATACAATGAGCTGAAAAAATGTGAAAAAAGTTCGATTTTTATATATCAATATTATACGCGTTTTAAAGAGAAAAAAATGCTTGTTTTTATGGTGTAATTTGTTTAAAAAGTTCGATTTTTATATATCAATATTATACGCGTCATTGTGTCTTTCATCAGGTCATTGTGTGATTGTGTCATCCGTAAAGTTGTTGTGTCATTCGTCGGGTCATTGTGTAATCTTATTTGACAAGTATTACACAATGATCTAATAATAATTACACAATAACACAAAAAGTATTTCAAAGATCTTGCTCTCACATCATCCTCCTTAAAAAATAAATAAACAAAACTTAAAAAAACTATTATTTTCTCATTGTGTCTTTTTTCATTGTGTCTAATTTAAAAAATAAAAAAACGGTAATTTTTTTAATTTTTTTTAATTTTTCGTTTATTTATTTTCTGAAAGAGGAATACATGGGGAACAAGGTCTCCGAACCACTTTTTTCAAATTTGATTTATATTGTGAGTTATAATTTTTTTAAAAGTGTCACTGTGTCTTTGTTTACCATTGTGTCATTCTCACACTTTGTAACAAAAAATGACGTTGTCTTTGAACATTTCTCAAACACATATTAACAATTTGTAACACGGTGATAATTTCTAAACACATAATATGACACAACAAATATTTATAATAAGATGATATTATATAATGACTTAAGAATGAACCGATAAAAGTGATATTTCACTAGTTATAATAAAACACAATCACATGATATTACACAAGGACTAAACAAGTGCCGAATTTTTTTTTATATTTTTTATATATCAATATTATACGCGTTTTAAAGATAACAAAACGTTTGTTTTTTTGGTGTAATTTTTTTTTAAAAATAATATCGTATCCAAAAGTTATGAAAGTTTTAAAAAAAGTGGGGGAATTGGCATGTGCCTTGCATGTGGAGAGAGAAAGTCAACAAAAGTGGCTATGACTAATGTACCCTTCCACCAATTTCTTTTCCTACAAATTGATCTCAACCATTAAAAAAGAAATCTAAAGGTCATAAATCCTTCTTAGCCTTCTTAGATTTCCAACACTATGTAGGATAACTCTCCTCCATATATATACACATATATATATATAAATATATACACATATATATATATAAATATATATATATATATATATATATATATATATATATATATATATATATATATATACTAGGTTATTACTCGTGTAGTACACGGGTTTGATAATTAAATTCATGTAATTAGTAAAGAAATGACAAACAACAAATAATTATATAGCTTTTAAATATTCCAAACAAATAACCAAAATGTAAAATTACATGAGTAAATTACAAATTTATAAATATTTTTTTTGTAAACATTTGTTGTAACGATGATATGTTAACCATTTTTATTCAAAATAACAATTCTATTTTAGTTCATACTGTATGCCTGCATTCAACAACATATTGTTTAACAAATTTTTTATTATACATGCTTCCATGTCACTTCTAACCTTCAATTTTTATCTAAACTTTTGATTATCCAGAAAGGATTAGCGGCGCAGCTTGTTGCCCGTTAACTTCGATTTCTATGTAAAAAAACTTTTAATATGAATGCATGGTTAAGGTTTGTGTAAAAAAAAACCTTCAATTGAAAAGTTAAAGAAGAAACCAAAACTAAATATGGAAGGTTGTAAAAATTATGTATTACTCGTATGCACATACTATGATCTTCATTATTCACTTGTTAGTAACATCAATGTAATGAAATGAACTATACAAGATCACATGTTGGAGCCTTATTTTTATAATGGTTCATAATGACATACTTACATGCACTTTAAAGTACAAATAACAAAAATAGAATAAAAATCAGTATATAAAGGATCAATAATATTTAATACAGGAATGTGATGGTTTAGAGCTTCACCCAATAGCATTAAAGATAAAAGACGTAACAATTATCAAAAAGATAATCGCACCATTAGAAAAATAAATCACCCGTCTAACTATACAACCTTTCATCTTACCCCATGAAACCATAAAAAGTGTGTAGGTAGGTTGAATGGTCAATTCAAGATTTAAGTATTAACATAAGAATGATGCATTACCATTTCTTTCCATTAGATACAAAAAAAATGAATTAGACAATCACTTGGTGTGTATTAGCTTTGCTTCACAAATTCAGTATCAGGGGTCACCAATGATATAGATATGCCTAATCAACTGCTTGATGTACTTACTTTGTTGGTCCATAATGATCGTGATTTCAGTGCTTTGTTGACTTGTTTAACCCAAATATGTCAAATACTTGTAAAACAAAGTGTAAAAGTCCAAATAACCCAATAACAAGATCTAACACACAATCGAGGTATATAAGCTACAATGATGAAAGATATATGCTCCTAGCACCTCAATGGAACGATTACACAACACAAATCAGTAAGAATTCGTTTGAGTAAAAGATGTGCAAAAGTTGCATTGATGTGAAGATAAGGTTACAATATATAGTGATGTTAGGTTCGCTGATAGATTCGCTCTAGCGAATCTATCCAGCGAACCAACACAGGTTCGCTGGGCACATAGATTCGCCCAGTCGATACCTAGATACAAAAGACATGATGGCCTGCGGGCGAATCAATAGATTCGCCCGTAGGTTCGCTAGTACAAACAACATAACAAGTTTAACTATTACATACAAAAGTAACACCGACAAGCCGGTGGGTCCAACCTATACATAGTAGACTATCAATATAATCCTTGCTGTCGAGATCTTGAGCGTTATGTTTGGCTGCACAATCACTGTTTACTTTGTTTTCGGGCTGAGCCTATCTGACATATCCCAAACGCAATGCTTCTGACCTCCTTCAACGACTCTTCAACATCAATCAAAACGTAGATCCTGAAATAGCAAAATTTGAAAAACTATAAATAGTTAATCTTTTATATTTTTTTTTTTTTTTTTTTTTTTTTTTTTTTTTTTTTTTTTTTTTTTTGAGTAAAAGATGTGCAAAAGTTGCATTGATGTGAAGATAAGGTTACAATATATAGTGATGTTAGGTTCGCTGATAGATTCGCTCTAGCGAATCTATCCAGCGAACCAACACAGGTTCGCTGGGCACATAGTTTCGCCCAGTCGATACCTTAATACAAAAGGTATGTTGGCCTGCGGGCGAATCAATAGATTCGCCCGTAGGTTCGCTAGCACTAATAACATAACAAGTTTAACTATTACATACAAAAGTAACACCGACAAGCCGGTGGGTCCAACCTATACATAGTAGACTATCAATACTCCCCCTAGGTTGGACCTCACCTGGGGAAGTCTTCAGATTAGCTCCGTCTTTATCTTGGCTTCAAAGTTGTTCAATAAAAGCTCCTGCCCGTTCTTTGATCCCGGCCATTGGATTTGTATAGTCTTCAATTCCGGCCTCATCTTCACTCAGATTTAACATTGAATCCACAAACTCTGTTTCTGCGACCTCTGTATCAGGCTCAGGATGAACTGTCGTTTCCGCCTGAATTTCAGCTGTTGGCTCCTCGCTTTCAACCTCCAAGTCAATCACCTCAACAGGTTTCTCAAACCTCTGCTCAATTGAACGATCTAGTTGTCTTGTTAAGTCATCCATTTCCAGCTTCAGATCATCAGTCCTCCTCAACCTCTCATTTACCTCCTTCAGTTCTGCACGAATCCCCCGGGCTTTGTTAGCAACCTTCACGAACAGGTTTGCTTCAGCAGCAGTGTCATCTCCAGCCCCGTGCTTAATTCTGTGCTCACATAGCACCTTCAAGTCCTCATCACAAAAGGAGAAGACCTCCATCGGATCAAACAATCGAATTTCTGGACGGTCATCTCCACTCAGTCTAATAATGGCCTCCCCAGTGCTATTATCATAGAACCATTTGCTGAACTCCTGCAATCTGGGTGGTTGTGTATCTGGGACCCTTACCCTTGTCATCACTTTCGGAGCATCTATTTTCAAAACGATTTTCCCTTTCCATGATACCCAGTGTTTGTCCTTCTTCTGTCTCATCCTCTTTGGCTTTTGATAACCAAACTCAACGAAATCTGACTTGGCAGCCTCCCTGATCGCAGCCTCAAATGCGCACGCCCTGCCGCTATCCTCTTTCCCTAAAAGCGGCAGCTCTGCCAGTCTCCTCAAGTCCCATCGAGGGAAGGTGGCAAAGTGCTTTCGGTTCTTCACGTATGTAATGTCGCCACCCCTCCTTTTGATCATATAAGCTTCCACCAAACAGTTGTATTTCCATGCAATGACCTGTCTATCTTGCTGTTTGGTGGTGGGTTCATCAAGATGTTGAAATATCGGTACCTCAGGCACCACTGCTTCCTCCCTCCTGAACCATTCGGATTTGTCTAACTCAGCATGCTCGAACTGATAGCTCATCCCTTTTTCTTCAACTTTATACATCTCAGGTTCGTCCTCAATGTCCTCCTCACTTTCAGCATCAAAATCAGTTTCCGGTTCATCAACCAATGTATAATCCACCCCAGATCCACCTACTACTTCCTCTCCTTCAAACGCATCCAAATTTATCCCCATCTCTTCATCAAACTCTTCCTCTACGGCTTTACCTTTATCTCCAAAATCGACATCCATTAACGGATATCTTGTAATATCCGTTAAGGAGTTCAGTTCCGCCTCAGTCATCGCCGGTTCACTCCCAACATTCTTCTTTAAATCATTCAGCTCTTTGAAGATCCTTACCAATAGGCACTGCTGATCTTTCATCATACGACCCATCTCGTATATGACCGTCGATTTCTCTGCGTCCTGTTTCTCCAGTTCTTCATGTTTACCTGTCAGCTCAGCCAGATCAGCCCTTAACTTCTCAACCTCATCCTTCAACACATTCCCAGACCCAGCATATGTAACCCCGACATCATGCTTAGCCTTCTTTGATCCCTCAGCATGTGTATCAGCCCTTTTCTTTGTCCTCAGTTCTCTGCTCGCATCAATTTCAGCTTGTATCTCATCCACCTCCCTATCAAATGAATAATCCTTATCCTTTGCATAGGCTTTCCTCTTCTTTATCTTTTTCTCTATCACTTCTATATTCTCTCCTCCCCGTTTCTTCTCTGACTCAATCAACCTCTGAATATACACCCACCTATCCGCCGGATACATATTCTCCCACAAATACGTAATCCTTCCAACACAATCCGGCCTCACAGATGTACAATCCTTGAAGATTCGTGAATGCATATCCCAGACCTTCAGTTCAGCACCCTCCACAGGCAGATTTGGTAGTTTATCATTCAGAATCATCTGAATGAATCTGGGATACATTAGCCATTTAGCCCCCTTGCTGGCATGGATGTTCTCGAGCATGTAGTTGTAAATCAACTTCGCAAGATTAGCTTTTTGCCCTCGGCAAAACAGCATCATCGCTCGAGCCCAGTCCAAGTTCAGCCCGTCCGTACCTCCCTTCCTGTGATCCAGGCACATAATGAACACATGTGCTATATATCTCCATTCCTGGATCAGGTACGACTTCACAAATTCCATCTTCTTTTCTCCTGGCATCGGACCTTCATACCCCGCTGTCCGGAATGCCCCGTAAACTTCTTCTGCTGACATATGTACCTCCTCACCCACATCATCCTCCAGCCTCAAAATTCTAGCAAGATCGGCTTCAGTAAACGCCAAGTCTTGGCCACAGACATTTGCACAGATACGTGACGGCAGTACCGACACGTTCATGACAGCAGTTCGCCAGAAATCCCGAACGTGCGTCTCATATATGGTAGGTGAGTGAGAGATGGCATAGTGTATGTGCGATGACTTCAGCCATTTGATTGCGTCTCTGTAGCTGCTGGCTTTTTCAAAATTTTCATCAAGTAAAGCACACATGTTGTGCTTTTTCTCGAAGAATAAAGTCGACATTTTGCCTGAAAAATAAACGGAGATTGATCAGAAATGAAGATTTGAAAAACAGAAAATAGATTCGCTGGAAATTAGGTTCGCTGGTATAGCGAACCTGAGATTTTGGCACCTGAACCTATAGATTCGCTGACATGAAAAATCAGTCATTGTTGTCGAGCGAATGTATAGGTTCGCTAGAAACTGTCGGGCGAATCTATGTTGTTGCGCGGGCAGCATAACGACATAGATTCGCTCGAAGACTTGAACTTTCGTTCAGGTTCGCCAGACGAACACTTAGGTTCGCTGGAAACCCTAGCTTTTGAAAAACGGCCGAAATCACATACAGATCATCATTATTAAGCATATAAAGCAACAACGGGTCAAAGTAAACATTAATAAAGGCTGTTATGAAGTAAAACCCTATCAACTATCACCAAAACATTCATTCATTCAACACTTAATCAGAGATCGACAGTTAAAACATGGTATCGGTACGATTTAGAGTTTAGACAGAGATTAGAATGCAATCGAACACATACCAGACTATAACGTGATGTTTAATGTTTGAAAAAGCCGTGGAATAGTGAGAATCGAACGTTGGTGGTGAAAATTTTAAAAAGCGTCTGCTACAGTACAGTGGGTAAGCGAATAAGTGAGAAAAATTCGCTGTCACTAGTATATAAACAGACATAGGTTCGCTAGCAGTCAGTCCAGCGAACTTTAGGTTCGCTGGAAGACCAAAAGACAAGGCACACAACTGGTTCGCCAGCAGGTTCGCTGACACATAAACAACGATGTTTCATGTCAGCGAAACAAAAAGGTTCCGGGCGAATCTTGGGCGCCGAGCGAACTTGTAGGTTCGCTATAGATTCGCTAGACAAAACAACAAAAATATTTTTTGGATTTTCTTAAAAATTTTAAAGTCTTTGTAAATCCGTGAAAACGTCCCACGACATCAAAGCCCCAAAAATAAACATATATACATATAATCCTAAAAATTAAAATTTAAAATTAAAATAAAATAAAATAAAATAAAATAAAATAAAATAAAATAAAATAAGTATAACAGGAGACGGATTTAAACGCAAGAAAGGATATTTATTCTTCATGATGTTTTGAGCAGAATCCGGAGAGTCATCGATTGGCGGGATTGCAGATATGTTTGTCCATTTAAACCCATGCCTTAGTCCTTTCAACAAGAGATCAGCAGCTTCTTTTATCATGTTTTCGGTTTGATTGAAGAAACTCAGACAACTCGGTCCCCACAAACGTCTAGGTAAAAAGAACAAGTTCTGTCATCAGGGTATATCTGAGCAATACGATTTACTTTGCTTGAGTTTCATAGAACAACTTTTGAATGTTGTCTTTTGACACATGTGCAATTTTTGCATCTTTTCTTTTGTGAGTGGAGCTTTGTCAGCAATTGATTCATTTTGAATACAATGCGACTTATTATTTGGGAAACTCAAATAGTCTAGAGCTCCAGGTCTATACTGACGTATAACAGAGGAGATAAACATTTGAGCATGCTCGGTGAATCTTCAGGTCAATACTTTCGTATAGCAGAGAAGATCCACCAACTCCAGGTCAATACTTTCGTATAGCAGAGGAGTTAAGCACTTGACTCAAAACGTTCTGAGGAGTTAACTAGTAACTCACTCAGAGGCTTTTCCGAAGAGCATCCCTAGCAGCTTTTTATTTTTATTTGTTTTGCATACTAGAAACTCGATTCGGGGATAGGGCGAGGGTGATTTGGGATGTTTTGGGGAAATCAAGACAAAGATTTGACACTCTCAACCCATTTTTGACAGAACCATTATCTTTGTGCAATCCAATCACGTCAAGGAGATAATCCTTGCTGTCGAGATCTTGAGCGTTATGTTTGGCTGCACAATCACTGTTTACTTTGTTTTCGGGCTGAGCCTATCTGACATATCCCAAACGCAATGCTTCTGACCTCCTTCAACGACTCTTCAACATCAATCAAAACGTAGATCCTGAAATAGCAAAATTTGAAAAACTATAAATAGTTAATCTTTTATATCTCCCCCAAAATTTCTAAAAAGTAGCCGTCTAAAAGAAATTTTTTGTTTTTCAGATTTTCTTAATATATATATATACATAAAAGTTAAAGAAGAACAAAAGAAGATGAAATAAAATAAAGAAGCGGAGCATTGAATCGAGTGACCCACGGATTTTTCAAAGAGGATAAAGACCCGATTATTTACAAAGACCAGATTATTTACATATTTACAAAAGGATTCTCACAGAAAAGGTTTTCAAAAAGATATAAGCCCAAGCATGGAAATCAGTTCATAAAAACGTGGTTTATCAAAAGTTTTTGTGAAAAGATCCGCTTTTTGCTTTCTAGTTTCGATAGGAATAATATCAATAAACCCCTTTTCCTGTGCATCCCGGATTGCATGAATTCTTGTTTCAATGTGCTTGGTTCGAGTGTGATGAATGGGATTCTTGGCAATTCCAACAGCAGCTTCATTGTCACAAAAGAGTGGCGTGTGAAGAAAGTTGATGCCATAATCCATCATCTGATGTTGAATCCACAGCACTTGGCAGCAGCAACTTGAAGCAGCAATGTATTCTGCTTCTCCTGTGGACAGAGAGACTGTTGTTTGCTTCTTGCTTTGCCACGAAACAAGACATTCTCCAAGGTATTGACATCCACCGGTGACTGATTTCCTGTTGATCCTGCAACCAGCATGATCACTATCAGAAAAGGCATGTAAATCAAAGTTCCCACCTTTTGGGTACCAAAGTCCCAAACGAGAGGAACCCTTAAGGTAACGAAAAATTCGTTTAACAGCTTTTTCATGCGATTCTTTTGGATTTGCTTGGAAGCGAGCACAGTAACACACGGCAAATGTAATATCTGGACGACTTGCAGTCAGATACATGAGAGATCCGATCATCGAGCGGTAACGATGAGCATCCACAGGATTCCCATTATCGTCGGAAGTAAGGCATGTTTGAGCAGTAAAAGGAATCAATTCAGGAGACGAGTCATCCATGCCAAACTTCGTGAGGATTTCCTTGATATATTTCTCTTGGTGGATTAAAATTCCATCAGGCTTTTGCTCCACTTGCAGCCCCAAGAAGAAACACATCTCCCCCATTATTGTCATCTCAAAACGATCCATCATCACCTTCTCAAATTCTCTACACAACCCTTCATTAGTCGAACCAAAAATGATATCATCAACGTACACTTGAACGATCAGCAGCTCGCCATCCACCTCCTTCTTGAATAAAGTCATATCTATACTCCCACGTGAGAAACCCTTACTGAGGAGATACTGTGTCAGAGTTTCATACCAGATCCTTGGAGCTTGATGTAACCCATACAACGATTTGTCAAGCTTGTAAACCTTTGACGGGAAATCAGGATCCTCGAAGCCTGGTGGTTGACACACGTAGATCTCCTCATCGATGTCTCCGTATAGAAATGCACATTTCACATCCATCTGATAAACCTTAAAGTTTTTGTTTGCTGCATGTGCAAGAAAGATTCTGATGGCTTCCAGGCGAGCGACTGGAGCAAAAACTTCGGTATAGTCAATTCCTTCCTCCTGAGCAAATCCCTGAACAACCAGTCTCGCTTTATTTCTAATTACCACACCACGATCATCTGGCTTGTTCCGAAAAACCCATTTAGTGCCAATTGGACACTTGTTAGGAGGAAGATCAACCAGTTCCCAAACTTTGAGCTTCCTGAATTGCTGCAGTTCCATCTGCATGGCATCCACCCAACTCGGATCTTCAAGTGCCTGTTTGTAATTCTTTGGAACGACTTGTGACAGAAAGGCAGCATAAAGACATTCATTTATCAAGCCGCTCTGACTCCGGGTTCGCACACCATCGGTAATAGATCCAATGATATAATCGTGAGGGTGGTTTTTCAGGGTTTTGAAGTCAGTGTTGAGTAGTAAAGGATTTTGGTCGGTTGTGGGTGTTTGATTTGATGGTTGTGGAGGTGTAGGTGTGGGTGATGGAATGGTGTTGGATGTGGATGGAATATCTGATGTGGAAGCTTGAACGGTTTGGGGTGGTGGAATATTTGGTGGAGGTGATGGGATATCAAATGATGTGGGTGGTAGTTGTGTAGCTGATGTGGAAGGTTGTGATTGTGATGGTGTAGGAGTATGATTGAAAATAGAAACCGATGTGTGTGGAATGATGTCGTCATCGTCAGAGTCGGGAAGATTAAATGATTTGAAAATGGTGGTGGCATCATAAAACCAAGCTGGTTCACTACCAATACTGGTAGTGTTTGATTCTTGCCAATCAATGTAGTAGGACTCTTGCACAATCCGCGTTCGCTTATTGTAAACGCGATACGCCTTTTGTGTGGTCGAGTATCCCACAAAGAAGCATTCATCAGAGACAGCCCCAAACTTCGTCTTCTGATCTTGAGTATTCAAAAGAGTGCAAGAACATCCAAAGGGGCGTAGAAAGTCAATCAGCGGCTTAATCCCTCGAAACAGTTGATATGAAGTCTTCATCTTTTCTTTGACTATCAGTACCCTGTTAAGAACATAAGCTGCACAATTAACCGCTTCAGCCCAGAAAATAATTGGAAGTTTTGACTCGATCAGCATAGTTCTAGCGGCCTCAACAAGAGTTCGATTCTTTCTTTCAGCAACACCATTTTGTTGTGGTGTTCGAGCAGCGCTGAACTGTCTGAGAATACCCCGTTGTTCACAGAAGGAGTTGAAGATGTGGTTTCTGAATTCAGTTCCGTTGTCGCTTCTGATGGCTTGAACCTTCTTCCTTCCCAGAACCTCTATTAGAGGTATTAACTTCATCAATTCTTCGGCAGTCTCACTCTTGTTTGCCATGAATCTCACCCAGGTGTACCTAGAGTAATCATCTGTGACAACCAAGCAATAAGACTTTTTAGCAATTGATTTGACACTTATTGGTCCGAATAAATCAGTATGTAACAATTCAAGGGGTTCTGAGATAGTATTTGTAATTTTGAGTTTATGTGGCTTTTTGTGCTGTTTTCCTCTAGCACAAGCCATGCATTTCTCGACCACAGAAAAATCTTTTTGTGGTAAACCCCTGACCAAATTGTTCTTAACCAATTTATTCAGAATTTTAAAATTGATGTGTCCTAAACGTTTATGCCACAAAAATGATTCAAAGGATGATGCTTTAGACAGAAGACATGTCACGGTGGAATTTGATTCATGTGATCCCATATTCAGCATATAGGTATCATTTCGCCTTGGAGCTCGCATGATCACCATATCTTCAGGAATAGTGAACTCTGGCTTCAAGAACAGGCATTCGTTTTGAAGAAACATCACAGGAATATTTTTATCACAGATTTGTGATACACTCAGAAGATTGAACGCCAGTTCAGGAACATAGTTAACATCTTCCAAAGTAAGTGAGCCATTTGAGACTTCTCCTTGACCAATCATCTTCCCGCCTTTCTTATCTCCCGCAAAAGCAACATAGCCTCCATTTATGATCCTATAGTTAGTAAGAAGATCCTTCAATCCTGTCATGTGTCTGGAACATCCGCTGTCAATATGCCAATGACTATTTACAACGGCATTTGAATGTTCCAGTTTTTCAGCGGCCAGAGCACGATCACATTGACAGTAGGGAGTGCTTCTTTTGAATTCATCCACTGCATCTAGCCTTGCCTTCTCGATCACTTCTTTCAGACTAACCTTTGACTCCTCCTCAGGCTTTACTTCATTAATAGTGGCTTCACAAACTAACCCAGAATGATTCAGATGTCCTTGAGCAATAACATCTGATTGAACTTCATGAACATTCTCAACCTTCTCCTCCTCTTCTTTTCCATAAAACTCTTTGAACGGATCAAAGAGATTTATATCATTGTCATCAAACTCAGTAATTTCAGCAACAAGCGCATGGTTGATCTCCTCCTTGGTTTCTTCAATTTCTGCGCTCCAGTCAAAGTTGGTAAGCAGTGCAGTTTCATTCTTTGACTTGGCTTCCTCAACCTTTTCTTGAATTGGAGCAGATCTTGGAGTTGCAGAGTTAACTGGCTCAGTAACGATTGGTAATGGGCATTCTCTCTTGAAGTGGCCCAGTTGTTTGCAGTTATAGCATCGTAACTTTCCCTTGTCATAGCCCAGCTTAGCATTCTGTCCTTGATTTCCAAAGTTTCTTCTACCAGTCCTTTCCATGAATCGTCTGGCACGAAGAGTGAGCATAGCCATCTGCCATTGAATATCTGTTTCCTCCAAATCATCAGGATCCACCTGATACATGTCTTCCACTGTCATACCCTTTCCTTTCAACTCACCTTCAACAAGAGCTTCATAACTGTGAACAAACATTCCAAATAAGGCCATAGTATCTGACGGAATCTGTGTGGTGACGGATGCACTTGAGCTCGAACCAGCGTTTGAAGATGCACCAGCAGACTTAGCAGATACATGATCTGAAGATCCTCTAGATGCTGCACTGTAAACATAAGAGTTTGCAGCGGATGAGATAAGTGCAGCATTTTGAGACGGAATGTTTGGAACCATCATTGATTGATTGTACTCTCTTCTTTTCACGTCAAGGTCAAAAGACTTCAACTTGTTGATGACGTCCATCAATTTGTAATCAGGAAAGTTTCTCTCTTGTTTCAGTAGCTTGATTTGAAGGCTCCATTGGGGAGGAAGTGAATCTAACAATTTTGCTACTTGTTCGTGATTACCCAGCTTTTCATCATATTTCTTCAGATTACTTGACACAGATAGGAATCTATTTGTAATGTCAGTCAAGTTCTCTTGTGAATATCCCACAAACGAGTTGAATTCCTTTTCAGCCTGAGCTTTTCTATCCAGTTTCAGATCCTCATTCCCATCATAAAATTCACACAGTGCATCATACAGACTTTTTGCAGTTGTGTGTTCTGCAAACCGGTTAAAGATGTCCTGATGTAAGCAAAGTATCAGTGCCCCTAATGCCTTCTTATCACGATCCAGTAGCTTGATATCAGTTTCAGTAAAAGTAGTTGGATCTGTGTTTACTGAAGTGACAGTTCCTTCAACAGTTGTTGGCACGTGCGGGCCATTCACTATAGATTCCCATTGGTTGTAGTCGGTGTAGTAGAAGAATGCTTTCAAACATCTTTTCCAGTCTTCAAAGTTTTCACCACTAACAAGCCTCGGTGGCCTGTTAGGTTGAACGCTGTCTAGATCATTCATATTAAGTGTTGAAGAAGTCATAACTTTGAACAGATAACAGATTCGCTGAAAAATGACAGATTCGCTGGCTAGTTTCGCTAGAAGAACACAGTAGATTCGCTGGCAGATTCGCTGGTGACAGATTCGCTAGACAGTCAAACAGATTCGCTGACGAGCAAGCACAGATTCGCTGGCCTGATGTTGGCAGCAGTTTCGCTTGCACAGTCAGACAAATAGATGAACTTTCGTTCGATGATATGCTAGATTCGCTGGCCACAACACAACCCAAACAGGACAAAATTTTGAATTTAGATTCGCTGGAAGAACTGCAGATTCGCTGGTTGAACACACAGTTTAGCTGGTAGCTCAACCACTCTGAAATAGTACGGAAACAGCTCGAAAACCCTCAAAACTTGACCATTTGCCTTCAGGTTTGTTTTAAAAGCTTTCTACGTCCAAATAACACAAAACCAGAGCAAAATACAACTCCAAAACACAACAAACAAGCTTCAAACAGAATCGAAAGAGTTTTGACCCAAAAACTTCAAAAATCAACACAAAAATCACTTGAATCAAACAATCAAGAGCACTAAGGCTCTGATACCATATTGTTGGTCCATAATGATCGTGATTTCAGTGCTTTGTTGACTTGTTTAACCCAAATATGTCAAATACTTGTAAAACAAAGTGTAAAAGTCCAAATAACCCAATAACAAGATCTAACACACAATCGAGGTATATAAGCTACAATGATGAAAGATATATGCTCCTAGCACCTCAATGGAACGATTACACAACACAAATCAGTAAGAATTCGTTTGAGTAAAAGATGTGCAAAAGTCTCATTGATGTGAAGATAAGGTTACAATATATAGTGATGTTAGGTTCGCTGATAGATTCGCTCTAGCGAATCTATCCAGCGAACCAACACAGGTTCGCTGGGCACATAGATTCGCCCAGTCGATACCAAGATACAAAAGACATGATGGCCTGCGGGCGAATCAATAGATTCGCCCGTAGGTTCGCTAGTACAAACAACATAACAAGTTTAACTATTACATACAAAAGTAACACCGACAAGCCGGTGGGTCCAACCTATACATAGTAGACTATCATACTTAATCATTCATAAATTTCTTAACTATGTGTTTAGCAAGTTAAAAATATAAAAAACTTGTTGCTCTGGTATATTTTTTCCATTTCATAATTAATGTAGTTAGTGCAAAAATCAAGCAACCAAATCTTTATTAGACACAATTGGTGATAATAAGGTGTCTAAAAAGCCACTTAGTTTTTGACATAAAAACAAAAAAAATTGAAACTCACAAAGAAAGTCAATTAATTTTCAAAAGCATTTGTTGATATAATCACCAAGTGATATGAACTAAATATTAACAATTAACATAAATTCAACATAATCTTAAATGCATAACATGAAATGGAATGAAAGCAAACTGGTAAAAGTCACAAAAACATACTCCGTACCAGATTGAGGAATCAATTAAACTCCAATAGCTGAAGCATGTTCCAAACATTTATGATCAATCTTTAAAATATTCATATACGGAACAATAAGAAAAAATTCCAAACACAATCCACACAGGACCATTGAAATATGTCTTTCTTCCACAAATTATAATTGCATGTTCCACGATTGAAACACATACTAAAAAAGATTAACCAGTCTAAAAAACAGAGAATTATATTGAACTGGCCGGGTATGATTTTGGTGAGGATAATAGGAAATCGAAATGCAAATAATACATAACAACAAACCTATGTAACCTAATTAATAAACGTAAATCATAATTGAATGGTAATAAAATCAAATAAGTATATGGAATTACAATGGTTGTGTGATTACTCTTATGAGTGTACCTGAGTGTCATTATTTAGATTTGATTTTTCTTTTCAGCGATCCGATTGTTAAGATCACGAATTAGGGTACCATTGAACCAAAATTAGAGCATGATTCATCCAAAGAAATAAAAGCTTCGAGGCAGAGAGATGGACTTTGATGGTGACGGTGGTTGGTGCTTGCGGCGATAGTGGTGCCTTTGAGTTCTTTAGAACTGGTTTGGATATGGGATGTAAAGGGTGAAGAAAGGAGACGGTGTGATTCAGAAATGAGAATGAGAATAGGGTTTTCATATAGAACGGGTTTTTGCTAGATCGGGTTAGACCTGCGCGTCTAAAAGTGTGTGGTGTGAAATGGGCGGCAAAATGAGAATCAAGAGGCTGTAGATATTTGCCACGTGGCGAGTGAGATACCCTATTATTATAATTAGATTAGATATATATAAATGATTGTAATTGGCTACTCTTAAACACATAGGATTATATTCAGTTGGCTAGGTAAGTTGATGTTTGTGTATTCGATTGTATTCTTATGTGTTTGAACACGAGCATGCATTGTAATTATGGGTATCAATTGGGATTTGGGGGGAAATTTGGTATTTTAAGGTTTCAATTGGGATTTGAGATGTTTTCACTAAATGATTAGAAATATATTAATTGATTTAAACATAACGTCAAAAAATAGTATTAATGATAATAACAATACTTTTTGATAATAATCATAATGATAATATTGTCTTGTAATTGATAAATAATTCAAATATTGTATCTATTCATTTAATTATTTGACAACGAGAATAGATTTGTATACCCTAATAATACTTCAAAATATTTAACTAACATTTTTAAAGTATCTAAATGTCTTATATGAAAGTTTATATTTATAAACTAACATTTATAAGAAATATTCTTACCTTTATATATTTTAGAAGTACAAATATATATTTTCTAGTATTTTTAAAGTATTTGTAAAAGCTAAATTTTTAATGTTTGATTTATACAAAAATCATGGTTTTATGTAACTGATAAGCTTTCAATCTAATCAAATCAGTAAAAACAACATAAATAAAAATATATGACAGTGACCAGAGGTTCGAACCCTAGTCACTTGGCTGAAATAGAATCAACATAACCAGACACGCTACATGCTCTAGTTGATTAGAAATAGAATTAAATTGGTTATCTTGTTTCAAACAAATACCCTCAATTTCACCAAGAACAACAAACCATAATTTCTAAATTAAATTCAAATGAATCAATGAAATGCATCTTCATCATCCAGCCCGTGAAATTGACTGTCAGCGAGGGCAGTCACGATGTATGACGGAAATCTGCCAGAAATTAGGATTCGTGATCTCAGGCGCTACGATGGACGAACGGCTTCCGGTGAAACCGTCGAACGTCTGTTGATGGACAGTTATGTTATCTGCCATACGGTGAGAGGTGCGGGGAAAATCAAACTTTACTATACTCACCTTAACCTCCGCAGACGAGACAACTACAACTTCGGTTCTCGGATCAACTGCTTCAACAGTACACTTCACTGGTTCATGCGAACGTAGATGTCGCATAAAACTGCACAAAGCAAACAAGACAGATTAAGCAACGGGAACAAGGAAAGTGAAAAACAAACAAAACACACAAAAAGCAATAAAGACAACTACCGACTCCTATGACTTAAACAAGCAAAACAAAAAGCACGTGAATAACAATTAATGCCTCAAAAAGTTAATTTAACGCAATTACCAAGAGTGCCCGACAACTAGGCCTGGAAATTTTGTACACGGACATGAATACACGACACGAATCTAAAAGGTCTTAACATGTAACAGGTAACATGTACTAAACAGGTAGACACGAATCTACCTGTTAATTTTGTGTATTTAACATGTATTTACATGTTTACCTGTTAGTACTTGTTATGATTTTCTAAAATTAAAAATATAACTTAATATAACATATTTACCTTATTTACCCTTATACTTATTGATAATTTTTATTTCACTAAATAGGTTCGTGAATACTTGTTTTTAAACAAGTCTTATCGTGTCTTATCGTGTATACATGTTATAAACAGGTACAGTTACAGGTAATGGTAACAGGTACACGATAGCTTATCTTGTCGTGTGTAGGTAATAGGTTTCATGTTCGTGTCGTAACAGGTTCGTGTCTTAACAGGTACAGGTATACACGATTTGCCAGCCCTACCGGCAACGGCGCCAAAAACTTGATGCGTGCAAATATATATAAAACAACTAACAAATAAAAACACCTAAGTTTTAAATTTATAAACCCAAGACTAACCATCTATTTCACACACAACCGGCAGTAGACCGGTCTAATGTAATATAGTGTGCGTAAGTTCGGGTGTCGACCCACAGACTTTATATACTACGTTAAATAAACTAGACAAGACTCAACTTAACTAGATATGAATGATTCAAATAAAGATTGTTTGAAAGGGGGGTTTGTATCTAAATTACTAATTGCATAAAAGTAATGACAGACGAAATGAAAGAAGGATTTAAAGCAGAAGAGTAGAAACAAACCACTTAGGCTGAATCCTTGTTAACTTCAATCATCACTCTTGTTTGTATTAATTTCTATGGAACTGGGATATAAACTTATTCACTTAAAGGCACCACTAATTAGGACCCTCGACCCTTTTACGGGATTAAGTTTCCTCATAGTCACCTAATTAAATTATGCTTAATTGACCTTAGTTAAAAACCAATCTCATGATATGGAATTTAAAACCACTTTAATCCAACCATTTTATTTAACAAGCAAGTTTGATAACGGACACTAATACGAACTTCTCACAAAGACCCAAACCTAGCTCGTTATTCAACAGGACTTATTAACAACTTATCACCTCATAGTTATCCAAGTTAGCAACACGTTTTTACCAATTTCACTAATAATGTTAATCCTATGGCTTTGCTGCAATTTAAACATAACAATCTTAACACACAGTCAATGATATAAACGAAACCATATTCTATGACATAGATAATCATCAAGGGTTAAGTGTACTAACAATATCAATTCAATCAATGCAAATATGTAATACACATCAAATGGCAAAAAGATCAAAACTTTAATCAAATATGACAACCATAGACAAATACCAATCCAAACATGAGTTCAAACTTCAATTAACAAATCATCATAATTCCTAGATGGTTCTAAAAGTTTAGCCAACCATAATCATGAAAGTAAACACAAGTTCAAAGTCATAAAACATGGTAAAATGAACCGAAAACAAAAGACTGAAGAAACCCAGAAGATGCAAAGAGCAATCCTTGATCCCACGTGCTTTTGTTCTCTTGATTTCGTGCTTCGAGCCTAAAAAGCGCCTACTTTCAGCCTCAATTCGTCCCTTGGTCGTGCATGGAGGCTAGGGTTGAAGTTAGAGGAGTTTATATAGTGAAACAGGCCAAAAAAACAATAAAATAATCAGTCGAAACAGCCTCTTCGCGCCACGCATGAATCAATAGTAGATAAAACCTAAAGAAAAACTATTTAAAACGACTCGAAAACGGATAAAAACTCTACAATGGAATTTGTATTGTTTACACTATATCCAGATATGTTTAATGTTACATCAATTGAAGCATCGTTTCATCATTTGGAGCACACGTTCGATCTAACTTTTACATTAATTGATTCGTATCCTCATCTTGATCAAAAACCCTAAAACATTAGGGTCTGTTTGGTATGGGGTAATTGAATGGACGAGGGAATGGAATGAATGATTGAAAGGAATGGACAAAGGAATGAAATGAACTATTCCATTCCATTATCATGCTTGGTTAATTTACATGAATGAAATGAATCAATACTTCTTGTTGTTAAGTAGGCAGGAAAAAATAAATGAAAGAAATACAAATATTTAAAAATAACAAAAATACCTAGTCATGCTTATCGGTCAGGTCTTGATTCAGGAGATGGATCGGCTCATGGTTCGATACATGGGCCAATACATGAATCGTGACATAAATCAAGATATGGGTCAGGCCATGGTTCGGGTCATGGTTCGAGAAAGTGATAACGACATTGCTTGGTTCATGGTCGGGTCATGAGTCAGTTCATGGACAAGGTCATTAGTTGCTTCATGGATCGAGTCATGGATTGGTTCATGTGTTGGGTCTTGGATCGGGACATGGGTCGGTCATGGTACGAGATACGGGTCAGGTCATGGGTCGGATTATGGTTTGGGCCATGGTTCAGGGCATGGATCAACATGGGTCGGGTCAAGGGTCAGTTGATGGCTCGGGTTATGAGTCGGTTGATGGCTCGGGTCATGCGTCGGTTCATGGGTTGGGCCCTGGTTTGTTTCATGGGTTGGGTCATGGTTCGAGCCATGGGTTAGGACATGGGCCGATATATGGGTGCATGAGTTGGGTTATGGTTTAGGTCATGGTTCTTGTCATGAATTAAAAATATATTCCATTCCTTGAAGGAATGGAAATAAAACATGGGGGATGGATGAAAGAAAAATGAGGGTGTTTTCATTACTTCGTAATGATCCATTCCATTCCATTGAGCAACCAAACACGTTTTTCTTCATTCCCTCTTAATGGTTCATTTCATTCCACATCTTATTCCTGCATACCAAACACTACCTTAGTTTCAAATTCGAAAATACTTAACATCGTTAAGTATTTTTTAACTGGGGCTTTTTAAAAAATATATATTTGAAAGTTGGGATCTCTAGCAATGATTTTCTCAGTTGGGATTATTCCGGCCAACAGGTGAAAATTGAGATTTTTAAAATCCAATTTCTCTATTTATAAAATCTATTTTATAAATTACAATTGATATATTTTTGGAATTAGTCATTATAAATGGTAAATAAATGAGTAAATTAACCGATGAATAATAGTTTCGACCGTTTTATTGATGACGAGAAAACTTGGATATCCGAAATATTCAATAATATTAATAACGAAACATTACAACTTGATGAATTTAAATACGAATGAATGAAACAAAACAACGAATCCGGGTTTGAGGAGGACATTCGGCCGGGTTCGTTTTTTGGGCAGATGTCACACACAAGGCAATACCCTTTAGTGGGTTGTGACAACCCCATTTCTAAACCTATGCTTTGTGGCTTGCTTGAATTATCTCTAGAGCAGTTAGACTCGACCCGCCTTTAAAACACTGAGCTAGACCTAATCTACCAAAACCCACCAAACTAAATCAAGTAGTTTAATTACCAAAACCCACTTTGTATATGTTATATATATATATATATATATATATATATATATATATATATATATATATATATATATATAACAAATGTGAACCAAATAAACAATTACACACGATACTTATATTTATAATAATTATTAAATCATCAAACTAATCACCCAAAAATCCAGGTAAATTTACTCATGTGTGTACCAATATTTTTTTAATTTTAAATGATGATTAAATCCTATAATTATCTAACCAATTTGAAATCATCTAAAACTTTATCAAACCTCGCTCAAACTAAATTTCCTATTAGCTCATATATGAAGCACTAGAAAACATTAAAGAATTATATTATTTAAACTATTTACAAAGATTTATCAATTTAAAACCAGCTAACTAATCCTCTAAAATTTCTACTCAAGATTTGATATATATTACCCATCCTCCTCCTCACTTTCACTTTACTTTTGAAACCCCCACAAAGTCCATTCCTTTGTTCTTCAAGCTAACAAGCAGGGACGGATCTAGAGTAGAAGCGTGGGTAGCGGCCGCTACCCCTCAACTTTTCCGGCGAAGTGTAAAACTAGTGTAAAAATTTAATTTTTCTATTCCTTTTATGTATTGATATACCTTTATATTCAAAAATTCAATTTTTTCGCTACCCCTAAACTTTTTTTCTAGATCCGTCACTGACAAGGTAAACCATCATTAGCCTCATCTTGTGTTTTTTTTCTTGTGTTCTTATTTTCATCAGCAAAAAAAATTTATAATAAATACTTTGTCCTACCATACACGCGTATTTTCGCAGCAGCCTCGGAACTCTTTGAAGCCCCCTAAAGTTTGTTGTGATTCCGCTTCATACGTAGGTACCGATCCTTAATAAACCGACTCTTGCGTTTATTATACTCAAAGTTATGATCTTACACATAATAAACACACAAAGTTATATCCCAAAAACTCCTTATAATCAAACATGATTTAGTGATTTCTTAACTTGGAAGATGGTAATATAATAAAGAACCGCTTTGTATGATATACATGTAAAATTCAATGTATTTAATGCATGCACAACAACATATACTTATATAGTCAGAATGTTCAGGTCGTATCTCGACCAAACCAGACCCTAATAGACCGATTCTTGGTCCTAAAACTAAGTTTAAAGAGTCTATTTTCAAACCCAATAGTTCTCGTAATTTATAAACAAAGGTAAGTTAATCGAAAGTGAAAAACCAAACGAAGGGTCAAAGCTGTCTTCGAGTGGCAGATTTTAGGCCGACTTCTCAAGGGTATAATTCCCTCAATTTTAACGATTTTAAGAGGATTCTTATTGAAACATAATTTTTCAGGCGTCTATAAACTTTTCCAATTGGTCCCTTCTTATTATCATGCATGAATTGTTTTTAATAATTTTTGACATTTAAGAACGTGAAACAGTTAAATTCTGCCACATGCGGATTTAAATAATTTAGGTGAAACCCTTAGTCTTATTTAAAAATTATGAGAAAAATATCTTAACATAATAATACATTAAAGTAATCGTACAAATATTTTCAGAATTTAACTCATTTGTTTGGCTAGCGTTTAAAATCCGTAAACATGACCCAAAAAATTGGCTAAAAACTCAGATTGTAGAAAATCATCAAATGGTCATTTAGGCTTTCATTGAGACATCTAGAGTAACAATATGATGATTTTTATTTTACGCTAGTCCTTATACATGACACATGTGTTGTAGCCTTCGAGTAGTAAGATTCTTAATTCATTGGGACTTTTGTTTTGGAATAATCACTGACACTCTCAGGTGAGTTCACAGCCTCAATTTTTACTTTTAAACCTTTGGGTGAGAAACATGCTTTGTACGTAAATGTATACGTTATTTATTCTTTAAAATTATATGCTTTTTATGCTTGTAGTAGACTTGTTGTATTCTCATGGGTTTTAAACTATACTTGTCTCATATTCTTAAGTCCCTTTTTAAGCTACACAACTAGTTAACTTTAGTTTTAAACCAATGGATATGTTTGGATAGTACTATTCGGGTTGACACCCCCATCCAGGGTTGGTCGCGCCAACCATAGTCACGATGCGACTAACTAGGTTAAAATATTCAAAGTCAATGATAAACTTAGAATGCCCTTGAGACGGGGTATTCGTTGGGGCAAACGATACTTGTCGGTAGGTTTGGTTGTGGACTCATGTTAATTACATCATATTTGTTGTACTTGCTCATTATATATTTTGCTTTACACATATACACTTTATTAATGAGTCAAAAACATGTGAATCTCACCAACTTTTTAGTTGATCGTTTTAGCATGATTTCTCAAGTGGCAATAATTGAAAATGCTCGGAATCTTTGGTTCGTATGCATTAGTGAAGAACATGGACCTCAGTTAGACTTTATTTGCATTAGACATGTTTTATTTAATAGGTGGACTTGTTTTGTCCTTTTCGTTTGGATTTTTTTGTTTTCAAGTTTGAATCTTTGACACTATGGATCGGACTCGTGAGACATGTCCGTGTCGAACGTATGTCACGACTCTTATTAGTGAAATGCATTTAGTATTCTCTTTTAATACAAAGGGTTGTGAGATACGAGCTCCGTGCCCCGGTGTTTCCGCAACCGGGGTGTGACAAATTGGTATCAGAGCCCAACGGTTATAGAGGACTAGGAGATCACCGACCTAGACTATAACCTCGTACCCTTCATATAGGCATGATAGGATTATGCGTTAATTTCTATCTTTTATATCTATTTTTCGTCTTATTGTCGGCTTGCTACACAGACATGGCTAGAGGACAAAGCAAACAAGATGCTATTCAGATCGACGAATCCCCTACGAGGGGAGAGCTACCACCCTCTACTCCGGTTTCTCCCTCTAATGCGTCGGAGTTTGGCGAGAGCCGGTTTGTACCTTTACCTAAAAAAGGGAGTACCGAAGAGACAGAACCGACCATCGGTGAATTTTCGTACTGTTTTATGTGCGAGCTTTATGGCGTCAATAAGAGGAGTTGCATCAGCAATGCGCCGTCATCCTCCATATTGAAGTCTTATTTTCGTAGTGTTTTATTTCATTTTATTATTTTATTTCTATGAGACGAGGTGAATTTCTTTCTATTGCGTAGACCTTTTATTATTGTTGGGTTTGGATTTTTTTTTGGTTTCGCTATTTTGGGATATTTGGTTTAAGTGATTGAATGATATTGTGGTTTTGATTCTTTATGCTGTGTATACTATTTTCTAGTAATGTGATTCCTATACTAAACATTGGTTGCTTAAAAAATTCTATAGTACTCATAACACTTATTTTATGTCTAGAATATGCCTCCTCGAAGAGACCCCACCAACCCCGATATTGCTGCTTTAATTGCCCAACAACTTGCAGCAGTTATTCCACAAATCGTGACCCAGGTCAGTGAAACCATCCGTAACAACCCGGTGGTTCAGGAGGAACTACTGGTGGGAATTGGCGCGCCCATAAAGACTTCTTGTCATGTAAGCCACCAGAATTTCTTGGGACTGAAGGGGCAGTTGGAGCCATGAGGTGGATAGAGAAAATGGAGTCGATATTTGACTTTAGTGATTGTCCCAACAACTCAAGGGTGAAGTTTGCAGCAAGTACGTTTAAGGATAAAGCACTAACATGGTGGAATGGTGAGGTTCGAGCAAGAGGAAGACAGACAGCTACACAAATGACTTGGGAGGCCTTCAAGATGCTAATGACAGCGGAGTATTGCCCAAAGAACGAAATGCAAAAGTTGGAGAATGAATTCTGGAACCACTCAATGGTTGGAGCTGATCATGCTGCTTATACTGATCGGTTCCATGATCTGTCAAAGCTAGTGCCACATCTTGTCACACCGGAGTCAAAGAGGATTGACCGCTACATATGGGGTTTGGCTCCAAAGATTAGGGGGAACGTTCGTTCTAGTAATCCTACAACCATGCAGGCAGCTATACTGGCAGCAAGGACGATGAATGATGAGAAAGTTAGGACTGAGGAGTTAGTGAAAGCTGGTTCAGGTGAGAAGAGGTAGAATTCTAAGAGCTCGGGAACGAAGGATGATTACAGGTCGGGTAAGAAGGCAAAGTTTGTGAGGAAATATGCTGCTACAACTCAGGAGAGAACTCAGTACAGTGGACCACACCCAAAGTGCAATAGGTGTAACTACCACCACTGAGGTGCATGTGCTACTTGTACAAATTGCAAACGAGTTGGTCATATTGCTAAGTATTGTCGTTAGAACAACAATCAGGGACCAAGAAATGCACCGAATCAACAACCTAATCAGAGAGCCTGCTATGAATGTGGTAGTACCGCGCACTTTCGTAACACATGTCCACGCCTGAACAACGCCCGGGGTAACAATGCAAACCAGGGAAGGACAAATAAGGGAAACAATGTGAGGGCAAACCAAGTTCAAGGGAATTAAGGTCAGGGAAATAATGCTCGTGGGAGGGCATTTGTTTTCGGGACTAATGATGCTCGTCAAGATCCAACGGTCGTTATGGGTACGTTTCTTTTAAATCATCACTTCGTGACGATATTATTTGACTCGGGAGCCGATACTTGTTTTGTTTCAATTAGATTTGCACCATTAATTAATATATCCCCTACTTGTTTAAAAGATAAATACACTGTTGAACTAGCAAACGGTAAAGTGCTTGAGGCTCATAGCATAATTAAGGGTTGTACGCTACGCTTAAATGACCACCTATTTAGTATAGACCTTGTACCATTCGAACTAGGAAGCTTTCACGTAGTAATTGGCATGGACTAGTTATCTAAACATCGAGCTGAGATTGTATGTCATGAGAAAATAATGCGTATTCCGATATCAAATGGCGAAGTCCTCAACGTGCATGGAGAGAGGCCTGAAAGAGGGCTGAAGATTATCTCATGTATGAAAGCTCGAAAGTGTTTGCAGAAGTGTTACGCCTTCTTGGTTCATGTGGTGAAGAAGAAAGTGGAGGAAAAACGAATCCAAGACATTCCGATTGTCAAGGATTATCTTGAAGTGTTCCCTGAAGACTTGACTGGACTACCTCCCTCACGACAAGTCGAGTTCCGTATCGACTTAGTTCCTGGAGCGGTGCCAGTTGCCAGAGCCCCATATCGTTTAGCACCGTCCGAAATGCAGGAGCTCTCAAATCAGCTACTAGAGCTCTTAGAAAAAGGTTTCATCATACCGAGTTCCTCACATTGGGGAGCTCCTGTTCTATTTGTCAAGAAGAAGGATGGATCGTTTCGGATGTGTATAGATTACCGAGAACTAAACAAGTTGACGGTCAAGAATCGGTATCCTTTACCTAGGATCGATGACCTATTCGATCAGCTTCAAGGGTCGACGTACTTCTCAAAAATACACCTACGATCAGGTTATCACCAGCTAAGAGTCCTCGAGGAGGACATCCCAAAGACAGCGGCATTCATGGATTTGATGAATCGTGTTTGCAGACCCTACTTGGATAAATTCGTCATAGTGTTTATTGACGATATTTTAATCTACTCATGGACTAGAAAGGATCATGATCAACATCTGAAGTTAATCTTAGAACTACTTGGAAATGAAAAGTTAAGTTCTCAAAGTGTGAGTTCTGGTTGCGTGAAGTTCAGTTCCTAGGGCACGTGGTAAATGAGAATGGTATCCACGTTGACCCTAGTAAAATAGAAGCAATGAAAAAGTGGGAAGCTCCAAGGACGCCTACAGAGATTCGACAATTCTTGGGTTTAGCTGGGTATTACCGTCGATTTATTAAGAATTTCTCCAAAATAGCCCAACCATTGACCTTATTAACCTGAAAATACCAGAAGCTTGTGTGGGGTGAAGAACAGGAAGAAGCATTCCAGACTCTAAAGCATAAGTTGTGTCACGCTCCAATTTTGCCATTTCCAGAAGGGACAGATGATTTCGTGGTCTATTGTGGTGCTTCACATCAAGGTCTTGGATGTGTATTAATGCAAAACGATAAGGTCATAGCATACGCATCTCGACAACTTAACTATAATGAGAAACGTTATACAACCCACGACTTGGAGCTTGGAGTCGTAGTTTTTGCGCTAAAAATTTGGAGGCATTACTTATATGGTACTAAGTGTATCATCTATACTGATCATAAGAGCCTTCGTCACATCTTCGACCAGAAGACGTTAAATATGAGGCAAAGTCGATGGATTGAACTGCTGAACGATTACTATTGTGAAATTCGTTACCACCCAGGGAAAGCTAATGTGGTGGCAGATGCTTTGAGCAGAAAAGAGAGAGTTAAACCACTGCGAGCTTGTGCCTTAGGAATAACAATCCAGACGAATCTTAAAGGTCAGATTCTAGAAGCACAACAAGAGGCTCTTAAGGAAAAGAACATACCGAGCGAAACCATGCGGGGTTTGGATAAGTAGTTGGAGGTTAAGCCTGATGGGTTAAGCTACTTTACAGGCTGAATCTGGATCCCGTATTTTGGAAACATAAGGGAATTAGTGATGAATGAGGCTCATAAATCCAGATACTCGATTCACACAGGAACCGATAAAATGTACCATGGTATTAAGAAGTATTATTGGTGGCCTGGAATGAAGAAGGATATAGCAACCTATGTGGGGAAATGTTTGACGTGCTCTAAGGTTAAATCTGAATATCAGAAACCCTCTGGATTATTATAACAACCTGAGATTCCCGAATGGAAATGGAAAAACATTACTTTGGACTTCATAACAAAGCTTCCAAAGACGTCACGCGGACACGTCACAATTTGGGTTATCATTGATCGCTTGACGAAATCAGAGCACTTTTTGGCTAATAGGGAAGATGATAATGCAGAGAAGTTGGCAAAGAAGTATGTGGACGAGGTAGTGACACGACAGACGTTGCAAAGGGCTTTAGGAACACGAGTTGATATGAGCACAGCGTACCACACTCAAACTGATGGCTAGAGTGAACGAACAATTCAGAAACTAGAGGACATGCTCAGGGCATGTGCAATCGACTTTGGTGGAAACTGGGACACTCACATGACGTTGGCCGAGTTTTCTTACAACAATAGTTACCACACCAGCATCAAGTGCGGCCCATTTGAGTCGTTATATGGGAGGAAATGTCGGTCACCGTTGTGTTGGGCTGAAGTAGGCGATGGACAATTAACTGGTCCGGAAATTATTCAGGAAACCACAGATAAAATCTTTAAAATTAAGGACCGACTAAAAGCAGCTAGGGATCGCCAGAAAAGTTATGCAGATAATCGGAGAAAGCCATTGGAATTTGAAGTTAGGGATAAGGTACTTCTGAAGGTATCTCCCTGGAAAGGAATGATAGGTTTTGGGAAGAGAGGCAAGTTAAGTCCTAGATACATTGATCAGTTCAAGATTGTAGACAGATTTGGATCGGTGGCTTATCGACTCGAATTGCCAGAAGAGCTTAGTAGGATTCATAACACATTCCACGTGTCAAACCTCAAGAAATTTCTGGCTAATGACTCGTTGATCATCCCACCTGACGAAATACGTATTGATGAAAAGATACACTTTATTGGAGAACCGATAGAAATAATGGACCAACAAGTGAAGAAGCTTAGAAGAAGTCGGATCCCAATTGTTAAGGTTATGTGGAATTCAAAGAGAGGACCCGAATTTACGTGGGAGCGTGAAGATGAAATGAAAAAGAAAGAAATACCCGCAACTATTCAATCTAGACAAGTGACGATTACTACCCTTTAGAACTCCTCACTTGAATAATAAGGTACCCATGATTTTCTTTTATGATATACCCAATAGATAATTACACTAAAATTCAACCTTGGATATTAGTAATACAAAAATTTCGAGGACGAAATTTTTTTAAGGAGGGGAGAATGTGACAACCCCATTTCTAGACCCATGCTTTGTGGCTTGCTTGAATTATCTCTAGACTAGTTAGACTCGACCCGCCTTTAAAACACTGAGCTAGACCTAATCTACCAAAACCCACAAAACTAAATCAACTAGTTTAATTACCAAAACCCACTTTGTATACGTTATATATATATATATATATATATATATATATATATATATATATATATATATATATATATATATATATATATATATATATATATTTATATATACTAGCAGTGTACCCGCGCGATGCGGCGGTGACCATGGAACGTAGGTGATAGTTTTCAACACAATACTCATTTATGTTAGCTTAAAAGTATGTTAGTGTTGTATTTCTATGTCATGAGGCTTACAAAACTCAACACGCAAATAAGAAAACATCAATCATAAATATAGTACATCAAATATAAACATTCAAACAAATCATAGTAGCACTTGTGCGTTATGATGAGATTACACATCGCAATGATGTGATTACCATGTAAAGTTCAAAAATAAACCTAGTAAAGTCAATCTAGTGTCCTTATAAACAAGGTCAAAATGATGTCCTTATGAACTGTTGGCGATTGACAAGAAACATATGCAAGACAAATTACTCTAAGGATCTGCATCAAAATCTAAAAGAAAACAATGACATTGTTACAATGTTCCAATGGATGCTCAAAATAGGAAAATGGTACACCTGCATCTCGAGTTATGATTTGTTACTATTTCTTCACATCCACATTGAACTCAACATTACTGTTGCAGTTTATTTGGATTTGCCTTTTTTTATGCTCAACAATAACTACTAATGTAGCCATTTTCTGAGTCGTCACTTTATTGTAGTGAGCTTCAAATAAACCTACTGATATAGAATCAAGAAGAGCATGCACATGGTTTTCCTGAAAAACCTGATCCAAATTCAGAATGGGTCGGGTCAAGATGGACCAACTGCTTTAATGCAGATCAGCTGCTAATTTGCAGAAAAATGTACAATCAGATTAGTGACAATTGAAAACATACACATCGACTACTATTATACAAGCAAAACATATCCAGTATGCAGCCATGTTTGCAGCTCAATATTTGACCTTAAAACACTTGAATCAGTCACTAATACGAATAGAAAACAAATCTGGCCAGCAAGCATTTACAGCCCAAACACTCGGACCTAAACACGCTTAAATTAGCCATTAACATGCATTCAAAACTAATCAGGAAATTGTCATTTATTTAACATTAGGAATAATGTTCAAAGACTATAATTACAGTGTATATGGATTATAACTCACTCAATATCTAAAGATCACATACAAATAGGTCAAAATTCATTAGCGCCATAATTTCATATGCATAAAGATCATAATGCACCCTATATCTAACTGAATCATAATGCATATCAGTTGCTAAATTGCAGATAAAACATATCTATTCAGTTCAACAACAACTTTCCACTCAAACTGACCTAAAAACACACATCAGCCGCTGATATGCAAGCTAAATAAATTAGGCATGAGACCAGTTTTCAGCTCAAAATTGGACATAATAACACTTTATGTATAGTACTATACAAAATTTATCATAACTGTTGCATGATATGTATAGTACCATTTTATGTATAGTACCAGTTTAAGCAAATGATATAAAACAAATTATGGCCAAACAGTGTCGAGTAATGAGTTAAAATGAGTTAGTGTCATAATTGATCTTTTTCAAAATGGGTTAAACATGAATCTAACCAGTATTAAAAACACCTATTTTGACCCATTGCTAAACCCTTACACAAAACAATGAAAGCATTTTAACAAACATATCTAGGAAAAATGAGTGTTTATATTTATGTGCGTAACAAAAACATTTACCTGCATGGAGTCGTATTGAGCTTGCATATCAGAAACAAGTAAAACAATATTTGAATACTACCTTGAGCAACTCATCAAAGTTTGTTATTGAACCACCTCTACATGCTTCATGCAGCAATGGCCTTACAACCAGAAATAAGTTGCTCATAACCATATCTATAATAATAGTTCGTGTTTATTTATGAAAACAAACATACAGAGTTTTGGACAGTAATCCTTCATAGAATCTGGGTAGTTGTAAATATGCTTCTGTCATTCATGGTAACATTATAAAATTTCTCTCTAAATCTACAGGAAAAAACAATTTTAAGTGTAAGTTGGGGTATTCATCATCAAATATTTTATATTGTACATCTAGGGAAGTGGAGGGGGGGGGGGGTTCTTGCCTTTCATTCAAGTCATGAGCTTCTTGAACATCAGGGTTTATGTAGGCATGTGTTGATGAAGTTTACACAAACTGTAGATGCTAGAATTCAGTGAACCTGTTATATACGCATGTATTGATTGTTAGCACAATGCCTTACTCGCTGAAAGTAAGATTACATCTAAGGAGTGACTTCAACCTGATAAGCAGTAGGTAAATTACACTAAGTTCGTTCAAAACTGAAATAACACCTATGAGGTTCAAATTAGTAAAACACAACATCAATGTGAAATGATGAGGTCTAGCATCAATTGGTTCAAAGAATTTAAGCCTAAGATAACTTAGATTAAATAGCATATAAAATAGTAACACAGCATGATGGTCGATTACATAATAAGCATCACTTTCCCATGGCTCAAACTCATTACGTGTCAACTCTTCAAAAACTTTAGCAAACTACTTGATTTACCTCTTCATCTGAATTATGAATCGTTGAAAGTGTGTTATGTTTCATGTATTTTACATTTGCATTCAAATCAAAAATTGAAAGCAAATTGTATAGATTTTGAATCCAAACAGCTGCAAATGATGTGCTTGTAACAAGTAAACTGCGGAAAATTTAATAAAAAACAGCTGCAATATCAACACAGATTACCTTAGTATATGTGCAATAGTAACTTGCAGCATGTAATTGTAATTGTGGAGCAACATGATATGAACAAGAGGTTTATATGTATTTAACAGCAGCAAACACCAGTATAAGAACAGCTGCAACATATCAGAATTACGATAAGGCAGATTGAATGATGTTATGCTACATAATGATGACCAATATGTACAGCAGCTAAACGAACAATGATGAAAAACAACTGCAGCATATCAGAATTACAACATCAGTTGTTGATTGCTGCAAAATTGATCAGATCACAACAACATAAATGCAGCAGCATCAGATTTAGCATATATGCAACTACAAGTTTACTTACTTAAGTTAAGCACAATACCCACTTTTATGAACATTAGTAGAACCACAATACCCACTATTAAGTTAATCACATCTTCATACCATAAAAAACATAATTTACTTAATTAAGTTCCTCCCGAAGTCTTTAGCATCACCCACACCAACAACATAAAAAAACTTTTAACTCGGAAGGAAACTCAAATGAATACACCTAATGAAGAGAATTTAATTTATTCATTCATAACCCAACAAGCACACGTTTATGCAAAAATTGCCCAAAAAAAACAAACAGAACATAAGTTGTGGTGCTTTTTTTTAGAAAAAAATGTATACATTGTTTTAAACATCAAACACACGTTTATGCAAATATTGCCAAAAAAAGATGATCTTTTTTGGGTTGCTGCTGTTATGTGTGATACAAACATACAACACACACAAATATTAACCCCCCATACACATTCATACAACACACACATTCATAAAACACAACAAATGCAAAAACTGTACATCTATCCTAAACGGGTCAAAAACTACACACTTATAGATATATTATGGACTAAACATCTATCAACACATTTATACAGTTTACGGACTGCACACTTATAGATATATTATGACATAATCCTAAACGGGTCAAAACTACAGGGTACAAAAACAATAAAACTATTTAAACGGGTCAATATGGATCAAAGCATGATGCTGCTGTTTCAATCAAATTCAAACACACATTCATAGCACAAAACATACACACATACACACACCAGATTCAAACACACATTCACACATTCACAACACAATAAAACATGCTGCTGCTGCTGTTTCAATCAACACGTCACAACAACACACAACACAAACACAATACAATACAACTCAATACAACACAACACAACATACCTCGGATGGAAGATTGATGCACAAACACAACCTGCAACATGAGTAACAAAAACACAAACCATAAGACACAATGCACGTTCATAAAACACATTCATACGATAACAACACATTCAACACATTCAAACCTAGGTAAGAGTCAATCACAAAACAAAACATAACAGCACAACACAAAACAATATTTCCTGCTGCTGTTTCAAAAATCTGCTGTTGTTGTTTCAACACATTCATACACACACAACACTACACATTCATACAACACAATACAACACATTCAAAAACACACATACACATTCAGTTTCAAAAATCACAACACACACATTTATGCAAAAATTGCCCAAAAAATTATCTTTTAGAACAATGTTTGCTGCTGTTGTTGTTATGTTTAAAATGAAACAATTAAAACAATGATCATCTTATGGCCAAAAAACACACACATTTTTGCCCAAAAAAGTTTATCTTTTTTATATTGGACCCTTTTTTTGAAATGACGCATTTACCTGTCAACAACAACATAAACAGCAACATAAGCTGTTTTTATACATTCAGTCCATAATACACACAATACATTCAGTAAAAACAACAACATAAATGTGTGTTTGTTTTCTATCACACATTAAGTCCAGAATACACACACACACATTCGTAAGCTGTTGCTGCTGTTTTTTATAAAAAAATTGTATATATTGTTTTATATATCAAACACACGTTTATGCATAAATTTCCCAAAAAAAAAACACAGGTCATAAGCTGTTGGTGCTGTTTTTTATAGAAAAAATTGTATATATTGTTTTAAACATCAAACACACGTTTATGCAAAAATTGCCCAAAAAATATGATCTTTTTGGGTTGCTGCTGTTATGTGTGATACAAACATACAACACACACAAATACTAACCCCCCATACACATTCATACACACATTTGTAAAACACACCACATGCAAAAACTGTACATCTATCCTAAACGGGTAAAAAGCTGCACACTTATAAATATATTATGGACTAAACATATATCAACACATTTATACTCGATGAATCAGTTTACGGACTGCACACTTATAGATATATTATGACATAATCCTAAACGGGTCAAAACTTCAGGGTACAAAAACAATAAAACTGTTTAAACGGGTCAATATGGATCAAAACATGCTGCTGCTGCTACTGTTTTAATCAAATTCAAACACACATTCACAGCACAAAACACACACACACACACACATACACACACACACACACACACCAGATTCAAGCACACATTCACACATTCACAGCACAATAAAATACGATAAAACATGCTGCTGCTGTTGTTTCAATCAACACGTCACAACAACACACAACACAAACACAACACAATACAACTCAATACAACACAAAACAACACAACATACCTCAAATGGCAGATTGATGCATAAACACAACCTGCAACATGTGTAACAAAACACAAACCATAAGACACAATGCACGTTCATAAAACACATTCATACGATAACAACACATTCAACACATTCAAACCTAGGTAAGAATCATTCACAAAACAAAACATAACAGCACAATACAAAACAATATTTCCTGCTGCTGTTTCAAAAATCTACTGCTTCTGTTTCAACATATTCATACACATACAACACTACACATTTATACACACACAAACATTCATACAACACAACACACAACACAACACATTCAAAAACACACATACACATTCAGTTTCAAAAATCACAACACACACATTTATGCAAAAATTGCCCAAAAAATTATCTTTTAGAACAATATTTGTTGCTGCTGTTGTTATGTTTAAAATGAAACAATTAAAACAATGATATAGCAGACTAAAAAAACGATATAGCAGACTATTGTACCATGAGTCCATCTTCTTTCTCCGATGGAAGCAAGCCACTTGCAAGTGCAATTGGACATGATATAGCAGACTAAAAAAACGAACGTAACTTGAATCGATTTTAAGTGGTTATAAGTAAAACCTATTGGGCTCACCTGAGATTAATCCTATTAGGGTGATTTCTTCTCACTTTAGGCGGCAATCGATGGTGGAACATAGATGATTTTGGATTTTGAATGCTTCATCACGTTTGTATATACAGAGCTTCATTTAGGGTTTAGGTCTCGTGGATATGCGATTAGGGTTTGTATATGCAGAGCTTCATGTTTGTGTATACAGAGCTTCAACAGAGGTAGTGGATATGCAAGGAGGCGGTTTGGTGGATCTAGGGTTTCATTTGTATTTGTAGTGTTGAAAATTAAGAAAATGTTAAATTACTTATTTGCCCTTCTAATTTGCTTATTAATGTAGTATAGATATATATAATATATATATATATATATAACAAAAGCGAACCAAATAAACAATTACACACAATACTTATATCTATAATAATAATTATTAAATCATCAAACTAATCACCCAAAAATCCACTTAAATTTACTCATGTGTGTACCAATTTTTTTTATATATTTTAAATGATGATTAAATCCTATAATTATTTAACCAATTTGAAATCATCTAAAACTTTATCAAACTTCAAACTACATTTCCTATTAGCTCATATATATGAAGCACTAGAAAACATTAAAGAATTATATTATTTAAACTATTTATAAAGATTTATCAATTTGAAACCACTAACTAATCCCCTAAAATTTCTACCCAAGATTTGATATATATTACCCATCCTCCTCCTCACCTTCACGTTACTTTTGAAACCCCCACAAAGTTCATTCCTTTGTTCTTCAAGATAACAAGGTAAACCATCATTAGTCTCATCTTGTTTTTTTTTCTTGTGTTCTTATTCTCATCAATAAAAAACATTCATAATAAATCCTTTGTCCTACCATACACGCGTATTTTCGCAGCAGCCTCGGAACCCTTTGAAGCCCCCTAAAGTTTGTTGTGATTCCGCTTCATACGTAGCCTTAAACCGACTCTTGCGTTTATTATACTCAAAGTTATGATCTTACACATAATAAACACACAAAGTTATATCCCACAAACTCCTTATAATCAAACATGATTTAGTGATTTCTCAACTTGGAAGATGGTAATATAATAAAGTACGGCTTTTTATAACATACATGTAAAATTCAATGTATTTAATGCATGCACAACAACATATACTTATATAGTCAGAATGTTCAGGTCATATCTCGACCAAACCGGACCCAAATAGACCGATTCTTGGTCCTAAAACTAAGTTTAAAGAGTCTATTATCAAACCCAATAGGTCTCGTAATTTATAGACAACGGTTTGTTAATCGAAAGTGAAAAACCAAACGAAGGGTCAAAGCTGTCTTCGAGTGGCAGATTTTAGGCCGACTTCTCAAGGGTATAATTCCCTCAATTTTAACGATTTTAAGAGGATTCTTTTTGAAATAGAATTTTTCATGCGTCTATAAACTTTTCCAATTGGTACCTTCTTATTATCATGCATGAATTGTTTTTAGTAATTTTTGACATTTAAGAGCGCGAAGCTGTTAAATTCTGCTACATGCGGATTTAAATAATTTAGGTGAAACCCTTAGCCTTATTTAAAAATTATGAGAAAAATATCTTAACATAAAAATACATTAAAGTAATCGTACAAATATTTTCAGAATTTAACTTATTCGTTTGGCTAGCGTTTAAAATCCGTAAACATGACCCAGAAAATTGGCCAAAAACTCAGATTGTAGAAAATCATCAAATGGTCATTTAGGCTTTCATTGAGACATCTAGAGTAACAATATGATGATGTTTATTTTACGCTAGTCCTTATACATGACACGTGTTGTAGCCATCGAGTAGGAAGATTCGTAATTCATTGGGACTTTTGTTTTGGAACAATCACTAACACTCTCAGGTGAGTTCACAGCCTCTATTTTTACTTTTTAATATTTGGGGTGAGAAACATGCTTGTACGTAAATGTATACGTTATTTATTCTTTAAACTTATACGCTTTTTATGCTTGTGATGCTTATAGTAGACTTGTTGTATTCTCATGGGTTTTAAACTATACTTGTCTCATATTCTTAAGTCTCATTTTAAGCTACACAACTAATTAACTTTAGTTTTAAGCCGGTGGATATGTTTGGATAGTACTATTTGGGTTGACACCCCCATCCAGGGTTGGTCGCGCCAACCATAGTCACGATGCGACTAACTGGGTGAAAATATTCAAAGTCAATGATAAACTTAGAAAGCCCTTGAGACGGGGTATTCGTTGGGGCAAACGATACTTGTCGGTAGGTTTGGTTGTGGACTCATGTTAATTACATCGTATTTGCTGTACTTTCTCATTATATATTTTGCTTTACATATATACACTTTATTACTAAGTCAAAAACCTGTGAATCTCATCAACTTTTTAGTTAACCGTTTTAGCATGATTTCCTAGGTGGCAATAATTGAGAATGCTCGGAATCTTTGGTTCGTATGCATTAGTGAAGAACATAGACCTCAGTTAGACTTTATTTGCATTAGACACTATGGATCGGACTCATGAGACATGTCCGTGTCGAACGTATGTCACGACTCTTATTAGTGAAATGCATTTAGTATTCTCTTTTAATACCAAGGGTTGTGAGATACGATCGCCGCGCCCCGGTGTTTTCGCAACCAGCGTATGACATGGGTCCACCCCACGGGTAGGTCTTAAATTCACAAATGCAAAGCCCTATAGCAGGTTACCTGCGAGTAGGTCTTAGATGCTTACAACAACGCCATGTAGCTTGCAAGACTTTCCTCTTTCTCTTTATGGGCTCATTAACTGCTCTTTAGTTTCTCTGTCATATTTTATGTTTTACATAATATAATGCAACACGATACTATATATTTAATGTGTTAAAACATATATATATTTTATTATAAAAATTGTTTTTCAAAATTCGGTTTTAAATATAGAAATACTCTTAGTTTATTTTAATCACACGTTAATGACTTGAATACTCTCGGTTTATTGTAATCACACGTTACTGGATCTTCTAAAAATATAACTATCTTAGAAAATCGCTAAAGTTTGCTAGATCTTCTCCCGGACTCACTAACTCACCTTATCGACTCCTAAGGGTTGTGTAAAGCACACCGGGATAAAGGTTTGGTTCTCCTTCCAGTGTCACCAACCTAAGTAATGCTAAGGTATCCAAATATTATATCACCTTCCGGTCTTAACAATACAATATCTTAAGAATTGGACTAACAGATCAGGGGATAAAGGGATAATTATATTTAACATGATTCAAGACACGAAATCACATGCCTCTAAGCCAAAAAGCTATGTGCAGTTATATCATAACCGAACAAAAAAACTAGATAACCCATCATCCAATCACCACTCAGTCTCAAGAATGATAGAATACTAATTTAGACAATCCAACATATCTAATTCTATGATCAACAAAGCCTATTTTAATCATAAACATAATACCAACACAAAATAAGCAATTTGAAAATACAACCCCACTCAAGTAATACCAAATCAAACAAATAAGATAACACAATTAGAATCAAACATGCAAAATCATCTTATAACTAGTTTTTATATACATCTCAAACCAGATAACTAAATAGAAAATCTCAATAATATTAAACCATGCAACATGCAATTAAACATAACCATTAAATAGTCTCATCATCAAATCATCAATTTGTTTCAAACACACAAAACTCACGTCCTTCTTTGTCAGTTGTTGTCTAATTTGTTTCTTTCATATCCCACAACTAGATTAGTACTCATGTAATACACGGGATTTTTATTTTATATGTTTTAATTAAACTTATATATAACATATCATTATTAAATCGGTTTGGATATTTACAAATATTTTCCTAACAAAAATCATATACTAAAACAAAGGACATGATTTATAATAATGATAATTTTTTCTATTTGAATATATCATGTTAGGAGATAATATATGATAATTGGTAAACTGTTTATTTGAGCATATCGGGTTATGAGAAAATTTGTGAATTTTTGATTTAAACATATCTGGTTATTTCGAATATGGAGCATATCATGACCCGTCTAAAAATTCTCCATCAAGTTAATTTAGAACATGACACCTAAGCAAAATTTTATGTGGAATAGTTAAAATGGTGACATGTGAATGAGTTACTCAATTATTAGAATAGGTAGATGTAGATATAGATTAAATTAGGTTGAATGATAAACTATTGAGGTGCCGGAACAAAATCTTTTAAAGCCCACATGTGAATTTTATTATTCTTCGATGCACATAAACCACCTTGTGGGCCGACCAACTTAAATATCACTTTGGGCCTTTAATTTGCGATCCATATATAATCCGTGAGCTTTTGATGGCTGCATTAACAAAATAAATAAATTCAACATCACAGTTAAAGATTTAAATTAGTATGCATATATATTTCACACTCTACCTTGTATTTGAATTCTATTTTATTTGACGTTTAGTATCACACAAAATCATAGTATACACCATTTGTTAAAATTTTTATGCTTGATGTTAAGCTTATTAGAAATGTATCTTTTTTTAGCTAATGTTCTCTTCAAACTTATGAAATTGATATATGAATCAGTTAGGAGTACATTTAATAATTTCTAACCCAAATTCAAAAGTGTACGAAATATTTGAATAAAAATATGTATAATATGGACCACATCAATATAATACACATCTTGTTATTTGGTATGCATATCGCCACAAAACGGTTAAAACAATAGAAATATGAGATCTATAATTCACCTGGTAATTCTATTAAACTTCGAGTCTAAATATCTTAGAATAGGAACACACCGCATTACCTGTGTTGAAACAACGAGTTCCCGTGTCGAGATAAATTTTCGGGTCCGCTAATCCGTCGAGCGTCCCCGATCGCTTCCCGAGTATAGGACCTGGCTGCATCCACAAAGTAGATCTACGTTAGAGGGCCCGGGGGGTTAGCCCCGAGGGCACTCCGACGCTCAAGTCAGTAATTTATTCATATGTATATAAACAAATGAGCAGTAGAAGAATATAAATATATAAAACATGATAACTTAATTGTAAAGTGCACATTAGCCTGGCCATGACCAGGCTGAGTAAGATTAAATAGTTTGGAGAGGACCAGACTTTGTAAACAAAATATGCTGGAAGAACCAGACTTGAAATAAACGTGATGCTAGTAGAACCAGACTTGAACAAGTTTCGACTCCTTCGGCAAAGATTGCTTCATGAGGAGACACATCCTATCTCCCATGGAAAAGGAGAAGTCGGATGCTTTATAGTGTTGCCGGAGTTATAATATTTGGCTAGAAGATCATATCCCATAGATGATATATTGTGAACTAATGTTCATCAGTGTTATTGTAACATCCGGCCCCTCATACTACCAATATTGTCCGCTTTGCTACATCAGAGCTCACGGATTTGCTTTTAGTTGTCCGGGTGAAACCTTCCCAGGATGGTCACCCATCCTGAGATTGCTGTCATCCGAGCAAGCTTAACTGTGGAGTTTTCCACTCATCCACTAACATTAAGCCCCAAAACGCGTTGTTGGTATTTGAGGTCGGACATTCCTTATAAATCCCAGATCTCTCCTGCCCACGGCCGATATGGGATTTGCCTAGGGTGTTACAAACACCCCCCTTTTTGGACTCATCGTCCTCGATGAGGTTTGCCCCACCATCCAATTCTTGGATGTGGGATTTGCCTAAGGTGTCCCTCTGAACACCCCCGGGGACTCACCATCCTCGATGAGGTTTGCCCCACCATCCCGAACGGCACAGGAGTTGATCTGATACCACTTGTAACATCCGGCCCCTCATACTACCAATATTGTCCGCTTTGCTACATCAGAGCTAACGGATTTGCTTTTGGTTGCCCGGGTGAAACCTTCCCAGGATGGTCACCCATCCTGAGACTTGTGACGCCCGTTTCTCGACAAGCCCCACAGTTGGCATTCTTAAGCACAAAAACAACCATAATTTAAATAAAATCTAAAATTTGCAGCGGAATACATGCGAAAACATCATTACATCTTCATAACTGTCTTAACTACTTCTTTTTAAACATTACAAAAGATAAATTTAATCTTAAAGGCGTTTTCTTCAATGCCAGTCTTCAACAAGTCCCTAGCTCTCGCCAAGCAGCTCCCTAAGTCTTCAAACCTGCGCGTCAATCTAACAGTAATACACGTAAATAGCATCATAGTTGAGTGAGTTCTAGTTTTAAAACATCTTTAGAAATCTTCCATAACATACAAGTAATACACGTAAATAGCATCATAGTATTAGACATCACATTCGTATAATATGTAGCATAATATCTTTGTCTTTGAATTAAGTCATCGTCGTGTCCTCTTTGGTCATAAGAGACCCATTCCGCGGTTCTTAACTGGTTTTATATGATCCCCAGTAGGATTCTTGACTGGTTTTATATGATCCCAAGTAGGATGCTTGACTGGTTTTATATGATCCCCAGTAGGATTCTTGACTGGTGTTATATAATCCCCAGTAGGATTCTTGACTTTCGTTAGGGCATACGTTCGTTTATGTATTTCTATATATATATATACAAGTATTCAATCACTTGTTCATACATCATCATCATACATCACATAATAAAGTCCAACAGTCCAGGAAACATCTCGGTATGCATGTTAGCCTCAAAATTTTGTTTTTAAAAGGAAGTGAGGTCTAGAACTCACCTGATTCTTAAGTGATCTTTGCTTGTTTGGACCAGGTTAAGGTAGTGGTTTTAGTGCACGATCTGCATTTAAGTTATTATGAAAAATCGTCATTTCTTTCTTAGTGTCGCAAGCAGTGTCGCACGTAGTGTCGTAGGTAGTGTCGCTAGTAGTTTCGCATAGGCGAACCACAGTGTCGCATGATGCTTCAGCAGCACCTCCACTTGCAGTGTCGCAAGGCTCTTGCCCAACTTTCGTTGGGACTTAAACTACTGTCGCAAACACACCCGACACACGTCCAAAAATCAAGTCATTATAGTGTCGCAATATGAACACTAGTGTCGCATCAAGAACATTAGTGTCGCAAAACGCTGATACAGCTCGTTTTTCAGCCAAAATCCTTGTTTTGCAACCAAATCACAAACTTTTTACGTCCAAAACCTTGGTTTATCATTCATATAACCAAATCTAAGCTTTTTCCATGATTTTATCCATAAAAATGCAACCTTTTCTTTGAAACTTTTGAAAAACTTAAAAACTCCATTAATGGCCAGATTTTTTTTTTGTGTTTTGAAAACATGTTTTAGGGGATGATTCTTACCTTGATTACCAGTTGTTTAACACCTTTTTCCTTCAGATTAACGCTTGGTTTACCAAAAATCTTGGTTTTCTTCTTCTTTTGCCCTTTTCTTTCAAAAACAAGGGTTTTTGTGTGTGTGTGTGTGTGTTGTGATGGTGGAGAATGTGAATGGTGGCTCGAAAATGTTGTTTAAGTAGTAGGGTGTCCATAATGGGGTAGGGTTTTAGGTGGGCTTGGGCTTTAATTAGGTAATTAGGCTATTTTAGGCAAGTATCTTAACTAAACCACTTCCATTTTGGGCCTAATTCATTCTTTCATCCTTAATAGCCCATAATTACATCATTAACAATCATATGTCGTAAACGTCATGCACCATTTTACACAGTTACTTAAATGCACATTCAGATAAGCGTAAGCACGTAATTAAGTCTTACCATAAAAATCGGGGTGTTACAAGTCTCCCCTCCTTATATAGGTTTCGTCCCCGAAACCTCTAAATCAAGGAAATAATGCGGGGTAATTCTTCCTCATTTCGCTCTCTAACTCCCACGTAACATCAGAACCTCTCCTATGTCTCACTGAACTTTTACCTGCTTCACAGTCTTATTTCGCAATCGTTTTTCCTTTTCATCTAATATCGCTACAGGCTGTTCTACGTAGTTCAGCCGCTCATCAATTTCCAGGTCATCATATGGCACTGCCATACCTTCATCGGCTAAACACTTACGCAAATGTGACACGTGAAAGGTGGGGTGGATCCCACTCAACTCTTCAGGAAGATCTAATCGGTAAGCAACATCTCCCACTCGAGCAACAATTTTAAACGGCCCGATGTACCTAAGGCTTAACTTTCCCCTTTTTCTGAACCGTATTATTCCCTTTCACGGGGACACTTTCAGCATGACCCTATCCCCTACTTGGAACTCAATGTCCTTCCTTCTTTTATCAGCATATGACTTTTGTCTGTCTTTAGCTGCTTTCATACACTCTTTAATCTTTTCTAACCTCTTAGTCGTGGCCTCGACTATTTCCAAACTTCCGAGTTCTCTTTGGCCAATCTCGCCCCACCAGATGGGAGTCCTACACCTCCTCCCATACAACATTTCATACGACGGCATTTTAATACTAGCGTGATAACTGTTGTTGTAGGAGAATTTTGCCAAGGGCAGATGACTGTCCCAACTACCACCAAATCCGAGCACACAGGCTCTAAGCATATCTTCCAGGGTCTGAATCGTCCTTTCAGACTGTCCGTCAGTCTGTGGGTGGTAGGCTGAACTAATATGGAGCCTTGTTCCCATCTCCTCATGAAATTTCTTCCAGAACTTTGACGTAAACCGGGTGTCTCTGTCAGACACAATGGATATCGGCATTCCATGCCTTGTCACGACCTCTTTGATAAATACTTCTGCCAATTTTTCTGAACTTATCGTTTCCTTGATTGGTAGGAAGTGAGCACTCTTCGTTAATCTGTCTACGACTACCCATATAGTATCATACCCCTTAGGAGTTTGTGGTAACTTTGTAATAAAGTCCATGGTGATGTGCTCCCACTTCCATTCTGGTATTTCTAGTGGCTGAATCTTACCATATGGTTTTTGATGTTCTGCCTTGACTTGGAGGCAAGTTAGGCACCTACTTACATACGCTTCAACCTCCCTTTTCATTCCAGGCCACCAGTAATCCCTCTTCAAATCTTGGTACATTTTTGTCCCTCCTGGATGGATCGAGTATCGGGACTTATGCGCTTCGTCAAGTATACCCTTCCGTATTTCCCTGAATCGGGGTACCAAAATCTTATCGTATATCATCTTCACACCGTAAGTATTTTCGGTCAATTCTATCCCTTTTCTAACCATTCTTTCTGCCTTAATCTGATCTTCTTTTAGGGCCTCTACCTGAGCCCTTCTAATCTCTCCCATGACTCCGGGTGTAATGATCAGTTGACAAGCTTTAACCCGGATCGGTTCATGTCTCTCCTTTCTACTTAGAGCATCGGCCACCACGTTGGCTTTTCCCGGGTGATAATGAATTTCACAATCGTAATCCTTAATTAACTCCAACCATCTTCTTTGTCTCATATTCAGATCTTTCTGTTCGAAGAAGTACTTCAAGCTCTTGTGATCGTTGTACAATGTACATTTCGTCCCATACAAATAATGTCTCCATATCTTCAAGGCGAATACAACTGCCGTGAGCTCGAGATCATGGGTCGGGTAGTTCACCTCATTTTCCTTCAACTGCCTTGATGCGTAGACAATTACTTTACCGCGCTGCATAAGCACGCATCCTAAGCCTTGCCGTGAGGCATCAGAATATACCTTAAGATCATCATTCCCTTCAGGTAACGTTAGTACGGGAGCTTCGGTTAACCTTTTTCTCAACTTATCAAACGCTTCTTGTTGATCTTTCCCCCAATCGAATACTGCCTTCTTTCTTGTTAATTTTATTAGCGGGGAGGCTATCCTTGAGAAATCTTGGATGAACCTTCTATAATAAGCTGCCAAACCCAAGAAACTACGGATTTCGGATGGCGTCTTAGGAACTTCCCACTTCATAACCGCTTCAATCTTTGACGGGTTGACCATGATTCCTTCGTGGTTTATGATATGACCTAAAAACTGAACCTCTCGCAACCAGAAGGCACACTTTGAAAATTTAGCATACAATTTCTCCTTCTGCAACATCTCCAATACTTCCTTCAAATGGCACGCATGATCGCCTTCGTTCTTGGAGTAAATTAAGATGTCGTCGATAAATACGATCACAGACCTATCCAACATTGGTCTACACACGCGATTCATCAAATCCATAAATGCGGCTGGCGCGTTAGTCAGTCCGAAGGACATGACCAAGAACTCATAATGTCCATATCTCGTGCGGAACGCTGTCCTTGGGATATCTTGCACCCTAATCTTGAGTTGATGATAACCGGAACGAAGATCTATCTTTGAAAACCAGCTCGCACCCTGTAATTGGTCAAATAAGTCATCTATTCTGGGCAAAGGGTAACGATTCTTCACGGTCAACTTGTTCAATTCCCTATAGTCAATACACATTCTCATACTTCCATCTTTCTTTTTAACAAACAACACTGGTGCTCCCCAGGGAGAAGTGCTTGGTCGGATGAAACCCTTATCTAGCAACTCCTTCAGTTGCGTCATCAATTCCTTCATTTCACTTGGGGCTAAACGATACGGTGCTTTCGCCACCGGCTGTGCTCCCGGCACTAGGTCAATTTGGAATTCAATCTCTCTGTCAGGTGGTGTTCCTGGCAATTCTTCGGGAAACACCTCAGGAAAATTGCAAACTATCGGTACATCTGACAACAGTCTCAGTCCTTCATCCACATCTTTAACATATGCTAGAAACGAGTTGCAGCCTTGTTGAATTAGCCGGCTTGCTTTCATCATTGAGATCACTCGAGGAATCTTGCTTTCTTGGTCACCATATACGGTTAAGAGACTTCCATCGGGAGCTTTCAAACGAACCACCCTCTCACGAAAACCTATGTTGGCATCAAACTTGGACAACCAATCCATCCCCAATATCACGTCGAAACTACCCTAGGTCATAATGCATAAATCCGTAGGGAAACTATGCCCTAAAAGAGTAACAGTGCAACCTCCTATCATTTGATCGACTCTAACAAAATTACCCTCGGCTGTTTCTACATCAAAAGACCGTTCTATTTTCCTAGAGGGAACTTTTAAGGCCGAATGAAATAACGCAGACACAAAACTCCTACTAGCACCAGAATCAAATAACACAGAGGCACAAATGTTGTTGACGAGAAACGTACCTGAAATGACCTCTGGCTCCTTCCTTGCCTCCTTCCTGGTCATAGTAAATGCCCTAGCAGTAGCCTTCGACTTATCCTCCCCCTTGTTATCCCCATGATTCACTCGACAATCCTTACTCATGTGACCCTGCTTCCCACATCGGTTGCATTTAACAGTCCCCTTACATTCAAAGGCCCAATGGCCCGACTTCCCACACTTGTAACACAGTCCTGACTCCATCCTGCACTCCCCGGAGTGGGGTTTGCCACACTTCCCACAATCTCTTCCCCCATTTTGGTCGCGAACCACAGCCTGATTCGCCTCCACCCTTGGCCTTTTGTTGTCATATCCCCTTCCATCATTCCTAAACATCTTCCCCGTCTGATTTCGGGAATTATCCAAATGTTTCGTTTTTACCTCCACTACTTCCTCAGCAGCCACATTGTCATAAACGATCCCAGCCAAATCCACAACCGATTCAAAAGTACCCGGCCTGTGGGCATTCACGTGTGTGCGCACCCTGGGTGGCAACCCTTGTACATAGCATTTAATCATTCTTTGCTCTGTTTCAACCAAATAAGGCACCATCTGTGCCATCTCGTTGAACTTTGTAGTGTATTCCAGGTGGCTCATACTCCCTGCCGACAAACTCAGGAATTCCCTCTCTACTCGATCAACTTCATACTGCGGGCAGAACCTCTTAACCATCAGTTTCTTCAGATCCTCCCATACCATCTCCCTGATCACCTTCTTCCCCTTGGAGTGTTTCACAGTAGTCCACCAGTAGGTTGCAGCCCCAGTAAACGAGTGAGCAGCAAATTTCACAGCTTGATCAGTCCTACATTCACTGATTTCAATCACAACCTCCATCTCACTTAGCCACTCTAGGGTGGCAGCGGACCCCTTTTTCCTATCAAAAGTGGGGGGTCGACACCTCTGAAAGGCACTGTAGTTGCACCCCTTCCCTTTATCCTCAAAGTCCGAGTCATCAGACGACTCGATGTCCCCCCCTACCTTTTCAGATTTCTCTTCTTCCTCTTCTTTGTCGTCCTCAACACTCTTCTTAGCATGTCCCTTCTTCTCAGCTTTCTTCATCTCCTTCATCATTTCCTTCATAACCGAAGGCATAACACTAGTCAAAACCTGATGTACTTCTTGTGTGATGGCATCCTTCAAATTCTGTTCAAGCCCGGAGGTTGGTGCGGTCTCAATTTCGATTTCGGGTTCCGTCTCAACATTCTTCTTTGTGGGCTTCCTCCCACGCTTTGCTTGAGGGGCCTGAGTGGCCCTAGCAGCAGTAGCTTTTGCAGAGCTTCTAGTCATTCTCTTGGGTGCCATTTCTTACTTCCTATAAGATTCAAACACTCACGTTCATCCGTCAGAGTAATTCAGGACGTGATAAGTACTGTAAGTTCCTAATGACATTGGCCAGTTGTTATTAACTACTTACTTTACTGCTCACGTTCTAAATGTACCCCTCCTGAATCCTGTTAGTATCCAAACCTAGTCTAGTTCACATAAAACATACAAGAGCATTTAAACACATATAGAGCACCTAACATGTATAGGCACTAGACCTATTCCTCTACTTTCCTAATTCATGTTTATGCCACAAGACTTTCTGCAGGCACTTCAATTGCTGTCCTATTACATTCAGGCATCTCATTAATTGCATTTGTCACACCCTCAAAATCCACTAACGGAGTTTTACCGTTAAGTGTGTGAAAAACCAGGATCTCAGTCATTAGTTACACCAAACGACGCTATATGAATTTAAAACATACGTGTCTCATTAAATGAGAAAATTTAATACAGAGTTAACGTTGAAAAGTTTGCGGAAGCGTAAACGAAATATAATGTCAAAAATATTAATTAGAAACCGAGTGCGCAAAACACGCGTCCATTACAAGAACACAGTTCAAATAGTTTTTAAACTCAAACATGGTTTATAATGCAAGAAAATGTTTAAATAAAAAGCCGTGACTCCATGCCATGTCTTAAGTGCTTTGTACCTCAGTGACCTGTAAAAGTGAAAGGCTAACAAGTGTCAACACGACGGTTGGTGAGTTCACATAATAGTTACAAAATCAAGTAAGTTCGTTGCAAGCAGAAATATAAATTAAGTATGTCATTGTAGGTAGCTAGTCTACAACACATGTCCTTAGAGGCGTATGTATCTGACCGAAGCTGACGTATGTACACATAAAGTGCATTTTGCCCGTTCGTACATCCCAGCAGGATGCACTGTAAGTATGTTAGGTCATTCAACACCCGTTCGACAGGTCCTTCTGTCGTGCTAGCGCGACTAGCCCGGGTGGGGTTTGTCAAACCCAGTAGTACTACTCAAAATTTCCCCGCTATTTCACAAATACTAACGGTCAACTAGGTATCCATGATGTCTTTCATGAACAGAATAAAAGTTGCTCTAATCCAGACATGCGACATACAGAATTCGTAATTCCGTAAAAGTATTTGTCCGTGTTCAACCCATAAGAGGGTATAATAGTAAAAGTGCGGTTTAGTGAACTCACCTTTGAAGCGTACAGTAAATAAACAGCAAAAATGTAACAAGAGTCTTAGATCGCGCTACGACCTGCTAAATAGTTAATCACTACTCAGTAACTAAAACTTGCATCTGTCTATATATTCATTATAAATGGAGTATATATAATATTCGTTCGGGTTTTGGGTATTCGGTTCGGTTTCCATATAGTTATCCACATCATATAAGTTCACACATACTAAGCATGTCATGTTTACACAATTATTCTCATGCAAGTATAGTGTCATTATGCTAATGAAATCATCATTATCATAATCACTTTCAAACACTCTTAGCACCACAGATATAAGACATACTATTTAACTTGTTTCTTATTCATTTAGCCACATACCATACAATTATACACTACTCGACTACTGCAACCATATACCTATATACACATTTCAATATACAATACACACATACACATGCCGAAACATGTAAATTTTGATACACACCACCCACATATATATATAAAACATCTATCGATATATTAAAACCCGTATTGCTAATTCAGTCCTATATCATAATTAGCATAACGTCCTAGTACATACACATATGCGGTTACTGTTTCATTAATATACCTGCATACACATGCTTGACATTACTCATACATACCATACCTACACATATATCGATCACAAACAATATACATATTACTTACAAATACTAAAACCCAATCATGTAACACATACCTCTACCTTCTTATCACATCCTACTGCGGCTACATATCAGCATACGCGTACACAATCACATACAACCATAGCCATTTATAAAACAAAACACCGATTCATTCCTTCACGTATACGTACCTATCACATATTATTGTTACGGCTTTTTCTTATCTCATATGTGCATACATAGAAATTTAGATGATTAACTTACATTAATTTAGCAACACATACAAATATATATTCATGTTTATATATATATCTTGGCTCCTGCTATACTTTCATTTGCTTATCAACGTACATCTATATATATATATATATATCATAAGTACGTACCTAAAACAGTACATACACTACACACCCATTCATATATATATATATACACAACACACATTCAACTACACTTCACACAAATATATATACATGCTATACATGCTGAACATACACAACTATACACACATACGTTTTTGCTATTGTCATACAATCGCCCTTGAATATAACCCCACGCATATACATCTACACACAACACAGCATACATACACGATCATTTGACCTTGCTGTTTTATACATGATCTACATAGTAACATATACCCACACATTACACCATATATATACACATTACATACACTTGATTTGCACTTATACACAACCCATGATCCATCCCGATACAACCAACACCACTATATATACATTCATTATACAATCTGAATTGAACCGAAACCAAACCGATCACGTAACGAAACCGAACGAAACCCGGAGCCCTTAATCGAAAGGAGGCTGTGATTCTAAATTTACCAGAGAGAGATGCGATTGGGAATGGGTGGAAGTGAATGCGGTTTTCTTGCTGGTACACAACTCCGATTTCAGGCAAGCCAGAGGCGGCTGTTGCTTCTGGTCTGATCACAGCGGCGAGAGAGAGATGAGCCGTGTGTGTGTTTTGATTTGTATCTTGTGTGGAGACGAGCATGGTAGTGAACGAGGCTGCCGCCGGAGAAAACGAGATACATCGATGGTGGTTGTTTCGATGTTGTGTGTTGATGTCGTGTGTTTTGTCGTTGATGAACAGAAGACAGGGGGAGGTGGGATTAGGGTTTTGGGTAAATTTCTTTAAGTTACACTTTGGTCCTTATAAATTAAAAGGTTATTTAGTTTAGGCTTTAAAGCTAATAACTAGTTTAGTTAATTACAAAACGAACCCTAAATTTATATAAAACTTAACGGGATAATTAACGAATAGTTGACGGTGTTAGCCTGGAATTACGGGTTGTGACATCATCCCCTTGTTAAAAAGAATTTTCGTCCCGAAAATTGGATACAGTCGGTAAAAAGGGTCTGAAATGAAAAGAAAATTTTCCGAGTTGCTACATCGTCCCCTTGTTGAAAGAATTTCGTCCCGAAATTTTACCAATAGCGTTAGTGTTAGCCATTATCATTTAAAATAGTTAAGGATGTTTGTGCATTATTCGATTTTCACACTTCTACGCAAACTCTGGTACATGCTTTAAGTTCTAGCAACTTTGATTATAGTGATTTTACTTTGTTTGAGTATTTTGCATTCTCGGCTCACGAATTCAACTAGTTCCTTAAATAAAAATAATCATTCGTCACTTTAAAGATGTTAAGCGGCATAACAAGTTTCTCTCCGGGAGGTACTGCATTTGGTTCTAGACACGAGAAATATTTGACCAATCCTTTGCAGGATTTCAAATGGTTCAATTTAAGGGGGAGGAGTCGGTGAACTTTGATGTGTGGGGAATTCTCTATTTATAAAGGACGTCTTATGTTTAGAATGTTTTAACATATTTATATCAATGAGCTTGAAGTTGTTATTCGAATATCTAAGGATTATGTTTTACCTAAGGAATCATATATTCTTATAGATCTTTAAATTGACTCAACTTTGTGTAGGCACTGTACGTTATTAAAAGAAGTGTTGTCAACACATGAACGCCATGGATGTCATAGAAATTGTAAGAATAGATGGAGAATGTTGAATAATGATACTACTTATTTGTTCGGAAGTATTTAAAGCAAAAATTTTCAGGAAATTTTATAAGTATTTCTATCTTTGAAGATTATAAGATTTTGTTGTGGTCAAGAAGACAAGTGGTTGCATGACATAAGACGATATGTTATTAAAGTTTACGTATTTAAGTACTGTTGAAAACAAAAGACTCGGTTTTATATTATTTGCTCCCAATTCTTTGGAGTACAGTAAGTTTTCTTATGGATGGAATCTGAGTGTTATTGTTGTGTGTGTATGTTGGAGGGGGGGGGGGTGGTATATGATATGCCAAGCGTTTTCCCATAGAGAAAATTTTCATAAATCTTGTATTTCTATTCCAATGGAAGGCCATTTAATCTCGTATGTCCTTTAGGGTGACGTAACAATATTTATTCTAAGATATAGGTTTTAGTCTACGAATAGAGTTGATAAGGGTTCAAAACAATAAAGCTAGCAAGGATTTTGATACAGAGATTCATTGGGTGGTAATGTTTGAATTCGCCATTAGTGTGTTGAATAGATGATGTGAGATAATAGTTTAGTTGAGGCTTTGAGTTTACGGATCCGATAGAGATAACAAGTTATTTTATTACTTTGGTCGTGTAGCTTCACTAGTTTCCTTAAGCATGCAGTTCCTTCTATTAGTATATTTTCATAGTTTAGAATGATTAGGTGACAATTGCTTACATTGCGTCTCATATAGTTTTGATCAAGAAGGTTAATTACATATGAGGTGGAATCTCTTGAATAACTGGAGCTTTGAAAGAAAAATATTGCACGATTGAAGTGTCAAATGACAATGCGAGCACCAATTATTATAATATATATGTAGTATTATTATTGTTATTTTTAACAAAACACAAACTGTATCGAGATGAAACGAAAGGAGAAGTTGTTATCCGAAACAACAATGGATATAGCTCATAGAACGCTACTTGGTATTAGTTGTTTATTGTGGATTGTTTTATTCATCATGTGAATCTTTAGCGCCATGATACGTATTCTATATTCATATTTATATAGGGGGGGATAATTCATTAACATTGGTGTCAATGTATAGTAATGCAATCTTATTAAGTTGTCAACATAATTCGTAAGTCTTGCGATCGGGTCATTATAGATGGACTTCAACAGTAGGATGTGTACAGTAATTTAGATGTGGGGAAGTTTGTACATATCTAAGTTTGTATTATTCCTCATCTGTGGTAGCATTGTGAGTTTTTATCATCCATGGATGGGTTTAAATGAATATATTCGACGATAAACTTGAAATAGGTGTGTTACTAAAGAATAAATTTCCGTTCTAGATAGACTTTTGTTCAGATGGATTTGTGTTGAGTTATTCTACACTTTTGTGCTTCTGGGTATAACCCACATGAAAGGTGTTACCAGGAATGAAACATAATAGAAAGTGGTTATCCTGGACCGTAATGAGCAAAGCTTTCTCAAAACATTAGTTGTTATTAGCGGTTCGTTGTTGACGATGGTATTTATCACGTGATTCCGTAGAGTTGTGAAATATATTCGAAATCATAATTTGTATACGTGAGTCAGTTACGTAACATGTGGTTTTTGTTATTACTGTGAATAAGGGATATAAGGAAGTTTAAAGTGTTTATGCATATAGTAGTTTACCCCATGAATGTTGGGCTAACTAGAGCTCCTAAGAATCAGATGTTTCGTAGCAGTATGGGATTGATATTTTAGAGTTTCTCAGGTTAATTACTGCTTTGGTTTCAGGTCCACATCCCACGTACTGCTAGTGTTTATATATAGGGTGTACCGCAGCTAACCCACCCCACCACCAGCACCTTGACGGCGTACCTGTCATCTACTAACATTCTTGCCTACTTTACAAGTCATCCAAACGGTTGAGGTAAAAGAATACATGTTAAGTGAAATGGTAACATTATAATATATACTCTAACATCGGTTATGTATTAGAATTTTATGTGGTTCGAATTTGCTTGATCACTGATCTGAGACTTTGATAACGCTTAACTTGTGTTTGTTACGCGAATAATCAGGTAGAGAAGTTTGAATGTATATTAAGATGGACAAAATGTAGAAAATGTTTTTAAACTCAATGTTCTTGAGAAAAAAAATATTTAGACCCTAAACGTGTTTTAAAACGGTGGAGATGTAGGTTAGGTGTGAGAATTAACATAAACGAGAGTGTTGGATTGAGACAAGTCGTCCAACTAGATCAAAACGTATACATACTACACGTGTGGTTCGCCAGTGCATCGTTAGTAGTAGAAACAAAATAAGTCAGAATTATTTTTGGGTAACTTATTATCAGAAACAACTTTAAGTTCTGTTTATCTTGAAGAATTGAGAAAATAAGTTTGAGAAAGAGTACGATTAGGTGAAGTACTTCTAGAACGAGCTTGGTATGTTACGGGGTTTTCACATGGACGTTTAAGCGATATGGATCTATTCACAAGAGTGATTTTGAATGTGAAATATTACGCGGTTGGTTTATCGTATTAACCAAAGTTTTATTATATATATATATATATATTATAAGTTCTTAGCTTTATTAGACTCCTCCATGGAATCCTAAAGATTATAGGGTTGTTTAACATTCGTTTGTAGAACCAATGATATTAAGATGTTATCGACTGTTGGTAGGAGGTCATAGTATACTGACTAGAATTTAAAGCATCCCATTAAGTATCATCAGTTTGTGACTTCAGTGAGGTAAATGTTTCAATTGGTGGATTCGGATAGATTGTATGTGAAATGAGTCATATCCTTAAGGGACAAATATAGTAGTAGGAAGACATTATCAGGGTTTTCAACATAGATCTTGGTTCTTATTGGTGTGCCACCAAGGAAAGATTTCAATTATCTTTAATTTAGGTGTATAAGGTAAAATGTATGTAGTTTAAAGATAAACTTATCATATGCCATCAAAGGTTGTATAGTAATTGTATACCATCCGTACATGGATTTTATGGGTTCAGTCAAGCATAAACTTGGTATTGGTGCGCTATTTAGAGATGGATGTTTGTTTTAGATGAATTTGTATTGATTGGTTCATCACTTTTGTGTGTCTTTTTGGGTATCCCCGGCATGGTAGATTTTGCCAGGATCATCGTGTACCTGTAAATTCACCATTACGTTGCGCACCCATAATCGTCAATTTACCTTACACAATCACCCCAGTTCGTCTCCCACCGGGTACATTAATATTATGTTTTATAATGTTCTTTGGTTTACATTCATATGTATGGTATTGCTATCCCCTGTTAAGTATTGAATGTGTATAAGTGTATGATAAACCTATAAGTAGGAGGCAACTATACTACATATGTAGGACACTAACAAATTATTAGTGTGAGGTACCTATGGATCACATATATATCAGGTATAGTGTAAGACTTCTATGTGAGTGTACAGATGAGCATGAGCTATTATAACGTCAAATCAAGTGGATTTCATGTAGTGGATCACACCATAAGTGACATATTACATCTCATAATATGTCTCATATTAAGTAACATGTTATAGTACATGAATGCGTCATATAATAAGTGATGTGTAATAGCACACAGTAGGTTGCATAGGTATTAAGTCAAGACCTCTATGAATGAGTATCTGGACAGAATTCTAGTCCCGGTGTTCATGTACCCCTAGGCGTCGGTCTTAGCCGGTTGGTTGCCATAATGAGGTAGATAATTCAAAAGTGTGTTGTTTAGGCTCAGTACGGCACCAGTTTGTTGTCATAATGTTGCAGGCTTCAGATTATAATAAAATGTAAACATATCTTAACTAAACTCCCCAAAAAAAATTGACCTCATGTGTCACATGATACAAGTTGGTCACTTCATGTAATGCTAGTGTAGGCGTGTGTATGTGTAAATAACATGTATATGGGTCACAAATGAATTTACATAAGTGCAACTAATGTAGTGTACAGTTATAGTCTAGAATGCAATGCAATGCAAACCTAGTTCGCTATAACCAATGGCTCTGATACCAATCTGTCACACCCTCAAAATCCACTAACGGAGTTTTACCGTTAAGTGTGTGACAAACCAGGATCTCAGTCATTAGTTACACCAAACGACGCTATATGAATTTAAAACATACGTATCTCATTAAATGAGAAAATTTAATACAGAGTTAAAGTTGAAAAGTTTGCGGAAGCGTAAATGAAATATAATGTCAAAAATATTAATTAGAAACTGAGTGCGCAAAACACGCGTCCATTACAAGAACACAGTTCAAATAGTTGTTAAACTCAAACATGGTTTATAGTGCAAGAAAATGTTTAAATAAAAAGCCGTGACTCCATGCCATGTCCTAAGTGCTTTGTACCTCAGTGACCTATAAAAGTGAAAGGCTAACAAGTGTCAACACGACGGTTGGTGAGTTCACATAATAGTTACAAAATCAAGTAAGTTCGTTGCAAGCAGAAATATAAATTAAGTATGTCATTGTAGGTAGCTAGTCTATAGCACATGTCGTTAGAGGCGTATGTATCTGACCGAAGCTGACGTATGTACACATTAAGTGCATTTTGCCCGTTCGTACATCCCAGTAGGATGCACTGTAAGTATGTTAGGTCATTCAACACCCGTTCGACAGGTCCTTCTGTCGTGCTAGCGCGACTAGCCCGGGTGGGGTTTGTCAAACCCAGTAGTACTACTCAAGATTTCCCCGCTATTTCACAAATACTAACGGTCAACTAGGTATCCATGAGGTCTTTCATGAACAGAATAAAAGTTGCTCTAATCCAGACATGCGACATACAGAATTCGTAATTCCGTAAAAGTATTTGTCCGTGTTCAACCCATAAGAGGGTATAATAGTAAAAGTGCGGTTTAGTGAACTCACCTTTGAAGCGTACAGTAAATAAACAGCAAAAATGTAACAAGAGTCTTAGATCGCGCTACGACCTGCTAAATAGTTAATCACTACTCAGTAACTAAAACTTGCATCTGTATATATATTTCCGTAAAAGTATTTGTGCGTGTTCAACCCATAATAGGGTATAATAGTAAAAGTGCGGTTTAGTGAACTCACCAACCGTCGTGTTGACACTTGTTGGTCCATAATGATCGTGATTTCAGTGCTATATTGACTTGTTTAACAACAAACACTCTTGACTTGAACAAACAAAGTGTATAATAACAACAAACCAAATAATGAGATAAAATCACACAACCGGAGGTATAAAAGCTACAAAGATGAGTGATATAAGTTCCTAGCACCTCCAGAGAACAATTACACAACACAATCAGTAAGAACAGGTTTTGGTTAAAGATGTGCAAAAGTTACATTATCTTCAAGATAAGGTTACAATATATATCAGTCTTAAGTTCGCTGATAGATTCGCTGTAGCGAATCTATAGATTCGCCCGTAGGTTCGCTAGTACAAAACCATACAAATAACATACAAAATACATACAAAATGTAACACCGACATACCGGTGAGTCCAACCTATACATGTGACTATCAATACTCCCCCTAGGTTGGACCTCACCTGGGGAAGTCTTCTAATTAAGCTCCGTCTTTTTCTCGGCTTCAAAGGTTTTCAATGAATGCTCCTGCCCTATCTTCAATTCCGGCCAACGGATTGGTAACGTCTTCAGATCCGGCCTCATCTTCACTAAAAATCAGCATCGACTCTACAAACTCAGCATCAGCGACATCAGTATCAGGCATTTGTTGAACAATCGTTTCCGCCTGTATTTCTGCAGTATGCTCCTCGCCAATTACATCCAGATCTACAACCTCCACTGGTTTCTCGAACCTCTTCTCAATCGATTGATCCAGCTGTTTAGATAGGTCATCCATGTCCATTTGCTGATCATCAGTCCTCCTCAGTCTTTCATTCACCGATCTCAATTCAGCACGTATTCCTCGGGCTTGTTTGCGACCTTCACAAACAGGTTCGCTTCAGTTCTAGTATCGTCTCCAGCCCCATGCTTAATCCGGTTCTCGCATAAAACTCTCAGATCCTCATCACAAAAAGAGAAAACCTCCATTGGGTCAAACAAGCTAATATCTGGACGGTCTTCCCCTTTTAATCTGATAACAGCTTCACCCGTACTGTTGTCATAAAACCATTTAAGGAAATCCTGCAGTCTGGGTGGCTGTGTGTCCGGAACCCTAACTCTAGTCATTACCTTTGGTGCTTCAACCTTCAAAACGATCTTTCCTTTCCATGAAACCCAATGCCTATCCCTTTTCTGCCTCATCCTCCTCGGCTTCTGGTATCCAAAATCAACAAAATTTGTCTTTGCAGCCTCCCTGATTGTTACCTCGAACGCACAAGCCCTGCCGCTATCTTCTTTACCAAGCAAAGGGAGTTCAGCCAACCTCCGCAAATCCCACCGAGGCAAGGTGGCGAAATGCTTCCTATTCTTGATGTAACTGATGTCCCCACCCCTTCGTTTAACCATATAAGCGTCAACAGCAGAGTTGTATTTCCATGCGATCACCTGTCTATCTAGCTGGGAGGTGTTTGGTTCATCAATATTCTGAAATATGGGTACCTCTGGGACAACTTCTTCTTCTTTTCGGAACCACTCTGATTTGTCTAACTCAACGTGCTCAAACTGATAGCCAACCCCCTTTTCTTCAACCTTATACGTCTCCGGCTCATCATCTAGATCCTCCTCACTATCAGCATCTATATCAACCTCTGGTTCATCTATCAGACTGAAGTTCACGCCTGATCCACCAGCTACTTCAGCCCCTTCAAACACATCCAAGTCAATACCCATTTCCTCGTCAAACGGCTCCTCAACAGCCTTGCCTTTACCTTTGTCTTGGTCTCCAAATACAACATCCATTAACGGATACCTTGCAGCATCCGTTAAGGATTTCAATTCAGCTTCAGTCATAGCAGACTCTGTCCCCTCCTTTTCCTTCAAACTGTTCAGTTCCTTGAAAATCCTGACCATCAGACATTGTTGGTCCTTCATCATTCTTCCCATTTCATAAATAACTGTCGACTTCTCAGCATCCTGTGTCTCTAGTTCCTCATACTTGCCTTTCAGTTCCACCAATTCTGCCCTCAAACTCTCAATCTAACCCTTCAATTCATTACCAGATTCGGCAGATGTACCCCCAGTATCGTGCCTTGCCTTCTTTGATGCTTCAGTTGGTGTATCAGACTTTCTCTTTGTTCGCTTTTCCCTACCAGCATCGATTTCAGCCTGAATCTCATCTATATCCCGATCAAACGAATAATCTTTTTCTTTGGCGTACGCTTTCCTTTTCTTTATCTTCTTCTCTACAATCTCTATGTTCTCTCCACCCCGTTTTCTCTCGGACTCCATTATCCTCTGTATCTGTACCCATCTATCAGCCGGGTACATATTTTCCCACAAAAACGAAGGCCTCCCCACACAATCAGCCTTTACCGACTTGCAGTCACGGAATATCCTCGGATGCATCTCCCATATCTTCAGGACATCGCCAACGATCGGCAGATTCGGCAATTTATCATTCAAAACCATCTGAATGAATCTGGGATACATCAACCACTTAGCGGCTTTAGTTGCATGGATGTTCTCTAGAATGTAATTGAAGATAAGCTTTGCAAGATTGGCCTTTTGTCCCCGACAAAACAGCATCATTGCCCGAGCCCAGTCTAAGTTCAGCCCGTCAGTACCCCCTTTCCTATGATCCAGGCACATAATGAATACGTGTGCAATATACCTCCATTCCTGGATCAGATAGGACTTCACAAACTCCATCTTCTTCTCACCAGGAATCGGACGCTCATAACCCGCAGTCCGGAATGCCCCATACACCTCCTCAGCAGTCATACTAACCTCTTCTCCGACATCCTCCTCTAGTCTCAGAATCCTGGCCAGATCAGCCTCAGTAAACTCCAGATCGAGACCGCTAACCTTGGCACATATACGAGATGGCTATGTGGACACATTCATCACTGCAGTTCTCCAGAAGTCTCGAACATGCAGCTCGTATATGGTTGGAGAATGAGAAATGGTGTGATGTATGTGAGACGACTTCAGCCATTTGATACAATCTCTATAGCTGCCGGCCTTTTCGTGATTCTCGTCAAGCAAAGCACACATATTGTGCTTTCTTTCGAAGAATAATGTCGACATTGTACCTGAAAAATAAACGGAGATTGATCAGAAACGAAGATTTGAAAAACAGTTAATAGATTCGCTGGAAATTAGGTTCGCTTAAAGAGCGAACCTGAGATTTGGCATCAGAACCTATAGATTCGCTGACATGAAAAGTCAGTCATTTGGTCGAGCGAATGTATAGGTTCGCTAGAAACAGTCGGGCGAATCTATGTTGATGCGCGGGCAGCATAACGACATAGGTTCGCTCGAAGTTTTGAACTTTCGTTCAGATTCGCCAGACGAACACATAGGTTCGCTGGAAACCCTAGTTTTTGAAAAACGGCCAGAATCACAGACAATACATCATTAACAAGCAAATAAGGCAACAATCAAGTAATATAAACATCAAACGAGGATTTATGAAGTAGATTCCTAACAACGAACACCAAATCAGTCATTTAATTTACACACAATCACAGAACGACGGATTTAACAGGTTTAAAGTGCGATTAAGGGTTTAAAACAGAGATTAAGATGAAGGCGATCACATACCAGACAATATTAGTGATGTTTAAGTGTGAAAAAGCCGGTTGAAAAGTGAGAATCGAACGTTCGTCAATGGTTTTTGAAAAGCCTTGCTACAGTAGTGACAGCGAAATTGTGAAAAATTTCGCTGTCACGACATATATATACAGACACAGGTTCGCTGGCAGACAAACTAGCGAACTTTAGATTCGCCAGAAGACCAAAAGTCAAGTAAACCACGGTGACGAAACAAGGAGGTTCCTGGCGAACCTGAGATTCTGGCGAACCTGTAGGTTCGCTTAGCAGGTTCGCTAGCACAAAAAGAAAAAAAATATTTTTGGTTTTTTTTTCAAATTTTAAATTCTTAGTAAATCCACGAAACCGTCCCACAAATTCAACGCTCCAAAAATAAACATATTATCCTAAAAATACTAATAAAAACAAGATAGAAATTAGAGAAGTAAAATAAAATGAAAGAAAGAGACAAGAATTTTAAACGCTAAAGAAGGATATATATATTCTTCATGATGTTTTGAGCAGAATCCGGAGAATCATCGATTGGCGGGATTGCAGATATGTTTGTCCATTTAAACCCATGCCTTAGTCCTTTCAACAAGAGATCAGCAGCTTCTTTTATCATGTTTTTGGTTTGATTGAAGAAGCTCAGACAACTCGGTCCCCACAGACATCTAGGTAAAAAGAACAAGTTCTGTCATCAGGGTATATCTGAGCAATACGATTGACTTTGCTTGAATTTCAATGATCAAATTTTGAATGTTGATCGATGCATTAGCTTCTTTGACACTTGTGCAATTTTTGCATCTTTTCTTTGTGAGTGGAGCTTGTCAGCAATTGATTCATTTGAACACAATGCGACTTATTATTTGGGAAACTCAAATAGTTCAGAGCTCCAGGTCTATACCGACGTATAACAGAGGAGATAAACATTTGAGCATGCTCGGTGAATCTTCAGGTCAATACTTCCGTATAGCAGAGAAGATTCACCAACTCCAGGTCAATACTTCCGTATAGCAGATGAGTTAAGCACTTTGACTCAATACGTTCTGCTAGAAACTCGATTCGGGGATAGGGCGAGGGTGATTTGGGATGTTTAGGGAAATCAAGGCAAAGATTTGACGCTCTCAACCCATTTTTGACAGAACCCTTATCTTTGTGCAATCCAATCATGTCAAGGGGATAATCCTTGTTGTCGAGATCTTGAACGTTATGTTTGGCTGCACAATCACTGTTTACTTTGTTTTCGGGCTGAGCCTATCTGACATATCCCAAACGCAATGCTTCTGACCTCCTTCAACGTCTCTTCAACATCAATTAAAACGGAGATCCTGAAATAGCAAAGTTTGAAAAACTATAAATAGTTAATCTTTAATATCTCCCCCAAAATTTCTATATTATAGCTATCTAATAAGAAATTTTTGTTTTTCAGATTTTCTTAATATATATATATATACAGAATTAAAAGAAAGATAAAAGAAAATAAAAGGAAATAAAATAAAATAACGGAGCGATGAGTTGAGTGACCCACGGAATTTGCAAAGAAGAAAAAGAAAAAGTTATTTACATATTTACAGATTGATTCACACAGAAAAGGTTTTCAAAAAGATATAAGTCCCAGCATAGAGATCAGTTCATAAAAACGTGGTTTGTCAAAAGTTTTTGTGAAAAGATCAGCTTTTGCTTTCGAGTTTCAATAGGAATAATATCAATAAACCCCTTTTCCTGTGCATCCCTGATTGCATGAATTCTTGTTTCAATGTGCTTGGTGCGAGTGTGATGAATAGGATTCTTGGCAATTCCAACAGCAGCTTCATTATCACAAAAGAGTGGCGTATGAAGAAAGTTGATGCCATAATCCATCATCTGATGCTGAATCCAGAGCACTTGGCAACAGCAACTTGACGCAGCTATGTATTCTGCTTCTCCTGTGGACAGAGAGACGGTTGTTTGCTTCTTGCTTTGCCAGGAAACAAGACATTCTCCAAGGTATTGACATCCGCCAGTGACTGATTTTCTGTTAATCCTGCAACCAGCATGATCACTATCAGAAAAAGCATGTAAATCAAAGTTCCCACCTTTTGGGTACCAAAGTCCCAAACGAGAGGAACCCTTAAGGTAACGAAAAATGCGTTTAACAGCTTTCTCATGTGATTCTTTTGGATTGGCTTGGAAACGAGCACAGTAACACACGGCAAATGTAATATCTGGTCGGCTTGCAGTCAGATACATGAGAGATCCGATCATCGAGCGGTACCGATGAGCATCCACAGGATTCCCATTATCATCGGAAGTAAGGCATGTTTAACAACAAACACTCTTGACTTGAACAAACAAAGTGTATAATAACAACAAACAAAATAATGAGATAAAATCACACAACCGGAGGTATAAAAGCTACAAAGATGAGTGATATAAGTTCCTAGCACCTCCACAGAACAATTACACAACACAATCAGTAAGAACAGGTTTTGGTTAAAGATGTGCAAAAGTTACATTATCTTCAAGATAAGGTTACAATATATATCAGTCTTAGGTTCCCTGATAGATTCGCTGTAGCGAATCTATCTAGCGAACCACATAGGTTCGCTGGGCACAAACAGGTTCGCCCAGTCGACACCTTCATAATCACTAAACTGTGCTACGGGCGAATCTATAGATCCGCCCGTAGGTTCGCTAGTACAAAACCATACAAATAACATACAAAATACATACAAAATGTAACACCGACATACCGGTGAGTCCAACCTATACATGTGACTATCAACACTTGTTAGCCTTTCACTTTTACAGGTCACTGAGATACAAAGCACTTAGGACATGGCATGGAGTCACCGCTTTTTATTTAAACATTTTCTTGCATTATAAACCATGTTTGAGTTTAACAACTATTTGAACTGTGTTCTTGTAATGGACGCGTGTTTTGCGCACTCGGTTTCTAATTAATATTTTTGACATTATATTTCGTTTACGCTTCCGCAAACTTTTCAACGTTAACTCTGTATTAAATTTTCTCATTTAATGAGACACGTATGTTTTAAATTCATATAGCGTCGTTTGGTGTAACTAATGACTGAGATCCTGGTTTGTCACACACTTAACGGTAAAACTCCGTTAGTGGATTTTGAGGGTGTGACAGCATTAACATATCATATATATATATATATATAACTTGTTGCTGTTCGTTCTTTACCTCTTGGCGTGGAGCTAGAAGACTGGCATTCTTACTTTGGTCCCATTTTCAGTTTAAGTATTAGGTTTTTCCTTTGAAAACATTTTACCCATATTCTCTAAAACTTTGGCTCTGATACCAACTTGTGACGCCCGTTTCTCGACAAGCCCTACAGTTGGCATTCTTAAGCACAAAAACAACCATAATTTAATTAAAATCTAAAATTTGCAGCTGAATACATGCGAAAACATCATTACATCTTCATAACTGTCTTAACTACTTCTTTTTAAATGTTACAAAAGATAAATTTAATCTTAAAGGCGTTTTCTTCAATGCCAGTCTTCAACAAGTCCCTAGCTCTCGCCAAGCAGCTCCCTAAATCTTCAAACCTGCGCGTCAATCTAACATGCATACAAAAGTCAGCTACGCTGAGTGAGTTCTAGTTTTAAAACATCTTTAGAAATCTTCCATAGCATACAAGTAATACACGTAAATAGCATCATCGTATTAGACATCACATTCGTATAATATGTAGCATAATATCTTTGTCTTTGAATTAAGTCATCGTCGTGTCCTCTTTGGTCATAAGAGACCCATTCCTCGGTTCTTAACTGGTTTTATATGATCCCCAGTAGGATTCTTGACTGGTTTTATATGATCCCCAGTAGGATGCTTGACTGGTTTTATATGATCCCCAGTAGGATTCTTGACTGGTTTTATATGATCCCCAGTAGGATTCTTAACTTTCGTTAGGGCATACGTTCGTTTATGTATTTCTATATATATATACAAGTATTCAATCACTTGTTCATACATCATCATCATACATCACATAATAAAGTCCAACAGTCCAGGAAACATCTCAGTATGCATGTTAGCCTCAAAATTTTGTTTTTAAAAGGAAGTGAGGTCTAGAACTCACCTGATTCTTAAGTGATCTTTGCTTGTTTCGACCAGGTTAAGGTAGTGGTTTTAGTGCACGATCTGCATTTAAGTTATTATGAAAAATCGTCATTTCTTTCTTAGTGTCGCAAGCAGTGTCGCACGTAGTGTCGTAGGTAGTGTCGCTAGTAGTTTCGCATAGGCGAACCACAGTGTCGCATGATGCTTCAGCAGCACCTCCACTTGCAGTGTCGTAAGGCTCTTGCCCAACTTTCGTTGGGAATTAAACTACTGTCGCAAACACACCCGACACACGTCCAAAAATCAAGTCATTATAGTGTCGCAATATGAACACTAGTGTCGCATCAAGAACACTAGTGTCGCAAAACGCTGATACAGCTCGTTTTTCAGCCAAAATCCTTGTTTTGCAACCAAATCACAAACTTTTTACGTCCAAAACCTTGGTTTATCATTCATATAACCAAATCTAAGCTTTTTCCATGATTTTATCCATAAAAATGCAACCTTTATTGATTTCTCTGAAACTGTTGAAAAACTTAAAAACTCCATTAATGGCCAGATTTGTTTTGTGTTTTGAAAACATGTTTTAAGGGATGATTCTTACCTTGATTTCCAGTTTTTTAACACCTTTTTCCTTCAGATTAACGCTTGGTTTACCAAAAATCTTGGTTTTCTTCTTCTTTTGCCCTTTTCTTTCAAAAACAAGGGTTTTTGTGTGTGTGTGTTGTGATGGTGGAGAATGTGAATGGTGGCTGGAAAATGTTGTTTAAGTAGTAGGGTTTCCATAATGGGGTAGGGTTTTAGGTGGACTTGGGCTTTAATTAGGTAATTAGGCTATTTTAGGCAAGTATCTTAACTAAACCACTTCCATTTTGGGCCTAATTCATTCTTTCATCCTTAATGGCCCATAATTACATCATTAACAATCATATGTTGTAAATGTCATGCACCATTTTACACAGTTACTTAAATGCACATTCAGATAAGCGTAAGCACGTAATTAAGTCTTACCATAAAAATCGGGGTGTTACAAGACTGCTGTCATCCGAGCACGCTTAACTGTGGAGTTTTCCACTCATCCACTAACATTAAGCCCCAAAACGCGTTGTTGGTATTTGAGGTCGGACATTCCTTATAAATCCCAGATCTCCTGCCCACGGCCGATGTGGGATTTGCCTAGGGTGTTATAGTTATGATAGCAAGTGATATTGAGAAAGAGAAGTGATGAGTTATGTAAGAGATGGGTTTAACTTGTGGTGCATGTATGGTATTTATAGGGAAAAAGCTCCACTTGATGATATTGGTGATAGTGAACGCTTTTTCCCTTTGTGTAGATATCTTTCTTGATCTGTAATACCTTTCTTGATAAGGGTATTTATTTCCTTATACATGCAATAAAGTAGCCGTTGTAAAAAGGTGTGGGCTCGGGATGTATTTTGGTCTTTGTCTTACTTACTGGAGTTTTTAGCTATTTTTGTGATGTGCCCGGCATGTGGTCCGGGCTCCTCACTTGGGCATGCATCTATTATGTCCGGGCCTTTGGTTGGGCAAGAGCTGTTTATTCGCCAAGGCGTTCGTTGTGCCCGAGCCTAAAGGCTGGGCATGTGTCTACTTCACTGTCAGGGCGTTCATTGTGCCCGAGCCTTTAGGCTGGGCATGTGTCTACTTCTCTGTCAGGGCGTTCATTGTGCCCGAGCCTATAGGCTGTGCATGTGTCTACTTCTCTGTCATGGCGTTCATTGTGCCTGGACCTTTGGGTTGGGCTTCTTTCTATTGGGCTTTAGACTTGATTAGTTGTTTAGTCCCAATAACTGTTTGCTTCAAGATACCTAAGCTGCTTCCGTCATTAGTAATGTAATTAGGAATATACTTACGTCATCAGCCCCCAGTCAGGGTTATTCGTGATTCTGATCATGAGTAATCTCTGACTCTGGCTTGATTCAGAACTCTCGAAATGTTTGTGGTACATTAATTACATATCAGCTTTTGAGTTCTAGGATTATCAACACCCTGCTTCTGCTATTAAATAGTCTTTCCTTGTCACACCATCCTTGGCTATTTCCATAATGTTAGGAAGTATGTTTCCTATTTATATTTGCAAAATATTTTCACAAGTGTTCGATTAGGAGGCTAAATTCCCAAGGATGACATCAGCTCTAGGCAGGAGGTTTTTTTCCAAGGAGAAGCGATCTATGCATGTGATGGAGAGAAGATGATACGGGTGACACTTCTTCCCATCGTATGGTTGTGTAAGATACACTTTTATGCTATGAAATTTAGTAACTTATTTGGTCAGAGGTAGACCAAGGTAGGATGATACGGGGTAAGAGACTTTACTTTGAACAACAAATTAGTGTAGTCTGGATGTCTCAATATGAAGTTAGAATTACATATCATTAAGGTCCTTAAGGCACGAAACTTGTTCTTCAAAAGGTTAGACCTCTTGGTGTAAGAGGTGCATTCTCTTCTGGAATGGGAGTTTAGTTTTTACTCTTGATGCATGTATTAAATTATATCAATATGCATGATTTAAATCTAGCATGCTTGGGCTAGCAAGGTAGCTTGACTCCGGGATCTCAGCCATACAAGATGACTTGTGCTTCTGGAAAGATGAGGTACTGTGACTTGACTTGTCATTTAGTCTAGGAAGGATAATATAAGGTGACCTACCGGGCTGGTTTACTTGAATTGGAGTTCCTCTGGGATGGTTATCTTGTCAAAGGCCCATGCAAAATTTACCGGATTATTTAGGTTGGTTATACAATTTACGAATGACAATGTATCACTGAGTGAAGCTTTCACTAGAACAAGTTACTGTTTGTTGGCCTAGGATTTCAAATAAGGCATTCTTGAACAAGTGCTTGAATTTTGGTCATGATAAGCTAAAACAAGATAAGTTTTGTATCGCCCTTGTGCGGCCATGGAAAGGTTGATTTAGATATATTTACACATGGCTTATCTTGATCCAAGGTTGTAGATTACTTGCTTAACTTTAACTTTGGTACCTTGCCTGGGCTAGTACATTCTTGCCTTTGATAAGTATTGCTAGTGTATTCTGAAATAGAGGAAGTTGGGGGCAGTGTTCGAGCCCTGTACTTTTTCTGAAGAAAGATGTACTAGACCGGGACGTATAACAGTTTCAATAGTTTTACCAAACTGATCTTCTGACTATTGTCGATTACTACGGGATAATGTTGGCTTTCCAAGTTTAAAATTTTTAAAAATGCACCAAAGCAAAGGTTGATCGATGGTAGGGATGGACATCTGGAGTCGGGCCATAATATCCGGGGCTAGTAACTACTTTACTGGCTAAATAGTAGGTAATGTCTTTGTATCATACAAGGAAGGTTTTTTCTTCCCTATGGACTTGCGAGAAAAGCAACAAATTCTTGACGTATGATTAGGTACGGTCCATAGACTTGTCTGGTGTGACTACGTGATAGCAGAGTGTTGTTTTTTTTTGTTCATCTTATGAGCTATGTCATGATAAGCTAAAAACTTCTTGTGTTTCTAACTATTGAGACTAGGATTAATTAGCTTGATCATGATGGGTTTTACAGGAATGGGGATTTGTCCTGTTTGATTTCCAACTTCCAACGAACTTGGACCCATCGTAAGTGCGGCATGTAGTACGATGTAGAGGTACACACTTTAGTTTTGTTTTGTTGTTGACCGATGCCTTACGAATTTCGAGACAAACATCGACAAGCTTATTTTGTTAGCCATGACACATGTGTGTTCATGGGATGTAGATATAAGCAATCGCTGAATTATGAAACCCATTTCATGGCTTTCCATTTACTTCTAGCCGGGTGGTTATAAACAAATCTAGCCAAAGCTGGGCGTTGATTGATTATTTATAAATCAGACCATAAGTTCAATAGGTAAAACACATTATATGAGCAAGTTATGGCTGTGTTGACACGTCCTGTTAATAGCATGGATTGTGCATCTTTATCAAGCATAGTTGAACTACGTCTGTCTTGAAAGTTTTTATCTAAAATGTTTTGAATAGCTTTCGCAGTTTTGTAAAATGTGGCATGCCACTAACTTAAGTTCGGGTTTTAGCTGGCTAAGGTTGTAGACCCCGAGCTTCACTCACAATCTCGACTAGCACTTGGTAAGCCATGTGACTTGCCTATAGCTTGCCAGTGTGGCATGACCAAGAAGATTGTCCTTTGGCGTGTGTTTTAAATACAATTTGTTTACTTATCTTCTTAACCTCGTTTTGCGACCTCTAGGAAAAAGCACCTTGGATGGTGGTTCCTGGGCGAATTTGACCTAACTTTGTCTTTAGCGGTGTAGCCTGATCTTTGTGTTGTTAATAAGTTCAACATTCATTGATACTTCTTGGTAGTGGATATTTATTTTTAACATTTCATGCATCATCTTTGAGTTTGTCATGCCCGAAGGGTGTTGAACACTTAAGGTGCAACGTTGGTGATATCCCACTGAGTGAGGATTCTTGGCCATAGCCTAAAGTGGTAAAGACCACATAGTAGAGAGCGCTGATCCCTGATCATCATGTTTGGACATGGTTTTTATGACCCGGAATCCGAGGTCCTTCCTTATGAATTTTCCTTGGTCGAGGCATATAAATATTGTGACTTTCCCTGTGGGGATGACCTATTCTATTTGAGAACCCAATCAAGAGATCCGTGGAAGGCACAAACCTCTCTCTTGTGGTTCTACGAACCTATAGGAAAGCATGCTCGTATATGTTTTATTTATTTATTTTCTTTTTCATATGATTTCGATTTGTACATGTCATACTGAATCGATGGAAAACCAGTTCTTCTGTTGGTATACTCTAACTTATAATGTGCATGGAGTTAGCTCACATGTGAGTGGTTGAGCGCTTTCTTAGACTATTATGTCGTCTTTGTTTTATGTCTTGCCTCCCATCGTGAGATACTTTCTATGTGATATTATTTGTTAGGCAAGTCAGCCTTCTGGGCCTTATTCTGGCTTCATATGCCGAATGTAAGGACCATGTATCCCTGGATTTCTTTTTTTTTTGTGTTAGTGCTTGGAGCGACTTCCATTCTCCTGAATATCTCGGGGTCCTTAGCATTTCTTGATGACATGTAGTCCCATGGCAATGGATGTCACTTGACTTTAATGGTTTCAGCAAAGCGTTTTGAATAACCAAACAGGTCCCTAAGACCGACATATGTGTTTATGTTGGCGTGTCTCTTAGTTGTTTAAAAAGAGGGTAGAACACTCGTAACCTTGTCTGATTGTTTCAAATGACTTTGGTGACCCGGGGCATGCCCCTTATGGGTCTATTTTCACCACTAGCTATGTTCACTCGTTGCCCGAGGGTGGCACGGGGTATTCCCCGTTATGGTTTGATTTCTCCATCCCTAATATTCAGTTGATCTCCTTTTGGTTACCCGGGGTATGTCCCTTATAGGTTTTTTTGTCATGCCTCTGAAGGATTTGGTGATATAATATTTTTTTTTCGTGACCCGGGGTATCCCCTTATGGGTGGCAACTAGTTATCAGTTGAAAATGGTCTCTTGATGGTATTAACGGTGTGAGATGGTATATAGTCAAAACGGTTTGGGTTTGTATAGCCCAGGCAGCCAACTTGAATTTATGTTGGTAAAATACCGAGTTTGCCACCATAATGGCATATGGCTGTCTAAAAACAACACATTGTTCAACACTAGGTTTTGGAGATTAGGAGAAGTCTAATTCGCCTGATTTAGCCGTTAAATCGCCACCTATTTATGACTGTGACATCTGGTTTCTATTAGGTCCGAATAAGGTGCTTTAGCTCGTGTAATAATGAAAGCATCATGGTCTGGGGAGTTACCCCATGCCTAATGTTATTCTTGGGTTTCTAGCGGGACGAGAGTCCGGACTGCTGGTTTACATCCTATGAATGAGTGGTATCCTAGCTTTCTTCAGATGTTCCTTGGGGACAACACTATTCATGAGCTTCTAAAGGTGGGAGAGTTTTTCTGAATGCCCTTAGGTGTATGCTCGATTAGTAGTGATACGTGCTTAAGGTTCTTGTTTACCTGGGCATGCCTTGCTTTTGTCCGGTGTTTTTGTTTATCTGGGCCTGGTTGCTTTTGCCCGGTTTGTTTGTTTACCATGGCCTACGTTGCTTTTTCCCCGTGTATTTGTTTACCTAGGCCTACGTTGTTTTTGCCCGGGGTTCTTGTGTATTTGCGCATATATTGTGCCCTGTATTCATTACTAGGGCAAGAGCATGCAATGATTATCGTTTACAAAGGGCAAAGCTTCATGCGAGACCAGGTGAGACGTTAAGGTAAGGTCATGGTAGAGGTTCTTGGAAAGGTCGGGCAAAGCATCTTGGGCGAGGCCATATGAGGCTTTATAATAAGGCCATATGATATAACACTAGGTGAAGTGATTAACCTTTTATCAAAATGATTAGGTGTTAGGTGTTATAAGATGTCAACCATGTCTTGCAATACTTATTGGTGGGTTGGATTTTTTGTTGCCATTTATTTGAGTACTTCTTATGTATAGATTCTATATGTTATAGTCCGTATATTTTGGACGATATTGTGTTTATGTGCGCTATATTACATGAGTAGGTCATGGCCAGATCCCACGGAGCAATATTGTATTAGGTGCCCACCCTTTTCATGAGTAGGACAAGACCAGATCTCATGGAGCATTTTTATGAGGTGCTCACCCTTAACTAGTATGACATTGTAAGATGTGTATTCTTGCATTGATCATGCATAAATAGGTGGTTCACCTATATCGTAAATTTCACATTCGTTTCTTAACGTTTCATTCTAGTTCTTGTATATAATATGATAAAAATGACATTGGAACCAAGACTAATGATATGGGATGTGGTCGTGTCCTACATATATGAATCCCGATTAGTAGCTTCTAAGTAAGGCGCTTTAGGCATCAACTTGAAGTTATGTCCCCTCAAGGAAAATGAAATTTGTTTTTTGGCAAAGCAAAGTGACTGAGCCTCGGTCGGGCAAGGTGTTTTGATCATTTTAATGTGACTTTTCCTTGACGGGCCTCATCACCAAGCAAGGCTAAAGCTTGACTTGACTTGGACTCTAACCAGTCACTATGGTCTAGTAGTAATGAGATTTAGTCCTTCATCAAGAAGGTGATTTTAGCTCTGTTAATGCTTGACCTGGGATCTTAGCCAGGAAAAATGATACGATTTTAACTCTTTATGAATAAGATTGTAAACTTCTGCCATATAAGAAGAGATGTGTTCCATGACTTTAGCTAGGTAGGACCACTTGAGATCTAGCCATGCTAGTTGGTGTGAGGATTTGCTCAGCGAATGTATTATGTAACTCGATTATGGTCACGCACGGTGATTTGGTGTTTCCAAAGCAATCTTGAGCTTTTTCAAGAAGAGACAACTTGATTCAAGATTCTGCCTGGGCAATTTGATGTGAATATGAGTTTTGTCAAAGTATATTGATTTGACCTCATAATATCATTGGATGATTTGACTTGTTACTATTGTCAGATATATTTTTGACAAGGACCTAGACTTTTACTTAAACATGTACTTAGAGTTTTTGACAAGCGAAATTGAGGTCTTGCCTTGTGAGTTATCTGTGCATTGGCACGTAAGTTGATCCAACATAATGACTTAAGTTGTGATCAGGCTAGGTAGCCCGGGCTATTGATGATGATAGCTTAATTAAATGTAGGTGATTAGGAAACAAAACGACCCAGGGTTTATTTAGGAAAAGTGGAAAAAGTTCCGGCCAACGAGATTACTTAAAAGGTTAGTCAATGGTCATTAAGCATATTGTGAGCCGGTGAAGACCTATGTTAGTAATGAAGGCATGTTGAGTACTTGAACAACTTTAAAAAATATTTGATTGGGACTTAGCCCGAGCACGTGATAAAGTGATCTTGCTTGGGACTTTTCCGGGCAAAGTAATCTTTGTTAGGATTCTAGCCATAAAAGTTGACTCGCTGTGAAGTTATAGCGAGGGAAAAAGTGGTTTGCCTTAACTTGAGTTTCAGGTAGAATTACCCCGGTCCAGGGCACTAACTATGCAAGGTAGCTTGGGCTCTGGCATTAGCGTGCTAAGTGGTTTTTCTTGGACTTTTACACTCATGGAGATTTAATAATAACTTTACATGGGGCATACTAAGGCAAGATAATTTGATTCAATACCTACCCCAGGAAATGTATGGTAGGTTCAGGCTTGGGCTGGGCAAGGTTGTAGATCCCGGGCCCAGCCACAACTTCAACAATGGAAAGGTGACTTGCGCCTGGAATACCTAGGCAACTTGTATGTGGCTGACCAATGTAACATGGCCAGAAAGATCTCGATGGTTAAATCCAGTTAAATGCGTCGTGGTAAGAAGATGTATCTTGACTCGGGGTAAAAAGCATCCCCTCCCTAGTATGCGTCAGAAAGAAAAGTAACTTTATGCAAATACTGACAATTTAAAACAATGACATGCAAAATGTATGTTGTAGCTGCAGGTTTAATCTTGAGGTAGAAACCAAACCCAAATATTTCATGAATGTAGTACAATGACATTTTTCTCACACAAAAGTTAGCTGGATGACTTGCTTAAAATGTTTAAAAGTACTTATGCTCTTTTTTTATGTTAAATTTGCAAGTGACCTTTGTCTTTTTGCACGACAAATTAGTGTTATAGCCTTTTTTTTATTTTTTAAATATGACAATTAAGATCGTGCTGCCATAGAGTTGCGTTAGAACAATAAAAAGAAACATTGCTTTGTGCAAGTAATAATATCTTGGTAAAGACAATTGTATAGGTGTAAATCGTACATTTGTCGTTGTAGGTTAGAACATGGTAGAACTAAAAATATCAGAGTACTGTATCTTCTGATTGAAGATTTTATTGTAATTTAAATATTAAAATGAGTGGCTTAAAGTAAAAGCAAGGTGTTGTAAATAAATGGGCTTTTCTTCCTTAATCAAGTATTATTTAAAAGAGATAACCACCGCTCTTGAAAATGAAACCGGGCTATGTTCTTTGTTTAACATATATATATATTTTTATTTACCAAAATTGGAAAAAAATAGTTTATGTTGTAACGCGTAGATTATAGATAAACCAATTCTTTTTATTTATATTAGGGTCATAGGGGTAGATTACCTCAAGCCGTGGAATAAAATGATTTTGCCCGAGCAAAGGTACCTTGGATTAAGTAGGAATAAGTTTGTTTAAACAAAACTAGCTCGGCCGAGTAAAATGTTTTTTTTTGTTTGTGGTAGTGACACTTTTTGCCCAGGGAATATAATCTCAAGCCGTGGAAGAAATGAGTTTGCACGAGCAAACGTACCTTGGGCTAACCAAGAATAATTTAGTCTGAGCAGAGATAGCCCGGTGGAGTAAGAAAAGTTTTCCCGAGCAGAAAAAGCTCTAGCCCTAGGAAGTAGCACTTGTCCCAAGGTAAAAAAATTATCTTTAATTTTTTTTATTATTATTTTTTTTGTCATAACATGTGAACATTCTCCTGATAAAAGTTACCAATAAAATAAGAATGTACTGAAGTGTCAGTGAACCTACCAAAGTCTCTTTTATAAGAAAAAGGTAAAGTACGTCAAAACCTAGTCTGGAATTTGAGAGCAATGTTAAAGCTATACAACATAAAAATGTCAGCTTATAAACATAAAAAAAGTAATAGTTTCAAGAACCAAGGTCATATGAGGATACCAAGAAAAATCAATGGCATAGATATATACGTATGAGTATTTTTAGACAAATAATTATAATAAAGTGAAAAGTATTTTTGTGGATCTTGTTTCAACACAGAAAATTAAAGAAAATAATAATAATAATTATAAATTGAAAACTAATAATAGTTAAGAAGTGGGTCTGGGCATTCCTCATAGTATACGAACATCATATATCTCATCGCTTTTTGTCTAAAGCACAGGGCGCGAGACACTCATGTAGGTTGAGATTCTCGGCCCCACGATGTGCGTCACTTGTTGAAACAACGAGTTCCCGTGTCGAGATTAATTTTCGTGTCCGCTAATCCGTCGAGCGTCCCCGGTCGGTTCCCGAGTTTAGGACCTGGCTGCATCCACAAAGAAGATCTACGTTAGAGGGCCTGTGGGGTTAGCCCCGAGGGCACTCTGACGCTCAAGTCAGTAATTTATTCATATGTATATAAACAAATGAGCAGTAGAAGAGTATAAATATATAAAGCATGATAACTTAATTGTAAAGTACACATTAGCCTGGGCATGACCAGGCTGAGTAAGATTAAATGGTGTGGAGAAGACCAGACTTTGTAAACATAATATGCTGGAAGAACCAGACTTGAAATAAAAGTGATGCTGGTAGAACCTGACTTGAACAAGTTTCGGCTCCTCCGACAAAGATTGCTTCTTGTAGACAACTTTCTTGATCTGTAATACCTTTCTTGATAAGGGTATTTATTTCCTTATACATGCAATAAAGTAGCCGTTGTAAAAAGGTGTGGGCCCGTGATTTATTTTGGTCTTTGTCTTACTTACTGGAGTTTTTAGCTATTTTTGTGATGTGCCCGACTTGTGGTCCAGGCTCCTCACTTGGGCATGCATCTATTATGTCTGGGCCTTTGGCTGGGCATGTGCTGTTTATTCGCCAAGGCGTTCATTGTACCCGAGCCTAAAGCCTAGGCATGTGTCTACTTCTCTGTCAGGGCGTTCATTGTGCCTAAGCCTTTAGGCTGGGCATATGTCTACTTCTCTGTCAGGGCGTTCATTGTGCCCGAGCCTTTAGGCTGCGCATGTGTCTACTTCTCTGTCATGGCATTCATTATGCCCGGGCCTTTGGGTTGGGCTTTTTTCTATTGGGCTTTGGACTTGATTAGTTGTTTAGGCCTAATAACTGTTTTGTTCTAGATACTCAAGCTGCTTCCGTCATTACTAATGTAATTATAAATATACTTACGTCATCAACCTGCATAATAATTAGCAGGTGTCTACTTCTCTGTCAGGGCGTTCATTGTGCCCGAGCCTTTAGGCTGCGCATGTGTCTACTTCTCTGTCATGGCATTCATTGTGCCTGGGCCTTTGGGTTGGGCTTCTTTCTATTGGGCTTTGGACTTGACTAGTTGTTTAGGCCCAATAACTGTTTCATTCTAGATACTTAAGCTGCTTCCGTCATTAGTAATGTAATTAGGAATATACTTACGTCATCAACCTGCATAATAATTAGCACGTAATTTAATCATTTTATATTATTTTTGCCCACAAATTTGCTAGTGGGAATTTATATGTTCGCTAGGAACCTTGACATCATTTTCGCTCGAAAACTTTGAACTTTCTTTCAAACAAGTTCTCTAATTATATTCGCTCGGTCTCATGAGTCACACACACACCCCCAAAATCTAATGCCAACGAAATTATATTTTCGCTTGTCCGAATTTAATAAAATTTGTACATTGGAGATTTAAATTTGCTACAAAAACAATAAATTCGCTCGACGAGGTATAATGATGAACCAACTCATTTTCAAAAAAATCTTCATTTTTCAACAAACAACCATACTTTTAACGTTCAAATCTATTGATTGTCACCAAAGATGTTAAATGTATGCTTTTTTTATCATTCCCAACGAAAAAATATGACTTTTTGTGATTCTTTGCAACTTTTCAAAAACTCAAAACCTTGAATTCGATTCAGATCTAAAGAGGTGTTTGAAGGATGATTATTATCTGGATTTCCTGCTCTTTTCTGGATGATGTAAGACACAAACAATCAGATCTTGATTTCTTAATCCACAAATCTACAAATCTTCAAGTTTCTCTATTTTCTCTCACTACTCTTTGTATCTCTAAGATGAAATAAAAATGGATGAAATTATAACGGTGGAGGCTAGTTAGGGTTGTTTAAGGGAGGTTTATGGGCCCTTAAACCCATAACTTTAGGCCCACAGACTCCTTAAGTCCATAATCTATCTTTCTCTTTTACCAAATTACCAACTAAATCCCATTTATATTTAAACGCTCGATTCGACTTTTATGGTGTTACCGAACCTGCAAACCTTTCCAAAACATTCCACTAACAGATACATTGCCTCCTTTCCACCCACTCTCTCCTAAAGAATTTTTTTTATCGCAAATTAAGAATATGAAACCCTTTGTTGAGATTTTGAAACTCTTTGTTTTCTTAGAAAGTTTTTGATCTTGTTTATGAATTCTAGTTGGTAAATACTTATTATTAGAGCGAAGTGTAATCTTACTACTTTCTTCATCTAGAAACCCACTTGACACAAAAACATTATTTTTCAAAATTTTATTCTTCTGATTTGTAAGCTTGGTTTGCTTTACAAATTCAGAATTAAATGTTTTTTTCACTAAATTCAACAAATTTTGAAAAACCATCATTTTCTTCCTTTCCACGTCACAAGTCTCATCATCTTTAGACTTTTCACTTGTTACTGCACTCACAGCTTCTTTAGCAGGGTTAGACTCATATATAGACACATGATTAGATTGAACACACAAATTTGGATCTACAACTTTAAGTGTTGTAGATTCAAAATTAGTTACATCATCCTCTAATAGATATTATGAATAATCAAAACTGTAAGGATGATGTACTTGCTTCTAACCAACCCATTTCCGATCCCTTTTCACAACGTTAGTAAATATGTGTTTTACCAATAACCATTCTGTCAATATAAGAATTAAACTAAATAACATGTTTTTGAGCAATTTCAAGATCCTTTTTTTACCTTATAATACCTCTCAACCGCATCCCTATTTTGAGCACACAAATTTCTGTTATCATCAGTCCTTCTGTTATACTTCAAAATTTTCTTTTAAAAGCTTTTCATTTAATGTAAGACTTTTGGTTAATTTGGTATACTTTTCTATATCACTCTGTAAGTTTTTTTTATGCTCTCTTAATCTATTAATTTTTATTAGACTATCGGAAAAGTTGTCACAACAAAGTCGTAGTTAAGGATTTTGAATCTACCTCAACTTTTGTCTCTAAGTTAATCTTAGCCATAAATGCTTGATTGATCACATTTACGTCCCCACCACATGCTTTCTTCAAATGATGTTGACTCTTCATTTCCTGATCTTGAAGTCGAGTCATTTTTTTATTCTTCATGCTTAGCATTATCTCCAAACCTCTCTTCCATAGCATCCATCAACTCCTTAGCTGTCTTATACCGATGGAAACTTGTTATAAATCTATGATTTGGTACAAGTTTGCATGAAGATCATTACGAAACAAGTCATGTTCAAGTATGACAGATCTGAGACAAGTTATTGTTCTAAAATTCTTGGATTTGCATGACAAACTCATATCTAAGACTTTGGAGGTGCGGAATCCTTACTGATAAGGGAAGATCGATTTTAACTAATACTGATAAGCGAATTTAGAGGTGCGGAATCCTTACTAGATCAGTTGTTTGTGATTTGTTTAGATGAATACAAGAACAATGAAGAAAATTGAATTTGCTTTTTGTTGGATTAGTTATTTTTGGTAAGTTGTAATTATTAGGGTTACAAAAAAGCGAGAACGGCCTTTCTATTTATAGGCCTTCTCGTTGGTTTTTTACATGAACTGACAAAAGCACCCTGATAAAGAATAATATATCCATACATTTTTATAAAATATTGTTCTATGTGTCTGGGTAGTTGATGACATCGGCTATTGGCTGGGCAAAAATCTTGTTCGTCTTTGATGTTTTGGTCTTCATTCTCTTTTCTTGATCTTTTTTTCTTGTTTTTGTTTGATAGCTAATGCTACATTGATAGTAGGTATCATCAACTATCAATGTGCTGATGACTTGTTGCTCTTCACTAGTCGATGGTTAATAGCTAGTGTCATCGACTAGGTCTTGATACTTGTTAATCTTGGGAGATAGCTAATGACAAGGGAGTCGATGTCATCAGCTATGCCTTGACACTTGAGTGTTAGGCTTGTTTAATATTTGATGACCAAGAGTCAATGTCAGCGACTATGTCACGAAATTTAGGTGTAAGACTTAGTTATCAAGACTATGATTTGGTAGTCGGTGACATCGATTGGTCTTCGTGCTTAGACGTCGATGAACTTCAATATTTGATGATCGGACAGCTAGTTTCTTCGGCTATGTACTGGGACTAAGTCATTTTTATATAGTTGATGAGTAGGGAGCTGGTGCCATCAACTATATCCTGGGACTTAACCATTTCTTCTAATCGATAGGTGATGCTAATAGTTGATGCCATCAGTTATGTGCTAGAAATTAGTCTATCATCTTGTTTCATAACCGATAACCATAGTTGGTGTCATCGACTATGTCTTGAGTAATCTTCCTTAGTCTTTGGTATAGTGTTAGTCGATGTCATCGGCTATCAGTGTTTCCTTTTATAGCCAATGCAGCATGATAGTCGGTGACATCGACTATCATTTTTTTCTTCAGTTTAGTCAAAGTTTTTACATTTGCTGTTTCATGTCTTCACTCGATAGTTGGTTCTACAGTGATAGTTGATGCTACAGTACTCAGTCAGCTCTAGTCCTAAGTTGTTTTCTTGCTTGAACGGCTATCAATCTAAGAGCCGATATCATCGGCTAGGTTTCAACACATGGTGATTTTCTTGTTTTTTCACATTAGTAACATTTCAAGTTAGAACCTTTTACTCATATGATTCATGTTATTTCGTATATACTTTTATAATTACACAATGACATTAGCATGTATAATCCTTCTATCTTAGGGTCAACGGATACGGACCAATAACATGTTCATGCAGGGGCGGACATAAACAGAGGGGAGTGGTAGCCCGGGCTACGGCTCAACTTTTCTTGCGTAATGTAAAATTTGGTGTTTTTTTCTCGTTTTTGTTTAGGATTCACCTGAGCAATTAAAAGTATACCTTTGAATAATCGAAACATGTTTTTATTGGCAACCGCTTTTTAAAAAATTGTCGAGAAAATGATGATATTGTTTAAAATGTTCCAAATATTGCTAACTAATTTCAACAAAATGATGATAAAACTCCTAAAATTGTTAACGAAAAGCAAGAAAATTATGTTGTGTATGAGTGTACGGAAAAAAAAAATTTGTATGACTGTACAAAAAAAAGTTGTACGAGTGTATGCAAAAAAAATTTTTAGGGATACCCCTCACATTTCAGGCTAGCTCCACCACTGTGTTCATGGTTGAAGAGAATGAAGATATTGAAGAAAGTTATGAAGGCATGATCAGGGCCCTTGTCAAATATGTTTTGCTTTCAAGCCTTGATAGTGCGAGATGCACCGAGCTTGGATCTAGATCTGAGATTGTTTGGTGATGTTGTTTGCAATCAGTGATGCGGAATCTCACTGATCACGTATTGATGTTAATGAAGATCAATGCAAAGTATGATGAAGATTGATGATTATATGAATAGGTGCATTGTATTAGATCAAATAGAGAGGTTACAAGGGATATTCAATGAAATATATGCAACTCCTAACAAATGACCTAGGTGATGGTATTTATAGTCTATACCATTCACCTTACAATGTAACCTAACCACGTGCAATTAAGCACAAACGTGCATTTAAGCACAAAACGATTACACAAATATTCTAAGACAAATACAAATTATGAACGTCTTCACCCGTGCTTGCTCGTGATGATGCTCGAAATCTTCACTCGCTTATATTTGGAAAGTGACATCTTCAAATAACCCCAACAGTACTCCCCCTAAGATGACACTTTACAAATCAGGCATATCAGCTTAAATCTTCATGTGACGAGTATAGAGAGCAACTTAAAGTTTTGGTATGCATTATCTTCAAGAGGACCCAACAGTACTCCCCCTAAGATGATGCTGTCAAAAGTTTGTCTTTCAACAAGCAATCTGCATCCTTCTCTCCCTTTTGAGTAACATCAGAGGTTATGGAAAGAAATAAGCAGAGAGTAGATTCCGGTGAATCTATATATCAGCAACGGGATCTTCTTCATCGGTTGAAGTAGAATGCGAAGACTTCTTTGACTTAGAATACTCCCCCTCAACTTTTTGTATAAAGGTTAATGGGATCTGTGTATGAGATATTAAGAGGAGGATTCTTAACACTCAACAATCTGACTTGGAGATCTTTGGACTGGAATCAGGCTTGAACAGGAACATCTTCAAGTCGCGTGGAAGCTTGTTCTGCAATGGAAACTGTTCCTGCAACTCAAAGACAAACATTAAAACTCAGGCAATAATGTGCATTTATCATCAATGTAAAGATTAAGTTCTCAATCGGATGAGATATTGCTTGATGAACAACTCCTACATCAATAACACATGTTAAACTGCCAACACAAAAGAAAAATATTAAAATGTCAATCTTTTTGTTGTTTTTGAATTTTTCAATGTTTTGATATTTTTGGAATTTTCTCTTTACATTCTGAATCTTTAACCTGCAATGAGATCATACCTGTCACACCCCCAATTTCCACTAACGGAGTTCTACCGTTTGGGGCGTGACATGCCAGGATCTCATTGCCATTAGTTACATTGAACGACCTCTATATGAATTTAAAAACCAACATTTATAAAAATCCAAGTTTAAAATAAGTTTCAGTGCGGAAGCATAAATAAAATCCAAACATCCAATGCGTAAACCACGCGTCCAAAAACCAAAGTTAATAAAAAATGAAAAGAGTTTAGATGCAACTACGACTCAACCAAAGCATGCTCCTAATCCGTGCACAGTACCTGAGAAAGACATGCTAAATCGTGTCAACACTAGGTTGGTGAGTTCACAGGTTTAGATAATCATAAAAAAATACAACAACAGCCGATAATGTAAAATACAATTATATCGTTGGGTAGCGAACCCAGTTTCTTATTATTTAAGCGTTTCGATACCGAGCTGACTGAGATTTATTTGCGCCTCGACACCATTGCTACAACAATGGACCAACAACATAGGACAATTCACACCTACCCGGCTCCCAGCCGAGGGTGGGGTTTGTCAGACCCAGTAGTACTACCCGAACTTCCTCGCTATACCTCGTATATTAACGGCTCGAAGATTTAGTGAGGACTTGACAACTTGTTACGTTTACGCTTAATAATCAAGAGATATAAAGTAAATACAGTTATCAAATTTAGTTTTGTGCATGCTTTCTCCCCCAACAGGAAAATAGTAAAAGGGGCCGTGAAACTCACCTTAGCTTTGCGCAGCAACAAATAATCAACCACGTAATAAGCCTAGGTAGTCTCACTACCTAATCATGATCATTAATTAGCTACTAGCAATTTAAAAGAAAACTTATACGGTTACTCGTCTCAGATTCGGTTTCGTACCAATACCCATATATATAACTATTTTATTAAATTTTAAAGAGTTTAGATAACAACCAATAGTGTTAGACTATATTTGTACTATCTCGTTTAAATCACACACTCATTATACCCAAACTTTATTACAAAAATAAATATAATATATAAAATTTTGTTTTATAAATTTTATATATAACTTATTAACCTATATGTACATATTTACTCAATGCACTACCGGTTCATCCATATGTTATATAATTTCCAACACACATGGCTATAACATCATCTTGTACACATATACATTTACAAAAACTTTGACACCCATTTTCATATATCATCCAACTCATCAATATTAATATATTCATATCATTAATTTAATATAGGCTTCATATATTATTCCTACTTGCTGACATCTATGTTAAATTTGTGTTCAAGATCATGCAGACACATATATTATCACATACTCAAACTTCACATGTCTAAAAATCATGCATAACACATAGACCCGCTTCATACACCTATGAACACATGATACTTAATTATTATACACACACTTAATTGCACATATTTATGTATATATACACGGCCACACACAAACATATATATATATATATATATATATATATATATATATATATATATATCAACATACATACAATATTTAAATTCCTTCCATGCACATATCATCTCTATTCTCTTTATATGTATATATGCATCCTTGACACTTATCTATATATATAGATACCCTGTTACAAATACATGATCAAAATTGAACTCGACTTCAACCTTGACAAGCATAAAGTTATATATATCAAATACATGCGAACACCCACAATATTCAATCTGTACCCAAACCGTAACCCGTAGCGAATCCGAGACGAACCGAACGACCAAACTGGTTATAAACATATTGCATACCAGTGTATTATATAAGTGTCGGGTCCACGAGAGGCGTTAGAGTGGACGAATGTGGTTGCGGCGGTGTCTGGCAGCGACAATAGAAACGATTGCGTTGCACGGTGACGGCAACGAAAGAACGGTTGCTGATAGCAGCGTTCAACAGGGACGGAGGTGGTGATCTTAATAGCGTGCTCGGGAGTTGGCGATCAATAGTGATGGCCAGATTTGGTTACGGCGGTGGTTGGCTAGGGTTTGTGTTGCAATAGATGGAATAGACGATGAAAAGTTTAAAGGGGTGGGCGGGTTATATATAATTTTAATTATTTGAATTTAACACGCTAGCCCCTTGAGTTTCAATTATTATTAACTTGTTCCCAAAGTTATAAAATTTAACTCTCATCAATTATTAACTGAATCCCGTACATTTGTTTTACGTATATACTTTATTATTGTATCTTGTTTATTCTTCGGTACGCATTCAAGTTATAAGAATCTGTAATTTCCCTCGGTACTATCTGTTAACGTCACTCGTTGTAATATAATAATTCCTCGAATTATCCTCTTTGTAACAAATAGTTATTTAAATAATCCTTTGAATTAATATATTTAATTTATTATTGACGTCATGTATGAAATGGATTTCATGTTGATAAAGACTAACGGAATTTGGTTAAGTTGCGTTAACGACATTAATCTGAAATTGCTGGGTGTCACATCATCCCCTTGTTGAAAGAATTTTCGTCCCGAAAATTAAGTAAGGTTTCTAAGAGTTTGAGGTTGCAAGGGAGAAAAGAAAACAAAAAGAAAAATTTTGGGTTGTCACATCATCCCCTTGTTGAAAGAAATTTCGTCCCGAAATTTTAGTAGCGACAGATCACTTCGGTTTGAATACTTGATGTGAGTTGATTTAATTAGGTTATCACGAGTTAATTAGTCAGAATACTTAGGCTTTAATAGGGTTCGGATTGCATTTGGTAATTTGTAAGGCTTATAGGACATAAAATTTTCTAACAGTTTAAGTGTCGAAAGAGTAGAGTGAGTGGGTGAGGATGGTGGAGTATTATAAACTACAAGGTTTTTACCATGAGCGTGAGAGGAGGTTGACAACGACAACATATCTTATATGTATAAATATAATATCTGACTATTACGAATCATTGTGTGCATATGTGTAACTAAAATAGTTTGTTCGGTTATAGTCTAGGATAGACTTTTTACTATTGTCATTTAAAGATGAACTTTTGTTCTAGATAAATCTAAGTTGACTTTATTTATTTATTCATTTTTTTTTTTTTTGGTATTATTCACATGACGGATTGTTGCTAGGATCCCCGCGTACCTATAAATTCACCATTACGTTGCGCACCCGTAATCGTCAATTTACATCACACGACCATCCTAACTTGCTTCCCATCACATGTCTTACTCATATGTTTTGTCTTTCTTATTGTTTTGTGCATACCTACGGTAGTTTATTCCATTTTAAGTATATGAAGTGTCTAAGGAAATAAGGGTATACTTAAATTAATATGTAAAATACACTACATGTGAAAGATACAAATAGATGCTCAGTTTGATGATCTTATAAGGAAAACATATGTCAAACATACTATGAGTTATTGATAAGTATAAGGAAGAGAAAAAAAATGGTATAAACACAATGTGGGTATTCAATAAGCAACTATGTATCATATTCATCACACATAATAGTTTCACAGAAGCGATAATATGTTATAGCATATAATGAGTCTCATATCAAATAACATGTTATAGCACAAAAATGAGTCACGTATCAAGTAACATGTTATAGGACATAATGGGTCATGCAATATGTGATATGTGATAAAGTGTAGTAGGTCACACAACAGTCAAGTCATGACCTTAGAGCAATGTGTTTTAGCCAATAATCTGGTTCAGTTGTTCTTATACCACTATTTATTAAGTATCGGTCCATGTCAGTTGGTTGCCATATGGGGTGGATAGCTATAAAAGTGTGTTCCTTAGGCTCTTTTCTACACCGGCTTATTGCCCTCATGATATGATCTATAATTTGTAATCCAATGGAAGATGTTTCTAAGACAGTTCCAAAACAGCTTTGAGTTTCCAACAACATAATGAATCAACAGTATAGTGATCAAGCATACATTATGTATAGTCCAGCGATTAAGGTGTAAAGCAACTGATGTGCTTACTTAGTTCAAGTCTCACTAACCGAGAAGATTCTTCTAGAATTCTTTAAAGTTTTACTTAATCAAACTCACAAGCCACCAAATCGAGTCACGTCAATAGACCTAAAATGCTAATATATGTTTGTATGTTATAACTAAGTGAGTGGAAAAAAATGAAAGACTAATTCTATGTATATCATTATTGTAAAAAAATATTTTTGACCCAAAGATGAAAAAAAATTATAGCAATGCAATTTATCTGAATGAGTGCGAATTATATGAATGCATGTGTAACTAATGCAATGTGCAGTTATAGTCTAGAATGCAATGCAATGCAACCTAGTTCGCTATAACTAAGGGCTCTGATACCAATCTGTCACACCCCCAATTTCCACTAACGGAGTTCTACCGTTTGGGGCGTGACATGCCAGGATCTCATTGCCATTAGTTACATTGAACGACCTCTATATGAATTTAAAAACCAACATTTATAAAAATCCAAGTTTAAAATAAGTTTCAGTGCGGAAGCATAAATAAAATCCAAACATCCAATGCGTAAACCACGCGTCCAAAAACCAAAGTTAATAAAAAATGAAAAGAGTTTAGATGCAACTACGACTCAACCAAAGCATGCTCCTAATCCGTGCACAGTACCTGAGAAAGACATGCTAAATCGTGTCAACACTAGGTTGGTGAGTTCACAGGTTTAGATAATCATAAAAAAATACAACAACAGCCGATAATGTAAAATACAATTATATCGTTGGGTAGCGAACCCAGTTTCTTATTATTTAAGCGTTTCGATACCGAGCTGACTGAGATTTATTTGCGCCTCGACACCATTGCTACAACAATGGACCAACAACATAGGACAATTCACACCTACCCGGCTCCCAGCCGAGGGTGGGGTTTGTCAGACCCAGTAGTACTACCCGAACTTCCTCGCTATACCTCGTATATTAACGGCTCGAAGATTTAGTGAGGACTTGACAACTTGTTACGTTTACGCTTAATAATCAAGAGATATAAAGTAAATACAGTTATCAAATTTAGTTTTGTGCATGCTTTCTCCCCCAACAGGAAAATAGTAAAAGGGGCCGTGAAACTCACCTTAGCTTTGCGCAGCAACAAATAATCAACCACGTAATAAGCCTAGGTAGTCTCACTACCTAATCATGATCATTAATTAGCTACTAGCAATTTAAAAGAAAACTTATACGGTTACTCGTCTCAGATTCGGTTTCGTACCAATACCCATATATATAACTATTTTATTAAATTTTAAAGAGTTTAGATAACAACCAATAGTGTTAGACTATATTTGTACTATCTCGTTTAAATCACACACTCATTATACCCAAACTTTATTACAAAAATAAATATAATATATAAAATTTTGTTTTATAAATTTTATATATAACTTATTAACCTATATGTACATATTTACTCAATGCACTACCGGTTCATCCATATGTTATATAATTTCCAACACACATGGCTATAACATCATCTTGTACACATATACATTTACAAAAACTTTGACACCCATTTTCATATATCATCCAACTCATCAATATTAATATATTCATATCATTAATTTAATATAGGCTTCATATATTATTCCTACTTGCTGACATCTATGTTAAATTTGTGTTCAAGATCATGCAGACACATATATTATCACATACTCAAACTTCACATGTCTAAAAATCATGCATAACACATAGACCCGCTTCATACACCTATGAACACATGATACTTAATTATTATACACACACTTAATTGCACATATTTATGTATATATACACGGCCACACACAAACATATATATATATATATATATATATATATATATATATATATATATATATATATATATATATATCAACATACATACAATATTTAAATTCCTTCCATGCACATATCATCTCTATTCTCTTTATATGTATATATGCATCCTTGACACTTATCTATATATATAGATACCCTGTTACAAATACATGATCAAAATTGAACTCGACTTCAACCTTGACAAGCATAAAGTTATATATATCAAATACATGCGAACACCCACAATATTCAATCTGTACCCAAACCGTAACCCGTAGCGAATCCGAGACGAACCGAACGACCAAACTGGTTATAAACATATTGCATACCAGTGTATTATATAAGTGTCGGGTCCACGAGAGGCGTTAGAGTGGACGAATGTGGTTGCGGCGGTGTCTGGCAGCGACAATAGAAACGATTGCGTTGCACGGTGACGGCAACGAAAGAACGGTTGCTGATAGCAGCGTTCAACAGGGACGGAGGTGGTGATCTTAATAGCGTGCTCGGGAGTTGGCGATCAATAGTGATGGCCAGATTTGGTTACGGCGGTGGTTGGCTAGGGTTTGTGTTGCAATAGATGGAATAGACGATGAAAAGTTTAAAGGGGTGGGCGGGTTATATATAATTTTAATTATTTGAATTTAACACGCTAGCCCCTTGAGTTTCAATTATTATTAACTTGTTCCCAAAGTTATAAAATTTAACTCTCATCAATTATTAACTGAATCCCGTACATTTGTTTTACGTATATACTTTATTATTGTATCTTGTTTATTCTTCGGTACGCATTCAAGTTATAAGAATCTGTAATTTCCCTCGGTACTATCTGTTAACGTCACTCGTTGTAATATAATAATTCCTCGAATTATCCTCTTTGTAACAAATAGTTATTTAAATAATCCTTTGAATTAATATATTTAATTTATTATTGACGTCATGTATGAAAATGGATTTCATGTTGATAAAGACTAACGGAATTTGGTTAAGTTGCGTTAACGACATTAATCTGAAATTGCTGGGTGTCACAATACCAGCAATTAATCCAACACATGTTTTGCAGTTTTGAGAATAGACATTTGAATTGTGAAGTAATTGAGTGATGAAATGTTGAACAAATCAATTAGCTCGAAGTGACACACTTACTTTTTCTATTCTAGATGATCAATTAGGTTGATTAAGAATAAGTTTTGAGTGACTCATACTTTGCACATTAGAAAGTTATACACCTCATCTAAATATCCTGAGAACAACTCAACACGTCAGGTCACTTACAATCATAAACAGTGTGGAATTTGGGTTCTATTTGGATTTGGTCCACTTTGGGACTTCTTTTGAATTCCTTTTTGGAATTTTTCTTTTTCCTATTGTTCCCCTTGGGAATCTTCTGAATTCCATTTTGGAATTTGATTGGTGACGGTCCACATTTGGGACTCTTTTTGTTCCATTTTGGAATCTTTTGCTGCATCTTGAAGCTCAAAAGAGACTTCGTGTGAGACTTCAGGTCTGTGGATACCACAACAAAGAAGCTCACGATGCGGTTCATCACACTGAATAGATTGCATCATTACCCGATGTATATCGTTGCGTCATAAGATATCTATTTGATTTGTATAAACGTTTCACATGCACTAAGACGTTTCAACCACAAAAACTCATTAGAATTTAGTTAAACATCAAAGAATATACTTGTTCAGTATAATTGTCTGAGCCGTCTCGCACATCAATTTTCACGCTTCAGTCTTTATTGTTTAAAATGATGCGTTGAATAACTCTAGTGTACTATCATTTCTCATGTACGTGCAAGTAGATTCAACATATTTTTGGATTTTTTTGGATTTTTCTGATTTTATCATTTTTTTTTTTAATAATGAGTTCTCCCCTTAAACTTTTAAATTTCTACGAAAATTGAAAGTTTAATGAAAAGAAAATGGCAGATATGTTATCAACGTATGAAGAGTGCATGCAATATACTTAATCTAAACAGACGAAATGAAACATCGGTTGTTTCTTGCACTGCCATCATTGTTTGATTTTTTTGAAAATGTTTTTTTTTTAAATTCCTGCAATGATTCCTTGTTGTTTCCAACTCCATTTGGTGTCAGTTGCATCGAAAACATCATGAACAAGATTCGGTATCTTGTCATGATAAGGGATCAGCCACAGTCTTCTTTTCTTTGTTTGACCGGCCTCCATAACTGTCCCTAACACACTAACAAATTAGTTAGAGGTAATGACCCAAACCATTTCGGTTTTGGGTCGTCCAAATTCATCAACATAAGAGATATTCTCATAAGTGCAAGGAGTACCTTCAGGTGGTGGTTTTGATGATACAATGTAATTTGTACCTTCATCTTCTTTCATGGATTGTTTGTCAAAAGAGTAATTATAGTCATTTTCAAACAAATTGTTAATTTCATTTAAAAACAGGTTTTCTTGACTATATTTCTTATTCAAAGATTGATTCACTATTGGAATCATTTTATCATTTAAATCATGATTTCTCTTTTTGTTTTTGACAAACTTTGGTGTCGATGAATCATTGACATGTTGATTTACATCAAACGAATGTCTATGATTAGATCTTTTAAAGTTAGAAACGTACCTGGAAGGGTATGCACATGATGAACTTCTTTGGACTGACCTTCTCGGCTTGTAGTAGCACTCGGATGTGTTGTGATTTACCATGTCACAGAAGGAACAATACTTGTTGTAATAACATTCCATTGTGTCGTGGTTGTACATCTGACAGTTGGTGCAGTACTTGTTGTAGCAGCATTCTGATGTCATGTGATTGTACATCTCACATATCTCGCAGTACTTCTGATGAGCCTTGAAGGGAGACTTCTTTCTTTGCTTTTGAGAAGTCTTTGCAGTTGAAGCTTTGACCTCTGAATCTTGTTGAAGCTTGCTTGAAGAAGCTGGAGTCTTGAACTTGTTGTTTTTTGAACTATATGGAAAGACACATTGACTGTAAATACAATCTGAAACATGATGAGTTTCAGAGTCACAGATTAAACAGTAGATGTTACTGTTTGAATCGCTCGGGGATTCGGAATCTTGAGACTTTGGAGTTGAAGGAGACTGTGGTGTAGAATCAGATGAAGCAGCCTTTGTCTTGTTCTTCTTGGCTTTGCTTTTCTTTCTTCGAACCTTCTTCTTCTTCTTCTTCTTCTTCTTCTTCTTTGACTGAAACTCTTGTGTCTTTTCTTCTTCTTCTTGAGAAGATAGTGATCCAACAATTCCGGTTGGCACTAATCTCTCATCTTTCTTTTCAACAGACTTTTCTTTTTCGACTTCTTCTTTGATAAACACAAGATCTGATTGTGATCTGTTGAGTTTATCAGTGAGCTCCATGAGTTGAACATTCAGATTATGCTTTTCGGTAAGCATTGAATCAACATTATGTGTAAGAGATTTGAGTCTATCTTCACACAATTGGTGATCTTTTTGTAGACTTGCATGCTTCTCTTGTTCTTCTTGCAGTTTGTTTTTCAGAGTGTTGTTCTCTGAATTGAACATCTCAGACAACTTCTTCAACTTTAGAATCTCTTCTTGCAAATCTTTGATCACACTGGAGGAGTGTTCATTTGATTTTGCAACTTCATTCTTTATATTTGTAACTTCTTGTTCACTTTTCTTGAGTGACTCTTCGAGAGATGTGATTCTTTGATCAGATATTTCGTGTTGTTCTTTCAGATTCTTGTGCATGGTTTCTTCTTTCTTTAGTTTATCACAAATCCAAAGTGAATATAATTTGCACTCTTCAACTTGTTCAAAACATTCTTTGGTGCACATCTTTTCTCTTTTAATTGCTTCTTGGATCATGTTTTTCATGTTTGATTTTGGGAGATTTGGTGTTTGTGAAGATGATTTGGGTTATGAGAGCTAATATGTTGTTAAAAGTGCTCGGTTTGGACAAAAATTTCAGCCCATAATGTTTTCGGGATGAAAATTCAGCACTTAAAACACTTAGAAATGAATTTTGGGTGTTTTTTGGCAATTTTTAGTGTTTCGCCCCCCCAGCCGGGGTCAGGGGTACTGTTTGGACGCGTCTGCCCCCCCAGACGGGTCAAGGGGACTGTTTGGACGTGTCTGCCCCCCCTAGCCGGGTAAGGGACTGTTTGGACGTGTCTGCCCCCCCTAGCCGGGTAAGGGACTGTTTGGACGTGTCTGCCCCCCTAGCCGGGTAAGGGGCTGTTTGGACGTGTCTGCCCCCCCAGACTGACAGATTTCGCCCCCCTGTTCGTTTCAGCCCCTCCTAGACGGGTAAACTTGTATTTTTCAGCAATTTTTGGATGTTTCAACACTTAGGAAAAATTTCCTTCAACCTAACACTTAATTCTTCAATTCTTCTTCAGATTATGATACGTTTCTGGGCAAATATCAGTCAATTCTTCAAACCTTCATATCAGATTGACTTTTTAAAGTCAAAATTATGATGAACACAAGATCAATTCTTCAATATTTGTTGTTTTTATTCAATTCAATACTTGTATTAGATTAGGAATGATGTTTCTAACACTCTTTCAAAGTTTTTCTACCTTGAATCAAGCTAAATCTCACTCAAATCTGGGTTTTTTGTGATGAACACAACTAGTGGGTTTTGACAAAAATGACAAAATATGGATTGAAATCAACAAATCTGAATGGTTTGATCATGAACGAGGCTTAGGATTATGATTTCTAACATATTTCAATCATCAATTTCTCAAAACATCAACAAAATTTCGGATCTTAATTTTGAGCAATGAATATGACGAACATGTATAATTTCTTCAAAAACTCAGTCAAATCTTCACCAATTGATCTCAAACTTTGCAGTTCTTTACACAAACATGAATCAAAGCTAATGGTAGCTAAAATTCCATCAATAACAACAACAATCAAAGATCACCCAACAGCTCTGATACCAATTGATAGTACGAGATGCACCGAGCTTGGATCTAGATCTGAGATTGTTTGGTGATGTTGTTTGTAATCAGTGATGCGGAATCTCACTGATCACGTATTGATGCTTGAATGTTCATGAAGATCAATGCAAAGTATGATGAAGATTATGATAATAAGAATAGGTGAATTGTATTAGATCAATGGAGAGGTTACAAGGGATTTTCAATGAAATGTATGCAACTCCTAACAAATGACCTAGGTGATGGTATTTATAGTCTATACCATTCACCTTACAATGTAACCTAACCACGTGCAATTAAGCACAAACGTGCATTTAAGCACAAAACGATTACACAAATATTCTAAGACAAATACAAATTATGAACGTCTTCACCCGTGCTTGCTCGTGATGATGCTCGAAATCTTCACTCGCTTATATTTGGAAAGTGACATCTTCAAATAACCCCAACAAGCCTTAATTGCAATCCAGAATTTCTTAAAACTAGCTAAAGCAAGCTTATTTGCGCCTATCTAGTAGATAGGAAATTATTCTAATTATCTTCTCTAACTTATCATATACGCAATCTACTTATACTTCTTAGTTGTAAAGAAAAAATACATTTAACAAATATATGTATAAAGTATAAAACAATGGAAGTAGAAAACAACTTACTTGGTGGTGATAAAGTTGCGGTTGTGTTTCTATGACAAGAGTAATACTAAATTGTTAAAGAACCGAAAACATTGCGCTTCATAATGCTGCACGTTTGAATGGAATTGAAGTCAGTACTACATAAGGTCATAAGGAGGTAAGGCAAGTATTAAAACAGTTCGATCTAATACATTATCAAAGCTCAAAAGATAACCAAGGTTAACCATTAAATGTAATGACAAGTAGTATCAAGATTGTTGCACCCAGGGTGTTGCTTTTCTACATCAACAGTTGCAAAAAAGTATCATGTTTGACACTAAAATCTGAACATTTAGGTTACGCCACTTTAACGAAACATAATGAAAAGAATGTGAGAAAATACGATTAGGACATAATAATTGTAGCTAGTGTTATAATATAACTATAATTATCACAAGATTAGTGACTTGACTTAAGAACTTTAGAGAGATTTGCAAGAAGAATGAGAAGAGAAATGTATACTTATACAAGTGTATATGAGAGGTGTATTTACTCATTCACTTTGATTTATACTACAAAGGTAAATCATTGGTAGATAATGTTAACTATTTAGTATAGTACATTTTATCTCTAAGTTTTGACAAAGAGACCATCCACTTGTTGTGGTAATTAATTATAACACTCCCCCTTGGATGACTCTTTTTCAAACTTTGGGGTTTCGAAGTACTGTCTCATTAAAAACCTTGCTAAAGAAAACCCAGACGGAAAAAACTTTAGCTAAGGGAAAAAGAGTGGAGTCTGTAGCTCCCCCTCAAATTGTGCATGCGTGTCTCATGCCAATATTATGAACGTGTTTTCTGAAAGTTGCTGTTGGAAGTGCTTTTGTGAAAAGATCAGCTGAGTTGTTGCTAGATTTGACGTATCTCATTTCAACTTGTTTTTCTTTAATTAGGTCTTGAGTATATGAAAAGAATCTTGGACGTATATGTTTTGTTCTGTCACTTTTGATATACCCTTCTTTCATCTGCGTGACACAAGCTGCATTATCTTCATAGATCGGAGTTGGACTTCTATCTTTTTCTATTCCGCAAGAATTTAATATGAGTTGCGTCATAGATCTAAGCCATACACATTCCCGAGAAGCTTCATGTAGTGCAATAACTTCAGCATGGTTTGAGGACGTTGCGACAAGTGTTTGTTTCTGAGATCGCCATGAAAATGCAGTTCCTCCGCTCATAAATACGTATCAAGTCTGAGACCTTGCCTTGTGAGGATCAGATAAATAACCCGCATCTGCATAACCAACTAAACCTTCTTTTGAATCGTTAGGATAAAACAAACCTAAATCAACAGTGCCTCGAAGATATCTTAAAATATGTTTAACCCCATTCCAATGTCTTTTTGTTGGGGATGAACTAAATCTTGCTACAAGTTAACTACAAAAGAAATGTCAGGTCGTGTATAGTTAGTAAGATATAGAAGAGCTCCAATTGCATTGAGATATGGTACTTCTGGACCGAGAACTTCTTCATTGTCTTCACAAGGGCGAAATGGATCATTGTCTACATTGATTGATCTAACAACCATTGTGGTACTTAAAGGATTTGCCTTGTCCATATTGAAGCGTTTTAAGAGCTTTTCAGTATAATTTGATTGATGCACAAGTATTCCATTATTCATATGTTCAATCTGTAAACCAAGACAATATTTGGTTTTTCCAAGGTCTTTCATTTCAAATTCTTTCCTTAAAAGAACAATTACTTCATTGATTTCCTTTTGTGTCCCAATTATATTTAGATCATCAACATAGACAGCTATGACCACATATCCCGATGTGGTCTTCTTAATAAAGACGCATGGACAAATGAGATTATCTGTATAACCTTTACTTATCAAATAATCACTCAAACGATTGTACCAGATCCTTCCAGAGTGTTTCAACCCATATAAAGATCTTTCTAGTTTGATTGAATACATCTTATTGGGTTTTGATGTTTTTGGGATATTGAATCCTTCAAGGATTTTCATATAGATATCACTATCAAGTGATCCATATAGGTAAGCTGTAACAACATCCATAAGACTCATTTCTAAATTTTGAGACTGCTAAGCTGATTAAGTATCTAAATGGATTGCATCCATAACAGGAGAATATGTTTCCTCAAAATCAATTCCCGGTCTTTGAGAAAAACCTTGAGCTACGAGTCTAGCTTTATATCTAGTAATTTCATTTTTCTCATTTCTTTTCTGCACAAAAGTCCATTTATACCCTACAGGCTTTACGGCCTTCGGTGTAACAACATTGGGTCCAAAAACCTTTCGTTTGTTGAGTGAATTTAATTCATCTTGCATAGCATCTTTCCATTTATTCCAGTCATGTCGATTTCGACACTCATTGACAGATTTTGGTTCAGGATCATCATCTCCGATCATAATATCACTTGCTATGGAATAATAGAAAATCTCATCAATATTTTCCATCTTATCTTAGTTCAACAATATATGTGTATGATCGTAATTGATACATCTCTTTGTTGTCATCATTTACTTCTTCGTTAGGAAGAGTTTTGTTGCTTAGTGTTTCATCAGAATCATTTTCCTTAAGATTAATTTCTTTTTCAGGCCCTTTTCTTTTTCTAGGATTTTTATCCTTTGAACCGAATGGTCTTCCACGCTTCAAACGCTTTTGAGATTCATGAGTCATATCATAATCTATTTGTTTATTTGGAATCTCGACTCGAGCTGGTGCATTAGCAGCTGGTATATGAGATTTAGTTACTCTTTGTGTATCAGTAAATGCATCAGGTAATTGATTTGCAACTTCTTGCAAATGTATTATCTTTTGAATCTCTGTTTCATACTGCTTTGTCCTTGGATCAAGATATAGCAATGATGGTTCACACTATGACACATCCTTTTCTTGGACTTTCTTTTCTCCCCTTAATGCCGGGAACATTGCTTCATCAAAATGACAATCAGCAAAACCTGTTATAAAGACATCTCCCGTTAATGGTTCTAGATATCTTATGATGGATGCTGTTTAATATCCAACATATATTCCCAACCTTCTTTGAGGACCCATTTTTGTGTGTTGTGGTGGTGCGATAGGAACATACACCGTGCATCCAAAAATTTTAAGGTGGGAAATGTTTGGCTCTTGGCCAGAAGCAAGCTGTAAAGGGGAATATTTATGATTTGCACTTGGCCTTATACGAATTAATGATCCAGCATGTAAAATTGCATGCCCCCATATAGACACGGGGAGTTTTGTTCTCATTATTAATGGTCTAGCTGTTAACTGTAGACGTTTGATCAACGATTCGGCTAAACCATTTTGTGTATGTACATGAGCAACTGGGTGTTCAACAACAATTCCAACAGACATGCAGTAATCATTAAAAGCATGTGATGTGAACTCACATGCGTTATCAAGTCTCACACGTTTAACATTATAATCAGGGAAATGCGCTCGTAATTTAATAATTTGAGCAAGAAACTTGGCAAATGCTACATTACGAGTTGATAATAATGAGACATGAGACCATCTGCTTGATGCGTCTATTAGGACCATAAAGTATCTAAATGGTCCACATGGTGGATGAAATTGTCGACATATATCACCTTGAATTCTTTCAAGAAACATAGGTGATTCATTTTCAACTTTTAGTAGCGAAGGCCTTGTAATTAATTTTCCAAGTGAGCAAGATGTAAACAGATGCATTTTATCTGTTTGTGGGATCCTTTGATCTTTCAATGGATGTCCATGTGTATTTTCAGTTATCCTTTTCATCATTGTAGATCCAGGATAGCCTAAGCTGTCATGCCATAATTTGAATATCTCAGGATCACAAGATTTTTCTTTAACTGCCATATGTGCTTGAGACACATTAATATATGTGTAATGCAAACCAGAATGGAGCATTGGCAGTTTTTCTAATATGTGACTTTTGCTCATGATATCAACAGTCCTTGACTGAGTATCATATCCATTATGATATATGTTTTTAAAACTCAACAAGTTTCTTGTTGATCGTGAATAATGCATTCTCTATTAAAAGCTTTGTACCATTTGGTAATACTAAATTTGCTTTTCCCACTCCCTCGATCAAGTCCATCGGACCAGATATCGTATCAATGGTTCCTTTGGTTGGTTTCAATTCATAAAAATATTTCTTTGATTTAAGTATAGTGTGTGTGGCTCCACTATCCGCTATACATATATCTCCATCATTTGTTTGATCTTGTGCTTCAAAGAGTTTCATTTTAATTTTCAAATATCAATAAATTAATAAGTGTATAATTAACGAATAATATGAAATTTTTTACAAGAAATCCACTTATTTAAGCAAATACGATACATGAAAGTGAAAGTAGTTAAACATAGTGGATAAGACTGTTATAAGAAGGGAAATACAATACTTGAAAGTGAAACTGATAGAACATAACAGAAAGATAGTTATAACAAGGGAAATACAATACTTATTGCATATAATTATCATGGTTTAGCAACATGTCTTTCATATTTCTGAGTCATTGATAAAGTCTGAGGTATTCAGCTCAATGTTGACATCATCAAAGTTATCCACATGGTTCACTTCCTTCCCTTTTCCTTTAAGAGAGGCTGGGTATAAATCACACAGATGTGATGGTGTGCGACAAGCCTTTGACCAATTGTTCGCACTTCCACATCTAAAACATGAACTACCATTATTTTGGGACGTACCAGCTTCATTTTTAAATTTGTTTTGTTGGCTGGGAGTGATAGTCCTTTGACTGTCCTTGACCATGATTGTGACCATGCCAACGACCACGGGAAATACCTTGGTAACTATTGTACCGTTTAAAAGTATGGTTGAGATCATTCAAACGAGTTTTGACGATATGGCCACGGCCACGTCCACGACCTTGTGCCCATTTGCGTCCATAATTTCTAGCATCATGAGTGTCAACAGCATTTGCTTCTGGAATAGCCAGTGAACCAGTGGGACGAGCTTGATGATTTTCATCAACAAGTCATTGTTTTTCTCTGCTATGAGGAGAGATTAAGTTAGCTCAGAAAACTTCTTAATCTTTTGCAATCAGTATTGGGTTTGCAAAAACATATTTGATGCATGAAATGTGGATAAAATTGTCACACCCCCAAAATCCACTAACGGAGTTTTACCGTAAAGTGTGTGACAAACCAGGATCTCAGTCATTAGCTACACCAAACGACACTATGTGAATTTAAAATATACGTGTCTCATTAAATGAGAAAATTTAATACAGAGTTAACGTTTAAAAGTTTGCGGAAGCGTAATCGAAATGTAATGTCAAAGTATTAAATGGAAATTAAATGCGCGGTACACGCGCCCAATACGAGATACACAGTCTAAATAGTCATTAAACTCAAAACATGGTTTTTAATGCAAGAAAATGTTTAAATACAAAGCCGTGACTCTATGCCATGTCCTAAGTGCGTGGTACCTCAATGACCTGTAAAAGTGAAAGGCTAACAAGTGTCAAAACGACGGTTGGTGAGTTCACATAGTAAATATAAAATCAAGTAAGTTCAGTTGCAAGCAGAGATATAAATTAAGTATGTCAGTGTAGGTAGCTAGTCTACAATACAAGTCCTTAGAGTCGTATGTATCTGACCGAAGCTGACGTATGTACACATTAAGTGCATTTTGCCTGTTCGTACATCCCATCAGGATGCACATGTATGTATTTTAGGTCATTCAACACCCGTTCGACAAATCAAGTAAGTTCAGTTGCAAGCAGAAATATAAATTAAGTATGTCAGTGTAGGTAGCTAGTCTACAGTACATGTCCTTAGAGTCGTATGTATCTGACCGAAGCTGACGTATGTACACATTAAGTGCATTTTGCCTGTTCGTACATCCCATCAGGATGCACATGTATGTATGTTAGGTCATTCAACACCCGTTCGACAGGTCCTTCTATCGTGCTAGCGCGACTAGCCCGGGTGGGGTTTGTCAAACTCAGTAGTACTACTCAAAATTTCCCCGCTATTTCACAAATACTAACGGTCAACTAGGTATCCATGAGGTCTTTCATGAACAAAATAAAAGTTGCTCTAATGCAGACATGCGACATACAAAATTTGTAAATCCGTAAAAGTTGTTGTTCAAGTTTTTATCCCATGACAGGATAGAATAGTAATTGTTACGGTTTAGTGAACTCACCTTAGGTTGCGCAGCAATTCAGTTTAAAAGCACACAATGTAATAAAGCAACCTAAATAATAGTAGGTCTATTAATGTGTGTTCATGTAGGGTCATAGAACCCTATGCATCCAAATAGTCATACAGTTTGTGCGAGATTGGAATAGTTTGACTTTTTTACCAAGTTTGACCAAGTTTGACTTTTGTTGACTTTTGTTGACCCGAGTTGACCCACGACCCGTTGGTGGTTTATGAAGTGTAAGTATGTTACATTTGATGTATTTGTTCATATTTCATTTACAAACCACGTCGTACGTCAAGTATTCAACAAGTTAAGTTTCTATGTCCATAAAAGTTTCCTTTATAGGAAAGTTGGACTTTTAGAGCATGCTTGCATAATTCAACAGCCTAGAGATTCTCAAACATCCCTATGCATGTCAACTATTACATAAAGATCATAGCATGCTACACAAGCCAACAACACACACTATTACTATACGGTTTTCAATACAAGACATACTAGCATGTGTAGTTAACTAGCACACACAATTTAGATTCCAAACAATCAATTTCAAGCAACCGGTGTATTACCTACTTAGCACTTTTACTTACCATTTCCATGTCAAAAGTCAATTTACCATTCCCAAGATGGCCTACGATCTTCCATAAGCAAATTCATTCATGTGTATATGTCCAAAGTTACTAAACATGCACCCTAGTGAATGTTCACGACAAAAAGTTTCCACATTTAGAAAGTCATACCAAATCAAGTCGGATTTCCACATTTCAATAACCAAAATTCATCTAATACATTATACAAACATGCTAGTCATCTCATAACAACTCTTAGACCTCAACAACATGCAATTTCACATGAGTCCTAGAGAAAAAGTTACTATTTTTAGTAATATGGCCAAACAATCATGCAATTTCAAAATCAATTGATCAAACCTCATCCAATTCATCATCTAAACACATATTCCATCATATTTCATCAAAATTATGCATGCAACATCATGTTTCAATGACTTCCTATCAAACCCTAATTTCACACAACACAATTTTTGGATTCATTTCATTATCCAATCATCAAAACAACAAATAATTCATAACCAATAACTCATTTCCACAACACAATCACCAATTGGCCATTTTGGATGAACTAGGGTTTTCAAGACTTGTAATTTACGAAATAACCACAATTAAGATAAATACTTACTAGTATTGCGTTTATCACTTCGATTAACACCCAAAAACACTATCAATCGAATCAAGGCTTACAAAAATCAATGTTGTGTATGTGTGTATGGTGCGACGGTTTTGGGAGGAGCAAAAGGAAGCTTAGGCCGTGATTTTTTTTAAAAAGTTAGGTTTAGGGTTTAGTTAATTTTTGTTAATTTGATAAATGTTAAGTTGGGTTGGGCTTTGGGCCATCCATGGATCACATGGGTGATCCATGGGCTACGTTTTTACTTCGGTTTATAAACACAATGAAAAACTTTCTCAAACGTAAATTTTTGTTTTATAAACATTACCGAATTTCACAAATGGTTAAAACCGGTAGAATACGCAATCAACCGGAAATTCAACAATTAAACACACACATTACTTAAGATGTATATTTATTCTATTTGTATCAATTTTAAATCACCAACGCCTGGGTAGTAACTCGTGTGGTCGTTTCGTGTGTACGTTTGTGTAACAGTTTGTACATTTAATTCATCAAATTAAATGAAAAGTATAATTGTGTTAACGTGATTTAGTTTTGGCTAACGAGGTTAACCTGAATTTGTCGAGTGTCACATCATCCCCTTGTTGAAGGAATTTTCATCCCGAAAATTGGATACGGTCGTTAAAAATAGGTTTCGAGTTGTCACATCATGTTCCCGAAAACATTTCAGTCACATAACATATAAGTTCACTAAATTTATATTTATATTTATTTAGTTGTTTGGAATTATTATTTTATTAATTCGCCAACATTCGTGTATTAACTCACGTGATCTGGTAATTTCTTGGATTGTCGTTACATGTAATTGTTTGTGTAGTATGTAGCACGTTTAATTCAAATAATTAAATGTGGAGTATAATTTCATTAACGGAAATGACGGGATTTAGTTAACAGAGTTAATATGAAATTCTAGGGTGTTAAAAAAATTCTCTCTATCATATCATCATCAGTCATAGTAACCCCACAAAATTTGAGAGTTGAACATATTTTGAATACATTAGAGAAGTACTCATTTACTTTCTTAAAATCTTGGAACCGTAATTTGTTCCATACGTCTTTAGCAGTTGGAAGTAAAACTTCCTTTTGATGATCAAACCTACTTTTCAAATCTTTCCACAACTCGGAATGATTATCATAATTCGAGTATTCAAACTGGAGCATCTCATCAATGTGTTTGTGGAGAATGACATCGGCTTTCCCCTTGTCTTTCTCTGAGCATTTATTGCCCTCCAGTATGGTATCATAGATACCCTCTGATTTAAGTTGCCTTTTTACATGCGCAGACCATGGTATATAATTTTCTCCACTGATGCTTAAAGCAAGAAATTCGAGCTTGGATAGGTTCGACATTTTGTTGCTAAACAATATTTGAGCAAATAATAAGATAAATATTAGAATCCATATATATCAATAAACATTGCGATACAACAGAATGGTAGAGCTACAAACATATACAAGAATATGAAAAGTTTAAATTCTCCAGGTGAGAGTTCAATAAGAGGGATAAGAAGTAGGATCATCATTAGGGTGATTAATAACTAAACCGGATGGATCATCTTTGACAAAAATATTCTGTGTATTATGGAGAAGAAGAGTGTTTATTGTAAGGGAAATGATGTTGATAATTGGTATTTTATAGTGGTAAATTCATTACCATTTTGTAGATATATGGATAATGAGTTATTAACAAAATTGTCATTTGAGATACAATTATAAGAATAAGAATGTTAATAAACATAAATAAATGTTAAATGTTGTTCAAAAAAATAAATAAATAAATGTTAAATAAATGTTAGCATGTGAGTAAAACATTAGTAAACATAATTAAAAGTTAGATTGCATAAATAAAGGTTAGATTGCATAAATAAAGGCTAGATTGCATAAACAAAGGTTAGTTGACATAAAAGTAAAAGTTAGATGCATAATCAAAAGTTAGATACATAAATAAAGTGTTAGATTGTACTATGTCATTTGTACTTTATATTATTTAGTATGACATTTACGTACCTCTTATATAATAGACTTATTGAATTGTTTACCTTGATAATGATGTTGTCTTTGTGCTTCTTGATTAGAATATTAGAGTTTCGTGCTGATAATGTGTTATAATATAACTATAATTATCACAAGATTAGTGACTTGACTTAAGAACTTTAGAGAGATTTGCAAGAAGAATGAGAAGAGAAATCTATACTCATACAAGTGTATATGAGAGGTGTATTTACTCATTCACTTTGATGGGGTATTTATACTACAAAGTTAAATCATTGGTAGATAATGTTAACTATTTAGTATAGTACATTTTATCTCTAAGTTTTGACAAAGAGACCATCCACTTGCTATGGTAATTAATTATAACAGCTAGTACTTTTTCATTTCCAAAATACCAAACAAGTCAAGATACAAACCAGTGAAGGAAATATTTAGGGTTTAGTTGAGGAATACAGAAAAAGAGTCTGGGACATTGGTGCATCAATAACCCAACAATTGCATAACAACATGAAACTAGTTTGCTAATTTAGAAACGTTTAAAAAAACAACCACAAAAATCATACATAAAAACATGTACACATAACAAAAGATAATCCGACAAAATTATACAAAAACCTAAAAAATGAAGCATAACAAGGTGGTCTACGAGAGTTGAGGTGAAGGTGGAGGAATCGTTCCAGAATGGCAATACAAATAGCATTCAAATTTGAAATTCAATGAGTAGATGATGATACACTGATAAAAACATCAAGTACAGTGTGTCAAAAACTCCAAATCTCAAACAGATTTTGTTGCAAAGTGTTCAAGCAAAATAAAGTAGAAATAGAATACTTGTATCAATATGATGGTTATGTATCGAATGAATATGATGATCTGTTGAGAGGGACGAATCCAGAACAGATCGATCAATGAAGAAGAAGAGCCAACGATTGAATGAAGCGGTTGTAGTGTTTGTATGAAGATGTGGTGATGATTTATGAGTTCAACCCTTGTCTCATGTCACCTATATTGTTGCATTCACGCGTAAACCCTAGGGCCTATTTGTAAGGATGGTCCAACAACATAATAAGCCCACAATATTTGTTTGTTATGGCTTGGTTTACCTTAAACAAGGAATATAAACAAGTTAGAAGATAACTAAGTATTTGACATATGAATTGGAGTAATATACCATATATTTTAACACCCCCCCCCCTCACAATTCAAATGCCAAATGCATCAAACATACTTAACTTTTGAATCATTTATGCATGTTGATTAACAGGCAGCTCTTTAGTAAACACATCGGCTAATTGTTGTAGAGATGGTATTGGACAATCCGAATTGTTCCAGCAAAAACCTTTTCACGTAGAAAATACAAATCCATGTCAAAATGTTTTGTCCGGTCATGAAACACCGGATTTGCAGCTATGGAAATGGCTGCGTCCTTGTCACAATAAATATCAATGGGTAAGGCAACCTACACACCAAGTTCAACTAGCAAATTCTTAAGCCAAATGATCTCACATGTAGCAGCACACATGGCACAATACTCGGCTTCCGCAGAAGAAACAATTGTCTGTTTCTTGCTCTTCCAAGATACCAAGCACTTGCCTAGCATAATGCCAAAACTAGTTACTGACCTTCGTGTTTCAAGGCACTTTGCCCAGTCAGAATCAGAGTATGCATAATGATTAAATGAGTCATTTGGACTAAAAATAATCCATTTCCTCGGAGAACCTTAAGGTAACGTAAGACACGCATACCTAATTGCAGATGAGCATGAGTAGGCTGATGCATAAACTGACTTAGGTATTAGACAACATATGAAATATCGGGTCGAGTGTGTGAGAGGTAGATAAATTTACAAAGTAGCTGTTGATATCTGGAGATGTTTTCAACTAAGGACGTGTGACTTTTGCAAAATTTAACCACAGCATAATGTTGTTCAATAGGCATTTTAGCAGGTTTGCAACCACTAAGCCCATATTCACAAAGTAAATCCATACAATACTTGGGTTGAGAAAGACATAAACCAGAATCAGTACGCATGACTTCAATAGCCAGAAAATATTGTAGAAGACCTAGATCTTTAATTGAAAACTGAGAATTCAACAATTGCTTCACACTTTTAATTTCAGTCAAATCGTTACCGGTAAGGATGATATCGTCCACATAAACTAAAGCAACAACAATAATAGATTCATTAGTTTTAACAAATAAGGAGTGGTCACATTTACTTTGTTAAAAACAAAAATTTAATAACACACTAACAAGTTTTTCATTCCACTTTCGTGAAACTTGTTTTAAACCATAAAGTGATCTTTTTAAATGGCAAACACGTTTTTCAGAAGGAGAATAATACCCTTCAGGTGGTTTCATATAAACCTGTTCATTAAGGTTGCCATATAGAAAAGCATTATCAACATCAAGTTGATAAAGAGGCCAATTATTTTGTACAACAAGAGAGAAAGCAACCCTAACAGTGACCATTTTCACCACAGGAGAAAATGTTTCATCAAAATCAATTCCCTCACATTGATTATAACCCTTTGCAACTAAACTTGCTTTATATCTAGAAATTTCTCCACTAAGGTCTTGTTTAATTTTATAACCCCACTTACAACCAATAGGTTTCCTATCAGGTGGTAAGTTGACTAAATCCCAAGTATCATTACGATTAAGGGCCTCCATTTCTTTGTTCATAGCATTTACCCAATTAATATCTTGTAACGCTTCTTTTGCCGACCTTGGTTCGACAGATTTATTCAAGGCATTGAAATAAAAAAAATTCTTTGGATAATTTATAATATTTCACAACTCTTTCAAAACCATATTTTTCCTTGCCTTCGCAACGAAATCGTTTAAGCTCTTAGGCAAAGACGTGTTTCTAGTGTATTTTCTAGTAGGGACTGATGGATCATTAGAACCCTCAGGAAGGATTTCTTCATTAATCTTAATGAATTTTTCTATGTTGTCGACTTCATCAGTTTTGGAACGGAGACTACATGACTGTTGTTTTTTAGCTAGAACCGCACCTCCTCCACCATTAAGAGGTTGCTGATCAATAGCCTCACCACTAATAGTCTCAGGTTCAACACTTTGTGCCTGACTAGAATTAATATTTTCTTTCATTTCCCTCCCATCATCATTGGGTTTTTCACCATCAGAGTTTTAAGGCTGGTTTGTGTCAAAGAAATAAAAAGAATTAAGAGTGGTCGAATCAGAATTGTCATGTTCATGAAGGTTCTTGAAAAAGGAATTATCTCTAAATGAAAATATGCTTTCAAAAAAGTTAACATCCCTAGAGAAAACATTTTTTTTGGCTTCTAAGCTCCATAGCTTATAACCTTTTTTTTTAGAATATCCTATCATAACACATTTTTCAGCATGGCTGCTAAACTTATCAGAATCATTTAAGATAGTGCAAAAACACAAACAACCGAAAACTCTAAGGTGATCAAGGGAGGGTTTAAAACCAAAAAGCAACTCATATGGCGTTTTGCCTTGAAGAACCAAGGTAGGTGTCCTGTTAATTAAATATGATGCAGTTAGTACACATTCAGACCAAACTCTTAGAGGAAGGCCCCCTTGAAATGATAACGACCTAACAAAATTTAATGTAGATGTCTATGCTTTCTTTCAACCACCCCGTTTTGTTGGGGTGTATATGAGCATGATGTTTGATGAAGAATACAGTGTTGTCTGAAAAAACATGCATTTGATTATTAACAAATTCAGTCCCATTATCACTTTAAAAAACCTTTACAGTGCCACTAAACTGAGTTTTTAACATGTTAAAAAAACTTTCAATGTTATAAAAAACTTCGGTTTTGGATTTCAATAGGTAAATCCAAACCACTCTTGTATAATCATCTACGATTGTCAAAAAGTATTTGAAACCTTCTTTACTTTGAACCTTATAAGGACCCCAAACATCAAGATGCACAAGATCACTTAGGTTTTTTGACTTATGATCACTCAAAGGAAAAGGATTTCTGTGTTGTTTTGCTCTATGGCATATGTCACAATGTATAAGGTCAATGTGTGTTTTAATGCCTAAGTCGGTTTTAATAACACTTAAAGCCTTATCAGACAAGTGACCAAATCTAGAATGCCATATATTCAGTCCATGAAAAGAACTATTACACACGTTTGCAGAATTTAATAAATCACCATACAAGTATAAACCTTCAATCTAACTATCAGTCACCAGGGTCATCCTGGTGTGTAAATCCTGAATACAACATTTGTACTCATAAAAAATAACACGCAACTTAGAGCATTCACATTGGAGTAATCAAATGATTGTGAGTGAGGTTTTTATATTGGGGGGGGGGGGTTGTAGGTTGTTGTGAGTTGTTATGAGTGAAGAAGAGAGAAAATTTAATGGTGGATGAGAGAGAAACTCTATATTTGAAAACCTACTGTTCACCCCCTATAATTTTTTAATGATTTAAATAGTGGTTGTGAGTGAAGGAGAGAGAAACTGTAATGATAAAGGTAAAAAAATTATTATTATTTAGAATGAGAGAGAAAAAATAGTTGTTTTTAGTGTAATTATAGGGATGGAGATAGTGCCTCCACTATGAATGCTCTTATTGTCTTTAGCCAATTTATACACAGAAATCAGGTTTGCACAATACTCAGGAACAACAACACACATCGATCAGTATGATTTTTTTCACATAGTTTCATGGAACCTATCTTAGTTACCAAAGCATTAGTTCCATTGGGGTGTTTAATAGTAATATTGAATTTAGAAACATGTATTTGGTCTATTAAGGTTTTATCAGACATCACCATATGTTGATTAGCTCTTGAGTCAACAATGCAACCAGATTGTAGTGAATCTGATCCACTAGCAAAACTAAATAATCTTTTTCCAAAAACATTTGCTGAAAAAGCATTTGTGAATACACCTCCTATACAATTGTTGGATTACACATTAGCAGTTTTTTCATTTAGTAATCCCATAAGTTTAGCAAGCTGTTCAGGGGTGAGATCAAGTATAGATGTATTATTGCTTGATGAGACATATTGACACGACTTGTTCTATAAATTAGATTTATTTTGTTGCCCAGTTTTGTTTGTCTGATTATTAGGACCCTGCCCAAATCTGGATTTATTACCCTGTGGAGATCCCACAAGCTCAAAACATCTCTCAACTGTGTGCCCAAGTTTGTTGCAATGAGTACAAGTGAGATTTGGGTTTTGTCCTTTAAAATTTGAATTTGAGTTATTAGTTCTCCTTTTCTTATCATAAGATTGATTTTCTTTTGAAACATAACCAAAATTTTTTCCTTTAGTTAAACCACTAGCTGAAGCATGAGCTCCTCTATGGGATTCTTCCCTTGAAATGATAGAAATTTTGTTTTAATTGTAGGTAGAGGATCTCTAGTTAAAAGATTTGTTCTTACAGGTTGATAAATATCATCAAGCCCCATTAAAAACTGCATTAGCTTAATTTGTTGATTAAATTATTTTAGTCTTTTGAGGCCTTACAAGTATATGATGGCAATTTAATCATTGCATCAAATTGTTTCCACATAGTATTAATTCTATGGTAATAGTTAGAAGTAGAAGAACCATTTTGAGTGACTGAATTTATTTTTTTGATATGATCCAAACATGACTGACCCATCAATCTTATTATATGTCTTGTTTAAGTCATCCCATACATCTAAAGCCAACTCTGAGTACACTTGACCAACATGTAGTTCCTCAGACACAGAATTAAGCAACCAAGTAAGCACAACAGAATTACATCTTTCACATTGATTAGCAAGAACAATATCATCAGAAGATTTTTTGCAAGTTTTGTCAATAAACACCATTTTATTTTTTGCCCTTAGTGCCAATTTTATAGCATTAGAACGGTATAATTTTCTTACCCTTTAGTTTTATGCTAACAATAGTTAAATTGCTAGAGTCACTAGGATACAAATGTGATATCTGCCCCGAAGACCGAACCCGAATGCCCGACTCGGACCCGAAGTTTTATCTCTGATCTGTAATCGTATTTATTTACATAAAATGTAACGTTCGTTTTTATGATATGAATAAACGCATTGGATTCTACGTTATTCTCGTCTCAATTAAATAATTATATTTATGTCGCAAAGTAGTCACGTGTGTCAAATAATTATTATTTGTAATAATGAATCTAAAAAATATACATTAATATATATATATATATATATATATATATATATATATTTATATATATATGGATATATATATATATATGGATATAGTTCGTAAAAAAAACTATTGAAAACATTAAACAAAATTGCCTCTAAGTCTCGAAGTAGTCTATTAACGTCAAAAACGAGCTAAAAATATATAGACGTCATTTATATAAACGTTACAATTTATTTAGTTAAGTTAGTTAATTAATATAACTATAAAATTAACTTTCGGCCAAATGTGTAATTTTTGAAACTTTAATTAAAAGATTTATCTAATAAATAAACCAATTTTAAACTACAAGGACCAAATTGAAAGTTTTATTTTGAACCAGCCCCCTTTCTCCCGTTTTTTCCGGCCGTAGCTCCGGCCAACAGTCAAGCAGGCTCCGACGAGCCTTGTTTTACACATTTAAACCTTCCAAATTAACCGAAAATCATTCCAAATCATCTCTAATCTATTTTCGACCCATATTGATTGTCAAAAACGAGTTTTTACCGCAAATAACTCAATTAATTTGTGACAAAATCAAAACCCAAAATCTCATTACCTAAATTAGGACTCGTATCAACGATTAATTTAGCTCATAACCTTCTAAATCACTCGACTAAAATAAATCAATTTCCAATTCATCACCTCAATCAACCAAAACTCAATCTCCGGCGACTTCAGTCGAGTTCGACATTTTAAACATCAATCCGGGTAATTTCTATAACCATTCTCATCCTCTTGATCATCTAAAACTATCTAACACCTAAATTTTATCTTATATCGTTCCAGATTTACAAATTTTGGTCAAGAATTTTCGGTTTTTGCTCCGGTTCGAATCCGTATCAGTTCATCATCAATCCGTAAGTTTAATATACCAAAATGTTCATGAGATCATGGGGATTAAAAGCCCTATGATCGAATTGGTCATGGTTAATAGGTTCAAACGAATTTGGTGATTCTTTGATCTAGGGCTTGTATGTGAAGTGGGTTCTATTGGTTATTAAGTGTTAAAAGAATTAAGGTCCGTTTTTAATAACAAAATTATCTTCTGCTTCAGCGGTGGGTTGATGTTGGTTTCTGGTGGTGGCCGGCGGTTCGAGTCCCCTTGCCTTCTGGTTATTTTTATTTTTGATCTTTTACAAATTGGATTAACATTAAACTTTAATGACAAAGCAACTAATATATAATATTCTTTATATTAAATACATTTTAATATTTATAAAACTTATAAATTCTATATTCAAATAACAATATAAGTATTTGATTTATACAAGTATTTAAAGTAAAAATACAAAAATATTTATGAAATATAAATATTTATCCAAATACGAAATACGACTATGTTTCGTATCAAAAATCACTATTCGTAATTCAAAATCCTAATTCCTAAATTTTAATTCAAAACCCTAATTCCTAAATTATAATTCAAAACCCTAATTCCCAATTTTAATCTAAAAACCTAAATTCCAAATCCCAAATCCCAAATCCGAAACCCTAGATCTCGGATTTGTGATTTTTGTTTCTATTAGTTCATTTCTAAGCTAGGGTTTTTCCAATTAATTAGGTAGTACTAACATTTGGGCAACCCTCGGTGCTATATAACTACGTTTCTAGCGTTACTTTTCAAGGTGAGTAAACTCACTCCCCCTTTTTACTGTTTACGTTTTTGGGGCTGAAATACTTGTTCCTATGATACTACGTACGGTTTCTTTTCTTTTGTTTCTATTTTTCTAAATGAGATCATTAGATGTGTTAATCTTGTAATTTCCACCGGTATGATATTAGCGCTAATGCCCTGACAAGCTCACCTACACTAATGGCCTGATAGGTGATTAGACCCGGCGATTCTATGGTTGATTCTATGTGTTGGCTACTAGTTACTACTTGTGATTCTTGTTGTTACGATGCTATGTCCCTGCGATGCTTAAACATTTATTGATAATTTATATATATCAAGACAGTTAAATGATGGTTAAACGATAATTATCAGTATTTGTAACATAAGTGGTTCCTCATGACTTGTTACCCTGCGGGGTCTATGATACTTGTTTCTATGTGTTTATATGGTCACGGTTGAGATATATAATGCAATTGCTATACACATAAGATTGCGAAGAATACTTATAATAATCTCGGATTTTTGTATTACGTATTATTAACTGTGTTTTACTCACTAGCTAATTCTTTAGCTAACTTATTTTACACATATTTCAGGTGGAGTTTGAGACTTTTAGGATTTAAGCCATTTAGGATGCTTTGGACCTAGAATTAATTAAACTTATTTATCTTTGGCTTTTAGTAAGGTTTTAAGACTATTTATTGCTTCATTTATATCACGACATTATTATTGTAATGATATTAAAATATGTGTTTAGTGTCATGTGCTTTGTACTATTGATATCCAATTCACTTGACATGCCCGGTGTTTTCCGCCGCCGGGCGGGGTGTCACAACTAATATAACGGGTTGCTAGCATCCAATTTGCTGATAAGAGTTGGATCAGTTACAAACACATCAGCTTGTTTATCACCCATTTTTCACACAAACAATAATACAATTATAAGCAAAAAACCAGAGCCAGGTATTCACACCAAGATATTAGTAGATCAAGGATTAGTCAAGTTTAGTGCACACAATCACAAAATGAAAAAATAAACTCAATCGACAATGCACAAAGAACTTATGCAAACATATATAAAAGGGATTGGCTGCCCCTGTTTCAAACCCAAGCCAATATTCCTAACCCGGTCCAAATATGCCTAGACTCACAAATAATCGTGAAACAGAAAATAAAAGGATAGTATGGAAAGATCTCACCAGTAAGCACCTAAGTTAGGGGTCTCCGTGCAAGTTCTATTCGTAACCTTCACTTAGGGTAATATAATAGAACAGAAAATCCCTTTTTTTCAGCAACGAAAGACTAGTAGATTAATAATAAGTGCCAGATCTAGCTTCAATCAATAACAACTCACCAGCCGAGACTTTGAATCTAAGGAGACTTCACAAAAAAAACAATCGCCTAATTTAGAAGAAGATTCTCTTCTGAACAATAGGTGACACCAAATTGTTCAAGGTTTAATATTCAAACCCTAAACCGAGAAATAGCATCAAGAATCAGCAGAGGAAGATTAATGACCAGAATCTATAACCAACACTCCATCAGAGCCAACCTTTTTGGCTCTGATACCATGTCAAAAACTCCAAATCTCAAACAGATTTTATTGCAAAATGTTCAAGAAAAATACAGTAGAAATAGAATACTTGTATCAATATAAAACAAAATAATCAAATAAATATGATGATCTGTTGAGAGGGACGAATCCAGAACAAATCGATCAATGAAGAAGAAGAGCTGACGATTGAATTAAGCGGCTGTAGTTTTTGTATGAAGATGTGGTGATGATTGGTGAGTTTAACCTTTGTCTCATGTCACCTATATAGCAGCATTCACACGTAAACCCTAGGGCCCATTTGTATGGATGGTCCAACAACATTATAAGCCCACAATATTTGTTGGTTATGGCTCGGTTTACCTTAAACAAGGAATAGAAACAATTAAGTTAGAAGACAACTAAGTATTTAATGTATGAATTAGACTAATATACCATATATTTTTACATAGTGAAAAAGAAATAGAATGTTTTCCAATGAAAGTTTCAAACACAGGGTATTTTGATCTCCATCTTCTTGGAAATTGTCACTGTTCTATGACTTCTCTCAAGCTCTCCTTAAATCCACTCCTGATCTCGGCCCATATACTATAGAAACTTTAAGAATTGGAGGCCCTAGAATATATCGGGCCTGAAACCCTAAAATGAGTTCCATATACCTTTGGGCCGGCCTGGGAATGATTAAAAGATGAAGGGGGTACTAAGACTTAATCTTTTAATTTATGTGCCTAATTATAGTTTAATTGGGTCATCGTTTAAAAGTTATGTTTAGTGTCAGTAACGTAATATATATGTCAAAGGTCATAATGTATCCAAATCCAAGCTTAGAAATTGGTTTGGAAGTTACGGTGACAGTCTATTTGGTTATGGCGAATTAGGTTATAAATACTTTGTCAGTCTATAACGTTGATGTCCATTCAAAATCAACATTCATATTTGTATGTATTTTTTACTTGACGTGTTCATTCAATCCAAAAGGGCCAACAAATATCCGGCTGATAAGCCCATTATCCAACGGATAAAGCTTATCCAAGTACTTAATTACTTAGCATGAACTTTTACATTATTAATTGTTAAGAGGTAAGAGGCCACGTAATTTGTGACGACTTATCATTAAGATATTACCTTTTAATTATTCATAGACTTTGAATCATGAAAAAGCTAACAAACAACTTATGCTAATAAAAGTTTCATGCTATGTAATTAAGGAAATTAAACAAGCCGATATATAGATATTGCATTATTCATCAAAACTAGATTTAAGATCGCGCCGCGTGATGCAGCGGCCAGGTCACGCAGCCGGGCTTGATTATGTGACTTCGTCAGATGCGTTGATAAAAAATGTTTCATGTCTCATACTGCACAGTGCAAACCCGTAATGTGTCACATATTAAAAGACAAAGAAATATAAAAACTTAGAGGTCAAAACGATAACCAAGTGAAATCCGAAGGGTTGAAGTCATACGTATGTCAAAGTAAAGTAAAAGTTCAAAGTCGAACTCTGACCGAGTCATCAGGAGCTAAAATGATAATTAGTTAAAGTCGAAGATTATCGTAAATATGTTAAAGTTAAAATATATATATATATAGAAGGACAAAACAGTAATCTAACAATTTCCTATAAAAGCATAACACAACTGATTGCATGTGCCTAGGGTTTTCATTCAACCTGCCTCCCTCTTCATCTTCAAATCTTCATCTACTTCCTCAGCTTCAATCAGACATCTCATCTCTTTACCATGCTCCGGTCACTCATCGCTTCCTCACCTCCGACGCTTCCTCATCTGTTTACCATGTACAAATCTTAAAGAATCAGACTTTCAAACCCCTAAATGAGGCTCGAGCAGTCGATTGAAACATTGTTCACCACCAAACCCTAATCGCCTCTCATGACATCCGACTACCGCTGCTGCCTCTCATGAATGTTCACCACCAGACCTAAACCCTAAATGAAGCTCACTATATACAAACGTGATGAATGTGCAGGTTATTATCTTTGACTCAAACCTCCGCCTACATTCGTAGCTTTAATCGCTTAGTTATGCAGATTATTATCTTTGTCTGAGAATGTGCAGATGGAAGCAGTTATAGTGTTCAGTCTAAGTGATTGGAACGATTCTAGTATGGATGGAACCTCATATGCTGGACACGATCTAAAAGCGTGTCTTGAGGGTTTGGCACGTCAACTATTTGGTAACTAATCGAACTTATGATCTGAAAGGAATGAAAGTGTTTTAAGTAATGAGTGTGTTGTATGTGTTATTAACAGCAACAGTTTGAATGTGTATGAAAGTGGTTTGTTGTGTAGTATAGATAAATATAGATGAATGTGGTTTGTTGTGTTTTTTTAACAGTAGCAACAACAGCACATCTTTTGTAAATATAACAATATCAACAGCACAAAGTGTTCTAAAAAATAATCTTTTTGGGCTGCTGTTACATAAATGTGTGTGTTTGATGTTTAAAACACTATATATAAGTGTGTTAGTGATTTTTTAAAGTAAATTCTATAAAAAAAAACAGCAGCAACATCTGATGATCTGTTTTTGTTTTTTTTGTGCAATTTTTTGCAAAAATGTGTGTGTTTTTGTGTTGTGTTATGCTATGTTGTGACGTTTTTATTGAATTAGCAGCATCAGATGTGTGTTTGACGTGTTGACTGAAACAGGATGTGCGTATGAATGTGTGGGGGAGGGTTAATATTTGTGTGTGTTTAGTTGTGTTGTGTATGAATGATGAATGTGTTGTGTTGTATGAATATGTTGTGTGTTGTAGTATAAATGACTGTGTGTATGTATGAATGTTGAGTTGCATTGTGTATGTATGAATGTGCTATAAATATAACAGTAGCAGTACACATCTAAAATGCTTTAAATATAACAGTAGCAACAGCAGCACATTTTTTGTAAATATAACAATATCAACAACACAAAGTGTTCTAAAAAATCATCTTTTTTGGGCTGCTGTTACATAAATGTGTGTGTTTGATGTTTAAAACACTATATATAATTGTGTTGTGATTTTTTTAAATTAAATTTTATATAAAAAAACAGCAGCAACATCTGATGATCTTTTTTTTGTTTTTTTGTGCAATTTTTGCAAAATGTGTGTTTTTGTGTTGTGTTGTGTTGTATTGTGTATGTATGAATGTCACTTTAAAAAATTTATGTGTTTTGTGTGTGTTTATTTATGTGTTGTGAATGATAAATGTGTGTTTGGTTATAGATGAATGTATTAAGTGTTGTGTGTGTTTGTTGTTTATGTTGTTGTTGCTGTATGAGTGTATGAATACGGGGTGGGGGTAATCTGAATGTGGTGTTGGGGGGGGGGGGGGTAAATGAGTTGTGTGTGTTGTATGAATATGTTGTAGTATAAATGAGTGTGTGTGTGTGTGTATGATTGGTGTGTGTTATGTTTATGTTTTCTTTAGCAGCAAAACAAGGTGTGTATGAATGTATGTATGAACTTGCTAATTTCAAAAGCAACACATGTTTGTGATTTGTATGAATGTATAAATGAGTGTGAGTTTGTGTGTGTATGTGTATGAATGTTGTGTTGTATTGTGTATGTATGAATGTACTATAAATATAACAGCAGCAATACACATGTAAAATGCTTTAAATATAACAGCATCAACAACAGCACATTTTTTGTAAATATAACAACAGCAACAGCACAAAGTGTTCTAAAAAATCATTTTTTTGGGCTTCTGTTACATAAATGTGTGTGTTTGATGTTTAAAACACTATATATAAGTGTGAATGTTGAATGCGTTTTGTTGTGTTGTGTGAATGTATGTGTTGTGAATATGTTATGTTGTATGAACAACATCAGTTTCAAAAAGGGACAAACTTAATTGAGCCTTTAATTTAAAATCTATCATTTTTAATTGAATGTGTGTTTTATGAACCGAGGGGGGCGGGTTAATCAGAATGTGGTGTTGTGCTGTGTTGAAACAGCAGCAGTAAATATTGTTTTATGTTGTGCTGTGTGTTTATGAATGTGTTGTGTTGTAGAAATGTGTGTGTTATGTTGTCATGTGTTGTGTTGTGTTTTATGTTGTGCTGTTTTGTGTTGTAAATGATAAGGATTTCAAAAAAATAAAGAAACCCGTAAATGAGTAGATCAATGGTGGTTATGACAGAGTTGAAAGAACAAAGAAACCGGTAAATGATTAGGTCAATGGTGGTTATAACAATAGCAACAACACACAGTTTATAATAGATATACATTCATAGGTTATAATAGTGTGCAGTCGTTAAGTTGATTACATAAAAAAATTTAGGAGGGTATGCTTTATGTGGCTTTGTATGAATTTGTGTTGATGAATTTGATGGAAATTTTGTTATTAATTGTTTATATGAAACAACAAAGTCCAGAGCAAAGTCTTGAAATTCAGAGTTCCATTAATAAAGAAACAGATTTATTCCAGTATATAAATCACTTACACATGTCTTCTAGACCAATTGGTGTGTCCTAAACGTGCATGGTGTGTTATGTGTGTTGTGTTTTTTGTAGTTGGGAAAAAAAGGTTTTAATAAAGTGTGTTTTTAACCTGACCCGTTTCTACATTTTACCCATTTCAACCCATATGATGCCTATTAGGCTGCTATAAGAAAAACATGTCCATTCATACCTTGCCACCTTATCTTACCGTACGCACGAATAACACACACATAGCACAACACACATATAAGTAGTAGCTTATTTTGACAGTTTGGCAGGTAAATATATCATCGCTCACTTTTAATGTTTTGTGTGATTTGTTTTTGCAGCTGTTAGTGAGTTGAGTTCTGCTAAAAATCTGGTATGCTCACTTTCTAGAAACCTATTTAACTGAATGTTTATGAAAACAATGTGTTTAAATAAGCAATTTTGAGTTTGAAAACTGAATGTGTGTTTTTTGAACCGAGGGGGCGGGTTAATTAGAATGTGGTGTTGTGCTTTGTTGAAACAGCAACAGTAAATATTGTTTTGTGTTGTGCTGTGTTTATGAATGTGTTGTGTTGTGTGTTGTGTTGTATAAATGCGTGTGTTGTGCTGTCCTGTGTTGTGCTATGTTGTGTTTTATGTTGTGTTGTAAATGATAAAGATTTCAAAAAGAAACCCGTAAATAAATAGATCAATGGTGGTTATGAAAGAGTTGAAAGAACAAAGAAACCGGTAAATGATGGATATACGACACCTTCTGAGTTGTATGTGTATGAAATTGAGAAGTTAATAAGTTTTGACCCTTTTGTATGTAAACTTTAGATATTTGATATGTTTAGATCCATATACGAAGATAATATATTCTTTTTGTAGTGTTCCTAATGTTAAAGAGATAGCAACATTGCTCATTGTTTTGCCTATATTTTAAGGGCTAATTTGAATGTTTTTGGTCCAGTGTTGGCTGAAAATGGTTGTTAGCCTGATCTGTTTTGTATGCATAGTAAAGATTGATTTAAGACCTTTTAGGACCAACTTTGAGCTACAAAAAGGGTCGTATATCTGATTTGTTTTTATTACATATTAACGGCTACTGTGTGTGTTATTAGGTCCAGTGTTGTACAAAACTTGGCAGATTATTTGAATCATTTAATACCAAAGATGTACCATCAAGCAATCGTTGAATGCAGAGAAGAACGATTCTCCAAGTGGTGTGATCAGTCAAAAGGAGAGTTTATAGGTATTATTATGTGCAGTTGATTTCAAATTTCAAATATTGAATGTTATTCATTTTTATTTTGAAGTTAGGACATTTTTCCCTTTTGTAGTTCTAGAGTTGATTGTTACAGAACCATTATGGCTAAAAGATGCAATAAACTCATGAACAAATTTTCAATTTCAATTAAATCCCTATTCCTACCAAGTCCACAGCCTCACATGCTCCTACCTTTCAGTTTTAAGGTAACTATTTTTGTAATCCTTGCAGCAAATCTATGTTAGATAAGCAGAAAGAGGCAAACACGAGGCATATAAAGGGCAGCGAAGGACTGAATTCTGTGAAGCGTTATAAGGTAAATACTAGGAACAAAGTGCATATAAGTATGTTTAAGATTATGGGTTAAAAAATAAAGTAAAAGTGGCTTGTGGGCTAGCAGCAGCCTCATGACAGGAGCTATATGCTGCTGTTTGGTGTCGTTGCAACCGCAAATTGGTTTATTTGAGGGGGGGAGGAATCACTATTCTTGTGAAAAAAACATGTTTGCTGATTTGTTTTCCAAACCCAATAACTTCTATTTAAAATCTACTTCTGTTTCTTATTATATTATTGTAAACAAAAAAATTATTTTTGTTCGTTAAGTTATAAATCTTATTATATTTTTTATCATTCTTTTACTGTTTTTGTTTCTTATTGATAGATCATCAATGCAGGTTGTTTGCAACTCAAATTTTTATTCAAGTCGATAAATGAGAAAAAAATGACACAAAAATAACTGGTCAAAAGACTATCAAATAAGTCTTGTTGGTTAAATTGAAAGGTAAATTTTGTTTAAACTATGTGCATTAGTTAACATGTATTCTGAAATGTGTGATCAGTAGCATGTAACACCGTAATTTTTCTTCATAATTTTCTGTCTACAGGCTTACAAGACCTGCTGTGATTTCTGTTCTTTTACAAGGCTGTTGATATGCACCTGTTACATAGTAGATCTATTGTTTTTGTTCTGTTACAAGGCTTATGTTGTTTCCAATCTATCCCTAAGCCACAACTGCAAACATAACACTTCCACATGTCACGTTGCAGCTGTTTCTGTTTTTTACAAGTTACAATGTCACACTGTTGTTGTTATCATATGTGCAGTTTTTCTGCAGTTTGTGACCCAATTAGAATTGTTCACCCGTTTGACCCATTTTATTATTATTGTGGCTGATAGTCTTAATGTACATATGACCCCAAACATCAAACAAGACACTTCTTTTAGATGGATGGTTAATGTGTTTCTATATATGATTTTTCAGCAATAATATGCATTTATGTGTTATTTTTGCTATTTTTCAGCTTGATAAATATTGTAGTTCAGTGTGTAAATTGGTTCATGTCTATATTGGCATTAACTGCATTTTAGGTAAACTTTAATGCAACACTAAGCTGCATCATGAAGTTGAGCAAGTTTGTGTGAAGACGAAAGACGAAACCCAAGATTTTTTTATGTTTTACTTTGTCTTGAGTTTGTGTAATTGTATATGTGCTTAAACATGTATTTAGATATTTTACAATAGTCCATTTTCATTTTACAATATCTGTGTAACTTTCTATCAATATCTTATAGACCTACAAAACTTAATTTGAATCCTTGTTCAAACATCATTGTTTTTCATGAAATCATCATAATCAATTGATCCTTAGATACTTTCCGTAATACTAATCATAACAATGATCCACAAAGAACTTTAGATTGTGATCCAAATGTTTCCTCACAAATGGTCAAGTATTTATAACAAAATAAATCACTTTGAGTTAGCAACATGTATTCTATGGTTTAAATGGTAAAACTTATAATGTTATTATAGTAAAATTCATATTAATTGTCCTTTTTATTCTATTATATATTTATCCTTTTATATTGATGAGGAATTGTGGTCCAAGAAGGGTGAACACATCTTTGGGCAAAGAATAAACTCACCACAAGTAGTTGACATGCGGATATTTATTCTTATATTACCATGTCTTTGACTTATATATACTTCTTTCTGTGATTGGATATTTATTCTTAATCTGTTTATGTCTTATTTTTTTATTTGTGTGTTCGTATATTTTTTTACTGTACTATGTTTATGTCTGATTTCTTTCTTATTCGTGTGTTTGTTATTTTTTATTTGGGATATTTTACGCTCATGGCATAGATAGATTACCGATATTCGAATAAGAAAGTTAACTAAAGTATACTATAAGTCACGACGGTATTATATAACAAACATAAACGAGTGTCACATTGTAGATTGTATATCATGTCGCGTCTACGCCGCCGCATCACGCGGGTACCCTGCTAGTATGTACGTATGTACGTATGTACGTACGTACGTATGTACGTACGTACGTATGTACGTACGTACGTATGTACGTACGTACGTATGTACGTACGTACGTATGTACGTACGTACGTAGGTACGTAGGTACGTAGGTACGTAGGTACGTAGGTACGTATGTACGTATGTACGTATGTACGTATGTACGTATGTACGTATGTACGTATGTACGTATGTACGTAGGTACGTATGTACGTAGGTACGTATGTACGTATGTACGTAGGTACGTATGTACGTATGTACGTAGGTACGTATGTACGTATGTACGTAGGTACGTATGTACGTATGTACGTATGTACGTAGGTACGTACGTACGTATGTACGTACGTACGTACGTACCTAGGTACGTACGTACGTACGTACCTAGGTACGTACGTACGTATGTACGTATGTACGTATGTACGTAGGTACGTAGGTACGTATGTACGTATGTACGTATGTACGTATGTACGTATGTACGTATGTACGTAGGTACGTAGGTACGTATGTACGTAGGTACGTAGGTACGTAGGTACGTAGGTACGTAGGTACGTAGGTACGTATGTACGTAGGTACGTAGGTACGTAGGTACGTAGGTACGTAGGTACGTAGGTACGTATGTACGTAGGTACGTATGTACGTATGTACGTAGGTACGTATGTACGTATGTACGTATGTACGTATGTACGTATGTACGTATGTACGTATGTACGTATGTACGTATGTACGTATGTACATGTATGTATGTATGTATGTATGTATATATAGGGTAGGGTTCAAGAGAGAACTCATTTTAAGTTGAGAACTAGAGAACTACCAAAATGACAAGGGATGGAATTTTAAAGGAAGGGGGTAAAATTGGAACTTTAAATATAAAAATCTTTAAATATTTCTATCTTTTGCATACGTTAATATTATTGTAAAAAAATTGCACCACTAGATCAAGAATTTCATTATCTTTCATTTGAGTATAAATAACGTTATAAAAAATATTTTTTTTCTCGTTTTTTTAATTTTCATACTACATATATGTAGTATTGCGATATTGTATTTGATTATATATTCTTTTAAACGTTAATAACTTCTTCATACGTTATTTATATAAAAAAATTTTAAAAATCACGTTTTGGTTTTTTTGATACTACATATATGTAGTATAATTGCACTTAATGTATTTTTTGAAGCGACCAAATGGCTCAAGAGTCTAATAATTATTTAAAGTATAATACGATCTCAAATGACCAATAACAAGTTCATAATATTCCATATTAAAAAAATTTATTACAAATGAAAATAAAATCAATACTTATACTATATTTAAACATAAAGATAATAATAAACTAATAAATAAAGGATAAATATCATAACAAAATAAAATAAACCTGAAATTCAAACTATAAGATAATAATGCAACAGTATTGCATATACTGCATATATGTAGTAGCATGATACTACATATATGTAGTATACGATACTGCATATATGCAACACTATAAAATTTAAAAGGGAATAGTGAATACCGTGATGTTATACACTTAAGTTACACGTAAACCATTAAAATTACGTAGTTTTGATAAAATAACTTATATTATTTTTTATTAGAAAACTTAACTCATTGGTCTTTATTCAATTTTAATGGACGACTCACTCTTTTTCTCTTAGATCATAATTCTTCTCTTTTCCATTATTCAATAATCGTCATTCATTTTAAGAAAATGATTACTCACCCTTTAAAAATCGATTGTACGTCAATTTGGCTTCTCAATTCCAACTAACAGATTAATATAACATGACTCGTATAATTGATATTGTGATACGCCCCTGCTGCACATATTCATACCACATCACATAACGTGGGAACTATATATATATATATATATATATATATATATATATATATATATATATATATATATATATATATATATATATATATAGGGTAGGGTTCAAGAGAGAACTCATTTTAAGTTGAGAACTAAAGAACTACCAAAAATACAAGGGATGGAATTTTAAAGAGGAAGGGTAAAATTGGAACTTTAAATATATAAATCTTTAAACATTTCTATCTTTTGCATACGTTAATATTATTTTAAAAAAATTGCACCATTAGATCAAGAATTTCATTATCTTTCATTTGAGTATAAATAACGTCATAAAAAATATATTTTTTCTCGTTTTTTTAAATTTCATACTACATATATGTAGTATTGCGATATTGTATTTAATTATATTTTTCTTTAAACGTTACTAACTTTTTCATACGTTATTTACATTAAACAATTTTAAAAATCACATTTTGGTTTTTTTGATACTACATATATCTAGTATCAATGTACTTGATATATTTATTAAGTGGCCAAATGACTCAAGAGTCTAATAATTATTTAAAGTGTACATATGATCTCAAATAACCAATAACAAAGTTCATAAGATTTCATATTAAAAAACTTATGGCAAATGAAAACAAAACCAATACTTATACTATGTCTAAACATAAAGATAATAATAAACTAATAAACCAAGATAAATATCATAAAAAGTAAAAAATAACTTTAAATTTAAACTATAAAATAACAATGCATCAATATTGCATATACTGCATATATGTAGTACTTTGATACTACATATATGTAGTATACGATACTGCATATATGCAATATTATAAGATTTAAAAGGGGATAGTGAATATGGTGATGTTATGCACCTAAGTTACACGTAAAACCATTAAAATTACGTAGCTTTGATAAATTAACTTAATTTTTTTATTTAAAACGTAACTCATTGATCTTTATTCAATGTTAATGGACGACTCAGTCTTCTCCTCTTAGATCATAATTTTTCTCTTTCTCATTTACTCAATAATCGTCATTCATTTTAGTAAAATATTATCCGCCCTTTAAAAATCGATCGTAACTCAATTTGGCTTCTCAATTCCAACTAACAGATTAATATAACATGACTCATATAATTGGTATTATGATATGCGCATGCTGCACATATTCATACCACATCACATAACGTGAACCAAGTTATTGCTAGCAATGTCAATACGATCATATGAGAAAATCTAAATTTGGAATTGAGGCATGATGATGTTGTTTTTTTGTGATAACGTCATTGAAATCAATGCCCTTGAACTTTTGATATTTTATCAAAGTATGTAGTTTTGATGTTTTCTTTGGTAATTTAGGTTCATAATAACACCGTATTCATTTCCCCAATTTAAAAACATACGGTATCGTATATTACATATATGCAGTATTGAAAGTAAAAAAAACAAGAAAAAATTATTTTTTTATAACGTTATTTATACTCAAATGAAAGATAATGAAATTCTTGATCTAATGGTGCAAAAATAATTTAAAAAACTTAACGTATGCAAAAGATAGAAATATTTAAAGATTTACATATTTAAAATTCCAACTTTACTCCTCTTTTAAAAATTTCATCCATACCTTTTTATTTAGTTCTCTAGTTCTCAACTTAATATGGAGTTCTCTCTTGATCCCTCCCCTATATATATATATATATATATATATATATATATATATATATATATATATATATATATATATATATATATATACTAGATTAGTATCCGTGTACTACACGGATTTTAGTTTTATAGGTTTAACTAAGTTTAGATATCAAATTTATTTTTAACATATCTCTTATTAAATCGATCTGGATATTTACAAATATATTCATATAAAAAATCATATGTTACAATAAAGGATATGATTTATAATAGTTGGTAAATTACTAGAAAACAAGGCTAATGCAACTTTTTTAAAGCAACCATTTTTAAATAAGTTGCATTTGAATCTAATGCAACTTCATTGAATATAAAGGTTTTATTAAATGATCTAATGCAACTTTTTTTTTATAAAAAGTTGCAAAAGTAAGATGAATTTGCAACCTTTTTATTCAAAAGTTACAACTTACAGTAAATATTGCAACTATTTTATCAAAAGGTTGCAAATGTTGTTGAAACTTGCAACTTTTTTAATAAAGGTCGCATTGTGAAAACTTAAATGCAACTCTTATATTTAAAAGGTTGCATTCTTAGCTAAAAGTTAATTAACCCAAAGGCCGGGAACCGTGTGATAACATTAATTAAATAGTTACCAAAAAACTTTCATTTAGTGATACACACTTAGAGTACGTACTATCAACAAGCTAAACAGTCCCATTATGGGAATGAGGAAATGACCGGAAAAAGAGATGAATATTTGTTTAAACTTACACCTAGCTAGCTAGTTATGAAATTCCTCCAGATTAATTATAAGCAATATATATATAGATGAACCAGAGGGATCTATAGCAGAAGATTACTTGATGGAAGAATGTTTGACTTTTTGCTCACGTTACATGCATGGAGTAAATGCAAACCTTAATAAGGATGCAAAAGATAATGATGATTTGGAGGGAGAAAACAAACTAGATGAACCAGTATTCGTGAATGGTGGACATCCTTTAGGAGGTAAAAAACGAACACAAGGCGCGGTTTTCACTTTAGATGTTCCTATAATGGAACAAGCGCATCGATATGCCTTATTCAATTCCGATTGTGCAGAAGTTAATGATTATATCCAGTAAGTAACGAATTCATATTATTTTTTTCCTTCAAATTATATGTTAGTATTAGTTATTTCATTTTTATGACATATGTGTGTAAATGGTGTTGCAGTGAGCATGAAGCCTATCTTCAAAATCAACCCCGACAAACTCGATGGGAACAAGCACAAAACCATACCCACGAGTTCTCCAATTGGTTCAAAGAGAAAGTAATAAACAATAATGTACCGGATCATATTTTTTGGCTTGCTAAAGGACCCAGTCTTACATCCAAGAGATATTATGGGTATTATGTGAATGGATATAAGTTTCATACTAAAACAAGAGATCTTAAATGTAAAAATCAAAATAGCGGTGTTTCAGTTACAGCTTTAACTTCTAGCTTTGCAAGTTCGCGGGACAAAAATCCATCAGTTGGGAGTGTTGACTATTATGGCAGAATTTTGGACATATTTGAACTTGACTATTGGTCAAAGTTTAGAGTTGTATTATTTCATTGTGAGTGGTACCAAGTTGAGAAAGATGATTTTGGATTAACATGCGTTAATGTGAAGAAGTCGTGTTGTTCAAATGATCCGTTTGTCATGCCTTCCCAAGTGAAACAGGTGTTCTATGTGCCAGATCCTGTTGTAGATGGTTTGCGTTATGTTGTCAAAACAATTCCAAGGGATGTATATGACTTCGATGAAGAAAATAATGAAACTGATGGTGACTTCTATTGGTGTGAGGCTGATGAAGATATGTTGGGTTCTAGTGCACAAGCTAGTGAGCAAGAGACTCGTTTGTCAAGAGAAGATATCCCTCCTCTTGTGGTTGACGCAAGTACAAAACTAGATGCCATGAATGAAGTTGACGGTGAGAATGGTGATGATTCTGATAATGATGATACAATATGGGATTGGATGCACGCGGATGAAGATGATGATAACGGAATTATTAAGGTACCAAAAATATGTTCATGTTTTTGCAAGTTCAAAATGTTGTTACAGACTTGTTTGACTTTTTTTCTATAAATGGTGTTTCTGTATCTGTGGATTGATTTTTGCTCTCAAATATTTCAGTGACCAAGCTAAATACTCAACTTAGAAACATCTAGTCTTATGTTGATCAAGTCAATATTGCAAGGGTTGATGATGTTGGTTTTTCTTTCTATAATTCAAGTGAGTTTATATTATTATAAGAATAGAAGCGGTCATTTTAATCTTAAATGTATGGAAATACAGGCCTGTTGAAACTTTTATGACAAACATGGTGATGTATTTTATGATTCAATGGTAGATCATGATTATTTTTAGTTCTATGATTCAGCTTTAAGAACAATTTTGTCCTCAAAGTCAAACAATACTACATAGTTGTTAATCGCTAGGCAAACTAGCCAACTAGTGTTTTAAGATTTTCTAAATGGTTGTCTAATGTTTTCAATGACTTTTAAAAGTCAAGGCTGTTATTAACTAGGCATACTAGCCAACTAGTGTTTTAATTGACTTTTAAAATTAAAGGATGTTGATAAATAGTATATATATATTGATGTTCTCTACTTATGCTTCTTTGCAGTACCCTAGTTGAATGGTGTTGCAAATGATGTGGGAATGTTTCAAGAAGCTAACTCTGGAATTGGATTTAGTGGTGTTGAAGGAATGGAGCCAGCTAATTAACCAACCTTTTTAACGTGTTGCATTCTTTTTGTTCTAATTGTTTTTTTGAACCACAATAGGTTCGGATGGTATGTTTAGGTTGTTTTGAACCCATTTAAATTATAATGGTATTATGAAACATACTTAACATGTGTTGGTGTTTCGTTTTGACCCTTTTGAACTAAAATTGGGGTATTTTAGCTACATTAAGCATGTTTGTGTGCTTTTGACCCGTTTGAACTAATTTTTGAATTAATATAACTTCGTTATGCATGTTTGGATTGTTTTGACCCATTTGAACTAAATAATGGGTATTTCTACTACATTAAGCTTGTTTGGGTGGTTTTGACCCATTTGAACTAAATTTATATTGTTATAACTTATAAAGGTATTTTCCGGTCGTTTTGAACCCATTTAAATTATAATTGTATTATGAAACATACTTAACATGTGTTGGTGTTTCGTTTTGACCCTTTTGAACTAAAATTAAGGTATTTTAGCTACATTAAGCATGTTTGGGTGCTTTTGACCCGTTTGAACTAATTTTTGAATTAATATAACTTCGTTATGCATGTTTCGGTTGTTTTGACCCATTTGAACTAAATAATGGGTATTTCTACTACATTAAGCTAGTTTGGGTGGTTTTGACCCATTTGAACTAAATTTATATTGTTATAACTTATAAAGGTATTTTCCGGTCGTTTTGAACCCATTTAAATTATAATTGTATTATGAAACATACTTTACATGTGTTGGTGTTTCGGTTTGACCCTTTTGAACTAAAATTGGGTATTATAGCTACATTAAGCATGTTTGGGTGCTTTTGACCCGTTTGAACTAATTTTTGAATTAATATAACTTCGTTATGCATGTTTGGGTTGTTTTGACCCATTTGAACTAAATAATGGGTATTTCTACTACATTAAGCTTGTTTGGATGGTTTTGACCCATTTGAACTAAATTTATATTGTTATAACTTATAAAGGTATTTTCCGGTCGTTTAACCCATTTAAATTATAATTGTATTATGAAGCATACTTAACATGTGTTGGTGTTTCGTTTTGACCCTTTTGAACTAAAATTGAGGTATTTTAGCAACATTAAGCATGTTTGGGTGCTTTTGACCCGTTTGAACTAATTTTTGAATTAATATAACTTCGTTATGCATGTTTGGGTTGTTTTGACCCATTTGAACTAAATAATGGGTATTTCTACTACATTAAGCTTGTTTGGGTGGTTTTGACCCATTTGAACTAAATTTATATTGTTATAACTTATAAAGGTATTTTCCGGTCGTTTTGAACCCATTTAAATTATAATTGTATTATGAAACATACTTTACATGTGTTGGTGTTTCGTTTTGACCCTTTTGAACTAAAATTGGGGTATTAAAGCAACATTAAGCATGTTTGGGTGCTTTTGACCCGTTTGAACAAATTTTTGAATTAATATAACTTCGTTAAGAATGTTTGGGTTGTTTTGACCCATTTGAACTAAAAAATGAATATTTCTACTACATTAAGCTTGTTTGGGTGGTTTTGACCCATTTGAACTAAATTTATATTGTTATAACTTATAATGGTATTTTCCGGTCGTTTAACCCATTTAAATTATAATGGTATTATGAAACATACTTAACATGTGTTGGTGTTTCGTTTTGACCCTTTTGAACTAAAATTGAGGTATTTTAGCTACATTAAGCATGTTTGGGTGCTTTTGACCCGTTTGAACTAATTTTTGAATTAATATAACTTCGTTATGCATGTTTGGGTTGTTTTGACCCATTTGAACTAAATAATGGGTATTTCTACTACATTAAGCTTGTTTGGGTGGTTTTGACCCATTTGAACTAAGTTTATATTGTTATAACTTATAAAGGTATTTTCCGGTCGTTTAACCCATTTAAACCAAAATTCGATTAATATAAGTTCATGTTGCATGTTTCGGTCGTTTCAACACCATTATATTAAAATGGGATTGTGAAACATACTTAACATGTGTTTGGGTGGTTTTGACCCGTAATAAAATAAAAATAGAGTATTGTAACTACATTATGCATGTTTTGGTGGTTTTGACCCGATTGAACTATTTTTGTATTAATATTAACTTTATAAAGCATGTTTGGGTTGTTTTGACTCATTTGAACTAACATATGGGGTATTGCTACTAATTAAGCTTGTTTGGGTTGTTTTGACCCATTTGAACTATTTTTGTATTAATATTACTTAATATGGTATTTTCCGGTCGTTTAACCCATTTAAACCAAAATTCGACTAATATAACTTCATGTTGCATGTTTCGGTCGTTTCAACGCCATTAAATTAAAATGGGACCATATGAAACATACTTACCATGTGTTTGGACGGTTTTGACCCGTTTGAACTAAATTCGGACTAATATATCTTCATAAAGCATGTTTCGGATGTTTAACCCGTTTGAATTCATTTTTTACTATAATGTAACTACCTCAAGCATGTGTGGGTTGTTTTGACACGTTTTTCTTAGATTTAGATATTTGTTTCATCATTTCAACCCCTTTGAATTAGAATTGGAGTACGATACATACTTAACGTGTATTTGGGTCGTTTTGACTAAAATTAGGGTATTATAATTACATTAAGCTTGTTTGAGTTGTTTTGACCCATTTTTAACTAAAACCGGGGTATTATAACTATCGTACTTGACGTCTTGACTAACATTTATACACCATCATTTGCCCTAGAACAAAAACTATAATTTGTTATGATGTATACTTTTAAAAAAACTTGTTATTTATTTAAGACCTATACAAGTTAAAATAATTAAATAAATATATAAGTTATAATTCAAATGTTTTCTTATTAAATAAATATATGTAACAAAACCGACTCAAACTGCTCCTTCAATCTACCATCCACGATCCTAAACTGCTACTGCAATCTTCAATCTGCGATCTCTACACTTCACTCTCCAATCCTGAAATCGTTCTACCAACTGCTACAATCTTCACTCTCGAATCCTGAAATCGTTCTACAAACTGCTGCAATCTTCACTCTTCAATCCACTGGTATATGTTCTTCACCACGATTAAGTTTCTTTGTTCAAAACATTTCGAAAAGTACAACATTAGTACGATTTTTAGTTTTTTTTTCTGCTAAATGGCTTAACCCTAATTCCATGATAAACTGTGAGTCTGTGACCCATATGTGCTTTTCTTGATCTTGTTTGAACCGTTCAACTGAATTAAAAACTGCAATGCTATCTAAATCTTAGACAACAGTTCAACAATATAAGTGCAATTTTCATGGGTCAAAACTGAATGTATGATATGAATGGTTTAATTGAATGTTCAAAGCATATAAATTTATCATATCATTAGATATTGTTATGCTTCCAAATATTTCTTTTAGCATAAAAGTTTGTAGGAGTTTAAGTTTGGTTAACAAACTTGTTAACCAAATTCCATACAATCTTTTAGCACAAAAGCTCGTAGGAGTTTAAGTTTGGTATATTGTTGTTTGAAGTAGTGTAGCATTTAGGTTACTTTGAAGATATAGAATTATCTAGAAAAGTTTCAGCTTATGTGTGTTGGTGTAAGCATAGATCTTGATATAAAATCAAAAAGATCATGGTTTTCCCACTAGCTTATGCTTAGGTTTTGAGCACGTTATGTGGAGTTGGGTTTAACTTTTAGCACTTTGATTCCTAATTGTCTGATTAAACAATAAAACAAGAAATTTTTTTACTACATATGTAAGATATAATTAGTTTTAGGTATGCATAAATATGATAATTAAGTTTTGGTTATGGTATTATCTTATTGAGAGCTATTCAAAATGATTGGTCTCGTTCTTTCGTTGATACAGTCACTTGGATATGATTAAAGCATGATTTTTACAAGTTGAGGAATTTTCCATGATGGATGAAATACCAGCTTAAAAAGTTTAAGTGAACTGATTTTGAAATCCGGCCTTAAGTCACACAAGGCATTCTAGCATGGTTAACTCCTAGCCTCCCCAAACTTTTTCATTGCCCTTAGATTTGCTTATAAAGATTCAAGATTTTGTTCATACCTACTCCGTCATATATAATTTGTTCTAATTGTCATATATGGCTGTAATTTAGTTAGAACATCTTAATTACTTGAAGTTTCAATTTTCTTTATCTAGTTCCTATATCATCAAAGTAACCTAAAACATATCAATTTGTGGTTAATTACTTTCTTCTTTGCTTTGCTCCTACGAACTTGTTAACCAAATTCCATACATGAAGTATTTTTTCATATATTGGCTGCAGTTTTTCTATATATATGTAGTGCAACGTTTTTAGATAAATGGGCTGCTGCTTTGTTATATTTCGGATGCAGATTTTTTAAATGTATGTAGTGCAGTGTTGTAATATAAATGAACTGCAGTTTCATATGTGTTAGATACCTATTCTATGTAGTTTTAGTCCAGATCATGGCATATGATAAAGTTCATATATACAATTTTTCTACTGTAATGCCACATTGATCATAGGATACACTCAGAGATGCTTAACAACTACTTTTATGTATACTGACTGCATCTTTTATATTGTATATATATATAGTGTTAGGCTGAAATTACCCTCACGATAGCAACAAATTGTGATAAACCATTTTAAAAGTAAAAGAAACTCATTGGCCTTGTGTAATTCATTTCCAATTGTACATATAGTTATTGATATTCGTAATTTAACATGAACGACACCTTTCTACCTCTTTAAGCTAAACCATCACCTACTTGTCCTTGTAATTTGAGCAAAGATCGATTAAATCAACCCAATGTATCTCCTTGAAAATCAAATTAGTGACCCTTCCCCGCCACTATATAAGTACATAATCAAACTAATTCATTTCCAATTGTTCATATAGTTAGTGATATTAGTAATTTAACATGAATGTCTAATTTTTGTGAAACTGGATATTGAGCAGGTCTAATGGAAAACAGAAGTAGGAAAAATCAAAGCAAACAAATACAAGTAAATGATTATGAGAGAAATAGGCTGTTAAGGGTTCAAGAAAACAAAAAAAGGATGCATGATTTAGGCTTGAAAAAGATTTCAAATTCTTTGACAAGTTTGGTTGAAACTCAAAAGTTAAAGAAGAAAAAGGTGAAACCGACATTCAATAATGCGAGAGATGTCGACTATGTTCTTGATAATGATGAAGAAAGTGAGGAAGATTACATAGAAGTTGATACAAGTGCTCAAGTATCAAAAAAGGTAATTAGATTATGAAGTTTTCATGTATTATATTTTACAATAGTCGTTTTCTAATGAAGATAAAAATTTATTGTATAGCAACATTGCCCAACATTTATTGCACCACTGTCCATCAATAAGATTGCTAATCTAACAAAAAAGAATCGAGTGATTGCCCCAAAGGTCTCCAGTGAGTTTCAATTAGATTCTAATGCAACAAAGAAGAACCAACGTAGAGCAGCCACTACTATGGGTGAAATAATCTTAAAAAAGCAAAAGGATGTATTGAAAAAAATGCAACAATGTCTAATTGTACTAAACGAGGGTCAAAGAAACAATTGGGTCTGGTTGATGAGTATGATGGCGAGGATGAAGGGATATTTTCAGGTATTGTTTAGTTGATTATAAAGACTATTCAGCTCAAACTACCCTTTATATTAATTTACACATTTATGCTTTTAGATGATGATAGATTTTATACGGAACTAGATGGTTTGGAAAGCAGTGATAGTGAATGGGATATTGTGAGAAAGGAAGGTACATGTGCTTAATGATCCAACTATATATTTGTTTGTTGTTTCTATATTTTTGTTATTTCTAATTATCAATGGTATTATAATTAATATGAAAAGATGGTGTTGATCAAGAAGAAGACCATGAAGACATGGAAGATACAAGAATGGCAAATAACGAAAATGAGACACAAATGGCTGATAGCAATGACGAAATGGAAAATGGAGGCGATGTGCAATTACAAAGTGTAACGCCCGCCTTTCGGCAGACACTACAGTTGGCATTCATAAGCATAAAAAAACAACCATAATTTAAATAAAATCATAAATGCAGCGGAAAACTTGTTTAAAAACATCATTACATCGTCATAATTGTCTTAATTGTTTCATTCAAGCATTACAAAACGTAAGTTTAATCTTAAATGAATTCTCTCCAATGCCAGTCTTCAGTAAACCCCTAGCTCTCGCCAAGCAGCTCCTTTAATCATCAAACCTGCACATCAATCTAACATGCATACAAAAGTCAGCTACGCTGAGTGAGTTCTAGTTTTATATCATCATTAGAAATATCCCATTATCATTCATGTAATACATGTAAATTGCATCATCATACCGTACGTCACACAATCATAATATCTTTATTTGTTAGTAAGTCATCATCGTATCCTCTTTGGTCATAAGAGACCCATTCTGCAGTCTTAACTGGTTTTATATGATCCCCAGTAGGATTCTTGACTGGTTTTATATGATCCCCAGTAGGATGCTTAACTGGTTTTATATGATCCCCAGTAGGAAGCTTGACTGGTTTTATATGATCCCCAGTAGGATGCTTGACTGGTTTTATATGATCCCCAGTAGGATGCTTGACTGGTTTTATATGATCCCCAGTAGGATGCTTGACTGGTTTTATATGATCCCCAGTAGGATTCTTGTCTTCCGTTAAGGCATTCATTCGTTTATATAATTATATAGATATATATATATATATACAAGTATTTAATTTCTTGTTCTTACATTATCATCATACATCACATAATAAAGTCCAACAGTCCAGGAAACATCTCGGTATGCATGTTAGCCTCAAAAATGTGTTTGAAACGGAAGTGAGGACTAGAAACTCACCTGATTCTTAAGTGATTTTGCTTGTTCGGTCAAGGTTAGGGTAGTGGTTTTGGTGCACGATCTGCATTTAAGTTATTATAAAAAAATCATCATTTCTTTCTTAGTATCGCACGCAGTGTCGCGGACAGTGTCGCAGGTAGTCTCGCATAGACGAACCACAGTGTCGCATGCTACATAAGCAGCACCTTCACTTGCAGTGTCGCAAGGCTCTTGCCCAACTTTCGTTGGGACTTAAACTACTGTCGCAAGCACACCCGACACTCTCCCAGGAGACAAGTTACTAGTGTCGCAGGATGAACACTAGTGTCGCAGAACGCTGTATCAGCTCGTTTTTCAACCCAAAATCCTTGTTTTTCATCCAAATCTCAAACTTTTTACGTCCAAAACCTTGGTTTATCATTCATATGACTAAATCTAAGAATTTTCCATGTTTTTATCCATAAAAATGCAACCTTTATTGATTTTTCTTGAAACTTTTTGAAAACTTAAAAACTCCATTAATGGCCAGATTCGTTTTGTGTTATGAAAACATGTTTTAGGGGATGATTCTTACCTTGATTACCAGTAGTTTAACACCTTTTTCTTCAGATTAACACTTGGATTTATCAAAAGTCTAGATTACTCTTCTTTCTTGCCTTTTCTTTCAAAAATGGAGATTAGGGTTTTGAGTGTGTGTGGTGAAGATGGTGAAGTGTGATCGTGGCTGGAAGATGGTGGTTTAAATAGTAGGGTTTTCCATATTGGGTAGGGTTTTTAGGTGGGCTTGGGCTTTAATTAGGTGTTTAGGCTATTTTTGGGAAATTGCTTAACTAATCCACTTACCATTTTGGGCCTAATTTCATTCTTTCACCCTTAACGGCCCATAATTACATCATTAGCATATCGTATTTCGTAAACGTCGCGCATCATTATAATCATAATCATTTAAATGCACATTCATATAAGCATAGACATGTAAATAAGTCCTACCATAAAAATCGGGGTGTTACAAGTCTCCCCTCCTTATATAGGTTTCGTCCCCGAAACCTTCTAATCATGAAAATAACGCGGGGTAATTCTTTCTCATTTCGCTCTCTAACTCCCACGTAACATCCGAACCTCTCCTATGTCTCCACTGAACTTTTACCTGCTTCACCGTCTTATTTCGCAATCGTTTTTCTTTTTCATCTAATATGGCTATGGGCTGTTCTACATAGTTCAGCCGTTCATCAATTTCCAGATCGTCATACGGCACTGCCATACTTTCATCAACTAAACATTTACGCAAATGCGACACATGAAATGTGGGGTGAATCCCACTTAACTCTTCAGGAAGATCTAACCGATAAGCAACATCTCCCACGCGAGCAAAAATTCTAAATGGCCCGATATACCTAGGGCTTAACTTTCCTCTTTTCCTGAATCGTATTATCCCCTTCCAGGGTGACACTTTCAGCATGACCTTATCCCCTACTTGGAACACAATGTCCTTCCTTCTTTTGTTAGCATAAGACTTTTGCTTGTCTTTAGCCGCTTTCATACACTCCTTAATCCTTTCCAACTTCTCAGTTGTGGCCTCGACTATTTCCAAGCTTCCGAGTTCTCTCTGGCCAATCTCGCCCCAACATATGGGGGTTCTACACCTCCTGCCATACAACATTTCATATGGCGGCATTTTTATACTAGCGTGATAACTGTTATTGTAGGAGAATTCCGCCAAATGCAGATGACTGTCCCAACTACCACCAAATTCGAGCACGCAGGCTCTAAGCATGTCTTCCAGGGTCTAAATCGTTCTTTCAGACTGTCCGTCAGTCTGTGGGTGGTAAGCTGAACTGATATGGAGCCTTGTTCCCATCTCCTCATGAAATTTCTTCCAGAACCTTGATGTAAACCGGGTGTCCCTGTCAGACACAATGGATACCGGCATTCCATGCCTTGTCACAACCTCCTTGATAAATACTTCGGCTAATTTTTCTGAACTTATCGTTTCCTTGATTGGTAGGAAGTGAGCACTTTTCGTCAATCTGTCTACGACCACCCATATAGCATCATACCCCTTAGGAGTTCGTGGTAACTTTGTAATAAAATCCATGGTGATGTGCTCCCACTTCCACTCTGGTATCTCCAGTGGCTAAATCTTACCATATGGTTTTTGATGTTCTGCTTTGACTTGAAGGCAAGTCAGGCACTTACTCACATACGCTTCAACCCCCCTCTTCATACCAGGCCACCAGTAATCCCTCTTCAAATCTTGGTACATCTTTGTTCCTCCTGGATGGATCGAGTATCGGGACTTATGCGCTTCATCAAGTATACCTTTTCGTAACTCCCCGAATCGGGGTACCCATAATTTACCGTATATCGTCTTCACACCATAAGTGTTTTCGGTCAATTCTATCTCTTTCCCAACCATTCTTTCTGCCTTGATCTGATCTCCTTTTAGGGCCTCTACTTGAGCCCTTCTAATCTCTTCCATAACCCCGGGTGTAATAATCAACTGGCAAGCTTTAACCCGAATCGGTTCATGTTTCTCCTTCCTACTCAAGGCATCGGCCACCACGTTAGCCTTTCCTGGATGGTAATGGATTTCACAATCGTAATCCTTGATCAACTCCAACCACCTTCTCTGCCTCATATTTAAATCCTTCTGTTCAAAGAAATACTTTAGACTCTTATGATCGGTGTACAGTGTACATTTCGTCCCATACAAGTAATGTCTCCATATTTTTAAAGCGAAAACAACTGCCGCGAGTTCAAGATCATGAGTCGGGTAGTTCACCTCATTCTCTTTCAACTGCCTCGATGCGTAGGCAATTACTTTTCCTCGCTGCATAAGCACGCATCCTAAACCTTGTCGTGATGCATCGGAATAAACCACAAGATCATCATTCCCTTCGGGTAACGTTAGTACAGGGGCTTCGGTTAACCTCTTTCTCAACTTATTAAACGCTTCTTGTTGATCTTTTCCCCAATCAAATACTACCTTCTTTCTTGTTAACTTCGTTAGCGGGGATGCTATCCTTGAGAAATCTTGGATGAATCTTCTATAGTAACCCGCCAAACCCAAGAAACTACGGATTTCGGATGGCGTCTTAGGAGTTTCCCACTTCATAACTGCCTCGATCTTTGATGGGTCGACCATGATTCCCTCGCTGTTTATGACATGACCCAAAAACTGAACTTCTCGTAACCAAAATGCACATTTTGAGAATTTGGCATACAATTTCTCCTTCTGTAGCATCTCCAATACTTCTTTCAAGTGGCACGCATGATCGCCTTCGTTCTTCGAGTAAATCAATATGTCGTCGATAAATACAATCACGGATCTATCCAACATTGGTCGACACACGCGATTCATCAAATCCATGAACGCGGCTGGCGCATTAGTCAGTCCGAAGGACATGACCAAAAACTCATAATGCCCGTACCTCGTACGGAACGCTGTCCTCGGAATATCTTGTTCTCTAATCTTCAGTTGATGATAGCCGGATCGAAGATCTATCTTTGAAAACCAATTCGCACCCTGCAACTGATCGAATAAGTCATCTATCCTGGGCAAAGGGTAACGATTTTTCATGGTCAACTTGTTCAATTCCCTATAGTCAATACACATCCTCATGCTTCCATATTTCTTTTTAACAAACAGCACCGGTGCTCCCCAGGGAGAAGTGCTCGGTCGGATAAAGCCTTTATCTAGTAACTCCTTCATTTGCGTCATTAATTCCTTCATTTCACTTGGGGCTAATCGATATGGCGCTTTTGCCACCGGCTGTGCTCCCGGCACGAGGTCAATTTGAAATTCAATCTCCCTGTCGGGTGGTGTTCCTGGCAAATCTTCGGGAAATACATCAGGGAAATTGCAAACTATCGGTACATCTGACAACCGTCTCAGTCCTTCATCTACATCTTTAACATAAGCTAGAAACGAGTTGCAGCCTTGTTGAATTAGTCGGCTTGCTTTCATCATTGAGATCACTCGAGGAATCTTACTTTCTTGGTCACCATATACAGTTACGGGACTTCCATCGGGAGCTTTTAAACGAACCACCCTCTCACGACAACCTATGTTGGCATCAAACTTGGACAACCAATCCATCCCCAATATCACGTCGAAACTACCCAAGGTCATAATGCATAAATCAGTAGGGAAACTATGCCCTAAAAGAGTAACAGTGCAACCTCCTATCATTTGATTGACTCTAACGAATTTACCCTCGGCTGTTTCTACATCAAAAGACCGTTCTACTTTCCTAGAGGGAACCTTTAAGGCCGAATGAAATAATGCAGACACAAAACTCCTACTAGCACCAGAATCAAATAACACAGAGGCACAAATGTCGTTGACGAGAAACGTACCTGAAACGACCTCTGGCTCCTTCCTTGCCTCCTTCCTGGTCATAGTGAAGGCTCTAGCAGTAGCCTTCGACTTATCCTCCCCCTTGTTATCCCCAAGATTCACTCGACAATCCTTACTCATGTGACCCTGCTTCCCACATCGATTGCATTTAACAGTCCCCTTACATTCAAAGGCCCGATGGCCCGGCTTCCCACACTTGTAACACAGTCCTGACCCCATCCTGCACTCTCCGGAGTGGGGTTTGCCACACTTCCCACAATCTCTTCCCCTATTTTGATCGCGAACCACAGCCTGATTCGCCTCCACCCTTGCCCTTTTGTTGTCATATCCCTTTCCATCATTCCTAAACCTCTTTCCTGACTGATTTCGGGAATTATCCCAATGCTTTGCTTTTACCTCCACTACTTCCTCAGCAGCCACATTGTCATAAACTATCCCAGCCAAATCCACAACTGACTCAAAAGTACCCGGCCTGTGGGCATTCACATGTGTGCGTACTCTGGGTGGCAACCCTTGGACATAACACTTGATCCTCCTCTGCTCAGTTTCAACCAAATAAGGTACCAACTGTGCCATCTCATTGAACTTCGTAGTGTACTCCAGGTGGCTCATACTCCCTGCAGTCAGATTCAAGAATTCCCTCTCAACTCGGTCAACCTCATATTGCGGACAGAACCTCTTAATCATCAGTTTCTTCAGATCCTCCCACACCATCTCCCTAATCGCCTTCCTTCCCTTAGACTGTTTCACGGTAGTCCACCAGTAAATTGCAGCCCCAGTAAACGAATGAGCAGCAAATTTCACAGCTTGTTCGGCCCTACACTCGCTTATATCAATCACAGCCTCCATCTCACTTAGCCACTCAAGGGTGGCTGCGGACCCCTTTTTCCCATCAAAAGTAGGGGGTCTGCACCTTTGAAAAACACTGTAGTTGCACCCCTTCCCTTCGTTTTCAAAATCCGAGTCATCAGACGACTCGATCTCCCTCTCCACTCTCTCAGACTTCTCTCCCTCTTCATCACCCTCAACACTCTTCTTTTCCGTTTTCTTCATTTCCTTCATCATCTCTTTCAGGACTGATGGCATAACATTAGTCAGGACCTGGTGTACCTCGTGCGCCACAACGTCCTTCAAGTTTTGCTCAAGCTCAGAAGTTGGTGCAACCTCAACTTCGATCTCAGGTTCGGTCTCAACACTTTTCTTCGTGGGCTTTCTTCCACGCTTCGTTACAGGGGCCTTAGTGGCCTTAGCATTAGCATTAACAGCTTGGGTAGAGCTTCTAGTCATTCTCTTGGGTGCCATTTCTTACTTCCTATAAGATTCAAACACTCACGTTCATCAGTCGGAGTAATTCAGGACGTGATAAGTACTGTAAGTTCCTAATGACAGTGGCCAGTTGTTATTAACTACTTACTTTACTGCTCACGTTCTAAACATACCCCTCCTGAGTCCAGTCAGTATTCAAATCTAGTCTAGTTCACATAGAGCATTCAAGAGCATTTAAACACATATAGAGCACATAACATGTATAGGCACTAAACCTATTCTTCTACTTCCTAATACCTGTTTATGTCACCAGACTTTCTATAGGCATCTCATTTTATACACTATTCATGACTTCTTTCATTCTCAATTGTATAAACATATCATATACTACTTGTTGCTGTACATTCTTTACCTCTTGGCGTGGAGCTAGCAGACTGGCATCTTTTACTTCGGTCCCATTTTCAGTTTAAGTATTAGGTTTTTCCTTTGAAAATATTTACCAATTTTCTCTTAAACTTTGGCTCTGATACCAACTTGTAACGCCCGCCTTTCGGCAGACACTACAGTTGGCATTCATAAGCATAAAAAACAACCATAATTTAAATAAAATCATAAATGCAGCGGAAAACTTGTTTAAAAACATCATTACATCGTCATAATTGTCTTAATTGTTTCATTCAAGCATTACAAAACGTAAGTTTAATCTTAAATGAATTCTCTCCAATGCCAGTCTTCAGTAAACCCCTAGCTCTCGCCAAGCAGCTCCTTTAATCATCAAACCTGCACATCAATCTAACATGCATACAAAAGTCAGCTACGCTGAGTGAGTTCTAGTTTTATATCATCATTAGAAATATCCCATTATCATTCATGTAATACACGTAAATTGCATCATCATACCGTACGTCACATTCGTACTTCACACAATCATAATATCTTTATTTGTTAGTAAGTCATCATCGTATCCTCTTTGGTCATAAGAGACCCATTCTGCAGTCTTAACTGGTTTTATATGATCCCCAGTAGGATTCTTGACTGGTTTTATATGATCCCCAGTAGGATGCTTGACTGGTTTTATATGATCCCCAGTAGGAAGCTTGACTGGTTTTATATGATCCCCAGTAGGATGCTTGACTGGTTTTATATGATCCCCAGTAGGATGCTTGACTGGTTTTATATGATCCCCAGTAGGATGCTTGACTGGTTTTATATGATCCCCAGTAGGATGCTTGACTGGTTTTATATGATCCCCAGTAGGATGCTTGACTGGTTTTATATGATCCCCAGTAGGATTCTTGTCTTCCGTTAAGGCATTCATTCGTTTATATAATTATATATATATATATATATATATGTATATATATATATACATACAAGTATTTAATTTCTTGTTCTTACATTATCATCATACATCACATAATAAAGTCCAACAGTCCAGGAAACATCTCGGTATGCATGTTAGCCTCAAAAATGTGTTTGAAACGGAAGTGAGGTCTAGAAACTCACCTGATTCTTAAGTGATTTTGCTTGTTCGGTCAAGGTTAGGGTAGTGGTTTTGGTGCACGATCTGCATTTAAGTTATTATAAAAAAATTGTCATTTCTTTCTTAGTATCGCACGCCGTGTCGCGGACAGTGTCGCAGGTAGTGTCGCAGGTAGTCTCGCATAGACGAACCACAGTGTCGCATGCTACATAAGCAGCACCTTCACTTGCAGTGTCGCAAGGCTCTTGCCCAACTTTCGTTGGGACTTAAACTACTGTCGCAAGCACACCCGACACTCTCCCAGGAGACAAGTTTTTACCCTTAGTGTCGCAAGATGAACACTAGTGTCGCAGGATGAACACTAGTGTCGCAGAACGCTGTATCAGCTCGTTTTTCAACCCAAAATCCTTGTTTTTCATCCAAATCTCAAACTTTTTACGTCCAAAACCTTGGTTTATCATTCATATGACTAAATCTAAGCATTTTCCATGTTTTTATCCATAAAAATGCAACCTTTATTGATTTTTCTTGAAACTTTTTGAAAACTTAAAAACTCCATTAATGGCCAGATTCGTTTTGTGTTATGAAAACATGTTTTAGGGGATGATTCTTACCTTGATTACCAGTAGTTTAACACCTTTTTCTTCAGATTAACACTTGGATTTATCAAAAGTCTAGATTACTCTTCTTTCTTGCCTTTTCTTTCAAAAATGGAGATTAGGGTTTTGAGTGTGTGTGGTGAAGATGGTGAAGTGTGATGGTGGCTGGAAGATGGTGGTTTAAATAGTAGGGTTTTCCATATTGGGTAGGGTTTTTAGGTGGGCTTGGGCTTTAATTAGGTGTTTAGGCTATTTTTGGTAAATTGCTTAACTAATCCACTTACCATTTTGGGCCTAATTTCATTCTTTCACCCTTAACGGCCCATAATTACATCATTAGCATATCGTATTTCGTAAACGTCGCGCATCATTATAATCATAATCATTTAAATGCACATTCATATAAGCATAGACATGTAAATAAGTCCTACCATAAAAATCGGGGTGTTACACAAAGCTTTGGTTTAGAACAAGTCCCCATATTACAAAACGACATAGGTTTGATTTAACTAATTATACCAAGTTTTTGGCTTGTTATTGATTAACTATACTTATGTGTGTGTGTGTGTGTGTATTTTAATGTGAATTCAGAAACTTCAAAAACCAAAAAAAGAGGTCAAAAAATGTTGCATGCTTTGCACACGCGGAAAGTTAACGAGCGTGAGGTCATTATATGTAATGAATTTGGGCAACCGGTTGGACCAGAGGAGAAAGGTGTGGTCGGAAAGTTCTCTAGATTTTTGGGTACAATAGCTCGTAATCATAGCTATGCGCCATTAATCTATAGTACATGGCATAAGGTGCCACATAAAGATAAATTATGGGAGTATGTGTTGGTAAGGCTTCGGTACTTTCATTTCTTGTATTTGTTATGCTTTCATTTTCTAACAAAACTCTAACTTTTTTCAAAGGAAAAATACGATGTACCCGAAGCTGCTAAAAAATGGGTTTTAAAGACTGTTGGACAGGCTTACAAGGTGCACAAAAGTCGGTTTAAGAGTAAACACTTCTATCAATTTAAGGACAACAAAACAAGATGGAAGAACCGACCACAACACATTCCAGAAGGTGACTTCTCTCATTTGTTGAGGTTATGGAATAATAAAGATGTGGAGGTAATTAAATTTATAGACATGATATCTTTATTAATACTATTTTCTATTTAGGGTTATCTTTAGCTTAGTTGTTTATTTTAATGTGTATTTAGAAACGTTGTTTGCGGGCTAAGGAAATACGTATGTCACAAAAAAATATGCACACTGCCGGTCCAAAAAGCTTTGCTAGGATTCGTGACAAGCTGGTAAGATGTCTTTCTTTTGCTCTATATTTTTTACTCTTCAAGTGTTTATTTTTTATGTTTAATTATACGGTTGGTCCTTGTGGTTTCATCCAAACTTCTAATTCTTTGTTTGATTTTTATGAGTAAATCAACGGGTCGGGAAAAGCACTTAAAGTTTGTTGTTCAAAATATATGCAAAATTGTTTTTAAAAAGAGTGTAGAGTTTCTCTCCAAACACTGCCTAATTGCTTTAAAAATGTGTCTATCTATTAAAAATCGTACTTTATTTTTGTTGAGGTCGAAAATCTTTGCAGCAATGTGTGGGAACTTTATGCACTTTAAAATCAAACTTGATCAAACTTGATTTTCACCCGCACATCTTTTATATGTGCGGGAACTTTATGCACTTTAAAATCAACAGCTGTACAACATCACATGCATATCATAATCATTATTGTTGTTGCTGTTTGCACATAATCTGCTGCTGCACAATCATTTGATGCAATCTGGTAATTACTATAAGTTGATGTGAATACATATGATCATTTATATTCTATTCTTTCACCCGCACATCTGCTGTCACATATATCATGATCATGAGCTGTTGATATATTAGTTATGTGCTTTCTGACCTGCAACTGCTGTTTCACGAAGTTGCTGATCTGCATCATTAATTTGTGGTTGATTCATTTCTTTTATTTAGTTTGAGATGTGTGGATGAAACCATCCACACATCTTTATATTAACTTCATATATCTGCTCCTTACTGCGTATGTTGTTTGCACACGATGATCATGATTTGATGCTTCATTAATAGTTGTTGCTGAACATATTATCATTATCATATGTGCTGCTATCATGTATATGCACCTTTCATTCATCCTTATGATTCATCAGAGATCTCTATAACTCATTCACAATAAGTTGCTTCATTAATCTTCAATCATGATCTTTCTTGAACATGATCATATGTTGATTAGATCTTTTTTATATGGTCATCATCTTGTAATGATATGTTGTTGATCATGTTTCTTTGTAGCATCCGCACATCAGATACTTTTATCCGCATATCTCTATGTAACTTGACAAGATCATGACTTGATTTTTTGATGATAATGACTATAATCTTGTGTAACATATGTAAACATCACTTGATCATCATCATATAATAATTACATTACTTGATCTTCGTTGACTTTCACTGATTTTCTCTATTTGTCAAGTTAATAATCTTATAATAAAACCAATTGGATTATGATACATACTTAACGTGTGTTTGGGTCATTTTGACCCGTTTGAACTAAATTAGACTTTTATAACTCCATAAAGCATGCTTGGGTTGTTTTATCGATGTATGTTATCATGCTTACAGAGAAATGAAGACCCAAACAAGGAAGTACCTAGTTTAACCCAACTATTTGAACATACACGTAAAAGGACCGAAGGGCGTGCGTATCTTGATACATATGATGATACTGCAAGGAAAATTGTAAGTTCTTTCTACTGTTTCATCTCATGATATTTACTTATCAAAATGTTAGTAAATCATATGGGTAATGCAGTAGTTGTTTTTCTATAGAATCATTTCAAATACACTTGTATGTTGCAATGGAAAAGCATGACTCACCTGCTGCTCTTGACCCACATGCAATAATAGAAAAAGTTTACTCCATTGCTACTTTAACATTCCCAATAAACCAAGTCTTATGCATCTTTAAACCACAACTAAATACTCTACACTCTCCTTGTTGCGATGGGTTGTTTATGCAGCACATATAAATTTTATGCCATGTTATTTACTGAATTTTTAGAACACTACACAGTGTAGTTTTACTGCATTTTTTACTGTTTCTTACCGCTGCTTTTACTAAAAAAAATTCTGCATATTTTCTGCACTATTAGCACTGTTTTTACTGCACATTCACTGCATTTTTTTTTATTTTCACTGCACGTTTAAGAGCAGTTTTACCGCTGTTTTTACTAAAAATAATCTGCATGTTTACTGCACTTTTTACTACACTTTTAGCACTGCTTTACTGCATTTTCACTGCAGGTTTACTGCACATTTACTGCAATTTTTACCGAGTTTCACTGCACTTTTACCACTGTTTTTACTAAAAAAAAGTCTGCATTTTTACTACAGTTTTAGCAATTTTTTACTGCATTTTCACTACAATATTACTACACATTTACTGCAATAGTACTGCACATTTACTGCAGCTTTTATTTTATTTTTACACGATCTTAGCTACAGTAAAAACGTTGTCTGAAAAATCTGGTGTTAATAATAAATGGATTTTACTTATTAGTTGGTGTCTACACAGTAATTTCTTATTTTCTTTTGAAGGAACAAATGAAAAACTACAAATCTCCAGAAGATGGAAACGCTTTGGTCGATCCTTTTACGGCTGTAATGAACAAGGAACATGCCGGCTATGTTCGACTTTATGGCAAAGGTGTAAGTAAAAAAATGGTGAAAACACTAGATGGTGGTGAGGAACCATACATGATTTCCGGTGGACTTATGGAATCACTCAAAGCGAGCATTGAAGTTGAAAAAACACAATTACTTGAAATGCGAAAAGAAATGGAAGAGGATCATCAAAGAAAAAAAGCAGAGCTAGAAGCTATGAGGAATGATTTTAACAACCAACAAGCAAACTTAGAAGCTAAGATGCGGGATCTAATGGAAAACCAACTTGCAGGAGTACGTTAAGATCTTAGAGACGAGAATGAGTTTTTGTTACTTTTTATAACTGTAGTTGTTTAACTTTATTTTGATCATGTTGTTATTTTGAAGTTGGACGGTATACGATTGTCTATTATATTTATCTTTATGTTACTATTATGTTGGTTTAATAGAGATATTATTACATATTAACTGAATTTTTAGTATTTCCAACAATTAGCTAAAAAGTTACATTTGCTTCTAAAAAAGGTTGCACCGATTGTATCTATAATCTTAAAAAATGTTGCATTTGATATAAAAAAAGGTTGCATTTTGCTATTATATATATAATTGTGGTTGCATTAGAGTGAACCAAAGGTTGCATTTTAGTCTAGCAAATGTTGCATTTAAGGTAGCAAAGGTTGCATTTGGGACTTGTAAAAGTTACATATATAAGTAAAAAAAGGTTGCCTTAGCATACAAAAAGGTTGCATCCTAAAAGGGTTGCATTTGAAGTCTAAATGTAACCCTTTCAAAAAAGGTTGCATTATCTAATAAAATGGTTGTTTTAGATCTAATGCAACTTCGCCTAATGCAGCCCCCAATAAAAGGTTGCATTAGACCTAATGCAACTTTTTCAATGCCTAATGCAACATTTTACATGGGTTGCATTAGAATCGTTTTCTTGTAGTGATATTTTTATATGAACATATCGGATTAGGAGATATTTCATGATAATTTTTAATTTTTTTATTTGAACATATCGAGTTATGAGATAATTAATGATAATTGGTAAAACTTTAATTTGAACATATCGGGTTAGGATATATCATAATAATTGATAAGTTTTTTATTTGAACATATCAGGTTAGAAGATAATTCATGATAATTGGTACATATCAGGTTAAAATATAGATCATGATAATTGGTAAATTTTGTATTTGAACATATTGGGTTAGGAGATAATTGATGATTATTTGTGAATTTTTAATTTAAACATATCGGGTTATTTTCAATATGGAGCATACCATGACCCGTCTAAAAATTCTCCATCAATTATTTTAGAACATGACACCTAAGCAAAATCCTATGTGGAGTAGTTAAAATGATGACATGTGGATGAGTTACTCAATTATTAGAATAGGTAGATATATATATATATATATATATATATATATATATATATATATATATATATATACTAGGTTTAACACCCGTGTGTTACACACGGGTTAAATAATAATATTTATAAAATCATAATCATTTTGTTTAAAAATTTGTAAATATTTAATATTTAAAAATATTTTGTTTCATTAACTCATGCATAGTATTTCATATCTTCCCTCTAAAACTTCCTTTTATAAAAATTCCCTCAAAAGTTGTCCCTCCTAAAACCTTGAATTATTATATATACTAGGTTTAATACCTGTGTGTTACACACGGGTTAAATAATAATATTTATAAAGAAATTATAACCATTATATTTAACAATTTGTAAATATATAACATTTAAGGAGTTGGCTCCATCAACTTGCATGGTGAAAAATTTAGCTAAATTTTACCTCCCAAACTTTCTATTATAGAAAAAAAATCCCTCCAAAAATTGCCCCCTAAAAGTTTGATTTATTAGATAGATAGGGTAGTGCTCAAAAGAGAACTCATTTAAATTAAGAACTAGAGAACTACTAAAAATACAAGGGATGGATTTTAAAGAGTAAGGGTAAAATTGGAACTTTAAATATATAAATATTTAAACATTTCTATCTTTTGCACACGTTAATATTATTTAAAATAAATTGCACCATTAGATCAAGAATTTCATTATCTTTCATTTGAGTATAAATAACGTCATAAAAAAGATTTTTTCTCGATTTTTTAAATTTCATACTGCATATATGTAGTATTGCGAAATTGTATTTGATTATATTTTTCTTTAAACGTTACTAACTTTTTCATACGTTATTTACATTAGACAATTTTAAAAATCACATTTTTGGTTTTTTTGATACTACATATATGTAGTATCAATGTACTTGATGCATTTATTAAGTGGCCAAATGACTCAAGAGTCTAATAATTATTTAAAGTGTACATATGATCTCAAATAACCAATAACAAAGTTCATAAGATTTCATATTAAAAAACTTATGATAAATGAAAACAAAACCAATACATATACTATGTCTAAACATAAAGATAATAATAAACTAATAAAACAATGATAAATATCATAAAAAAGTAAAAAAAAAACTTGAAATTCAAACTATAAGATAACAATGCATCAATATTGCATATACTACATATATGTAGTACTTTGATACTACATATATGTAGTATACGATACTGTATATATGCAATACTATAAAATTTAAAAGGGGATAGTGAATATGGTGATGTTATGCACCTAAGTTATACGTAAAACCATTAAAATTACGTAGCTTTGATAAATTAACTTAAATTTTTTTATTCGAAAACTTTACTCATTGATCTTTATTCAATGTTAATGGACGACTCAGTCTTCTCCTCTTAGATCATAATTTTTCTCTTACTCATTTACTAAATAATCGTCATTCAATTTAGTAAAATATTATCCGCACTTTAAAAATCGATCGTAACTCAATTTGGCTTCTCAATTCCAACTAACAGATTAATATAACATGACTCATATAATTGGTATTATGATATGCGCATGCTGCACATATTCATACCACATCACATAACGTGAACCAAGTTATTGCTAGCAATGTCAATACGATCATATGAGAAAATCCAAATTTGGAATTGAGGCATGATGATGTTGTTTTTTTGTGATAACGTCATCGAAATCAATGCCCTTGAACTTTTGATATTTTATCAAAGTATGTAGTTTTGATGGTTTCTTGGGTAATTTAGGTTCATAACAACACCGTATTCAATTCCCCAATTTAAAAACATACGGTATCGTATATTACGTATATGCAGTATTGAAAGTAAAAAAACGAGAAAATTTTTTTTTTATAACGTTATTTATACTCAAATGAAAGATAATGAAATTCTTGATCTAATGGTGCAAAAAAAATTGAAAAAACTTAACGTATGCAAAAGATAGAAATGTTTAAAGATTTACATAATTAGTATATATATAAATATAAATATAAATATAAATATAAATATAAATATAAATATAAATATAAATATAAATATAAATATAAATATAAATATAAATATAAATATAAATATAAATATAAATATAAATATGGTTTCTAAATTTTTTACAATTCTTAAGACACAAGTTACCATTAGGGGTGTTCATTCGAATCGAATGCGAATTGGGCGAATTGGGCGAACCGAATTGGTCGAATTGAGACTTTTAAAAATTGTATTCGTATTCGATTCACATTCGAATAAAAATCTATGTATTCGATTCGATTAAGTTATTCAATTCGAATTCGAATAGATTCGAATGTATTCGCTTTAAAAAAATATAAATAAACAAACACATCAAGTAACAATACAAATGTAGCACCAACATAACATAAGTGTACAACATTACCCAAACAATGTGCAAAACATCACCCAAACAATATGCAAAATACTAACACATCAACAAGTCTAAAACATGTTAACAAAAGGTCTAAAACTGTATAATCAAACACAAAAAAGACTATAAACAAGTTTAAAACCTGCAGAAACAACAATTAAGATTGGGTAATGGGTTGAATTTGGGTATTTTAGCTTTACTTTAAGCCCACTATAGGGGTGTTCATTCGAATCGAATGCAAATTGGGCGAATTGGGCGAATCGAATTGGTCGAATTGAGACTTTTAAAAACTGTATTCGTATTCGATCCACATTCGAATAAAAATCTATGTATTCGATTCGATTAAGTTATTCGATTCGAATCGAATTCGAATAGATTCGAATGTATTCACTTTAAAAAAATATAAATAAACAAACACATCAAGTAACAATACAAATGTAGCACCAACATAACATAAGTGTACAACATTCCCCAAACAATGTGCAAACATCACCCAAACAATATGCAAAATACTAACACATCAACAAGTCTAAAACATGTTAACAAAAGGTCTAAAACTGCATAATCAAACACAAAAAAGACTATAAACAAGTTTAAAACCTGCAGAAACAACAATTAAGATTGGGTAATGGGTTGAATTTGGGTATTTTAGCTTTACTTTAAGCCCACTATAGGGGTGTTCATTCGAATCGAATGCAAATTGGGCGAATTGGGCGAACCGAATTGGTCGAATTGAGACTTTTAAAAACTGTATTCGTATTCGATTCACATTCGAATAAAAATCTATGTATTCGATTCGATTAAGTTATTCGATTCGAATTCGAATAGATTCGAATGTATTCGCTTTAAAAAAATATAAATAAACAAACACATCAAGTAACAATACAAATGTAGCACCAACATAACATAAGTGTACAACATTACCCAAACAATGTGCAAAACATCACCCAAACAATATGCAAAATACTAACACATCAACAAGTCTAAAACATGTTAACAAAAGGTCTAAAACTGCATAATCAAACACAAAAAAGACTATAAACAAGTTTAAAACCTGCAGAAACAACAATTAAGATTGGGTAATGGGTTGAATTTGGGTATTTTAGCTTTACTTTAAGCCCACTATAGGGGTGTTCATTCGAATCGAATGCAAATTTGGCGAATTGGGCGAATCGAATTGGTCGAATTGAGACTTTTAAAAACTGTATTCGTATTCGATCCACATTCGAATAAAAATCTATGTATTCGATTCGATTAAGTTATTCGATTTGAATCGAATTCGAATAGATTCGAATGTATTCACTTTAAAAAAATATAAATAAACAAACACATCAAGTAACAATACAAATGTAGCACCAACATAACATAAGTGTACAACATTCCCCAAACAATGTGCAAACATCACCCAAACAATATGCAAAATACTAACACATCAACAAGTCTAAAACATGTTAACAAAAGGTCTAAAACTGCATAATCAAACACAAAAAAGACTATAAACAAGTTTAAAACCTGCAGAAACAACAATTAAGATTGGGTAATGGGTTGAATTTGGGTATTTTAGCTTTACTTTAAGCCCACTATAGGGGTGTTCATTCGAATCGAATGCAAATTTGGCGAATTGGGCGAATCGAATTGGTCGAATTGAGACTTTTAAAAACTGTATTCGTATTCGATCCACATTCGAATAAAAATCTATGTATTCGATTCGATTAAGTTATTCGATTCGAATCGAATTCGAATAGATTCGAATGTATTCACTTTAAAAAAATATAAATAAACAAACACATCAAGTAACAATACAAATGTAGCACCAACATACACATAAGTGTACAACATTACCCAAACAATGTGCAAAACATCACCCAAACAATATGCAAAATACTAACACATCAACAAGTCTAAAACATGTTAACAAAAGGTCTAAAACTGCATAATCAAACACAAAAAAGACTATAAACAAGTTTAAAACCTGCAGAAACAACAATTAAGATTGGGTAATGGGTTGAATTTGGGTATTTTAGCTTTACTTTAAGCCCACTAAATCATATTCATATATAGATAATTAATTAGATATATTAAAAATATATATTAAAAAATATATAAATTTCTTATTCGAATTGGGCGAATCGAATGCGAATACAGAAAATCATATTCGTATTCGATCCACATTCGACAAAATTATTCGAATCGAATGCGAATCGAATTCGAATGACTGAAAGTCGATTTCGAACGGCCTTAATCGAATTCGATTCGAATCGAATTTCGAATAATTCGAATGGTATTCGAATAATGCACACCCCTAGCCCACTAAATCATATTCATATATAGATAATTAATTAGATATATTAAAAATATATATTAAAAAATATATAAATTTCTTATTCGAATTGGGCGAATCGAATGCGAATACAGAAAATCATGATCGTATTCGATCCACATTCGACAAAATTATTCGAATCGAATGCGAATCGAATTCGAATGACTGAAAGTCGATTTCGAACGGCCTTAATCGAATTCGATTCGAATCGAATTTCGAATAATTCGAATGGTATTCGAATAATGCACACCCCTAGTTACCATAGTACCAGACACGACTTATTCTCTTTTCCCAACTCTTTCAATTCCATAATATTATTCACACTAGATTAGTAACGGTATACTACACGAGATTTTGGTTTTATATGTTTAAATTAAATTTAGGTATTAAATTTATTTTTCACATATTCTCTATTAAATCAGGTTGAATATTTACAAATATTTTCCTAGCAAAAATCAAATGTTAAAAAAAAGAGATGATCTAATTGGTAAATTTTTTATTTGAGCATATCCGGTTAGGATATTCATGATAATTGGTAATTTTTTTATTTGAACATATCGGGTTTGAAGATAATTCATGATAATTGGTAAATTTTTTATTTGAACATATCGGGTTAGGAAGTAGTTCATAATAATTAGTGAACTTTTTATTTAAACATATCGAGTTATTTCGAATATGAAGCAAACCATGACCCGTTTTAAAATCCTCCGTCAAATTAAATTAGAGTGTGACACTTAAGTAAAATTATATATAAAATATTTAAAATGTGGGCATGTAAATGAGTTAGTTATTTGAATAGAGAGATCATTCATATACAATAACTAGGTGGGGTCACCTAAGAAGATGGTGGTGAAAGCCTTTCATCTTTCTCAATTACATATATAAATTAAACTTTGATGGTTAAACTTAAAACATTTAAAACTTTGCTATATTACTATTTATTTAATTCAATTTTCAATATACAGAAGAATTTCAATATACAGAAGAATATATTAGTAGGCACTAAAATGCTAACAGTGTGTTGGTCCACAAGAAACTTTAACTTATAAAACACGATATATTTATTTCTGAAAATGACATAATAATTATCTATTACCTTAGATATACCAAACTTGGAGACAAGAAGATCAACACCAGATATCTTTTACCAACACTTTGTAACCAAATGCCAAAAAACATGGAGAGAACGTGAAAGAAAATAATAGGCGTCTTGCATGTCTCCTTAACTTTATATGAAATTCTAGTTTAGTAATTGCTCGCGTTACACTCAAGAACAAATCATTCATGTGACGGTTTTAAGGATAATCATAAAGACACAATGATTTCAATCATCTTTAGACAAAATCATGGTAAAACCATAACACAAGATTTATTTTAAATAAATGTTTTTTAAGTATAACAATATTATACTCAAATGATTGGTTTTATGGAGTTGTTTTTTTAATTAATTTTGTATAAAGAAGTTATGTGTGTTTAAAAAATACGTAGGTCTTTAATTATAGGTAATTACCAACTTTATTCATAAGCTTTATTTTTATAGTCTGTCAAATACAAACCGACCCATGTACACCGCTGAAAATGTAAATACCTGTAACTTTTTCAAAATTCTTTTAAATATTAGGGGACTAAACAGTAATTAGTGTTATTATAATATATTTTATATACATATTCTCAAATGATGCCACATAAGCAAATTTGCTTTCAAAAGATGTCAAATAAGCAAATTTGGTTTTGCTTTATTATATTAGAGATGAGTTTAGTGTCTGCGGTACGATCTCGAACACAACACCCAAGTGGTAATTTTAAATATATTCATGGGGACACGAGCAGTTTCAGTCAGTTTGAGTGAGACTCAACTGTGGTAAAACAAGAACAAAAGATTTGATTAAAAAAATTATGTTTTTAAATAGCAATATTATATTCAAATCAAAGATAATTAAATGCATGATTTTATGGTGTAATTTTCTTTAAATAATGTCGTATAAGAAGTTTATGCATGATTAAAAATACTGAGGTATTTAATTGTATGCTATTACCAAATTTATCCTAAGTATTATTTTTATACCCTATCAAATATAAAATGACTCATGCACGCCCTAAGTATGAGAGGATTGAAAATGTACATACTCTAAATTTTTTAAGGTTTTCCTAAATATTATGTGATTAAAATGTAATTATATACATATAAGTTTCATTTCTATACCTAATCAATTTAAACCGACTCATGCATAATTTAATAGGAGAGGGTTGAAAATGTAAATACTTTTAAATTTTTCATGATACTATTAAATATCAGAAGATAAAAATGTAATTAGTGCTTATAATATTACACACACACACACATATATATATATACATACATATATATATATATATATATACATCTACATCTACTCCACATATGAGTTTGCTTAGGTGTCATTCTCTCATTCAATTTAATGTAAGATTTTAAAGCGGGTCATGGTATGCTCCATATTCTAAATAACCTGATATATTCAAATAAAAAAATACCAATTATCATAAATTATCTATTAAGTCATGTTCAAATAAAAATTTTACCAAATATCATGATTTATCAATTAACCCGATATGTTCAAATAAAATATTTACCAAATATCATTAATTATCTCATAACCCGATATGCTCAAATAAACAGTTTACCAATTATCATAAATTATCTCCTAACATTATCATGAATTATCTATTAAATCGATATGTTCAAATAAAAAATTTACCAATTATCATGATTTTTCTCTTAACCCGATAGGTTCAAATAAATTATTTACCAAATATCATTAACTAGGTTTTTTCCCGTGTAATACACGGGTTGAATGATAAAAACGATATTTTTTATTAATACAGAAGATTTGTTATTAGAAAAGCTAAATCAAATAAATATAAATAATTATTTAAATTTTATATAACTTAATTATTCTATTAAAGATGTATTATTACTATTAATATAAGTAATATTATTAAAATTAGGATTATATCAAATGAATATATTTGAAATCCAAAATAAATAAATTTAGTATTTTCATAACGATTATTCAAATTAAAAAATTATCCAAATCCTACTAAAAAATAGTTATAAGATATATAGATAGAGATTAATGATACAAGTTTTTTTCATTTGTTTTCAAAAAAGGCAAATTGGCTAAAAATAATCCCAACTAACACCTATTGGCCGAGAATAATCCCAACTCAGTTTATTCCCTCCAGTGGTCCCAAATCCAACTTTTTTGGCCTCCAGTGGTCCGCCGTTAAGTGCACTTAACGGCCGTTAACTTTTTTTGATTTTTTTTGAATTTCAAAACAAGGTTTTTTGGATATTGATCGGGAGGAGTATACGATTCAATTGATGTAAACCTTACTTCGAACTGGTGTTCCAAACGACAAAACGATCTTCAATCGGGTGTTTAAAACCTAACGGTGTATTAACCGGATATCAAAATTAAACCATTTGGAGCAACAATTGGAAGTAAGGTTTACATCAACTTACTCGTATTCTTCTCCCGATCAAAATCCTTAAAATATCGGTTTGAAATTCGAAAAAATAGAAAAAAAGTTAACGGCCGTTAAGTGTACTTAACGGCGGACCACTGTAGGCCAAAAAAGTTGGATTTGGGACCACTGGAGGGAATAAACTGAGTTGGGATTATTTTCGGCCAATAGGTGTTAGTTGGGATTATTTTAGGCCAATTTGCCTTCAAAAAATAATAAAATATATAATAAGATATATGTTAAATATCAGGTTAAATTCAAACATAGAAACCCAGTTGAAAATCCACATAAAATAATATATAGGAAGAATGTGAGTTTGACACATAGGAAAAATCCTAGGTGGATATGCTATAATCATGCCATGTGTATTTGTTACTCAATTATTAGAATAGGTAGATTATCTAATAACCCGATATGCTAAAATAAAAACAGTTTACCGATTATCATAAATTATCTCCTAACATAATATTTTCAAATAAAAAAAAGTATCAATTATTATAAATCATGTCCTTTGTTATAGTATATGATTTTTGTTAGGAAAATATTTGTAAATATCCAAACCGATTTAATAAAGATATGTTATAAATAAATTTAATTAAAACATATAAAATCAAAATCACGTGCATACACAGGTACTAATCTAGTATATATATATATATATATATATATATATATATATATATATATATATATATATATATATATATATATATATATATATATATGAGAGAGAGAGAGAGAGAGAGAGTTATCCTACAAATTATTTTAATCTAAGAAAGCTAAGAGTGATTTATGACCTTTAGATATCTTTTTAATTGTTGAGATCAATTTGTAGGAAAACAATTTGGTGGTGAGGTAGTTTAGTCATAGCCACTTTTGTTGACTTTCTCTCTCCACATGAAAGGCACATGTCAATTCCCCTACATTTTTAAAGATTTGTCATTGTGTAGATTTGTTGTATCATCTTATGTGTTTAGAAAGTATCAATGTGTCACAAATTGTTAATATGTATTTGAGAAATGTTCTAATGCAAAAACATTTTTTTGTTACAAAGTGTGAAAAATGACACATGGTAAACAAAGACACAATCACACTTTTAAAAAAAGTATAACTCACAATATAAACCAAAATTCAAAAAAGTGGTTCGTAGACCTTGTTCCCCACGTAATCCCCTTTCAAAAAATAAATAAACGAAAAATTAAAAAAAACTACTGTTTTTATATTTTTTACAAAAGACACAATGCAAAAAAGACACAATGAGAAAACGGTAATTTTTTTAATGTTTCGGTTATTTGTTTTTTGAGGATGACATGGGAACAAGGTCTCTGAAACACCTTTTTGTGTAATTGTGTAATTCTTATTAGGTCATTGTGTAATCCTCGTCAAATAAGATTACACAATGACGTGATGGATGACACAACAACCCAACGGATGACACAATGACCTGACGGAAGACACAATGAGCTGAAAAAAATGTGAAAAAATGTGAGTTTTTTTATATATCAACATTATACGCATTTTAAAGAGATAAAAATGCTAGTTTTTATGGAGTAATTTGTTTAAAAAATAACGTCATATGTAAAAGTTATAAACGTTTAAAAAAAGTGGGGGAATTAGAATGCGTCTTGCATGTGAAGAGAGAAAATAAAAAAAATGGGTATGACTAAAATACCCCATTTTTGTATGTGAACCTCATTCTCTCTCTCTCTATATATATATATATATATATATATATATGGAGGGATCAAAAGAGGACGGCAAACTTGGAACTTTAAATATATAAATCTTTAAACATTACTATCATTTGCATACGTTAAGTTTTTTAATTTTTTTTTTGCACCATTAGATCAAGAATTTCAGTATCTTTCATTTTATTATGAAAAATGTCATATAAATTAAAACTTTCTCATTTTTTTTACTGTTCTATTGAATATATTTGTAGTATTACGATATTCTATTTTATTGTATTTTTCTTTGAACGTCCGTAACTTTTACATACGTTATGTATATTAAAAAATTAAAAAAATATCGTGTTTTGATCTTATACGATACTACATATATGTAGTATCATGGAACTTGATGCAGTTTTGTAAACAGTCAAATGACTCAAAAGTCTATAGTTATTTAAATTCTACATATGACCTCAAATGTCTAATAACAAAGTTCTTTATATTTCATATTCAACAAATACTGGTTACAAATGAAAACAAAAAAATATTTATTATATATCTAAACTTAATGATAATAATAATAAAATAATATACAAACGATAAATACCATAAAAAAATAAAATAAACGTGAAATTCAAAGCAGGAGATAATAATGCATCAATACTACATATACCACATCAACAAGACATAAATGTAATAGTATGATACTATTTATAAGTAGTAGACGATATTGCATATATGCAGTACTATAAAATTTAAAAACATATTGTATCATAATACTAGGGGTGAGTTATACTAGAAATGATTTTAATTTAAGAAGACTAAGAGGAATATTTTAGTCACAATGCAATGAAAAAAGACACAATGACGAGTTAATAAAATTATAAATCACAATCTAAATCGATTTTGAAAAACATGTCTCGGTGACCAGGTTCTTCTCGTCGTCCTCCTTAAATAAATGAAAAATTATAAAAAGGTAAAAAGAATTTTTCATTTTGTTTTTTTTATATAAATTTAAGACATAATGAAAACATTAATTTTTATATATTTTTTTATTTTTCATCTATTTAGTTTAGGAGAGCAACGGAGTGAACAATGTCTTTGAGGTATTTTTTGATATTTGATTTACATTATAATTTATAATTTTTTATATTACATCGTGTCATTTTTTAGATTCATTGTGTCTAAAATATTTTTTTTCCTTCTTAGATTAAAATCCTTTATATAAATTGTTTTTGCCTCTCTCCGTAATATTACATATATGCAATGTTGTAGAACGCGCTAGGAGGTAGTCGGCCAGTGAGGTACTTGAAACCAGGAATCGAGATTTATCGGGATTAATAGTGAATAATCTTTTTGATATTTTTATATGTAAATTTTAGTTTTATACACACACACACATTGATGTGAATATATACTTCAGAATTCATGTGTTTTGGATTTTTATATGTAAATTTCAGTTATATATACATACACATTGATGTTAACATAATACTTTAAAATATTTAAAAATTTTAAGTTTTGATCGTGAAAAGAGAAATTAACGCCTAAGGTTATGGATTTAAGGATTAAAACTCATGGGTTATGGACCGGGTCGGTAAATTTAAAGTTTAAAATCCATTTAAATACTTTGAATTCCGTTGATCGATTACTACGATTATGACCGCCTAGCCCCACCTAGGCCACCTACCGATTATATGGACAAATTATAGAAAATCAACAAGGTAATTCACCGACTTTTACAACACTGCATGTATGCATAATTGCAAATTAAAAAATCGAGAAACTTTTATTTCTTTTAATTTTTTATAACGTTATTTATACTCAACTAAAATATAAGAAATTCTTGATCTAACAGTGTAATTTATTTTAAAAAGGATTAACGTATGCAAAATATAGAAATATTTAAAGATTTATGTTTTTAAAGTTACAATTTTACCCTTGCACTTATTTTAGTAGTTCTCAAGCTCTAAATTTAATATTTAGTTCTCTATTGATCTATCTTTATATTCATATACTATAAATAACTAAATAAGTGCACTTGTTAACTCATGTGTTGACACATGTTTTTACAATAAAAACGAAAATTCATAAAACTAGTTACGGTACCCGCGCTTCGCGGCGGGACTGTATTACTTTCAAAATTGTGAAAACTTAATGAAAATCCGAAAACACATCATCAAATCATCAAAACAGGAAATAAATCAGTGACACTAATTTTCTTTTAGGCTCAGAGGACACAAACTCTCTTGGTTTCTAGGTGAGTTGCAAGGATTAAACCCGCCATCCACACCAGCCACGCCATTCATACTGTTTTTCTGTGAAAGACAGCAACTCATCACAGCCCAAAACCGTCTTATATTCTATCACGTAGAAATAAACCAACAGGCTCCCAATTCTCCCAAAATAGGAGTTTTGGCTAATTAGAACAAATTCAATCTACCAAATAAGGCTTGGTACCAAATAATAGAGAAATAAAAAAGCCTCAGAAAGCCAACTTTGCTGCCAACACCACGCCATCGCCACCTAAGCTTTCAAAAGTAAACCCGACAACACCACCGTTGCCAACACACCACAATCACCAAGAGTTTCAAACTCAACGCTAGCAACGTTGGCACAACACACCGCCAGCGCTACTTAGGGTTTCGAAAGTTAACCCGACAACGATGGCGGTGATGTAAGCATGCCTCAGATCGACACCAAGAGAGCACCCACACGATGTTCAAGTAACCACCTAGGGTATCAAAATTAAACCCAACAACATCATCGTTTCCATCACACAACACTAAAACCACCAAGGGTTCCAAAACTAATGCTAGCAAAGACGACATAAAACATTGCCACCTAGCGTTTCGAAAGTAAACCCGACAATGATGGGAAACGATGTAAGCATGCCTCAGATCAAGACCAAGAAACCACCTAGGGTTTTGAAAGTAAACCCAACAACACCATCGTCGTTACAACACCACAACCACCAAGAGTTTCAAAATCTGTAGTGGTAAGAACAAATTGAGATGGAAAGAAAATATAGAGAGATATAAGTGTAAGTAAGAAAAGAGAAATAATATATAAGCTTGAACTTGTACTCTATGCATAACAATAGATACATGTAAAGAAAGAAGTACCACATGCAACGTATATTGTACCACACGCAATAAAAGTAGTATGCTACACAATAAATATAGGTAAAACACTATTAACCTTGTTTTGTGAAAGATAGCAACTCATCACAGCCCAAAACCGTCTTATATTCTATCACGTAGAAGTAAACGAACAGGCTCTAAATTCTCCCAAAATTGGAGTTTTTGCTAATTAGAACAAATTCAATCTCCCAAATAAGGCTTGGTACCAAATAACAGAGAAATAAAAAAGCCTAATAAAGCCAACTTTGCTGCCAACACCACGCCACCGCCATCGCCACCGCTACCTAAGCTTTTAAAAGTAGACCTGGAAACGATGGGCGGCGATGTAAGCATGCCTCATATCAAGACGAAGAAACGCCTAGGGTTTCAAAAGTAAACCCGACAACACCATCGTTGCCAACACACCACAATCACCAAAAGTTTCAAAATCAACGCTAGCAACGTTGGCACAACACACCGCCAGCGCTACTTAGGGTTTCGAAAGTTAACCCGACAACGATGGCGGCGATGTAAGCATGCCTCAGATCGACACCAAGAGACCACCCACACAATGTTCAAGTAACCACCTAGGGTTTCAAAATTAAACCCAACAACATCAACGTTTCCAACACAACACTAAAACCACCAAGGGTTCCAAAACTAATGCTAGTAAAGACGACATAACACACTGCCACCTAGCGTTTCGAAAGTAAACCTGGCAATGATGGGCAACGATGTAAGCATGCCTCAGATCAAGACAAAGAAACCGCCTAGGGTTTTGAAAGTAAACCCAACAACACCATCGTCGTTACAACACCACAACCACCAAGAGTTTCAAAATCTGTAGTGGTAAGAACAAATTGAGATGGAAAGAAAATATAGAGAGATACAAATGTAAGTAAGAACAGAGAAATAATATATAAGCCTGAACTTGTACTCTATGCATAACAATAGATACATGTAAAGAAAGATGTACCACATGCAATGTATATTGTACCACACGCAATAAAAGTAGTATGTTACGCAATAAATACAGGTACAACACTATTAACCTTGTTTTAAAATGTATATATATAAATTATTACAACTTTCATATAGGGGTGTTCATTATTCGAATACCATTCGATTTATTCAAAATTCAATTCGAATCGAATTCGATTAAGCCTATTCGAAATTGACTTTTGGTCATTCGAAATCGATTCGCATTAGATTCGAATAATTTTGTCGAATGTGAATCAAATACGAATATGATTTTTTGTATTCGCATTCGATTCGCCTAATTCGAATAAGAAATTTATATATTTTTTAATAGATACTTTTAATATATCTATATATAAATATGATTTAATGGTCTTGAAGTAAAGTTAAAAATACCCAAACCCAACCCATTACCCAATCTTAATATTTGTTTCTGCATATGAACATGATTTGATGCTGTGACAACTGCTTAATTGTTGTTTCTGCATGTTTTAAACTTGTTTATAATCTTTTTTTGTGTTTGATTATGCAATTTTAGACCTTTTGTTAACATGTTTTAGACTTGTTGATGTGCTAGTATTTTACATATTATTTGGGTGACGTATTGCACATGGTTTGGTGATATTGTAGATTTATGTTATGTTGGTACTACATTTTTATTGTTACTTGATGTGTTTGTTTATTTATATATTTTTAAAGCGAATACATTCGAATCTATTCGAATTCGAATAACTTAATCGAATCGAATACATAGATTTTTATTCGAATGTGGATCGAATACGAATACAGTTTTTAAAAGTCTCAATTCGACCAATTCGATTCGCCTAATTCGCCCAATTCGCATTCGATTCGAATAAATACCCCTACTTTCATATGAAAATTGAATATTATTATATGTAATATTTCAATATGATGATCTATAGAAATATTTCATAATTTTTCAAAATAAAGATTAGAAACTTAAAAAGTGAGTGTTTTAATTTTAGTTGAGTAAAACTTTCCATGATAGTAGGTAACTATCTAATACTTAAAGTTGTAGTTTCTAAAAGTAAAAAGTATTTGAAATATTGATTATACGATGATGTAAAAGATTAACAAAAGAAATATAAATTAGAGTAACCTACAAATTATCTGATTTATGTTTTAGGGTACTTGCAAGCTGTATCTTTTAGCTAAAGTATCTACAAATAACGTCCTTATTTTCATGGTTTTATACCAATTTGGTCCTTTACACTAATTGAAGTTAACTTTTTCAGTTAAGTAAAGGTCAATTTTGGCTTTTTACCTTAAATGGCTATTTTTATAATTACTATAATATAAAGGACCATTTTTGGCACCCAACATAGCTATTAACTAGGGGTGTAAATGAGCTGAGTCGAGCCCTAGCTTTATAGTGTTCGAGCTCGATTAGTTGAACTTTCCTTTAAGCTCGGGATCGAGCTTGACTCGAATTGATCCTGTGTATATTGGCTCGAGCTCGGCTCATGATCTGTTAACAAAGCTCGAGATCGGCTCAAGATTTTACCATCCAGCTTGAGCTCGTTTACAAAAGCTCGAGCTTGATACAATAAAAAGCTATTAGTGACTAACTGACTATGCAAAATTTTGAATCATAAATCACCAATCCATCATGAACAGATCCTAAACAAACCTGAAGGAGGCGAGTTGCGAGTTTCAAACTCTAAATGGTCTCCGACTACCAATTTTCAAACTCTGAAGTAGGCGAGGGGAGGCGACTCAGGCGAGGCCACTAGACTTAGGCGAGGGGAGGCGGCTCAGGCGAGGACAGTGGAGTTGCCGTTTAAAGCTCCGAACTCGACGATGGCAGATTGGCAGGGAAGTTGTTCGAGTTGTGACCTGTGACTGTGAAGGCTGTGATTGTGAATTGTGATAGGAAAATAGGAAACTAGGGTTATGTATTTGGGTTTGGGAAATGGTAATTAGATATTAGGTTTATATTAAAATAAAATTTTAAAATTTAATAAAACTCTATTAGGCTCGATAAGGCTCGCGAGTTTTGAAATGAAAGCTCGAGCTCGAGCTCGATAATAAAACGAACAATATTTCAAGCTCGAAATCGGGCTCGGGCTCGTTAAGGCTCGACTCGTTCGGGCTTTTTACCAAGTCGATCTCGAGTAGCTCGCGAGCCGGCTTGACTCATTTACACCCCTACTATTAACCTCCACTTCCAGTCCCCCTCTCCGACCTCCACCCCCAAAAACACCGCCTCTACACTCAAATCACCCATAACATGGCACACTAAGTGTTTAAAATCAAACCGACAACGGGTATCGAGCTCATCCTCCACTTGTTTCTTTCATATAATAGTTAGTCTCAACGATTTCGTTCTCTAGATCTAGCTCCATTGCTACCCATGATTTGTATTATCCAATGTTAGCTAGTCTAGTTTGTTTCTATCATTGCCTCACACGATTTGGGTTGGACCGATTCGGGGTTGTGAAGGGTTATGACGGTAGAGATGGAGATGATAATGGTGATGGAATGTGAGGTTAGAGATAGAGGTTTACGTGGTGAATCCGGGAGGGTGGTGGTCTTGGTTGCCGGAAAACAGAAAAGAAAGGTTGTTAGCTGTGCTCAGCAGTAGGTTGCGGTGAGTGGTGGTTTTTAGGTTGCCGTTGACTGCAGTTGTGGTTGTCCGAACTAAAACGGTGGTGTTCTTGTGTACGTTTTCAAGCGAAGTGAAAAGGACGAAAAAGGTGGTTTGCGGTTGTTTTGTTTTTAAGAACCAGACCGGACACCGAACTGTTATTTTATTTTTATTGGTCAGACCGATCGGACCAGGGACGGTCTGTGGTTGGACCGAGGTCTGATGAAATATATATTTATCAAAATAATACCATAAGAATTCTAACTTAAACACAACGTAAGTTCAATAATCCTAAGTTATAACACAAAAGTCATAATTCAAATAGATTTTAACATCAAGAATCACCAAAAAATCATAATTTAAAAAAGTTTTATATCAAAATAAAACCAAATCATCATCATCATAAAATCTAAGTTCAAATGTCACGACAAGTATCCAATTATTCATCATTAAGTAAAACTAGTTCATCATCTTCATAACTCAGCTAGAACATCAACATATTGAGTTTCATGACCTAAAACACAAAAAATTATAGATGTAAACATATAATACAAGAAAAAATGGTTCAATAACGGTTCAAAACTGTCCGGTTCGAGTGGTTTGATAACGGTTCGAGTGGTGGGGGAGAGAGAAAGAGATGTGTGGTGGGTTTGGGAGTTTTTTTAAAAAGAAAATTGTTTGGGAGAAAAAATGGTCCTTTATATCATACTAAATAAAAAAATACTACTTTAAGAGAAAATGACAAAACTTTCACTTGCTTAACTGAAAAAAAGTTAACTTCAGTTAGTGTAAAGGACCAAATTGGTATAAAACCATGAAAAAAATGACGTTATTTATAAATACTTTAGCTAAAGGACCCAACTTGCAAGTACCTTAAAACATAAAGAACATAACTTATAATAGGTAACTGTCAAATAGTTAAAGTTACAGTTTCTAAAAGTAAAAAGTATTTAAAATATTGTTTATATAATGATATATAAGAGTAAAAAAATTAAAAGTATGATCATATTATATATAATTCTAATTCTAAAGGTCGGTGACACCCCGACACGTGTTATCGACCGATTCGCCGAATTATATTTTGATTTTAAACTTTTACATATTTACGATTTTGACCTCCCGACTTTTATATGTTTATGGTTTTAACCTCCGACTTTGACATATTTACGTTTTTTACCATCGACTTTGATTTGTCATTTTATAACTTTGAACCGTTACTTTACTTTGACATATTTACGGCTTTGCTTCCCGACTTTGACATCTAAGTCTGGGTATTTCTCCGTCTTTTAATATGCGACTTTTCCCATTTTGACTTAGTTTTAATTTTGGCATTTACGTTTGTTATATACACGTCTTTTAATATGTTACGCATTATGACTTTGCACCGTAACGTGCGAGACATGAAATTTTTTATCAACGTTTTTGACCTCCGACTTTCACATACGCGAGACCCGGCCGCCGCAACGCGCGGTCCGGCAGAGAAACCTAGTTCATGAAAATATTTTCAAATACATATACAAAAGAAATAGAGAGGTCTAGAATTAAGACAAGTAACAAAATTTTTACTAGGGAGATAGAAAGTCTATATATATACACATTCATTTATCTAAATTATAGTAACATTTTATGTCTATTCCCTAATATCTGTTACAGACAAACTCAAGGGATCGCTCAAAACCTTCTTTATAAAGGCCTCAAAGTATTATAACAACTTCGACTAGGCAATTGATCGATCATTAAGAATGAAAATATAATTTAAATACAGTTGGATGTATTGCCTTTTTAAATTTGAGGTGCTTGTTTCAAAGTCATGTGTTGGATTAATAATAGGGTTATTGGATTTAAATATTACCAACTTTTACTTATTGGCCAATATCATGCCCAACTATAAAATTGGCCAATTTATTACAAACTTTTACAGAATTGGCCAAAAATGTGCCTGCCGTTAATTCTCATTAACACCGTCTATATTTGCTTACGTGGCATGACACGTGGGTTGACACGTCATTAAAAAAAAAAAAAACTGACTTTTCTTTGACCGTATATATATCCACACCAACTCAACAATTAAACACATACATACTTCCACCTTTCCACCCTAATTACAAACCCTAATTATCCCTTGAAATTTGAGGTGCTTGTTTCAAAGTCATGTGTAGGATTAATAATAGGGTTATTGGATTTAAATATTACCAACTTTTACTTATTGGCCAATATCATGCCCAACTATAAAATTGGCCAATTTATTACAAACTTTTACAGAATTGGCCAAAAATGTGCCTGCCGTTAATTCTCATTAACACCGTCTATATTTGCTTACGTGGCATGACACGTGGGTTGACACGTCATTAAAAAAAAAAACTGACTTTTCTTTGACCGTATATATATCCACACCAACTCAACAATTAAACACATACATACTTCCACCTTTCCACCCCAATTACAAACCCTAATTATCCCTTGAAATTTGAGGTGCTTGTTTCAAAGTCATGTGTAGGATTAATAATAGGGTTATTGGATTTAAATATTACCAACTTTTACTTATTGGCCAATATCATGTCCAACTATAAAATTGGCCAATTTATTACAAACTTTTACAGAATTGGCCAAAAATGTGCCTGCCGTTAATTCTCATTAACACCGTCTATATTTGCTTACGTGGCATGACACGTGGGTTGACACGTCATTAAAAAAAAAAAAAAACTGACTTTTCTTTGACCGTATATATATCCACACCAACTCAACAATTAAACACATACATACTTCCACCTTTCCACCCCAATTACAAACCCTAATTATCCCTTGAAAAATAACACACTTCATCCGGTTCATTTCTACTCAAACAATCGACTGGTCATCAATTTCATCAGAAACCTAGGGTTTATGCTACATACTATGATGGACGACCTCATCTCAATCAACCTCTGGTACGCTGGTAAGTTTGAAGACTCCATTCCCTAGCCAAAGTATGTTGGTGGTTATTCAGCGGTATTAAGGTTAGATGTCGATAAGTTATCTTACTTTGAAATTGTTGATTATGTACTTGCACTTACCGGCCATAGAGGGCAGCCATGAAATTTTTGTCCAATCCGAGGACTTCTACGTCTCGCTACTCGAATGATTGAAACCATATCATGATTACAATACACTTTGCCCTCTAAATCGACTTTGAAGATTTTAGGGTTCTTGGTTACACTACTGGAAGAAGACGATGATGAATTCATATCTGGTTGTTGTGGAGAATTAGGGCACCAATTGTTGAGTTGGTGTGGATATGTATAAGGTCAAACAAAAGTCAGTTTTTTTTTAATGACGTGTCATGCCACGTAAGCAAATATAGACGGTGTTAATGAGAATTAACGGCAGGCACATTTTTTGCCAATACTGTAAAAGTTTGTAATAAATTGGCCAATTTTATAGTTGGGCATGATATTGGCCAATAAGTGAAAGTTGGTAATATTTAAATCCAATAACCCTTAATAATATAGAAGAAGTAGGATAGATTTGCTGATAAAAAATATAGAAATTAATAAATTTAAATAGTATTTGAAAATTAATATATAATCGTATTGAAATGGAATTAAATCTTCTAAAAACATGTAACATAAATAATTCCAACACAGTTAAAGAATGTGTAACAATAATTCCACATATTGATTATAGTTTTATGCATACGAGGAGCCAAAAGATGATGTGACAACAAAAATTGTAATGATTTTGTCTTATATAAATTGAAAAGATTATCTATAGATAATTATAGTTAGTAATATGATTATTGTTTTCTTTCGTGCATAAACGCGGTTTTTGTTGTTTTACACAATAAACGTGATGGTGACTCTCTTTAGACTCTTAGGATTGAACATCTTGGCCTTCCCATGTGACATGGGTTTTAATTTTCAAAACTGTTTTGTGGTATTTTCTACGTTTTGAATAGGACCCATAAACTAAAAAGGTATATTGGTTTTCATTGGTTCCAACTATTACATTTTGTCTTCTACCGGTCCCAACTATTGAATTGGCTGTCAACGGTCCCAACTTTTATCACTTTGGTAACCACTGGTCCTGTCGTTAAATTTTTTTAACGCCGTTAAGTTTTTTCCAGATTCAATACCGATGTTATAAGTCTTTTGATCGGAACTATAATATAAGTCGATTGATGGAAAATTTACCTCAAAACGGCGCTCCGAACAACGAAATAGTGCTTCAATCGGGTGTTTAAACCTAACGGTGTTTCAATCGGATGTAAAAATTTCATCGTTCAGAGATCATTTTCAAGAAAACTTTAACATTAATCGACACGTATTATCGTTCTGATCAAAAGACTTATAACATCGGTCTTGAATTTGGGAAAAACTTAACGGCGTTAAAAAAATTTAACGACGGGACCAGTTGTTACCAAAGTGATAAAAGTTGGGACCGTTGACAACCAATTTAATAGTTGGGACCGGTAGAAGACAAAAGGTAATAGTTGGGACCAGTGAAAACCAATATACCAACTAAAAATTATAAGATGAAAATGAAGTAGCTATCTAATCGGGTCGCGTCATGCGACGGCTGTATATCGTATATGTAACTTCGTCGTATGCGTTGAATAGAAAAGTGTCATGTTTAGTACATTTTATTGTAAAGATGTAATGCGTCACATACTAAAGGATGTAGATACATTCAAACATACATATCAAAATGATAATTAAGTTAAAGCCGAGGGTTATAGTCATAAATATATCAAAGTAGAGTAGAGGGGCCTAAGTTGTAAGCTGAGTAAGTTATGAAGGGTCAAAGTGATAATAAGTTAAAGTTTAAATATATCAAAGTTGAGTATGGCTACCAAAATTGTAAAAAAGAAAAACGTAAGAGAATAATATATACACCAATAAATTTTTATTTTCAAACACGAGTCTCCAGATCAAACACTCGTCTGATAATTTTGCGAGCACTAAAAGGTAAAGTCTAGGAGTGACAAATAGAACGATTAATTCTTATAAATATTTTTCTCTTTTCAATTTGTACCTGTTGTGTATCTAGGGTAAACTAGAAGCCCGTCAGATAACCTATTTGTATTGGCTATTACCTTGTGATAGAAGAAATATACGCATAAAAAATTGTACTCCCTTCGTTTCATTTTAAATTTTTTTTTTATTTTGGTTTTCTCAATTTAAATGTTCATTCGAAAAATAAAAGTATAATTTTCAATTTTACCCTAATTATTTAACACAAAAACTAGTTTATAACTAAAAGACAAAAGATTTTAATGACATTATTGTCATTTTATATGTTGAAAATATATAATAATCTACGTTTTCTTAAACTTTATGTTGTGGGTCCCACAACATTTAAAATGGAACGGAGGGAGTACAAGGTTTGAGAATGTTTTGACAGAAAGCAATTTTTCGTCTTTTTCAATCTTGCTATAGAGATCGGTCATTTCCAAGAGATTGAACTGGTGAATCATTGTGAAAATATAAATGATCAAACTTGTTGAAATGTAAAAGATATACGAATGAAATAGATGTGCGTAGAAAAAGATGTGCTGGAAGGCAACAGAGATATGCGAACAAGAAAGGATCAGCAACTATTCAATGCATAGTTCATATTTTATGTTTTTTATAGTTTTGCATCTATATGTGTATGTATAATCCATTTAAGTAAAAGAGTTAGGTTATTTTACAAAAGATAAAAATAGTACAAAGTGTAAGAAGGATTCTTAACCATTAGATTAATTTTAATGGTTGAGATCAATTTGTGGGTAATACATGTTGGTGGATGGGTATTTTTGTCATAACCACTTTTGTTGACTTTCTCACTCCACATGCAAGACACATGTCAATTCCCCCATTTTTTTGAAACGTTAAGAACTTTTACATACGACGCTTTTTTATCTTTGATAAAAAATTTTTTTCCCGATTTTTCAGCTCATTGTGTAATATCATTGTGTTATATTATAAGTTGTGTAAAACCGTGTTTTTTCAGCTCATTGTGTAATATCATTGTGTTATATTATGACACAATGAGTTAAAAAACATGGTTTTACACAACTTATAATATAACACAATGATATAACATAATGAGCTGAAAAATCTAAAAAAAAATTCTTTTTTTATATATCACAATGATATTATAATATAACACAATGATATTACATAACTTATAATATAACACAATGTTATTACACAATGAGCTGAAAAATTTGAAAAAAAAATTTCTTTTTTATATATTAATACTATACGCGTTTTGAAGATAAAAAAACCCTTGTTTTTTTGTGTAATTTTTATTAAAAAATAATGCCGTATGTAAAAGTTATTAACGTTTAAAAAGGTGGAGAAATTGACATGTGCCTTGCATGTGGAGAAAGAAAAAGTCAACAAAAGTGTCTATGACAAAAATACCACTCCATCAATTGATTTATCTTAATCTTTAAAAGTAGATATAATGGCTATAAATCATTCTTACATTTTGTACCAAAATCAAACTTTATACATAAACTTTTGTCTGAAGTAAAAATAGGTAATCTTAGAACTAATTTTATTGGCAACTTTCATACATCTGCTTTTAACTCTAGATTGAACTTTAGTATACACATCAAACTTAATTTGAGTAATTCTTAATTCTCTGCTTGATTCTAACATTGTTGATTGATCATGATCATGTTGTCTAACATTGTTCGACCTCTATTTTGTCTGATTCCGGACCAAATGACCAATCCACAATTGGTAACAGCGTTGTTGGTTGAAGCATAGTTAAACCTTGTTTGATTGTTTGATTCTCCTGCCCTTACATTTTACCAGGCTAATGAAGATGACTTCCCTTGCTACAAGCTGGGCTCAGGGACTGCAGTCAGCCGCTTCCACAGTTCATATTGTGACAAGATATGACCCAATCAAACACTTAATGTCTCGAGCTATTTGCTTGAGTTAGTCAATATTCCGCAACAATTAATTCAACAATGTGATTCATTATGTTCTATACTTATTCGAATAAAATCATTTCTAATTTGAATAAAATTCATCCATGAATTCATTTAGACTTATCAATTTCATTGTCTGTAAAAGTTGTTGGTGTTTGTCAATCGTTCTTCGTAGATCTTCAGAAATTGACATTTAAAAGGAAATTGCTTGAATTAGTCAATATTCTGCAACATTTGAATCAATAATCCCTTTAAATTAGCACCCAAATTCATAAAAGTGTCATGCGTAGTATATTTTATATCACATATCATACATTCTTCACACATACATCCAATCTTATTGTGACACCCCGCCTGACGGCGGAATACACCTGGCGGTCAATGGAATTGGATATCAATAGTAACAAAGCACATGGTATTTAATTAGTAAGTCTAATAGGAATTATCTTAAGTTTAGGAAATACAAGTCTTAAGCATAAATCGACAAATCCATAGCAACAGAAATTAAACAGTCTTTATTTTTATTTCACTAGGTCCAAGGCTCCTATGTCTTGAACATAACTGGAAATAAACCATAAATCAAGAACCACCTGAAATATGTGAAAATAAAGTTAGCTACACAAGGTAGTGAGTAAAACACAATTTATAAATAATAATATGGAAAATCCGAGATCAACAAGATATGTTGCGCAAACTTATATAATTAGCAATTTCGTAATTATTACCCTACCAGGACACCTAGAATCACATAGCACACCAATCACTTTAGAACCCATAGTATTTCGTATAGCCATTTTAGCATGAGAACCACTCATGTGATAATTAAAGATAACTTTTAACCAACCGTCGTTTACCGTCTCGATATATAAGTTATCAATAATTATTTATCAATCTAGGGACATGGCATAGCATAGCATCATAGTATAGCAACAACCGTCATAGCATAGTAAACATAGAACATGGAGTTAGAAAGGCCGGGTTTAAATCACCTATCGATGTTGTACAGGCAGGTGGGTTTGTCAAACCATTAGCGCTAACATTGTACCGGTGGGTTTACCAAGCAATAAAACTACTTTAACTAACACATAAGGTTGCATCAAGCCGCGAACTAGATTAACATATTTGTATGATCTCTTTTAGAATAGAAAACGTAATATAGAAAAAGACATATTTCAGCCCCAAAAATAGTATAAAAAGGGGAGTGAAATACAAATATGTCTTTTTCTATATTACGTTTTCTATTCTAAAAGAGATCATACAAATATGTTAATCTAGTTCGCGGCTTGATGCAACCTTATGTGTTAGTTAAAGTAGTTTTATTGCTTGGTAAACCCACCGGTACAATGTTAGCGCTAATGGTTTGACAAACCCACCTGCCTGTACAACATCGATAGGTGATTTAAACCCGGCCTTTCTAACTCCATGTTCTATGTTTACTATGCTATGACGGTTGTTGCTATACTATGATGCTATGCTATGCCATGTCCCTAAATTGATAAATAATTATTGATAACTTATATATCGAGACGGTAAACGACGGTTGGTTAAAAGTTATCTTTAATTATCACATGAGTGGTTCTCATGCTAAAATGGCTATACGAAATACTATGGGTTCTAAAGTGATTGGTGTGCTATGTGATTCTAGGTGTCCTGGTAGGGTAATAATTACGAAATTGCTAATTATATAAGTTTGCGCAGCATATCTTGTTGATCTAGGATTTTCCATATTATTATTTATAAATTGTGTTTTACTCACTAGCTTGTGTAGGTAACTTTATTTTCACATATTTCAGGTGATTCTTGATTTATGACTTATTTCCAATTACGTTCAAGACATAGGAGCCTTGGACCTAGTGAAATAAAAATAAAGACTGTTTAATTTCTGTTGCTATGGATTTGACGATTTATGTTTAAAAACTTGTATTTCCTAAACTTAAGATAATTCCTATTAGACTTACTAATTAAATACCATGTGCTTTGTTACTATTGATATCCAATTCCATTGACGCGCCTGGTGTATTCCGCCGCCGGGCGGGGTGTCACAGTTTGGTATCAGAGCCATGGTTATAGTGAACTAGGATAGGGTATTAGAAACACACCGACCTAGACTATAACCTAAGAGTCCTTAGTACAAATAGTTGTGCCTAGAAAACTCTTCTAAAACTTATTTTATTTTCTTCTACGAACCTTTCTTTGCTTTTCTTTATCTTATTTCTTATCCGATTTCGCGAAGGAGCTACAAGAGACTCGTCTGTGTGATTAGGATCTTTCTCTTTGTGGAATCTCGTCATCGTCTTGAGTGAGTTTGAAACGTGAGAAACGTGTGCAATCTAGAAGGGGAAACGCCTGTATCACGGACATCCTGTCTAAGGAAAAGCATTTTGTATAAATCTCTTTAAGAAACCAGTATGCTTACCTGGGGATGGACGAGATGAGTGTGACCCTATAGGCTAAAGCACGCTTTCTCGAATACGTTAAAAACGAACTTAACACCTTGATAAGTCTTAAGTGTCCAAACCCAGACACATTCCTAAGCCTTCAAATTCCATTTAATCATTTTTCTAATATTATCATTTTCTATGATTCTAGTCATTTCATGAGTTTTACATGATTTTAAAATGTCACGCCAAATTATTTGTTTGCGTTTCTTTCTAAATGATTGTTAAGGGATGTTTTCTAAAGTAAATCTATGATATTTCTAAGTAGCATTCAATTTCATCAAGTGTTTACTACGATTTATATTTTAACAAAAAATGTAATGTTCCATGTCTCACGAAATCGTTCACTCTTTTGTAGAATGGCATCTAGACAACGACTTGCTAATATTATTGCGACCCAAATGACCGGTATCTTGCCCGGTCTCGTGAATCAACTTAATGTTGCGAACCAAAACAACGGGCCTAAGTGCACACTGAAATATTTCAACTCTTGCGGACCAACTAAATTCTTTGGCAATGAAGGGGCCACCGGACATCTCCAGTGGTTCGAAAGCATGGAGAGTACTTTTATAAACTGTGATTGCCCCGAAAATCTTAAGGTTCGTTATGCCAGTAGCGTTCTTCAAAAGAGTGCTCTTACTTGGTGGAACGATGAAAAACGCAGGCTCGGAGAAGCTGCTGTTACTTCCTTGACCTGGGCTGCGTTCAAAACCACAATGACTAACAAATACTGCCCTCCCAGCGAGATCCGAAAACTAGAGGGTGAATTCTGGGCACTCAAACAAGATAGCGGGGAGAACGTGGCTTATAACGACCGTTTTTCTCAGCTCAGCACTCTATGCCCAAACATGGTTACTCCGGACTCTCGAGGTATTGAACAGTACATCGGGGGTCTACCAATGACAATTCAGGATGCTATCTGGGGTAGTAAGCCAACTACCGTGGGTGAGGCCATGACTTTAGCAGGCCGTCTTACTGAAAACCACGTACAGGCCGGTACTCTGTTCCATAAGGCCAACAAAAAGTCTAAGGTCTCCTCGAGCAACGATTCCAAACCCACTGAGGGAGGTTCTTACAAGAGTCCTAAACCCGAATCATCATCTCAATCTAAGAAACGAAAGAATAACTCTACCAACTATGCACTTGTTACTCCTAACCCTCCTGTGGCTCAGCAAGGGGGTAGTGTTAACCGCAAGCCCTACACGGGAAATCTGCCAAAGTGCAGCTACTGTCCGCTTCATCATGCTCCTAATACTTCGTGCCATAAGTTCACAGCTTGTCAACGTTTCGGCCACGTGGCTAAGGATTGCTGGAACGCTCCGAATAATGCAAACAATAATCGGGGAAACCAGGGTCGTGCCTGTTATAACTGTGGTGATCCAAACCACTTCCGGAACAATTGCCCACAACCAATTAACGTCAATGTGAACACTAATGCAAATGCAAATCAAGCTGGTCGTGCTAGGGCTTTCAACATTAATCCTAATCAAGCCCAAGCAAACAACGATGTGGTGAACGGTATGTTTCTTGTTAATGATCGTTATGCTTCCATTTTATTTGATTCGGGTGCCGATAGGAGTTTTGTCTCTCTAGATTTTGCTTCTTCCTTTACTGTTAGTCGTATGGGCCTTGATAGACCTTATGTGGTAGAGGTAGCAAATGGGAAGGGTGTTGCTATTAGTTCATGTTTTATGGGGTGTATGCTTAATCTTTTGGGTCACGTTTTCCGTGTCGATCTCTTACCTATGACTCTCGGTAGTTTTGACGTTATTATCGGTATGGACTGGTTATCCGCTAACGGTGCGGAAATTCTGTGTCGGGAAAAGATTGTTCGAGTTCCTCTTCCATCGGGTCAAATTCTGAATATCTCGGGGGAGAAATCTCCTATCGGTTTGAAAATCATGTCTTGCGTCGAAGCCCAAAAATATTTGCGTAAGGGCTATGTTGCGTTTTTGGCTCGTGTTGAAGTTAAGGAAACGAAAGAGAAGAAGCTCGAAGATATTCCAGTTGTGCGGGATTTTGCTGAGGTTTTTCCCGAGGATGTAACCGGTCTTCCACCCGCACGACAAGTTGAGTTCCGTATTGATCTTGTACCCGGTGCTACTTCTGTTGCAAAAGCTCCTTATCGCCTCGCACCTTCCGAACTCCAGGAGTTGGCTAGTCAACTCCAAGAGTTATCCGACAAAGGTTTCATTCGTCCGAGCTCCTCTCCATGGGGTGCTCCAATCTTGTTTGTCAAAAAGAAAGATGGCTCGTTCCGTATGTGTATCGATTATCGCGAGCTTAATAAACTCACCGTCAAAAATCGTTATCCATTGCCGCGTATCGATGATCTTTTTGATCAACTCCAAGGTGCAACATGCTTTTCTAAGATCGATCTCCGTTCTGGTTATCATCAACTGCGTGTTCATGAAGATGACATACCGAAGACTGCGTTTCGTACGCGGTATGGTCACTTTGAGTTCACGGTCATGCCTTTTGGTTTAACTAATGCACCTGCTGTTTTCATGGACTTGATGAGTCGTTTGTGTTGACCGTTTTTGGACAAATTTGTTATTGTGTTTATTGATGATATTTTGATCTATTCCAAATCCAAAACCGATCATGAGCAACATCTTCGTACCATTCTTCAAATGCTTAAGCAAGAGCAACTCTATGCTAAGTTTTCCAAGTGTGAGTTCTGGCTCAAGGAGGTTCAGTTTCTGGGTCACATTGTTAACGAAAACGGGGTTCAAGTGGATCCCGCGAAAATCGAAACCGTCAAGAATTGGTCAGCACCTTCAACTCCAACCGAAATCCGTTCTTTTCTTGGTCTAGCGGGTTACTATCGTCGGTTCATTGCTAATTTTTCTAAGATTGTTGTTCCCCTCACGTCCTTAACTTGTAAGAATGTACCTTTTGTGTGGGGTCCCGAGCAGCAAAAAGCGTTTGATATTCTTAAAGACAAATTGTGTAACGCTCCGATTCTTACTCTCCTCGACGGTCATGAAGACCTTGTTGTGTATTGTGATGCTTCGAAACAAGGTCTTGGTTGTGTTCTCATGCAACGGGGTAAAGTCATAGCTTATGCCTCGAGGTAACTCAAAGTTCATGAAAAGAACTACGCCACTCACGATCTTGAACTGGGTGCTGTGGTTTTTGCTTTCAAAATTTGGAGGCATTATCTCTATGGTACCAAATGTCTCGTCTATACCGATCATAAGAGTCTGCAACATATTCTGAATCAGAAAGAGCTTAATATGAGGCAAAGGCGTTGGGTGGAATTGTTGAATGATTATGATTGTGAAATCCGTTACCACCCTGGCAAAGCCAATGTCGTCGCCGATAGGGGTGTTCAAAAAAACCGAAATCCAAAAAAATCCGAAAACCGAATCGTATCCAAAACCGAAAGCAACCGATCCGATTTCTTATTCGGTTATTCGGTTCGGTTCCAACCGTATCCGAATTCCTTATTCGGATTTTCGGTTCGGATTCGGATGTTAAAAATTAAAAAAGTCGGGTTATTCGGTTTATTCGGTTAACCGTTTAAATCGAATAAAAATTAACCCATTATACAACTAATGAACCAATCCCTTATGTTTTGAGCCCACTTAAGTTTAGCCCACTTATAGTCTTATAATCCTAAACCACTTTACAATTTACCAATTACAAGTACATGACTAGTTCACTTTATCAAACCCTAGATTACTTTAAGGCTCTAATCGAGCAGCCGCACACCAGGGAAGAAGAGCAACAATCTTTGAATTGAGGGGCAGACAACCATCAGTTCATCACGTGAACATTAGTTATACACCGAAAAAAGTATGCTTTTGAAAATACTCGGCTATTATTGTTCGTTGTTTGTATACGTTTTTTGGATTTTGTTGTGAATGGTTTCATGTAAAGTGTGAATTTAACAAATAGATGAGTAGATTTAGCTTAAACTTTGAAGTTTGAAGTATTGATTATTGAACACTACACAAATGGGGTAGCATAATGTCAAAAAGAAGTTGGTTTGATAAAAAAATTGGTAGAAGTAGAAACACATTATGTTTAAAAAATGAATTCGGTTGAGATTCGGGTTATTCGGTTAATTTCGGTTAGACCCGAATCTCATCCGAATTGAATTCGGTTGAGATTCGGTTCGGTTAAGAATATGACCAATTCGGTTCGGTTCGGATTTGGATATGAAACTGCAAATTTCAAATCCGAATAAACCGATCCGAATAACCCGAATAAACCGTAAACCGAACCGATGAACAGCCCTAGTCGCCGATGCTCTTAGTCGTAAGGAACACGTCATGCTTTCTTGTGTTTCTCTCCGTGTTGATCTTAAGTCTCAAATCCTTGATGCTCAGCGTGCCGTTGTTTCCGAGGGTACCTTTCGTGATGAGATGACAGTCGGTACTGATTTGCAGTTGGAAACTAAAACCGATGGTCTACTCTATTTTATGAACCGTATTTGGGTGCCTTCTCGGGGTAGTGTTCGTACTCTTATTCTTGATGAGGGTCACAAAAGTCGTCATTCTATTCATCCCGGTGCGGACAAAATGTATATGAGTCTTCGTCCGCATTATTGGTGGCCTGGGATGAAGAAAGATATTGCTTTGTATGTCTCCAAATGTTTGACTTGTTCAAGGGTCAAAGCCGAACATCAGCGTCCTTCCGGTCTTCTTGAGCAACCGGAAATTCCTATTTGGAAATGGGAGAGTATAGCCATGGATTTTGTTACTAAGCTTCCTCCTTCTAATGGTTATGATAGTATCTGGGTTATTGTGGATCGGTTAACAAAATCTGCTCATTTTCTTCCTATCAAGGAAACTTACTCGGCTGAAAAGCGTGCTCAACTCTATGTTAAAGAGATTGTTTGTCGTCATGGGGTGCCACTTGATATTATTTCTGACCGTGATGGTCGTTTCATGTCTCGTTTCTGGAAGGGTCTTCAGGATGCTATGGGTACTAAACTTAATCTCAGCACAGCTTATCATCCTCAAACGGATGGTCAAAGCGAGAGAACTATTCAAACTCTCGAAGATTTGCTTCGGTCTTGTGTAATTGACTTCAAGGGTAATTGGGATACTCATCTCCCGTTGATTGAATTCTCGTATAACAATAGTTATCATTCTAGCATTGATATGGCACCGTTTGAAGCTCTTTATGGTCGTAAATGTCGTTCTCCTTTATGTTGGACCGAAGTCGGTGACTCTCAAATTACTGGACCCGAAATGATTCAAGAGACCACCGATAAGATCCGAAAGATCCGTGAGAATCTTCTAGCAGCTCGTAATCGCCAAAAGTATTATGCCGATAAAAAGCGAAAGCCTATGGAGTATGAAATTGGTGATATGGTTTTGCTTAAAGTGTCTCCATGGAAGGGAATTTTCCGTTTTGGTAAGAAGGGAAAGCTAGCTCCTCGATATGTGGGACCGTTTAAAGTTCTTAAGAGGACTGGTAAAGTTTCTTATGAGTTAGAACTACCCGAGGAATTGGGTGGTGTTCATCCGGTGTTTCATGTTTCCAATCTGAAGAAGTGTCTATCTGATGAAAATCTTATTGTGCCTATCGATGATATTCAAATTGATGAATCGATGCAATTCATTGAACGGCCATTGGAGATTATGGACCGTGAGGTAAAACAACTTAAGCGAAGCCGGATACCGATAGTCAAAGTTCATTGGGAATCTAAGCGTGGACCCTAATTTACTTGGGAACGTGAAGATCAAATGAAAGCCAAGTATCCGCATCTTTTTGCTTCATCTTCTTCTACCTCGGTTTAAACAAATTTCGGGACGAAATTTCTATAAGGAGGGGAGACTGTGACATCTGCCCCGAACTGAATCCGGATGCCCGATTCAAACCCGAGGTTGTTTATATTTTAATTGTAATTCGTATCTATTTCTTCGAAATGTAACGTTCATTTTAATTATGAATAAATATATCGAATCTTTGCGTTATTCTTATCGTATTTAATCAATCGTTTTATATCTAAAAATATTTAAAGTATACTAAATAATCACTATTTATATTATCTAAATCCAAAAATATATATATAGTGCTTCGTAAAAGAAAACTATTAAAAATATAAAATGAATACTATGAACGTCTCGTAATAACCTCCTAACGTCAAAAACGAACTAATAAAACTACAATGTCTCCTATAAAAACGTTACGTCTCAACTCGGTTAACTTAATTATTAAATTTATGTAAAAAACTAACTTATGGGCCAAAATTGCCATTTCTAAAACTTTAATTAAAACTTAACAACAAAAAATGAAACAAACGTAAAGGCCAGGGACCTAAAGTGAAAATTTAACCCAAACCAGCCCCCCCTCTGTCGCGTCCCCTGCTCACCCGACCACTTTGTTCCCTGTTTCCGGCGACCTCCGACCACCTTGTTCCGGCCTTTTTCCTCTTCGTTACCTTCACCACGATAGTCTAATCACTCGCATTTAATGCTACACGCTCTATTGATCGTTTATATCACACAAACCACACCACAAACCCGTTCGATCGACCTCCACTCCCGTTTTCCGGCGAGACTTCGATTTCCACCATTCCGGCACCATTTCAGGTAAATTTTAGTTCCATTTTAATCCTCTCAACATTCTACAACACCCTAATCCATCAATTTCACCTCTTATCTACTCCAGATTCACAAAAATCTCTCCAAACCCGTCGGCCTTGTTCTTCGCTCTAATCCATACCAAAACTTCACTAAATTGTAAGTTTCTTATACCAAAAGAACCGAAAATCCATGGGGATTAAAAGCCCCATGGTTAAATTGTCTGGGATTATCAAATTCGAATGAATTTGATGGATTTGTAAACTAGGGCTCATATGGGATTTGGGTTATGATTCAAGTAATATGTTAAAACAATTAAAGTTCAAGTTTAATCAACAAAAAGCGCGCTGGTTCAATGGTTTGTGTGTGTGTGTGCGCGTTGGTTGAGGTCACGGGTTCGATCCTCCCTTCAACCCACTTTTTTTAATGTTAACAACTTAAACCAACATTATAATTATCTAATAACCCATTAATTGTTAATAATATGTTATTAAAGGTTAAAAAATATGTATAAGTGTATTTCATGTTAACAAAGATTAAAGTTTCTAATTTTTATACCAAAAACATGTTTTTATAAAATATTTAAACGAAACGTTCGAACGTTCAAACTCGTTTAAAAACCTTAATTTCTAAATCCGAAACATTTGACTTCGGACTTAACTCCGGTTACCACAGATCCATTTCTAAATTAAAATCTTTATACTTTTATTTATTTATACATTATATAACTTTTAATAATCAAATGATTTACTTAATAATATGTATTAAAGATAAAAATGTATAAGTTTAAATAAAGATTCTAAGAATTATTACCAATATATTACTAATGTTTTCTAAAACGGATTCTTGTAAAATACAAAGTTTTAAAAACTAATAAATCGGTTTCGTACAAAGATACTCGGTTACGGTTCGTACCAAAAATCCCAAATCTCCGTAAATTCCTATTATTTCTATCCTCGGTTCCAGTTGATTTATTTCTATACCATTTCTGTTTCGTATTCAAGGTGAGTAAATTCACTCCCCTTTTTATACTATTTTTGGGGCTGAAATATGTCTTTTTCTATATTACGTTTTCTATTCTAAAAGAGATCATACAAATATGTTAATCTAGTTCGCGGCTTGATGCAACCTTATGTGTTAGTTAAAGTAGTTTTATTGCTTGGTAAACCCACCGGTACAATGTTAACGCTAATAGTTTGACAAACCCACCTGCCTGTACAACATCGATAGGTGATTTAAACCCGGCCTTTCTAACTCCATGTTCTATGTTTACTATGCTATGACGGTTGTTGCTATACTATGATGCTATGCTATGCCATGTCCCTAAATTGATAAATAATTATTGATAACTTATATATCGAGACGGTAAACGACGGTTGGTTAAAAGTTATCTTTAATTATCACATGAGTGGTTCTCATGCTAAAATGGCTATACGAAATACTATGGGTTCTAAAGTGATTGGTGTGCTATGTGATTTTAGGTGTCCTGGTAGGGTAATAATTACGAAATTGCTAATTATATAAGTTTGCGCAACATATCTTGTTGATCTCGGATTTTCCATATTATTATTTATAAATTGTGTTTTACTCACTAGCTTGTGTAGGTAACTTTATTTTCACATATTTCATGTGATTCTTGATTTATGACTTATTTCCAATTACGTTCAAGACATAGGAGCCTTGGACCTAGTGAAATAAAAATAAAGACTGTTTAATTTCTATTGCTATGGATTTGACGATTTATGTTTAAAAACTTGTATTTCCTAAACTTAAGATAATTCCTATTAGACTTACTAATTAAATACCATGTGCTTTGTTACTATTGATATCCAATTCCATTGACGCGCCCGGTGTATTCCGCCGCCGGGCGGGGTGTCACACTTATCACATAATTCACTTACATATATAATTATCTGTATTTGTTTCCTATATAAATACACTAGGTTATTTCCCGTGTGTCACACGGGTCGAACGATAACAACGTAAAAGTTAAAATAATTGTAATTTCTACAAAGTTGAAATAATTACAAAAATAATTTCTTATGACTTTTACAAACTTTTAAATATATTTCATGAGTTCATTTAACACTATTACATACTCCGTATTTCATTTAAAAAATATTATAATAACAAATATAATATTTCACCGAATGAACTTCATAAATCCATTAATTCCAAAATTTGTCAATATGTCAAAACATGTTAAAAAAGAAATACAGTAATATGTTAGATATTATATTATATTATGCACGACATGAAATGAAATATATTTACTTTAGCTTGTTGGGTTGCTTTTGTAGGAAAAACATGTATTGAATATCAATTATCAATCAGTTTGTATTATATATGAATATACATATGGTATAAATATTGAGATTTATTTAAATTATGAATAAATATTAAATCAATGTTTCTATGAAAATATTGGACTTATCAATTATAAAATCAGTTTTTAGTATATATTATTAAAAATACGTTATAAACGAGATCTATTTATTTTAGGAATAAATATCAAATCGGTGTTTCTATAAAATGTTTTGAGCGGGAAAAAATATTTAGGATGCTTCAATGAATGACAAATGTTTTTAAAAACCTTCTTTTATTAATATGTATAGATATAGATGTATAGATATAGATATTGCCACATTATCATTTTTTTATTTTATATCAGTATTACCTTTGATTATACAATCTTGATACCAAATCAAAATACACACTAGACATACAATACCTACATCCATAGCAACACCTACGGCTTCATATACTTGACCCACACATAATCAAACTTGACACAAATTCTACATACTATCATCCTCATGTTATCATCTTCAATCGAGTTATGTTAAGATCCAATATATATGTTATCACAAATAAACACATCACCACAATCATAAGTCTTTATTTATTTGACCTAAATCATCATCTCATACACACACAGTACATATATACATACACATTCTGTTGGGTTTCAGTGGTATCTTTAGATTTTAATTATATCAAAATGGGTTTGATAAATATAATAATTAAACCAGTAATTATTAACACAGCGGAAAGTTAACATTAAAACCTATACCAAAAGTGAAACCAACAAGATCCGGTTACAGACATGCAAATACGGTTAATAAATAATTAATCTATCGATGAGATAAAATTATACCTTTGGTTAATTTAATAACCGTTTGAGACACCGAGGGTTCAACGAACGATTGCTAGAAACGAACACGAATGATGATAGCATCAAAGGGATGAACCGCAACCAAGGAAGGATTAAGCTTTCTACTAGCTTGCTTGGTTAGGTGATCCAAATTAAATCACTTGTGATTTAATTGTTGTCTTGTGCAGCAGAAAAACAACAAAACAAACAAAAGGTGGTTTTGTTTTTCCTTTTTGTTTCTTGCGGCATTAGGGTGAGCAAAAAAGGGGTGAAGGCATTAACCCTAATGATCCCCTTTTAATTACATATTAATCTCATAGAGCGAGCCTTAGGCCCGGTTAGATTAGTTTGAGCCCAACACAATCATAAACCCGTTATTCATTTAATTAAGTTAAACGAATAAATATAACTTATAAATAGTATAAATTATATACGTGTCTTTCGTTCGTGATTACCAATTAAACGAGTTAAGTGGATTTAATAATCGTTGCCCTTGGTGTAACTCTTACGGGTCATAACTCGGTTAGCCACGTTAATTTATCGGGTCCGGACATATTAAATCCAACAGTCTCCCACTTGGTCGGACCACGATAAAATCTCAACGCAAACAGTCAGCGGCGCTCTAGCTACACATGACTGCCCCTAACAAGTTATGATACTTTAAAGTCATTAACCAAGCAATATGTAAATAGTAACAACTTACTAAGACAAGAAATAGACTTATGGTAATCGTCGTCATTTATCCTTTCTGTAAAAAAATCAATTGAAACAATGAGACATGGATTAAGTTCATTCTAATATGGGTTCAATCATTATAGTTCTCGATCGAGATTCAAAATGGTCCATTCAAACACACAGTCTGTTTGGGTAAGGCCTTACACTTCTCCAGTTTGAATCAACGAGGGCGCCAAGATGTCTAACTGTTACATAGCATGTAAGAGTACAGAATCCCTTATTAACTACATACAGCTCCCACTGAACTTTAGAATTATTCCTAATTAAAGCCTTTATGACTAGCAGTTACGCGACAACGGTTGACATTAATTAAAGAATATTTCTTTGGTAAATAGGAGTTCCAGTATATATCTCAGGTCAGAGGATACTAAATGAGTATACCAATATATCAAAAACATCTTATGACTACAATCCATGAAGATGATTTGAAACGAGTTACTTCCAACATCATTCACAATGAGGTCTGTGAATTTGGATATCAACTACTTGAGCCCAAATTCAGAACAGTCTTAATTCAGAATCATTCCCATGAGTCGGATCGACTACGGATAATTTAGAATACAATATTCATGGATTAACGTATTAAAATCGAACACAGTTATAAACTTTAGAATTCAAATAAATAAATTCAAACGAATTCAGAAACTGTTAAATGTTCGTACATCCAAATACTAAATCAAAACTCAAAGTTAGCTACTCTAAGCCCGATGGCATTCCTATGCTCATCATGTTTGTCATGTGTCATGGCTTAGTAAACGAGTCTGCTAAGTTTTGATCTGTGTTTACTTTGCTTATCATAATGTCTCCACGTTCCACAATTTCCCGTATCAAGTGGAACTTCCTATGAATGTGTCTTGCCTTTTGATGAGATCTGGGCTCTTTGGCTTGGGCAATAACACCAGTATTATCACAAAAAATCTCGATTGGTTTTCGTATGCTTGGAACCACATCGAGATCAGTTATGAATTTTTTCATCCACTGCTTCCTTAGCAGCATCCGAGGCAGCAATATATTCGGATTCGGTGGTTGAATCCGCCACTACACTCTGCTTGGAGCTTTTCCATGAAACAACTCCTCCATTTAGAGTGAACACGAACCCTGATTGAGAGCGAGAATCATCTCGGTCAGTTTGAAAACTAGCATAAGTGTAACATCTTACAGTGAGCTCCTCTTCCACTCCTCTAAATATTAAGGACATATCTTTAGTTCTTCTCAAGTACTTAAGAATGTTCTTGACAGCAGTCCAATGGGCCATGCCAGGACTTTGCTGGTAACGACTAGTCATGCTTAAGGCACACGAGACGTCAGGTCTTGTACATAACATTGCATACATGATAGAACCAATCGCCGAAGCGTATGGAACTGCTTCCATTCGCTTAATTTCAATGTCCATAGAAGGAGATTGCGATTTGTTCAACACAGTTCCTTTAGTCATAGGAACACCTCCTTTCTTGGAGTTTTCCATATTAAAGCGTGTCATCATTTTGTCAATGTATGTGCTTTGATTTAGCCATAGAAGCCGCTTAGATCTATTTCTGTAGATCCTGATTCCTAGAATGTAAGCTGCTTCTCCAAGATCTTTCATTGCAAAGCAAGATCCCTACCATTGTTTAACTTCATTAAGCATAGGGATGTTGTTTCCAATGATCAGTATATCATCTACATACAAGATGAGGAATGATACAGTGCTCCCACTAGCTTTTCTGTAAACACAAAGCTCATCTTCATTTTTGACAAAACCAAACTCTTTGATTTTTTGGTCAAAGCGAAGATTCCAGCTACGAGATGCCTGTTTAAGTCCATAAATGGACTTATTCAGGTTGCACACCCTTTTAGGATATTTTGGATTGACAAAACCTTTAGGCTGAACCATATAGACATCTTCAGAAAGATGCCCATTAAGGAAAGCGATTTTGACATCCATTTGCCATATCTCGTAGTCATAGTACGCAGCGATGGCAAGTAATATCCTGATCGACTTGATCATAGCAACGGGCGAAAAGGTTTCTTCATAATCAATACCCTCAATCTGAGTGTAACCTTTCGCAACTAGCCGTGCTTTATAAGTGTGTACTTTTCCATGCATGTCGGGTTTTCTTTTGAAAACTCATTTGCTTCCTATTGCCCGAGAGTCGGGAGGTAACTCAACCAAGTCCCAGACTTGATTGTCACGCATAGATTGCATCTCAGCATTCATGCATTTCGTAGATTCTAGATCTGTGATAGCAGATTTGTAGTTAACAGGCGCGTCATTAGAGTCAGCTACTACCAGAACTTCAGCACCCTCAAGATTCCAAAGATATCTTTCAGGTTCTTTACGAGTCCTGCTACTTCTGCGAATGCTAGTGTTCTCGTCTGATTCATTTGCAACGACTTCTGGTGCATCAGACTTTCCGACTTCATCAGCGGTAGTTTGTGATTCTCGAACTTCTTCGAGATCCACAACATTGTTTCCTGTTCCTTGATCAAGAGCTTCTTTCTCGAGGAAGTGTCCCCTCCTATTGATGGAAATAATGTTTACATCGGGATGGTAGAAATATAATCCGCTTTTGTTACAGTATCAAACGAAAAAACTTTTTCGCCTCGAGGATCGAGCATGTCATCAGAATCGCTGGTGACGTAGGCATCACATCCCCATACTCTAAGGTAAGACAAATTGGGTTTATGCCCATGCCATATCTCATATGGGGTTTTGTCTACCTTTTTAGTCGGTACCAGATTGATAATGCGAGCGGCGGTCATAAGAGCATAACTCCATAAGGAGTGAGGCAAGTTTGTCCTACACATCATCGATCGGACCATGTTTAGCAGGGTTCGATTTCTCCTCTCGCACACGCCATTGAGCTGGGGTGTGCCAGGTGGAGTGGGCTGTGAAATTATTCCACGTTCCTTTAGATGATTGAGGAATTCTGAACTGAGATATTCACCACCTCTATCTGATCGAAGTGTTTTTATAGTTTTGCCGAGTTGGTTTTCTACTTCGTTTTGAAACTCTTTGAACTTTTCAAAAGTTTCATGCTTATGTTTCATCAAGTAGACATAAGCATATCGACTGTAATCGTCGATGAATGTAACAAAGTATCTTTCATGATTTCTAGACATCGTTCTGAAAGGACCACACACATCAGTATGTATGAGTGCTAGCAGATCGTTAGCCCGTTCACCTACATGGGTGAAGGGGTGTTTAGTGAGTTTGCCAGCTAAGCAAGACTCACAGTCATCAAAGGAGTCAGGTCTAGTGGATTCAAGAATTCCATCAGATTGAAGCCTTTTCAAACGTGCCTTGCTTATATGGCCAAGTCTACAATGCCATAGATAAGTATCATTCGTACCAAATTTGGCACGTTTAGAAAGATTATAAATGTTATTGTTTGTATGAACATCTACCTCGTAAATACCATTTCGAGGTTTAGCCTCAAAATAAAAAACATCATTCAAGTAAGCAGAAATAGAAATCTCATTAAAAGCGTACTTGAAACCTTGTTCAAACAATAAAGAAACTGAAATAATGTTTCTGGTTAAACCAGGTGCAAACAAACAATTATTCAAAATAACTACAAGGCCAGAAGGACATGAAAGATGATATGTCCTAGTTGCAAGAACTGGTACTCTTTTCCCATCATCAACGATGAGCTCCATGTCGCCTTGTTTCAGCTTCTTCCACTTTTCAGGCTCCTGCAAGACATTAACGATGTGGTAACCACATCCAGTATCAAATACCCATGTGTTGCTAGAGACAGTAAAAAGTTCAATAACATAAATAGAAATACCTGAAGTGCCTTTTCCAGAGGCCTTCATTTTCCTCAGCTTAGCCAGATATTCAGGGCAGTTTCTTTTCCAGTGCCCCATCTTGTTGCATTCAAAACACATACGCTCTTCAGGAGGGGGTGGTTTTGGTTTTGCAACAACCTTGTTATTGTTGGTGGCGCGATTGACAGCAACATTAACTTTATTCTTGCCTTTGTTGTTATGACCCCTTTTCTTGGGGTTTGGCTTCTTAACACCACCAGATCTGACCATCAAAACTTGGTTTTGCTTTGGAATATTCATCTCGGCTGTTTTGAGCATACCATGTAGCTCGGCAACAGGCTTTACCCATTCATTCATGTTGTAATTTATTACGAACTGGTCGTAAGAGCTAGGGAGGGAGTTCAAGATGAAGTCACCTGCCATTTCATCTTGCATAGGGTTACTAAGTTTGGCCATCTGGTCAATATAACCTTTCATCTTAAGCACATGAGCACTAACTGATGAGCCCTCTTGCATTTTACAGCCAATAAGCTGCTTCATGGTATCATGGTGTTCCTGTCGGGCCTGTTTCTGAAACATGACTTTAAGTTGCTCCATCATGTCAAATGCGGTCATGTCTTCCATGTTCTTCTGGAGATCAGGAGACATGGTGGCTTGCATAAGGCAGGCTACCTCAACGGCATCCTCCTTATGCTTATCCCAGGCCTTACGCGCAGCAGCGGTATTAGCCTCGGGCTGATCAGGAACTGGGGCTTCCAGAATATAGAGCTTTTTCGCAAACTTGAGAACTATTTTCAAGTTGCAGTGCCACTCGATGAAATTGGTGTTATCGAGTTTTTCTTTCTCAAGTATACAAGATTAACAAGTGGGTAGGTAGACTGACAACAATTGTCAATTGTGAAAAATGCACAACTCTCCAATATGAGGCCGCTATGATAACTTTTGTCAATGCATTGATACGTTTAGCCTCATCTATGCTCACTTTTACTCTCTAGACAGCTGGGGCATGTAGCAAGAGAGGAAAAGTAATAGTCGTCCTAAAACTAGGTACGTGTGGAAGGGTCCGGATGTGTCAACGAAACCCTTGCACCTTGAAAGGATACAACTACACATCAAATGTGGTGTTGTGGCTCCAAACATTGATGTTTCGCTTTATGCTCCAAGTGTTCCTTATAATACGATAGCATAGACTATTGATTTTAAATATAGGTTTCAATTTTAGTAATTACCGAATAGGGTCAAGATCCAGTTTTACTAAATTAATTTGTGACAATTAGATGAACCCTTTCATCTCTCAGGACACTTAGTTTAAATAACCTATTAAAACTAAGTCTTGTCGCGACATAAATAACCGATTAAAAGTTAATAGTTAAACTATTAAGTTACAAGTTTTAGAAAGTCAAAATTAGTTTAAGTTTCTAAAACGTACTGGTTATTTTAATTATTAAACAAACTAGTCGTTTTATAAAAATTTTCACAAGTTGTAAAAAAAATGTTTAGAACTTGTTTTCACCTGATTGTGAAATTATTTTAAAACTCTTTTAAAAAATGGTTTGGTATTAGGTTGGTATGTTACAACACTTATAATATAAAGCAACCACAATAGCAAAAACAGATAAATATGTAAATCTTTATGGCCAAAAATTTGTTTGGTCTTGCCAGAGCTTTTTAGCAAGACCAAACTAGGTCACTGGGTCACAACACATAAACAACCACAAGGATGGACTTGAGTGCATCTTGTTGTCTTGAGTATCTCCCACTGACTCCTAGATCCGTTTTGTCTTCAGTCTTTCTTCCGGGTCTTTAATGTTACAATTTTACAAAAAAAATATATAAAATAAAAGAATCCTAATCTATTACAACTTTGAACCATCAAAGTGGCCAAAACCATAAAACCAAAAGCTGAATTATATTACAACACAACCACAAGGTCTGGCCAGATTTACATATTTTTATCATACTCACAATAATTATCAGGCAAACTATTGGTCAAGAATAATAAAATTGTTGACCACAATTTCGTTGCCCTAATATTCTACATAGATCAGAAACTTTAAAAAATAAAAGTTTGTGATCTATAACCAGTTATAAGGAGACCGGTACCGATTTGCATGTTGTAAGCAAGGCTCTGATACCACTGTTGGGTTTCAGTGGTATCTTTAGATTTTAATTATATCAAAACGGGTTTGATAAATATAATAATTAAACCAGTAATTATTAACGCAGCGGAAAGTTAACATTAAAACCTATACCAAAAGTAAAACCGACAGGATCCGGTTACAGACATGCAAATACGGTTAATAAATAATTAATCTACCGATGAGATAAAATTATACCTTTGGTTAAATTAATAACCGTTTGAGACACCGAGGGTTCAACGAACGATTGCTAGAAACGAACACGAACGATGATAGTAGGGGAGAGCAAACCGGTATTCCCGATCATATTACCAACTACCGATACCGATCCCGACAACCGATTTTGACTGGAAATTGCAACCGATTACCGTACTTAGGTTTTCAAATCGGGATTCCCGTAATAATCGGTATTCCTAGATCGGTAATCGGTATTCTATAAACACCGAAAATTGTTGATGAAGTAGAATTTATTTGATGATTAGATTATATAGTTTATGTTATCGAGAATGTTTGGAACCTTGAAGATAAGCGATTATAGTCACGTTAGGATTTATTATGGAAGTATGATTATGTTAATCCCATTTTTTATGATCGAATATATTATTATATAGGATAATATCAATTTTAGGCAAAAATAATGTGATTTCGGTTCGGGATTTTTTGGGTCGGTATTTGGAGGTATAATACCGATACCAATACCGATCCCTAATATTGTACAAAACAAGTACCAAATACATATACCCATATAAGTTTTCGGTACGGTAATCGGTAAAAATCGGCACGGTAGTCGGTATTTTTCGGTAAATACCAAATCATGCTCACCCCTAGATGATAGCACCAAAAGGATGAACCGCAACCAAGGAAGGATTAAGCTTTCTACTAGCTTGCTTGGTTAGGTGATCCAAATTAAATCACTTGTGATTTAATTGTTGTCTTGTGCAGCAGAAAAACAACAAAACAAACAAAAGGTGGTTTTGTTTTTCCTTTTTGTTTCTTGCGGCATTAGGGTGAGCAAAAAAGGGGTGAAGGCATTAACCCTAATGATCCCCTTTTAATTACATATTAATCTCATAGAGCGATCCTTAGGCCCGGTTAGATTAGTTTGAGCCCAACACAATCATAAACCCGTTATTCATTTAAATAAGTTAAACGAATAAATATAATTTATAAATAGTATAAATTATATACGTGTCTTTCGTTCGTGATTACCAATTATACGAGTTAAGTGGATTTAATGTCCTTTGCCCTTGGTGTAACTCTTACGGGTCATAACTCGGTTAGCCACGTTAATTTATCGGGTCCTGCCATATTAAATCCAACACATTCTACTAACATTATCATTTCACACATGGAAAACACATACACACTACTCATACGTATCACTGCAAATACATACATAACTACACATTGATGCGTGCAATACTATATATAAAAATAGACACTAAAAACACCTAAGTTTTAATATTTATAAAACCTAGACAAACTAAGTAACTTACACACAACCGGCAGTGGACCGGTCGAATGTAATATAGCTTAAGTAAGTCCGGGTGTCGACCCACAGACTCTATATACTACGTTAAATTAACTAATAAAGACTCGACTGACTAAACACGACTTAAATAAAAGATTATTTGAAAATGGGGGTTTTACTGCTAAAAATAGAAACTTTCTAAATTAGGAAACTTACTAAAAATGAAAACTGACGATTTAAAGACGGGTTTAAAACACATGAAAGAAAACAAACCACCTAGGCTAGAATCATCGTTAACTTTAGTTATCATTCATGTTTGGATTAATGATTATGGAACCAAGATCTAAAAATATTCATTTAAAGGTGATGCTAACTAAGACCCTCGACCCTTCTCGAGAAGAAACCTAGAGTATCACGATTAAATTATTATCACACCGGTTACGGGATTAAATTTCCTCACGGTTATCTAATCTGATTATGATTAATTGACCTCAATTAGAAACCTATCTCACGATACGGACTCTAAAGCCATTTCAAACAAACCAATTAATTTAACAAGCAAGTTTTCATAAAATAGACTAAACCGGACTTTTCACAAAGACCTAAACCTAGCCAATTATTCAACTTTACCGGTTAACAACCTATCACCTCACGGATTTCTAAGTTGGCTACACGTTTATTATTAATTAGACTAATAATGTTAATCCTATGGTTTTACTGCAGGTTAACCATAAACAACCACAACGCAAGTAAATGGCTATAACGCACCTTATTATGTAACATAGACAATCACCAAGGGAACGCGGATTAACAAAACCAATCAAACAATTATAAACATGTCATATGCATTAACTAGTAAAACGATTGAAACTTTAAATAATCATAGTAATCCATAAACACAAATAACCAAACATGAAATCAAACCAAGTTAACAAATCATCAACGCCTAGATGGTTCTAACGATTTAGCCAAGCATGTTCATAATAAAAAACACAAGTTTAATCATATAAGACATGGTAGAAAAGAAAAGAAAACAAAGGATTGAAGAAACCCGGAACGTATAGACGCAAATCCTTGATCCTGTGCTCTCCCGTAGCTTTGTTTTCACCTTTCTAGCTTCAAAAACCGCCTCATTTTCGTCCCAAACCGTCCCAATTCGTCCCTAATCAAGTCTAGGAGGCTAGGGTTTAAGTTAGAGGAGTTTATATAGTGAAACGGGTCAAAAACGCGTCAAAAAACCACCTTCACACCACGGCACGCGGTGAGAAAAGGGGTTCTGGTCGCGTAGCGTCTTGAGCCCCTTTTTCAGATCCAGTTTTTCGTTTTCGCGCTCCGGTTCGCTCGTAACTCCGTTTCGCTCCCCGTTTTTTCCTACGGATTTGATTTTTCACGATCTATCCGTTTCTTTATCAACATGTGACCAACAAAACACAAAAACATTAGTTATGCCAAAAATGATATAAAACGTAACCGAAACGACACAAAATGCAATCAAACACAACTAGGGATTTATGTATAATTTATCCTTTATCAAACATCCCCACACTTAACCTTTTTCGTCCCTGAAAAAGCATGCACATAGAATCATAGCTAATTAAGACATTCAACATTTCGTTACAATTTTCAAACAAGAAACAAAATCAGATAAACATCGGTGCGTTTTATTTAAACACCCTAACACTAGCTAATTAAGTTTCCCCTTATATTTAATTTAAATTTAATTAAATCATTTATCTACAAGGTCTCACACAAAGGAAAAACAAGTCAGCCCGATTAATGTTGCTTGACGAGACACAGGATTAAACCACAAAGGTTTTCCTACCAAAATAACCTAAAGAACTTAACTAAGCGAAGAACTAGTGCCATATTAGGGTGGATTTTGATGGATGAATTTTGTGGGTATAGACTGTTTATTTTTTTTCATAAAACAAGATCACATCACCCAGGGGTGTCGTATCCAAGTCGCTATCCCGGAGGTAGAGCACATGAGGTCTTGGATCACTTGCCTTATATTTTTCATTTTTTTCATCATTTTTTTTTCTTTTGATTTGGCTACTTTGAGCTCTTTTATTTAGCAGCTACTTTGAGCGCTTTTCAGTACTATACCCGGTGGACATTTTATTTGCGGATGCACCACTTCTTTCACAAGAAGTGTGTTCTAAATCCTAAAATGGCACTACCCCTTAACCTATTTAAGTTCTAAAGCCTAAAATGGTGCCTAATTTCATTTAGTTAAGGCCTTCCTATTTCTCCTAAGATAATGACCCACGAGATTCACGATAATTAACTTTCTATTACTACACTTAGGGAAACTATCTCAGCTAATTGGGTTACCATATGTTTATCCAAATTCATCTTTGTTTTAAAAACTACAATTCATTTGAAAGCCAAAATCAGTTTACTATCATTTTCTATTTAAAAGTGCACAACTTTAACAAAGATATTTTTCAATTTTTTTGGGTTTTTTATGACTCTATAAGACTCAAAACAAACAACTAAGACTCAGAAATGACTATTTCCCATCCCCACACTTAAGTTCTGCATTGTCCTCAATGTAGAGATAGAAAACAGCTAAAAATAAAAATAAAAAATTCAAAAATAAAAGATAGAAGGGTGAATTGGAAAAGACTTAGCTGGTTTTGTGAACCGCGTAAGCTCCAAGTCTTCATTCCAACTGCAGCTTCGATCGTATAGCATTTCGGTCGCGATCCAGCTTCACCGACACTCTCGAGATCTTCTTCGTCTTCACAAATACAAACTCACCCGAATGGAGATTGAGTACGGGTGAAAATGATTTAAACCTGTAAAAACAAATACAAAATACCCGAGCGTAACACTAACTCGACAAAAATTAAAATAAATGATATAAAAATGAAGTTCTACAAACTCTACAAAACTCACAAGAAACCTCCCCACACTTGAATTTAATCAGGAGGTTTCTCTTTGATCTGGACCCTATCTAACCCGTTCAATTCCATCCGCTTCACACACATACTTATAAAATTAATAGTGAAATTGAAAACGGTTTTGATAATCAATTTAAAAACTCTAAACGGGTCAGACCACCAACATTTGTACTTACCTGGCATGAACCGGATGCATGTCATGTATCGTGAAGACTGGTCGTTCTTGCACTTCAAGGGTTTCTTCTTCCATATAGACCATCTTCCGATCTGCAAAAGTGTGCGCTCCCTTGGTTCTTTCCTTGATTTAAACCGAGGTGTTGAGGAATCTTTATCATGTACCTCTTCCTCATGCTCACTCGGTTCTTGACTCATCCCCACACTTGGCCTTTGATTATTACTAAGTCTTCGAGAATCTTCAAATCGCCAAGTGGGTCAAATTCCACTTCCTCATCACAAAAAGGCAGATCTACCAGTTCATCAGCAAACTCATCCTCCCAGGATGGAACTGGTACCTCCTTCACATCTCTCTCCTGCTCAGATTTAACTTCTAATTCCTGCACACCATCATTCTCAACAAACAAACATGAAAAGTTAAATGAACCCAATGACTCGAGTTCATCCTCAATTAAGTCAACTGATGCATGAATATCAAAATCAGAATGATCAGATTGAAGTTCAGAACACTTACCTGGTTTAGGATCATGATGCAAATCTTCACAACTAAAGTCCCATTCGTCTTCTTCATCGCTAGAAGAATCATCTTGGACGGAAAAATCATAGATACCGGCAGGTGGTAAATCCTCATTACCTTTGACCACATACCTCTCCATGATTTCTGGCTCTTTAGTTGTCTCTGGTGTCTCCGGCTCTGAAGTTAGATTGAAAAAATCGCCTCGTTCATTCTCATATCCAATGAATATCCCTTCTAAATCAAAAACTAGGCGGTTAGAATCCTTATGTTCTATCAAAAATCCAGTGGAGCTTTGATAACCTGTTAAATACCCTGTATGGTCAAACATCAACACCGCATCCCTAACAGGAGGTTCGGGAAGCAACATATAATTTTTCCCATACCATGGTCGATTAGGTCCAATGGGTATCCTAGTTAGAGTTTCTACATATTGTTCAACAACTTGAATGTACGTCATCTCTCTAACTAGGGTAGATATAGAAATAACAAAATGAAATAAACAAAAACGACACAAAATAAAAGAAAAGAAAGAAAAAAAAGAAAAAACTTTTAGACTCCTACGACTCAAACAACTAACAAAAAGCACGTGAATAGCATTTAAGACTTAACAAAGTTAAATAACGCAATTACCAAGAGTCCCCGGCAACGGCGCCAAAAACTTGATGCGTGCAATACTATATATAAAAACAAACACTAAAAACACCTAAGTTTTAATATTTATAAAACCAAGACAAACTACTAAATCACACACAACCGGCAGTGGACCGGTCGAATGTAATATAGCGTACGTAAGTCCGGGTGTCGACCCACAGACTCTATATACTACGTTGAATTAACTAAACAAAACTCGACTGACTAAACACGACTTAAAAGAAAGATTATTTGAAAAGGGGGGTTTTATTACTAAAAATAGAAACTTACTAAAAATGGAAACTGACGATTTAAAGACGGGTTTAAAACAGATGAAAGAAAACAAACCACCTAGGCTAGAATCAGTGTTAACGTTAACCATCAATCATGTTTGGACTAATGTTTATGGAACCGGGATCTAAAACTAGTCACTTAAAGGCAACACTAACTAGGACCCTCGACCCTTCTCGAGAAGAAACCTAAAGTATCACTATCAAGTTATTACCACGCCGGTTACGGGATTAGGGTTCCTCACAGTTACCTAATCGAATTACGCTTAATTGACTTAAATTAAAGGCCTATCTCATGATACGGACTCTAAAGTCATTTCAACCTAACTAATTGATTTAACGAGCAAGGTTGATAATTAATACTAAGACGGACTTTTCACAAAGACCTAAACCTAGCAAATCATTCAACCACGACTTATTAATAATCTATCACCTCACGGTTATCTAGATTAGCTACACGCTTTTTACCCGTTTAACTAATAATATTAATCCTATGGTTTTACTGCAGGTTAACCATAAAAAACCACAATGCAGGTTAATGGCTAAAACGCACCCTATTATGTGACATAGACAATCACCAAGAACGCGTGGACTAATGATATCAATCAAACAAATATAAACATGTAATACACATCAATCAACAATAAAGATTAAAACTTTAATTATGCATAACAAACCATAAGCAAAAATCAACCAAACATGAAATCCAACGTAACGTTAACAAATCATCACAACGCCTAGGTAGTTCTAAACGATTAGCCTACCATAATCAAAGTAGAAACACAAACTGAAACATAAACAGAGTTACCGTTCGTCGAAAAAGAATAAAAATAATTCAGCAGCCTGTCTGCTAGCTTAAATTAATTCAGCAGCCTGCTAGCCTGCTTAATTAATTCATCGATCCACTTTTGAATTTCGTGACATGCTAGGCTGCTTGGTTTTCTTTGTTTCGAACGACAAACAAACGGCAGACTTCAATCCCAAAAACTCTTCCTTTTTTATTCAACGGCAACTTATATATTTCTTTTAATCTTTGCCAACAACCTTATTAATTCTTTAAGTGGGCCTCCAAGTCAATATTAAATTGTAACTCCAAGTCCATAACACATGACCTGTGTTTTTTTATTTCAAGCAAACAATGAATTAATATATTGATATAATAAATTAAATAAGAATTATGTCGCAAACTAAAAACATTCACGTTAAAGTGCTATGAAGCGATTAAGAGTATATAATTCGCCCAAAAGTGCCCAAAAAGTGTAGAGATTATTTATATAAAATATATATAATTTAGACCACATCACACATAGATACGAATGCAAACCCATTATCCATATACATACATGCTTTTGTTACATACAAAGATATCCACAAACACGTATATGTAAATATATACCTACATAACTAATACATACATGCACTGATACATGTATATATTCACATACGCTGATGTTCCTAAAGCTAATTTATTTAGCTTCTAAACATTTACAAAACGAAACCTGAATTTTTATAACTTAGGTTTTACGAAAAGCTGAAACCGAAAGGACTGAACAATGAAAATAACAAACGTCTCACGTTTAATCCACGAGATAAATACAATAATAATTCGTCGTTTTATTATTTAATTACTAGCAATTTACTTTTGAAATTAAAATGAACCATATCTTAATTACTATAAAAATCATGAGAACTAACGGAACGAATTAATGACGTTAACTAAAAAATGTCGGGTTTCACACTTACAATTTACACTGTTTTCCATAAATGTTCTTCAAAAGTCAGTGTAACCATCAGATCTTAGTCAAATCGCAATTTTTCACAAATCTTTAAAAAACTTCCACTGTTTCCCGTAGATCTTAAGAACTGTTACCCACAGATCTACAAGCAAAGATCCTGTAGATCTTCAACAAGATGTCCAGCAGATCTTTTGATTTAATTACCTTTGCTATTGGAGTTTTGAACCTGTCACTTAGAAGACTTAGGATGCTCAATTAGTGAAATGAAAAAGCAAAATTCAAGATAACAACAACAACAGCAACAGCAGCAACAACAACAGCAACAACAACAGCAACAGCAACAACAACCACAACCACAATCACAACAACAACAATAATGGAGATTAATAATAATAATAATAATAATGATGGAGATTAATTTAGGAACCACTTGAATACTATTAATAATATCTGGAAATCCATTGCAAATGGACTAAATATTCCTTTTCCATCTATAACTCTGACAAGTATAAAACAACATCTTATAAGGACCAAATGAAAGCTATTCCTATGGAAGAACTAGAAGAGGATGAATTCAAACATGACTTAAAAAAGTATACAATATAACTAAAAGCTTATTCTTATCTTACAATGGCAGCCTCATTGGCTTTTCTGACAAGAATAGAGAAGTATGTAACTTGATTTTCATTGTACAAAATCTTAAAGAAGATGTGTGAAGGTGGTACAAAAATTCAGACCATGAAAAAGAAAAAGCTAAAAAGACAGTTGGAAATATTCAAATCTTTAACTTCCTGTTGAATCCATCAACCAACATTTAAATAGATTTGTGTAGTTAAATACCGAGATGCAGGCAATGGGCGATCTTACTGAAATATTGGATGTAAACCTGAGGTTGTTGCATTCACTCCCTAAAAGCTGGAAAAATACTACCACTACAATCAAACAGACTATCTCATTAGAAGCACTTGATCTTGACGATATTGTAAAAATGATAGAGTCATTGGAGATGGATGAATGATGCATGCAATACTATATATGAATTAATAACTAAAAACTCCTAAGTTTTAAATTTATAAAACCAGGACTAACAGACTATTTCACACAGAACCGGAAGTGGACCCGTCTGATGTAATATAGTGAAATGTAAGTCCGAGTGTCGACCCACAGACTCTATATATTACGTTAAATTAACTAGACAAGACTCAACTTAACTAGACACGACTTTAATTGAAAGATTGTTTAATAAGGGAGATTTTATCTAAATTACTAATTGCATAAAAGTAAATGACAATTTATGAACGATACAACATCTGGTTCAGATACTAGTTCAGCAGCAGCTTCATCGGGAACAGGGACAGATACAACATCTGGTTCAGTCATAGTTCTAGATCGTCTCGATCTGGTATAGTGTACTGTGATTTCCCTGGGAGCATCAGTCACTCTAACATCTTCTAATTCGCTGAAATCTTTATCAGATTCAGATGCTTCAGACTCCTTTTCTTCCAACTCTTTTTCCAATACCTCCTTCTCAACTCTCAACATATTACATTCGGCCTCTAACTCCTCATAATCTTCTTTAAGCTTTTCATACTCAGCATCTAATTCATTGAAACCTTTGGTATTCTTCTGATGAGTCTCCCAAAATTCTTTCAGCCTCTTACTCTTTTTTTTGTTCGATGCTTTCAGTTTCTCATTCTCATCTAATAGTTTTGCAATCATTCTCTTTAGATGAAACACCTCATGTTCTTCTTCATTAAAATCTATGTCAATATGTTCAACTTCTAGACCAACCTTAGGTGAAGACTCCTTCGATTGTTCAGACAATTGAATTACAATAGGGGATGAGATGATGGGGATTTCAACTGATACAGGATCCGATATAACAACCTCTGCATCCTGATCCACTTGTGCCTTAGATTCAGCTTCGATTGTCATAACAATTTCTTGAGCAATCTGAAGAACATCTACATGTTCAACAATTTTAACCAACTTAGGCACACTAACATTCTCAATAACCTCATCTTCATTATGACTATCATCCTCAATAGCAACAAACTCAGGTATATCTACATCTTCAACAATATTTTATTCTTTATGAGAATCAGAATCACTACCAATACCATCTCCTTCATTTCCATTATCACCATCAGACTCATTTCCAGAATCTTCATCTTCAGAATTATCATCACTATTTTCATCTTCATTCGAACCATCATCATTGTCACTATCATCAGACTTCAGAGCCTCTGGAAGATCATCCACTATATCTAAAGGATCGAAAGGATCATCCTGAGATATATGGTAATATTCAGCACTAATATCTTCTTCTTATTCGCTATATCTCTCATATAGTCGAATAAAGCTACATCTTCTACAACTCCCATACTCATTTTTCAATATGATGAAGCATTAATATCATCAGTTGCAAACATACGACCAGCAACTCCATTCTCTTTGATAACTGGATGAGCTTCATTAATAATCAATTCTAGAAACCTCAGATACATGAGAAATTTAAATCTTCTTCCCTTTTGAAGATTAAAGATAAACCCTTTCATGATCCACATTGCCATATTAAATCTCCGGTTCATGGCAATAGCAACGATTGGAGAAGCAATGCCTGATGGAAATGTGTCGAATCCAGCACTTCTTCTCGAAAGACGGTGTTGGATGACATAGCAAAGTAATTTCCACTGCTTACTCAATCGAGCTCTCACAAACTGCTGCTTAGGAAATAGAGGTGGATGACCCATATTGATGAAACATTCCTGGCACTCAGTAGTTGTGAATTCATCCAATTCCCCATCTTCATTTTCATCTAGAAACAGTGCATCTCTAATTGATTCTTCAGAAACTGTCACTTGCAACTATTTTGTAATGAATCCTCGAACAACGTAATGACCTTCATTAGTAATCACCTCAGCAGTCTTCCAGAATCTTTTTATTAACCTCATGTATATAAAAGGTTTTGCACACATGGCATATACATAGTTCGTTATGAGAAGAAATCGTATCATCTGCTGGTATCCTGCTGCTTCAGGAATAGATTCATCAAGCATAGCCACGATGTTGTGCTTTGGCTCATACTGAAGAATATTCATTTGAAATCAGTTACAAATGTGTCAGTGATCAACAATATGAATAAATGTTCAATAATAATGAGTAAAGTGATTAAAGTGTTGCAAATTATAATGTAACAGTTCATGGTTGTGAGATTTTTGATACATTAATTTAAAACAATTTAAGATTATCATCTTGTTTAAAACCTTGTAATTTTAATAACACACACACCAACTGTTATATCAAAAGTTGATCATTCGAACACTTCACACTTGTTTTAAGATCTATTTAACATTTTGATGAAAAACGACTTGATTGAAAACATGTTTTTTTTAGAATCAGTTTAACACACCAATAACATTTTTATGAAGTTTTGTTGTTTACACAGGGTTCTTGATTCAAGGACATTCAAATTTTTATCATTAATTGGGTGAATATTGATGATTTGTGATGATTAAAATGATGATTATGAGTGATAACAGTCCTATTAACGTTCATAACAACTTGATTTCAGTTTTGGGTTACTAAATCAAAGTGTCGGTTCATTTTAAAAGATACTGTACATCACAATCGGTCGATTTTAAGGGTTTATGATGATGAAATATGATGAAGACGATGATCGAACATGGTGTAAATACCTCCATCAATCCAAAAAACTTGATATAGATCACAAGATTGAATAGGGGTATCGAAGGTTTTAGAGAAAAAGGATGTGTGGTCGGGTGATGATATGGAAAAATGATGTTAAGTGTTTTTGAAAAAGGGTATATATAGGATTAAGTTGAGACGACTGAATTAGGTTTAATAAATGAGACGGGTCAAACATTTGCAGATTGGTCAACATAAACCTAAATACCTTTGACAGGTGAGTCCCTGTTTGGACGGGTGAGTCATTGTTTGGACGGGTGACAAAGGGTAGGCGTGTCAAATGATGAACAAAGACTTTTTTAACCCAAACACATTTAGTCGTGTCATACACTGTTGAGACAGGTCAGAGTGTTAGACGGGTAAAAATTTAACACATGAAGGCTTGGTCGTGTCAACAACTATTGGGACGTGTCAACCACTGTTGAGATGTTTCAACCTTTGTTCAGACATTCATCACATGAAACAATGAGACGTGTCAAGACTTGGTCGTGTGATGCACTGTTGAGACGGGTCATGGACTTGGTCGTGTCAACATTTGAATGACAACATAATTCATCACAAGTCTTAGACGAGTCATACACTGTTGAGACGTGTCAATTGTTGAGTTGTGTCAACATTTGAGACGTTTCAAACATTGAATCAAATAGGCACATTTAATATGGAACGACTACACCTTGACTTGGTTATTTTCCTTAACCCGACTGCATAGTAACATGGGACGGTTCAATACTTAGCAAGATTTTTCATTTTCTGTGACTGTTGACTTTTTCTCCTGCATTTTTTGCACCTGCATAAGACTTCCTGAATTAGGATTTTGCAATTAAATTTCAATCATGACAAGGGCAACAAATTTATTATAACCAATACACAAAACATTCATTTTTCTTCAATTTTCATTCATCGTCATTTTTTTTATTTTCCGGTTTTACACAAAAATTTTGCACCACCAAATATTTCAATATCCCGAAGCATTTTTAATGAAAATAAATCACCAGACCTTGGGTTATTTTTATCATGAACAAAACTTTTGCATTCATAAATCACTTGATCCTTTCATTCAACACATGATTTTTGGTATTTTTCTAATTTTTGTTTTTCTTTTTGAAACTAACACTTCCAACTTATTTCTGCCCCTAAACTTTAAATTTCTTGAAATTTTCAAGTTTACAAAGGATGTCGTTGAGCAATTAAAGAATTCACATGCCTGCACAGACAAAGCACACATAAAATTAAATACAAATGCAATGCAATGAATCTATAGACTGCTGTGAGATCATACCAAACATTATATGAACATGTTTTAGAGTTTTGGAATAGATATTTGACTTGTGTTTGGTTGAGTGATGATATGAAAACATACCAATTAGCTCGAGTTGGCACACTTACTTTTTCAGTAGCATGATGAGATTAAGGTTCGATTAAAATGACTTATGCGACCCACATGTATACATATATCAATCTATTTCCTTATCAACAACAAACCAGAATGCACTTGTAATAAAAACCTGGTTACAACATAATCAGTGTGGAATGAGTTTTTCTATCTTATTTGGATTTGGTCCACTTTGGGACTTCTTTTGGAATTCCTTTTTGGAATTATCTTTTGCTTATGTTCCCTTTGGGAATCTTCTGAAATTCCATTTTGGAATTTTTGATGACGGTCCACATTTGGGACTCTTTTCTGTTCCATTTTGAAATCTTTTGCTGCACCTTGAAGCTCGAAAGAGACTTCATGTAAAACTTCAGGTCTGTGGATACCACAACAAAGAAGCTCACAAATGCGGTTCATCACACTAAATTATATTGCATCATTACCCGATTATGTTTAAAGAACATCACTAGCAGTTCATCAAAAGAGATATATTTAAACATGTATGACACTGAAACTTAACAAAAAGATCATTAAGATTTAGATTTGTCAACAATGAACCTACTTTTTCAGTTTAATTGCCTGAGCCGTCTCGCACATCAATTAACACTTATCAGTCTTTATTATTGAAAATGATGTATCAGATAAAACTTAGTGTATCTATCATTTCTCACTTTTGCAAATCAGATTCTTATGACATGATGTTTCTTTTCTATTTTTCTTTTTCATACAAACATACACAATGCATAAACCAAAAGACATGGGAAACAATAAATGACAACGACTTATTATATTTTTGGATTTTATCTTTTCTAATCTTATATTTTGTTTTTCTTTAAAAAAGAATTAATCATGGTTGATTAATCTTATAGATTGAATTAAAAATTCAAACCGGCCTGACAAAAAGGATTTTGTGAAAAGATCTGCCAGTTGTTTGTCGGTATGAACTTTAATCAAAATTATTAAGCTTTTTTCAGAGTTGTCTCTGAGAAAATGATATCGAATTTCGATATGCTTTGTTTTTTAGTGTTGAACAGGATTAGCAGTAATGAACATTGCAGCAGTATTGTCAATGTAAATAGGAGTTTTGAGAAAATTAAACCCGTAGTCAAGCAATTGATTTTGAAGCCATAAAACTTGAGAACATCCCGCTGATGCAGCAATGTACTCTGCTTCTGCAGTGGATACTGAAACATTAGTCTGCTTTTTGCATTGCCACGAGACAAGTCGAGGACCCAAAAACTGACATCCACATGTGGTTGATTTCCTGTCAAGAGCACAACCACCATAATCACTATTAGAATAACTATATAATTCAAAATTGCCTTCATAAGGATACTATAAACCGAGATTAGGTTTCCCTTTGAGATATCTGAATATACGTTTGACAGCAATATGGGGCGAATCTTTAGGATCTGACTGATATCTTGCACAAACACACAGAATACATGATGTCTGGTCTTGATGCAGTAAGATACATCAGCGAACCGATCATTGATCTGTATAAAGTTTGGTCAACCGATTTGCCTTTCGGATCAGGTTGGATCTTGCAGTTGACATCAGATGGAGTTCTAATAGTCTAACAATCTTGCAGCTTGAATTTCTTCAACATTTTTTCAACGAACTTTGACTGATTAATGAAAATTCCATCTGCAGACTGTTTAACCTGTAATCCAAGAAAGAAATTAATCTCCCCATAGAACTCATCTGAAATCGGGCTTTCATGATTTCTTCGAACTCTTTGCACATGGACGGACTTTTTGATCCAAAGATGATATCATCCACATACACTTGAACACACAGTAGATCTTCATTTTCCCGCTTCATGTTTCTGACAACAATGCAACATTCATCTGGCTTGTTCTTATACAACCATCTTGTGCCAATAGCATTTTCTCCTTTAGGTAAGTCCACTAATTTCCATACTTCTTGCTTTCAGAACTGAAATAACTCCTCTTGCATTGCTTCTATCCAGCTGTTATCTTGCATTGCTTCTATCCAGCTGTTATCTTGCAATGCTTCTGCAATGTTCTTCGGTACCACTTGAGAAAGAAAACATGAGTAAAGACAGATGTTGGCTTGTTCGGTCTGACTTCTCATCGTTCTTTGATTCAACGGACCTATAATCTGAGAGATAGGATGATTCCTGTGAACAAAGGAAGTTGGATTGATTGTCTTCACCTTGTATTTGTGTCTCCAAATTAGATTCATTCAGATTCGGTAGATCTTGCAGGATTGTAGAAGTATGCAAAGTAAAATTAGGAACTTGTTCTGGTGAACTAATGATGTAATCGAGAGATTCCGGAGTAACTTCACCATTCGGATCTGATGATGGTTGATTATGAACAGATCCACCATCATTAGGAGAATTTTGCTGATTTGAAGGATCTGGTTCATTGTTTGATTCCTGAGCTTCTTGAGACACAGATGGATCTTGTGAATGATTCGATGATTCAACATGCGGATCACGAAAAGACATGAACGGATACTCGGAGTGAGATCATCATCATCATCATTGTCTGAATCGTCACTGAAAGATCCTAAATCTCTTGGTTCCTTCTTTGATTTTCCAGAAAAATCAAACAGGTTAGAGTTGAAAGATTTGGATAACGAATCTAAATCAAATAACCAGTCGGGACCATAAGCCACTGACGGAAATGATATTTCTAAAAAATGTACGTTTACAGATTCAAGGAAAACATTAGTACGTCTATTAAACACACGATATACTTTAGACATAGATGAATATCCAAGAAAGAAACCGTCATCAGTTTTTTCTCAAATTTTACGAGATGGTCACTTAAATTCAGAATCGCAACGGGACAACCAAAAGCTTTGAAGTTAGAAATATTTGGTTTCTTTCAAAACAATAACACGTAAGGAGTTTTATGTTTATCCTGAATCAATAGTGTCCTGTTTTGTACAAAGCAGGCTGTAGCAATTGCTTCGTCCCAGAATGTGATAGGAAGTTTAGCATCTGCTAGCATGGATCTTGCTGCTTCAGTTAGTGTCCGATTTTTCCGTTTCGCAACTCCATTTTGCTGAGGAGTTCGTGGAGCACTAAACTGACGTGCAATCCCCTTTTCTGCACAAAAAGAATCCACATTAACATTTTTAAATTCAGTTCCAGATTTTTACCCTTGATTCCAATTGGTTTTCAACTTTAATAATAAATTCTGTTAACAACTCAACAGTTTCAGATTTTGCATGCAAGAAATAAACCTAAGTAAATCTTGTAAAGTCATCAATGATGACTAAACAGTAAGATTTCTTTCCAATACTCTGGACATTAGTTGGTCCGAATAGATCCATATGAAGCATCTGTAGAGGTTTGGAAATTGAGTTTTCGAACTTGGACTTAAAAGACATTCTATGATGTTTTCCTTTCAAACATGCGGAGCAGTGATCAGTTGTAGAGAATCTCTTCGAAGGTATTCCTAAAGCATGATTTCCTAACACCAGTTTGTTCATGTGTTCTGAAATTTGAATGGCCCAGCCATCTATGACAAAGTTGACTCTCATCATTTGATGCATGTGCAATGAGACAAGTTGTTTCTGTTTCTGCATCGATCTGAGACATATCCAGCTTGTAAACATCTCGATCTCTTGGAGCTTTAACCACAACCCACTCATTAGCAATCTTTAAACCTAGTTTGAGTATGTAACAAAAAGAATCATCAAATAGAGTTGAATATGATTTATCACAAATTTGGGAAACACTTAGCAACTTAAAGTTCAACTGGGCACAATAGTTGACTTTATAAAAGCTAATTATCCCATTGGATACTGTTCGTTCTTTTGTTATTTTCCTACCAGCATCTCCTTCAAATGCAACATGAGTACCATTTTTATGCTTAAAGTCTTGAAGCAAGGCATGATTGTCTGTCATATGCCGGCTGCACCCACTGTCAACAAACCATGAGTTGACAGGTCTTCTTGGACGAACCTGCATTTCAACAATCACTTAGTTAGTTCGGTCAAACCAGGCTCACACGGTCTTGGATTTTCCAAATCTATCTACAACAGTAACTTGTTGATATTGCAAATTATTCAAATTTGGTTCATTCAAATGATTGGCTTGAAAATTAGTTCTACCACCGGTTTGGTTCGACTGCTTTCTTCTTAAAGCATGATACCTCTCCTCTAACTTAGGATCGAGATTGTTTTCATTTCTTTGAGGACCAACCATCACAGCTCTCGGTGTAAATCTGTTAGCCTGAAACTGCCTTGATGGTGTTTCATTAAACTCAGAATTGATTCTTCTGAAAGATCTCGAATCAAGAGAACGACTATGGGTTGATTTTTGAAAACCAAAAGATTGATTTCGTTGAAAGTTTGGAAATCTAGTCATTTCTCTTGATGAGGTTTTTCGGAAGAAACAATCAGACGTGTCATGATCACGTCTCTCACAAAATTCACAAAAATTTGTTATAATAGCATTCTGCATATGAATGATTCCTTTTATTGCAGTAATCACAGTACATGTTAAAGAAACATTCGGCAGTTGCATGGTTATAAAGATCACATATCTCACAATAAGTCTTGCTGATTCTAAACAACTGATTGTTAACTTTTGATGTTGAACCAACATGTGATTCGTTCACAATTTTGTTTGGTTTAAAGTTAACTTGGTTCTTCTTTGGAGATTGTGTTTGTGAATTCGGTTTGTTGTTGCCAGATTGAGATTTTGGTTTTGAAATTGGTTTTGATTCTGAAACATCTTTCGTAGTTACCTTCTTAGATTCAAATCGTTTAACAGCGGAAGTCTTACGACCTGAACCTGTTTTCAGATCAGAGAGAGATTTGATCTTAGAATTTTGTTGGTTACTTTGAGTTGAATTTAAATCAAAAGTTCCAACTGACACAAACTTCACTGGTTTCAGCAATAGTGACACATTCTTTGAAACAGATTTTGTTGATTGAGCTTTGTTGGTTTTCAAGTTGTCATTTGATGTTATGACATTTTTACCTTTGTCTTGATTTGTTTTAGATTGATTGGTTGACTTTTTTGATTTAGTTGATTTAGAAGTAGAAGCACCATCATTCTTCACATTTGCTTGTTTTTGAATTTTGGCAGCAACAAGTTCTTTCTCTTCTTTCTTCCATTTCACGTAGTTAGGATCACTGTATCCTGAAAATTTTTCAGCATCCTTCACAGTTTTTGTTGGTTCAGTAATCAATTTCTCATATTCAATCACTTGCTCAAGCACAGGACTTGAGTCATCATCATCTTCAATAAGCACAACTTCTTCACTCATGTTCTCAGTCAATACCTTTTCATCATATTTTTCTTCTGAGCTTCCTAATTCAGATTTAATTCTTTGTATTTCTTTGAATTTCTCTTCATTTTCAGGTGAGTGATCAAATTGATTAAAGTTCTCAGGTAAAGTGTGTGTTATTGATTTAGGCATTGGTTCATGAGTAAAACCCAACCCATCTTTGTTATCTTTTCTATTACTTACCAGTTTTGCCAAGATGGCTTTTGAACTTTTCAACTTTGCTAAATCGACCTGAGTTGCTGCATGAGCAATCTTTTCTAATTCAAGTACTTTGGTCATTTCTTCAAGTTTTTTTGTTACAGTTTTAAGTTCTTTAAGTGTTTTGTTCCATGAATTAAGATGTGAGATTATCTTATCATCTGAAATTTTGTGATCAAGTTTAAGTTGTTCATAAAGTTTTTCATGTTTACTTAATTTATCACCAATTTTAAATGAATGGTTTCGATAATGCTCCACCTGTTTAATGTATTCTTCGGAGCACAACCTGTTTTTCACATCATTTGGAATCGGTACATAATTCGGGGGTAATTCAAAACTAACCTTTGCTTGTTCAGATTTAGCAGATGAGAAAGAATCTTCAGATGTAGCCATAAGTGCAATTTCAACTTCAGATTCTTTATGTTTAGCTTTCAAAAATTTCAAACCACCTTCTGCAGATCAGTCTTCTTCTTCAACTTCACACACCAAAGCCAAGTTACCAATAAAATCATTATTGAATTGTTCAACATATGCACTCCAGTCATATCCATCTTTAACACTGACTATGAGCGCCTAATTCTGAGCTTCTGGCATTTTACCCTCATCCTTCAATTCATGCATGGGCAAACTTTGATATGGTTTCTGCTGAAAATGTTAATTCTGGTTCTGATAGCTTGAGGATTGTTGACTTGAACCCTGAGACGGATCCTATTTGCTTGAACTTGACTGACCATTAAAGTTCTGATTCTTAGAAGCTTTACATTCTCTAGAAAAATGACCATAACCATTGCAATTGAAACATCTTGCCTTCGTCTTATCAAAACCAATAGTTTTATGGATATTTGGTCTGAAATTACGATTGACATAAGCATGTTTCTGTGTTCGATATGCAATCATAACCATCTGCCAGTTTAGATCCATTTATTCTACATCATCAGGATCCATTTGATGAAGGTCTTGAAGTACAACATCCATTTGAGTTAGATGACTGCCTTGATAAGCTTCAATACTTGCCATGAATGCAGTAAATGCAGTCTTTGTTTCATCATGTTGCAATAGTATGTTCATTACATCTTTTACTTTGCATGGAATTGTAGAATTTGAACTTTGAGATTCAGATTGAACTTTCATTGGTTGAGGTTGAACTTTTGGTGGAGATTGAGGCTGCATGTAAATTGGTGAGTTTGTATGAAAAGAAGAATCTGTGTAAAAATTTGCACCAATGAACATATCATCCTCATCTTCTTGATTCACATTATCTTGAGCAACAAATGCATTATCAACGGTATTTGAAGGATTCACCACAAATTTGTACTGAGCATGAGAACTAGATCGATCTGTGTTCCTAGAACTCTCATAAATTTCCACTTCTTCTATTTTTGCAATCAATATCTAAATCCATTGGAAATTTCTCAGTATGTTTCAGAAGTGTAACTGTTTGTTTCCATGAAGATGGAAGAGCACACAAAAATCTGTCATTTAAGTCTTGAAGATCTGTCTTCACACCAACATTTGTCATCTCAGTAGTTAGATGTACAAATCTATTCATCATCTGGTGAACAGTTTCAACTTCAGATTCTTTATGTTTAGCTTTCAAAAATTTCAAACCACCTTCTGCAGATCAGTCTTCTTCTTCAACTTCACACAGCAAAGCCAAGTTACCAATAAAATCATTATTGAATTGTTCAACATATGCACTCCAGTCATATCCATCTTTAACACTGACTATGAGCGCCTAATTCTAAGCTTCTGGCATTTTACCCTCATCCTTCAATTCATGCATGGGCAAACTTTGATATGGTTTCTGCTGAAAATGTTAATTCTGGTTATGATAGCTTGAGGATTGTTGACTTGAACCCTGAGACGGATCCTGTTTGCTTGAACTTGACTGACCATTAAAGTTCTGATTCTTAGGAGCTTTACATTCTCTAGAAAAATGACCATAACCATTGCAATTGAAACATCTTGCCTTCGTCTTATCAAAACCAATAGTTTTATGGATATTTGGTCTGAAATTACGATTGACATAAGCATGTTTCTGTGTTCGATATGCAATCATAACCATCTGCCAGTTTAGATCCATTTATTCTACATCATCAGGATCCATTTGATGAAGGTCTTGAAGTACAACATCCATTTGAGTTAGATGACTGCCTTGATAAGCTTCAATACTTGCCATGAATGCAGTAAATGCAGTCTTTGTTTCATCATGTTGCAATAGTATGTTCATTACATCTTTTACTTTGCATGGAATTATAGAATTTGAACTTTGAGATTCAGATTGAACTTTCATTGGTTGAGGTTGAACTTTTGGTGGAGATTGAGGCTGCATGTAAATTGGTGAGTTTGTATGAAAAGAAGAATCTGTGTAAAAATTTGCACCAATGAACATATCATCCTCATGTTCTTGATTCACATTATCTTGAGCAACAAATGCATTATCAACGGTATTTGAAGGATTCACCACAAATTTGTACTGAGCATGAGAACTAGATCGATCTGTGTTCCTAGAACTCTCATCAATTTCCACTTCTTCTATTTTTGCAATCAATATCTAAATCCATTGGAAATTTCTCAGTATGTTTCAGAAGTGTAACTGTTTGTTTCCATGAAGATGGAAGAGCACACAAAAATCTGTCATTTAAGTCTTGAAGATCTGTCTTCACACCAACATTTGTCATCTCAGTAGTTAGATGTACAAATCTATTCATCATCTGGTGAACAGTTTCAACTTCAGATTCTTTATGTTTAGCTTTCAAAAATTTCAAACCACCTTCTGCAGATCAGTCTTCTTCTTCAACTTCACACACCAAAGCCAAGTTACCAATAAAATCATTATTGAATTGTTCAACATATGCACTCCAGTCATATCCACTTTAACACTGACTATGAGCGCCTAATTCTAAGCTTCTGGCATTTTACCCTCATCCTTCAATTCATGCATGGGCAAACTTTGATATGGTTTCTGCTGAAAATGTTAATTCTGGTTCTGATAGCTTGAGGATTGTTGACTTGAACCCTGAGACGGATCCTGTTTGCTTGAACTTGACTAACCATTAAAGTTCTGATTCTTAGGAGCTTTACATTCTCTAGAAAAATGACCATAACCATTGCAATTGAAACATCTTGCCTTCGTCTTATCAAAACCAATAGTTTTATGGATATTTGGTCTGAAATTACGATTGACATAAGCATGTTTCTGTGTTCGATATGCAATCATAACCATCTGCCAGTTTAGATCCATTTATTCTACATCATCAGGATCCATTTGATGAAGGTCTTGAAGTACAACATCCATTTGAGTTAGATGAATGCCTTGATAAGCTTCAATACTTGCCATGAATGCAGTAAATGCAGTCTTTGTTTCATCATGTTGCAATAGTATGTTCATTACATCTTTTACTTTGCATGGAATTGTAGAATTTGAACTTTGAGATTCAGATTGAACTTTCATTGGTTGAGGTTGAACTTTTGGTGGAGATTGAGGCTGCATGTAAATTGGTGAGTTTGTATGAAAAGAAGAATCTGTGTAAAACTTTGCACCAACGAACATATCATCCTCATCTTCTTGATTCACATTATCTTGAGCAACAAATGCATTATCAACAGTATTTGAAGGATTCACCACAAATTTGTACTGAGCATGAGAACTAGATCGATCTGTGTTCCTAGAACTCTCATCAATTTCCACTTCTTCTATTTTTGCAATCAATATCTAAATCCATTGGAAATTTCTCAGTATGTTTCAGAAGTGTAACTGTTTGTTTCCATGAAGATGGAAGAGCACACAAAAATCTGTCATTTAAGACTTGAAGATCTGTCTTCACACCAACATTTGTCATCTCAGTAGTTAGATGTACAAATCTATTCATCATCTGGTGAACAGTTTCTCTAGAGATATGCTCAAACAGTTTCAATTGTCTCTTCAATTTCTGTTTTCTGGGACTTCTTATCTGTTCTTCTCCTTCACACAGTGATTCCAGTGCCTTGAACAAAGTATAGCCATTCTGATAAGCATTCATTCTCGACAACACTTGTAGTGGCAGTCCCTTACACATTAAAGAATAAGCCTTACGATCATTCTTTACTTTTCGTAAGTCTTCTCCTTGTAGATTATCCTCTGGATAAGGTTCAGTGGAGTCTTTGGTATAAGTGCTTCCGCTATCAGGTGCAATTTGAACAGGTATATGTGGACCCTTATCGATTGACTTCCATAAATCAGTATCAATAGCACATAAATGATGTCTCAATCTGATCGTCCAATTCTGAAAATCTGCACGGTTAACTAACCTTGGGACACGATTATCTGAATCATCACTTGGAGCCATTTTAAATTTGTGAAAAGAAAATATTTTTGTTAGTTTTGAAAAAGATAAATGATTTAAAAATTAAAAATGAAAATTAACTTGAGTGATTAAAAAGTTAATACGACAGAACAGTGATTCAGATAATGATGTTTGAAGATGAAACGGCTAAACAGTCACACGGCTGAATACTAAAAGATCACACAATTGAATAGTAGAAAAATCTTGACCCGGCTGATCTTTGACACGGTTGAACAGTTGAAGTATTCACCCGACTGAATCTTGACACGGCTGAACAGTACACTAGACAACAGATCAAAGATGACACAGCCAAATAGTTCACACGGCAACACTGAAAAATCCTTGACACGGCTTGAAGAATACAGACCCGACTAAACAGTAACACGACTGTATAGGTTCACACGGCTCAACAGTACAACACTTCAAATTTTTAATAGATTTCAGAGTTAACCCGACTACACTATAAGCCTTCGCACGTCTCAACAGTAACCTAGAACTTTGTCCAAAAACTAAGTCCAGAAACGTCTAATATCACCACAATCAATCACACGGCAAGAACATCTTCATCAGACTCATGAACATCATCATCCAAATTTTCAATAATTCTTCAAAACTTGTTGAATTTGTCTAGAAATCACACACAAGCTGTATAATCCCCCGATTAACAATCCTATGTATCAATCAATCTCAAACAACATCTTTTGATTATGAATTTTAGTGAAAATTTCGATCAAACAGTGTTCTACTTAATTTTCTTAACTCTTCAGATCTGATCTATTTTGATTGAAATTAACACCGATGTTGTGCATCGAAAACGTTTTGATTGAGAAAACGAATCGGAATTCAACAACTGATCGTGAAAATCGACATTAGAGCATATTTGAGTGTTTTTTCTTGATGAATAGCGAAGAACACACAGAAATCAACAACTCTGATACCAATTGACAGGTTCAATTGGATCGATACTGCTACTAACAAGATTATGACTCACGGATCACTGTAAAACAACAATCATATCAACAAAGATCATACTGAATAATTCTCTTTGTATTGACGATAACAAGTTATAGTACAAAAATGGTGCAGAGAGAAAAGTTTCTTACAAGAGTACTTTTTCACACACGGCCTCTCCTACCACCTACAACTTTCTATTTATATCACCATACACTTTAAGGAAATAACGAAATTTACCCTAAACAATACATTCTGCACAATATGATAGACAAAGTAAATCTTCCAACGAACGAGTCCTAACACCCTTTTATCTTAAATTTTCCAACTTTGATTTGAATGATAGGAGTTCCTGGGTCACTCTCTTCAGCTTCATCAACTCCCTCTATCGTACCTACAAATACTTGTGGAGGAGGGGTTAAACATGTATCAATACATTGAGAGTCAAGAAGGATACTAACCGAGTTTATGTTCACTAGGTAATCTCCCACTATTCTTCTTTAGATCATTCATCTTTGTCGCTAGTTGACCCACTTGTATTGTTAGAGATTGAATTGTCTTGTCTCTTATTTCATCCTTCTGATTTCTCTGTTGTAGATTTTGTTGCATGGCCATCTGATCTACTTGTTATTTGATCTACTTGTATAGCCTTCAAAATCTCTAACATTTCATTTCCACCAGTGGAACTAGAAAATCCAGATGACCCCCCTTGATAGTTGTTTTGATGATAATTCTGAGAACGAGGTTTGTATTGTTGTCCACTACTTTGGTTGCTTCCCTGAAAATTAGGATTAGCTTGATTAATAGGATTACCATACTTGAAGTTTGGGTGGTTTCTGAGGCCCGAGTGGTAGGTGTTGGAGTTCATATCAAAGTTCCTACCACTTCTTTGCAAATGGTTCACCTCTTCAAAGTTCTCATCTTGAATCGGACATTGTTCAGCCGAATGCCCTATTTCATTGCAATTGGCACAAAATTTATATATTTGATTACTCTTTTGTGTCCCAGAACCCATTTGTGCCATTTGTTTCTCCCACTTTGTCAACCTCTCATTTTCAACCGTAGTACTAGCAATAGACTTCACAACCGTATGCCTTGCCCTTCTACCAACTTAAGCTTGTCTCTACGAATGTTTTGCCATCCTTCCCAAATACTCCCAGTCCATACCTTCATCATTAGTACCAAATGTTCCATTTGAGATGGAATTGAGGTCACGAATATCTTTTGGTGCTAATCCTTCAAGGACCACGTTGAGTAACTCCCACATATCTAAACCATGATGAGGACAATTCTTTATCATCATTGTGAAGGGTGTGAACGCTTCATGAAACATCTCACCTGGTGCTTGTGTAAAACTTCTCAGATTTTTCCTTGCATCACTAGTTCTTTGATTAGTGTAGAACTCATTTAGGAACTGTTGCTGCATGTCTTCCCATGTGGCGATTGAAGCAGATGGTAGAGATTGAAACCATTGTTGTGCCATGTCCTCTAATGTGAACTGAAACAATACTAACTTAACCTCATCTAGAGTAAACCCTTGGCCCCCGATCGTGTTACACCTTGCATCATATGTCCCAATATGTTGGTATGGTTCTTAAGTTACTAATCCATGATACTTTGGCAAATTCTGAATGGAATGAGATCGAACCTCAAATGATCTCCCTTGATAGACTGGTAAAACAATTGGTGACAGATTGATAGCAAGAGATGGTCTGAAGTGACGTTCAATTTCCCGTACTGGACCCTGATCGTGACTTCTTGGTATTCCTTATGGAATGTTCACATGTGGAACCCTATTTAAGGGGGGGGGGGGGTCCTCTTAGTCTGGGTCCAATTGGTTGATGTTGTTGTTGGAGCTTGTTCGGTTTCTCTTCTATACCCACCATATACCAGATCCGTATCATAACCATCTTTATCTATCCCTCTTCCACCTTGATAGTCACATATGTTTCCCTTTAGTTCATCATACCCCTCATAATAATCCTCATTATCCCTTGCATCTGTCTCATAATGAACTGTAGAAGAATGCATTTGGAATTTTGGAGGTAATTGAAATGATGGGATACAATTTGATGGTGATTGTTGGTGGGTTGTGTTACTAGATTGTGGTTGTTGTTAAGGTGGAAGGTCATCATCCACAACCTTCACATAAGGTGATGAATGTGTGAAGATTGAGGTTGGTGGTGCTTGGCTGAATGTTTGAGTTGCAGTGAAGCTTGAGAATAACCCTAAACTGGTTGACTGAGTACTTTGTTCTGATTTTCCTGACACTGGTTGCACTGATGATGGTGGATTAATGGGTTTCTTTTCTGTATTGAGGTCGCCATCCATTTGATATTCTGAGGACTAGTAGGAATGCCTGTTCGGTGAATGATTCTGTTGTGGCGAGCAGTCTTCTCAATTTTAGGATCAAAAACTAGTGGGGAAGTCTTTTAATCGTCTTGTATGATGCATGAAATTTGAAGTTCCCTGCACAACAAAAACGAAGAAAACTATGCGTAATACCTAACTTAACAAAAAATAGAACAAAAATAAAAATAAAACTATTTTTGGTTTTTTTTATTTTATGAAAACTATCTACTATATTAAACTAAACACTAAGCGCACGAATTCCCCAGCAACGGCGCCATTTTGATCGACGTCGTTTGGTCAGAAATAAAGTAATTAGAGTTCCTATTCACCCTTAATAGTAAAGATAAGTAGGGTGTCGAGTCCATGAGGAATTTGTGGTTAATGTTTAATGTAACTAATCGATTATTGTTTTGAAATAAATAAACTAAACAATTGCGTAAATGTACACCTTGAATTGAATTGAGTTTTAAACAAATAACTTGTAACGATGAATTAACTATTAATTAAAAAGTTAGTCATTCCCGGGGTTCAGATTCAAAGACAATGTTAAGTTCATCCAGTTAGGTTTTGATAATGAAAATATGATTTCTATACGATGATCAATTAATTATCAAACAATCTATCAATCCTAATCTTTATGAGTAGACAACGAAAATATTGAAAACCAAAAACCAATCAATTAGTTTAATAGTTATTGTAACAATCAATAAATCACAGCGTTCATCTTAAAACTACTGATAGAAAACAAACCTAAGCACAGAACCAAACAAATGTCGTAGAAGAATCCTTCACCCGGAAATAACCACAATGGAATTACCCGCTCATGCTTGTGAATTGATCTTTAGATTCGATGTTGGAAGTCATGATTGGTGATGGAATGATGATTGAATTGCTTGAAATCTTGAACTTTGATGTTAAGAATGCCCAAAAATCATCCTTACGCTCGTCCTAGGCTTGGAGGCAAAAGATAGTCATAAGTTTGACCTAAATTTCGTCTATTAACTCCATCTTACGCCCCAGTTCCGTAGCTTACTGCAAACCTCCTGAAAATGCGTAGCCTACTAGAGGGGCAAAATTTATATTCTTCTTTTTCTTCACTTTTAGCCCTTCTGACTTGAAACTTGTCACTTAAGACCCCGAAATCATTTGTTTAACCTACAAAAACATATTGCAACATAGTTACACTATTCCAAGTGATTAATCATATAAAAATACATAAACATTAACATTTAAACACATAAAACATCATTCCAAACACCACTAATCAATCACCCTCCTAGAGCAAGAAGAAGGTATCGTGACCGTGAACGCGAACAGGGTGAGGAGCGTTTGATGAACGACTACTTTGTTAACAACCAAACATATGATCAACAAATATTTCGGCGTAGATTTCGAATGCGAAAATCATTATTTCTTCGTATAGTGGCTGCTGTTACAGAAAATGATAACTATTTTCAACAAAGACGTGATGCCACAAGAAGAAAAGGCCTTTCATCGTGGCAAAAATGTACCAGAGCTATGCGAGTGTTGGCGTATGGATCATTAACAGATGCACGGGATGAATATTTGAGAATGAGTGACACGGTAACTAGGGGTGTACACGGTTAAGTTCCAAACCACGAAACCGCCCAAACCGGTCATTGGTTCGGTTTCGCGTTTGGTTTACGGTATACAAAATCCGTTTAAAAAAACCCGGACTACACCATTATGAACGGTTTTGTTTACGGTTTATACCAAAAACCGTTCGTAAAAAAACGGACCATACCATTCATGTGTGTGCGAGTTTATATATATATGTTATAAAATAATATATAATATTTATGGGCTGTTATAAATTAAAAAAATAAGTTGGATGGCTCGGACGTCATTTTGGAAGACCTGGACATCATTATAGACATGAAGTTCACATCTATTAAGCTTGTTTTTATATCTACAATGTAATTGAACTACTTATTTAGCTTGTTGGCCATGTTTGGATTGTTTTTGTAGCTGTAAGCTGTCTTTTTAACAGTTTTGGACTGGTTTTTTCCTGCATTCTGCTGCATAAAAAGAATTGTATTTTAGCAGTTTGTTTTTGGGCTTAAAGTTGGCAAAATAGTTCAACAATTTTTTTCAGCAGATTGTTATTTGGCCAAATTACGATGCAGTTTTTTGGGCTTGGTCAAAATGGGCCTACAAAGCCAAGCCGCTGAACCAAACCATAATAATGGTTCAGTTTGGTTTGGTTTTTTTATTTGAACGGTTCGGTTTTGGTTTTTAGTATTAAAAAACCATTAGTAATGGTTTGGTTACGGTTTTACCTAAAAACCGTGAAAATCAGACCGTGTACACCCCTAACGGTAACAAGGGATTCTTTTATAAGGTTCGTAGAAGGCCTAATGAAGATGATTTAAAAAGATTACTCCATGTCGGGATGAACGTGTATTTCCAGGTATGATAAGAAGCATTGATTGCATGCATTGGGAATGGAAAAATTGGCCCACTGCTTGGGCCGAGCAATATGCAGGTAGAAGTGGCAAACCAACAATAATTTAGAAGTTCTTGCATCATATGACTTATGGATATGGCACACATTCTTTGGAACGACATTAACGTCTTCAACCAATCTCCTCTTTTTGAAGATGTGTTGTCAGGTCGTGCACCAAATGTGAGCTACATCCTGAATGATCGGGAATATAACAGGGCATACTATCTTACTATGGCATATATCCTTCATGGGTTGTCTTTGTCAAGTCAAACAATTCTCCACAATTGCAAAAACACAAGTTGTTTGCTAAACATCAAGAGGCAGCTAGAAAGATGTTGAACGAGCATTTGGAGTTCTACAAGCTCGTTTTGCATTTCTACGACACCCATGTCATGTGTCGGACAAGGATGTGATGGGGAAAATTATAATTGCATGTATTATTATGCATAATATGATCGTTGAGGATGAACGAGACACGTATCTTAATCATTATAATCCATCCGAATTTCTAAACGGCAGGCCTCGAAAACAACGACGAAGCTCTAGTCAAGGTGATGAACAATCTTTTGAATACTCTACTCAATGAATTGGAAGTTTATGTAGTTATATGACGTACTAATATGGAACAACTTTACAATAAGAAGCTCATATCGCTTTTAAAAACAATTTAATTGAGCACATATGGCAAAAAAAATGGCGATGATGAATAGTTATGTAGTTTGTAATTATTTGTAAGTGTAATTTTATATTTAATGCCAAGATTGTAATTTGATTTAGTTGGTTTATTTATGTACTTTGGATGAATGTAAATGTTTTTAATTTTTTTTAACATTTTAAATTAAGTTGATTATTATTTTAAAAAAAAAAATTATATATTTTTTACTTATAATAAATTCTAATAAAAAACAAAAATATAAATTATATTTTTTTGTTTAATAAAGATAGTGAAGATTGAGTTGCTAATGAGAGTAAAAAGTTGGGTATTGTTAGTAGGGGTGTAAATGATTCAAGCCGGCTCGCAAGCTACTCGAGATCGACTTGTTAAAAGCTCGAACGAGCCGAGCTTAAACGAGCTCGAGCCTGAAATATGACTCGTTTAATTATCGAGCTCGAGCTTGAGCCTTTGATCGAAAGCTCGCAAGCCTTAACGAGCCTACAAGTATTTTACTTTATTTTAATACGTTTAACAATTAATATATTTTCATGTCATCCCTAACCCCTTAAAGTATCTTGTTCATGTTTTCCCTCTTTTCAAATGGTCCACTTTCAAGTTTCATATTAAACCCAATTCCCTTCAACCATGTTTGTCGCAGCTGTCAAGTTTCAAGATGTCATACGGTCGTTCAATCGTCGTCCTTTCAGTCATCAGTTCATCATCATTCATCGTTCATTGATTTGATTTTGTTTTTAACTTTTTAGTTTCATACTTTATATATTCATCTATCTTTTTAATAAATTGGTTTTAATTATTTAAAAGTTTTTGTTCTCGTTGTATTGTTTAAAAAATGGACGCCCATCGAAGGCAATAGAACATTTGTATGCTCAATTTCTTGTTTTTTTATACAAAATCGAGCGTTGTCGATATTTTATCGAGCTTTTTATTACTTTAACGAGCCGAGTTCGATCATAAGCTTATAGCTCGAACCGAGCTCGAGCTCGAGCTTTAAGTTATTTTAGTCAGCCAAGCTCGATTAGGATCAAGCTTGGGTTCGGCTCGACTCGACTCGGCTCGTTTACACCAGTAATACTTAGATTGTATAAGTGTAATATAGTAAAATTAGTTTTTTATTAAAAAGTTAACTAAGATTTGGATTAATGGATTGTAAAAAAAGAGGTCCACTTTCAACCGTGAGATGTGATGGACCCACAAAAGCACCGCGTGGAGTAGTCAAAGGTTATTTGTTTATCGGCTATTGCTTTCCCATCAGATATATGCTAGGGATCCAATGGGCCCCACTATTATCATTATTACTTTTTTTTCCCTCCATTTTAATTCTTAAAATATTTCCATTAACACTTTACGTGCACACAAAAATTAACTTACGACTAACTTTTGTTTTAGTTCACATTACTATATTTTGAAAACCTAATTTTAATCAACAAACTATATGTCGATTACATTATAGTTTGAGTTTTGAAAATTTTCTAAAACATAGAATATTTAATTAATAAATAAGCAACCAACAAAGCCTTGACTATATAATAAAAATAAAAACTATATTGATAAATTAACTATGATATTACATTGCAACCACGTTTATCTACCTTAAAAGGTGTATAGTTCGTGATTTGAGCAAACTAAAAGATATCATTGGGTACTATCCTTAATAGAGTGTACTACGTACTTGAGTGTTAAGAGTTTTGGTTTTTTATAACACCTCTCATTACTTTTATGTAAAATGTTTCTTTTTAAACAAATAAAAAAATATGGTTAAGTTTTAGACATACTTCGAATTATAAGTGAATATCGTGGTTGTAGGTATTGGTATTATTGGTCACGGTGCGAATATGTTCTTTTATGGTTTTCGATAAAGCAAGCCGATAACGACCAAAGTCAAACTGCAAAGTGTCAGGAAAATCGATCAAAGTCTCGCCGCATAATGTGTTCGAGTTTTCCTTGGTTTTATTTTATTTTTTTTTTTGCTTTGACATGTGTTATCTTTTGTGGGTATGTTTTTTTTTCTTTTTCCACAAATACATATACACATTAATAGAAACAACGATCAAATAGCTCGCCTAACACGCAAGTCAGGATTTCACCTAGTTATATATTTTACTAGGTTTAACATCCGTGTATTACACACGGGTTGAATAAAAATATTTTTAAAAAATTATAACTATTATATTTAAAAATTTATAAATAATTTTATAAATTATTATTAATCACAAATTTTGTCTTTATTAACTCTCCTACTCAAATTTCCCTCTCAACATTCCTTTTATAAAATAAATTATGTTTTCCCCCCAAAAAAATTGCCCCCTAAAAACTCTAATTTATTAGATCGATTTATATTCTTTCTAAAGTTTAAGGACGATCGAATCTGTCCATCTATTTTCTTTTTTTAGTTTTTTCACTGTTTTATTATTTTTTAATATTGGCAAATTTTGTTCTTTTACTTTGATATATTTATAACTTTAGTCTCGATACTTTCACTTTCAAGTTTGCAATTTTGTCACCACCTTCTCTTCTCCCCCTCCTACTTTCATAGTTGACACTTTTATCCCCTAAACTCAACTTTGACATATATATGATTTTGACCTCCGACTTTGACTTATTAGTGTTATTTTTACTCCTTGATGACCTACTCGGTTTACAACCTTTTAACCCCATACTCTACTTTTTCATATTTGCGACTTTGACCCGGCCCCCGGCTTTGACTTATTTGTCATTTTTATTATTGACTTTGGATAAACCTCCGTCTTTTAATATGTCACGCACTACGACTTTACACCGTAAAGAAACTTTTTTTTATCAACGCATAAGACAAAGTTAAATACATGAGACCCGGCCGCCGTAGCGCACGACGTGGTTCTTGTACCTAGTTATATATAATAACAAAAAAGAAGGTTCGTAATGCCCATTCTGTTTTGTTTAATTTTTAATTATTGATTTCTTTTTTACCTTTCATTGTAAACTTTGTCTTTAATTTTGAAGTCTTTTTAATTAAAAGTTTTTAAATTATGTTTACAACTTTACATCCTAAAGTCATAATAATTTATTTTTAATTAATATCTAACAATGTTATGATTACAACATCATACGTGTAGTGAAGTCACAAATCGTTGTATTACGGCGTGTGAGCATCACATCACATGTTAACGTGACAACCATAACATGAACACCACATCTTAAAATAATGTAACACCTGTAACAAAAAAAAACACAAAAATGTCGCCGAAACTTAGAAAATATACCAACTAAAGTTCAGTCACTGCATCATGAGTTTATATGGTACCCTAAATACATACGAATTTTATAAAGTATTATTCAAACTCTAGAACTGTGAATCACATCATTATGATATCATTTGAGTTAAATCTTTATAAAATAACGACGCTAGCTAGAGAGGATCCAAACCCCTAAGCGTGGTACAAAAGGGACTGTTTGGTAGCATCTGAATAACCTCTGAAAACCAGTAAGACTCTACCTCTTAATTGTTCAAAAATTCATTATAAGGTAGTTTTTGAAATTATGATGAATTGGGTAAGATTTTACCATTCAGATGCTACCTTTTAACCATTCAGCATCTTTTTATCAGTTAATGATTAAGATGTTTTGAACCATTAAGAGATAAGCCTCTGAATGACCATTAAGAGGCTAAAGAAAAAGAAAAAGAAAACTTATGAAGTTACGGTCGTTTGGCGTATAAAGAAAAAAAGTTTTATTCCTAGCAAGCTGCAATGTAAACTATCTATTACAATGACATGACAAAATCGCTGAAGAAAAAAAATAATCAGAAGAAAAATATAAATTTTAGCTACTTTAGGTCGTTGTAGTCCATAAATAAAACGAAAACTTTATCAGGGGCAAGTGAAAAATAAAACAATAATATGACGCTGATGCGAACCATATGGTATATGAAAAATGATGTACGGATTAGAAATCAGGTTTTAAATTTATAAAAGGGAAAACCCAACAAGTTCACACAATCGGCAAGTGTATCGGTCGTATGTAGCAAGTTAAGTAAGTTCGTCTATCGTGGCCAAAGATCTGAGTTTGGCGTGCTTTAATACCGAATCTCTATTGACTTTTAACCGATGTAAAAGACTTCGATTTTTAATTATAAAGACTAAATAAAAAAAGTAAAAGAAAGTTTATCTAAAATACCTAAATATAAGATTTAGACTAAGGAAAATTATCTAAAATTAACTAAGGGTAAAACCTTAACAAAAATGGAAACTAAAGACGGAACTAAGCTAAAAGAGAACTCTGAATGTAAAGATGACTACTTAGACGGGAATCCTAATGATAATATGAGAACTCTCGGCTTTCTATATATGTTGGCACCGGATCTGAAGATATATTTGTTGGGGATAGAATTTTGGCATCGAGGTTATCCTTGCAAGGTTGGATCAAGTACCTTGTAGTGCTATCGGTCTTCTGACGACCGAGGATCTTTAACATTTGGTCATATTTTTTAGTAACAAATGTTCTATGCTTGTTTATTTATTCCTTTACAGGTTATAAACGTGTTTGAATGGTTCATGAAGACGTTGTCACACACGTTCAACAGTCCAACGTTCACAAAACCTTTCTTCAACTTTTTTAGCATAATTAGTTGGATTTTTATTACATATATATTAGGTATAATGATTCACATACACATAGACACTTCTGATTTTCTTCTTCTCTCTCAACTCTTTTTGCTGCTCACACACACTTGATTGTAAACAATCATCATAATTCTCGAGTTGTAATCTTCATTTTACCATTTATAGAATCGGTGATAGACGATTGTCATCACTCGAGGTTTTTATGCCAGCGATCATATCTTGATCAAGGGCTTTTCCTAGTATAAATCGTTGTGTTAATCTTACTTAATTACATGTTGTTCATCATTTATATTAAAACATACTAACTCACTTTACTAATTTGGTTTTATCAATTTTCGACCAAAATAATTTGGCGCCTACCGTGGGGCAAGTACTGTTTTAATTGTCATTCATTTCATTTCATTCGTCTCATTTTTTCATTCAATTTTTTTTCATTCACCTTTTATTCAAATGGCCTCTCAATCAAAAGTTGTTCTATCGAGCATGACGTGAAAAGAAACAAACTGCCATTTTCCAAGGATCACAAACCTCTCCTTCTACTACATCTACGGTAACTACTAACAATGATGTTTCTTTGTTGTTTTCACATATGAAAAACTACATGGAGCAGTAGAACAAGACTAACAAAAGGATCCTTCAAGAAATCGAAGACATGAAAAGATCCAGAAGGCCATCAGAGGAATTCTGCCCTTACATGGCAAGGACATTGGTTGATGTTACTCCAGGATCCTTACCGCCGCAAATTTCGGGATCCATAGCTCGTCTGCCGTCTACGGCATTTTAGCAAGGATCCTTAATCCAAAATCAGAAAGGATCCTTCGAAGCCTACCTTCAAAGATCCTTAGGAGCCTATCAACAAGGATGCTCAGTCCAGAATCTACAAGGATCCTTCAGTCAGCCAGGATCCTCGATGCATTATCCTTTTGGCTCATCCCTCAATCATAATCAAGGATCCTCAATGCAGATTCCTTCAGGATACTCCGTCTTTCAGGATCAAGGATCATTAAGCATGTAGTGGGCAAGAGTTACTGAAGTCCATGATGGAGATTTCATACCTATGTAGACCAATCTTCAAATCAATACTTGATCTTCATCAACTCAGCTACAAAATCCTCAATCCAAGCTTAAAACTTCAAGATCCATCTTCTAAACTTAAAGATCAAGCTTGATAGGCTTCTAAACATAGAGATTTGAAGCTTGATCTTTAAGTTTAGCTTCCAAATCCTTGAATCAAAGCTCAAATATGCTTCTAAAGCTCAAAATCAATACCCAAGATCACCCCAAAGACACATTGCTATGTTTTCAGCTGTTTTTAGGTTTTTTAGAAAGAGGTGGTGCCTCAAAAGTGTGAATATATTGTTTAGGGATTTCTGCGAATAGTGGTTATTTAGGGATTTCTGCGACTAGGGAGCCAGCGAGTCGCTGGGGAGCATGTATAAGCGCCCGGAGGTCCTCTGGGCTGGACTCTGACACGCATATGGTTGATTTCAGAGGCCCTAGCGGGACGCTGGGGAGGATATATAAGCCTCCAGTGGCCCTCTGGGCAAAGGGTTTCTTCAAATGGGCTTTTATTTTAGGCCTTTTGCGTCTTTGGCTTGTCTGTATCGCGGTTTCACTTGATTTTCTTCCTGTTTGCATCTCGAATCCGCTTCTTGTATTCGAACTTACCTAAAACCAAAGCAAAACAAAATAAAATAACTAAAAACCAAATATATTTACAAAAATTAAGATTAAAATGTGATAAAATATATATAATGAACCCATGTGTTTTGCAACACATCACACGGGTACCATCAAATGATTGAAGGGGTCAGAACGTCACTACGCCATTACTCATTTAGTGGTGATAGATGATGTTATGGGCAAATATTTCAAGCAATATTTTAAGTAATATTCTGAGTAATATTCTGAGCGGTATTATGACCAATATTCCAACAGTTAGTATTGCAGACAGTTTTGATATCTTGAATCATATCTTCTATTATTATTAAATAACTTGTTTGCTACATGTTTGAATCTTACATGTTCTTATGTGTTGACTAAGTCTAAGAGAAGATATCGAGTTATGAGCGAATGAATTATGTTGAACAAGTCTTATAGACATTCAAATAAGCTATAAGTCACTTGTACCAGCTATAAACCCGGTCAAAGGGTGAAGACTGTATGTTGGAAAATCTTCAAACAATGAAGAAGTCTAAATGGATGCTTTATCCAAAATTTTTCTAGATGATAATTGATGAGTTGTAGCCAACCCTAGAGAAAATCGATGATCCAATCAATCTGGAAGAGATGCAGTTTAGAGTTTTGTCAATTACTCTGCTTCCCGACATGACTTTTCTGGAAAGATTACAAGTTTATAGAAACATATGCACCATGCTGAGAGATAGCGGTATGTGAATAAGTTGATTATCACCGAGGAGAAGAGGCATACAGAGAAGAAAGGTAATATTGCCACCAAGATCAAGAAAAGGAAACATTATAGAATGGGGTTGATTTAAGAGGAAGAAACATACGATGAGACTGAAAAGAAGCTCACGAACAAGAAATGGTCTAAGCATAGATCGCATTCCCTTTCTAAGACTAATTCCTACATTCAGGATAAGAGGACAAATGGAAAGCAACATATGTCACACCCCCAAGTTTCACTAACGGAGTATTACTGTTAAACATGTGACAAACCGAGATCCAGTCATCAGTTACACCAAACGACATACATGATTTTGAAAAGTAACGTATCCTATTAAATGATAAAATTCAAAATAAAAGTTTTACATTGAATGCAGAAGCGTAAACAGTAAATGATAACCTTTTCATAATTATGATTTCAATAGCTGAATATATAAACAAAATACAATAATTTTAGTTGATTTCTCAACCTAATGTGACCCATGAATGAATATCATATCCGTGAGTATTGTCTTGACAACCTGAGATAAACATGCTAAAGTTTGTCAACATAAAGTTGGTGAGTTCACGAGGTTATAAAACTTGAATGTAAGTTTCAAAAGCATATTTAGTAAATCCAATAGTATATCAAGTAGTTAGCTATACTAATATGCATGCTACACTAGTGTACGGAAGTGTTTACAACCAAAGCTGACAGCAATGTAAAGAAATAAACGCCTCAAGCCAATGTCCCTCAGACACGGTAAATAATAGGACAATTAAACACTCGTTCGACCTCAAGTCATGCTGGCGTGACCAGCCCTGATGGGGTTTACTAGACCTAGTAGTACTACTCAAAATTTCCTCGTTATGCAATATAATTAACGGTCTAAACATAAGGCAATAGAACTTACACTAGGTACGCATGTGATTGTACTAAGAACCAAATTTGTAAAAGAAGTAATTACATCATATTATCTCCCCCAAAAAGAGTAAGGAAAAGTAAGGGACCGTGAAACTCACCTTGTAGTAGCAAACAAGTATACATAGGTTCATCTTGAAAAGCTCATACAATCACAAAATGCACATAAGTTCACTAATAAAATCCCTATTGGTACACATGCAAATGGTCTAAATGTTAACACAATGTTATTATACATGTGCGGTTGAGCTCTTCGTAACAATTATAGGTGATGACTAATTATTATTACAATCTTGGTTGCGTCTATGACTATGATTCAAGTATTTGTGTTTGTTAAGTCCGTACATAATACAAGTACTTATTCTTGTAAACTAAGTTTGTTAGTGCCTCTACTCAGACAACAATAGTCATAATAAATAGGTTTAATTTCATATATACCCCTACAAAGTTGTATAATATCATATTTACCCAAAGTACAAGTTTTTAATGCATAATGTACAACACTTTTTAAGCATGCAAAGGGTAAATATGATATTATGCAACTTTATAGGGGTATATATGAAATTGCCCTATAAATAATGCTACTAATAACTCTATACTAACAAAAAGGAATATTGGATTTTAAAAATCCCAACTTTCACTTGCTGGCCGGAAAAAATCCCAACTCAGTTAAGAAATACTTAATGCCGTTAAGTAACTTTCGAATTTGAAACTAATATTTTAGGGCTTTTGATCGGAAGTAGGATACGATTGGATTAATGTAAAATTACCCTGAACCGATGCTCCAAACGATTTGACGATACATTTAATGTTACATCAATTGAAGTGTCATTTCATCATTTGGTTCACCCGTTCGAGGTAACTTTTACATCAATTGATTCGTATCTTCCTCCCTATCAAAAGCACTAAAAATTGGTTTCAAATCCGAAAAAAACTTAATGGCGTTAGGAGCTCTTTAAAACAATATGTTTGAAAGTTGTGATCTCTAGCAAGAATTTTCTTAGTGGGATTTTTTCCGACCAACAGGTGAAAATAGGGATTTTTAAAATCCAATTTTCCCTAACAAAAATAAAGTGATGTTTAGATTATAAGTATGTTCATTTGTTCTCAAAACGTTGGATAATCTTTGTAAATTTGTCTATATATTTTTTTTTGCGTAGCAGATTACTAGTAGAAATGATAATTATAAAAGTGTTCACGTCGTGTTCTTTTATAATCAAACAAGTCACTAATGTATTCTAGTTACTCATTTTTACCTTGTAATATATTTTTATTACCAATTCCATTTATAGCTCAACACACTCGATTCAATAATTATAGGTTACATAATTTTTATAATCGCTAGCTTATACCTTTCATTAGATTCCCGTACTCAAGTTCACTCGAGTTTTGACTCATTTCCTTTCTACATGTTGACCAAGTTGAATAGCGTTCATTGTCATCGGCCAAAGCCCCAAACACACCATTGCTTGCAACCAAATACTAATGTTAACTATTCACCATCAAAGAAAATAACCAGGACAACGGTTCTTGAGTCTTAACTATTAACCACCACTACATCCCCAAAACCACCAACATCAAGAGTAACCCAACAGCCTCCATCTATAGTGGCTTGCCACCATCACCCAAACTTCCAGCTTGCTTATATATTTTTGGGTACCTGCACCTCGTAGGTTACCTTCCTATAGTCTGACTTGCCCATTTTAATGAAAGAGTTACTTTTTTACCATATCTTGACAAATATTGCTTGGCTATTGGTGTTGCTTAGCAATGTTGACAACCCAAAAATACTACCATATTACTGTAATGATTGATGTACAAGATACTCTTTGGAGCTTCTTGCTTCCTATTTCCTTATTACTTCTAATTTAAATGTAGGGTTATTAGCATTCACGTCATCAAATTGCATATATATACTTTATGAAAAAGAAAGTTTATGTTATGAAACCAACAACTTTGTAGACAAAACATAAAGACAAATGGTGTTTATGTAATAGTTGTTGGTCTATTTATTGGCTTTGGCCTTTCGGTAAACTTAATGTTGTATTCAAATAGTTTTTGATGTTGACATTGTAACATTTTTTAGACATGCAATCTTCACGGGTCATTCATAAGTCTAGTCCATCTCAAATGAGAAAGAATTGACTTATCATCAGCGAGCTTCCTCGACCACCAAACAAAAAAAACTCATAAACAAGGGAGAAAACTCCTAAGAATTAAGATTGGAAGTAGTGACGTAAAACCCCCAAACTCTATTTCCTTATCTCCACACCGTTAAGCCAAATATATAGATTTTTTTAGGGCCCAATTGAATGTAAAACCTTTCATACAATGATGTAACTATAAGATAATAAATGAGAATGTCATCATAACACCCTATAGTTTATACATCTAACACGTATAGTTAAATGACTTAAGTACGTTTCATCTTGATTAACATGTATGGACACTTGTAATTTGCGAAATCCTTCCTATACTTCTTACATATTCGGTTTTAGCCTTTTATAAGAAAGGTACCCACACATGCACACACAGATAGGGCTTTAAACGAACCAAATGTTTGTCAAACGTCCATGAATTGTTTGACGGGAAGTTCGTTTATGTTCGTTTGTTAAATATACAAACAAACACGAACAAGAAGTCTTGTTCGTTAAGATAAACGAACGAAAATGAACAGGGTCCTTGTACGTTCATTTGTATTCGTGAATATTCATTTATTTTTGGCTGACTATTTTTATTTTGTTATGCTAACTTGTTAAGTAATTTAGCATGGATTGTATCTTATTTTTGGTATTAACAATGATTTTTTAAGCTAATATATATATATTTTTTTGGGGACGACAAATAATCGGGGGAAGAACAGCCCAGATGGGGCCATTGCGAAACCCCACCCCACGCAGCTGGGCTGGACATGTTGGGCTCAGTACTTCAACCTAAAGATTTTCCACCCCCGGAGAAAACTCCCACCTCCTGGGCCACTGACCCAGTTTTAAGCTAATATATGTTTGTTTGTCTTTGTTAACGTTCATTTGTGTTTGTTTGGGCTCATTTATATTTTAACAAACATGGGCATCTTAAATTTGTTAGCAAACAAACACAAACATAAGCTTCCATTTGATTATGTGTTCGTGAACCTTTGTTAGTTCGTTAAATTAACTTAACAAACAAACATGAACAGAGCCTCATTCGGTTTGGTTTGCGTACGACCATACACAGATAAACGGTTAAATGGGAACCGCTAATTTTTTTTCTAAACCGTAATTTATAAAGAGCGTCCTCTTTAGAAAGTGGCTAGAGGGAGCCAAAGATAATTACATAAAAGTTAGGGGATTATTAAACCAATCAACAAATGAGATGCTCATCTAATAGACCTTCTTGAAAACCATAAATAAGAAAACCATAATATGTTAAAAAGGTGGTTAATTTACTTGCTAAATATTTAGTGGTTATGCATGTACATATAAATGAGCGTGTGTATTTTTATACATATGTGGGTGGGTGGTTTATTATGGTATTTATGTTAGAAAACATTTTTCAACGGCAAAAAAAGCATTATGGGTGAACTTTCTATTGTACTCACTTTTGGCTTTGTTTTTCCATAATACCTCACAAACATCATGTCCCCATTGTAAAGAAAACCCCACCCCAAAAGCAAAAGCAAAAACTTTTAAAAGAAACCCAACAACCTCTACTTAAAACCTTCATTCCTCAACCAAAATAAAACATTAAACATATACTCTTTATCTTTCTTTCTGCTCTTATGAACATGGATGATGAATGTAGTTCTTTCAATTGGGATTCTTACTACCATGAAGAGGTATTCACCATTTCTTTACTTCATGATTCTAGTTCAAATTCTTGAACAAAATCAACATGTTTACACCGATTCGACATTGTTTATTTTGTTTTGATTCTCTTTTGTTATTTTTTTAATAAGGGCCAAGAATATGAAGAGTTAAAACGCACGTTAATGTACACAATGGAGTTAGAGTCAGCAATTGCTTGTGCCCATGAAGAAATTTCAAGAAAAGGAGATGAAATTTTGCATCTCAAATGCTTGGTGACAAAGACTATTAAGGAGAGAGATGAAGCCCAATTGAAGTGTCAAGAGTTAGTTTTGGAGAACATTATTCTCCAACAAAAGATTCAAGAACTTGAAGCCAATTCCGCTTCTTTAGCTAGAGCCACCCCTACTGGCTACGTCGAAGACGATCATCCTGCTGGGGTGGACTCGTCTTCTGGCTCTAATGAAAACTTAGTTGGGTCTGGAACTCAAGGAATGGAACGGGTGGTTCCATTACCGCCAGCCCAACAACAGCAACCAGAACTAACTAATAAAGTAGTACCAACAAAAGGGTTGCCAGAAAACGGTAAGTTTTTACAGGCCGTGGTTGAAGCTGGCCCATTACTCCAAACCCTTCTTCTAGCCGGCCCGCTTCCACAATGGCAACATCCACCACCACAACTTAACTCAATTGAGATCCCACCGGTCTCCATCCCATCAACTCCCACCACTACGACCACCCAACCTCGGATGCTCCTCCATCAAGACTCTTGTGTTAGCACAATCACTAGTGGTGGAGGGTTGATCACTAGAAAAAGGAGTTTAGAGGAAAGTTGTGAAGGGGCTAACAATAATTATAAACCCCACCACCTTCACCAAGAACCAAAAGGTTGTTCACCAATCATCATTGACCAACATCTAGTGTTTTGATTCATAATTTAGCCACAAAATATGTCAATCCCATCCTTTTCTTCAGGGTTTGAAAAGTTTGTTAGGATGAAAGGGATGGCTATGGTAATCTTGTTTTTAACCCTTTAGATTGGATGTATACTACATCCCTTTTTTTCCCCTAGATCTCAAGTATCCTAACTATTATTAGCAAATCAGGGTTTGAAAAGTTTGTTAGGATGAAAGGGATGGGTATGGTGATCTTGTTTTTAACCCTTTAGGTTGGGTGTACACTATTTCCTTTTTTTCCCTTAGATTTCAAGTATCCTAACTATTATTACCAAAAAGTAAGAGAGGGCACAATCAAACCCTTGGAGCCTCTATGTTTGATTGAGGGCTTTCCTTATCCCATTAGGCTATATATCAAAATGTAAGTCAGATTGGAATTGATTTTCTTAACAATATTTGAAGTACTCAACTTGAGCTCAAATCATCTGAGACATCTTATTCACAATTTGTATTGTTTCAACTTTCATGTGTTGTTTATGTGTGTAATTAATTTATTATTGTTATTATAATATTTGAATATTTAGGTTTTTATTTTACATTTTTTATGCAAAAGTTGTGGATTGGGTGTGGGAGTTTTTTTGTTGGTTTGTGAGCACTTAACATGACATAATTGCATGTAGCAGTTGCATATGATGACTGCTACTTTTCCATTTTTGTTTGTGTTATGAAAATTTATATTTTATTAATTAAAATAACAAATATTAAAGCATTTTTCCCATCATTATATTTGTAGCAATAAGCTGATCTAAACTGCTTGAATTGTTTAGTCGTTTTCTTTTCTTTTTATAACTAGGTTTGCGCTCGTATTACGCTCGAAAACATAACATTCGAGTGGTGATTTTTAAGGATAACAGACGGTTTCAAATAGTTTTGAGACTAAGTCATGATAAAACCGGAACATAAAATTTATTTAAAAATATTGTGTTTTAGTATAATAGTATTATACTTAAATTAAAAAGAATTAAATGTTCGGTTTATAGTGTACTTTTCTTTTTAATACAATGTCCTATAAAAAAGTTATGTATATTTAAAAAGTTTTGAGGTGTTTAATTGTAGGTTATTATTAATTTTATCCTTAAGTTTCATTTTATACTCTATAAAATATAACATGACTCATGCACATCCTAGTAGAAGAGGATTGAAAATGTAAACACTCTTAATTTTTAAATACTCTCATAAATATTAAGGGACCAAAATAAAATTAATCATATTACAATATATTATTATAGATATATATACATATTTTTAAATATAATAATATTATTTTGAGACAATCTCTATGATACCATGTAATCAAATTGATCTTAAATTATTCTAAGCAAGCAAATATAATTATACTATATATAATAGAGAAGTGTAAGGAATAGATAAGTTTGTAAATTATAAGTTTGGCCACAAGTGTTAGCTTCTTTTGCATTTTACTTTTTTGTATTATGATTTTTATTATCTGGTGTAGTTTTGTAGATTATAAGTTTGATCACAAGTGTTAGGCTTCTTTTGCACTTTACCCCATCATGCTTTTAGTATTGACTTTGTTTACAAGTGGTTGTTTGGTGTAATATTTTTTGTATATTAGAGTTGTTTTATGTTTTTGATTTGTTGTTGTAGTTCGTGTTGTTATTGCAGCTGTTGTTTCCCCGGGTTCAAGTCACGTTTTTGCGCAGTCATTTTTGTTTTAGTGGTTTACATGTGTCTTTTGTTATATATATGTTTTTTTTGTAATTAATACAAATTGGCTTCTTTTATATATACACCTCTCGCGCAACGCGCGAGAGATCGTCTCCACCTAGTTTTATTAAAAAAAATAGCTGAAGAAAGTATTATGGTGAAAATAATTATCATTCACTAATAAATTAATATTTTTTAATGGGTGACAGTGTCCTCATCTAGTGGATGCTTAAGAGTGTCATTTTCAGGGTTCTTCAAAATGAAGGTCTACCCTAACTCTTTATTTTGTAGCCAAGTTGGAAATATAAAATAAAAACATTGCCGACGTTACCATAAGTTTTATAAATCACTAGATTAATACTCTTTGTACTACACGAGATGTTATATGTTTTTGGTAAGATATATTATTATAGGGGAATGTTTGTCTACAAAATGAATTTGCCTAAAAAGTATGAGAAGTTATATTTAGACACATCAAAACCGGGTCAAATGAACTTTGATTGAACTCGTTCTTGCGGCGTTAGAACCGTGTCGTCAAACCCCACACCCCCACATCACCCACACCCACCCCCAAAAACCTAAACCTCACCCACCACCTAAAAACCAAAAACCCCCAACCCATAAAACCTACCCCACTCATCTACCCCCTAAAAACCTGAACCCCGCCCCCACCCTCAAAAAAGTAAAAAATCTAAAAATTAAATTCTAAATCCTTAGGCTAAACCTAAGGCAAAACTAAATTTTAAAACAAAACCTTAAAAGTTAAACCTTAGAAGCTAAGATGGTAAAACTCGACGGGACTGTTCCAACGCTGCTTGAATGAGCTCAAATAGATTTCGTTTGTCCCGGTTTTGATGTGATTTAAGTTAATTCTCACACTTTTTAGGTAAATCTATTTTGTATTTAATCCTTCCTCTATTTTTATAACCACATATCTCATATGTATATTACAAATACAAAAGATCATAATACAACCCTAATATAATAAAGATTGTTATCAAGTCTATTCCTAGCATATCCATGTTAAATTGGTTTGGATACTTACAAATATTTTTCAACCCGTTACACATTATCTAATTAAATGTTTTTAATAAAGATGGGAAGTAACACATGTTAAAAAAAGGATAAGATAATTGAAAATTTTTAAACTTCATAAGATCTGTTCATCAAATCTTTCCATATTCTAAGGTTTCATCTTCTATTTGGATGTAGTTTCTAACCATATCATTTAGCTAACAAATTCAATCATCAATTTAATTTTTATCGGGTTATTTTAAATACGAAGCATATCATGACCCACAATGAAATTACTCGTCAAATTAAATTAAAACATAACATATAAGCAAAATTCTATGTGAAGTTGCTAAAATCTTAAAATGTGAATAAATTATTAAATATTAAAATAAAAAGATATCTAACGAGAAAAATTATATAGAAAACCTTTCCTCAATATAGAATGATATATGAGCTAACTAGATTAGTACCCGTATACTACACGGATTTTAGTTTTATAGGTTTCAACTCAATTTACATATCAAATTTATTTTTAACATATCTCTTATTAAATCGATTTGGATATTTACAAATATATTCATATAAAAAATCATATGTTACAATAAAGGATATGATTTATAATAGTTGGTAGATTTTTATTGGAACATATCGGGTTAGGAGATAATTCATGATAATTGTATTTTTTTTTATTTGAACATATCGAGTTATGAGATAATTAATGATAATTGGTAAAACTTTAATTTGAACATATCGGGTTATGATAAATCATAATTATTGATAAGTTTTTTATTTGAACATATCAGGTTAGGAGATAATTCATGATACTTGGTATATATCGGGTTAATATATAGATCATGATAATTGGTAAATTTTGTATTTGAACATATCGGGTTAGGAGATAATTGATGATAATTTGTGAATTTTTAATTTAAACATATCGGGTTATTTCAAATATGGAGCATACCATGACCCGCCTAAAAATTCTCCATCAAATTAATTAGAACATGACACCTAAGCAAAATCCTATGTGAAGTTGTTAAAATGATGACATGTGGATGTGTTACTCAATTATTAGAATAGGTAGATATGGAACCAAAACTAAGTTTTTTTAAAGTCCAAAACTAAATAACCATAAAGTTTTCTCGCTACCGCTAAACAATTTTTTTAACTCATGCTAGTATGTCAGAACTTAATAAAACTAAATTAGTAAATGCTAGTTAATGTTAGGGATACAAATCAAGACCTTTTTAAGAGAGGAAAAAACTTAAACATCTTTTTAGTTCAAAATTAAAAATTTTATGGTATTAAATAATTGCATGAATATTATTGATCACCCAAACACCCATCATATAGTGTGAGATACAAAGGGATATCATCCTATAAACTAGGAAACGATGCCATCTATTTAAACTAGCATATATCTAATCTACAATATTTTGGTAACATGAGATGAGGTGTCATACTCTCAGCCCGTCTCATCATATCGCAAAAAGTGTCACACTCAGAACTCTCCATAAGAAATTTGTAGATTCGGGTCAGGCCAAGAGTTTCTTGCGGAACCAATATTATGTTGAAATCTGGTTTTATTCATCACTTGCTTGTTTTCACTCAAACCTAAGATCTCATTTGCTTCTTTTCACTCAAACCTAATCTCTAGAAATAATCGACTTATCAAGTTTTGTTTGAAGAGTTGTGGATTCAAATTGTGATCAAATGATTCTTTCGCTTAAAATATTTGTTTCCAGATTTCTTTGCAAAAGTTCAATTTCAGTCAAAACTTCATTGAGTTTTTTTGAATAAAAAACATCATTTTGCTTGAGTTGTTTATTTATAGTCATCAAATTTTTTTGGTTTCCTAATCATCAAGCTGCAACTACATAAACACACCCAATTTCAGTGAATCAAGATCTACCGGAAGCAGAGGTGCCTATTGAAGAGTAGACAAGTTCAGATGGTGAATCTAAGACAAGGGAAATCTCAAAGATTCAAAGATCAATATATCACCTGAAACTGTCAAATCTCAAATGCTTCTAAAATCAAAATCAAGACAAATTCGGATCTCATTTCCAGCTGTAAAACAAGCTAGTTGCTCATCCAAAGCTCAAAAAAAGAAATCTCCATCACAATCTATCATTTCTCAAACTTGTAAAAGAATTAAGAAGAAGCCATAGGTCTATCAACAATCCAAGTCAAGGCCAGTGAATATCTCATCTCCTGTTCAACAAAGCAAAACACAAATCAGTCAACCACTTGAAACTCAACAAAAGAAGCCATAAATCAGTCAACTACCTTCTACTAAACAAAAGAAGCCATAAGTTTCTTAACAATTTGCATCAAGCTCAAAGAAACCTTCACCCCAAGCTACAACACACCAACCAGTCCAGCATCAAAAGCCATCCAAGGCTTACTTCAAGTGTAGAAAGGATGATCACGTCCTCAAGAAGTGCCCATAAAGACATGCTTCGGATAGTAAAGTCAAAACAAATTGCTTCTTCGGTTCAGAGTCTAGAAGGAATGTTCCAGATGATAAAGGTAAACATGTTTGTTTCTCTGAATTTCAAGGTAAAATATATACATTTTTTAATGATCAGATGCCGAATATTTCATCCATACCTTCTCATGTGAAACTGGTTTCACATGATTGAAACATACACACACAACCAAAGGATAATCAAAACATACTTATATTAAGATAATAAACATTAACAAGTTATCTCACCCAAGTAGATCAAAGAATCTTAGCCAAACATGGCAAGGGAGACAATTAGAATCTAACTTGGAGAATAGTTAGAAACCATCATCACAAGATTTGATAATTGTTGAATTAAATCAAGTTACATAGAATGATCTAGCATCCTACATATTGAGCTAAAAAACTAGGAAATAACATTGAAAAAGGTGGTTAGAGGATCTAGAGGCACTCTCTTTGCTAATGAGCCAAGGATACTATTTATAGGTCAGATTGGGCTTCAGACACGAGGCGTGTACTTGAGGCATGAGGGTGTGTACTTGCTAAAAGTCTGCTTAATGATCTTGTGTATATATGAATCTAACATTCCAATCAGACATGAGGGAGTGTACCTAGGGCACATGGGCATGTCTCCTGGCACGTTGTTGGTCCATGATCATGTGTTAGTACAGACCTAACACATGGGCTTGTACTTGTTACACAGGGTTGTGTACTTCTTATGAATTTCGATTCTTCTGATTTAATCATCACATGGTGCTTGTGACATTAGCACGTGGGTGTGTGCTTCCCCTGACTTTATATTTCATCTGCTTTAAGCTCATGGGACGTGTGTAATACGCTTGGGGTGTGTTTTGCCTATGTTTCTTCAAAATATTCAAGGGATGGCTAATTTCTTCGTCCTACAATATGTGGATTCATTGGTCTTCTTCCTTTTTATAATTTTCCTTTATTTTTGCCTTATTTTTGCTTCTTTTATGATTTTCTACATTTTAGAGATTGAAAAATGTAAAAGAAGATAAATAAAGACCTATTTGCGTTTTATTCACATAATTAGCAAGGAAATGAAGATGACTTGACATAAAATATATGTTAATATTTGCCTACAGCATGAAGACTAGTGGTAGAGCAGGTAATCGGGTGTGGGGGGTGATGATTTCAGATGGTAAATAGAAGAAACGACACCGCTAAAGGAAGTGTTAGTCATGGTGGTTGTTGTAGTGGTGCGAGACGTAGATGAATAAAGGATGATGATAAGTTAGATTCATAATATATATATATATATATATATATTATTTATTATTGAATAGGATGATGGTTATTATGTACTTTTACATGATCATAATATATTAAAAGATTAAAAATCTTTATTAAAAAAATAAAGTATTATTTATGCATGTTAAATATTGAAGTTCACTGTTAGTATCACTTTTTCACAACACATGTTTTAATCATTATCACCCCATTACAACACATCCTAGTCACTGTCTACCGGCAATACTTTTTCTATCAATATGACCATTCAACAACCTGTAGCCTAAAAGGGCTTGACATCAAACAAAAATCGAGTATTAATTAAATGGACTTTGGACAGAGATGATAACTCTAAATTCTTCAAGTTATTTTGAAAAAGAATGTCACCTCTAATCATAAAAATGTTTTATGGATTGGTGGATCTTCGGTTTTGAAACCAAATGCAATAAAGTCGGACGTTGTTGTACATTTTAGCGAAAGATTTACTAAAAAAAATTCTCCTGACTATTTTTTGAATCCTCCGGTTTCAAAAAATTGTCCATAACAAAATATGATGCTCTTATTCTTCCTTTCAATATGGTTGAATTCAAGGAAGGGTTATAGTTTTGTGGTGATGATAAGGCTCTAGGCCAAGATGGTTATAAGAAAGTATAAGGACCTTTTAGTAGTGGATTATACGGACTTGATGGATGTTTTTCATACACCAACGATTATTCTTAATGGTGTGACCTCGTCATTTTTAATGGTTGGCCTACGTCGGAGTTTAATGTCTCATGTGGTCTTAGACAAGGGAACTGATTATAAGCTTTTCTCTTCTTGCTTGTTATGGAGGCTTTAAGTGTGTTACCTGATTCAGCTAAATCGTTAGGAAATTTCTAAGGGTTCAATCTACCGAACAATGGATCACACATTTTACATTTATTCTTTGCGGACAAGCGAAACGAATGGGGCGCTTTGGAAGAAGCGATATATTACCAACTCTTCTTATTGGGAATAACAAAAAAGCATATATGAATACTCAACATTTCATATTTAAAGAGAGTTTCCAAGAAACCTCTTGAGTTTTAGCAAAAGCAACTCTCATGGGGCTGAAAGAAAAAGTTGTTATGAGGGGTGATACTTGTTAGTAGCAGCTTCAAAACAACTTCAAGCGAACATAACAACATTCCTAACAACATTGCCCCCTCCTAGTAGATATCAATCAGAATGCCTTATTTGTCTTTGGGGAAAATGGATATCTCTACCCAAAAATACTATTAGGTTGTACCATTATATAACAAGATTCGGCAAAAATGTAGAATTTCACATGAAAAAAATGGATTTACTTCTTTTTGGTATTTAGGCCAAAATATAATGACTCCTCGATACCGTTTGGTTAACTCACTGAATGTCTGAATGGGTAAGTCCCAATCCCTAAAACGGACTATGTAATGCTATGTAATTTATTTTATCTACTGGGTTACATATTGTAATTTTATTAGAGGCTTATAATATCCCCTTGTGTGATTCATGTTGAAGAATATACTTGGGGGTGGGTATAAGGCGGACGATTTTCAGTTTTTAGCGGATTCCCCATTCATTAGATAGAGAAGATGATCAAGATTTTGTGAACAGCTGACTAACTTATTCCAAGAGAGCTTGAATTGAATTGATATTGTTATCTGATCTTTCTACTAGATAATAGTAGAGGGGTGGATATAGTCAAGTACATTAAGGCAATGGATTGTTAATCCACCATGTATGGGTTCAATTCCCAGCGTTTGCCTAAAATTTAAGAAAGGTTATTTTTATTTTTTTCTTCTTTTGTTTTAAGCTTTTAATATTTTCTTAATATATTATTCACTACAAAAGAATTTTTAGTAAACATGTCATAGCTTTCCTTTTTTTCTGTTTTTTTATAAAGACAGAGAAAGAAATTCTATTTTCTCTGTTATTTACTGTGATGACAAATAAAATCAAACTATCAATATATTTACTTCTTTTTCTACTTTTTCCTAGTGCTTTTTTTTGTGACATTTCTTCCAACAATATTATTAATCTTAGTCGCACATTGAAGTGCTTTGATAGAGCCTCAAGACTTAGAGTTATTTTTAAGACAAGCAAGGTGCTAGTTGTGGGTATTTATCATTTGGCTCAGCTCCTCCGCTGTCAGTCTGGACCAGCTTCATATTCTTATCGATCTTGGCCTCCCGATTGATTCTTCAATGAACTTAATAAAGTGTTAGATACTACTTGAGTAAAAAGTAATTAATAGACTTAATCTTGGGAAATAAATATATTTATCAATTGGTATAAATGATTTGGAATGGATTAGACGTAAATTATGTTTGGATATGACGGGAAACAATGCATAAATGTGTTGGTTATCGTGGGTAAAATGTTAGAATCAAAGAAGAATGGTGTTGCCATTATTGGTTCTATTAGGGTTACTAACAAGGCAATTCTTTACAAATGGCTTTGAAGATTGGAACATGAGAAATAAGCTTCTGGCAAAATCTATTTTTGCTATACATTTTGAAAATTGTTCTAATAAAAACTCTTTTCTCAAACATTCTATCATAAGACTTGGAAAAATATCTATCTAATAATTCTCACATTTTTTTTTGGGGGGGGGGGGGCACAAGACCCCAATTGGGCGGCAATTCTTTGAGGGGGAAAAAGAGTTTGAGCGGCAATAAGGAATTTGGGCGGCATTTTGATGTGAGTAGGTTTTGGGCGCCGATTATATGGTCTCATTTTTGGAAAATATCAATCGGTTTCACTTGATTTAATCTCACAGTTTCAGTTTCACTCTTTCTTTATATAGATTCATCTCACAGTTTCAATTTTACATAATGAATATCTCATTCATTCTCTTAACCCAAATCCACCTTCCTTAAATTAGAAGAAATTCGATCAATTCCAAAATCTTGGTTGAACCTCTGCCTTTCGATTTACTTGATGATCGAAATCTTCCAAAATCATTATAAGGTAACCGTATTTCAATCAAAATTAGGGCCCATTCTTCTTTTATTCGATTGCTTTATATATTTACGCCTTATTGATCCTTCACTCACATCTACTTCACTCTTATCTGTGAATCGCACGGTAATTTGTTTCTGATTTCTAGGTTTCGATGAATGCTATCTTTTGATGTTGTTTCAGTTCGTGATTCTAAAGCCTTTGTGTATAGATGTTGTTTTGTGATTTAAGTTCGTATAGATGTTGTTTCAGTTCGTGACTCTAAAGCCTGTTTAAGAACATGTGTTGTGATTTATGTATGTATAAAGTTGTTGTTGCCTGTTTAAGAACATGTTTGTGATTTAAGATCGATTTATATTGTTGTGGGTCAAGTCAACCCGAGCCAGTTATGTAGCAAATAGGACCCTCATTTCATACCACTTCTTGCAAGCACCTTAATTTAGAACCTTTTTGTCTATACACATGTATATTGTTCTAAACATGCTTTAAGTTGTAGGTTACTCTTTTGTAATTTGTCAAGTATCCATTTGTTGTCTATAACATATGAAATTATGAATATTTAACTACATTGTTTGTAGTTTACTCATAGGGAATGTGTCCAAAGATGATCTTTTTGTTTTTTCCTGTTTGTTATGTAATAAGACAACATATGTTTACTCAATATGCAACAACATTATATGCAGCAACATTATTTACAGCCTATTGATCCTTTAAATACAGGTTCAAAGTCACAGAGAACAACATTCAATCTTTCACGATAATCAGGTACTATGATGTTTAAATTCGGCCTTTTAAATTCAGTTCTTGATCTGTTTCAGTTAATCGACATTTACATTAGCAGGTTTTGATCAATAGGTATATATATTGTCTGTTGATATTGTTTGCATTTGCATCTCTTGATTGTAATTCTCAACGTTTCATTAGCATATCAAGATCAATGATTTTAAATCAAAAGTTGTGACTCACGGGATGAGTTTTAATATGGATTTAAAGGCTGGGTACTTTGGTTTTAATTTTGGCTGTGGATATTTTATTATGTGAAATCATATGATTATTTGATAGTTGGGTTTCTTGAAATTGTCCAAAGTTTATCATAAACTATTTTGAGGTGCTTGGATTGGTTAGTTGTAAGTATTGTTAAGTGCCATTTTAAATCTACAATGATTTTAAATCTAATGCCATTTTGCGGCAAAGTTATAAAAAAACTTTAAACCTTGATGCATATTTTGAATCTACAATGATTTTAAACCTTAATGCAAAGTTATAAATCTACAAAGATTTTAAATCTGCAAAGTTTATCATAAGTTTTACTTCAACATTCTAATTAATGCCATTATGCTGCAAAGTTATAAAAACTTTAAACTTTAATGCATATTTTGATTAAATACTTTCATTCGGCTCACTTGGAATTTTGATTAAAGACTTTATTAAAAAAATTTTATAATTGTATTCTTCATTGTTTTAAAATGGACAAAGAGGTGGTTGTGGGTCAACTCTAAATGTTGTCAAGTATCCATCGGTTGTAGGTTTTGGTTTTTGTTATTTGTCAAGTATCTATTTGTTGTCTATAACATATGAAATTATGAATATTGAACTACATTATTTGTAGTTTGCTCATAGGAAATGTGTTCAAAGATGATCTTTTTGTGTTTGCCTGTTTGTTATGTAATTAAACAACATATGTTATAAAGTCTAACATCTATCTAATAATTTAGAGTTTAGGGAGGCCACAAACCTCATTTAAGCGGCAAGTTTAAGCGGGAAACACTTTAAGAGGCAATTAGAGGAAAATATTTCACCCTTTGAGCTGCAATTTTTCTTTCCTTTAAGCAGCAAGTTACTAAGGAAAAGATTTATTCCTTAAGCGTTAACTTTTCTTTTCATAATGAATTCAATTAAAAGGATTAGTTTCACCACAATTTAAATGAAATTATTCAATTCTAATCTAAGGAGGTAAGTTTGACAACAATTGAATTAAATGAATTTGTTTTGATATTCTGTTAAGTTTTGATTGATTGAAGCCACCACCACAAACAATGTGTTCTTATTTCAGTTTTAAAATTAGATAGACCAGGTTTGGCAACATATTTCTTTCCAAAAATCAAGCCAATTAATCGGTTGATTTCAATCAATTGATTTAAGTGCCAAGGTTTTGGGTTCTTCATCGTTGGTTTATAAATTAAACTAATCAATTGATTTGAAGTATTGTAACTCATTCACCATTATTGAATTATATTGATTGCTTCAGAATCAATGAAATCTCCTAATTGCAAATTAAGCTAATTAATAATTACATCTTCTTGATTTAAGGTTTGTCAAAACTGAAGATCTGTAAATACAAGAAGTTATAATGAAAACACTAATCGTATGGCATACCTCTTACCGTCATTTGAGACTTCACATTGGCTCTACTCAAGGTATTCATTTTTTGTTTTTTGTTTTTATCATGATTCAAGCATCTTCGTATTCAAATCCCTATTGTGGTAATCGTTCGTGTGTTTTGTTTTCTTTTCGACGGAGAAGCAATATCAAATTGAAAACTACGATTCAAGGTGTTACAACCCAAATGGTAGAACTCATCCCAAAAGACTAATCTGATGGGAGAGGGGACCATTTGGGTTATAAATCACACATTAGTTGCCCATATAACCAATGTGGGACAAGTCCCATACCTTACAACAATTTCAGTCCATAACATTCGACCCCCCTTAAGGTCCAACGTCCTCGTTGGTCACGACCACGTTGGTCACGGCTGGCTCCCTCTAGGCCACCACTCTGAGTTTGGCTCTGATACCATTGTTACAACCCAAATGGTAAAACTCATCCCAAAAGACTAATCTGATGGGAGAGGGGACCATTTGGGTTATAAATCACACATTAGTTGCCCATATAACCAATGTGGGACAAGTCCCATACCTTACAACAATTTTAGTTCATAACACAAGATAATCGTTTTTTATTTGTATTTTTAATTTGCAGGTTTCTTGTACATATGCATTGATCTATAAGATAAATATTGACATGTTTTTAAATATGTTTGGTATTCAGGATTTTGTTCAAGGTCACATGCTCTAAGATGCATATACATTTCTACTATCAATTATAATTAAGAATATCAAAGTAGTTTAGTAATTTGTGATTGCTGGCAGAAAGATAAATAATTAAGGCTTGTACTTATAAATTTGAAGAGTTTTGTTTCCAACCAATTCACGATCTTGAGGTTATTAATCAATGCTATTTTTGTGAAAAATTATCTTGAACTTATTGTTGATATAGTGGTGATTTGAGCCAATAAAGTTTCATACTATAGCCAATACACTTCTTAGCCAAGTTTCAAGATCATTAACCTTGATTTGTGTTTAACATGATCTGATGGTCAAAGACTCTTAGCCTTGGAAGTTAGTGTTATGCAGGTTTATAAATATTCATAGTGGCATATTTAACATGGTTTTTGGTGGGTTTGAGTTGTTGTGAATCGGCTATTGCCTATTTGCAACAATGATAAATGATTATATTGGCCATTGATATAATGTTAATATATGAGAAGTATAAATTTTGTTTACAAACTAGAGTTTGTAGTCCACAAACTACAATAAACCACCATTTCCTAAGTAAATTTTGTTGTAAATTACAATTTTTAAAGAAGCCTTATAGCGAATTCAATGTATTTCTTGGGTTTTTTTAAAGATTAATTGAATTGTGGTGAAAGCTATAAACAATTAGCTAGAACTAATAAGCTTGATACAATCATACAAGCATATTTATGGTTTGAAACTTTTATTAACTTATGAGGTTTCATGTATCTTTTTTTAATTCATAACTCCGAATGTGGAGTTTATTTTCGTTGATTTTACAAGAAGTAATATGCAAAAGACATGTTGAATATTTATAGCAGTTCATTGTGAAAAAACACTATTATATTCATATACTATTATTAGTGTTGATTTATTATTGTATTGCATTGTCATTTTATGATTTCTTAAATATTACGTTCTAACGTTCTCTATATATATTTAAACTTAATCCGTGTGTACACACGGGTTTTAAACCTAGTTGTACTATAAAATGAAACTATAATTGATTTTATGGAAAGAAAAAAAAAGTGAAAAGACCCCAATTCTTGGCTCATTCAAGCTCTCTAAACCTTAATTTTCATTTACTATTTATAGGCTAATGACACTTTGGACTAATGATAATAAGGACCCTAGACTTAGACTAAAACATTACAAATAGAAATAATACAAATAAACCCCTAATGTTTAGTCTAATATATATTTTGTCATAAAGACAATATATATATATATATATTACATAAAATACTAAAAAGACGAAAACGATTAAATATATTTTGTTGACACAAAATATATTTATTAACTATGAAACTCCGTCGCCTTCAACGTCTTGTCTCTAATCTCTGTCCTGAACGCGTCGTGCTGACTTTTGCGTTGACTTTGACCGTTGATGTTGACTTTTGTTGACTTTGACTGTGTTGATAATATCAGACTAAACTTCAGGTCCAACAGTAAAGAATATGGACTGTTCACTTGGTTTAGATGTTAACAGCCGGCTATCCCCATCACAAGATTTTGTCACTGAAGATGTTAGAAAGCAGATATATTGAGGATCTTCTTTTGCCAACTAATATAGTGTATAGTATATGATTCTTCCGTGTTGAGTTTATACACGTTTTCAAGTCTTTTTATATAGTTTTATTTACGTTTTAGCTACTATTGATTCAGGGTGTTTCGTAGGACCCAAGTGGAAGAAATGTTGAAAAGACAGCGTCAAAATAAGATCGTATGAGCAAATAGGACAGGAAACGAAGTTAGGAGCAAACCGGAACGCGAAACCGAAGCACGAAACGCACCTGGTGACCAAGACACGCCACGCGACCAGTCATGGGGGTCTGGCCGCGCGATGCGACGCTCTCATGGGGCTGGTTAGTTGGTGGAGCATGCCATCCTATGCGAGCAGCCCTCCTTTCCTCGTCGCGCGACGCGGCGATAGCGTTTCGACATAAAGTTTCAGCGTTTTTTGGCATATTTGCTACTTAAACATCTCTTCTCTCAAACCCTAGCCTCAAGACAGTTTTAGGAGACGAAAAAGGGCTGAATCAAGATATTTTGAAGGTTCAAGTCGAGAAAACGAGATCAAGGAAGAGCACAGGATTAAGCCTCGTCCACTAGTCTAACTAGGTTCTTTGTTTCCGTTGTTTACTTGTTTCCATCATGAATTATGAACTTGATTTTGTTATTATATTTGTAGTTATGATTGTTGTCTAGGCTCGTTAGACTGCCTAGGCTTATGATGAACTTATGTTGATGTTTTTATTACTTGAATTGTTTTTTTTTTAATTATGAATTTATGAATTAAGTAAATGTTTGATTCTTATTCATTTGATGTGATATGTGTGTTGGAATTGGGTTGTTCTTTTTTTATCGTTCCATAATATCCTTGATGATTGTCTGTCATAGAATATGATTTATTTTAATTCATTGACTATGTGTTATGACTGTTTTATGGTTAAACTGCTAATAAACCATAGGAATGATAATGTGGGTCGGTCTAATGAAAATGTGCTAGCTTTTCTAAGTAAGCGTGAATAGATTAGATCAATCACTAAATCTCATTTGAATAAATTATTAAGTTTGAACGGATTAGATCAATCACTATGCATTATTTATTAAACCTGTTTATTGAGTTAAATGAATGTTTTAAACTGATTTTGAATTTGAAACTATGAGGTTAGAATTCATTTATATCACTTAATCATAACGTGTTTAAACAACTATGAGGGCGTTTAATCAACATACTGGCGTTCATAATAACTTATTAGAAACCCGTAGGTGTCTTCTCGAAAAGGGACGAAGGTCCTATTTGTGGTGTTTTAGAGTAAATATTTTAAGTTTCCAGTTCCATAGTCAAAATATGTATGTCAACTATTAATTGAAACATAAGGGATTCGGGTCTAGGTAGTTTACTTCAATTAACTGATTTTCACTCTCGTCTTTCATTTCTTCATTTACTATTGGGTCCAATTGAAGATGTCACTTTACAAATATAAGCGAGTGAAGATATCGAGCATCGTTACGAGCAAGAACAAGTGAAGAGTTAGTTTAATAGTATTTGTCTTAGAATATTTCTGTAATCGTTTGTGCTTAATTGCACATGTTTAGGTTAAATGTAAGGTGAATGGTATGGACTATAAATATCATCACCTAGGTCATTTGTTGAAAAGAGTTGCCTATCCTTTATAACCTTTCGTTGATCTAGTGCAAGAACCTACTCAATATTAATCATAATCTTCATCATACATTGCATTGATCTTCATGAGCATTCATCAATATGTGATTAGTGAGATTCTGCATCACTGATTACAAAAAACATCCCCAAAAAATCTCATATCTAGATACAAGCTCGGTTCGTTCGAACCTATCAAGTGGTATCAGAGCTTTCGGTTGATCTTTGATTATTGTTGTTATTGATGGAATTTTATCTACCATTAGATTTGCTTCATGTTTTTGTTAAGAACTGCAAAGTTTCAGATCATTTAGTGAAGATTTGACTGAGTTTTTGAAGATTTTGTTCATGTTCGTCATTTCACTGCTCAAAATTTGAGATCGGGAATTTTTTGATGATATTGTGAAATTGATGATTCAGATATGTTAGAAATCACTATCCTAAGCTTCGTTCATGATCAGACATAACAGATTTGTTGATTTCAATCCATATTTTATCAATTTGTCTCAAAACCCACTTGTTGTGTTCTTCATCAAGAATCCGGATTCGAATGAGATTTAGCTTGTTTCAAGGTGTAAAACTTTGAAAGATTGTTAGAAAGATCATTCCTCAGCTAATAAAAGTATTGAATCGAACAAAAAACAAAAATTGAAGAATTTATCTTGTGTTCATCACAATTTTGACTTTGAAAAGTGTTAGCCATTTCAAGCCAATTTCCCAGCCATTTGACAAGTCTAAAATGTCCAAACAGCAAAAACGACCAAGTGTACCGACCATTTCACCTAACCTAAAATGACTAAGAGTTGAAACATCTAAGTGTTTGGATAAAACGGCCAAACTGTGCTAAAACGATCAAGCTGAAACGTCCCAACAGTGCTAAAACGTCCCAATAGTGCTGAAACGTCTAGACAGTGCTGAAACTTCCAAATAGTGCTGAAACGCCCAAGTCAGCCGTTTCAGGATTGTCAGCCGCATCACCATTGTTCAGTCGGATCAACTGTTCAGCCGTTTCACTATTCAGTCGCATTAGCTGTTCGGCCACATCACCATTGTTCAGCCGTTTTAATGTTCAGCCGCATCACCACTGTTCATGTTTTTCTTGTATTTTAACAACTTCAATTAAAGGTGATTTGAGGATCATCTAGGTGATCTAAACACCACCATTTTACATGTATTAGTTTAAGAAAATAAAAACTATATAACCCTAATCTATAGCAAAATCACCAAAATCCCTTGCCCTATCTCCCTACATACAACGGCAAAATCACACACTTACACACTTCGATTTATTGGTCTTGGTTTGATTTGGTGTTGTATTTGAGTGTTAGTTGAAGTTCTAAACATATTCCAAGTAAGCTTTTGATATCATTCTTAATGATTTTCTTTTTCTATATGTATCATAAACCTTAGTTCATCCATGTTCTTTAGTTGATGATTTTATGTGAAATTGGATATTGGTTTTCGGTGTATTCAATGTTTTGGTGAGTTAGTAATCGATAGAACCCATGTTTCTATTATGTGAAATTAGGGTTAGCATGAAGATGTAAGAACATAGAGTTTTTTTTGTATGATTATGGCTTGAAGTTATTAGATATGAACTTGTCTGATGATTAGAATGAAGTTTAGATACTAATCATATTATTTTAATCATGTTTTTAACAAAACCGCTGATGATAGAGTTTCGACAGATTCGTTACCTGATTTTATTTCGACTCTAAAGTATTGGAAACAAACCCAAAGTGGTCGATTCGTGAGCCTATATTGTAGTTTAAAAAGTCTAGTTTCCAGAAAACTAAACTAATGATTTTTTAGAAAATAATAAGTTAGACATTTTTGTTTTACAAAATTAGATGTCAAATGCAAAAACAACTTAAGTTGGTGTTGCAACTATAGTTGAAATTTGAGACTTGTACATATTAGTTTGTGTTGGTTTATGTACAACATAAAAATGGTTAACAAAGCTGAAAACTCTGAACAATGGACTTTTAATGTGTTTAACCTTTATCATGTGTGCAACTTTTAAATTGGATGTCATGATAAATTGAGATTAATACTAACATGTTTGCTTATATGTATTGTGACGATTGTTGACTTGAATCAGGATTGTTAGGCCATAGTTCGGTTAATTACTATCAATACTATCTTTTCACAGGAGAAATTGCTAAACATATGTTTTAGACATGATCATGGCTACATGATGTTGCAAGTATGTTTATATGGTTATGATGATAGATTGATGATTCAAAAGTGAGATGCATGCTTCTTGTAACAAATTGCTTATAATAGTAACTTTAATCACACAACTATTAGTAAAATTCCCATGGGTTGTTATAGATGAATTGTATGTATGCTAAACTAGTTCTTGGGTTGCAGAATGTGGATTAACGGGGTTGTATTGTTAATAATCATGTTGATTGTATCTATTTCCATAAAAGAAAACTATATTGAGTTAATGAAACATGAATTCTGTTCTAGCCAACTAGGATGTCATGGAATAATGTCATTATGCCCTTAGTATTGCAACAACATGTTAGGAATGATGTTTACTTGAAATATCCATGTATGTTATGTGATATCAAAGTGGAATTTTCTATACCAATTTGTGTCCATGCTAAGATTTAGATATGTAAGGTGTGATACGTGAGAATGAAATGTGTATACGTGTCCATGCTAAGTTCTTGGGAACCCTCCGAAGTGAATGTCCATGTATAGGTAGTCACGTCTTCATAAAAGTTAACGGACTTACACTTTGATAAGCCAACGTATTCATTTGGTTTGCGAACTAAACTTTTACACTCAAAGTATCTCTACATGATTTTGGCACTTCAAATGTTTTCAAACTCTTCATATAAACTTAAATTTAATATCAAATCACATCATCAAAGCATAAATCATAGAGTCGTGATCAAACCATAAGCTTAATATCAAATTATAAAACTATAATCAAAATCACAACCTTATCATCCAACTTTAATGTGCATCACATATTCGCATTCACTAATCAAGTCTAATACGTTTCATTCTCCGTAAACTTATCTACATACGCAATCTGTAGCCCGATTCAAAGTCGTTATCCCTAAACACATCGAAACTCGTGGTTATTAACTCTACTCACATGCAATATTTTATCAACCAACGGTTTTTTGTAAAACTACCAACAACTAATTAATTGCATAAGGGTGGAAAATATAAATCTAGTGTTTTCTTGGCCAAGATTTATAAAAAAAAGTTGTCCTTATACATAATATTTATATTTTTCTCAAACATTATTCAATGATTTGAATTTTCTTAAAATACCAAAGATCAAAATAGACTACATTATTTATTTTTAAGAAATCAACCCTCATACCTATATGGGAATTAAAACACTCAAACTCATTATCTTTTCAAAACCTCATTACGTACTAATCATATCATGTCTTATAACCCTTGCTATCCTTAGTATCTATACCCTTATTACTTCACGATGTTTCCAAATGAACATGAATGTCTTAAACTGAATCCATTAAGAAATTGGTAACAAATGTATTTGATATGTTAATTGGATTATCCATATCCATAAATATTCAAGAAGATGATTTTTCCTTCATCTTAAAAGACTTGATTTTTATAGGCACACCACCATAATTTAAGACTTATGAGCTCGACTTATCATAAACATGCTTTTCACAAACATAGTTTGTTATAAAACTTGATCCACGAACCGTTTTCTATAAATACAATCTATGAGTTTGAATATCTACAAACTTGATTATCTGTATCTATGAACAAGGAAATCTATATGGACAATGATTACCTAATAAACTCAGCTCTCCATAATAGTCAAATTTATCTTTCATCTTAAACTAGATTTCATAAAATAGATGAACATCAAATCAGAATATATGTGTGTCATAATCTTTATTTATAAGTTTTATGTACCCTAGACCCACACGTGATCGAGTTAACTATGTGGTCCATGCAAAACGTAAAGTAATTACGGGTGCACATTTAATTGTAGAAGTTGGTGCATGGAAACCATAGTAAATTCTTTCTGTGTTTGAGGGCAATGCGACAAATGTGGTTTGATAAGGGCATGGTGGATACGCTGCTGGTACATCTTATACATAAGTGTACATGTTATACTGTCAAATGAAGCATTGATCGTGCCCCATGATGTTTGTGTTATTCTAGTAAGCTACCCATATAGTGAGCCCTGTTGTAAATCATTGATCACAGTAAACTATATTCTAAGTTAATCTCAAACAAAAATTAATCACTACTTTAACCTATGCTCATGAATCAAGAATCGTTACTATAATGTTGGATTAAAAACTTAACGAACCGTCTTTGGATGTTATCATTTTACATTATCATCATCATCTAGTGCTCAAGTTGTTTTATTCTTGACTTCTTGGGGTTGACGTATTCTTTTCAACTCGAGGGAGCTAGATAACTGTAAATGAGCAGGAACTAGTGAAGTGAAAATGTATTACTTGAAGTGGTGCTTACAACAAGATGAACTCCTCATTATATAGAGGATAAAACCATAAAAATAAGGCCCATGGGCCTAAACTAATTAACTAATCACTAAACGGGCTTTAACACTAAATGGGCTAATCTAAACTAATATTTACAATTAACACTCTTCCTCTAGTTGGAGCATAGATGTTAACATGCCCAACTTGTTACATATAAAATATATTTGAGTCGTTCGGAGAGGTCTTGATATATGAGAACCCTAATACTAGTCCATCTCTTTCCTCTGTAAAGGCACCCACACGACAGTGACCCTGATCAGAGTACAGGATTCCTAACCCTTGTGCGGTTTTAAGATACCGTAGAACACGAAGATTAGCATCCCAGTGTCCGGTGTATGGAGAAGCCATGAACTGACTTAGAACACTAACAACAAAGGAGATATCCGGATGAGTAACTGTCAGATAGTTAAGTTTTCCAACTAAGCGTCTGTATTTTTCAAGATCCTTCATCGGGCTTCCATCTTCTAGAAGAAGCTTTCCCGTAGTGAGCATAGGACTCTCTACTTGTTTGCAGCCTAGTAATCCGCATTCAAACAACATTTCAAGAACATACTTCCGTTGAGATAAAAGGATTGTTTGTGGAGAACGAGATACCTCTATGCCAAGAAAGTATCAGTCAGCCAAGGGCTTTAATCTGAAACTGTGACTGAAAAAACAGGTTGAGATTGGCAATCCCAACCTCATCATCACTTGTAATAATTATATCATCCACATAAACAACCAGAGTGATCCTCCTGCCCTGATGGTGTCTAAAGAACACAGAATGATCATATACACTGCGAGTTGTCCCAAATTCACCCTTAACATCAGGAAACCGACCAAACCAAGCTCTGGGAGACTGCTTAAGTCCATACAATGAACGGCGCAATCTGCACACTTTGGAGGCCTCCTCCTTAATAACATACCCGAGTGGCTGCTCCATATATACGTCCTCATTAAGAACACCATGAAGAAAGGCGTTCTTGACATCAAGTTGATGGAGCGGCCAATGATTAACGGCAGCAAGAGCAATCAAAATGCGAACCGATGGCATTTTAGCAACCCGAGAAAATGTCTCATCATAATCAATGCCATAAACCTGAGAATAACCCTTAGCAACTAAACGGACCTTCAAGAGAGGCACAGTTCCATCAAGGTTTGGTTTAACCGTGAACAACCAACAAGACGCTTCCCTGGAAGGAGCATCTGAAGATCCCACGTATGATTGGCTCGAAGAGCTCCGATCTCTTCTTCCATAGCCTTTCTCCATCCTGGGTGAGCTAGAGCTATCATCATATCTTTGGGAATCGGGTATGAATCAATTGCATTGGTGTAAGCATGACACTTAGGTGAGAGGTGAGCGTAGGAAACATAATCCTGAATGGGGTAACGATTGTGGTTCCTGGGTTCCCTTCGGAACGCAATCGGAATGTCAAGATATGGTGCGCTATGTGGGTCATAAACAAATGCTTCTGGTGTATCGGGGGCAGGGGGATGGGTAGCAGCAGTGTCTGGAACTAAGGTCGTAGCAGGGTCAGGGTCTGGAACTGAGGTCGTAACAGGGTCAGGGTCTGATTAGAATCAGAAGACATAATCGTACGTCGCTTGGAATATGTGAACAACAACGGTGGAGGCTCTGTCGGAAGGCCTGATGTAGCTGGGAGAGAATCTGTAGCGTCTGAGACCGGAATATCTGATGGAACCGAGGATACAGGAGTGGTAGGAATGGTGATAGGCTCGGGTATTACAGGGTCAGGATTTGGAAAAGTATCAGAAACTGGAGAAGAAGACTCAGGGAAATAGGGACTTGACTCATGAAAAGTGACATTAGCGCTTGTAAAGTATCGGAGAAGAGAAGGACTATAACATATATACCATTTCTGGGCATGTGAATAACCAAGGAAGATACAACGAATACCTCGTGGATCAAGTTTAGTATTACCCGGACGATGATCATGGACATACGCAACACACCCAAAAACTTTGGGTTCGAGAGGAAACGGATTCCCTTTAGGGGACAAGACAGAGAACGGAGTTTGACCACTTAAGACAGACGACGGTAAACGGTTTATCAGATGAGTTGCAGTAAGGAAAGCGTCACCCCAAAATCGATCAGGGACATGAGAATGAAGCATGATGGTGCGGGCCACATCCAACAAATGACGATTCCTATGCTCCGCAATACAATTCTGTTGAGGTGTATATACACATATAGACTCATGAACAATGCTGTGTGTTTTCAAATATGTAGTGAACTCCATGGATAAATACTCTTTCGCATTATCAGGTCGCAAGGTCTTAATAGATGTGTTAAATTGATTTTTGACATATGAATGAAACTCACGAAAGATGGAATTGACTTCACTACGAGATTTATGCAAGTAAACCCAAGTAACCCGAGAATAATCATCAATAAAGGTGATAAAATACTGAAAACCCAAAGGAGTTTTAACTGAACACGGACCCTAAATATCATAATGCACAAGTTCAAACAAAGTGTTGGTTTGACTTGACACTTTGGGTGGATAAGAACGTCGGGTGTGTTTACCTAGCTGACATGACTCACAATGAAATGTGTCAGGAATATGAATATCCGATCTCATTTTCCTCATGACTGCTACAGAAGGATGGCCTAACTGACAATGAGCCTTCATAATAATTGAATCACATACATTTGTCATAGGGCGCGACAATGAAGACATACGATATAGACCTCCTCATTCAAAACTAGTGCCAATCACCAGCTTCGTGTCTAGTTTCTTAAAAACACGGTGGGTAGGATAAAACTTTGCATAACAGTTATTTTGTTTAGTAGGTTGACTAACAGAACAAAGTTATTAGGAAACTTAGGAACTAACAGTACAAAGGAAAGTGTGAGCTTTTCCGCGTTACTGATGGACCCAATATCCCGAACTAGGCATGAGGAACCTTCAACAATTCGAATTGGTGGGTGAGAAACATGTTGCAGGTTAGACAATTGGTTTTGATTCCCAGTCATGTGATGAGTAGCTCCAGAATCAACAATCCAAGATGAATTAAGGCTAGAGGGTGTACCTGAGCGAGCAGAGCTGGTTTGAGCAAACAATTGAGCTGCAAGGAACAGTTGAAACATATCATATTCCTCCTTGGTGACTGTATATGTTTTATTTTTGTCTCCCATTGTAACAAGCAGAACCGAAAATAATAGCCTCGAGATGACGAGCAGGATCTTTCAGATCCGAAACAACAACAAAATAAACAGGAACACGCAAGTAATTAGCAGGAACAATAATCTGAACACTTCGGGAGATCCGAAAATGTTGAACCGAAGGTGGGCGGAAACTAAAGCTGAACCGGATGAGAACCTTGAAACTGAGTTGAAACGGGCTTGTGACGAACCTGAAGTTAGTGTCAACTGAAACTCAAACCTGAAACGTAGCGGCAACGTGAGTTGGACAGATCTGAGATGTGAGATGAACTTGAGCAGGACAGAAAAATGGGTCGGAACAGAAAATTGATCGCACATGGTTGTTTGGATAGAAATTCTGACAGGGATGGTGAAAACCCAGAGGCCGGAGGTGGGGTCACACGCCCGTACGCGCCTGCTCGTGGGCGAGCGCGACGGAGCAACGGTGGCGCGTGGGTGGTCCGACGGAGGTGATTTTTTTAGGGTTTGCTAATCGGGGGCGGCAAAGTTGCTGGTGGTGGCGGTATGTTGTGGTTTTGTTTCGAAAAAAGATTTTAGTGGGCAGCAGGTGGCTAATAGCATAAACCAAACAGAATCAAGTCAGATATGACGGCTAGGGTTTGTATGATGGCGGCTAGGGTTTCTGAACAGGGATAGTAGATTTAGGTGCCACGGGTTTGTTTCAAGAGCCTTTGTGGCTCTGATACCATGTAAATGAGCAGAAACTAGTGAAGTGAAAATGTATTACTTGAAATGGTGCTTACAACAAGATGAACTCCTCATTATATAGAGGATAAAACCCTAAAAATAAGGCTCATGGGCCTAAATTAATTAACTAATCACTAAGTGGGCTTTAACACTAAATGGCTAATCTAAACTAATATTTACAATTAACAATAACGTTAGTACGTTTAAAGTGGAAAGCGTATCATCATTTATTCATTTTATTAATAATGTTTATTCATTTATGCGCTCCTTTATTAAACACATTCATCCGCTTGATTCTCTCATTCATCTTTCTAACCGCGTTTAATCCACTTATTCATCTATTCCTCTTATTGACCACATTTATTTATTTTATTCATTTATTTGTTTCATTAGCCATGTTCATGCACTTGTTGAGTTAAAACCATCCTAGTTTAATCAAGTTTTTTAATTCCTTTATTAACAAGTTGAACTCTAGTGATATTCATTGATCGTGTCGAATCATATCCCATCCTGATCAAAGTGATGGCAATCAATCAGTATTTCGAACTTCAGTTCAACAAAATCACCTAACGTCTCCATAAATCGAACCATGTTATATACGCCACTATCAATGAATATAAGAAAATTAAAGGTAAATTAATCCAAAATGACTTACCTTACATGGATTAAGTCTCAGAAATGTTCCTAAACATCTATAGTAACGAATATGTATTCGAAGTATCAATCCATTTATCAAATCAAGCACTAATCAAATTTCGTGAAGAAATTTCCTAAAGGAGAGGAGACTGTGACATTCGTCTAAACCCGATTCGTTTTCTATGTAACCCTAACCATTGAATAATATTGTAATCGTTTGAATTACCAAGAAATAAATGGTTTTATTCAATAATTATTTTGTCATAATTTATCATACTATGTAATCATTTTTTTACCAATTATAAGTTATAGTTTGATTTTATAAAATTTATAAAATCTATCCATAATTATATAATTTATAAAAGATGGCTTATAATAAAAAAATGTTAAGGTTTTATAAGATTAAATTTGTTAGTAAGTTAGTTAACCAAAAATTATATTAAAGGGTAGATTTTGTAAATAATGAAACTAAAACTAAAACTAAGAGTGTGAATCATTTAAAACATTCCATCGAATTCACTTTATCATTTTGAAACACCAATTTCATCTGAAACACACACAAACATACAAATTGACCTACGTTCTTCGTTGTTTCTATTCATTGGTCGATCATCATACCTTCAATTAACCTGGGGCTTTTATTCAGTGTTCACCAGCAAGTGTTTCTGTGTCGCCAATTTCATCACCATTATCTGTTATATCATCTTTCAATCTCGTCAGCTGCGATATCCTTTTTTTCTTTTTAATCTCCATCATTCCGTCATCAATTCAGGTAATTTAATACTCCCTTCTACTCGTGATCTAGGAATTCGGTTTAATGAAATAATAGTTTATAAAAATTTCAATTCTGGTTATATCAACAAAAGTGAAGTTAGTCTAATTGGTTAAACTTGTTTGTATGGAAAAGAGGGTCCAAGATTCAAGTCCCTTGATGAGTGTTGTCATTTTCTTTCTTTTTGGTTTCCATATTTTAAACAAATTCTTATTAACATTAAAGTTCTTTAATTACCAATAATTATTAAATGTTTTATAAGTTATGTTATGAAGTATTTTAAATTAATACATATAAGATTACTTTTACAAAACTAAGATTTTATATTTTTTATGGGAAGTTCTTGAGTTTAAACATTAGCCACATAATACGTTCAGATTCTATAAAAGTCTAAGTAAACTAAGTTATTTATGGATTCTAGTATTTTAGGGTCTTGAGATTTATGATTAATCATGTTTTATTATTATTTACTTGCGACTATGATAATGGTATTATTTAAAATATTAATTTTTGTAAATTAATTTTTATAAATAAGTATTTAGTTATCTTATTAGTCATGTCATTTATTTTACTATTGATTTTAATTAATTTCATAAATGGTTAAACTTTATATACAATTTAATCAGTATATTACTTCTTAAATTATTGTTATAAAATCTATTACTATTATTTTATTATTTCTTAAAGTTACTTAAAACCTAGATTCCAATTAGAACCCTATATTTCTGAATCATCTTTAGTGTTAGGTCTAATTGAAGATGACACTTTACAATATCAACGAACCATGTTCAAGGTCCGAGTCGAGTGAAGATATCGAGCATCGATACGAGCAATTTTTGGTGAAGACGTACGTTATTTGTATTTGTCATAGAATATTTGTGTAATCGTTTGTGCTTAATTGCATGTGCTTAGGTTTAATTGTAAGGTGAATGGTATGGACTATAAATACCATCACCTAGGTCTTTTAAACTAGAGTTGCTTGTATTTGCATTCCATATCCTTTGTAACCTATCATAGATCTAATACAAGAACCTATTCATATATCATAATATTTATCATACCTTGCATTGATCTTCATGAGCATTCGAACATCGATACATAGTTAGTGAAGTTCCGCATCACTGGTCGCAAACAACATTCATAACATTCTCAGATCTAGATCCAAGCTCGGTTCCTTCGAACCTATCAAGTGGTATTAGAGCTTTAGGTTGATGTTTGATTGTTGTTTTTATTGATGGAATTATAGCTACCATTAGCTTTGATTCATGTTTGTATTAAGATCTGCAAAGTTTCAGATCAATTGGTGAAGATTTGATAGAGTTTTTGAAGATTTTTCAGTTTCCGTGTTCTTCATCGCTCAAAATTAAAATATGAAATTTTGTTGATGTTTTGAGAAATTGATGGTTGAGATTGTTAGAAATCATCAATCTAAGACTCGTTCATGATCAAACCATCCATATTTGTTGATTTCAATCCATATTGTGTCATTTTTGTCAAAACCCACTAGTTGTGTTCATCACAAAAAACTAAGATTTGAGTGAGATTTAGACTGATTGAAGGTATAAAAACCTTGAAGAAGTGTTAGAAACATCATTCCTCAGCTAATACAAGTCTAAAACATCCAAACAATGCTGAAAAATGTCCAAAGAGTGTTGGAACTTCCAAACAGTGCTAAAAAACGTCAAAACAGTGCTAAAATGCCCAAATTAGCCATTTCAAGATATTCAGACGCATCACGACTATTCAGCCATTACACAACTGTTCAGACGCATCACCACTGTTCAGCTGTTTGACAACTATTCAGCCGCATCACCACTATTCAGCCGTTTGATAAAAATAAATAAATTAAAAAAAGAGGCTGGAAATTTCAAAATATGATTTTTTTGCAAATTTCAAATTAGTCATTTCTAGCCAATATGACTTTACAGAACAATCATCAAAATGACTATGAAAATTCAAGAAAAATGACATTGTTCATGCAAGCCATGATCCGAGAAGAAATACCAAAGAGCACATAACTGATTATATTACCGAATTCAATCATATGTTTGAAACAACACTTCTCCAAGTAGCAAAAGCTTGTGATCTCGAACGAAAAGACAACCATGAACACACAACACTTGGACTTATAACTCAAACAATGTCAAATGACAATAAAGAAGAAGAAAAATATGATTGGAGTGAAAAGTGTGATGTTGCAAAAGAACTTGAAAAGAATGATAATGAAATTTGCAACTTGTCAAAAATCATTGCAAAGAAAGATGAGACAATTGCTCAATTAAATTCAAAAATAAAGAGATTGATGTCTGAAAAGGACATAGAGAAAGATGTTCAGAGTTCTTATGTTGAAATGCTAATCCATGTAAGAGAAAAGATGTACACCAAATAATGCTTTCAACAAGTTGAACACTATAGAACATATTCTTTCAGGATATGTGATAAACTCAAAAAGGAAGAAACCATGCACAAGAAACTGAAAGAACACCACAAGACATCAGATGAAAGAATCACATCTCTCCAAGAATCACTCAAAGAAAAGTGAAAAAGAAGCAACAAATATCAAGAATGATGCTGCAAAATCAAATAAACACTTATCCAGTGTGATAAAAAAAATTCAAGAAGAGATTACAAAGATGAAGAAACTCTCTCAAATGGTTAACTCAGAGAACAACCGTTTGAAAACCAAGCTTCAAGAAGAACAAGAGAAATTCATAAGTTTACAAGAAGATCACAAATTGTGTTAGGACACATTTACATCTCTTACACAAAATGTTGATTCAATGCTTATCGAAAAGCATAATTTGAATGTGCAATTTAAGGAGCTTACTGACAAACTGAACAAATCACAATCTGATCTTGTGTTTATCAAAGAAGAATTTGAACAAGCAAGTCATCTGAACAAGAAAATGAGAGATTAGTGCCAGCCGGAATTGTTGGATCATAATCTTCTCAAGAAGAAAAGACACAAGAGGTTCAGACAAAGAAGAAGAAGAAGAAGGAGGAGGTTAGAAGAAAGAAGAGCATAGCCAAGAAGAACAAGACAAAGGCTGTTTCATATGTTTCTACACCACAACCTCCTTCTACTCCAAAGTTTCAAGATTCAGAATCCCCGAGTGATTCAAACAGTCACGTCTACTATGTAATCTGTGACTCTAAAACTCATCATGTCTCAGATTGTATCTACAATCAAGGTGACTTTCCTTACGGCCCAAAAGGTGACAAGTTCAAGACTCCAGCTCCTTCAAGCAAGCTTCAACAAGATTCAGAGGTCAAAGCTTCTCAAAAACTGTCACACCCCGACCAAATGGGGTGGTGGTGACGATTGAATATCCAACAAAACACAGCGGAAACTATGTATGCATTGATAATGGACCATAGGTTTACACGAAATATCAATTTGTTCTAAGTATAAATCAATGGTTACTACAGTAAACTCTATCAAAATTAGTGAAGCCATTTGGTATACTATACTCAAGTAGTCTTCTTCCATAATTTTTCTATAATCTTTGTGTGTTTCTTCTAGTCAAGGTCTTCTAAGGCTATCAACCGTGTGTCTAAATGCACATCCACTATTTATAAAGTCTAACTATATACTACCATCGATAAATCGTCTACATACCTGAGATACATACCCAAAAATACGTCAATATAAAGTTGGTGAGCTTATGGTTTAACAAAACAGACAACGCCATAAAATGTTTAATACACAAAATGCTGGACATTAAATAAGTACGTTTTTAGTGTACGGTCGACAAAATATGTAGCTAAACCTGTTCGAATTATACACAACCCGAATACCATAAATAAAAATCTCCTAACCCAAAGTGGGCTAACGTGCTCTGCTAAGCACCAACGTATCATTGAACATGTGGTGTAACAGTTTTCAACCTCAGTGGGGGTATGCCACTGTACGCTGGGGATTCCCAAATAGAACTATTCACATTTCAAAGGGCTCCTACAATAAGTTAATGACTACCGAGAGTATTTACCAGCGTTCGGGGACAAGAGTAGTAGATGTATTACACCATAGAGAATTTATAAAAGTAAAGTTTAGCAGGTATGTATCCAACCCAAAAGCGTTACGTAAAAGGGGTTCATGAACTCACCTGGTGTTTGGCCTACTCAAGATTTCTTTAAGATTTTCTACATTCAGCGTGGGAGTTCTACCTCCTAGCAGGCTTCCCATGTTTAGCTTAGTCATGTTAGACCCCAAAATACATAAGTCTATGTGTTTCGTTGTGTTGGTGTCATGTGCGTACGGTTTTGGTTACATTCATGTACTGTCATGGTTTTAGTCGTTTGCATTGACTTATACACCTAAGTATGTATATACTTACATTATTACAGGTTATCTAGGTAGGTATTAAGTGTACTTTGATGTTGAATCAGTAAAGGTTGGTACTTGTCACTTTTAGTCCCTAGACATTGTTAAATTGTCAAATTCGTACTAAAGTTGGGTTTTTAACTAAGGGTAAATATTAATAATTACAATGCATTATATTAATGGTATGTATAGCATTTTAGGTGTGAATCTACTGATAAAAATATCTCTAAGTATTAGATTCATGAAAGTTAGTTTCCACCGGTCTACCGAGTGCGGTGTGATATCGCGCATTAAGTTATGTTTAAGGTTTAAGTCAAAATAGTTTATTATAATTGTACCCATATGTTAAGAGGTCATATGCTAACTGTAAAAATGTACTTTCTCTAATTTTTTAGGTATTTCTAAAAATTACTCTATTTTATTTATGAAAGTAGTCGGTTAATGTAGTTTAAACATAATAATTTGTATAAAATAACTCATGATCCAATAAATAGTGAAACTTCATTTTTAACCCATTTATATAGTAAGTAAATAGTGAAAAACTTAATATTCGAGTTTTATAGTTCCTCGGCCATTTTCGTATTTTAACGCGCGTGAAACCGATGAATAAACGATTTGCTTACAAAATACTCTTTTAACACTTTTTATACTATGAAACACTTTATAGGGTCTCATCTTACTATATGAAAAGTAGTTTTCTTGACAAAAAGAGTCGTTCTCAAATTTTTTTTGCTTTTTGTGAAAATACTAGGTTCATATATTAAAAAATTCATAATAAATAGATTAAGTTTATCAAAATTATGAAACTTGGTGAAATACTCTACTTATAAGTATAAAAGCTCTTGAACATGAAAAATCCTTGTTTTTTCTTGTTTATCTCAGTTTCGTGTTTTTAACGCATTCAGTTCGGTTAAAATTATAAGCATAGAGAGTCTTTGGTAATGTTTAGGGTCCGAATTTAGTTACTTTATGTCCATATATGAGTTTGGGTTCTGCAAATTTGGTCTTAGGAGTCTCTAAGTATTTTATACAAATTTTCATATTTAAATCCCATTGAATATTAGAAAATTTGTAGTAACTATTTTGTTGTCTGGAAAAATATTAAATTTATTTTCTAACATACATATACTATGTTTAAGCTACTGAGATTATAAAATATTGTTATTCTTATAGTTTTGGCATTTTCATTGTTTGGTACGTTTAGTTTCAATTATTGCTCGATTTTTAAGTTCACCCATTAACAATCAAAGTTACACAATAATAAGTGCCAATATGAACATATATAACAGTAGCATAATATATTTTTATATTTTTGTACTTCCCATACGTTTTTATAGACAAGTGAGAAAATGTACATTTTTAATATTAAAAAATGCATATTAAATAAACTATACCTCCGAAAATTATGAAAACTAGTTTATAACCTTATTTTAGTATAATGAATGTATAGAGATTATAACATTAAACTTTTAAGATGGTTAACCTTGGTTTGTTGTTTTGACTAAAAATAATTGTTCAGTTTGACTTGTTTTAGTCAAACTCGTGTGTTTTCCTTAGAAAATGATTTCAATCATTTTTAAGGCTTTTGTTACTGAAAGTGAATTATTTTTATGTGTTCATACTATATGGCAATTTATGGTATTCATTGTGTTTGAAAATGAAGGTGTCGTGTACGTGTAGTGTGTTTTCGAGTATTTTCTCGTTACCTCGTTAATGAGAGTGAGTGAGGGTGCACTTGGGGTGTTGTGAGGGTCATAAATGGGGCTGGAATAGTGCTGGAATTGACTTGAAGAAGGTTGTACGCGATATGCTTGGTGTTGACGGTTTGAACGAATCGTGCTTCAGTTACTCGTTGGTTGGCTTCCTTGGACTCGTGTGTGTGACACCCCGCCCGGCGGCGGAAAACACCGGGCGCGTCAAGTGAATTGGATATCAATAGTACAAAGCACATGACACACTACAAGCAATGTTTTAATACTATTAAAGCATAATGTCTGACATAAACGAGGCAATAAATAGTCTTAAAACAGTAATAAAAGCCGACAATGATAAAGTTTATTTAATTCTAGGTCCAAAGCATCCTAAATGTCTTGAAGCCTAAAAGTCTCAAACTCCACCTGAAATACGTGTAAAATAAGTTAGCTAAATGTTTCGCTATAAATACGTGTAATAACCACAGTTAATAGTACGTAATATGAAATCCGAGATCATTATATAAATGTTTCGCAATCTTATGTGTATAGCAATTTCATTATATATATCTCACCGTAACAAACGAAACACACATCGAATCCAATCAACCTTGTAATGGTACCACCTAATTAAGTGTAGGTGGGCTTGTCAAGCCATTAACGCTAATATTGTAATGGTGGAAATTATAAGATAATATAAATACTATTGTCTAACACATAATTTCGCATCATGCGGCCAAACAAGATTAACACATCTAATGATCTCATTTTT